>OY728148.1:299955489-302428478 GCA_963277665.1 Viscum album | reverse complement strand
CCCCCTCCCCAACCTGGATAGCCCACCCACCACCACCCCTGGACAACCCACCCTCTCCCTATACAGCCCACACCCCACTCCCCCTGCAGCCCCCCCCCCAACAGCCCCCCTGGATAGCCCACCCCCCACCTAGACAGCCCCCCACTGGACATCCCCCCTGGACAGCCCATACCCCCCCTCCCCCCACCTGGATAGCACCCCCCAGGACAACCCACCCCCCTCCCCCTGTAGCCCCCACCTGGACAGCCCCCCCCACCTGGACAACCCCCCCACCTGGACATCCTTCCCACCTGGACAGCCACCCCCACCTGGATAGCCCACCCCCCTCCCTGGACACCCTACACCCCCTCCCCAACATGGACACCCCACCCTGACCCCCCTGGACAGCCCACACCCCTCCTTGGGGCAACCCATACCCCCTCCCCCACACCCCTATAGCCCCCCCACCCCCCTGCAGCCCCCCCCTACCCCCCTGGACAACCCCACCCCCACCTGGACAACCCCCCACACCTGGACAACCCCCCTACCCCTCCTGCAGCCCCCCTTAGGGTATTTTTATTTAAAATCATTTTATTCATTAAAAAAGCCAAACTATCATGCATTAGCCATTTCACTAAACAAAAAACATAAAGCCCCACTAAATATAATACATAAAACCCCACTAAACAAAAAACATAAAACAAACATAAAACAAACCCTTTACCCCACTAAACAAAAAACATAAAACAAACCCTTTACCCCCTGCACTAAACAGACCATTTACGATGTATGAAGTGTAGAACAAAAAAAAACATAAAACAAACAAAGGGTTCGGTACTCCAACATCAATAACTCTAATTTAGCCGAAATCAAAACATCAAACATAAAATAAAAAGAGGAAGAACACTAAAACTAAGGTAACACTTACTAATTTGAAGTTTAGAAATAAAAATTTGTTTGATTGAAGAAGGTTATTCGGCTGGAAGGTGTTTCGCGGCTAGAAATACATCAGGAGGAGGTCTAGATTAGGTCTTCAATCAAACCAACTAGGAGCTAGGGCACTGGGTATTTGGGGGAAAACATTCCCAATGATTTTTAAAAACCATTGGAAAAGCTTCCCTTTACCAACGGTTTATCAAAACCGTTGGTATACCTTAGAGAAAATAGTTTTTTCCCAATAGTTTTAGCAAACCGTTGGGAAATCTTAAGAATATATACACATTTCCAATGGTTTGTTCAAACCGTTGGAAAATGTTTCTTCTTTTACACTATAACAACGGTTTCCTCAAATCGTTGCTATAATAATGTTGGGAAAACACCAAGTTTCAGTAGTGTCATGCATCACCCAGTTGTGGCATCACCGTCTTAGTCATGTAAACGAGAAGCACTTGACAAAGCTCTTCCAAGATAGATATTTAGACTCTAATGAGATAAAACCATTTGATAGATGTCACGCTTGTTTATAAGGTAAAATGATCAAGCTGACTTTCGATTGATAGGGTAAAAGAGCCACCGATCTTCTAGGATTGGTGCACACAGATGTGTATGGACCATTCCCAGTAGAAGATAGAGGTGGATATTCTTACTTCATTACTTTTACTGATGATTTGAGTAGATATGAATATGTCTACTTAATGAGGTATAAGTCAGAGTCCTTAGAGAAATTTAATGAATTCAATAATGAAGTAGAGAATCAGACTGGTAAGAAGATAAAGAAACTTCGATCAGATCAAGGTGGAGAATATCCGAACCAAGAGTTCATTGATCTTCTACAAAAGTCTGGGATTATATCTCAGCTCACTCCTCCTTATACACCACAGTGGAATGGTGTTAGTGAAAGGAGGAACCAAACCTTGTTAGACATGGTGAGGTTGATGATGAGTCATGCATATCTTCCATTATCCTTTTGGGGATATGCATTACAAACTGCAACATAGACATTAAACCGAGTACCAACTAAGGTAGAAAATGGAATTCCCTCTGAGTTATGGAATGGAAAGAAACCCATTTTTTCATACACACGTGTATGGGGATGTGAGGAATTTGTTAAGGACTTATCAGGAAACAAACTAGCACCTTGGGGCATGATGTGTATCTTTATAGGATATCCACTATAAAAAAAATAACTTATACCAATAGAACTTTATTGACAGATAATATATCTGTTGGTAAAAATGATCAATTCCAGCAGATATTAACTTTTATTGATATTGATTTTAAGTACCAACACTTATTTTTACCAATGAATATATCTGTTGGTATTTATCATTTAACACCAACATATCTTTTTCCAACAGTTAAATCTATTGCTTTATCATACCAATACCGACATTTTTTTACCAACACTTGAATCTATTATTAATAATAACTATTACCAACAAATATTCTATCATCAATAAAATTTGTTACAATAAATCATTCAAGGATAATAACCAATTAAGATATAGAAATTTTTTTATGTAGATTATTATTTTTATGACCAAAGACAATTTTCACTTTTAGAAGTTTTATAAAAAATAGCTCATTAATAATGCTTATATTTTCTATTGTTTTTCATTTAATAAACATTTAAATACCTTTCATAAAATTTTAAAATCATTACAATATTTGAATTTAATAAACATAATAAATAAAAACATGGTAATCAATAAAAAATAAACATAATTGAAACATAAGTAATTAATAATTGATAATCACATATTGATAATTTATTTTATATTATAAAACAAAAATATTATTTTTTATAAAATTTTATATTCATTATATAATAGTAAATTAAATAATCATTAATTAGTATTTACAAATTGATTTTTTATATAATATATTATTGAATATTATATTTATTTCATTTTATGAAATTAATAAATTTTCTATGCACATATATTTTTATAAATTAATAATTTATATATTATATTTACAAAAATAACGATTTATATATTATACTTATAACTTTATAATTTATATAATATATTATTTTATATTTTATTTATTTTAATTTTACAAATTAATCTATCAGCTACAATCCACACCCAGACCCAGTTGCGCCACAGTCGCTTGAGTTAGGGTCTCAATCGCTCGATTCTAGGTCTCGATTCCTGCTCGGGTCTAGGTCTCGATTCCTTCTCAGCTTCAATCACCATGCTTTCCTCGGATTCGCAGCTTCGCTTTAATTCACCCACGCGCATGCTGGATATGTTGTGTTCCCTAATCTTCACTGCGGAAGTTTCCATTCAGATTCACCTCTATTATTTAATCCACCCTGCACACGAGAAATGTCCTGCTTTCCCCAATCATCAGGGTGGACGTTCCCGCACCATAGTCCATTTTGGATCCCCATAAGGTACCATGAAAACCCTAAACTCTCTAATTTCTATTGATCAGTAGCCACTTCCCATGGATTAGGATTTGTTTGTGATTTGATTCATTTAATAATATCTTTCTCATTTCTGTAAGTATTTCTCTACTGCCCCCCCTCTATCGTCTCATCTTCTACTACACGATAGGTAATTTTTATTTAAGCTATTAGTTTATTCCATTTCCCTAAAAAATCTAATGAATCAAATGAAAAATCAATATTAAATTTTAGTTTATTGAATTTCATAGTTGGAAGTTTCTTGTATTAGTTTCCATGTTAATCAATCTTACTATCTATATTAAATTGTAATAACATTTAGCCAAAATATGTTTCTTTATTATGTTTAATTGCTTGAAAATTGAATAATATACAGGAACTTACTAATGAGTGTTATTCACCATAGCCTTTGAGTTCAACATAGGCTTGGAGTTCTTCCCAATAGTAGTGACCCGACCAAATTCATTTTGAGTTAGATTCAAAGAGTGTTATTCACTATAGGCTTTGAGTTCTACCCAATAGTAGTGACCAGGCCAGCTTCATTTTGAGGTAGATTCAAATAGGCCTAGATATGATTTATTCTTTTTATGAACCAGCTGTATAAAAACAGAATGTAAATAAATTACAAGTTAGTTCAAATCCAAATATTAAGGATGGAATAGTGCATACCTAGAGGAAAAACACAAATATGATTTATTGTTAGAAGTTCTTAAGAAAGATGGATGAACTAATCTTTATTATCGTAGATCCATAATGGATCACTACTCATGCATAACCAGCATAGAGAGGGTATTCATCATCAATATAGATGTTATGTTGTACACCCCATATGATATTTCATTCAAACTTGTGAATCTTAGCCACACTGACAACATAAATGGTTTTTCAACTATTGAATTAGGTTTTCCATTCATATATAAATGCTACCGTTTACAACTAAATTTTTATCCCTGTCCTTAAAACCCGATTCAAACATAGAATCTTAAGTTTACACTACACTAAATTCAGCTATTGAATTGGTTTTAAATTGCAATAAATTGAATGAATACTTCAGTAGACAACCAAACATGTTGTAATGAAGGAAAATGATATGACACCTCCCTTATTTATTATTAAAGGAAAAATAAGCCATCACGCGAGGGATAGATAAACATAAAATAAGTCAGTAGTGAAGAAGTAGATAATATCTAGAATTTTTATGTCTTTCTTAAATCAAGAAACTTCAACCACTCCAATTTTATGCATTCATCTATATCTTTTATTTTGATTTTCTAAAAACCAAGAATATGTTTTGATATTATTAATTTAATATTTTCTTCTTTTTTAATTATTGAATTATTCGTGGTATTGTATTGAAGTTCGGTCCTCTTCATAAGGAATATACTTTTTGGCCGCTCTACTAGAAAACAATCCTATTGTCTTTTCCTTCCTCAATATAGGAGGAAACCAAACTGGCCTTTATATCTGTTACTCTACAGTTCCTTTGCATGATGTTGGTGAGTAATTTATTATATTATCTCCATAATGAATCACTACTGATGCATAACCATGATAGATAGGGTATTCATCACTAACTTAGATTATATGTTGTACACCACATATGATATTTCATTCAAACTTGTAAATATTAGCCACACAGACAACATACATGATTTTTCAGCTATTGAATTAGGTTTTCCATTCAAACATATATGCTATGGTTTACAATTGAATTTGTAACTCTGTCCTTAATTCCTGATTCAAACATAGAAGCTAAAGTTTACACTAAACTAAATTCGGATATTGAATTAGTTTTACATTGCACCGAATTGAATGAGTAGCCAACCAAATAGGCTGTAACGAAGGAAAATGATATGACACCTCCCTTATTTATTCTTGAAGGAAAAATAAGCCATCATGCGAGGGACACATGAACATGGAATCATTCAGTAATGAAGAAGTTGATAATATCTGGCAACTTCTATGTCTTTCTTAAATCAAGAAACTTCAACCACTCACATTTTATGCATTCATCTCTATCTTTTAGTTTGATTTTCTAAAAACCAGAAAACTGTTATGATCTTATTAGTTTAATTTTTTATTCATTTTTCATTATTGAATCATTTGTGTTATTGTATTGAAGTTCGGTTCTCTTCATACGAACCATCTTTTGTGGCTGCTCTACCAGAAAACCGGCTCATTGTCTTCTCCTTCCTCAATATATGAGGCAACCAAACTGGGCTTCATATCTGTTACTCTACAGTTCTTTTGAATGATACTGGTGAGCCATTTCAACTAAACTAGGCTTCATATGGGGTGTGTATATGAATTAGTTTTTTCATCCAGCTATTGAAATGATAGAGTTACATGGTCCACCTTAGATGTTAAGGTTTAAATTACACTAATTTGGTGATATGAGTTTTCAATAGCTGAATGAAATACCTAATTCAATAGCTGAATTAAATTGCACTAAATTCAATAACTATATCCTTCATTAAAACTTAGATGCTAACATTTTTCTTTCAAACTTTAGTTGCTATGGTTTTTCATATAAGCTATTGAATTTATTGCACACTAACACATGATATAAACTTTAATAGTATGTGGTGTATATCATAGTATCTACGTTTGAATGAAAAACCATAGGGGTTAATGATAGAGTTACATTTCACTAAATGGTTTTCATCTCACATTTGTTTTCTACCTAGTCTTTGTAACTCCATCCTTAATGCATAAGGGTTTTCATTGCACTAATTTTTTTTTTCAGCTATTGAATTTTTTGTCATTATCAATTGAAAAGTAGTTTCTTTTTAAATTGAAAGGTGATTTACTAGATTATATAATTTAATATAGTGTTACTAGATTATATAATTTTGAGTTATGTGTGATTCTTAATTTAAATCAGTGTTATTATCAATGGTTTGTGGTCACAGGTTAGATAATCTTATTGTTATTTTCATATCATGCATTGTTTTTTTCAGTTTTTTTGGTACTAGTTATCTTCTATAAATGTAGTCACTAGTATTTTTTTTACAGTCATTGGTTCTTTTAGAGATTTTTCTATTGTTGTTCTCATTGGTTATTTTTATATCATGTGTTATGAAAGTTGTGGTTATTGATTATATATATTCATTTTTTGGTCATTGGATGGATTATCTTCTAGTTGTAGTTGGATTATCTTCTAGTTGTTGTTTCTATATGTTATATAATCCTCTTGCTATTTTCATTGAGTGGTATTTTTGACCATGGATTTATTGGCTTCTACCATGACTGGTAAATTGACTCTACCCATAAATGATGTCTCTCTATTAGTCAATTCTAGGGGTCTCACTCTGCTAATAAATGATGTTTTTTTTAATTGATGCTGATAGGTGCAAACCACTTTCAACATACTCATGGACTTGTGACTTCATCCATGTTTCCAACATCAATTCATTCATTAAGTATCCAGTTTCTGGTAAGAGAAGGTATGCATATTGCATAAGTCATTGCTTCTTCAAAGTGTTTCTATGTTTAACATTTTCCAAAACCAAACAATTCCTAATTTCAACTCATTTGCAGTGGAGTGATTATTATTTTTTTGTTGAAAATGTAGCATAGTGGACCTGATGTTGGAGATGGACCGAATGCAGTGGCTGAAGGAGACTGCGGTTGTTCGAGACTCTTTTAAAGTCATTATCACAGTTGGCCGTATCGCATGTGCTGTATAGTGGACTATTGCCACACATGAAATGGAACCCAGATCGCATGGATGGGAGATGATTCTGGTTTCATTAAAAAAATGGAAGCTCCCGTGAGAATCTCACATAACAAAAATACAGGTAGTTGTTTCTTCCTCCCATGTATCATTTGTCACCATGCTGTAAAAGCATAATTTTGAAATGTGCATAAACAAGTAAACTGTATTGGACTAATCAACGTTATTGTTGTGATCTTGTTAATATTTTAGTGATTTATAATTGATCCTATAGTAAATTTATAGAATTTATTTGAAATTTATTAATTCTTTTAAATGAACCTGAGTTTGACTGTTTGATGATTTATATGCATCTTTTTGTTGCAGTGTGTGATAAGGGATGAACTGATTCATTTGGGGATTTTCATATAGGAGTGGTGAAAAACGACAGTGACAACTGTCTCACAATTTCCTGCTTCCATCCACAAGTACATGTGAAAGAAATAGGACCTCCATCCAATGTAAAGGGACTTTCTTGGTGATCCTCGACAGTAACAACCATCTCAAAAGCATCTACTTCCACCCACAAGTACAAATATAAGAAAAGGGACCTACAAGAAAGGGGGGACATGGGGACAATGCTTACATTTTTCGATCTCATTGTCAGTGTGAACCATGATAGTGACATCCAATGTATAAGAGATAGATTGTAGATGAACATGTTTTCAAATTATGTTTGAACATGTTATTTCAAATAAAGCCACATTTTTTTGGAGTTTCGTATAATCTAATTTTATAATTATTATATAATAAATTTATTATATATAGTTATATTAATAAATGTAATATAATTTTTTAGCAACAAATATTGGAATACTCGTGCATAATATTTTATTTTAAAAGTAATTTACAAATAGATATTAATTGTTGGTATTGCTTATAATATTATTAACAATATTACTGATGAAAAGATAAATGTTGGTGATAATATTACCAATAGATAAATATGTCATATGAATCTGTTGTTAGAAATTTTATCCAACATATATATTATCTGTTGGTATTATTATAATTGAAACAGAACTATTTTATCTGTCGCAATAACATTTAGCGACATAGTTTTTACCAACAGTTTAGTGACAGGATAATTTTTGTTAGTAAAACGTTTTACCAACAAAAAATGCATTTTTACCAACAGACATACCCTTGTTGAAAAACACTAATTATTTTGTAGTGATCCTAAGGAAACAAAAGGATATTACCTATATAACCCTTTAGACAAGAAAGTGACTATCACCAGACAAGACATATTTCTTGAGAGAGATCACATCCTCAAAAAGGATAGTGGGAGCAAGATTGACTTTGATGAAGTTGATGCTCAAGATACATAAGAGTTGGTACAGGAACAAGTTCCACAGGTCCCCATGGAAGAGGTTCCAGAAACACAAGTACTGCATAGGATCTCAAGAGAGGTAAGGGAACCAGAGATATTTGGTTTTCTAGTCACTGAGGATGGTGAACCTCTCTCCTAAAAGGAAGCAGTAGAAAGATCAGAAGCTGCAAGATGGCTAGAAGCTATGAATTCTGAGATGAATTCCATGTATCAGAACCAAGTTTGGGTTCTGGTTGATGATCCAGTTAATGAAAAGCTTGTTGAATGAAAATGGGTATTCAAGAGAAAGATAGACATGGAAGGTCAAGTTAGAACCTATAAAGCAAGTATAGTGACTAAAGGATTCAAACAACATCAAGGAATTGACTATGATGAAACCTTCTCACTGGTTTCCATGTTTAAATCCATAAGAATCATACTTGCCATATTAGCTTACCATGACTATGATATTTGGAAGATGGATGTCAAAACAACATTCCTTAATGAGAATCTTCAGAAAGAGGTCTATATGACACAACCAGAAGGGTTTGTGACACCAAGTGAAGCCAAACAAGTTTTCAAATTGCATAAATCCATTTATGGATTAAATCAAGCATCCAGGTCATGGAACATTTGATTTGATGAATCCATAAAGGAATTTGGTTTCATTAAGAATGAATGTGAGCCATGTGTTTATAAGCGGTTTAATGGGAAAGCGGTCTTTATCCTAGTAGTATATGTTGACAACATATTACTTATTGGAAATGATGTACCAGTCTTAGAGTCAGTTAAAGACTGGTTGAACAAGTGTTTCTCCATGAAGGACTTAGGTGAATCACCCTATATTCTAGGGATCAAGATCATTCGTGATAGATCCAAGAGGCTGATTAGACTAAGTCAGGGTACATACATTGACTAGATACTAAAATATTTAGTATGGAACAATCCAAGAGGGGATTAGTTCCAGTGTCACATGACATACATCTTTCTAAGAAAATGTGTCCTCAGACACAACAGGAGAAAGATATAATGAGTAATATCCCATACGCTTTGGCTATAGGATCCATCATGTATGCCATGTTATGTACCATGCTTGATGTTGCCTATGCACTGAGCATGGTAGGAAGATATCAAGCAGACCCAGGAGAACAACATTGGACTATTGTTAAGACTATCCTTAAGTATCTGAGAAGAACTAAGGATATGTTCCTGGTGTATGGAGGAGACAAGGAGCTTGTCATCAAAGGGTATGCTGATGCTAGTTTTTAGACAGATCAGAACAATCTGAAGTCACAATCTGGATATGTTTTCTGTCTCAATGGAGGAGCTGTGAGCTGGAAGAGTTCAAAGAAACCAGTTTTCGCTGATTCTACAGTGGAGTCTGAATATATAGCGGCTTCTAATATAGCCAAGTAAGCCATCTGGATTCTTAACTTTGTTCAGGAGCTTGATGTAGTGCCTAACAGTAAATATCCTATCACATTTTATTGTGATAATACTACAGTAGTGGCTCTTGCAAAAGAACCAAGGTCACATCAACGAACAAAGCACATACTCCGAAAGTATCACCTCTTGAAGGATTTATATCAAAGGGGTGAAGTTGTAGTGAGCAGAGTGTCCATGGAAGAGAACGTGACTGACCCCATGACTAAAGGACTATCTCAGTAGAAACATAAATATCATGTGAGATCTAGTGATTTAAATGTTTTTAGCAGTTGGCTCTAGTCAAAGTGGGAGTCTGTTGGAGTTGGTGGCTTAGAACCAACTACTTTTTACTTTATCCATTAATAAATACCTTATCACATCTTGATTGTTCTTTTACATGACAATTCATGTGATAATATCCTAAGGATAATTGTTTCATTAAAGGGTCATAGATGATCCTTGCTATGATGAGAACTCAGAAGTGCCATAACAATATTCTTGAATATATGTACTATGGTTGGATGATGTTATTTGAGGGACACAAATAATACAGTCCATTAGGGTTGAGGTCTCATAAAACTTTGAGGCACCTTCTTATGGTGTGCGCCCTTAGTAATATCTAGGAGGATATTATGAGAACGAGACCTGCCAGTAGGAAATCCACATTTTATAGTGTCATTGAATGTTTCTATTTGCAGACATGTGTATTGGTCCTTAAACTTTAAGATTATTATTAATGGGCATTACAACTCGCACACTTAGATGTATTTATGAAAACCATGACGACACATTGTTCACAGCGAGGTAGGATATGTTGGGTGTGTCACGAGTAATACTGTATTAATAGATAATGCGAGAAAGGATTTATCCCTTCTGTTCCATAATGGAAGTAGATATCTCATGCCCTTTGATGGAATTGATATAGCCTAAATAAATCCATGGACATGGGAAGGAATGGGAAATTTAAATTCTGGAAAGTCAAAGAAAGAATAATCGAGCACATGGATTGATGGCACTAGCATGCAACCCGCTTGATTCGAGATATCTAGACAAAGGGATTACATTACACGGTAAGCATTCATAGGAGGTGACACATCATTGCAGTGTTAACTTCTTTCTCTATGGGTGACTTGGCATGTTTCTAGGCGCTAACCATGGACTTTAGGCAGGCTCCGCCTAATGCCACTAAGAAAGAGGCCTAGAGGGTCACACACTAAGTGTATCCAAGTATCTCAGTTAAATATTAATTTAACAAGTTGAATAAAGATTATTCCTGATTTTGGTTTAATAATTATTCAAGGATTCCTTATCGCATTTATTTCGACACTAGTTATTCGAGAGAATATATTATGGGTGAATTAATATGTTTATTAGCAAGTAATGCAGTGATATTTATTTGAGAAATAAATAACCATTATTCAAGGTCTAATAAATGTGGTGGAGGAAATAAAGAGAATGGAAAAACAAAAGTACACGCCGTGTATTTTTTTCTGGGAATTTATGAGAAATAATACTATTTATTTAATTAAATAATATTAGGTGTAATTCGTTGGGCACATTTCAAGTAATACTAATAGTCAACTGTTATTATTAGACATGGGGTATTACTAAGAATTAAATGAAATGAATAAATGCTTTTGGGTAATTAATTCATTTTATTATTCTATGTAATTAAAATCCCAATTATATATTTCTCATTAGCCTAGCCATTTTGTGGGGTTGTGCACAATAGATCTAGATAAAGCGCTCAATCCAAGAGAGAATTATTTTCTTCCAAGAATGCTCTCAAGCTACGAGAGAGAGATCCTTCTCCACCGGATCAAGGCGATCAAAGGCGGACATCGCAAGCGAAGGATCTACTGCGCTAGCACCTGAAGATCCCTTCAGCAACATCCATAGATATGTGGAGCACGTGTGGATCACTGTTAGAGAAATCTTGCACTTGGATTCTATGACTCAATGATGGATCACATCGGATCGTGATCGGAAACATCAACAGAGAGAGAATTTCATCAGGGTAATTCTTGTCTTTTAATTAAATTAATTATAACCAACATATGATGATCCTCTCTATGGTTCCGGGAATCCCTTATTTTCTTTCATTCTTCGTTTTATTCTGAAGATCTGACGTTTTATTATCATGACAGATCTCAGATTAAACGTCGTTAATGGAAAAACTTAAAGTTGGGTACACCCACCAATGTGCTTCCACTGCGCCCAGAACCTATAGATTCATCCTTCATGATGGAACACTCACATGCATGCGTTCATGATCACATACATCAAATTAATCCTAGATTCTTCATGCAACACCTAAATGGTCACACAATTGCATAATCCTTAATGGTTCACACGAACAAGGCTTTTCATGATGGGATCTTCTCGCAATCGTTGTTCTTTATGAGATTCCTTGGAGATACGTGATCGCCTAATATCGAAGGGTTCATACGATTAAGGTTGTTCATGTGATGCCTTCTTTTACTTCATTGCATGCATGACAATAGCAATATCTTTGAACTCTTGATCATATGCACATTATATAAACTATGAAAGAATGTTTGATGTGTTACCATCACATGACCATCTCCTCTCGAGCTCGACATACACTTGGCAGTCTCAAATTTGATCAAGCATGGCATGACATGAAGAATGGAATGTGCAGAAACCCTTCATAAATCCAAGGAAAGAGACAACAACGTAGAGGATTGAGAGAAGTCAGATTGTTTTTGATTTAATGACCTTATTATATCCATAACATTTTAAAACACATGAACAATGACACTATCATGTTGTACCATAATAAATATGCTCTTGTACGAGTGTTGCTTAATAATATTCCTTGCTTAGTCCACCTCTTGAGCCGACATCAGGGTTATCACCTAGATACACTTCACACATGCTCATCACGGACTGTGCCACCCCATTATGTGGTCCACCCAGTAAATCACCTATGCATATGTTATACTCTGACTATACAGGTGATCTGCCTCTTCAATGTCTCCTTAGGCTGACCATGTTGACCTGCCTCCCACATGGTATACCTAGGTCCCACGTGTGGTTGAGGTGGGTCCTTAGTTGGCTATGGGTTAGACAATTTTTTGAGTAAAATACAACTCAAATTTACTTAGTAAAATCTAAGTAAATGGCAAGCAACTCATAAATATTCACAACTAATATTCTCAACAAACCATCATGAGAAATAATATTTTGCACGGTCTTCATAATCCTTCAAACTTCTCAAACATTTTTTAAACAATGTGTCAGTTCTTCAACACCATTGACACGTGTCTTTGAGCTTTAAGACCATTTCAGAAATCATCACAATTAAACTTGGATGTATTATCAAGAATGACATCTAATGCCACCTTTTCTTGAATATTCCAAATAATAATACTTTAAGGTAGTAGCCTCATAGTTTCTTTTCCATAGACATGATAGTACCTTAATCAACCTATCTAATTACATGGATGTTTTATCAATCATGACATCGAATGCCTTCTAATTAAAGACTTCCACATACATTGACTTTATGGTATAATAACAAAAAATACAACTTCAATCTCCCCCATTGAATTTTTTGTCAATGCTTCTTCACTTTACAAATTAAATATTCTCCTTCCCCTTACTGGAAATAAATGAAAAGGTATAATAAGGGCCCCCTTATCTCATAACTCTTCTTGTAACGTCCTGTGTTTTGAACCGGATGAAAAAGCTCATGATTTTTTTTCAGTTAACTGGGCGGGTCAGTTTTAAAACCGAGCGTCAAAATTTTTTATTTTCTGATAGTTGACACTGTGATGTGTCTTTTAAATAAAATTTTATTAAATTAATTAGATTAAAATAAAAATGGAAATAAATTAAATGAAGGGTAAAAGTCTTCTTTAAAACTTTGGAATATTCTTAGTAATATTTTTAGAGTTAGACAATGAGTCAACGCGGAGTTTAGAGACCCATAGACCCTCAACGTTGATAAAATAAAAATATTGAATTTATTTTATTCATGTGAATGTGTTTTTTTAAATGAAATAACTCTCAAATTATACGTCGTATGAGAAATCTGAGACCACCGTTATGTCCAGAACGCTGAGTTTACCCTAGGAAAGATATAACCTTGATTCGCATCGGGTGTTTGGAACCCTCGTACATGATAATTCCATATTTATTTTTAATTATTTATTTATTCCTTTTTCTATATAATAAATAATTATTTTCTCACAAATGGTGCGTCAAATGAGAAATCTGACATCACCGATAGTTTCAGGACGTGGGGTTTACCCTAGGTAGGGTATAACCTTTGCGAGCTGCGGACGTTTGGTCATATCGCACCTGAAGATAATTTAATTGGGTTAAATAATTTTACTGGTCGTTAGAAATAATAATAATAATTTTTTTATTAATATTATTATTTTTGTTGATGTCAACAAATGGAAATGCACTACCACAATTAATAAATTGTGTCGCGGTGTAAGTAATAACTAGGCAATGTAATAAATGTTATGTTATTAATTATTCCAACTAAATACAAATCCGTAATCAATATTAATTTAATAACCACTATCTTTTTTAATGGTTATTGTTTTAAAATGTTAATGGTGTCATTGATGGGTTGAATTAAATAATGATTATTTTAATTGTTGTTAATATTATTATATTAGGACAAAAACATGGAGATATATGTATATAATGTATATATATATATATGGGATTAAATATATATATATAGTTATATATATACATGTGTGGTTGTATATATATGAATATACGGATGTGTGTATATATATATATATACACATAAAACGTGTATATATATATGGGTGAATATTTATTTTTGGGTCAGATAAAATATTATTAGTTACCCACATAAATGAATGCAACGTCTCAACTTAAATCAAAGTGTGGACCGTTAAGTTTTTAGACCAAACCTTTAAAGTGACCCAGGGTGCGCGCCTGCGCACCCAGTTGCGGGTCCCAAATAACTATTAAAATTAATTAAATGATTGCTCAGGCTTTATATAAAATATTACATCACGCCGTAGCACATCGTCCGGGTTAAAAATAATTAAAAAGGATTAAAGGAAATTAATGGAATTTAAAGAGAGATAAAAATAATAAAAAAATAGATACGGTTGGAGAGAAATTAAAAAAAATTAAAATGAGGTAAACTCATTTTAATCATTTATTTCATTTCTTCCACCATTTTATTTTTATTATTTTATTTATTTATCTCCTTTTTATTTGTCCTTTTTATTTTTCTTTTCTTTCCTTTTTCTTTCTTTCTTTTTCCTCTCATCTCTTCCTCTTCTCCCTTTCACGTCGCACCTCCCCCTCTCCTTAGGTGGCGCACCACATTCTCCTCCCTTCAGAATATCGCTACGCCTCTGTTCGTCATCCATTTTCTTCGCTGTCAGGTGTGTTGTAAAACTTTAGGTAATGCTTATCCCACACACCAAGAATCATGCAATCTCATTCCAAATCTTTTGCGCAGTTTGCCGTAGAAGGATTTTACCCTATTTTGGAGATTTTTTAAAATCACCAGTATTCTTCCGTTTAGGTCAAATCAAAGCCTATCACGGATCATAGGATCATCTACGACCATAAGGTATGGCATCTACTCTCTTTCCCTCTGTTTCATTGTGATTTATAAAAACGCACCGTTGTGCCATTAGTCAGTGCCTACTAGCTTTGTGAAAATTCACCCAAACTCTTTAATTTATTTGTTTCGTCTAGTTTTTGCAACCCTTTTGATCATGAATTAATTTTTTTAATTTTTTGCAATGTGGTTGGACACCCCTTTGGGTGTGTCGATGTGGTCGGTATAAATTCCGTTAGCCCGGGTATTTAATTCATTTAACTGCATGTATTGCGCAACCTATTTTTGGTGTGTTTAATTTAAATAATTATTTTAGAATAATTATGAACCTTGAATTGTTGGATCTTTGGTAGTTGTTTGCACTAAATTATTTAATTATTTAAATGTGCATTCCTGGGCATTTAATTTAATTAACTGCATATATCGCGCAACCAATTTTTGTTGTGTTGAATTTAAATAAATAATTTAGATTAATTATGAACCGTGAATTATTGGATTCTTGGTAGTTGGTTGTGCTGAATTATTTATTTATTTAAAGTTGCATTTATCTGCTTATGTTGATGTAGTATCTTTCCTTGTTAATATTGTTATACTGTAATATTTAATTTGTACCTTGTGATGCACGGGTGTATCTGGTTAGTTTTCAAGCTGTGAGTTTATATATTGATTATGTCATATCTACTACTGTGAAAACTTTAATTAAATTTAGGGTGGGGAAAGGAGGTTGGTCCTGTATTAAGGGCCACACTTAGACCCTCTGTTCCTGACCGGTTACCTCTATGTGCCAGGGGGCGGTGTCATTGGATTTTCCGGACCGAGACTTCCCTGGACTTTCTAATACTTATGAGTGATACTGGTTCCAAAAGGGCCCATCGGGACGGATCCATTGGAAATATGGATAATCCATCCTCAGATGACACTCGACCCCTTTTTGTGAGATCGGGACAGACTCATGGTAAAGTCATGTCTCGGGCGATACTTGGTCTTTCGAAAGATTACCTTGGACGGGCTCGGTGGTATTAGATAAATTGACGGATGTTTTGTAGCGATACCTTCAGGAAGATCTCAGACTCCAACTCTCAACTTGAACCTTAATAATGATGCACTTAAGGTTTATATTATTTCTATTTGAGTCACTTGAGAATTGAGATATTCTTCTGATATGTGGAAGTTCACCTGGTTGACACTTGACTTAGAACCCAAGTTAAAGCACAAGCTTGGGGTATACCTCTTTCTTATTTACCTTGTTTCTTTCTGGGTTTTATATATATACGTGTACGTACATTCTGTGGACAGGTACCCTTTCAAACTACTGGCTTAGGCTGAAGCAGGTGATTAGGCACAGGTGCCGTTTAGAACCTGGGTCGACTTATTTATTCCATTGCACTTAATTAATTATATGAAATTGTTATATAATGGAACACTACATTTTATCATTGTATGAAATGGAAAGGTTTAGACACCTTGGGTGCCGACCTAATGAGATTTTATCTCACACTCTGCTCGGGCGTCATTGACACTCGAGTAGATTATATGTTTGTAGGTATTGATAAAGGGAAGTGTGCTACTTCCGATGCTTGATTATTTCTTGCTGATTAGGATAAAGACTGGGGTAGAGGACCACGCCTTGCTTGTGATGCAGTTGTCACACTTTGTTTCTTTTCTTTTTAGTTGATAGTATGCTTGGGTTTCTATTTTTCATGTTTTTATTTTAGAAATACATCATGACATGACATTGTTTTGTGAGCTTCTACACTTGATTCTTATTCAGTTGGATTATCCATATTGATTCTACTGCAGTTTATTCATTTATATGCTTTCGCTAATTATTATTAATTGTTGTTTGCTTCCACTGTGTATTACCTATTACCTATGAGGGCATAGTTTCCCCCACAAACATGTTAAAAAGGCCCTCACTGCTAGTTGGTAGCCTCTGACGTTTGAGGAGATGCGTTTGAGGTCATGTAACCCACCGGTCCGGCCACCCTCTTAGAGGTGAGCCGGGTCGGGACATTACACTTCTCATGCCACAAGGGCATCCTCTTCTCCTATATTTATTTAAGGCCTCAACCATATTCACTTGTGATAGAAGGACAACATCACATGTTTCTCCTTAGAAAAGAGCCTTTAAATAAAAAACTCTAAGTCTACATGGGAACACCTTTTATAGAAAACAATAGTATATAACCAAAGTTATCACTGTTGTCCATAAATTATAAAACATGTAATACCAAATCTAGATAACTCAGTTCTTCATGTTTTGGGGCAGGAAAATAGAGATTTATCAAGGAATACACTATATACTGCACATATCTCAACAAACATAATAAAAAGTTCAAGTGAAAAAATATATATCTCCCCCTTCTTAGATCAATATTTACTCTCCCTTGATAATCATTATCAATTCATTCAGAGTAGGGATATTAGGTTGATTTTCATACCTCATTTATATTTTTACAAAGCTATTTAGAAGATCAACATTCATTTTGTAGTGAATATTTAACATATTTAACTCATCAATGCCCCCCTCAAGGGATACATCCATCCCCTTTAATTCCATGCATGTTAGTATAAAATCATATATACAGGGGACTAAGGAGGGACCTGTTTGTTTATCTGAAATAACATTCAAGCTGAAATATTTCTCTTTACCTAGGTTATTCTTTTCTTAGAATCTCAACATGGTAATATTTCATTAGACTCTTATTTCTATTTTAAGTCTCATATGTTTGATTATATTATTTCATCCCATCAACTTCTTCTTTGTGTGGAATGCCTTTTTCCACCCCACTCTTTTAAATCTTTAAGTTTCTAGCTGTGGATAACTTCTCATCAAATTTCACCTCACCTTATGAAGCCACTTTCTTTCCTTTAGCTTCAATAATTTTTTCATCTTCCTCTAATTGTTTAGAAAATTTCAATTGATTCGGCTAAACAAATAGGCACTCTTTCCTAACATTATTGGTCTTCTCCAAATCTTCACATGATTTACCACTATTTTTATATCGAAACCTCTTCCTTTTCACAACACAATGAATATCTCTAGGCAATTTGGCCATTCATACCTCATCTCTATGAACTTCTAATCTATATATTCCACACACTTATTCTAAGAATTCACACCTATTTTGTATTGGTAGTTTGGATAGATATCTGGTCACTACTTTATTTCATTGATAATTTGTTCTAAATTTTTCACTATGACTCCCCCTTGATCCATGCTTATTTCCTAATAGTGAAATGTTATGCCAGTAAGAGTAGTCTTTAAGCCCATACCTTTCACAACACTAGAAAAAACCTCTAAATTGTGATATTTTATCTTGTTGAAAACTCTGTCTAGAAAATTCATGATTTTGTCTTAATATAAACCTAGATTGATTTTTCCTATGGATCAATGGTCTTACTGACATATTCCTTTCATCATTTGATGTTTTGGAATGGCTCTCTCTTGACTTCTTAGTCCAAAGAGACCCACTTTCACTATTAGTGATAATATATCTATTTTTAAATTGTTTAGGAGTATATATATATTTTTCTATAGGAACCCTTCATCTCACTAGTGTTGGAAGATTCACCTTTAACCTTATTTGACTTGGTGAAACCTTCTTTACTTATCTTATATTTTCTCTTCAAGAAATACTTATTATTATTTTATTTTGGATTCTACTTTTGGTCAATAAGTTTTCACATTTCTTTAACTTTTCCCTTTCTTTATATGGCCTTCTTTTATTTTCATTAATTGCTGCGTCATTCAAAAATTCCAATTCCTTATGACCAAATGTACAAAAACACTAATAATAGCCTATGAATCTTATTATTTTATTTTATTTTATAATATTTCCATATTTCATAGGTTGTGAACCTTGCTTCTTTTCAATGGAACCACCACTCTTTTGGACATTTATTGGGGAACATCTCTTTATACATATTCTATCATCCACCCTTGATGAGGTGGGTTTATGATTATTTTTCACCATATATAATTTCCCATAATTTGGTTTAAAACCTATATCAGTAATTGAAATAATATTAGTATATAAGACAGTTTCTGGGTTATGGGATACCTTTTTCTTAGATGACATTTCCATTTAGTTAGAGGATGATCTTATTCTCTTCTTGGAGTCATGAATCTTATTCCAAACTTGTGTGGAAACATCTCTTTTTTTCCTGTAAATATGGGAAGTTATAGCTTATGGTGATTCCTTATTCTTCAATCTCACCTCCAACTTAAACCACTTCATATTGGGGGAGTTCTTCTCATCCTCAACTAATCTTAGCATATCTTCCCAATATTCATTCAAACTCTTTATTTGTTTTTCATGAATTTTTCTTAATTATTATAAATAATTGTCAAGATCCTTTACCCTTTTTTACTTTAACCTATTATTGAGTTTCTTTGACAACCATAAAAACTTTGTGTAATTTTTAAGTGCATGAAAAGATTCTACAAAAAAATCTCATAAAAATATTTACCACAAACATTACTTTGAGATTATTTAATAGATTCAACAGATAATTCATTTAAAAGAGAGATTATTTCATCCCTTTCTCTCACAATTTTTATTAGAGTGTTTAATATGCCAACATTTTTATCCAATGCCTCTTCCATAACATTATCCTCTTCTTCTACCTGTAATTTTTCATCCTGAAGAGCCTTGATAGTTCCAACAATACAATTTACCACTTATTTGGAAAAATTCTACATATGTTATTTGAATTCATAATGAAGCTCACTAAGTGATTAATTATCATCACAAATTGAACATTCTTTGTTAGAAGAATCATAATCAAAATAACAATTACAACTTATACCACTATGGTTTCCTTCAGTTAGTGGTGTTTCTCCCTTTAATTTTAGATTCTTCTTCAACTTCCTTGCCCCTTTTTTCTTCCATATTTTTTGAGTCTTGATATAAATCTCCAACTTTATATCATCAATAGTATATTAATTTTTATCCATCTAATTTAACTCAAAAACTTCATGAAATATTCACTTCATTAAATATATATAAAGAAACGGGGAAAAACTTATATTTGGAGGGAACTAATGCCTTAGTTCAATTATCAATTGTTCACCAACCATGTGTCATTAGTGATTGTATTTTATCACCTACACATGACTTAATAAGTCCCCTTTTAACAACTATAACACACCCATATGCGATCTGTTTCAAATACATCTGGATGCATTTCTGACTTGGTGCATTCAACTTCACACAATTCTTTATCTCAACAACAACTTCAATTAGTTAAACAAACTCGATCTTGATACCACTACAACCAACTCAATTATCTTTTCAAGATGGATACGATAAAATTAAATATTAATTTTTATGAATAGGTGGTGTGAACCATTTCTTAACTTCATAGTTGTATCATAGAAAAACTCATACCCCCACCGTTTTCAAATTAGACATGTAATAAATTAAAATCAATAATTGAAAACTTTAATTTTTCAAACCCAAATATAGATTCTTTGAAACAACCAGCCTGTAATTTTCTTCATTCATCCATGTTTATGCCTTCCATAATCTAGCACCATCCATAATACGAATTGAAAAACTACTAATTTGATCCCAGTAATTCTCAGGTGGCAACTTTAATCACATTCTTCACATGTGGCCACCTTAGAATATGCAACCACAATGTTTGTGAATATTTAATTCATGCGAACACTATCTTCATGCTCATGATGAACTCAAAGTGGACAAAAAAGTGATAACCAACCTGTAAGAATTGACCTGGAGTCTCCCATTTGTACGATCATTATTGAAACATTATATCAAACAACTAGTGTACATCCTTATTCATTTTCACAACCATAAATATGGGTACTATTAGAAGACCATATTTCTTAATCACCATAACCATAAACATAAGTTTTATTCCATCAATAATAACTTCAATCATCCCTTCCAAAACTCACATGGCGCTGATTATCTTCTTTCATGAATAGGGATCAATCGCATTTGAGCTCCCACTGAGTTCGACATCTATCTGTCTTCTTCTTCATAGAAAAGATCAGTTATTTAAAGCCTCTCTATTGGTTAATATTAGTATTTATAACACCCTAATATTTTATGATATGTATTTCTTAAATAAATTTAATTTATTCAATATCTTACGTTGCACTCAACACTAAGCTTAAACGAATCGTGATATATTGTTAAATATTAACATGACCGTTGGAATAGTAATGTGACTGTTAAGAATAGTAATATGTACATTAGAATAATAAAATAAACTATGAAAGTATAAATAAAATTTAGGTATCTCATAAATGAAAATATTATATATTTTTATCATGGAATAAGAAAATAAATGTTTTGAAAGTGATAAATCAAGTGTTGGTATTTTTGTGAAACATAAATGTTTATTTACAATTTTATAATTAATATAATGATTTAAAAGATAATTTATTTTCATAAAATATATTCATAAATTAATATTTTTTTGTATCATAATTATAATATAATTTTATGAGATCATAATTATTTTTTCAAAGTATTGTAAAATCGGTTATAATATTAAAATCGGTATTTTTCAAATAAATGATGATTTTATTTAAAAATTTAATTTATCATATTTAGAAAATTATTTTCATAAAATAGAGTTAATTTTTGAAATCTACACATTGAAAAATGGTTAGGGTGATTTTTTTGGTATTTTTCTAAAATAGTTGAATTTTTTATGAATAGTGAAATACGGTAATTTACTGTATTTAACATTATAAGTTAAATACATGAATTTTCAAGTAATTGTTGATGTAATCACCCATTAGTTTGAACTCAAATGAACTATTTATTATACTTAGTCATAAGAATCAACACTATTGTTAGTCTTGAACCAAAATAATAAATAAATGAATAAAATAATCAAAAAACACCCCTCTCCTCCCCTATAAATACCACCCCTCACCACCCCTTCTCCTCACATCATCTAAGCCTTGAAAATTGTCTAAATCCTGGAAAATTACCTTCCCAAGACTATTTACCACATCCAAGACCTACTGGTTTTACCGAAATACCAAATCCAAGTGTCTTAAGGAGGTTCTCAAGGAGACGATAATCAAGAGGTAACATCCTCCTTCTTTCTCTTTTAATTTCATTTATTTTCTTATCCTATATCCAACTACCCTATACAAAATTGCATGGTAACTACAGTATAATATATATAATTTAATTTTATTGTGATAATATATTACCCATCATCAAATCCCTTCTCCTCTCCTTTTATTTTAAACATAAAAATATTATCTGTGATGTGTCGATTCACAACCTTCATGGATGAGTTTTTTATTTTCCATTAATGCCTTCAAGGATGGTTATAAAACCATTATTATGGTTAAATCAGATTTTAATATACATAATATAATTTATATCATGTTCTGGAACTAATATATAAACATAATATCAAATAAAATGACACAAGTTCATGATGGTCGTAAAAATCGCCAAAATAAATTAAGACATTTTCATCAACATTTTATCTAATGAATCATCATAATACCATATAACCAAATGATATATAATACCATTTAAACTTATATAAGTTCATTAATACTAAATAATTTCACTTCTATATAAGTTATTCTCATTTTACAATAACTCTCATATTTATACTCAAGGGAACCGACAATAAAACCATAAAACAAATGCTTCTGAAACAACAAAATTAAACATTATAACTCATCGAAATGGACATAAATGAACTTAATAAAATTATAATAAATCAAATATATGTTTAATAGGTTATGAATTAAATAATCAATGAATCTAATTTGATTATACAGGACATTATGTATAAGTGTAAAACACTTTTAAACATAAGGTAAGAGTTTCTCGTCTCACTTTTACTTCTGTGAGATATATTCCTTATTAAACCCTTATTTCTTGTGTGTGATTTACATACTGAACTTTAATATATAATATCATGAATCTATTTATCTTAATTACATTTAATGTTTCATTTGATTATCATTAATTTTATGGGTCATACAGTTCGACTGATTACAAAGTGGTAAGGGAATTCTTACCCTAATTTTCCATTCTTTGGGTTAAACTTCTACTCTATTGATTATGTCATGATATAATTATGCGTGAAATGAATTTTTATTATATTATGTTGTATTTTAGCTTGTTTTATGTGTATTTATATCTGATATACATAATTTATTCATTTGGTCAGTGCTCACACTTTATTTTAAAAATACTCTTTTAAATGTTTCTTTTTCAAAATTTAAAAGGAATGTTTTTTTAAAACCTATAAAACATGAGCAGATTTTCTCACTTTCATGACACCTTAATGTATTGATTAATAATTTATATTTAAAAAGTTTATTTTCAAAGAAAATGTTTTATTTTATAATTGTGCATATTTTTAAATAAATGATTTCAAAGTAAAGTGGTATTTCTCTCAAGAATTTATCAATGATTTTATTAGAGTATTTCCATCTATATCAACAACCTTTGTTGGATATTATGATTAATTGAGGTTGATATATCATAATACCATCTAACATATTTTATTTATTTTTTTATGATCAGTTTAACTGTGGATGTGGTATTTTGATATCATTAATCATATTACACTAGATAGTTTATGATTATGTTTATTATCTAGGGAAAGTTATTTCATATGCTAGTTTAAATATGAATGTATATGTTGATTATGTTTTATCTATTTCATATGAGTAATGAATTCTAATTATTAAGTGACGTGCAGAGCTCTCTATAGCCCCTCAATGTATCATTAGGTATTATGAGACAAACTAGTTTGATTATTAACTGATGTCTTACCTGATTATGTATGGTGTCTTGGCCAAATCCTTGAAGATATGTTTATGATGCCCCATATTATGAATTCACTCATTGTGAGATTAGTTATTGATAATCCACATGATTATTAGACTAGTAGAATATTCATGGTTAAGTTTCATTCTCATGTGATATGGAAATATTTGACCAGCTTTTATTCCTGCCATATTATGCTCAAGATTATATTTTAATGACATTTTTTTTAGTTATTCACCTTGCCTTATTATTTATGTTTATTTATGATAGGTTCCAATATATTCTTACCCTTACTAAGAATCTTATATTTCCCATTTATTATGTTTTATTTTTCCCCAGGATACCAATATGTATATTATGATTGACATGAAGGGATAATCTAGGAGAATAGGGGTGTTTCCAATGGAGTTACTATGTTGTTTTCTATTTCAAGTTGTAATGTAATACTTATGTCTGTATCTAGTTTTACAAATATACTAAACTATTCAGTCCTTTGAGATTTGATCGCTTGTACTTAGTATCAATATAATAAAGTAACCACCAACTCTGGGATATTGGGGATGAGGTATTTACAGTTAGTATAAGAGAAAATTTAGTAGAAACTTTGTAAACTAGATTTAGAAAAACATAGATTAGGGAAATATAACACTATAACTGACTTTGAGAATATTCCCAATGCAATAAATCAAACTTTTATCAATATATTTTTTCTTCTTATAATTATATTATATGGTACAAAATGGATACATAACATAGAGAGCTTGATAGAGCTAATATTTTCATTGTTTTGCATATCTAATTTAAGGATTTAAACCCCAAAAGTGTGTGATTTTTCTATGAAATTGTATTTTTTTGGAATTTAGGGATGTTTTGATATTGAAATATAAAATTACACAATTATGGACTTTTAACTATTTTCAATAGCTTCTTTATTCCAGGATTTCAGCTAATTGATACTGTTTCTGATGCTTTCGTTGGGGCGCGCATCCATCCCTTATTCAGAGGAGGATGCACAACTATTGCCCCACATTCCCGCTTTCCAAAGGCGGACAACATCCGTTGCTTGTTCAGGGATGTTTGCTCCTTGATCGAAACGAGATGATGGGATGTTGGTTCCTCCTTCTGTAGATTCCTCCTCAGAGCTCATTACCTAGTCTGGGTCTCCCTCATAGATTTTATAACGTTGTTCATGAAACTCTTCCCAGTGTAATGTCTTCATGGATGCTGGTTAATTACACTGCTTCTGTCAAGATATTCTAAGGGGTCTGGTCAGGGCAGCAACCTTCGGTCTGGGGAGTAGTCACATTGGACATCGCTGACATGTCTGGACGCTGGAACACTGACACATCTGGGTTTCTTCCCCTTATGATAGGGCTTATCGAGGATAAAAAAGCTCGAGGTATCCCATGTCGAATTCAGGGAATTATATGCCATAGGAATGTCTTTGAGTTTTTTCTCAGCTTACCATGTTTAACATAGGGTATGCCGTGAGTTTAACATCTAGTAGAGACGGATCAGACTAATCTGAACACTGACGAGAGTGGATCAGATGGGTGCGACCCCTGAAGGGATTACTGATGCTGGGGATAAAATGTGGTTAGTTACCCAGTTGTTTCTAGTAGCATCAATAAAATGGGTGACATGATCCCCCCAGGATGTGGTAGCCCGAGTAAGAATCGGGATGGATACAGATTATTGAGTGAAGGGAATGTAGAATGTGATGGGACCACCGTAAGAGCGACGATGATGTTGGGATTGAGTCTCTAAGAGACTTTCTATGTATCCCTGTGGCAGGGGATCAAAGTCCATTTAGTTCGGTAGGGCGATGAGACACCTAAGGAGGCGACCCGTATGGATGAGACCTGGAGGAAGTAGAACCTCTGGGTTGGGGAATGACCTTCCCGAAATGCAAAGGCTTGAGGGAAAGACCAGTATGATACATGGGTGATAGGCTTGAACCTCAAGGAGGATTTCTACGTACGTTGCCTTGGAAAGGATCAAAGTCCACGTAGTTCAGGATGGGGCCATAGAATCAGGGTGTACGCAGAGGACACCAACCCGATGACATTTTGGGGCTTACGCATGGTTAACAGGCTGGGGTTGGTCTGAAACTCTAGGGGCAGACCAGAGATGTGGGTCCCAACTAAGGGGAATACAACGACTTACCATCAACTGTGGACTACAACGGATTATTGCTGGTTGGGCTTGACAACGACTTTCTTCTATTTGGGGAACACAACAACTTACTGTCAGTTAGGGAACACAACAACTTACCATCAGATGGGGATGAACCTCATAGATGCTTCCTACGTACCTTGTCTAGGAGACAAGGATAAAAGTACACGTAGTTCGAATGGGTATAGTTTAACGTCTTGAGGGACGAAAGGGGGGGGGGTGCATTTTAACGTCATGCAGGACGAAGGTGAATTGACATGAAGGGGTCGGGTCAAGTAGGGGATGGGCTTGAACCTCAGGGAGGTTTCCTACATACCTTGCCTTGGCAATGATCAAAGTCTATGTAGTTTGGGATGAGTTTGGTGAACTGAAGTGAATGGGTCGGGATCAGTAGGTGATGTGATTGAATCTCAGGGAGGCTTCCTACGTACCTTGCCTTGGCAAGGATCAAAGTCCACATAGTTCATGATAGGTGGATGCAGTTTAACATCATGTAGGATGAAGGTGAACTGGCGTGAAGGGGTTGGGATAAGTAGGTGTTAGGCTTGAACCTCAGGGAAGATTCCTACGTACCTTGCCTTAGAAAGGATCAAAGTTCAAGTAGTTCGGGATATGTGGATTGAGTCTTACGATCTAGGGTGGACTAGAGAGGATGTCATGGTCGATGTTTACTCTAAGCCCACGTGATTCATGCTCGGTATGAGAAATAAGAGGCATCAAAGACCTAACGATCACGTCATGAAAGGTACATCCATGGGAAGTGGAGTGGGGCTTACATGTGGTTAGTGTCCCATAGAGGATGTCATGGTCAATTCTTACTCTAAGCCCACGTGAGTCATGCTCGGTGTGAGAAACAAGAGGCAGCAAAGACCTGACGATCACACCACGAAAGGTGCGTCTATGGGAAGTTGAGTGGGTCTTACACGTAGTTAGTGGAATAAAAAGGAAATAGGGGCTTATGCATGATTAGCAGTCCAGGGAGATGGATATTGGGACTTACTACAGGATGGAGGCCCAATGGCGACAAAGCTCAAAGGGAGAGGGACAGGATAACGAAGGTCCCTGTGCCCCTCTCACCTCTTAGTATTTGGCAACGAAGAAGAAAGGAGGAGTAAGGGTACTACCTCTTGCAAGAAAGGTTAGGGGATTACACCAAGGTGGTTTCCCTTCCCCGCGGATAGGTGCTGCTACAACAAAGAGGATCTCATTTCATGTGAGGAAGATCTCACTCCTGTGGAGACGATCGGGCATAGAGAATGTCCGAGATGGGGCACCCCGCCTATGATGCACGGGGTGATCCCATAGTTTAACTTCATGTGCTGAGGACGATTATCCTTCAAATTTTAATGTCATGCATCTCAGATGAGGCGGGTTCACTCCGCACCCCTAGGACTTATATAACCGGCACGCTTTAACCCTTGGTGGAGGGAAGGCATCGACAATGCTGTAGTGATGGGATGTCGTGGAGTGATGCTGTAACATCCCATGTAGATAAAGAATAAGACATATTTCATATTTATTAAAATTTATGAATTAAATATTAATTTTACTTTAAAGGGTTTTCTATGTTTGATAGCGTACCCGATACGCAGCAACGAGTTTCTTTGAAATCTTACGTTGTACACTAATAATATAATATTATTATTTTAAATGGTAGTTAACTCTTTGATGTTGTATTGGCGGGAATGAAAAAAACTAACTAAAATATGATTATACATGATTGTTAAATGTATTTACATTTATCTAATAAAAAATTAGAGGCTTAAAATGTGAATGAATCTAATTTTAAGCATAATTTACATTAAAAGGCCGATTTACCGCCTTTTAATGGCGAACCCTCTTTAAATCTAGTTTTGGTAATTTTTATATGTTCTATTTGACCAAATAAAATTATTCTTTTGATTTGGGACATCAAAATTTACTTTGGGTGATTTTTTGGTATTTTTTTGATAAAGTTCATTTTTTAATGAATAGTGAAAAATATTGTATCTTAATTCAAAAATACGTTTTAATATAATTTTTTTATATGGTTATATTATCTTTTTAATTGGTTTTAAAGTTTAATTAGAATATATTTTTACCATTTAATCCAAGTTTGGTCATTTGAATTAATTTCACTTTGAATTTGGACATAAACAAGTGTCAATCTTTTGATAATTATTGTTTCTTAAAAACACGCTATTTGTTATAACAATAGAAATTAATTTTAAATTAATTAATGACACTTCTATTTTTTGAATTTTAAAAAATATAAATCATTTTTGAATTAATAATATCAAAAAAATATTAGGCTGAATTTTTGGTATTTTTTCTGAAAAACATCAATTTTTGATGAATAGTGAAACCACTTAGTAGTAGTTAAAAAAACTAACTTTTTCATTTAAATAAAATTTTACCACTTATGTGAATTGAATTTAGAAAATCCAACATACATGGTTGTTATTAGTAAGTAAAATGTGGTTCAATAAGATGAAAATATTTTTTGGGGAATATTAACTTTTGACTTTTATTTACCACGGTTAAAGGTAAATAGGGTAATTCAAGGTAAAAATAAAATTATAATAATTCAAAATTACCTGAAAACTTTTCCAAACCTTATTGTTTGAGTCATTAAAGACCATGGTAATCTTTGGGTCTATTTTGGGACCCCATTTATCCACATGGGAGTGATAATGACAATTTATATTAATTAATTTAAAGTAAAGGCAAAATAGACATAAACAAAAATCTTTTAGTAATTAATTTTTATATGGTGTTATATAAGTAATTTTTTTGACTATAAATATTAATTGGAAATATAAAAATATTTCATACATCATGGTATTTTCTCTTTAATTTTTAGACTTCAAATAAATTAAATTATTTATGACACAATAATGATGTAGTATTTACCTCATTAATAAATAAGATTATAATGAATAAAATATTATCCAAAACAAGTCCATTCTGACTGGATGATTTTATTTAGAATATTAGTCACCTTATATTCAACCTTAATTATTTTTTGACCTTTTGAAACCGAATATCATTATATAATAAAATAATATTTTCACACTTTCCTAAAGAGCCCCTCCTCCCCCTTATAAAAGGAGACCACTTCGAACCAATTACTCACACCTCTAAAGCCTTTTGGCTCATCCAAACTCTACCCAATTCAGCTCCATAAATCCCTATCCTCCTACTATAATCCTTAACTTAGGCATAAGGCACTACAAGAAGTCCTTTGGTTCAAACCAAAGGGAGTTACCCAAATTAAAGGTAACGGTTTCTCTTAAACTGTTTTCTTTTATTTTACTTCTCCAACCCCTAAAATATTTTTATTCCTTTATTTTGTAACAACACAAGTATACTAAATATACTAGGATGTTTTTATGAGAATTATTCAAACTAAAATTACACACACCTCCATCTAATGGGTGAAGAACATAGTGTTTCTGTGGATGACAAACTAACGCCTCATGAAACGATGATTGTTCAATTACCTCCTACCGCCTATCATGGTGGCCATTATGATGTCACTGTATTTATATATGATATATATTATGTTTATGTTTTCTTGATACTTCTGTATTTTCCATTTATATCATACCTTTATGGTTTCCATTATGGGTAAACGCGATAATTTCATTTGAGGAAGTGCGGACAACCGCCCCCTCAAAGTGATACGACTCGTTAATGCCATATGTGGGACATATAAAGGAAATATTTAATTATATTATATATGATATTATACTGTAATTATAATATAAATATGTATCATTATTTTTTAATTCCATTAAAATAAAAAATAGAAATGAAAGTAGCGTTCATGCGTACATATGACTTACCGTCTCCATGAAAGGTGCATTTCATTTTTTACCTCCAAATGTTATGTACTATTATAAATACATATATATACTGGATATATATGATATATATTATATATAAATCATGAATATCATTCTGGATATAATGAAATTTTGACTATGTGAACAACTTGTAATTATAAGAAGTCTATTTTTGATTCAAGTACCAAATATCGACAAAACGACCATTATTAACTTAAATGATTGCATAATATCTATAACATGATAATAATTGATATAAAAATAATAATACACTTGAAAAATATTCTTAAGAAAGTAAAAATTAACTTTAGTTTATTATTCAGGAAGAACAAGGAACAAACAAGTCAAGTCGGACACGAGATAAGGGATTTTCTTATCTCACTTTTAATTCCGTGAGATTTCCATTGTTCGCCACTTATTCATTGCATGTGGTGTATTGTGTACTGAAATTTGATATATATTATAATTATTATAATTATATTCATGGTATTCTATGATTCATTTGGTGGTTATTAACTTTTGGTCATACGACTCAGTTGATTACAACGTTGTAAAGGGTTTCATCTCACTTTTTATTCCCATGAGATTCATGCTATATTTGCCACTATTTCTTTTTGTGTGGTGTATGTACTACCCATGATTGTACTCTTTGTGTAATATACTTTCATTTATGATTATTCACATATTCATTTTATGATCCTTCTTTCATGTGGCGTATGTTTTGTAAGTTACCAAATCGGTAAGGGAACCTTTCACCCTCCTCTTTTTAAAAGACTTCTTTTTTGTTATGTCTTTTAATTTACATCTTATTTTGTTGGGATATTTCCTTATATATCCTTATTGATGTAAAATTTATTTATAAGTGATGAGATAAACTTTTTATCTCATCAACTCATTTTCTGAATTTTAAAGTGACACTGTTAGGCTGTCAAAGTTTTATAAGGGAACTTCTTAACCCAATTTCAATTCTTTGGGTTAAACTTGAACTTATTGAATATGTCATCCTATGAATATGTGTGAATGACATATGATTGTTTTACACTTAATATCCAATTATATTTGGTGTATTTATATTTTTCACACATAATCATGTAATTGATTTATCCTTAATTTAAGGATACCGTCTTTATAAGGGTTTTCATCTCAATTTCCATTTCCATTGGGACTTCATTATTGTTATGCACTAATTCACTCTTATATGGTGTATATAATATCCTTTTCCATATTATATCATGAATCCCTTTATTCTCATGATATTATAAAGTTCTGATTAAATGTTATTCCTTAATTATTTGTATTCAAGAGTCTCTCATTTTGTTAAAAATTCTTTAACTAAACTATCGTTTTAAATGTTTTAAAGATTTATCATTCTAAATATTTATCTTTAATGTAAATGTTTTAAAAACGGCTTTGATTATTTATTTATATGGACATTAATGTTTTAAAATTATTAAAATCTTCAAATTGGTATGGGACACTTTGATTCAAAAATCTCTTTATTAAATATTTTAAATGGTTTTGAAAATGGTTTGATAAAGCCTTGATTGCGTTAATATCTTGAAATGATATATTGTGATTGCAATGTGGAAATGTTATTTTTCCTTTATGCTTGGTTTATCTGTTGCAAATATTTTATGGTTATTAAACATTGTTTATGTATACAGGTGGTTCCTTGATAAACCTAGGGTGGGTGAGCCTGAGATAGCTCTCCGATGCATTGGGTAACGTGACGGAGGTAAACATGATGTTTCTACTAAGAGATTTAGGGAATATACTGTGATAGGTATTCCAAATGTAACTCCCTACGTAGCTGTGATATCTACAATGTAAGTTTGATATGGATGCCATAAGTAACCTTTATGATTTATGATTTGTGTGTGTTATTCATAAATTTTATGATTTCGTAAGGTATGTTATGATTGAAAAGTATGGTTTCGTTAATTTGTATTTATTGATGGGATAATGTTTTCCTTCCTTATTTTATAATCCTTACTGAGCTTTTTATGCTCATCCCAAGTTTTTGAAATGTTTTCCACAGGACTTAAAGATGAATAGGGTCACAGATGAGATCAAGGAAAAGTCATGCTATCTAAAACATGGAACTAGACATGTTTCTTTTTAAGTGTTTTTATTTTATAAAAAATGGATACTGAGTAGTAGTGTTTACATGTAATATTCAAGTTGTAATGTAATTGTTATTCCTAATTCTCTAAAACTCTAAACCTGAAAATATTCTCAAGGTTAATTATTCATTTAATTCAAGATTATGTAATGTTTAAGGCCGAGTCCTTATAGTTGGTATCAGAGGTTGGTTTAGATAACTTTAGAGTTTAGGGTATTCTTTAAGCATAAGTGACATTACCATAATGGTTAGGATTTCAGAAAGAGCTATAGTTTTTTTAGATAAAGTGAATGAGTTTAAGATAACATGAAAAATTATATCTTAGTATTATATGTGACTTTACTGATATACTCACACTGACCTTTTTGGTTTTAGTAAATGGCTGGATCTAGCAAGAATCAAAGTAACAGTGGTTGTGAAGGAAACTGTTACGGTTTTCTGAACGAGCAACTGAATGATATAGGAGCTGCAATGAGAACTCTTGTAGTTATTCTCAACCAACTATCTGGAGTCATGATTGACCACCTAAACCTTAGTGTTTTTTATAAGGCATCATATATGTGAGAAACAAATCCCTATGGAAGTTCAAGTAATAATCATAAAGGTAAGTGTGTTCAAAAACCTATGTGTCAAATATGTGGAAAGAAACACCTTGGAAAATGTTTCAAAGGGATAGAAAGATTCTATAGATGTGTAAATGAAGGTTATAAAGCAAGAACCTGCCATGGAAAAAGGAAGCATCTAGTTGACTCTAGGAAAGGGAAAGAAGTTCTTTCTGAGGGATCAATTGAATGTTTTAAATGTGGTGTGCATGGTCATTATGAAAACACATATCCTACGAAGAAGTTTTAGGAATGGGATCACCAGGATCATACAAATATTTGTTTACCAATACCTAATGCCATTCCGATTGAGGATGAAGAAACTGACAATGACCAATGAAAGGTATGGATTATTTCTTAACATATGTTTTCCTATTATTGAAATCTTAGGATATGATTCATGATTTTGTTTTTAGGAAAGAAGTATTTCATAATTAGTTAGAAAGGAATGGTTAATGGATCATGAATAATGTTGAATGAGTAAGAATTCAACATATAAGGGATTCAAGAGTTATGGTATATTTTAGGATGGTGAAATTCTTAAAAGTATTAAGGCACTTTTGATGATGGGGTTACATTAAAAGACTTTTTATAGTATGTGTAACCCTGATGTTTAATATATGAAAATTTTATTCAAGTAATAATTATCTTTTCTTTTGTGGATATAGTTATTAAGAACCATTTGGGTTTATATAATCCTTGAATTTGAGGCAATTACCGATTAATACATTTTGGGATGCAAAATGAAAGTTATTAGATAACCTTTATGGTTAAATTATGTTATGGTTATTTTTGATGAATTTATCTCTTTTTGAGGAATGATATAAAATTATATAGTTTTTTAAAATGGACAACACGCAGACCGTGTGACAACCCGTCGCGTCGGACGAAGCTGCAGGAATCGAACCCACAACCAAAGTGCGACCGATATTTATCACCTACCATTGGGCTATGTGAAGTCCCTGGTTAGTTAGAATATATATTTTTAGTTAGATGATTTTATGAATTAAGAATAAGTTTATTTTGGGTTATCTATGGAAATGATTAACCTATCAGGGAGGATACGTGATTAGGTTAATTACATTTCAATATGAGACTTTAAGAGTAACTGATGTTATTTGGAGATAAATGTTAAGATTTATCTTGGAAGACTATGCGATTAAATTCTTCAGAGATTTGGGTTTAAATCTTAGTTTGGATTACTTTGAAGAATTTTATGGACAACTGTTTATTGAATGGTCTTTGATGAACCTTGGGTTTTGTTGGACAAATTTTGGAGATTAAGAGTAGTTTTTCTTTTTGTAAAAGATTATCCTTTTTGGGGATTATCTGATCTTGTACTAACCATTTTGGTTTCGGTTAAGGTCTAAAGACATGGGAAATATATATTTCATCTTTTGTGGATTAGGTGATTCTCAAGAAGTTGATTATAGCACTCTTAATGTGAACAAGTCATCCTAAATACTCATCTTTTGGATAAAATATGAGTTTTTGTTAGAAATCTAGTAAGAGATGAAAGTCTACATGAAAAGTAAGTATGTTTCCTTATGTTTTAGTTAAGCTCATAAATAAATTCCTCAATGAGAAGTAACTTAAAACAAAAATGTTTTCTATTAACTTTTCCTACTGGGGAATAAAATAACGTTTAACCCAGCACAATTTTGTGGTTTTCTTGTTGTTAACTTTCTCCTAATCATGTTTTCTATCACTCTGCATCAGAACTTGACCCTTATTTTCTCCTCCATATCCATGTTTTCATGGGATCCTAGTATGGGTTATCACAGGTGACCATTGTACTTCTCTTTCTTTCTTTTAAAGTGATAGTTTTACTAACTATTTTCTGATGTGAGACTTTTAATGAAGTTTCCAAGCCCAGTTTTAAAATTGTGAGGACGCAATTTCCAAAAGGGGGGAAAGATGTAACATCCCACATAAATAAAGAATAAGACATATTTTATATTTATTAAAATTTGTGAATTAAATATTAATTTTACTTTAACGGGGTTTCTATGTTTGATAGCGTACCCGATACGCAGCAACGAGTTTCTTTGAAATCTTATGTTGCACACTAATAATATAATAATATTATTTTAAATGGTAGTTAACTCCTTGTCGTTGTATTGGTGGGAATGAACAAAACTAATTAAAATATGATTATACATGATTGTTAAATGTATTTACATTTATCCAATAAAAAATTAAAGGCTTAAAATGTGAATGAATCTAATTTTAAGCATAATTTACATTAAAAGGCCGATTTACCACCTTTTAATGGCGAACCCTCTTTAAATATAGTTTTGGTCATTTTTATATGTTCTATTTGACCAAATAAAATTCTTTTTTTATTTGGGACATCAAAATTTACTTGGGGTAATTTTTTGGTATTTTTCTAGATAAAGTTCATTTTTTAATGAATAGTGAAAAATATTGTATTTTAATTCAAAACTACGTTTTAATATAATTTATTTATATGGTTAGATTATCTTTTTAATTTTTTTAAAGTGTAATTAGAATATATTTTTATCATTTAATCCAATTTTGGTCATTGGAATTAATTTCACTTTGAATTTGGACATAAAAAAGTGTCAATCTTTTGATAGTTATTGTTTCTTAAAAACACGCTATTTGTTTTAACAACATGAATTAATTTTAAATTAATTAATTCCACATCTATGTTTTGAATTTGGAAAAATAAATATCATTTTTGAATTCTAAATATCAAAAAAATCTTAGGCTGAATTTTTGGTATTTTTCTAAAAAACATCAATTTTTGATGAATAGTGAAACCACTTAGTAGTAGTTAAAAAAACTGAATTTTTCATTTAAATGAAATTTTACCACTTATGTGAATTGAATTTCGAAAATATGACATAAATGGTTGTTATTAGTAAGTAAAATGTGGTTCAATAAGATGAAAATAATTTTTGGTGAATATTAACTTTTGACTTTTATTTACCATGATTAAATGTAAATAGGGTAATTCAAGGTAAAAATAAAATTATAATAATTCAAAATTACCTTAAAACTTATCCAAACCTTATTGGTTGAGTCATTAACGACCATTAAAATCTTTGGGTCTATTTTGGGACCTCATTGGGCCACATGGGAGTGATAATGACAATTTAGATTAATTAATTTAAAGTAAAGGCAAAATAGACATAAACAAAAATCTTTTAGTAATTAATTTTTATATGGTGTTATATAAGTAATATTTTTGACTATAAATATTCATTGAAAATATAAAAATATTTCCTACATCATGGTATTTGTTTTATAATTTTTATACATCAAATAAATTAAATTATTTATAACACAATAATGATGTAGTATTTACCTCATTAATAAATGATTTAAATAAATAAGATTATAATGATTAAAATATTATCCAAAACATGTCCAATTCTAATTGGATGATTTTATTTCAAATATTATTCACCTTATCTTAGACCTTAATGATTGTTGGACCTTTTTAAACCAAATATCATTATATAATAAAATAATATTTTCACACTTTCCTAAAGAGCCCCTCCTCCCCCTTATAAAAGGAGACAACTTCAAACCAATTCCTCACACCTCTAAAGCCTTTTGTATCGTCCAAACTCTGCCCAATTAATCTCCCTACATCCCTATCCTCCTCCTAGAAGAATTACCTTAGGAAGAAGGCACTTCAAGAAGTCCTTTGGTTCAAACCAAAGGGAGTTACACAAATTAAAGGTAACGGTTTCTCTTAAACTATTTCCTTTTATTTTACTTCTCCAACCCCTAAACTCATTTTATTACTTTATTTTGTAACAAAAAAAGTATCATAAATATACTAGGATTTTTTTATGATAAGTATTTTAACTACACTTACACACACCTCCATATAATGGGTAAAGAACATAGTGTTTCTGTGGATGGAAAACTAACGCCTCACGAAACGATGATTGTTCAATTACCTCCTACCGCCTCTCATGGTGGTCATTATTATGTCACTGTATTTATATATGATATATATTATGTTTATTTTTTCTTTATTCTTCTGTATTTTCCATTTATATCATACCTTTATGGTTTCCATTATGGGTTAACGTGATAATTTCATTTGAGGAAGTGCGGACTACCACCCCCTCAAAGTGATATGACTCGTTAATGCCATATGTGGGACGTATAAAGGATGAAGTTAATGATATTATATATGGTATTATACTTTAATTATAATATAAATATGTATCATTATGTTTTAATTCTATTAAAATAATAAATAGAAATGAAAGTAGCGTTCATGCGTACGTACGGCTTACCGTCTCCATGAACGATGCATTTCATTTTTTACCTCCAAATGTTATGTAATATTATAAATACATGTATATACTGGATATATATGATATATATTATATCTAAATAATGAATATCATTCTGGATATAATGAACTTTTGACTAGGCGAACAACTTGTAATTATAAGAAGTCTATTTTTGACTCAAGTACCAAATATCGACAAAATGACAATTATTAACTTAAATGATTGCATAATATATATAACATGGTAATAAGTTATATAAAAAGAATAATAAACTTTAAAAATATTTTTAAGAAAGTATAAATTAACTTTAGTTTATTATTCAGGAAGAACAAGGAACAAACAAATCAAGTCGGACACGAGGTAAGAGATTTTCTTATCTCACTTTTAATTCCGTGAGATTTCCATTGTTCGCCACTTATTCATTGAATGTGGTGTATTGTGTACTAACATTTGATATATATTATCATTATTCTCATTATATTCATGGTATTTTATGATTCATTTTGTGGATATTAACTTTTGGTCATACGACTCAGTTGATTACAACGTTGTAAAGGGTTTCATCTCACTTTTTATTCCCGTGAGATTCATGCTATATTTTCCACTATTTCCTTTTGTGTGGTGTATGTAATACCCATTATTGTACTCTTTTTGTAATATACTTTCATTTATGAGTATTCACATCTTCATTGTATGATCCTTCTTTCATGTGGCGTATGTTTTGTAAGTTACCAAATCGGTAAGGGAACCTTTCACCCTCCTCTTTTTAAAAGACTTCTTTTTGTTATGTCTTTTAATTTACATCTTATTTTGTTGGGATATGTTATTATATATCCTTATTGATGTAAAATTTATTTCTAAGTGATTATAAGCCCTTTTTATCTCATAAAATCATTTTATGAATTTTAAAGTGACACTTTTAGGCTTGTCAAAGTTTTGTAAGGGAACTTCTTAACCCAATTTCAATTCTTTGGGTTAAACTTGAACTTCTTGAATATGTCATCATATGAATATGTGTGAATGAAATCTGATTGTTTTACACTTAATATCCACTTATATTGGGTGTATTTATATATGTCACACATAATTATGTAATTGATTTATCCTTAATTTAAGGATACCGTCTTTATAAGGGATTTCATCTCAATTTACATTTCCATTGGGACTTCATTATTGTTATGCACCAATTCACTCTTATATGATTTATATACTATCCTTTTCCATATTATATCATGAATCCCTTTATTCTCATGATATTATAAAGTTCGGATTAAATTCTATTCCTCAATTATTTGTATTCAAGAGTCTCTCATTTTGTTAAAAACTCTTTAACTAAACTATCGTTTTAAATGTTTTAAAGATTTATCATTCTAAATATTTATCTTTGATGTCCATGTTTAAAAAACGGCTTTGATTATTTATTTATATGGACATTAATGTTTTAAAATTATTAAAATCTTCAAATTGGTATGGGAAACTTTGATTCAAAAATCTCTTTATTAAATATTTTAAATGGTTTTGAAAATGGTTTGATAAAGCCTTGATTATGTCAATATATTGAAATTATATATGTTGATTGCAATGTGGAAATGTTATTTTTCCTTTATGATTGGTTTATGTGTTACGAATATGTTATGGTTATTAAACATTGTTTACGTATATGGGTGGTTCCATGATAAACCTAGGGCGGGTGAGCCCGAGATAGCTCTCTAATGCATTGGGTAACATGACGGAGGTAAACATGATGTTTCTCCTAAGAGATTTAGGGAATATACTGTGATGGGTATTCCAAGTGTAACTCCCTACGTAGTTGTGATAGCTACAATGTAAGTTTGATATGGATGCTATAATTAACCTTTATGATTTATGATTTTGTGTGTGTTATTCATAAATCTTATGATTTCGTAAGGTATGTTATGATTGAAAAGTATGGTTTCATTGATTTGTATTTATTGATGGGCTAATGTTTTCCTTCCTTATTTTATAACCCTTACTGATCTTTTTATGATCATCCCAAGTTTTTGAAATGTTTTCCACAGGACTTAAAGATGAATAGGGTCAATAATGGGATCAAGGAAAAGTCATGCTATCTAAAACATGGAACTAGACATTTTTCTTTTTAAGTGTTTTTATTTTATAAAAAAATGGATACTAAGTAGTAGTGTCTACATGTAATATTCAAGTTGTAATGTAATTGTTATACCTAATTCTATAAAACTCTAAACCTGAAAAGATCCTCAATGTGAATTATTCATTTAATTCAAGATTATGTAATGTTTAAGGCCGAGTCCTTATAGATTCACTGAGGGGACCATGTTAGTGTGGCTATGCGAAGAAGCAATAGCCGTTAGCGTGCCTATACGAAGAAGAATGAAGCTAAGAAACACAATGTGAAACACCACCCAAGGGACTTTGAAATCACTTCATATGAACCTAGAGGGTCATACGAGATAAGGATGTATAAAATAAGTATTTTGTGTGTATGAAGTGCCCGAAGATGGTGCCTGGTAGAACGACATCAAACACATGCTAAAGGGCGCACACAAGGAAAAGGGCTTGCGTGAAAAATAGAATTTTTGTGTGAAATAGGCACTAAAATAGGGGATTGTTGTGTGCAAAATCCTGGGTTGAGCAGAAAAGAAGATGTGCGTGCAAATGGAAGAGGTTTGCGTGCAAAGGGGGCCGAGGATTTTGCGGGAAGGTGGAGGGGTTTGCGCGTAAAGGACCGAACACTTAAGGACTTGGGAGAGGGTCAAGTCCTAGTGGTCCCACACGAAGTCGGACCCTTGGGAGACCTGCCTCAGAAAATCCAATACCTGGGAATCATCTTTTTGCACATGGAAGAGGTGAATTCCATGCTGGGGAGATGGTTCATATTCTTCAGCCACCAGAAGTGGGGGGGGGGGGGGTGTACTTCTATTTATAGGAGATCGGGGGCCGAAGGTGCATGAAAAATTATGCCTATGCAGAAAACCTGGACCCAAGGTTGGTGGCACGAAAGTTCCCATGTCAATGCACAAAAACCACTTCAGGCCATGACCATTTTCCGCGCGCAGAAGCGGTTTTCCGCATAGCACTCCGATTTTCCGCGCAGCCTTTGGGCTCTTTCCGAAATCGGTTGCTAAGTTGAAATATGCCTCCATTTTATCCAAAGCTACCTTCTTGAGACCTTCAGTAGAATTTGGTGTCTAAAAATTCCCCCCTTTGTAATTGGATCTGCAAGGGGGCGCGAAGTTCAGATTCCGAGGGAAACACTGAGACGGCTGACCCCCTGGGGGCGTTGTGCGTAAAATCCATTTAGGAACACATAAAATGTTTTCACACGCGCGGAAAACCCGCTATGTGCTTATAAACCCCCTTGGGGGTACCATTGTCCATACAGAATTCCCCACACAATAAGCTTCAGAGCTCTCGTGTGCGAATAACTCTTCCGCCTTTGCATGGAATTCATTCTCTTTGGTGTAGAACTTATAGAGCTTGGTCACGATTTTCCACGCAGCTATCATTTTCCACGTCACACGCCTGGTTTTCTATGAAACCATCTGATTTTTCACGCGCCCTCCTCATTTTGCATGGGCGTTGCTGATTTTTCCAGGCTTCGCCAAGGAAAATGGCCGCTGATCATAGTAATACCGCGAGGGAATCTATGTATATTGCAAGGTGGGCTGAGATGAGTTCTAACCCTGAGGTTTATGGTACAAAGAAAGTCGTATCCAATAACCAGGCTCTCTTCAATATGCCAAACCAAGCCCAAAAGGATTACCTACTTTTCGAAAATCTACCAATGTAGAACTTTAGTATTTTAGAGGAGGTACCAGTGCTGGGATTTGAAGTCGATACGCCATGGTCATTGATGATACGTGAGGATGATCTTCCGTGATACAACATCACAAGCAATGGCCACCCCGCCAGAGAAACCAGACACATTCTATAAAGACCCATAAATTTCAAGGAAATTTTTTTCTTAAATTCTTTGGAATTTTATGAGTATGCAGTTTCTGACGACACCTAATTCCGAGGCCCGGTGTGCCCGGAATCAATTTTCGAAGTTTAGCTCGGGTACGTTCAGTGAACGAACGAGCGGGTTTTTCTAACTTTTGAACCGATGCTCGGAATCAAAATCCGAGGGCACCGATGAAATCGTAGCGCCGGTAATTGTTTAAGAAGACCTTTATTGAAGTTGCGTTTACTCGGGAAGAGTTGTTAAAAAAAATGTGGATTGAGTATAAAGAGAAATAAAATTGTGTTACAGATTTTTATTTCACTTATAAGTGGTTAAACCCCATGTGTGGGAGTTGGGGTGGGACCCACTAAAATTATAACTCCTCTTGATAGGATATTAGTGAGGTGGGGCCCACACGAGCCCCACCCCTTCAAATTCTCTAACACCTATAACCCCCCCCCCCCACATGAGTTAAGTAACTCTTCCACATTAATGCATGCCAACTAAACACCTAATTAATTTGACAACACAAGTTTAATTAATTAGGTGAATTCAACTTTTAAAATTTAAAAAATGTTGGCATGTGTAAATAAAATAAGGCAAAGCCTTATTTTATTTTGGGTTGATGTGTTGTGTGGAGATTTGAGAGAGGGATAATTCTTTACTTTGAAGAACTTCATCTTCCTCATTGAAGAACGCGAAGAATGCCGTCACGCCTTCCATATTCCCTCCGCATCAAAGAAAGGGAGACGCCGCTTCTTCCACAGACGTTCTCCGTCGACGTATACGGAGCCTCACCCGCGATGCCGTATTTCGCGATGCTAGCTTCTTCGAACTTCTTTGAGGTAGGGGTTGTTTCATTCTAGTTTTATTTTGATGTTCATCGTTATTTTCTTTTGGCCTCCTGTTATCAATATAATGAGAGGAGGTCAGACCACACAAACCCGGCTGACCCTCCTCCCCTTTTTATGTTGATCACCGTCGTGGTTTGGAACGGAGGCGGTGCGGTGCAACGACATCGCGCGGAAACGAGGGAACTGTGGCCGGACTGGGCCGTAGAGAAGGAGCGCGGCGCCGTCGCACGACGCCGGTGAAGCCGAAGGAATCTGAGGCCAAGGGTGGGCCGCAGCGCCATTGCGTCGCGCCGGTCGGACAGGGGCCGCGACCTGAGGCCACAGCGGTGTAGAGGAGGGCGGACGGACTCCGCCGGCCACCGGTGCTCTAGGAGGCGGGACCAGTAGGTCCCACGACGACACTCCAGCCGGCCATTACGGCCGGTCATTTTCTGGAAGTCCGGGGGTCCTAACCCCCGGTAGGTGGCAAGGGAAGGCCAGCCGCGCCGGCTGGGCCAGGCCATACCACCTGGTCCGGGCCGTGCCCAAATGGGCCGAACCTGGACCCGGGTCGGGTCGACCCGGTTCGGGCTGACCCAGGGGGTATTGGGCCAGGTTGGACCGGACCCAAACCCCCTATTTTTGGATAGATCCGTTCAAACGCCCATAACTTGGGGGTACATACCTCTGATCGATGCACCGTCAGTTGAGTTGGGATCCTTGGATCAAGATGGTCATTTTGGTGTATTACAATCAAGGTTTTAGAGAACTTTGTGTATGTCTGGGTTGGTTCGAACACGAAACCAACCGGGCCCTCAGAGTGAAAACACTCATAACTTGAGCTCTGGACGTCCGATTGACGTGTCGTCGCCTTTGTTGGATTCCTCTTAGTGAGACGGTTATTTTGGATTACTCTGATCGAGGTTTGGACACAGATCGAGTATGGTCAGGTTAGTTTTAGATTAAAAACCAACCGGGCCCCTGGGACGGAAAAACCAATAACTCTCCGACCGGGCGTCCGATTGATGCGCCGTCTGTCGCATTGAGTTCCTTTTGACGAGACTGAACTCTGTGATACATCAACTCTGGACTTCATGATAGTTGATGTATCGACCCCCTTGGCTCATGGAGCGGACCCTTCTAGAATCGAGCGTGCTATGTGCGGGAACCCTAGAGCTGGCTGCGACTACGACGACAATGATGATTGTACTTGGATCCTACGTGGGTTCAGCAGTGAAGACGATTGTACTTGGATCCTCCATGGGTTCGGCAGTGATGATGACCATACTGGGATCCTCTGTGGGTTCGACGATGATGATTACTGTTCTTGTATCCTATGTGGGTCTGGCAGTATCAGACACTGTACTTGTATCCTATGTGGGTCCGGCAGAGTAGCTGGTCTTGTATCCTTTGTGGGTCCGACAACTTAGCTGGTCTTGTATCCTATGTGGGTCTGACAACTTAGATGAATCAGTGGATACATCTGACCATCTATATCGCCTTATGAAGTGTATACCTGTGTGATCTGAGTCTTTACTTCCAATATTTATCTTCAATAAGATTGACTTGATATCCGGTGTGGATTGGGTTATGCTTTCCTGTGTGAATTGAGTCGTACTTTCCTGTGTGGATTGAGTTATACTATCCTGTGTGAACTGGGTTGTACTTGAGCTCGTGAGTTGGGTAGAACTGAAATTGATGACTTAGGTATATGTATGGGCATATACCTAAGTAGTGTTGGTTGATACTTGTGTTCGTATCCTTTCCTTTGTGGTTTATCCTTTTTGGATTCTGGGAGACCTTCGGGAGTCTCGGGGTCCCTACTGAGTATCGTATACTCACCCCTACACGGGATACGCCTGCACTACGTTGTGTTGGTTTCAGACGATAGACAACACTGATCGTGGTTGAGGCTTGAAGAGTGAGATGGTACCTGGAGGTGGTCTATCAGGTGGGACGTACACGGAGTGGACGGTCGGACTCAGGGAGCTGACGAGACTATTTGTACTCACCCTTCAGGTGGGAGTTCCGGAGGACGACTTCATGGTTGCTGCTTTACTTTTCAGTTGTTGTATTTTCCTTCAAGTTGTACTACACTTTCAGTTGGGTTTGTATACTGGCCGATTTACTTTCCAGCACTTACTATTGTACTTAGTTTACTTACTGTTTACTTCAGCTTGCGTACTCTGTGGTGTTTGTTTTCTTATATAAAGGAAATTCCTTCCCTTTCATCGGGTTTTACACCTTTGGTGCTAGTCGCCAGCCCCTGGCCTATGGAAGGCGGGCTTGGGGTAGTCACGACACAGGCCCCGAGGATGGGTCGTGACAAATTGGTATCAGAGTAGTTCAGTTCTACTGCAGAACTTAGGACTCTACTCGTTCTTCTATGTGAAGTAATAGTGTTAAGGGTATTGAGTGTGGTTATCAGTCCAGGGAGTCCAGTGTTGGTGCGGCGACCGACGTATCCATACACTAGGACCCTGACTTCTGATTTCTGACTCAGTGCACGAAAACATTGTTTGCATTTGTGTTTTAAAATTTTTCTTTGTGATTACTTTGTGTCAGCTCACCAGGTATACTGTATTGATCGTGGCGCACCTGTCTCTTTTTAGGATGGCCCCATAATGACAGCTAGCTAGGGTTTTGAGCTTTGTGCGAGACGGAATCCCACCGAGCGACAAGGCCTCGGTGCAGGGCCCTATTACAGTGGAGGCACCGGCGGTACCTCTACCCACTGAGCCACCGATGCCACCTGCCCTAGCAGCTGAGAGTGCATGTCGCCTGAGTGTACTGCACAAGTTTCAGCATCAGAGACCACCCAGGTTCCGTAGGGAGACAGATCCTCAGGCATCCTAGGATTGGATGGAGGCTGTCGTTCAAGTCTTCAGGTTAGTAGGGACACCAGCTGACCTCATGGTGATCCTTGCGTCGAGTCTCCTGCATGCGACAATAGGTAGATGGTGGATCTTGATGCTCCAGGTGCACGGAGAGGCATCTCTTCTTTGGACAAACTTCGAGAACCTCTTCCACTCAGAGTTCATTCCAGCCACCCTTCGTGCGGTGCGCATTCAGGAGGTACTACAGTTGCGGCGGGGCAGCATGATAGTAGCCCAGTACTCGGCGAGATTTACCGACCTCTCGTGCTACTCCACAGACATGGTACGAGACCCATTCTTCTGGGCCTAGACCTTCGAGCAGGGACTGAGGCATGAGATCAGGAAATCGATGATCTCCCTCAGCATTCTGACGCAGGCATGAGTACTGGAGCGAGCCCTTCTTGTAGAGATCTTTCTTGCTGAGCCTACACCAGCAGCGAGACCTGCCGTAGGGCGACACGTAGAAGAGTCTTCTGTAGCTGGCAGTCGAAGGATGTAACAAGGGTCCAAGTGGACCAGACCATCAGGCGGACGACCTCAGGATACTGGCTCAGAGGTGCAGGGCACACGGCGTAGAGCCAGCCTTACGAGGAGCAGACAGTGCTATGCATGCGGTGGGCAGGGCCACATGGCTCGTGACTGCCCGACCTACCATGAAAAAGAGTAGCAGACAGTTGAGGGACCACCTAGGCATAGGCAGAGGTTCGACCGTGGCGGTCCACAGGGAGCAGACAGAGGAGGCAGAGGATCTGGACGAGCGACAGGTGGTGGACGACGTTTTGAGGCTCTACCACCACCACCACTAGGAGGTCCACCCCGACCACAGGGAGCTGGCGAACAGAGGCAGGCTCAGCTTCAGGCAGTAGAGGCCTATGACTATGACACACCAGAGATGATTCAAGGTACTATCTATGTCTACTCCACCCTTGCTGCAGTTCTTATAGACACAGGAGAAAGTCATTCTTTAATTGCCTCTGCCCTTGTTCAGAGCTTGGAGATTCCGACAGAGCCGTTGGCTCGATCCTTACGGCTAGAGACTCCTACGGGATCAGAATCGACAATTACAAACTGGTTCCGACAGTGTGAGCTTACTCTAGGAGGCGATAGATTCGGCTGGGATCTTCTTGTAGTGGCATCGAGGCCTTACGATGTCATCTTGGGCATGGATTGGTTATCTACAGTCCATGCTCAGATCGACTGTATTAGGTGCAAGGTGCGGTGTGTCCGCACTGATGGGAGCAGGTTTACCTTCACCAGTGAGAAGGGATCCTTTGTAGCATAGTATGGACTCACGCAGAGGAGAGGATAGCCGATCACTCATCAGTTGGCTAGCCTCATCATAGGAGTAGTTGACGTGCAGAGTCTGAGTTTTCCTGTTGTGGTGGATCAGTATGAGGATGTTTTTCCTGACAATGTTCCAGGACTACCTCCTCATAGAGAGGTAGATTTCTATATTGACATGTACCCTGGGACAGCCCCGATATCTACTCTAGAATATCGGATGGCTCCCGCTGAGCTTTGAGAGCTACAGGTACAGCTGGAGGACTTGCAGGGCAAGGGATTCATTCGACCCAGTGTTTCACCCTGGGCTTCACCGATTTTGTTCGCCAAGAAGGTGGACAGGAGCTTGTGATTGTGTGTCGATTACCGTCACCTGAACTAGGTGACTGTGAAGAACAAGTATCCACTTCTGAGGATCGACTAACTCTTCGATCATCTCAAGGGAGCACGATGGTTCTCTAAGATAAACCTCAGGTCAGGCTATCATCAGCTCAGAGTTTGAGACGAGGATGTGTAGAATACGGCCTTCAGGTGTCGGTATGGCTACTATGAGTTCTTGGTTATGCCTTTCAGCATAACCAACGCTCCAAAAATGTTCATGAGTCTCAGGAACAGGATCTTCCAGCCTTAACTCAATCAATTTGTCGTAGTCTTCATCGATGATATATTGATTTACTCGACTACTAAGGAGGAGCACGCCTACCACTTGCGGGTTGTACTGGACACACTCCGAGAGCACCATATTTATGGTAAGCTCTAGAAGTGTCAGTTCTATATTCAAGAGGTCCACTTCTTGGGACATGTAATCTCTGAGGCGGGAGTTGCAGTGGATCCTATGAATATTGAGGCAGTGTTTGCTTGGGAGCCACCCAGGAGCATGACGGAGGTGTGGAGTTTCCTAGGTCTGACTGGGTACTATCGGAGATTTGTGCCAGACTTCTCCAGAGTTGCAGAACCGCTTTAATCTTTGATGAAGAGGGGAAACCCTTCGTGTGGTCAGATAGATGTCAGCAGATCTTCCAGGAGCTGAGACAGAGATTGACCAGTGCACCCATCTTGAGGCTACCGGAGGAGGGAGTAGGGTACGTAGTTTACTACGATGAATCAGGGACCGGATTCGTGTGTGTCCTGATACAGGAGCGGGCAGTGATCACCTATGGATCACAACAGTTGAGGTAGCATGAGCAGAACTATGCTACCCATGACCTGGAGTTAGCAGCAGTGTTCTTCGCCTTGAATATGTGGCAGCACTATCTGACGGACGAGCACTTTACAGTCTACTCTAACCACCAGAGTCTCAGGTACATCTTCACGCATAAGGACCTGAACCTGAGACAGCGGTGATGGCTCGAGTTCTTCTAGGACTATGACTTTGAGATAGTCTATACTCCTGGAAAGAGGAACGTAGTAGTCGATGCCCTCAACAAGAGGATGAGCATTCAACTACTTGGAGAGGTGACAGATCAGTTAGCCTCTTTACAAATATCCTTCGTGGATAGAGATGGGGAAGCCTTTCTTCAGTCGCTCATAGTCACTCCTCCACTTCTTTAGTGGGTCAGAGAGGCACAACGTGGGGATGTTTACTGTGAGATGCGGCGTGCACAGATTTCCAAAGGACAGAAACCTGATGGATTTTCTGTAGGAGGAGAGCACATCACCCTTTTCAGAGGATGTACTATGGTACCGACTACTTTACAAGAGGAGGTGCTGAGAGAGTTTCACACTTCCCCTTTGGCGGTACATCTAGGGGTAGCGAAGATATACCAGGATCTTAGATGACTGCACTGGTGGACGGGTATGAAGAAGGATGTGGCAGAGTTCGTTTCTCGATGCCTCACCTGTCAGCAGGTAAAGGCGGAGCACCAGGTACCATCGAGCTTGGTACAGCCCTTGGAGGTCCCAGAGTGGAAGTGGGACGGGATATCTATGGATTTCGTGATTGGACTTCCACGTACTTCCAGAGGACACGACTTCATTTGGGTGATCATCGACCGACTCACCAAGTCAGCCCACTTCTTACCCATCAGAGAGTAGGGCTCAGTGGAGAGCTTGGGATTTCTCTATGTTTAGGTGATCGTACGACTTCATGGTGTGCCATCATCTATCGTCTCCGATCGATATGATCATTTTACTTCCCGTCTTTGAAAGGGGTTTCAGAAGGCATTCGGGACGCAGCTATGCCTGAGCACCGCCTTTCAACCTCAGAAGGATGGTCAGACGGAGAGGACCATTCATACTCTCAAGGACATGCTCTATGCATGTGTCCTCAACTTTGGTCGCAGCTAGGAGGATCACCTACATTTGGTAGAGTTTTCGTACAACAACAGATACCACTCCACCATCGGGATGAAACCATACGAGGCATTGTACGACCGACCTTGCAGATCACCACTATGCTGGACAGACCCTGGGGAGTTAACAATTGTTGGACCAGAGATGGTCCAGCCCACGACAGAGAAGGCTCAGGTCATCCAGGAGCGGATGAAGAATGCTCAGAGCTGATAGAATTCTTATGCTGACAGGAGGCGGAGACCACTAGAGTTTGAGGATGGCGACTACGTTTTCTTAAAGGTCTCACCTCAACATGGATTATGGAGATTTGGCCAAGGCGGAAAGTTATCTCTGCACTTCATCGAACCATTTCAGGTTCTCAACAGGGTAGGCAAGGTGGATTATCGCTTGACCCTTCCACCACAGTTACACCGGGTGCACGACGTCTTCCACGTATCTCAGCTGAGGAGATACGCGCACGACCCAACACATATCATCGACCATGGGAAGCTGGACATCGATGACAGGGTGAATTTTATGGAGGTCCCGGTGGAGATCAAGGATCGACAGGAGAGGGTCCTACGTGGGTGTTTGATTCCTCTAGTGCGCATCAGGTGGTAGCACGAGAACCTCCAGGAGAGCACTTGGGAGCGGGAGGCTCAAATGTGTGCTCAGTACCCTCTTTTGTTCCCCTAGTTTGTGATGTATCTTTCGAGGACGTAAATCCCTGAGGTGGGAGTAATGTAAGGCCCGCAAATTTCAAGGAATTTTTTTTCTCAAATTCTTTGGGATTTTACGAGTATGCAGTTTCTGACGGCACCTGATTTCGAGGCCCGGTGTGCCCGAAATCAATTTTTGAAGTTTAGCTCGGGTACATTCAGTGAACGAATGAGCGAGTTTTTCTAACTTTTGAACCGGTGCTTGGAATCAAAATACGAGGGAACTGATGAAACCATAGCATCGGTAATTGCTTAATAAGACCTTTATTGGAGTTGCGTTTACTCAGGAAGATTTTTTAAAAAAATGTGGATTAAGTATAAAGAGAAATAAAATTGTGTTACAAATTTTTATTTCACTTATAAGTGGTTAAACCCCATGTGTGGGAGTTGGGGTGGGACCCACTAAAATTCTAACTCCTCTTGATAGGATATTAGTGAGGTGGGGCCCATACGATCCCCACCCCTTTAAATTCCCTAACACCTCTAACCCCCCACATGAGTTAAGTAACTCTTCCACATTAATGCATGCCAACTAAACACCTAATTAAATTGACAACACAAGTTTAATTAATTAGGTGAATTCAAATTTTGAAATTTTAAAAATGTTGGCATGTGTAAATAAAATAAGGCAAAGCCTTATTTTATTTTGGGTTGATGTGTTGTGTGGAGATTTGAGAGAGGGAGAATTATTTACTTTGAAGAACTTAATCTTCCTCGTTGAAGAACACGAAGAACGCCGTCACGCCTTCCATCTTCCCTCCACGTCAAATAAAGGGAGACGCCGCTTCTTCCACGGACGTTCTCCATCGACGTATACAGAGCCTCACCCGTAATTCCGTATTCTGCGATGCTAGCTTCCTCAAACTTCTTTGAGGTAGGGGTTGTTTCATTCTAGTTTTATTTTGATTTTCATCGTTATTTTCTTTTGACCGCCTGTTATCAATATAACGGGAGGAGGTCGGACCACACAAACCCGACCAACCATCCTCCCCTTTTTATGTTGATCACCGTCGTGGTTTGGAGCGGAGGTGGCGTGGTGCATTGACACCACGCGGGAATGAGGGAACCGCGGCCAGAGCGGGCCGCGGCGCCGTCGCGTCGTGCCAGTGAAGTCGAAGGAAGCCGCGGCCAAGGGCGGGCCGTGGCGGAGGGGCGCGGCACCGTCACGCCGCGCCGGTTAGACAGGGGCCGCGGCGGTGCAGAGGAGGGTGGCCGGACTCCGCCAGCCGCCGGCGCTCCAGGAGGCGGGATGAGAAGGTCCCACGGCGGCACTCCGGCCGACCGTTTTCTGGAAGTCCGGGGGTCGTAACCCCCGGCAGGTGGAAAGGGTGGTCCCCCCAAGAGGGCTCGCCGTTTCTCAATCAAGGGGGGTAGCGCCCCCCCTTCCCCCCACATCCCGCTCGGCCGAAGGCCGAGCTGCCCTGCGCCACCCGGGCCGGGCCGCGCCCAAACGAGCCGGACCGGGAACTGGGTTGGGTCGACCCGGTTCGGGCTGACCCAGGTGGTATTGGGCCGGGTCGGACCGGGTCCAAACCCCCTGTTTTCGGACAGATCCATTCAAATGCCCATAACTTGGGCTACGGACCTCCGATCGATGCACCGTCAGCTGCGTTGGGATACTTGGATCGAGTCGATCATTTTAGTATATTACACTCAAGGTTTTGGAGAACTTTGGGTATGGCCGAGTTGGTTCGAACACGAAACCAACTGGGCCCTCAGAGCGAAAACACTCATAACTTGAGCTCCGGACGTCCGATTGACGTGCCGTAGCCTTTATTGGATTACTCTTAGTGAGAAGTTTATTTTGGATTACTCCGCTCGAGGTTTATATGTAGCTGGAGTACGTTCGGGTTAGTTTTAGCTTAAAAACCAACCGGGCCCCTGGGACGGAAAAGCCAATAACTCTCAGACCGAGCGTCCTATTGACGCGCCGTTTGTCGCATTGAGTTCCTTTTGATGAGATAGAACTCTATGATACATCAACTCTGGACTTCTTGACAGTTGATTTATCGACCCCCTTGGCTCGTGGAGCGGACTCTCCTGGAATCGAGCGTGCTGTGTGCGGGAACCCTAGAGCTGGCTGCGACTGGGGCAACGATGATGACTGTACTTGGATCCTACATGGGTTTAGCAGCGATGACGACTGTACTTGGATCCTCCATGGGTTTTTTAGCGATGAAGACCGTACTGGGATTATCCATGGGTTCGATGGTGATGATTACTGTTCTTGTATCCTATGTGGGTCCGGTAGTATCTGACTCTGTACTTGTATCCTATGTGGGTCCGACAGAGTAGCTGGTCTTGTATCCTTTGTGGGTCCGACAACTTAGCTGGTCTTGTATCCTATGTGGGTCCGACAACTTAGATGAATCAGTGGCTACATCTGAACATCTCTATCGCATTACGAAGTGTATACCTATGTGAGCTAAGTCTTGACTTCCAATCTTCATCTTCGATAAGATTGACTTGATATCCTATGTAGATTGGGTTATGCTTTCCTGTGTGGATTGAGTCATACTTTCCTGTGTGGATTGAGTTATACTATCCTATGTGGAATGGGTTGTACTTGAGCTCATGAGTTGGGCAGAACTGAAATTGACGACTTAGGTATATGTATGGGCATATACCTAAGTAGTGTTGGTTGATACTTGTGTTCGTATCCTTTTCTTTGTGGTTTATCCTTTATGGATTCTGGGAGACCTTTGAGAGTCTCGGGGTCTCTACTGAGTATCGTATACTCACCCCTGCACGGGCTACGCCCGCACTACGTTGTGTTGGTTGTAGACGACGGACATCGCTGATCGTGGTTGAGGCTTGAGGAGCGGGATGGTACCCGGAGGTGGTCTATCAGGTGGGACGTACACGGAGTGGACGGCCGGACTCAGGGAGCCGAAGAGACTATCTGTACTCACCCTTCAGGTGGGAGTTCCGGAGGATGACTTCATGGTTCCTTCTTTACTTTTCAGTTTTTATACATTCCTTCCAGTTGTACTACACTTTCAGTTGGGTTTGTATACTGGCCCATTTACTTTCCAGCACTCACTATTGTACTCAGTTTACTTACTGTTTACTTCAGCTTGCGTACTCTGTGGTGTTTGTTTTCTTATATAAAGGCAATTTCTTCCCTTTCATTGGGTTTTATGCCTTTGGTGCTAGTCTCCAGCCCTTGGCCTATGGAAGGCGGGATTGGGGTAGTCATGACACGGGCCCCGAGGATGGGTCGTGACACATGCCCATTTACGTCCTCAACCCAAGGACCAGAACTATCTCAAAAGGAGAGCCGATTGCCGAGGATTCTCCTACTCATTATGCGAGTACCTCCCAAGAGAGCATCACCGACGATACCAAAGAATGGCTACAAGATTATGACCTGAGGTCCGAAGGAAATTTCACCATCTAATGGGATTGGGTGTACTAGGTATGACAATCATGCGATCAGTTTGGAGTAGAAATGCAGCATATTGGGCTGTTCAAGGTGGTGTGGATGTTGGAGTTCCACTTCTATCGTCAGCAAGAACTTGGGTCGGAGCTATTTAGCTAGTGGTCCCCTGATACCAACATGTTCCACCTTCATCATGGGGAGGTTGTCATTAGCCTTTGGTATGTCCATTGTATCAGAGTTATCCCTTTGGAAAAGCACCAATATGACGAGTTTCTTCCGACATAGAATATCTGGGGGGATAGGTTATAGAACCCCATTCTGACATGGTATCTACTGGACCTAGCCAAGGAGAGACTGGGGATCAAAGACTTTTTGAAGGACATTGCTTATTCGAATTGGTTCAGCCTGTTCCTGCAGAAGGACCCAAATACGAAGATGTCGGGGTGAGGAAAGTGGTGTCCGACCACAGAGAAAAGGAGCAAGAGCATGTCATATTGGAAAATCTTGGAGATGGGGGAATACCAATCGTGGGGCTTTCGTGTGGATGAGATCCAGGATCCGAATGTCCGATATGCCGGATTTCTTGTAACCTTTCTGAGTGGATGGATACTGCCATTAAGGGATACCAGGATGGGAGTTCGCCCGATAACATTAGTGATGGTGGGAATTATGGAAGCCAATCAAAGGTTCAACATGGGGGTCCCTGTGCTGGCCCTCCGTACACCATCCTGGGGCGTATTTTAAGAGGGGGATCACCGAGGAGGATATGTGTCCCTTTCCAAATCCTTCATGGTTGGATCGTGGCTCACTATGGTGGATACACTTTCCCAAATGCTATTTGTCCTCCAGGTAACAGTTTGCGACCTTCCTTGCTAAACATTGTCGAGACCATGCCTTTGACGCTAAATGAAGAAGGGATAAGGATTAGGATCAGGAATCACACCAATTTCACCTTTATCTCGTTCCCCACCCTGGCCGACCAAATGGTAGATGATGGGAAAGGCTCACTGGAGAAAAGAGAATATTTACAAAGCCTCATAGGTGGAGTGCTTGTGGCCCGGGTTGACGGGAAGATCCTTTACGAGTCTTATGTGCCGTCAAGGTTCTCCAGGAAGTTTGGATGCACCCAATGGATGTTGAAGAAGGTGTATACAGATGTCTAAGAAGATGATTATCCTTTAATTATTTTTCAAATGTGGCTAATTTTCAAAAGTTATGGTTCCGGTGAGGTAATTAACTTTCCCCCCACTGGAGTTGATGTTGGCCTCTCAAAAAAATATGCCAAGCATTGGGTGGCGTCATACCCCGAGGGAATCATACGAAAACGAATTCGGCAAATCAAGGTGGCCAATGTGGAATCTGGGTGGTGAGAAAGAAGATAAGGTGCCACTGGGGAGGAGAGGCCAGGAACAAGTCAGGTTTCTGGGTCAGTATAATCCAGGACCTCGGTAGTAGGAACATCACATGGTGCGACCATGCCCTCATTGTTTGGTGAGAGAGGGGCTCCTGAAAAATCTTGTAGAACGTACAGGGAGATTCTTGGGAAGTAGTTAAGGTACATGCTTCAACCCTATGAGGATTCAATCTTCCCTACGCTGTGGTCAGCTTGGTTGACCCTGCGACATTCAATGAGCAACAAAGCCCTCTGGAAAAAGATGGTACGATATGGGATCTAGTTTCCAAAAATTTGTCTCATTAGGATTGAAGACAAAGTGATCTTTCATTGTCATCACGCATATCTAACGACCATGGATGTGTATGCACTCCAGTGGGGGCGGCATGAGGAACCAACTATCTTGGTAAAAGTGATGCTTGGCCAGGAGCATGATCCAGAACAAATGTCATCTAAAGATAATGACAATGATGAGGATACAGTGGAAAGAGAATCAATGGAGGAAGAGGAAGAAAGAGAATAAGAGGCATAAATAAGGGGAGTTGAAGAGGAGCTTGGAGGATAAGGGTCTCAGGGGATGTCCCACCAAGGGATTCCTTAGGAGAACAATGAGATTTTTGGATATGACATGGACATAACTGAGAAACTCAAGGTATGCCTTAATTCTTATCCTAACATTTTCTCTTTTCATCTTTCATAATCACCAACTAATTTTTTTCTCTATTTAGGCGCATCTTGGTGTTAGTGGTCAGGAATCTCCATCCGATGAGGATGAAGGCACACTGATAAAACAAGGTGGGGATCCGACACCCATCATTAAACTAACAAGCTCTGAATGATCTCCCACAGTGATAGCTTATACAACGACTGAAACACTAGAGGTCGATGCGCTGATCTCTTGGAAGTTTCATTACTCAAACATCCGTATCTGTCATCGGATATCTCTGCTGATCAGGGTATTCATCATTTGTGAAATAATTACAATATTGGAGGCTTTGTAGGATACTAGATCCAGACCATCCGTAGATGATTTTATGGCGAACGCACCGACCCACTCAAAACACACTTCTCAAACCAAGCTGGCCCCAGCACCTAGTGAGCAAATGGATGTAAACATCAGCGATATCAATGCCAGGGAAAAGTATGAAGTCGGTGGGGGGTGAAATTGCCGAGACTGAGATGATAGAGGAAGTTCACCCACATGTTTAAGAGCCTAATCCCTTGGTAGGATTACCAAAAGGAGACCCTTCCACTAATCTTTTGGCTGCTTTCCCCGATTATCGGCCTGCAGACCCTGAGGAAATAGATGACTCTAATTCTGAAGCAGCTGATGAGAGATGTATGATGCGACGCAAGGGGTGGAAGTGTATCAAACACTTCCTCAGTCAACCACAAGTAGAATGGATAAAATGGATGGGATCACTCCACAACTGGCTACACTTTCTTTGCGTTGGAGGGGTAGATTCTCACCGTCTTCATGTAATGATTTGTGATTATATGGATGAGAAGATATGGGAGAATATCCAACGTTCCAACATTTCTCGACACCAAAAAGAGTCAGAGAATACCCAGGAATTTATAAAGGTGGAACAAGAGGTATGACGCCTTGAAGAGAAAGTGAAAGAAAGGAAGGCATTCATCGCAACCCGCTCTGAGCTCATTGAACAGTTGAGGGCCCAGCTGGAGGATGTCCAGGAGAAGGTATTGCAAGCGAGTCGCCAAATGATTGAGCTCCAAGCTAAATGAGATCGAACGTAGGATAAGGCTAATGAGTTATGCTCTATGTCTACTGATGAAGAGAGGGATCTCAGAGGGTGAGAGGCAGTCCTGGAGGCCACAATCCAGAAGGTAGATACACTAGAGCAATCCATCCAAAATGATGATCCTTAAGGTACCTGTTTTGAATGAACCCATAAACTTATCCTTATTTGCTGCTTCTGATTCTGAATTGTGTGTATGAATGGATTATTCACTTGCTTGTTCAATTCAATGTGTTCTGACCACAATTGTGAAATAATTATCAATCCATCCCTAAGCTCACGTGGGTCGTGCCCGATGTGAGAAACAAGGGATGGACGTGTTATCACTTCATATGAATGTGGGAGTTCCAACCAAATTTCGGGAATCCAGGGTATAAACAACCCATCCAGGATTCTAAGAAGAAAGGGGGAGGCCTGACCGGAGAATGAAGTTCTCAAAACAGCTGAATTATCATTTCCCCAATGTGCTCTAGTGCATGAGTGGGGTAACACCAAGGGCATTAGAATCAATTCAAAAATAGGGGAGTGGAAAGTGTGAATCAAGATACCCAAAATTCGGAATGTTGTAGGGGTGGCATGATAATGAAGGATAACTATTAAACGTATTTGAAACACAGTACCCCTATTGCGTTAGCCTGAAATGGGGATAACAAACGAGGGCCGACTGCTGACTATGTTCGAAACACGGGGCCTGACTCAAAATGTTATCCATAAGTCTTCCAGAACATTGGCCTGGAATAGCAGGTGATCCATAGGTCGAGCATCCATACTATTAGGGGGTTCTTTTAGATGTGAAATAGGATGAGGATCCAAATAAAGGGCACATAAATCATGGAGGGTGGAGTGATTGGTTATCCTAATGGATCCCAACACTCTTGAAATTACACCACCATAGTGAAAACACATTAGGTGGGCGCATCGGTTTGATCATAGATCAAACTTCCTTCTAAACAAGACCTCTCTAGTGAGGACCTAGAATGACTTGTGGCTTTACATCATACCAAGAATAACTATAAACATGTGGTTTAACGTCGTACATTGTAGACAATGAACATAGTTTCAAGGTCATACTGCCTGGACCATGATCGGGGTCAAGGGGCAAGAAGGGTTAATGACCATGAGGCTGGGCTTGAATTGAAATGCCCGGGTGTCACTATGTATCTCATAAGGGTGATAATCAAGAAAAATGTAGTTCTTAAGCAGAACGTGGTCAGAGACCAACGCTGTAAGGGAGAATCCTATTTAGAGAGGAAGATGACACATCCCATAATTAACATGGGGCATCCTGATCTTGTTCAGGGTAAAACTACAGTTTAGTGTCATGCATCGAGGACATGTGGAATCGTGTAGTTTAACATCATACAGTAGGACTGGGAGTGAAAGTGGATATCCCAAGAAGGGAGTACGTGATGTGGTAGCTATAAAATTGACGTGAATGAGGACATAAGAAGTCTGCAACACACCACTTATCCCTGAAGGAAGTTTTTTAGGTCAAGGGACTGAAAATAAAAGTTGGGCTGGGCCCATGGCAAAGTTTCTGGGCGTTCCTACATATCCCATTAGGATGGGAATCAAGCTGCACATAGTTCCAGAATCACCTTTTAACATCATGTGGGACAAAGGTCCCATGTGGCGTATCTGCACCAGTACACACCCCACCAAAACTACTAAACCCACATGAGTCATGCTCAATGTGGGAAACAAGGAGTAGTGGTGAGATTTTCCTGGTACAAGAAGGAAAACATTAGGGGTAGTAGAATTCTAGGTGAGTGACATCCCAAAATTATTGAACCACCTGATTAACGCACATAGATGCACGAAGGTGTAAAACCATGCATTGAAATTCCACTTGAACATAAGGAAGTGGAAAGATGTGAATCATGGCCCCTGAGATCTGGATCATAATGATAGCTGTGTGATGATAAAGGATAACTATTGACCATGTTTGAAACACATTATCCATTCGTGTTATCCTAGAATGGGGATAGACAAATGAGGGTTGACTGCTGACCATGTTCGAAACACAGAACCTATCGCAAATGTTGTCCGAGGTCTTCAAGGGCATTAGCCCAAGACGGTAGGTGAGCCAATGTGGCATGAGACTAGGCCGTAAAGGGGGTCCCTTCAGGTATGGAATAGGAAAAGGATCCAAATAAAGGGCTCATGAAGCTTGGACATGGAATGACGGAATGTTCATGTGGGAACTCCATGCCTTGGGATCTTTGTCACGATGCATCTGAGTATGACAATAAGACGTATCAGATAGAGGGAGTCGAGTCCCTTTCCAAGGAAAAGGGTCTTGGGGTCACACACTTCTAGATTAAGGTATTTAAATGGACCATTAATGGGGGAATTGACTTAATGAAGTGATCGTAGGGTGGAAAAGTATTTGAAACTGATGCATAGTTCCCACGGGGAGATCTTAGTTTAGGTTCATAGAACTCGAACCAAGCTGGGGAGAGACAAGGAAGAAACATGGTGCAGTTGTCACAAAAATCAGACATGAATGGGAACCCAAGAAGTGCTCCCCATTCTACATGCTTCCAAAGGAGTTCAGGCTAAGGGGATGAAAATGGGGCGGGATTTAAGATTCCTGGGGTTGGACTCACGGACGGGACATCCAGGCATTCCTACATATCCCATGAGGATGGGAATCAAGCCATACGTAGTTCTAGAGTATGTCGTGTAGTTTAATGTTCTGCGACCAAGACGGTTGGATCTTAGTTTAAAGGTCTTAGAGCTCGGGCCATAAACGGAAAAAGGGGGGAGGGAGATATGTGGTGCAATAATTGTAAAAAACCGACGTGAATGAGGAAATATGTCCACATAATACCATGTGCTCCTTGGGGAAATTTTAGGTCGAGGGACCAAAAATGAGAGTTGGGTTGGGCCCAGGTCTAAGTTCCTAGGCATTCCTACGTACCCCATTATGATGAGGATCAAGCCATACATAGTTCTAGAAGTGGCGTGGTAGGGTACCAGTGCCAGGGACAATACTATCGTGTGGGTCTAGCCCACACACCAAAAGAAGCGACATTTGATAGATCTTGTTTGTTTTTTTAGGATGGATGTTTTTTTGTGAATCGATAAACCTAGGATGGAGAATCCAGGTGTCACTACAGGAATCAAGACATATGTAGGCATTGAAAAATGGTATGGTGGAGGACTGATACCCAACATGACGTATCCTCGAGTGAGGACATCACAATGCATTGTTGTTTTTTGTCATACGACCATGATGATAATGTCATAGTTTAGGGTCATATGATAGGACCTACCAATTCATTTTAATATCGTGAAATAAAGACACAAAAATTTAAAGTTGTGTGGGACCAGGAATCACATTTTAAGGTCATATGGCTTGGACACATGCAAAATAAATGAGGTTTTTTTGGGGGGGGATGCACATGACGTGATGAAGCATACCTGACGTGAGTGAGGACGAGATCCACACCATACGACACACAACTCCAGGGAAGAAAACTTGGGACGAGGGGACAAAAAAGGTTATAAAATATGGGGATAGACCTATGGAAGAAATGTCTAGGTGTTCCTATGTATCCCATGAGGATGATAATCAAGCCATACGTAGTTCTGAGGGCGAATTTTAACGTCTTGCGGGACGAGGGGCATGAGAGACTAGATCCTATAAGGGAAGTACATGGTGTGACTATTGCAAACCCAACATGATTGAGAACATAATCCCTTTCCACACCATGCAATTTTGTGAAAGTTAGGGTCACGAGGCCGAACAGAAGAGGTAATTAGTGGAACCTGAGCTGGACCTGAGGACAAAATGTCTGGGAGTTCCTACGTATCCCATGAGCATGGGAATCAAGCTATACGTTTTTCTAGAGTTATGATTCTTACACCTTATGGAAAGGACGTAGAATGAAATCTTAGTTTAAGGTCTTAAATCTCAGACCATAGAGAATAGAAACTCTTACAAGTGAATGAAAACCTTGATATGATCCCTAAGACCATGTGAGCTATGCTCGATGTGGGAAATAAGGGTGGAGAAGGTCTTTTCAATGTGTGGAATGCATGAAAGGGGAAATCAGTTTGGAGCCCCGGATGACACCTTATCATGGATTTGTTCTCCTAACATGCAAATGCGCACTGAGGGATAATACCAAGAGTGTCGAAATACCACTTGGACATGATGAAGTGTAAAATGATGTGAATAATGCAACCGACACTTAGGGATTGATGGGAATGGAGTGACGATGGAGGATAACTATTGACTGTGTTCGAAACACAACACCCATATCGTGTGACCTGAAATGGGAATGAAAAATGAGTATCAACCGCTGACCATATTCACAACGTGAGACTTGTATCAATTTTTCGTTCAAAATCCTTGAGGATGTTGGCCTGAAATGGTAGTAGAGACCTTGGGCTGAGCATCCATGCCATTTGAAGGTCCTTTTGGATGTAAAAGATGATGAAATCCCAAATAGAGGGCAACATGAAGCATGAAAATGGACAATAACATGTTTATGTGGAATCCAACACTCTAGGTCCTAAACTATAGTGCTCCTGGGCACATAGGTGAATTACCAAAGAGGGTCGAGGGGCTCAACTTAAGAGTAGTTGACTCGAAAAGATGAGTGTGGAATAAGGGGAAGGAAGAGCTCTTAGAAGAAAGAGGTACATGGTGTGGTTATTAAAAACCTGACGTGAATGAGGACATAAGTTCTTACCACACCGTATATCCCTCTTTGGGAATAACTCAGGACAAGAAGTCCAAAAATATGAGTAGGTTTCTAAGAGATGGGGATGGACCCAAAGATTGAATGTTCGGGTGGTCCTACGTATCCCATAAGGATGGTAATCAAGCCACACGTAGTTCTGGAGGATGCTACGCAGTTTAACGTCATATAGAAAGGACTCAGATAAGGGCAAGATATCTCAACGAGGGATACGTATGGCATGACAGGAAGAACATAATCCCATGCCACACTATACGATCCCAAATGAGGACTTGGTCCAGGGGCCGAAAAAGTCGAGGGATCAAAAATAGGAAGTCCCAGCCAGTTTGCGGTTTAATGTCTTGCAGTGAGGATGATAATGGAGGGGTGTCCAAAGGGGATGTATGCAGTGTGGAAAAATAGCCCGACATGAATGAGGGTATAGAGTCCAGGCCATACTGCACCATCCTGAGTAAGAACTTGGGTCAAGGGACCAAAAAGGGGTGAGGGACCTGAGACAGGAAGTCCTGACCAGTTTTTAGTTTAACGACTTGCAATGAGGACAATTGAGATCTTATTTTAAGGTCTTAGAGCTCGAACCATAGACACATGAACCTTCACGTGGGTATTTCCTTCTAAAATTACTAAGCCCACATGGGCAATTCTTACTGTGCGAAACAAGGAATATGACCCGGCTCTCCCCAACATATAAGGGTAAGGCAGCTGGACTCACACTCCTACCCGAATCAGACTGACGTTTGAAGGGATAACGGTACAACATGAACCACTACACCCAATATTTGGGACATATGGGGGTGGTGAAAATGATGAAGGATAGATTTTGACCATGTTCGAAACACAACATCCATATTGTGTGACCTGAAATGAGAGCATCAAATGAGTATTGACCGCTGACCATATTTGCAATGCGGGACTTGTATCAATTTTTTATTCTAGGTCCTTGAGGGTGTTGTCCCAAAATGATAGGATAGCCCTTAGGCTAAGTATCCATACCATTCAGGGGCCCTTTTGGATATAAAAGATGACGTAGTCCCAAGTAAAGGGAGTGTGTGAAGCATAAATGTGCCCGTGCAATTTTAACGTCAAGCAGGATGATGAAAGAGGCGTAGATCTTCAGGGAGAGGTAAATATGGTGCGGTCACGATGAATGCAACGTAAAGGGGGACAAAATCTGGCACCACACCATGTTTTCCAACCTGAGGGGAGATCTTGAAGTTTGGGGCTGGATTGACAGACAAAATTTCTAGGCATTTCTATGTATCCCATAAGGATGAGAATAAAGCCACACATAGTTCTTGAAGGCCATGTAGTTTAGCGTCGTGTGGTGAGGATGTGGGAGAATAGAAGAACGAGGAGGGGGGAACATGGTGCGATCATCATAATCCTGACATGAGTGGGGCCAAATAAGCCTACATGACACCATGCAGGATCCTCCAAGAGAACTATACCCAGGGGGGATAGTCAAAGAGGAATCTAGGGGCTAGAATCAAGATGAGGCATCTGAGCATTCCTACATATCTTATGAGTATGGGAATCAATCCACACATAGTTCTCGAAGGTGCTGTTCATTTTAACATCATGCAACAAGGATGTTTGACAGTTTAGGGTCGTGTAGGACCGTCTACAATTTAACATTGTGCAGGACAATATACAATTTAATGTCATGCAGGACATAATAGTTTAAGGTCATATAGGACCCCATTTTCTCAGTTAAGGTATTGCTTTAGGAATTTGGCATTGGTGGGAGGAGTTATACGCTCACCATCCATGGTGACCAGGGAGTACACGCCATTGGGGTAAACCATATAAATGATGTAAGGTCCTTCTCATTTGGGCTCCAACTTGGAAGGTTTCCTACCAGGTATCATTGGTGTTCTTAGGGCCAACACCATGTTACCTTGAAAGAAAGAGTGGAGGTGAACCTTCTTGTTTAAATCTCTAGCTATCTTGTTCTGATGCCTCTCCAGATTGTGTAGGGAACGAAGCCTGTTCTTGTCAAGTGCTTCTAATTCAGCCAGACAGATTTCATCTACTTTATCTGGTGCTTGCTGATCATAAAAAAATGTGCATAATGAAGGAAACTGAATCTCAATGGGTAGGAAGACCTTCGTTCCGTACACCAGGGAGTATGGGGTCACCTGTGTGGAATTGCGAGTAGTTGTCCAATAATCCCAAAGGGAATTGGGGAGATTTTCCAGCCAACTCTTCTTGTTCTGACCAACCATTTTATGCAGAATTTTAGAGAGGGTTTTGTTGAATTCCTTGATCTTCCCATTTTCTTGCATGTGATAGTAGGAGGTATGGTTAGAACAAATATTGTACTTGGCATATAATTTCTTCAACTTGGCCGCCCAGAAGTTGGTGTCGTTATCAGTAAGGACAATGTGAGGGACTCCAAATAGATAGATGATGTTGGTGCTCACAAAGTCAATGATAGAATGGGCCTTGAACTCTTTGAGTGGAACTGCCTCTGCCCACTTGAAAAAGAAATCCTTAGTGTTCAGAATGAACCTAAACTGGCGAGCTGTTGGCGACAGATATGGTCTCACAACATCGAGTTCCCAAACCGCAAAGGGCCAAGAGTACTTGGTAGTGTGGAGAGGCTATGGTGGCCTATTCACAAAGTTGGTATGGATTTTTCATGCATGGAAGCTATTGGAAAACTCAATGCAGTCACATATCAGGGAGGGCCAAAAATACCCTAGTCTCCGGATTTGATGATATAGTTTCGACCCGGTCTAATGAGCCCCATAGGAACCAGAATAAAAATTCTGCATGACTTGATAAATCTCAACTCCTTGAATGTAATGGAGGAGAATCCCATCAAACCCACACTTATAGAGGATCTACTCGATACCAGGACCACTCTAGAGGGTAAACTGCATCGCACAATGTCGGATTCTCTCACGCTCGGCTCGATCTGCTGGGAGATTACCATTTTGGAGGTACTCAACAAAGGAGGTTCTCCAGTCAGGAGTCATTTCAATCACTGCATCTAGGGGACCTGGAGGTCCTGACATGGAGGCACCGATGGTAAGGTGGCCTACCCATGGGCTGTCTTCATCTTCTGGAGTAGTGGGGGCGATGACTCTCCAGTGCGCCACATGGATAATCAAATCATCCTATTCAGGCTCTGCAAGTGATGAAGCTAGGCTAGCCAAGGTGTCGACTTGACCATTCTGGGATCAATGAATATGAGTAAACTCTGACCGATATGGGAACTGGGCCATCAGTTGGAGGGTGCGTTCTAACAGTGACATGAGCTCTGGCTTTCTGACAACATAGTCACCGTTGATTTTCTTGATGACTAGTTTGGAGTCCCCTTTCACATGCAAGTGGGGAATGTCAATATCGAGGGCCAACTTGAGGCCAATAATGAGGGCTTGGTATTCTACCTCATTATTGGTATAACCTTCTGATAACAGAAATGAATACGGAAAAACAGCTTGTGCCAGAATGATGAAGACAATACCCAGGCCCACTCTGTTGAGTCTGGGGTCATCGAGACTTCTGCTGGTAGGGCTCCAGGAATAGCCATCAAAGTGCATTTTCCAACACGGAATGGATTGGTCTACTGAGAGGATTGACTCATCAGGAAAATCAAGGTCTGGGTACTGGTTTGTAGGAGCCGGATGGGTGACCAAGAAGTCTTCCAATGCCTGCCCCTTAATAGCCTTTTGGGGGACAAACCTGATGTCGAACTGCTGAAGGATTACCGCCCACCGAGCTAGATGACCTGTCAACATGGGCTGGTTCAGGATGTACTTCAGCAGGTCCACTCGGGACACCAGCTGTACCGCATGGTGCTGCAAGTAGTGTTGCAATTTATGTACTGTGAATACCAGTGAAGGGCATCTCTTCTCGATAGGGGAGTATCGAGTCTCTATATCGAGGAGCATGCGACTGAGATAGTAGAGACTGTTCTCAGTTCCCTCGTTGTTCTTCTAGGTGAGAAGGGCTCTAAGAGATCATTCCAGGGTGGTCACATAAAGGACCAGTGGATTTCCAAAAATGGGTGGCATCAGGACCGGAGGCTGGAGCAGATAATGCTTGATTTCCTTGAAAGCAGTCTAACATTCCTCGTCCCACTGATAGATAGTGCCTTTCTTCATGAGCCAAGAAAAGGGCTTATAATTACCAGCCAAATTCTCAATGAATCGGCATATGTAGGCTAAGTGGCCTTGAAAGCCTCAAATCTCTCTAATGTTGCTTGGGGGAGACATCTGGCTAATGGCCTTGATCTTCTCCAAGTAGATCTCGGTGCCCCTGTATCTAACAACGAAGCCGAGAAACTTTCCAGATGTGACCCCGAAGGCACACTTTAATGGGTTCATCTTCAAGTGGTGAGAATAGAGGAATCCAAACACCTTCTCAAGGTATTTGATATGGTCCTGACATTGGTGAGATTTGACCACCAGATCATCCACGTATCATTCCACCAGTGTCTCGATGATCGTCTTAAATATGCGATGCATAGCCCGTTGATAGGTGGCACCTACATTCTTTAGACTGAAGGATATGAATTGGTAGAAAAAAGTACCTTATAGTGCCCTGAAGGATGTAGAATCTTCATCCTAGGGGGAAATTCAAATCTGATTATACCCATAATACCCGTCCATGAAAGAAAGATCCTGGAACCTAGCTGTGATGTCAATCAGAAGATCCGTCATAGGAAGGGGAAAATCATCCTTCAGATAGTGGTGGTTAAGGTCCTAAAAGTCGATGCAGACCCTGATCTATTCGTTCTTCTTCCTAAAAGGCATAATTTTGGCTAACCATATGGGGTACTGGACCTCCTTGACGAAGTTATCTCTGATGATCTTATCAACTTCAGCCTCGACCATGGCATTGTGAGAAGGGTGCATCTTTCTGATAGGTTGTTTGAACCCACAGTGGTTTTTTGGGAGACCGAGGTGGTGGACAGATACCTGAGGATCTAGTCCCAACATTTCTTCATAGCACCAAGAAAACACATCACAATGTTGCTTCAGGAATTCCACGTACTACTGTTTCTCTTTGACAGGCATAGTGGCACTGATCAATGTGGGTTTCAGATTCGTCTCACTACCGAAGTTCACCTGTACCAATTTATTGACCTTGGTGGAGACACCCTCTTTGAATGAAGGAGTTGTGTCCTCAAAATACCCTTCTTCACTTATGGAGGAGGGATCCTTGATAGGAGGAGTTTCCTATGAGTTAACAGATCCCGATGGGAGACTGTTACCAACCTAAATAGTGGTAGACACTACATCGAGGGACTCCTATGCTGCCGAAACCATAGTGATGAAAATTGTTGATCTGATCCCATATGGTCTTCAGCCCAAGGGATCACACTTGATGATATCGAAGAAATAGTGGAGCATCATCTTGATATGGTTTATCCCAGCCCGACGAAACAAGAAAGTATGTCGTATTGCTGTTGCCATAGTGAGGACATCCTGATACCTTATGAAGGTAGGGGGATCTGGGATCACCCGAGCCTAATTTGTGTAGGAATATGAGGTGATATTATAGCAGCACTTAGACTTGGGAATGTGATTCCCCCTTGTTCTATAAAAAAAATCATTTCCCCATATCCGGGGTCGTAGCCTCCAATCGATGAATCAAAAATATGTAGGCATCATCTGGATCTGTCCACATGTCTGTCGCAGCTGTCACGTGTTTGACCTCGTTAGCTTGAATATTCTTGTGCTTTCTCTTGTAATATTCAACATCAAGGTAGCGGGATTTACAAGAGGCAAAGGAAGATGCTTCACCTTTAAGTATGTCCAATCGACCATTAAGGGAGTACTTGAGGCACTGGTGATACGATAAAGGGACTACCGCATGCAGGTGGGGCCATGGCCTGCCCATCATCGCATTATAGGCAGTGTCTTGAGAGATAACCATGAACTCGGTGCTGGCAACTAGGCCACCGAACTGGGTCTTCAGGTGAATCTTGCTGATCGAAGTATGTTACTTCCTATCATAACCTTGAATTTTCAGGTCAGAGGGACTTAGGTCATCCTTGGATAACCCCATATTTCGAAAGGTCTAGGTTGGGATTAGGTTGATCCTAGAGCCTATGTCAATAAGGTAGTGACGAACCTCCATGCCGTTGAAGTGGCCGGTGATGTACAATGGGTGGTTTTCCCCTATATAGGAGATCCTTCATCTTCTTTGGAGAATGAGATAATGTTCTGAAATTCAGCATGCTCAACTGCCTTAGCATGGAAGGCTTCTACAGTAGCTACCTCCGTCTCAAACTATAGGGGGATTTTAAAAGCCTTGGAGAGGGCTTCACGCATATCTTCTGACAAGTGAAGAGCCTCAAAGATAGAGAGACTTTCCAGAATACTGGAAATATTCTTGAGTACATTATACTTCTGTGCCAAGTGTGAGCTTCAACTTATAGGAGGTCATTCTGTGGAATAGGGAATGACTGGCCCTTCCATCCAAGCAAATGATTGATTGGTACTGGGAATATCTCATTGCTCACTAGTAGAAGCTCATGGAATGACTATCGGATGTGGCTCGGATGACTGGGGCCAGTAAGTAGCAGAGAGTGGCTGATCATGGCATGGTCGAGGTGGCTTTTCCTGATCAAGCAACACAAACAGCGACAAAGGGAGACTTGATGACACCATATGAGAAGGCTGCGCGTGCTGAGCTCTGTGCTGGGCCTTATGTTTGGTTTCATTTGCATATACATCCTGGCTAGAAGTACTAATCGAGGCACTCCAATGACCCATATTTCCACAACTCCATCGACGCTGGTGAAAACTGGGAACATTGGGAGGATCCACCAGGCGCTCCTCACTATCAAAAATCATGTAGGGGTTTACCAACTCTATGGTGTTAAACGAGGCATACCCTTAACTGTCACTTTAAGAACCCTCCTCTATTGGAAAAAATATGGGGGGAATTTACATCTCTGGGGGTATGAAGTCGCCGAGAGTACGGGATGACGAAGACATCAGTGGAGGACTTTTCTTTCCCTTGTGCTGCCAATGCTTGCTCTTCTAGGAAGAGGACGACTGGTCCGTTGACGCAGAGGTACTTACTGTAGCTGATGTGATATCTTCTGAAGATTCAGGTCAATTTAGATGTGCACGAATAATACCATGGGCACGGGTGACTACCTTACGAGCCATCCAGTCATTAAACTTTTGGGACCCACGGTTAAAAACCCGATGCCACTCACCTTCACTGTCACTGGCATTGTTTGGCTTCATGAAAACACATGACACATGTGTCGGAGCTGGGCCTAACCTAACTATGTTGTTATCAACCTAGTCTTGAAGCTATTATTTAAACACATAGCACTATTTAAGGGTGTTCCCTAGGATCCAGTGATAGGGGTAGTAATTGGGGCGATCAGTGAGACCTGCCTCTTCTGGTCTCCTGCATTTGGGAAACTGTATAATTCCTTGTTCCAAGGCACTTCAGAAATAACCAGGGATCTGAGCTTCATTGAATGAGTAGGCCTGATTTCTATTGTTTGGTAAGGGGACTCTGGGAGCTTGGCCCTGATGAGGGGATGGAGGAGCCTATTGAGGAGGTGGGACCTAGTTATCTCGCCCGGGTGGTGGCAGCACATTACGCAGGGGTGCCTGCCAATTTTGTAGTGGACGCTGCTGGGCCAGAGGCTACGCATGAGGTGGCAGGCCTCTGCGAGGCTGTAGAGGTGACTCTATTGGTAATAACTCCATTTAACTGGGGCCCTCTATTTTGGCCACTGTGGTAGGCTCATCCTTGGAGGCCCTCCTCACGGGAATTGCAGGAGGCAACAGGCGTGCCTGCTTGGCCTGCTGTAAGGCTTCCTCTAGGCACTGGGCCTTATCAGAGAAATCCTGGAATCCCCTAGGGTAATTTTGGGTAATGAGAGAGGGGAATAGTTCTTTCTTCACATTTCCCACACACATTATCACCCAATAATGAATTTTTATGGTGTACAAGAAGCATTTTTATCTCCAAAGTTGGTGCATGTTCACTAGAAGGAAGACTCTCAGGCCTGGGAGGTCCAAGTTTTTCAATATTTTTCTTAAAATTAGTTTGAAAACTAGATATATTCTTAATTTTAGAAATAGTTCTATATTTTTATTCACTACTATCCAAAGTGGACAAAACACTACACTGAGTTTCCAGATCATATTTCAATATGTTTTTCAAGAAAAAATTATCATTTTTTTATAAAAACTCTCCATAAAACTTATAAAATTGGGAAACAATGTTTAAATAAAAGAAATAAACATCAAAATCTCCTAAAAATTATTTAAGTTCAGAAATCAAAAATCCATCCTCAACTTCAAACTTCTCAGCAGAAAAAGAATTACTATCCAAATCTGGAAAGTTTTCCAAATTCTCAATTTGAGATGACTCAAAAGTGTGTGAAACATCATTTTTAACTTCCATAGGAATTTATTCAACAAATTATTATTTATAAAATTCTTATAAATGGTCAAATGATTCATCAACCTCTAAAATTTACCCATGAGTAGTTCTCACCTAAATTGGGTTCTTTGACATTTTCAAACATATTGAATTCCTCTTGTTTCCCTCCAAACTTAAAAATCAACTGACCCTTGGAAACATCAATAATAACACCCCCAATGTCAAAGAAAGGCATACCTAGAATGATGTGAATCTCTTGGCCACACTCAATATCAATAACAAGAAAACTATCTAGAAAAAATAACTTACCAACTCCAACCAAAAAGTCATAAATTCTTTCTATGAAATAAGTGAAAGATCGATCAGTCGACTATAAAACCACAGTGGTGGGTTTCAATTCACCCAATCTCAAATATTGAAATAGTGATAAAGGGAGAATATTTATACTAGCACCTAGATCAAAAATACAATTGAGTTTACCACTATTACCTAAGGTGCATGTAATGAAAAAAAATCTATGGATATTTAAGTTCTAGAGGGATTTTCTTTTGAAGAACAACACTACACTATTTGATGAGGCTGCAAGTGGTAAACTCTTTAATAGTTTTTTAAATTTAAAATAATTTTTAAGAGGTTTCAAATAAGTAGTAATATAAATCAAGGATTGGATTAATGAGATGTTTACTTGGATCTTGGATAATAGCCCAAGGAACTTGATAAGTCTAGGTTATTTATCTTTTTGTTTAAGCCTTCAAGGGAATGAGATGGGTTGGAAACAAATTCTTTAAATAAGTGGGTATGTCCTCAAACTAAATATCTTTCACTTTCCCATTATTATTTTTTATTTTTAAAGTATTTTTCATGTTTCTTTTAAGGTGGAATAGTTTTATTATCTTTATTTTCAATATTTCTATCCTCATTTCAAGATTTAGTGTTATCTGGTTTTTGAGTTATAGAATCTTCCATATTTTCATTTTGGATTTTCCTAGGGTCATTTTCAGCTTCTCCTTGAGTTTTTACACCACTTATTGTTGTGACAACCATGAAATTATCCCTAGGGTTTAATTATATTATTCATATAAGTTTTCATTTTTTTATACCACCCAACTCCCTAGCCATTTGACCAATTTTCATTTGAAGGTTGTTTACATAATTCTTGAAAACAAATTTTTGTGATTCCATGTTAGATTTATGACCAACATCCTGAGAATCCATTCTAGGAATCATTTGGTGCATCAATCCCTCATGATTCCCTTGAGAGTCTTAAGATTAACCCTTTTTTTGATTCTGAAAATAAGGTTTAGGATACTGTGAGAAACTTGGAGAAGAAGGTGGTCTAAACACACCCTACCCCTTCCAAGAAATATTGAAGTGATTCCTATAACCTTGATTGTAAATATTTGAAAAAATATCATATTTTGATTGATGTATATGACCATAAACAACAAAATTAAAATTTTTATCAGGTTGGGAAGGCAAGTCAAAGTTGGGACAACAAGGAATATAATGTCCATACATGCCACAATGTTGACATTACCCCATAAATGAATTTTATTGATTGACATTATAGATTCTAGTAGCACCAACATTTTGAACATGTTTTTTTCTCTCTCCTAACTATGGTCCTCCTTCTAGAAAACTTATGTTTAGAATTTTTTTCAAGTGTGTTAAAGATTTATTTAAGTTTTTCAGTAGTTTTATCTAAAAAATACCCACCAGTAGATTGATCAACAAGAGTTTGGTTGTGAGGGGTAAGTCCATTATAGAAGGTGTTAATTAGGAAATGTGGAGGAAACTGGTGGTTATGAAATTGTCTAAGGAGACCCCTAAACTCATCCCAAGTATCATGGAACAATTCAACCTCTTCTTGAATAAACTTTGATATTTTATGCCTAATCTTTGTGGTCATTCTCCTAGGATATAATTTCATGATGAAAGCTTTAAACACTTGATCCCATGTATCAAAAATTTCTTCCTATAATTGTTGAAACCATGATCGATCATTGTTCTTTAGAAAAATTTTAAATACCCTCAAATTCAATTCCTCCTCACCAAGAACTCTAATTGGAAGTTGTTGTACCACACTATAAAAGTACCTAATGAAGTCTAAAGAATAATAATTTGGTATACCATTAAAATATGATAGCATGTACAATAGAGGTTGTTTGATCTCATAGTTTATAAAGCGAGGTGAAAAATTAATACATGAAGGGTTTCTAGATATAGTTGGTAATTAAAACTCTCCAAGACTATGTCTCTCACCCCCAAGTTCTCTAATTGAAAGTGGGACACAGTTTTATAGATTAATTTAAACCTCCCTATTATTTTCCATTTTTCTTTGTTTTTATTTTTCAAAACACTTATATGTCTCTGGATTTCAGGGATGAAAGCTTTTAGCCTATCAGAAGATGATCTAGTGCACATACGAAAAGAGATATATTCCCTAAAGCCTTATATATGTATATTATGGATTGCATGAAATATGTGATTTAGATGAATAATGATATATATATATATATATATTATACTTCTTATGTTTGCAGTATTGGATTGAAAAACAATCAATCCTCCACCATTGTTATCATTAAAAGACATGAAACATCTGAGAGTTAAATGTATTCATGAATATGATGCATGAATTAGACAAGGCATTAATATATATGTTATAAACACAAAAATCAATTCATACACCACCTAGGATCATCCTTGGGTTTTATATAAACCCTACAACCATATGATAGATATATTAGTGTGGGATTCCATTTTATCTTAGTCAAAACTCCCCAAGAACTGTTTCTCTCTTCATTTTATTTATTTTCATATGAGATACTAGCACACCATGAATGGAAGGATAGATCCCTCTCATGTGATGAGAGATTTAGTGAATCCAATGGATACACCATAGAGGTGGGATTGTTTTTCCACTTAGTGATATTCATAAAACTATATAATGATTATAAAGATATAGCAGATGATCTCTGGTGTATGATGTACTCATTTACATTAACAATTATTCATTTCCATTTATCACATTTTTCATATTATATTGCATGAATATCCTCAAAAAAGGGTTTTTAATTGCTTCTGTTGTGTCTAATGAGTGTTATTAGATTCATACGAAACCTAATAGTGATATCAGAGTGATCCATGTTTAGTTTTATGAAACATTTGATAAAATGAAAAATTAAAATTAAAATAAAAGCTACATTTTCATATTTTTAGAAATTTAGTTTGTCACCTTTATGCATATGGTCCGTGTAAAGGTAACTAGTTCATTACCCTTACACATCTCAATTTCATAAGGGTAACTGGGCATTACCTTTACATGAGGGGTTTTAGGTAAGGGCCATCTTGCCTAACCCTTACATAGATCAGTCTATGTAAGGGTCACTGAAACTTACCCTTATGTGTATAAGTATCTGTAACCTAACTTCACACATATTGGATTTGTGTAAATGTTTCATGAAGGGTTATGCCATGTAACGTCCAATGATTCAGAACTCTCTCACGTGGCTGATTCAGGTTGGTTACGAGAACTCAAGAGTGCCTCCCCATACGCCAGAGGCTGCTCACTAGTAGTAGGGGTGTAATGAGTATAGACCCTCTGGTTCTAGAGTTAAAACATAGAGGAAATAATAAATATAAATAAATCATAGTAACAGAAAATAGAGGAAACAATATAACACAACAGAAAACCAACAATGAAGCTAATTGAATAATCCAATAATAATAAAGAAATAATGTAATGATATGTTAGAATTTAACTAAATTTCATTCTAGAAGTAATAAAAATAAAAGACTAGTGGACTCAAATAAAGGCTCAAAAGTCCCTAGTCCCGAATCCCCATGTCGGTCCCATATTCAAACTTCATCTCATCCAGTAAGAAAACAATCAACTACAAGGTCCTTTTCCCTTTTCCAATCCTGCATTCAATTAATCTACTAAGGTGCCAAATGGAATCCTGAATAAGGTGTTAGTATAACTCAGTAGGTTAAAACCACCATGTCTAAACATAACTATTATAATAATAAGTGCATGAAATAATGCAATAAACAAGTTTATTAATTAACTAAGTAATTAAATTAATACCACATCAACCTGCTTCGGCTCCATGCCAAAATATCTTTGATCATGTCTCATAACCATTCCAACCATAACCATATAACCATGGAATAACATAACCTTCCTCAACACCATGTCAGAATGACTTTGAGCATGTCTCAAAACCATGCCAACCATAACCATATAACCATGGTAAAACATAACCATATAACCAAGGTAAAAATTACACAAATATGGGTAAAAACTCTCTATATAAGCATTTCAAAATTTAATCAGGGATGATCGTTGTATATAAGAATTTCAGCATGTATCAGGGCCAAGAACAATATATAATCACTTCAATATGTGTCACCAGGCATATCCCACTATATAAGAATTTCAACATTTATCAGGGCTAAGCTCGATATATAAGCATTTTAGCATGTGTCATTGGGCATAACCTACTATATAAGAATTTCAACATTTATTAAGGATAAACCCAATATATAAGAATTTCAAAATTTTATCAGGGTCAATCCCAATATATAAGCATTTCAGCATGTGATATGGGCCAACACCTCATATAATCATTACAACATGTTAACTGTGCCAACACCCAATATAATCATTAAAATATTTATCACAACACATGTCATAATAACAAGGATATTACAATATTACATCATCAATGGTTAATTGTGAAAATTACCATTTATCTTTCAATTACACATTTCATTTATCATTTAGTCATAAACAATAACATTGTATTTATCTCAATAATCAGGCCATACCAAGGTGAGTATATATCAAGAAAACACCCAAATACCATTTCGTGCTAAACACACTTTAAGCCATTAAAAAATTAATTTATAATCAAGGTTTCTCTCACCCAAACAGTAGCCACAAGCTAGGTCAATAACTAATTGGATCCAAAGGGACTCCAAGGAATAAATCCAATCCACTATTTTAATTTATTTAGCACATGATATGTTGGAAAATTTTCCATATTGCACATACTTGAAAATTATCAAACCACAGGGTTTAGGTTTATACCCCCTACCTTTAAGTGACGATCAATTAATGATTCCAACTGCAAATGCCCATGAGAAAGAAGGTGTAGATGATGTAAAGAAGGATCCTAGATAAAAAAATGACCAAGATCAAAACCAACAACACTCATGGTAAAAATATTACACCACAATGGCTGGAGAAAAAAGGGAGAGAAGTTAAAACCTAACCAAAATGAGTTAATAGGTATTAGATGAACAAAAGGGATGTCTAAAATCAAGGTAGGTTCTCCAAAATTTTCTGGAAGGTTCCCTAGGGTTGATAGGAGGAATATATATGTGAGATGAAAATAAAATCAACCCCACGACACACATAAAAACCACTGCTCGGGAAATTACATGGTGTGTAATATAGATACACTTAATGTAATTCATTTTAGAGGGATACACTGAAAAACCCATCGCCTTGGATGAATATTAAATTTGCTCGAACATTACATGATGTGCAACCCATTTACATGGTGTGTAAGTGTTATGTAGATGGGTTTCAACCCATTTTCCTTATAAAAATAGCCTAAATCCCCTTTAAGGATTCTCAACTTACCAAGAACCCTTGGTAACACTTGAGCCATTTATCCAGAATCTATTAACTTAAATAAACACACATCCCTGAACTTTAAGTCATTTTCCCCAACAAAGGATCTATCTGATTTTCTCAAGTTTCCTCTCAACCCAAGATCGTGTTTATTCAAAAAAATAGATATCCATGAAGAAAACACAACCAAAAATGTTTAATGATGAGGAAAAAATTAACCGAAATAATTTTAATGAAAAACTCAGAAATAGACATACCTAGAAAAAGACAGTATGTAAAGACTCAGATTTCTATGTAATTTTTTTAATTATATGGAATTATTATGAGTTTGCAAAAATTGATGGTGTGTGATTCCGATACCTGGAGTGTCTGGAATGAATTTCTGAACTTTTTTTCGGGTACGTTCAGTAAACATGTGAGCGATGTTTTCTAACTTTTGAACCATTGCTCAGATTAAAAATCCGAAGGCACCATTGAATCTGTAACACCGATATTTTCTTAAGGGAGGATTTACTTTGACCATAGTAGGTCTAGAGAAAAAGTTAAGTTTTGTGACTTTTTAAAAGAAATGAAATAAAATAATTTTTATTATTTTAGTTTCTTTCATATCCTCTAACAAACAAGAGGTGTATGAGGCCAGCAATGTGTCAAGCTAATAAATGGATTGACCTTCCAACCCTAAGTAATGACGTTGTTGGGGAATTAGAAAGGTTCCTAAATTATGAGCCCCCATTAGTTCCCCATGTCGTTACTTACCCTTCCCCTCTCCTATTTATATGGAGCTTGGGGGGAGGTACCAGCACCGCTTCACCAAGCAAGAAAGTGCTGAAGAAGTGCTGTGATGCTGAACCCTTAGAGGATGGAGCTGATCCTAACAGGAGGTGACAAGCGACACCGAACCACGAACTGAAGGATGACATACAAGTGACGTCGTTGGGAACCATTTTTGGGAACGAAGAACACGATCCAACTACAAGCATGGATGCTCTCCAATGGGTTTTCGAGGTAGGGGGGTTTATTCATTTGTTCATTTTAAATGATTTTCATCTTCCCTATTCTTGAATAATATGAAGAACGCGGGTCAACCGACTAACGGGTTGACCCGTGACTCATTTTTTTTGTGGGAGGTTGTTGTGGGGTATCTTTGTAGGGTTTATCTTGATTTAAATTTCAAGAGTTTATTGAACCCTTTATCCTCTCTTATGTTATGAGCTAACATAGAGGGCGCAAGCCTAACAAAACCAGCCCGGATCCTCTGCTGCTTTGCTATACCCTTGCATTCTCCATGGAATACCGCCAGCTCGGCGACACCGACTGGCTACAAAGAAGGCAATGCACTAACCCACACCGCAAGAGGAGACCACAGTAGTCATCAGAGCAGCCAATAGCATCCAGCCGCAAAGGAGGTGCGACATGCTGTCGCATACCGTCGGTGAGAAAGGGGGACCATGGCTTGTCAGCTGCGACAATTAGAGGAGGTGGCTGACACCTCGACCGGCTGTGGAAAAGAAGGGCGATGCGACCAGTGCGTTGCTGATGTACAAAGGAGCTGTAGCCGAATCCAAAAAAGAGGATATGGAATCCATGCCTTCGATGGGTTTTGTGGTGACCGGGTGATGCCCACGCGACACCATCACTTCAAAGGCTGAACGACCTTTGGCCATTCAGGATTTCGAGGGAGCGGCCCTGTGTGACGCGGAAGACCCATAGTACTCGATAGGAGGAGTACCTCAGTAGGACATGGTGGGGAGAGCCTCTGTATGATGCAGAAGACCCATGGTACTCAACAGGAGGAGTACCTCAGTAGGCCACAGTGGGGAGCACCTCTGTGTGACACGACAGACCTACGATACTCAACAGGTGGAGTACCTCACTAGTCTAAGGTTAGTGGGAAGTGGCTCTGTGTGACCCGATAGACCACCTGTACTCAATAGAGGAGGAGTTCTCCTACAGTTGAGGTGTTCGATGTTGTGACTAAGGATGTTGCTTGTTACTATCCTTAGAGAATCTTGTGGTTGGCTATCAGTATTCATAGTGATCCTATGTGTGTCAATATCATAATCCTGTTTTTCTGAGTTATATACCTGGTTTGAGCTGAGACTCTAATTGAGTTGTGTCTATTTCTTTGTGCTTTGTGATTGAGATCATGATTTGTGGTTTTCCTTGTGGAATTATGAAAGACCTTCGGGGGTCTCAGGGTCCCTACTGGGTATTTTTATACTCACCCCTACATGGGCTTCACCCGCACCTTGTTGTGTCTTGTGCAGACGGCGAGTAGCTGGGCTGAGGTTTGAGGGATCTAGGACTGGACAATGCTCGGAGGTGGACCATTTGGTGTGACTTAATGCGGGGACTACTAATCATGAGCTGTACCTACCCTTCAGGTAGGATCCGTGGTGGATGATCCAGGAGATGCTTTTCACCTTTCATCTATTTTGTACTTTTCAGTTGTACTTGTACTTTTCTAGTTGGGCTTGTATTCTGGGCCCTTTAATTTCAACACTCTTTTACTACATCAGTTTACTTCATAGTTGATTCTTGTTGTGTTCTTCTCTGTGTGTTTGTATAGGTTTAAAGACAATGTCTTACCGTTTTAGGGATACGCCTTTCTGGCGCTAGTCGCGAGCCCCTGGCCTATGGAAGGCGGGCCTGGGGTAGTCATGACACGGGCCTCAAGGGATGGGTCGTGACAAAGTGGTATCAGAGGTGGTCAGTTCTACTGAAGAACTAGAACTCTGATATTTTCAATGAAGGAATAGTGTTAAGTGTTATGAGTGTGGTTTTCAATTCGGGGAGTCTAGTGTTGGTGCGGTGGCCAAAGTATCCATACACCAGGACCCTGAATTCCAATTTCTGACTCAGTACATGGAAGCACTGATTGCATGTGTTTTTGAAGAGTTTTTCTTGTGATTTCTTTGAGTCAGCTCACTAGGTATAACTTATTGATCGTGACACACCTGTATTCTTTTAGGATTACACCACGTAGAAAGCCATACAGGATTCCTGAGAGAGTACACGATGATGGCCCACCGAGCGATGAGGCCTCAGTGAAGGGCCCTCTTACGGCATTAGCACCTTCAGGTGGTGTACGAGTAGAAACACTACCCATTGGACAACCGTTTCCACCAGCCCCACCAGCAGAGGGTGCATGCCGACTGAGCACATTGCACGAGATTCAACGGAAGAGGCCTATGAGGTTCTAAGGTGAGATGAATCTGTAGGCGGCTGAAGACTGGCTAAAGGCTATGTCTAGAGTTTTTCACTTAGTTGGGACACCAGCTGATTTTATGGTGATCCTAGCAGCCAGTCTTTTTCAAGCAGTAGCAAGGATATGGTGGAGCCTGATGCTCCAGATACACAATGAGGTGACCCTCATCTATGCGGACTTCAAGGTCCTTTTCAGGGAATATTTCATCCTAGCAACCCTACACTATGTGCGTATACAGAAGCTGCTGCACTTACAACAGAGTAGCATGACAGTGGCCCAGTACTCGGTGAGGTTCACTGATCTATCCTTCTACTCCAACAATATAGTACGAGACACTTTCTTCAGGGCCCATACCTTTGAGTAGGGTCTCCGATGGGAGATTAGAGCATCAATGGTTTCACTCAGCATACCAACTCAGGCTGGGGTGCTAGAGTGAGCAATTTTGGTGGAGAGCTTCCTAGCTGAGCAGACACCGACAACGAGAGCCACCACTGGACAACATGTATCCAAGTCATCTGCAAGAGGCAGTAGGTAGATGAAATAGAGGTCCAAGTGGGCAGAACCTCTGGTGGACAACCCCAAGATGTAGGGTCAGAGGTGTGGGGCTCACAAGGTAGAGGAGGTCAGCAGGAAATCAGGAAGTTCTACTCATGCGGTAGGCATGGACACATGGATCCCAACTGCCCGACCCGTCGTAAGGATGACCAGAAGATGGTCAAGGGACTGCTGAGGTAGAGATAGAGGTTTGATCGAGGAGGACCAGAGGGAAAAAAATGTGGCAGAGGAGCTGGCCGTGCAGTAGGCGGTGGGTAGCGATACAAGATTCTACCACCACCACCGCCAGGTGGTCCACCCCGACCATAGGGAGTAGGAGGACATGGATGAGATCAGCTCCAGGAAGCTGAGGCCTATGACCACAACACTCTAGATATGATTAGAGGTACGATCTATTCCTACTCCACCTTAGCTGTAGTACTTATATACATAGGTTCCAGTCACTCTTTTATTGCCATGACCCTCTTTCGGAGCTCGGAGATTCTAGTGGAGTCATTAGCTTGATCCTTACGGCTAGAGACTTCTACGAGAGTAGATTCAATGATTACACAGCAGTACCGACAGTGTGAGCTTACTCTAGGAAGTGAGAACTTCAGCTGAGATCTCCTAGTAGTGGCGTCAAGGCCTTACGATGTCATCTTGGGTATGGACTGGTTATCTACAGTCCATGCTCATATTGACTGTATTAGGCGCAAATTGCAGTGTGTCCGCATGGATGGGACCAAGTTTTCCTTCACCAGTGAGAAGGGAACCTTTTCAGCACATGATGGACTTACCCAGAGGAGGGTACAACCTATTACTCATCAGTTGGATGACCTTACCCTTAGAGCAGTTGATGTTGAGAGTTCGAGCTATCCTATAGTGGTGGACCAGTATGCCGATGTCTTTCCTAATGATGTTCTAGGACTACCTTCATACAGAAAGTTAGACTTTTAAATCGACTTGTACCTCAAGATGACACTAATATCTACATCAGAATATCATATGACTCCCACGAAGCTTTGTGATTTATGGGTATAGTTGGATGACTTGCAGGGAAAGGGGTTCATAAGGCCTAGTGTTTCTCTATGGGAATCCCCAATTTTGTTCTCCAAGAAGGCATATGGGAGTTTGAGACTCTGTGTGGACTATCGACACATGAACCCGGTGACCGTTAAGAATAAGTATCCACTTCCGAGGATTGATGATCCTTTTGATCAACTGAAGAGAGCTCAATGGTTTTCAAAGATAGACCTCAGATCAGGCTATCATCAGCTCAGGGTATGAGATAAGGATGTGCAGAAGATGACCTTCAGATGTCAGTATGGCTATTATGAGTTCTTGGTTATGCCTTTCGGCATGAACAACACCCCATCAGTGTTCATGGGACTCATGAACATGATCTTTCAGCCATACCTCGATCACTTTGTGGTGGTGTTCATTGATGACATCTTGATATACTCAGTGATGGAGGAGGACCATGCCTATCATCTGTATATAGTTTTAGATACACTCCGAGAGAACTAGTTTTATGGTAATCTCTTGAAGTTCCAGTTTTGGATACGATAGGTCCACTTTCTGGGACACGTTATCTTGGAGACTGAAGTTACAGTGGATCCAGTGAAGAAAGAGGCTGTAATTTCTTGGGATCCACCCATGAGTGTGACTGAGGTGAGGAGTTTCCTGGGGTTGGATGGATACTACCAGATATTCGTGCCTAACTTTTCCAGAGTTACGACACCCTTTTCAGCATTGACGAAGAAGGGTCAGCCCTTTGTATGGACGGATAGATTCCAGCGGAGTTTCAAGGAGCCGAGGCAGAGACTGAAGAGTGCTCCCATATTGAGGCTACCAGAATAGGGATATGGGTATGTAGTCTACTATGATGCATCAGGGACTGGACTTGGGTGTTTCCTGATGTAGGAGTGAGCAATGATCACTTATGGATTACAACAACTGAGACAACATGAGTAGAACTATGCTACCCATGACCTGGAGTTAGCAGCAATGGTCTTCACCTTGAAGATGTGGCGACATTACTTGATGGGTGAACGTTTTACAGTCTACTCTAATAATAAGAGTCTCAGGTATATCTTCTCTTAGAAGGACCTGAACCTGAGACAAAATTGATGGCTAGAGTTCCTCCAAGACTATGACTTTGAGCTAGTATATACTCCTGGGAAGGGGAACGTGGTAGTGGATGCACTCACCAGGAGGTCTGGTCTGTAGTTTTTGAGTGAGGTGACATAGCAGCTAGCCGCATTACAGATATCCTTAGTGGATAGAGATGGAGCAGCATACCTCCAGTCTATGATAGTCACTTCCCCACTCCTTCAGCGAGTCAGGGAGGCACAACTTGGGGACACTAACTACGGGGCTCGACATGCTCAGATATCCTCAGAACAGGTACTTGATAGATTTTCTGAAGGTGGGGAGCACATCATCCTCTTCAGAGGATGTACCATGGTACTAGTAGCGCTACGAGAGGAGGTGTTGAGGGAGTTGCATACGTACCCTCTGGCGGTACATCCTGGTGTGGCGAAGATATACTAGGACCTCCGGTGTTAGCACTGGTGGCCAAGGATGAAGAAGGCAGTGGTATAGTTTGTTTCATGATGCCTCACTTAAGTAAAGACTAAGCATCAGGTTCCAGTAGGCTTAGCTCATCCACTAGAGGTTCCAGAGTGGAAGTGGGATGAGATCTCCATGGACTTTGTGAAAAGGATTTCATGAACGTCTAGGGGACATGATTCCATTTGGGTGATCATTGACCGACTCACCAAGTTGTCCCACTTCCTACCTATCTGAGAGTAGGGATCAATAGAGGGCTTGGGATGCCTCTACGTACAAGATATTGTGTGAGTTCATGGGGTGACATCGACGACCGTCTCTGACTGTGACACATGTTTCACATCTCAGTTATGGGGGGATTGTAGGAGGCATTCGGGACTCAACTACATTTGAGAACCACCTTTCATCCTTAGATGGATGGTCAGACGAAGCGGACCATTCAGATGCTAGAGGACATTCTTTGTGCATGAATCCTAGATTTTGGCCGTAGTTGGGAGGATCACTTTCCCTTGGTGGAGTTCACTTACAACAATAGTTATCACTCCACCATCGATATGGAACCATTCGAGGCCTTGTACGGCTGACCCTGTAGATCACCTCTATGCTGGACAGACCCAAGGGAGTCAACACTTATGGGTCCAAAGTTGGTACGGGCTACCACTGAGAAGGTGTAGACCATCCAGGAGTGGATGAAGACAGCACAGAGCAGACAGAAGTCATATGCTGATAAGAGACAGAGACCTATGGAGTTCCAGAAGAGGGACCATGTTTTCTTGCGAGTCTCTCCTCGACAGGGACTACAGAGATTTGGTCGCGATGGTAAGTTATCACCAAGGTTTATCAGGCCATTTCTGATACTTCATAGGATAGAGAGGTGGCATACCACTTGGCACTTCCACTGTAGTTGGAGAGGGTGCATGACGTCTTCCACGTATCCCAACCGAGGAGATATGTGCACGACCCATCTCACATCATCGACCATAGTGAGATGGACTTAGACGATGGGGAGAAATTTATGGAGGTTTTAGTATAGATTGAGGATCGAAAGAATCAGGTCCTTCATGGGCGGTCGATACCTCTGGCACGCATTCGCTGGAAGCATAGGAACCTCCAGGAGAGCACATGGGAGCGGGAGGCTCAGATTAATGATCAGTACCCCCATTTGTTTCCTTAGTCTATCTTGTGGATTTTGGGGATGAAAATCCCTAGGGGGGTGTAAAGACCTGTATTTTCCATGTAATTTTTTTTAATTATATGGAATTATTACGAGTTTTTGAAAATTGACGACACGTGATTCCGAGGCCCGGAGTGCCCAGAATGAATTTCTGAACTTTTTTCGGGTATGTTCAGTAAACGCGTGAGCAACATTTTCTAAATTTTGAACCGTTGCTCAGATTAAAAATCTATGGGCACCATTGAATCCGCAGCGTCATAATTCGCTTAAGGGAGGCTTTACTTTGACCGTAGTAGGTCTGGAGAAAAAGTTAAGTTTTGTGACTTTTTAAAAGAAATGAAATAAAATAATTTTTATTATTTTATTTTCTTTCATATCCTATAATAGACAAGAGGGGTGTGAGGCCAAAAATGTGTCAAGACAATAAATGGATTGACCTTACAACCCTAAGTAACGACGTCTTTAGGGAATTAGAAAGGTTCCTAATTTATGAGCCCCTATTAATTCCCCACGTCGTTACTTACCCTTCCCCTATCCTATTTATATAGAGATTGGGGGGAGGTACCGACACAGCTTCGCCAAGCAAAGAAGTGCTGAAAAAGTTCCACAATGCTGAACCCTTAGAGGATGGAGCCGATCCTAGAGGGAGGTGACAGGCGACACCAAACCGTGAACTGAAGGATGACGTACAAGTGACGTCATTGGGAACCAGTTGCAGGAACGAAGAACATGATCCAAATACAAGCATGGACGCTCTCCAATTGGTTTTCTAGGTAGGGGGTTTATTCATTTTTTCATTTTAAATGATTTTTCTCTTCCCTGTTCTTGAATAATACGAAGAACACGGGTCAACCGACTAACGAGTTGACCTACGACTCATTCGTTTTTGTGGGAGGTTGTTGTGGGGTTTATCTTGATTTAAATTCCAAGAGTTTATTGAACCCTTTATCCTCCCTTATGTTACGAGCTAATGCGGAGGGCATGATCCTAACAAACCTGGCCTGGACCCTCTGCTACTTTGCTATACCCTTGCGTTCTCCATGGAATACTGCCAGCGCGGTGACACCAACCAGATACGAAGGAGGAAATGCACCGACCCATGCCATAAGAGGAGACCGCAACAATTATCGGAGTGGCCGACACCGGCCGACCGTAGAGGAGGTGCAGCATGCTGTCATGTGTTGCTGGTGAGCAAGGGGGACTGCAGCTCATCAATCGAGGCAATTGGAGGAGGTGACCGACACATCGACTGGCCACAGAAAGGAAGGGTGGCACGACCAGTGCGTCGCTGGTGTGTGAAGGATCCGTGACTGAAGCCGCGACAGAGGAGACGAAACCCACACCTCCGGCAGGTTCCATGGAGACTGGGCGGCGCCCACGTGGCGCCACTGCTTTAAAGGCCGAACGGCCTTTGGCCGTTCTGGATTCCGGGGGAGCGGCTCCCCTGAGCCGCCTAGAGGAAGCCCCGTGGGACACGCCCTCCTATGGGCCGGGCTAGACCTCGGCCCATCCCAGACTGGGTCGGGCAGGGTCGGTCTGACCGGGTCGGACTGGACTCGGGCCCATAAACACTTAAAGGGCCTTATCTTGAGAACCGAACGTCCATTTGATGAACCGTCTATAGCGTTGGGATCCTTGTAAAGAGATGATCCTTTTGACTTACTCCATGAGACTTTTGGGGGAAACTTGGAGTATGTCTGGGTTGGATCGTACCCGATTACAACCGGGCCCTCGACACTGAAATGCCAATAACACACAGACCGGGCATCCGATTGATGCGTTGTATGTTGCATTGGAACCCTTATGACGTGGAAAATCCTCGGGTTACTCCTTTGTGAGACTTTGTGCTAGTTATAATATTACCGATGGATTGAGAAGCAGTTCTTCCAAGCGTGCTATGTACGGAACCCTACGACTGGCTGAGACTTGACGACTACTAATTTTTCAACTATGTGTGACTCGACAACCCAGTGGGGAGTTCCTCTGTGTGACACAGCAGACCCACAGTACTCGAAATGAGGATTACCTCAGTAGGCCATGATGGAGAGCACCTATGTGTGACGCGACAGACCCACAGTACTTGACAGGAGGAGTACCTCAGCAGGTCACGGTGGGGAGTGCCTCTATGTGACGCGGTAGAACCATGGTACTCGATGGGAGGAGTACCTCAGTAGTCCACAGTGGAGATCACCTCTATGTGTTGCGGCAGACCCATGGTACTCGATAGGAGGAGTACCTCAGTCGTCCAAGGTTAGTGGGAAGCGGCTCTGTGTGACCCGATAGACCCACTATACTTGATAGAGGAGGAGTTCTTCAGCAGCCAAGGTGTTCAACGTTGTGACTGGGGATATTTTTTTACTATCCCTAGAGAATCTTGTGGTTGGATATCAACATTCATAGCGATCCTATGTGGGTAAACATCATAATCCTTTTTCTCTAATTTGTATACCTGGTTTGAGTTGAGTCTCTAATCGAGTTGTGTCTATTGATTTGTGCTTTGCGATTGAGATCATGCTTTATGGTTTTCCTTGTGGAATTCTGATAGACCTTCGTGTGTCTTGAGATCCCTACTGGGTATTGTTATACTCACCCTTGCACGGGTTTCTCCCACACCTTGTTGTGTCTTATGTAGATGACGAGCAGTTTGGTTGAGATTTGAGGGAGCCGGGACTGGATAGTACTCGGAGGTGGACCATGTGACGCAAGGACTACTGATCATGAGTTGTACCTACCCTTCAGATAGGATCCCTGGTGGATGATCCAGGAGATTCTTTTCACCTTTCAGCTGTTTTGTACTTTTCAATTATACTTTTACTTTTCCAGTTGGGCTTGTATTCCGGCCCCTTTACTTTCAACACTCTTTTACTACAGCAGTTTACTTAATATTTTCTTCTTGTTGCATTCTTCTCTGTGCGTTTGTATAGGTTTAAAGGCAATACCTTCCCATTTTAGGGATACGCCTTTTCAGTGCTAGTCACCAACTCCTGGCCTATGGAAGGTGAGCTTGGGGTAGTCACGACACGAGCCTCGAGGGACGGGTCGTTACACGGGATCTTACAACCTCCCCACCATATAACAACTCATCCCTGAGCTGCTCCAAACATCACTGTGGGGTCTCGGCGAATATGTCTAACCAATATTCTAATACATAAATCCCTCTCTCAAGTATCTTCCTAAACTCACCCATGTTACCACTACACTCGAACCAAAAAAACTATCCTACCCTGGAGATACTTCTCACTATGGTCCATAATCCATAATGGACGCTCTAAAAAGGACGCATCAACACTAAGATCAATGTATGCTATGTATATCATGTGAAAAGGGTTTGGATAATATCTATAATGTTGATACATGAAACACGTTGTTCATGGAATTGTAACGCTGTTGAAGGGATAATCGGTACGCCACTGGACCAACCCTATACACTATCTTAAATGGCCCAAAAAACCTAGGTGCTAGCTTTCCATGTTTCCTGAAATGACATTACCCCAATCTAGAAGACACCTGAAGGAAAACAAAATGACCAAACTTGAAATCCAGAGGTTGTATATGATGGTCATCGTAGAATTAATGACTACTTTTCATGGCCACTAACTGTTTTATGATCAACTGAACCTAAGCTAACATATTCTGCATGAGACTAGTCCAAACAAGCACTAAATCACCCGCCTCCAACCAATAAAGAGGCAGAAAACACAACTTCCATAAAAATCCTCAAAGGGTTCCATTTGGATCGATGCTTGGAAGCTATTATTATATGAAATCTCCACAAGTGCCATATATTGCTCACATGAACCACCAAAATCCAAAACATAGGCTCATAACATATCCTCAAGAACTTTAATAGTCCTCTTATATTTACCATTGGTTTGTGGATGATAGGCCATACTCAAAATAACCTGTGATCCTAGAACCTACTGAAGATCCTACCCAAAACGTGATGTGAAACACATATCTCTTTCTAAAATGATACTCCTTATAACACCGTGTAGTCAAATTACCTCACTCATGTAAATACTACCCACATCATCAGCTGTGAAGGTATCATTAATAAGAAAAAAGTGGGATACCTTCGTTAGTCGATCCAAAATCACCCATAAAACATCATTATTATGGGTTGTCCTTGGTAATCCCATCACAAAATCTATAGTGACATCATCCCATTTCCACTCAGGAATGGGAAAAGGCTGCAAAAGCCCACCTAGAATCTAATGCTCAGATTTCACCTACTGACAAGTGAAATATCTCACCACAAATCTTTCTACTTCCTTCTTCATTCCTAAACATAAGTACCGTCTATGGATATCATGATACATCTTTGTGAAATCAGGATGTACCGCCCATCGAGAAGAATGAAACTCCCTGACCAGCTCCTCGCATAAGCCTGTAGAAACCCATACTCATCCATTAAAAATAATATAATTGACACTTCCAAGAGACCATCCCAATGGAGTATCCTTACCATATGGGTTGTCTCTCATAACTAATCCCTCTGGATCAGATAACTGCTCGGTATTAATCCAGTTCAAAAGAAAGGGGGGTATAACAGATGTCAAATTCAGATCTACTCATCCCTAAGAATCCTAAACATCTAGATGCATGTCTACAAAGAGGTTCATCACCCACTACTTGACGCAAGACTCCCATACTTCCTCTATTTGTGTTTTTCAACTCAAATAATCGAGAATGATGTTTACCTTACCTGGTGTATAATCCAACATAAATTTGAAAGACTACAGATACTCAACCCACATCTTTTACTGAAGGTTCAGGTCCTATTGAGAAAAGATGTAACCAAGGATTTTGTAGTATATGTATACTAAAAACCTCTCGACCATGAGATAATTCCTCCAATATATCAGGGCATGTACCACTTATTCTAACACCAAACCATGATTAAGATGATTTCTCTCATGTGATCTCAACTGTTTGAAGCCATAAGCAACCAATTGATCCTCCGGTATCAAAACTACTTTGAGTCCAACTCCGAATACATCACAGTACATGGTATAAGATTTACTCAATATAGGTACAGTGAGGATAGGTGCTGAGATCATCCTGCTTTTCAGCTTCTAAAAAACTCTCTCCCAAACATTTTACCAAACAAACTTCACTACCTTTTTGGTTATCCCTGACATCGGTGTTTCAAGATGAGAGAAGTTATGGATAAAGTGCCAATAATAACCTACTAAACCCAGAAATCTATATATTTCAAAGTCTTTATTGGGATACTTCCAAGATAACATTGTTGAAACTTTCTTTGGGTCCAATAACACCCCTAACTATAATATTAAATGACCCAATAAGTGAATTTTATCAATATAGAAACTTCATTTGGTTATCTTAGCATAAAGATGATGCTCTATCAATATAATCAAGATGGTGTCAATATATTGGGCATGATTGTTTGCTGACTGGGAGTACACTAAGATGTCATCAACCAAAACCACCACAAATCGATCTAGAAAATTATGAAAGATCCAATTAATCAATCCCATGAATACCATAGGTTCATTAGTTAACCCAAACGACATCACTATGAATTCATACAAGCCATACCTTCTCCTAAAATCTGTATGAGGTATGTTCATTGGCCTCACCATCAAATGATGGTATCTTGATCTCAAATAGATCTTAGAGAATATCTTAGAACCTCTTAGCTGATCTAAGAGATCATAAATGCATAGAAGAGGATATCATTTTTGACCATCATCTGGTTCAACCTCCGATAATCCACACACAAGCACAAATTCCCATCATTCTTATTGGAATAGAGAACTGAAGAACCCAAAGGAGATATACTAGGCTATATGAAACCTTTATATTATAGATATTCCAACTGAACTTTCAAATCTCGAAGCTCTATTGGTGCTATTTTGTAATGTGGGATAGAAGCTGGCTTTGCTCCTAGTACTAAATCAATCATAAACTCGATTTATTTCTTGGGTGGTAAGCCATAGAAATTGCCAAGAAAGACATCATAAAAATGGTCTACCACTAGAAGAAAATAATACTACTGCATTCCACCATCATCTAGAGAAATAATAGCTATCTGAGTAATGATACAATCCAATCTGCATTGAATTGGTCCTGCATGACTAGCCTAAAGACCCCACTCACCCTGGTGAGAATAGATGCCTCCTTATGAAGATAAAAAGGTAACTCTTGTCCAGTAATAGTCGATATGATCCTGGTATAGAACTAACCAATCCATACCAATAATTAAATTGAAGCCTATAATTTTTAACATAAATAGTTCCCAAAAGAAATGGTAACCACCAATCTCTAGAGAACACTCCTTACAATGTTTGATATTCTCTAACCGCACTCCCAATGGTGTGTCGATGGTCAAAACACCATCCAATATTTCCACATCCAAGCCCAAACCATTTACAAAACATGAATATAAAAAGGAATGTGATGCTCCCATATCAAACAAAATACAAGAAAGGGTAGATGATATAAGAATCGTACCGATGATAGTAGACAGTCCTGCATCCATAATAGATGGAGTAGTCTATATAAAATGTAGATGACCAACCCCTTTACCCTAGGATCTAGACTGAATCTCCTAAGATATACCCTCCACCTGGTACTGTTGTTCCTGAATGGGGGTACCACATCCCTAGCCTCAACTAAAACGTACTGTGGAACTCTAGCTACCTGTCTACTAAGGAGTAGTTGAGTCCTTCCCCGACTCCGGGGCCTATCCTGTTCCCCTACCACTACTATGATGTTTCATACCCCTAAAAAACCTTTGTAGGTGGCCCAATCTACCTCAATCATGACACTCTAAATTAGGGTATGGATACTAAAGCCATTTGTGGCCCATCTTTCCACACTAATAGTACTGTAACAGAACATGATCCTAAGATGGATACCTACTGCCCTGACTAATTTTACTACTATTTACTTAGAGGAAACTATCACAATGACTCTTATTTACACTGATATAAGAGTTTATAGTTTTACCTACTAAAACAACCTAGCCACTTCTCAGGGCCTCTCTCAAATTTCCTTCCATGATGAGTGCCTGATTCATCATATCTGAAAAACTACTCAGATGGAACACATTCACTTGTGACCTGATCTCATAGAAAAGACCATCCTAAAAATGTCTCACCCTAGAGATCTCATTATCTTATAAAGATGACACAAATCAATATAGGTCAATGAAATGCTTAGCATAGTCCATAACTAACATACCCTCCTATGTCAGATGCATGAACTTGTGAGCCTTCTCATTCCTCAAAGTATTGGGATAGAAGTGGCTCAGGAACTTCATCTCAAATTCATTCCAAGATAACTCCTCCTACTTCCCTTCCTACTCTAAAATGTCCCACTAATGCTTGGAAGGTCCACTAATCATATATGCAGCAAGCTTTAACCTTCTATCTGTGGGTGTATTAATATGCTTAAAGATTATTTGGACTGCTCGATCCCAAAATTAGCTACCCAGGGGCCTCTCTCCCCAGTGAATGTAGGCAGATGATACAACTAGAACTCTCTCATCATCTCAGACATCAAAGGCATGGTGAGAACAATCCCTCTTTCTATAGATCTCATAATCCTCAAGAAGATTTTTCAAATTTGAACATCCATACGATCCTTAGGAACTACAAGAAGCTCTAGTTCAGCTATGTTAAGAGAGTGCTAATTTTCACTCTCTTGATTCTCAACTTGAAGATGATGAGGAGGCATTTTCTCTACAAGACAAGCACACTTCTTAGAAAACTAGCTATAACAACAAGGTCAAACTCAATAGGTGACAAAAATAGAGAACCACTGACTCCTCATCTCTATAAACACGACTTACAAGTGTTTTAGCATGACATAACAACCCATTTATTTCATTTCATTTAACATATATAACAAGTATCTGATATCATAGTTTTAACAGGAAAGTATATATCACATGAAATAAATATGTCCCTATCATGAACAATTCATGTTAATATATATACCTATGTGCCTAGTATGATGAATTCATACCCATGTCACACCATACTGGGCTACGAGCATAATCTCAAGAATCAATAACATCATAAAATGATAACACCACACAACATGTGAATTACTTGAGGAGAAATAACATCATTTATAACAAGAAAACAATAAAAACAACAATTCATCACCAGACACTTAGATTTCCCCCCATACATGGATTAGATACTCCCATGCACAATATCATTACCAAGTCCCGACACATCCTAGTCTCCTTTATAAATTTCCCAAATATCAAAGAAATAGAAAAAAAACATGGTGTGCTCTGATACCACTTTGTAATGTCCCCCAATCTAGCACTCTCTCACACGACCGATCTGGGTTAGTTACGAGACCTCAAGCATGCCTCCTCGTACACTAGAGGATGCCGACTAGAAGTGAGGGTGTGATGAGTATAGTGGAGAGAATATACCCCTAGTTATAGAGTTACAATACAGTGTAAATAATAAATATAAATAAATCAGAGTAGTGGAAAATAGAGGAAAAAATATAACAGAGTGAAAAACCAATAATGAATCCAACTTAATAATCCAATAATAATAAATGATTCATATAATGACGTACTGAAATGTAACTAAATTTCGTGCTAGAATTAATAAAAATAAAATACTAGAAAACTCAAATAAAGACTCAAAATTCCTCAGTACTGAACCCCACATTAGTCCCATATCTAAACTTTAGCCCATCCACCAAGAAAACAATAAAAAACAAGGTCCTTTCCCTTGTCCAATCCTATATACAAGTAATCTACTCGTTTTATGAATGGAGGACTGAATATGGTGTGAGTATAACTTAGTAGGTCGACACCACCGTGTCTAAACATAACCATTCTGATAATATGTGCATTCAATAATGCAATAAGAAAGTGTATTAATTAATTAATCTATTAAATTAATACCACATCAACCTATTTCATCTCCATTTCAGAATATCTATGAGCACATCTCACAACCATTTCAACCATAACCATATAACCATGGAATAACATTACCTACCTCGGTTCCATGCTAGAATGTCTCTCAGCATGTCTTAAAACCATGCCAACTATAACCATATAACCACAATAAAACATAACCTTATAACCATGGTATAAATCACACAAATCTGGTCCAAAATCCCCTATATAATAATTTCAACATTTAATCAGAGTTGAGACTGGTATATCAGCATTTTAGTATGTATCAGGGCCAATCCCAGTATATAAGCATTCTGACATGTGTCACTAGGCATAACCCTCTATATAAGTATTTCAACATTTATCAGGTTCAAGCCTAGTATATAAGCATTTAAGCATGTGTCACTGGGAATAATGGATTTATAATGAAGGGAGAGAAGGTAAAACCTAACTAAAAATAATTACCAGGGATCATATACATAAACAAGATGTCTAGAATCAAGAGAGGTACTCCAAAATTGCCTGAAAGGTGCCCTAAGGTTGAGAGGAGAAAGTTTCATGTGAGATGAAAATTAAATCAACCACACGACACACTTAAAAATAGCTACTCAGGAAATTAAATGTAATCTAATATATTTACACATCATGTAATTATTTTTAGAGGGATACATTGAAAAACTCTTCGCCTTGGCTGAATATTAAATTTGTCTGAACATTACACAATGTGTAACCCATTTACACAGCGTGTAAATGTTTCAAAGATGTTTTCAACCCATTTTTCATATAAAAACAACCCAAACACAATTTAAGTCTTCTTAACTTATCAAGATACCTTAGTAACACTTGCCCCATTTATCCGGACACCATTAATTCAATCAAACATACATTCCTGAACTTTAAGTCATTTTCCCCAACAAAGGCTCCCCGCATGGATCCTCTTCGGTTTTCTCAAGTTTCCTCACATACCAAGACTGTGTTTATTCAAACAAAAATACATACATGATGAAAACACAACCACCAAGCTTTAAAGATGAGTAAAAATTCAACCAAAATAAGTTTAACGAAAAATTACAGTGATACATACCTGGAAAAAGATTAGATCTTACATACTATCTTTCTCCACTGTCTACATAAGGGTTATATGAGACTTAACCTTACCTAGAGTAGTTATGTAAAGGTAATTTGGTGTTTTAAAATATTTATGTAAAGGTAGTTTTATACTTACCCTTATCGGAAGAGTTCATATAAAGGTAAGAGTTTTTTTAACCTTATGTAGCATATGCTATATAAGGGTCACTAACATCTACCCTTACGTAGGAGATCCAGAACCAGATTACCCTTATGCAAAGTGTATGTGTAAGGGTAAAGGAAGGACACACTTATGCATGAATGAGTTCCTACATAAGGGTAAACAAAAAGGATTTTTAAAAATTGGTTTTAAAATTCTTAACTGATTTGTAAAATTTTCATAAATCATTATTAAAGGTATTTTGAGAATATTTAATTTATTAAAGGTTTATAAATTAATTAATTATAATTGTTTTATAATTAATTAAATATTTTTTTATGAAAAATTTTATTCCCAAATATTAAATATTAATATTTGAAATACCTTTTAACCAAATTATATGGCATAACTTATGATCTAGAAATAAAAGTTTTTATTTAGAAATCACAAGAAATAATTTATAAAGGGTTATAAATTATGAAATAAGGAAAAAATATAAAAATTTTATATTTAAATTATAAACTATTGATCATTAATTATTTTTAACTGTTCAAAATAAATGGGGGACTTATTTGGATATTATTTAAGCCACATCAAAAAGTGTTTTGACGACTGATATGATTAAGGTTTAAATAATGATTAAGTATATGATATTTATATTATGTAAAATGTTTACATAATATAAATTATATTATAAATATTTTATAATTTATATAATATCATATATTTAAAATGGAAATTCCATATAATGTTAAATATGAAACAGTTCACATTGGAAGGAATATAAAATGTTTATATTATAAATTATGTAATTTCCATAATGTTAGAGATAAAATTATAAAATGTTTATATTTAGATTTTATTTATAAATCATTCATAAATGTTTATATCATGTTTAAATATTTTAATTATTCATTTATTTAAAAATTTATTCCTAATTATATTCATTTTTAAGAAATGTGAATATTATGTATGCGTTTAAAATGTTAAACCACTTCTAGGATAAAGCATCATATTACATGTTAGGATTGAATCCATAATGAATTTAGTATTTCATCTACCTTGACCTTAGTTTTTAATTAAAGTTTTTAGCTTGAATTTAGTTGTTTAATATAGTTTGTGTGTATTAGGTGTTAGAGTTATAATGATTTGGATTCTCTATTGAGTAAATTATCCACAAGTAGAGGGACTTGGGGCCAGGCTACCTACCTACCTAGAGGATTGTGCCTGTTTAGGCTGGTGAATGAGGTTGGATATCTATCGCTCTGGGTTTACTCATGTGGTGATTGTTAATCTCATATAAATATATGTCGTTATATGAAGTGTTCATATACATTATGCATATGATGTATCTAGACATGTGTGAATATACCTAAAATATAATTTTGGGTGAGTAACACAAATTTATGGGTTATGTAAAGGGTTACATATAATATGTCACACCCGTCGTTTCTAATTTATTTATTTCATTAATTTACCGTGCGTCATGTAGTTCGGGTCAAAACCTGAATTAAGTTTTCGAGTTCTTTGTGTTTTGGTCTTGTTTGTGTCCAGCGCAACGCGGTCGAAGCTGTGCGGCCTCGCTTGGGTCGCCGCGCGGCCCCGCCCGGTTCACCGCACGCCTTGCCGATGTTTAATTAATGAAATAAAATGAATTAGAATTTGTTTTAATGATAATAATCATAATAATGTCATTTGAGATTATTATTATTATTATTATTTATATTTTAGTTTATTACAATTATTATTGTTTTGTTAATTTTACTATTATTGTTATTATGATAATTATTATCATTAGTATTATTATTATTATTATTTTTTATTATTATTATATTTATTATGAGTGTTTGGTTTTTGCATCACCGGACGCATGGGCGAGGCATGGTTTTGAGATCCGCACAGTCTGCCCGACTTTCAAATGAGTTGAAACATAGCGGGATAATGAAATGGAAATGAAAAAAAAGAAGTGTAATGAAAATTTAAGGAATTATTTTAATGACAATAATAATAACATTGTTTGAATATATTATTATTATTTTCATCATTATCTTTTTATAAAAAATTTATTGGCTGCGCGGGGTAACTGCGCGGTTGCCTGGTTTTTTTTAAATATATATATATATATATATATATATATATTTAGTGATAATAAGAATGGACATTTTTTTTATTTTTATTATTGTTTTCATTAATATTTTAATTTGGTTATAATTATTAATTAAGGTATGATTAGAATAAAATTATTAACATGTTATCAATAATAATAATATTATTTTCCATTTTCTTATTATTATCTTTAGGTTCAATTTCATTTTATTTTTAATCTTTTATTTTATTTTATTTTATTTTATTTCCTTCTTTTTTTTTCTCCTCTTTTATTTCTTTTCCCTCCTCTCTTTTTCCTCCCCCTCCCTCCTTTATTTTTTGTCGGGCACACCCCAACCCCCTGAAACCCTACCCATAGGCGCCGTTTCCCCCCTGGACTCTCCTCATCGGCGACTTCCACCCTGCACCCTCCCCGGCTAGCCCGCCGTGCGCACTCTCCGCGCCGCCCCGCACCATTCCCCTCCCAGTCGCGCCAAGACCCCATCCCGGCTTCTCGTCGCCACTTCCCTCCTCCGGCGCTGCGACCCGATGCCACCACTCTGGTTTCTCCTCCGGCGCCTCTCCCCTTCGGCGCTGCACACCACTCCGACGAAGCCCGACGCCCCCTGCTCCTGCTCCATTCGGCCATTCCCCCCTGCTCTTATCCGGCCATCCCGCTACCCTGCTCCTCAGACCAGCTGCCGCTTTCCATCCTTATCCAACAACCACCTCCCCACCACACTCTTGCTCCGTCCGGCGACCACCGCCCCGCACCATCCCCTGCTTTCCACGATTAACTCCGGCGTGCCACCTCCTATGTCGGCCAGTGCCCTGTCCTTATTCTGCACAAACAACCCCTTCAGTTGTGTATTCTCCTTCTCCTCCTTCTTCTTCTTCTTCTTCTTTTTTTTCTTTCTTGAGATTTTGTCATTTTTTTTCCAGCAGGTTTATCGTCCAATTTAGGGGTTGTTTTTTATTCATTTTGGTTTGAAATCTTGTTTTAGAGTTCACTTTGACCCTTGCGTGGTGCGTTCGTGGAACGATTGTAGTTTCACACCAATTTGTGGAAAATTCAGCGTCAAAGGTAGGTGGTTCCATGCCTAAGTTATTATTTGATAAATTAATTTTCAAGTTTAGTTTGTTTAGTATATCATTTAGTTTATTTGTGCATTGCGAAGTTGTTTTTCTTTAATGTTTGGGATGCATTTGAACTGTTTAATAACATGTCTATTTTATGTGTGTTCTTTATGCTTAAAAACTCATATCTATCTAGTTTTTGGTGTTTTTTTATTGTGCGGTTAGATTATTGATCTGTTCAACTCGTGCGAAATATATCTTTTTCATGGCGTAGTGTGTGTCTGGTTAACAAAGAAGTTATGGAGCAGGTTTAGTCGGTAATGCCAAGTGATTTCTTTTAAACTATTTTGTATACTTTTATTTTTGGCTTATTTAATTAGGTGATCCGTGCAAAGGTGTTTTACATACGGTGTAAGGTCCTCCATCAAACTGTTGGTGCAGTGCAGGTCACACTTTAAAATGGTATTTGAGTGTGTGTGATGTTAGAATGTGTTTTGAATGTGGAAATGGTTACTTGAGTGTGTTTAAAGCCATGTGACACTGTTTCTATTGTTTTATGAGATTTTGAAATGGTTTATTTAATCATGACCATGGTTTGAAACTTTTTGAAAAAAAATGTTTTACTGTGCGTTTTATTTCAAAATGGTATTTATATGTGTAAGTGGTGGTTTGTTTAATGATAAGTGTTTTTTTATTGTGGTAATTGGTCTAATTTAGTATGTAACCTATGCAGATTGTGTTTTGAAAGGATTTTGATGTGCGTATGGTTTTAAAAGCAGGTTTGGGTGTTCAAACTGTGATTTTGCGTGTGTGAGTACCCTGTTTGGCTTTTATGTATTAGTGTGACATGTGACATTAACTTAAAACTTGTTTGAGCACAAACTGGGAAGCCCGGGTAGCTAGGAGGGTAGACTAGACCAGTGAGCGAGTGTTCTGGAGGTGACTCGACCCGGTTTCACTGGCAGGACTGACGATTGCAACACTAACTAAACATATGCATTTCTGAGGGTTGTGGTCTTCTAAGCCACATTTTCTGAGGGTCGTGGCCTTCTAAGCCACGTTTTCTGAGGGTCGTGGCCTTCTAAGCCACGTTTCATCGAGACACAGAGATCTAGGGACCCAAGCTAGCTGATACCCATGCAGCCTCTCCCATATTAGTGCTCATTGGTTACTTTGCGCTTTTCGGTGTGACATATTGGTTATTTTAAAAAAATAAGGGTGCGTGTGTTTTAATTTAAGTTGTTCCATTTAAAACTATTTTATTTAATTGTGTTTTCTTTTAAACCGTTCAAGCTTTTATTTCTTTTCTTTAGTTAATATTTCAAATGTATTTTTCCTTTAATAATTATGCGTGGAACCTTTTTATTGGGTGACGTCCTACTGGGCTCTTTGCTCACACCCTACATACACCTTTGGGTGTATGTAGGCCTTGTTCTCTATGTATTCCAGGTTGAGGCACCGTGCTCAGTGGTGGTGGTTGGTCGTTGGTGGTCTTCTCGTGCAGGTTAAAGTTTGTGACGTGTGGATGTCGCACCTCCCATGTTGCTTTGGGGTTTGAGTAAGAGTTTTAGTTTCCCCTGTCATCTTTTCGTTTTAGTTATTGGTTCGAGTTGTAGACTTTAAACCTATTCATAGTTTAAAGGCGTGTTTGGTTGTCTATTTCTAGTTTCAGTTTATTTATCTGGTTAGTTGTTTTTTTGTCTTTTATTTTGGGTAAATCGTTCCCACAGGTTACTCTTGATACCTGGGCACTTGTGCCAACCCGTGGGGATCGGGAACCCCCTTCGGGCCATGTCGTGGACCGGGTTGGGCACCGGGTTGGATGGTGACCCGGCCTGGTTCTTGACAAAATGGTATCAGAGGGAAAAGTTTTCTCTCTTGGGTCGTTTTATTTTGGGATAGAGTCACGGTGGACTTGAGTTAAGGTTGTCGGGACTCGACGTCCTGGCTACGAGTAAGGTTCCTGGCCAGAACACCTCGTGGCGGGACTCAAGTTACCAAGGTATGTTGGGGTTTTTCTGAGTTTTTGGTCCTTGCAGTTAATCTTGTCTAAGGGAAATGAAAAGTGGTAAGGTCAGTGGTCCTAGTGAGCTCGCAGGGTCTGGCAAGCCATGTGGAGCCAGGGATGCTGTCCTAGAATGCCCTCCGTGCTGACGGCATGACTGGTGTGTAGCCTCCAACCATACGTTCCAGCCACCCACTGACACAAGTTTTCTCTTGCGTTCTTTCTCGACTCTTTGTTTTGGATTCTAGGAGATTTTGTTTTCAAGTAAAAATGTTTTGGTCCTGGAAAATGTTTTGAAATAAAGCACAAAAAATGAGGTATGAGGCTTGAAAAGTGTGGGTTGGATGTTTTTGTTTTGAAAAAATGGAATGGTTTGGTTTTTATCCTTGGTGTTCACTTGGGCAACCACATGCATGAGTGTATATGGAAAGAGAAAGGGTTAATGGAACAAGTGGATGAGTGCCTGGATGGATATGAGGTGGGTGCCGGTGTGGCACGAGAACATGCATGTGTGAGGCCCATGGGACACCATTGGTGTTGTGAAACCCACTGTCTTTGCTTATTTTCAAAATGTTTTGTTAAAAGAAAATTTGGTGTTTTAAATAACCGGTGATTGTGTGGTGTGTCCTTGTATTTTTGAAATGTTGGATGTGAGGCGTTTCGAGCCGAGGATCCTTTTTGACTGATTTGTGTCTTGAGTTTGAGTTTTTGTTGGTCATTTTTTGTGAAAGCATGTGGTTAATAGTCTCTTTTGAAAAGTGCTTCGAGAATCCCTTATAGTGGTTCCCCCTTCACGTTTGGTGTTCGCCTGCAGTATGTCTTGACCATTGGACCAGTTTGATTTGGGTCCATGATTTTCTTTATTGACTAGTGTATGCCCCCCATAAAGCGTTGGAATGTGATGGACATACGGCTACGGGTAATTCTCCATTGGCCGACCCTCCAGTTGATCAGAGGAATCTCTTCCTGAATTCTAGAATTTAACTCACCCCTCCTTTTTGTAACTAAGCAGATCCTCTCGCATTGGGATGACAGATGCGAGGGGAGTTGAAGGGAGTTTTGTTCATTTGAGTTTTCCGATTCATTGGGTATGAGGTTTGACATCGTTGCGTCTGATGGTTTCCCCTGGAAGCGGTGAAAGAAATTCCAGTGGGGAAGGGTGAAGGCGATTGAGAGCTATCAGTGCTTATCGATGTCTTGAATGGTTTATAGTGTTTACATCAGCTACAAGGGTCATGTTTGGTGACGTCTTGCAGCGTGAGGTCCCTTTGATAGTCAATAGTGGTTTGGAAGCAACCCTAAGTTGTTGGTGCGGTCTATCGTTCTAAATGACCTCTGGTCTTTGATTTGTTTCGTTTAAGGAAAGGTTCGTGTTAGGCTACTAGTTTGGCAGACCCAGTCATATGAGGCTGCTATGGTCGTTTGCAGGAATCACGTGTTGTTCAAGATGCAGTTTAAAGTCTTTCTCAATGTAATGTTTCTCTTGACAACAATGATCGTTCTCGACGACGATTTGTGGTGTCATGTTCTCATTTAGTGTAACAAGGGATGATGCACGTGTACCATTTAAGCTCTCGTTCGGGTGAATGTTCAGTGTGAGAGTAATTAGATGTCATGGTGTGTTGTGTCTGATGGTGTTTCCTCAGGTGCAGTATGATTGAGTGTGACACCAAAAGGAGAAGCTCCGTTCGGGAGTCTTCCATGCCTGAATACGAGGCAGAAGATGCTTCAAACATTAGGGCTCCATCCATAGGCCTCGGAGTGAAGCTGGTGCGTGGTCAGGAATCCCAAGAGTGTATGAGACCCCGACTTTATTTTTGTCATCGGTGTTGAAAGTGAAAGCAACTTAAATTGTTTTCTATGGTTGTTCTGCTCCGAACGAACCATCTGGTTGCATAAGGTTTTCGTGACCATGTGGAGGCGTGTTTGTCTCGTTGCCTTAAAGTCTTGGGGGTTGTGTCCCACTGGATGAAATCACTTTTAGTGTTCCTTGAGAGCCTGTTGGGGAAAAATCAGTCCCAAAATTTTATAATGCTCATCCCGGGATGTAGATGTGTTGGTCAGGTCTTAGGTCGTGGTTTTGATGCCCGGGTGGTCAGGACCCTCCCTCCCCACCCCTTGTGGTGGGGTGTTTGGTCACCATCGAGAATTTTTCAAATTTCTATATCCTCTATTAGTTCTAGTGGTGACGAGACCCACGATGAGTCTCGTATAAAGGTCTCTAGAATAAATCGGTGTTGGCCTTTCCTGAATGGTGGGGAATCCGCCTGGACCTCTCCATGTTGGTTTTCTCGTCTCGCCTTGGGCGTTGGTAGGTTCTTAATGGTGGGGAGACCCACATTGGGTCTCGCACGAATGTCTCTAGAATGAATCAGTGCTGGACTCTTCTTTAATGGCAGGGAGTTCGCTCGAACCTCTCTGTGTTGGTTTTCCAGTCTTGTTTCAAGCGTCAGTGACTTCCTAATGGTGGGGAGCCCCTCAGGCCTCCCCATGTTGATCTTTTTCTTCTGTTTTTAAATACGGTTTGGTGATAAGTGATAAGTATGTTCCATGGACGTGGTCTGACTTTGTCTGTTGATTCCAACCAAATGGTGCGGTTTTTGTTTAATAATGTTTGAGTTGTTTCTTCTGCTAAGGTTGGTTTTCGCAGGTGCGAGAGTCATTTTCCTTGATTAGTCAACTGGAGGTGTTTTATCCCTTTAGGGTGGGCGACACATATGAGAAAGTCTTTTTACGCGTTTCTTGAAGTCGCCATTGAGTCACTCTCTCTGAGCACGATTTTTTTTGCCTCTCTTTGCTTGATGTTTGTGGGGAGCCCCTTTGAATCTAAAGGGAGTGTAGATTTCTGCTGTGGGGTTTGGTTCTGGTTGTGGATTTCCGGGGACGAAAAGCTTTATGGTGGGGAGAATTGTCACACCCGTCATTTCTAATTTATTTATTTCATTAATTTAACGTGCGTCGTGTAGTTCGGGTCAAAACCTGAATTAAGTTTTCGAGTTCTTTGTGTTTTTGTCTTGTTTGTGTCCAGCGCAATGCGGTCGAAGCTGCGCGGCCTCGCTTGGGTCGCCGTGCGGCCCCGCCCAGTTCACCGTACGCCTTGCCGATGTTTAATTAATGAAATAAAATGAATTAGAATTTGTTTTAATGATAATAATCATAATAATGTCATTTGAGATTATTATTATTATTATTATTTATATTTTATTTTATTACAATTATTATTGTTTTGTTAATTTTACTATTATCGTTATTATGATAATTATTATCATTAGTATTATTATTATTATTTTTGTTATTATTATTATTATTATATTTATTATGAGTGTTTGATTTTTGCATCACCAGACGCATGGGCGAGGCATGGTTTTGAGATCCGCACAGTCTGCCCGGCTTTCAAATGAGTTAAAACATAGCGGGATAATGAAATGGAAATGAAAAAAAAGAAGTGTAATGAAAATTTAAGGAATTATTTTAATGATAATAACAATAACATTGTTTTAATATATTATTATTATTTTCATCATTATCTTTTTATAAAATTTTTATTGGCCGTGTGGGGTAACTGCGCGATTGCCTGTTTTTTTTTTAAAATATATATATATATATATATATATATATATATTTTTAGTGATAATAAGAATGGACATTTTTTTTATTTTTATTATTGTTTTCATTAATATTTTAATTTGGTTATAATTGTTAATTAAGGTATGATTAGAATAAAATTATTAACATGTTATCAATAATAATAATATTATTTTCCATTTTCTTATTATTATCTTTAGGTTCGATTTCATTTTATTTTTAATCTTTTATTTTATTTTATTTTATTTTTTTCCTTCTTTTTTCCTCCTCTTTTCTTTCTTTTCCCTCCTCTCTTTTTCCTCCCCCTCCCTCCTTTCTTTTTCGTTGGGCGCACCCTAACCCCCTGAAACCCTACCCATAGGCGCCATTTCCCCCCTGCCCTCTCCTCATCGGTGGCTTCCGCCCTGCACCCTTCCTGGCCAGCCCGCCGTGCGTGCTCTCCACACCGCCCCGCACCATTCCCCTCCCCGTCGGGCCAAGCCCCCATCCCGGCTTCTCGTCGCCACTTCCCTCCTCCGGTGCTGCGACCCGCTGCCACCCCTCCGGTTTCTCCTCCGGCGCCGCTCCCCTTCGGCGCTGCACACCACTCCGACGAAGCCCAACGCCCCCCTGCTCCTACTCCGTTTGGCCATTTCCCCCCCTGCTCTTATCTGGCCATCCCGCTACCATGCTCCTCAGACCAGCCACCGCTTCCCAGCCTCATCCGACAACCACCTCCCCACCGCACTCTTGCTCCGTCCGGCGAACGCCGCCCCGCACCATCCCCTGCTGTCCACGATTAACTCCGGCGTGCCACCTCCTATGTCGGCCGGTGCCCTGTCCTTATTCTGCACAAACAACCCCTTCAATTGTGTATTCTCCTTCTCCTTCTTCTTTTCTTTTTTTTTTCTTTCTTGAGATTTTGTCATTTTTTTTCAGCAGGTTTATCATCCAATTTAGGGGTTGTTTTTGATTCATTTTGGTTTGAAATCTTGTTTTAGATTTCACTTTGACCCTTGCATGGTGCGTTCGTGGAGCGATTGTAGTTTCACACCAATTTTTGGAAAATTCAGCATCAAAGGTAGGTGGTTCCATGCCTAAGTTATTATTTGATAAATTAATTTGCAAGTTTAGTTTGTTTAGTATACCATTTAGTTTATTTGTGCATTGAGAAGTTGTTCTTCTTTGATGTTTGGGATGCATTTGAACTGTTTAATAACATGTCTATTTTATGTGTGTTCTTTCTGCTTAAAAACTCATATCTATCTAGTTGTTGGTGTTTTTTTATTGTGCGGTTAGATTATTGATCTGTTCAACTAGTGCGAAATATATCTTTTTCATGGCATAGTGTGTGTCTGGTTAACAAAGAAGTTATGGAGCGGGTTTAGTCGGTAACGCCAAGTGATTTCTTTTAAACTATTTTGTATACTTTTATTTTTGGCTTATTTAATTAGGTGATCTGTGCAAAGGTGTTTTACATACGGTGTAAGGTCTTCCATCAAACTGTTGGTGCGGTGTAGGTCACACTTTAAAATGGTATTTGAGTGTGTGTGATGTTAGAATGTGTTTTGAATGTGGAAATGGTTACTTGAGTGTGTGTAAAGCCATGTGACACTGTTGCTATTGTTTTATGAGATTTTGAAATGGTTTATTTAATCATGACCATGGTGTGAAACTTTTTGAAAAAAAATGTTTTACTGTTAATTTTATTTCAAAATGGTATTTATATGTGTAAGTGGTGGTTTGTTTAATGATAATTGTTTTTTTATTGTGGCAATTGGTCTAATTTAGTATGTAACCTATGCATATTGTGTTTTGAAAGGATTTTGATGTGCGTATGGTTTTAAAAGCGGGTTTGGGTGTTCAAACTCTGATTTTTCATGTGTGAGTACCCTATTTGGCTTTTATGTATTAGTGTGACATGTGACATTAACTTGAAACTTTTTTGAGCACAAACCGGGAAGCCCGGGTAGCTAGGAGGGTAGACTAGACTAGTGAGCGAGTGTTTCGGAGGTGACTCGACCCGGTTTCACTAGCAGGACTGACAATTTCAACACTAACTAAACATATGCATTTCTGAGGGTCGTGGTCTTCCAAGCCACGTTTTCTGAGGATCGTGGCCTTCTAAGCCACGTTTTCTGAGGGTCGTGGCCTTCGAAGCCACGTTTCACCGAGACACGAAGATCTAGGGACCCAAGCTAGCTGATACCCATGTGGCATCTCCCATATTAGGGCTCATTGGTTACTTTGCGCTCGTCAGTGTGACATATTGGTTATTTTAAAAAAATAAGGGTGCGTGTGTTTTAATTTAAGTTGTTCCATTTAAAACTGTTTTCTTTAATTCTATTTTCTTTGAAACCGTTCAAGATTTTATTTCTTTTCTTTAGTTAATATTGCAAATGTATTTGTCTTTTAATAATTATGCGTGGAACCATTTTATTGGGTGACGTCCTACTGGGCTCTTTTCTCACACCCTACATACACCTTTGGGTGTATGCAGGCCTTATTCTCTGTGTATTCCAGGTTGAGGCACTGTGCTCAGTGGTGGTGGTTGGTCGTTGGTGGTCTTCTCGTGCAGGTTAACGTTTGTGACATGTGGATGTCGCACCTCCCATGTTGCTTTGAGGTTTGAGTAAGAGTTTTAGTTTCCGATTTCATCTTTTCTTTTTAGTTATTGGTTCGAGTTGTAGACTTTAAACCTGTTCATAGTTTAAAGGCGTGTTTGGTTGTCTATTTCTAGTTTCAGTTTATTTATCTAGTTAGTTGTTTTTTTGTCTTTTATTTCAGGTAAATCATTCCCACAGGTTACTCTTGATACCTGGGCACTTGTTCCAGCCCGTGGGGATCGGGAACGCCCTTCAGGCCATGTCGTGGACTGGGTCGGGCACCGGGTCAGATGGTTACCCGGCCTGGTTCGTGACATAATATGGTTTGAAAATTTTGATCTAGTGGAGGGAATAAGACTCTAAACTAAATCACTAGAATAATTCATACATAAAAAGGAATAACATGAGATACGATGGTGAGATTAAAACTCCCTTTAAATACAATTATAAGATTTTTTCCAAAATAAAATTTTTCAAGACCTCGTTCATCCAACCAGGTAGGTCATTACATAACTGGGTGCCCCTGGATTATCTTGTGTAAGTTAGGAAAGGATTAGTAACACCGGATCATCCTTGGGTAGGTCATGCCATAGTTGGGTGCCCCATGATTTTCTTTTTTATCTTGTTCTAGTCACTTTTTTTGGGTTACACTAACTGAGAGACCCTAATAGGATCAGGTTACTAGAGGAATAGAGTTGATTTTATCCATATGATGGATTGAAAAAAGGGTTGTCTACTCGTATATCTAAGAGTCATATATGATATTATTAGAATAATTCCCTACCTAAATAATTAAGTGGTGAGATAAATTCTATAAAAGAGTCATTGCTTAGTGAAATATGGATCTTGGACCACTAATGAATATGATGGATTTTAAAATGGGTTCATCATTTTAATGGGAGAAAATTTAATAGAAGTACTTATTAAATAGTTAATAATACATGATACTCATCTGATAAAATATTCCATTGTAGATAAATATCATAATCATCATCAATAAAAACTTTGTGACTGATCCTTTCAAGGATAATCTTAATGTAAGTTACTCCTAAGACTGGTAGCTTAAGAAAAGTTCTTAAATAAGATCAATGATTTAAGAAAAGTTATGAAGGAAAATTATATACATCAGAATAGTTACTTCATTAGTAATCAAGTGTTTATGTTGTTCAACAAGTTAATATAGATGCTTATGGAAGCATAAAGTGATTCATTTAAGTTTTCAAATGCATTGGATGGAAAATGACCAATGGTATTTTAGTCTCTACTTATATACTAAATTTTATTAGGTACATCAATGATTTAAGGAATTTTAGTCTCATATATTCAATATGATTGGGTATGTCAAATGATATTCAATATGATTGAATATGTTGATATCTCAATGAAACTAAAGGTTTCTTTAAAGATTTACTGGTTATATAAATCAATTATATTATTCTGATAGATATATGATAATAACTGTATGATTTGAAAAGTCTTGTAAATATATAGAAGGTTATAATTTAAGAAATAATTAGAGATTGAAGGTTAATTTCAAGAAATGAAGCAAATGGGTTTCTAAATTGATAACTTGGATGCTTAAAGCTTGTATGAACTTGTCATAATATGTGTATTTTATCCCATATATCTCTTGATAAGATCATGCAACAATGGTTGTTTAATAAAATGAGATAAGGTGTTTCTAATAAGCATGGTTTATGATTTGTTTAATTCTATAACACTATTTAAGGGGATATTAAATGTGGTTTGTTCTGGTTAGGAAATTCATCCTATTGTCATCTATGGAAATGTTCTAATAATATGATTGAATTCAAGGAATGTTTACCCAATATTATCAAAGTGTTGAGAATATATATGAACTAGGAATATGCCATCTAGTTTCTAAAGTGATATATAGAAAGTATAAGTAGGTAAAAGTTCAAACTAAAAGAAGAAAAGTTGGTTGAAAATTTCAACAATGTTTCTTTAATAATCCAGTCATGGTCATTGAAACATAGGGTTACTAGTAAGGAGGAATAATAGTTCAATATGATTGGGATATCCAAGATATTCCTGAAGAAGTTTAGGAAACCCCATGTAATTCCCATGTTATTTAATAATGTTATAGAAATTAATTATTTAGTTTTTAAGGGTATATAATACAAAATGTATATTTTATAAAGTGTTGAAAATATATAGGATTTAAAAATAAAATGAAGAATTGATTGAGATTATAGTTTATATTCATGAGATGAAGTAAATAGTTACTACAACAAGGGTTTGTATATAAATGATTTTATCAATCAAAAATGAATCTAAGAAAATGATTCATATATTAATTTTATTTCTCTTATATGATAATAGAAGTTGTTCGATTACAAAGAGTTTTTATGAACAAGCATGAGATGATTAAATGTATACACATGGTTTATGATTCATCAATTTATATAACATGTTTTGAGAAGAAGATATGGATAAAAGTGTTTTATCTAGAATAAAATGTTTATCCAAGAATTTGTTAAAATATGTGGTAATGTGTTCCCACCACCAATCAAGGGTATATTTTAATAAAGGTTTTTAAATGAAAAGTTCCAAACACATATAAAACCACATATGATATGGAAATAATAATTTATTTGTTTAATATTCTTACTGAAAGGAAATAAATGTTATTTCATAGCACAAAAAGTTTTTGTTGTTACTTAAACAGATATTTTGAAAAGAATACAACATTTAAGAAACTAGTGGGAGTATGTTTAAACATAGAGAAGTTAAAAATTAACAAAAAAATTACAACACCAATCTTAATTTAAAGTGTTTGTAACTTTATCCTAGAAGAGTTTAGGAGGGTTAATAAATAGTAATGTAAGTAGTTACATTATTTCAAGGAAATATTTGATGGAATAGGGTTACAAGTATAACATAGATGCACTTAGAAAGAGTTATAAGTTTACAAAATAAGTTGACATCATAACATTTGGTGTTGTGAAGTTAAGAAGTTTGAATATGCTCAAGAAGTTGAACTATTAAGAACATGATTCCCAAATCTCCCCATTATTGAAACTTTCTTACTTTACATATTATTTTCACTAAATATTTTATTGAGAGAGTTTTATCAGATGATTACATAGAGATAAAACATGGATTACATATGATATAATGCATTAACAAAACTAGAAATTATAACAAACATAAGACTAATATGATAGTTTTACATATATAATATGATAAAATGATGCTTATGTTATTTTTAAAATATTCTTAATGAGTTTAAGAATGTTAAAATTTATCATATTAAAGGAAACCTCCATTTTATAATTCTTTAATTCTAGATACATAAATTTATATATAGATATAAATTTCTTGAAGTGAAATGAAAATTAACCCCTCAAAGTATGAATTTGAAGTTTATCCCTAGCCGATGTTTTTCATGGAGTATTATTGGTCATGATGAAGTTCTATGGTTAACATGAGTATAATTCTTGAATAGAGATACAAAATATTCTCATGAGGTATGAGATAAGGAATAAGATTCTTTGTTTGCATTGGATGACCCACTAAGTACACTACATGGAGTGTCATACAAATGGATTTGGTATACCAGGGGTGCATGGGTCATATTTGAGTATCCACTACTAAAGGTTGGAAATATACCTAGTATGAGAACCTTAATAATTTGAAACCTTACTTACAAAAATCTATATATTGACTTATCTAATATGGGGGTAGTTAGGTATGATGCATATCATTTCATCAATTAGAGCATAAACAAGATGAGATTTTTCCTCTTGTATGATGAGTATGACATCAGGGCCTCAGTTAAGATAGACTATGGGAGTGTGTGACTGCAACTAAATATTATATACATTTATATAGAAAAGGGAAATGTTACATGCTTATCCAAAAGGATTAATGACATGTGATGTATTAATTTATTAGTTCAATCTACATTTAGAGATTCAAGAATAGACGAGTTTTATATATGGTATTGACATGTTTCATGTCCCATGGTCACTTGATGTATTGGAAAAAGGAAAAATCTGAGAATTCACATTTTTGTATGATGCATACTGGTGGACATAGGTATAGAGATATATGTGTTTGATGGAGATCATGCTAGATCCCTTTATAGACCGAGTAGTATTGACACTTTTCTAGAGGCCGCTCTTTATTTACATTTATGGATCCAGAGATTCATATTTATTGTTAATGATATAAAGGACCGTGGGGTCACACTTTATGGTTGAATGAATGAGAATTGATTTTGACTTATAGAGATAATCTAAAAGGGTTTTAGATCTAATACAAAAGTGTTTTGGTTGGGTGTTTACAAGATATTTCATATTATGTGATATAAGGGGATGTTAATGATAACTTTACAAAAGTGTTCTGGAAGATATCCAAAAGGATATTCGGATATGGTTTCACAAGTTATTGTATATGATACAATATAAGGTGAAATAGAACAAAGTCTTGTAGGATTTAATTCAGGTGGGAGATTAAAAGAGATATATGACCTAAATCCACACATATATATATAATATATATATATATATTATGCCTTTCATGAATATTTTATTTTCATGCATAATGGGATATATATAGTATACTTCTTACATTGGTAGTATTGTTTGGACATCCAATAAATCCTCTACCATAGATATCATTAAAAGATACATTTCATAATATGAAACATATGAGAGTTAAATGCATTTATGCCTATAATTCATGAATTAGACAAAAAATTAATACATGCATTATAAATGCATGAATTAATACTGAAACCACCCATAAGATTACTCTGGTTATATATAAACCCTAAAACCATATGATGGTTGTGTGAGCGTGGGATTCTATGCTATCTTGACCGAAACTCCCCAAGATAAGTTACTCTAGTCATATTCCTTCTTTTCATATGAGATTCTAGCACATCATGAATGAAATGATGGGTCCCTCTCATGTGATGAGAGATCTAACACAGTCCATGGATTCAACATAAAGGTATGATGCTTTTTCGACTTAGTGATCTTCATCAAACCATATGATAATGATAACTATGTAGCATATTCTCTGGTGTACGGTATGTTCATTTGAAATAGTAGTTCTTCATTTATATTTTTCACATTTTTCATATTATCTTGCATGGAGATCCTTAGACATGGGTTTTTAATTTCTTCCGCTATGTCTAATAAGTGTTATTATATTTATAGAAAACTTAAAACATGAAAAAAATTAACAAGAATATTTCAACAACACAACAAAAATAACTCCCTATGATTTGTTTTTCTTTTTCAAAAAACTTAAATTATTTTATATTTTGGATTTTTAATTTTGGTCACATGAATCCCTTCCCCAAAAACTACATTGGAAAATCTGATTCATTGTTATTGAAAGGAAAAAATTTTGTAATTTTTAAATCCTACAAACTAATAGTATAATAGTGAGCAGGGTGTCAAACCCATAGGGAAGGGTAAAATGATTATACAGACCCAAAATTTGAAAAAAAACCAAAACAAAAAACAATGATGGGTTATTTTTTTTTATAAATTTTTATTTATAGAAAATAATAAATAAAGGAAATAGTGGTTTTAGATGATATTAGATAAGAAAAAGATTTTAGGTATGAGAACAAGAATTGAAAACAAAAATGATATGATGCAAAGATAATTTTAACTATTTAGTTTAAATTGAATTTCCTCTTTTATGAAAAATTATTGCAAGCACATCAAAAAAATCGATTAAGTTAATATTCTTCACCAAGAAAACAACCTTACAAGGGATGATTATTTTAGTTCACCACTTAAAGAATCAACCATACACAATACAAATCATATAAATTAAAATCATAATTAATCTCACCAAAATATTTATATGTTTTTAAAATAAAATGCTAGAGGCACAATACATTTTTTTAAGAAAAAAATATTGAGAATGAGTAAAATTTTGATACCAATAGTTTAATTACACAAGAATTAATTTATCTGCAAAAAATTTTCAATTAAATAATCTTAAGAAATTAAATTTCAATTACGCTATAAATTAAATAAATAAAATAAAAGGGGAAGAATAAATCTTCCCTCTATTCTTGATCGAGAAAAAGTACTACCAATATTTATTCTACTTTCTATGGTCCCAAGATATCCTTTAAAAGTTTTCAATTCTCAAAATTCTCTGATGATCATTGTTTGTAAAGTTTCAAAAAGCCTCCTCCTACTCCCATCATCTCAAAATTTATTTTCATTCTTTTTTTGGTTGGTCACAATCATCTTTCACTAACTTAATTCAATTCTACTTGTTCATCAAAAAAATTTCATTGGCGAATGCATTTTATCATATGCACATGAATTAAGTAGTCCCCTTATAATAACTACAACACACCCACATGTTATCTATTTCAAATTCATTTAGATGCATTTATGACTTGGTTCATTCATATTCACAAAATTCTTTACCTCAATAACAACTTCAATCAGTTAACCAAACTTTAGAATGATAATATTGCAACCCAAATCACTCATCTTTTCAAGATGGATATAACAACTTAAAATAAAAATTTCCATGAATAGGTTGTGTGCACTATTTCCCCACTTCACAGTCCCATTATAGAAAAACTCATATGCCCCCATTGTTTTCAAATCAAACCTACAAAAAATCAGAATTAGTAATCATCAACTTTAAATCTTCAAACCTAAATCCAAATTCTTAAAAACACTCATTCAATCGTTTTATTCATTCATCCACGGTCAATCCTTCTTCAATATGGCATCATCCTTAATGAAAATTTAAAAACCATTAATTTGATCTTGATAAATCTCAAGTGTAAGCTTCAATTGGATTCTTCACATGAACCCAACTTGGAAAGTGAAACCACAATGTTTGGGTATATTGGACCCATGCCGACATTGTCTTCACACTCAAGACATACTCAAACTAGACAAAAAAGTGATAAACAAACCACAAGCTCTGTTTTAGAGTCACCTATTTACACGATCGTCATTAAAACATTGTATCGAACAATTGGTGTGGATCCTTACGTGTTTTCACAACCACATAGATGGGTACTATTCAAAGCCCCTCTTTTTTCATCATTGAACCTATAAACATAAGCTCAATTCCATCTATAGTGACTTCAATTATCCCTTAAAAAACTCACAGTGATCCAATATTCTTATTCTGTGAGTAGGGATCAACTACGTTCAAGCTTCCGTAGAGTTTGACATTTATCATCGTCTGGCCTGACTATCTTTTTCTTCATGTACAAGCTCATTCCTTCAAACCCTCTTCACTGGTTCATCTTCTTATTCCTTAGTCAATGGTTTGTTATCTTCATTAAGATTTAAAATCACACCCCTTCTCAATATTCAAATGAATTTTCATCAAGGTCATTAGAGTTAATCGATCTCCCTTTATTATCTTTAATCATTTCTTAAGCTCAAAGTTCCCCAATCTCATCAGTCATCCTCAAGATAAAAACATCTTAAACCTTATAAATATCAGATCTATAATTCATCATTACTCTACGAAGCTTTGGTTTTGATTGATATACAACAGATTCAATGACCCTCCTCAACCTTGGTCGAGGTTCTCCCCAGGATTGGGTTTCATCTCCATCAGAAAATCAAAATATTTAGTCTCATAATCTCCCTGAGGATTGGGTTAGAGCTCCTTCAAAATTTTCTTCTTCAAACCAAGTTGTTCAATCATAAATAGATGACCTATCATGATTAAAATCATATTTAAACATCTATTCTAACTAAATATGATTTCAAGCTCAGTCTTCCCTTGAACTTACATGGTTTAATAGAGGAACACATATATTTGATCATATTTCCCATACATTCAATCATCTACATCTAGACATGGTAGATGAATGCGTTGTCATGAAATGTCAAATTGATTATGTTTTTAAAGTTGATTTATAGTCTAGGTAAGAACCTAGGATATTTCTCAAGGATCATTGACAGGTTTAAATTATGTGTTTTTAATAAAAAGTACTAGGGGGGTTAGAAAATAGTTTTAAGAAAATAACTTAATTTAAAGAGTTTAATAATTGATAAATAAAGGTGGTGTTTTAATAATTACTAGAGAATGAGGCCATTTCAAGTTCACTACACATATTGGATAGTTCATTGTTCTGAAAATTTTATATGGTTTAATGTAATTCTTTAGTTAAGGGTTGTCAAGATCTTGATTCCCCTATTGCATCTTAAAATGATGCACAAAGAAGCAACTCTTGAAACAACAATCATGATATCAAGGTTTGGGCCTAAATAATAGAACAATGGATACCAAATCATACTAAAATATCCTTATTGTGTGTGAGAAAAAATAATTCTTGTGTTGTCCAATCGGAACAACCCAAGATCCCCACTTGAAATCTCAACCCAATCAGTGTTAAGATAAAAAGTGTTTCACTTAATTATAAAAAAATAAATGTATTCATAGGATAATAACATCAAGATTAAACATAAGTGGGATATTTAACACACAAATTACACAAAAAAAGTATAAGAAAAAGTGTCACAACTCCCTCCTAAGTATGTGTAGCTCCCTCGAAATGACCATACACCGTTTAGCTCACCATCAAGAGGAGGAGGAGGCTCGGGTGGAACTTTTCCTTCATCCTTGATCACCCTATGAATATAGGGGGCTACAGAACTTCTTGGATGATAAGAGGAAATATTTGGGTCTCTAAAATACTAGATATTTTCCTTCTATCTGAACTTACAAATGGGGAGTCTAAGGTGACAATTTATAGGAAATGTGGAAGGTGGTTTTGGGCACCCTAATTTTGAGAAACCTCTTGTCCCATGGTTTTAGACCAACATAAAGTCTTATATTAATTTTTAGAAAATTAAAAAGTTTTAGACCTACCACTTGAATATCTCTAACTAAAATTTGTAACTATTTGGACAACTACAACTAGAGATATAAAGAGAATATAGAACACCAGTTTTGACTTTGTGAAGATTAAATTCCTTGGACAGATTGGTTCATATGGGCCTCTTAATGGATGAATTGGGATTATGTGTCTTCATATTAAATGTATCCCATTGAATTTTGTACCATTAAAAAAAATATAAGCTCATTTGGATGTATGTTTTAGTATAAATGTGTGGTTGATTCCATTAGTGTGCTTGAATCCTACATAGTTTGGCCCATTTTTCTTGAACTTTGTCATGGGCCCTCCAAATCACCTCCACCTACAATGTAATTATCATAAAAAGTAACATTTACCTTTTTAAAAGTGATTAAAACAAAATAATTTAATCAAACATGAATTGAAATTTTCTATTATTTTTATAATTGTCAATACAAAACTAGTTTAGCACAGTGGTGCAAGGGTGAAAATGAAACATTGAATCATGGTGCGATCACACCCCCACACCTAAACATTTGAACTCCTGGGAAAAGTTGCATTTCTAAAAATTATGCATGTATATATTCTAAACTTAATGAATATTTAACATTCAATAAAAATTTAATTCTTGATAGAAATGTGATCAAAGCAAAAATCACACTGAGGAGTTATTCTTAGTGATCATGGAAAAAGATGTCTCAAAAATTGTATCAGAATGAAATTTCAAGAGATGCATGATACTAATAAAAGAAAATAATTAAAAAGTTAATCATGTCACTAATTCTCTACATGTGTGTGTGACAACCATTTTATGTTATTCTTCCCACTTTCTATCAAGTAAATATAAGTTATTTTAAAATTTGTCTGCTTACATGATCCTTTCCACCAAACCTGACCTACAACCTTTACAATAAATTTTCAAGATCCACTCAATTAAGAATTCATAGAAGTCAAACCATACTCTCCTGACCTAGATATCCCTATATATTTTAAATTTTATCACTCCCCTAAATGTTTATTTGTTTTTGTTTTTTTGGGTTTTTTAGGACATACAACAGTCGGATAACATGTACACACACATAGGTAAATCTGGTATAATAATGAAATAGATCAGATAAGGAATGAATGCATGGAAAAATAATTTTATAAAGTAGAGAAAAATTAAACTAACTTATATTTACCTTCTATTAAGTAATAAATTCTCACACTTCATGGTTGGGTGCAAAGGTGTGTGGAGAAATTAAGTGAAACAATTTTCCCTTAAAATACTCACACAAAGGGTACCATTCTTCTCAAAGGTTTAAAAATGATACAACCATTTATATTATTGACAAATAACAAAATTTTAAGAGAAAGTCACACCATAGTATTGAATTCTTACTAAAATTCACATTTCATTAGATTTTTTTTGAATGTTAAAACAAAATGAAATATGAAAATTCTTCATGCATTTTCAATAACTTCTATGATTAAGTAGGAATCATTTTTCATGATAAAGTGGGAATAAAAAAGTAATATTCTGGCACAAAAGTGAGGGGGAAGGGGGGGGGGGGAGAAACAATACTATTTAGTAAGCTAAAAAGAGAAAAATAAGAAAGATGATGAAAATTCCTAACTAACCCAGAAATGTACCCTTCCCCCCACACCTAGAGTATGCAGTGTCCTCACTATAATAAAAGAGAATGTGGGAAGGGAGGATAAAAGTTGGCAGGTGTCATTGGTAGTTTATTTCTGGAACTTGGAGTTCCTCCATCGGGGACTCTAGAATGGCTTCATGAAAGTGATCTAGCTTCTACCCATTGACAATGAAGGTTTGTTTGGTTTCTTCATTTTGATCCTGAATAACACCAAATAGATAAACATTAGTAACAATGTATGGTCCAAACCAATAGGAACGAATCTTACCTGGATGCAACTTCAGCCTTGCATTAAAAAGGAGGACCTTCTGCCTAATGTGGAACTGACGATGAAGGATGAGGAAGTCATGGGTAACCTTGGTTCTCTCCTTATAAATCTGGAAGTTTTCATATGAATCTCTACGAATTTCCTCCAAATCCTGAATCTAAAAATTCCTTTGATCACCTACACTAGAAATATTAGAATTGCCTTGTTTGATGGCCCAATAGGCCCGATGCTCTTTCTTAATAGGGAGGTGAAAATTCTTTCCAAACACTAGCTGATATGGTGACATTACAATGGGAGTTTTGAAGGTAGTACGATAATACCATAATGAATCATTGAGTCTAAGACTCCAATATTTTCTATTGGGTTGAACCATTTTTGTAAGAATCTATTTTACCTCTCTATTTGACACCTCGGCTTGACCATTGGTTTTTGGGTAATATGCAGTAGACACTCAATTACCAACCCCATACTAACACAAAAGTGATTGCATTTTTTGGTTACAAAAATGAGAACCCTAGTCACTGATGATGAACCTAGGTAATCCAAAACTAAAGAACATTTGGGTTCTCAAAAATTCCATAACTTTCTTAGAATCATCTGTCCTTGTGGCTTGTGCCACTACCCATTTTGACACATAATCAATTGCTAAAAGAATGTGCAAGTTCCCAAATGAATTGGGGAATGGTCCCATAAATCCAATGCCCCAAACATAAAAAATATCATAAAAGGGAAAGGGTTGTTATGTAATTTCATTTCTTTTAGAGAAATTCCTAATTATATGAAAGTGAGGACATGATTTATAGAAATCATGGGAATACTTAAATAATGTTGGCCAAAAGAGACTAGAATCGAGGACCTTGCGAGTAGTACATTGAGAACCAAAGTGGCCCCTACAAGAAAGAGTGTGGAAGAACCTAAGGACAGACTGAAACTTGCTATCGGGAACACAAATCCTAAATATTTTATCACTACATGACACCAAAGTTAGGGGTCATCCCAAACATACCAAAGAGACTCATATTTTAGATGGTCATCTTGGTTTTTTGTTGAAATCAAAAGGAATGCAAGATGCTACTAAATAATTTACAATTTCAGCATACCAAGGAATAACATCTTGCACTCGGTACAATTTCTCATCACGAAACATTTCATTTATGGGAATACATGGGGATGATTTAATGTTTGAGGATGGGAGGATCCTATTGATATGATTAGCCACCACATTCTATGATCCCTTTTTATCTCTAATTTCTAGATTGAATTCTTGAAGGAGGAGAATCCATCGAATGAGATGTTGTTTGGATTACAATTTCTTAAGGAGATACCGGAGGGCTGCATGGTCTGAGAACACAATGACTTCAGATCCTAAAAGGTATGACCTGACTTTATCCAAGGCAAACACAATGGAAAGAAAATATTTTTTCATTTGTGGTGTAGTTTACTTGGACAGGGTCCAATGTACGCGAGACATAGGCAATGAAATGTGGAGCTCGATCAACCCTTTGTGATGAGACTGCCCCAACTGCATAATTATAGGCGTCAAATGTGAGCTCAAATGGTAAATCACACTGAGTTGGTTGGATTATTTAGGGTGATGTGATATTGATTTTCAATTTATTAAAAGATTCATCACATTCTTTATTAAAAACAATTTTTTTTTATTTTTAGAGTAAGTAGGATATGTGGAGTGAAATCTTACTAAAGTCATGAATGAAACGACAATAAAATCCAACATGACCTAAGAATGACCACACATCCCACACATTTTTAGGGAATGGTAGAGAAGAAATGATATCTAATTTTGATTTATATACTTGGATACCATCCCCAGAGATGACATGTCCCAATAATATACCTTTTCATACTATGAAATGGAATTTCTCATAATTTAACATGAGATTCTTCTCAATATAGTGACATAGTATTGAACTAAGACCACTCAAGCATTCATAAAAATAGGATCCATAAATAGTGAAATCATCCATGAAAACTTCCATGTAATTATCTAGGTAATCCAAAAAAAATACTAACCATGCATATTTGGAAAGTACCTGAAGCATTATATAGACCAAATGATATCCTTTTATAGGAAAACACACCAAAGGGGAAAGTGAAGGTCATATTTTACTAATCCTAGAGGAAAAAATGGATTTGAAAATATCCAGAATACCCATCAAGGAAACATTAGTGGGACTTCACTGATATCCTCTCTAGCATCTATTCAATGAATGACAATGGAAAATGGTCCTTCCTAGTGTATAGGTTTATTTAGCGATAGTCTATGAAGAAATTCCAACTATTCTACACATGAGTTAGAACCAATTCACTATTTTGATTTTCAATTACTGTAAGACTATATTTTTAGGAACTAATTGGATTGGACTGACCCATTGGCTATTAGAGATGGATTAAATGATTCTAGTAGCTAATAATTTAGCTACCTCCTTTTTAACAAAATCTAGGAGGTTTGGGTTCAGTCAATGTTGTGCATGCCTCACTGGGTTAATCTCATCATTTAACAATATATGATGTGTTCAAATTAATGGGCTAATAAAAATAATTTTAGTAAGCATCTATACCAAATCTTTTTTATACTCCCTCAAAAGTTCAAGCAGTCTTAATTCATGATTAGGAGGGAGTGAACTAGCAATGATGATAGGAAACTTGTTTCCATTCTCAAGATAAGAATATTTTAAATCTTGATGCAGTTGTTTTAGTTCCAATTAAAGGGGATTTTGGATTTATGGGAGTGTGTGTGAAAGTGAGAGGTCACTAATAGCATATAACTTCTCAATGATATCATCCTCAGATGAGGAATGAGCTTTTACAAGCTTAGCAGTATCATTGATGGTCATGAGATCTTCAGTGTTTAAAAAATCATCAATTAACAAATATGCATGACATTTTTATATTCCACTAAAATAATCAATTCATGATTAATTAACTAGAATTTTAATCAAGGATGAAAACTCAAAAAGGGGATCAGAGGAAAGAAAAGATATTTTTTAGGGGAAGGGAGTACATCAACTGAATTAATAGAGAGAGGAATGTTCTTCTAAGGGGTGCTTCATGGAATCAAGGATGTTGAATTGGACAATGTTATCACCAAAATCCATAGAAAATGTACCATTATGGAAATTAATTATGGTTTTGGAGGTTTTCAAGAAAGTCCACCCCAATATAATTAGGGAATGTCTATTCATCCTATCATATTCCATTTTTAGCACATAAAAATCAATAGGAAAAATTAAATTTTACAACCTCATAAGAACAACCCCTAACACACCAGTGGGGAATGCTATACTTCAGTTTGTGAGTTAAAAAAAAAATTCTTATGGGCTTCAATTCCCCAACCTTCAATGAAGAGTAAATGGAGCATGGCATCACATTTATAGAAGAACCTAAATCAAGCATAGTATTGGAAAAAGAATACTCCCCTATAGTGCACAAAATTTAGAATATTATAGGATCATTTAATTTTATAGGAAGTGATGGATATATCAATATTGAGACATTCCTCCCCAATATCACCTTTTCATCACCATGAATTCAACTTCAATGTGTACACATCACCTTCAGAAACTTGTCATATTGCTGAATTTTCTTCATAACATCAATCAATGGAATGTTGAACTACAATTTTTTGAAAGTTTATAATATTTATTTATTGAGTTCAATTTATTTTTGTTTTCTTGGTTGGGTGGCTCTTTGGGGAAATGTAAGAGGAATAGTTGGGCTATGTATCTCATCAAAAGACACACTCTTTCCTTTTGTGGTATTTTTCTCAGGATAAGTATTTTTATTATTTGGTCTATTTGAGATGGTTTGGATTGAATTTTACTTAGGAGGGGATGACTCTATTGGAGGGGTAATTTGGATTTTAAGTTGAGTTCCAATACTAAGGGTGATGGTAATTACATTTCCATTATCCTTAGGGTTGAGAAGTGGTTGAGAAGGTAGTTTACCCGAACCATGACTTTGGATTTCTCCCACCGCGTTTTCTAGTTGGCCTAGTTGGGTTTTTAGGTCTTATATGGTAGCTTGTGTGGTTTGTTTGAAATAGAGATTGTTTTGATCCATTTGTTTCATCATGTCTTCTAAGCTAGGCTCAGGTTTTGGAGGGGGTGGTTGGAAATACCTTTGTTGTGGTTGAGTATTTTTAGGTGGTGGTGGATGATTACTTTACCCCAGATGGTTCCATGATTGTTGAGGTTGCTTTGAATACCCCCTTTCCTATAAGCTCAGTTTTCTTTCCACCCATATTTGGATGGATAGTAAGGTTATTTACTAAAGGGTTGGTTATAGGGGTGTCCTGGAAAGATTTATTCACAACTATTAGAAGTTTTTATTAGTTGGGGTAATTGGTCGGAATAATGGGTTTCAAAAGAACATATACCACAATGATGGGAGGAGGATATTGCTATTTCCCTTGGGAAATAGAATTTTTTTGAATAAGGGTACTTACATATTCAAACTTCATGTCCACCTTCTTCTCAAACTCAGAAATTTTCACCTCATGGACACCTCGAATGGGTACACTGGTCCTTGAACCAAATTGTTGAGTGTTCTGCACCATGTTCTCAATTAGGGTTCTTGAAACAATTGGGGTCTTATATACAAGTTCACAACCTACAAAAATATCAATCATATTTGAATCAATAAGAATTAAACCTTTATAAAAATATTGAATTCAAATTTGATCACTTATTTGGTGGTGTGGGAAACTTTAACAAATCCTTTTAAATCTTTCCCAGTATTCATTAAGAATTTCCCATTGAGATTTTCATATCTCAAAAATTTCTTTTATTATTTTTTTAGTCTTAGAGTCTGTGAAATATATTAAAAAAAGGCATTTTTTGTCTGCCCAACTTCTAATTTGGGAATTAACATAATACAACCAATCTTTGGTAGTGTCTTCTAATGAAAAAGTTAATACCCTAAGCTTCAATTATTCTTCATCCAAATTTGTAGGTTTTAAAGTTGAGAACACGGTGTGAAATTTAATTAAATTATTATGTGGATCTTCTCTAGAAAGTTCATGAAATCTTGGCAATAAGTGAATTAGACTAGATTTTAGTTCAAATTTGGGTGTCTCACCTTGTATTTGAATATAAGTGGGTGGGATATCAACATCAGGTGAGGTTAGTTATTTTAATGTTCAGTTGTTTTCATCCATATTATGAAAGTTTAATTTAGTTTTAACATGGGTTACATAAGAATAAGAAGGATCAAGAAGAGTTTCAAGATGTGATGTGTCCTCCTTCAAAGGGTTGTCTTATGTGTCATGGTGTCACTAATGTAGGATCCTATATGGTTCAGGTTCAAAAGGTGGTAAATCTCCTAGAGTATAAATCATCATGTATAGAACTTACATAAGAGGAATATTTTATAAATAAACTAAAAATTGAAGGAAGGAAAGAAGAAAAGAAATAGTTACAAAATTAAAAATATTTTTATAAAAAACACACACTAAAAACTAAAGTGCTCCCCGACAATGGTGCCAAAATTTGAGCATGTTGTCCTAAAATGTCAAATTTATAATGTTTTTAAAGTTTATTTATATTATAGGTCATACCATAGGTCATCTATAAAGAATTATTTATAGGTTTAGAGTATTAATTTTTAATAAAAATTACTAAAAATGGGGGTGGTTTAAAAAATAGTTATAAGAAAATAACTTAATTTAAAGAGCTTAATAGTTGATAGATAAAGGTGGTGTTTTAAGAATTATAAGAGAAGGAGGTCATTTCAATTTCACTACAAATCTTGGATAGTTCATTGTTCTAAAAATTTTATATGGTTTAATGTAATTATTTGGTTGAGGGTTGTCAAGATCTTGATTCCTCTCTTTCCTCTTAAAAAAATGCACAAAGAAGCAACCCTTGACACAACAATCATGATGTCAAGGTTTGGAACTCAATAATAGAACAAGGGATACAAAATAATATGTAAATATCATGATTATGTGTGTAAAAAAAGGATTCTTATGGTGTCCAATCAGAACAACCCAAGATCCCCACTTGAAATCTCAACTCAATCGGTGTTGAGATAAAAAGTTTTTCACTTAATTATAACAAAATAAATGTATTCATAGGAGAATAACATCAAGATTAAACATAAGTGAAATATTTAACACAAAAATTACAAAAAACCAGTAGAATAAAAAGTGCCAAAACTCCCTCCCAAGTATGTGTAGCTCCCTCAAAATGACTATCCATCATTTAGCTCTCCATTGAGAGGAGGAGGAGGCTTGGCTGGAACTTCGACTTCATCCTCGATCACCCTATCAAGATAGGGGCCTCCAAAAATTATTGGATTAGGAGAGGAAATATTTGGGGCTAAAAAATACTAGATATTTTCTTTTTGGACGAACTTAAAAATGGAGATCACAAGGTGCCAATTTATATGAAATGTGGAAGGTGGTTTTGGGAACCCTGATTTCGAGAAATCACTTGGAACATGATTTTTGTAATGCATCGACTCCAGAAGCTCAGAGCCGGTGAATTATTTTACTAAATTGGCATGATTACAAGGAATCAAATCCAAAAGGGCCAATAATTTTAGTATTATTGAAGAAACTAGATACATACATGGGACCCATTTTACATTTTTAAAGGAAACAAAATATGATACATAACAAAAGCTAATAAACTGCATCCTTCTAAACACAATAAATGACATCATATTCAAAACTTGGGGAAGGAAAAACAAATGAAAGGGGTGAGATCAAATGATTAGTAAGGTTTAAGAAATACATATGAAGATATATAAAAATTAGTCAAGTTTAATAACTAAAACATATGCCTTTAACAAATAATAAACTTAAACACATTATGGATGGAATAAGAGATGAGTAAGTAATGCCATAATAAAACATAATCATGGGTATTATACCATTCTAATAACCACATAAAATATCAATACTATTTTCATAATGAGAGAAATTCATATGCCAGACATCATAACCACACTTTCAAGGCCTCGTGCCAAGACCATAAATAACCATTTTGTCAAGGCCTCGTGCCATGACCTAGTTTATCTCATGAGACCTACCGATGCACCGAGGGGCTATAGTGGGACCAACCCGACACTTAATAAGTAAAATTAATTCATAATATGAGTGGGGTGAACATAAACAACATACACATTCATATTGAAACTATCATATGAAATGTAAATAACTTTCCCCAGTCATTAAGCATAAACACTAACCATTCGAAGTAAATTGGTGAATGGTTTTAAGATAGAACATCCATAGTCAAACTAATCACAAAACATTAAATTAAATATGTTAGATGATATAATAGGAGATAAACCTCTATGAGGTACAATATTCAACAAAGGACGTTGACATAGATGAAGATACTTTTAAATGAGACCATTGAAAAATCCTTGAGGAAATAATCCTTAAACATTCCAAAGTGTCCCATACCAACTTGAAACATTCAAATCATAATCCCTTAGAATATTATGAGAATAATAAGACTCTTGATATGATATACCAAAGGGTAGTACATACACCACAAGTAATAATTAAGTGGTGAACAAGGAATATATCTCATAAAAGATAAAGTGAGATGAGAAAAATCCTTTTTTACTTTGGAAAGAAGAGTTCTTTTGGAAAATCCTTTTTATTTTCCATGAAATCAGTTTGTAAACATGAATATCCCAGAAAATAAAATAACAGGACATTGAAATTATATTTTATGCATAAATGATGTCCTACTTAAGTGAAATCATGTAAAAAGATTTCTTAAGATTCTTTAGAACTAAATCATTTTAGAGCATTTTAAGGAAAGTATTAAAGATAATTTTAAAGTAGAAAGACATGTTTGTTCTGTTAAATCTATAAATGATACAAGATAAATTTTAATGATAAAATGAGTGTTTTTATAAAAATAATTGTGTCTTAAAACATATTCTGGTGTCCACTTGAAAACGGGTAACAATTTGAAAAGATCCTTTGAATCGGGTTTGTATTTCAGAAATAAATTTGAAAGTTCCTTATAAAACATGTAAATATCCATGAAATAAGGAAGGATTATGGTTGGTGAACATATATATAACACCCACACATAATTTATGAGTATTACATAATAATAAAAAAGAGTTTCATTGAGGTAATTAGACAATAAAATTAACCTGAATGAAAATGGAAGTTCGAGTGGAAAAACCCTTACCACTTTGCAATCAATTGATTCGAATGACCAAAAATTAATAATATTAAAATTATAAATTTAATGCCATTAAAATAAATATATTAATGATATTTTATACCAATGGGTGATATACATACACAATACACAAGTATTATTAGTGAATATGGAAAATCTCACAAAAATGGAAGTGGGATGAAGAAACCCTCACCTTAAGTATGAATGTGTTCCGCTCTTGAACTTAAGGTCCTAGAATATGAAATTATAATTATTAATAAATTAATTCAGAACCTATTAGAAATGTATTTATTTTATCAAAATTCTATTTAGTTCATTTATGTCTTTATTGATAAGTAATAATATCAAATTCCGTCGTTCTGGAGTGTTCATTTTCTTGTTTTTCATAATCGGTTCACGTGTTTTTAAGTAATGGAGTTCACGTGGAATGGTTGTAAATATCCAGAATTAAAATTACATATTATTTATGAAAATAAAGAATTGTTAATGGTCATTTCTATCATTTGGTTACATGGAATGAGGATGAATCATTATATGACAACCACTTTGATTATTTGGAGGTATTTGGATTATTATGAACTATTTTTGTCATATAAATTAATAATATGTACATATAATGGTTCTTGAATATTAATTATATTATAATAAATATATTATATTCTTTTTATACCATATAAATGGTTTCATTACCAGTAATTAAGTAGAAATTGAATAACGAAACTTCGTCATCCATAAAGGTTATAAATTGGAACTCATGGACGTCGATTCCATTTATAAAAATAAAAGGGAGGGAGTAAGAATATTGATGATGGTTCTTACATTAACATGATATGATTCTAGTATATATATGATAATATATTTATCATGGTCATTTGGATAGAGGAGGTGAGGAGAGAAAAATAAAAGAGATGAACTTGAAAATAAAAGAAAAGTTGATAGACCCCTTATGAAAATTCGGCAGCCTAACGACATCGCTTAAAATTTAATAAAATAAATTTATGGGATAAAAAGGGTATATAATAATATGGAAATTAAAAGTAAAGTAAGAGGAATACATAATATAAAACCCAACATACGAGAATGAAAATTCAAAGAGATAACATAAAAGAAATGTTGACTAAAAGAGGAGGGTGGAAGGTTCCCTTACCTTGTAGAGTAACTCCTAGAACATGAAGGTTGGGACCTTGGAGGCTTAAGGACACCTTGGGAGGACTCCTAGGGAGGTAAAACCACCGAATATTTGTGGATTAGGTATTTTTAATGAAATAAAACTAATGGATGAGTGGGTATTTATAGAAAAATAGGGGGAGTTTTTTAATAATTTCAAAGGGACACCGCATTAGTGGTTTTTGCAAAACCATTGGCTTTCCCATGGTATTTGAACACGATTTTAGCCACTTGGGACACATCATGTCATATGTTACTGTGCACAAGTATACCATCCTTTTATTTTAATTATTATGTCATTATGATGTCATTAAACTACCGAAAACTCAAAAATGTATTTTTACTATTCACAAAAATTCAAGTATTTTAGAAAAATCCCAAAAATTTACCCTAACCATTTTCAACATGTAGAATCCAAAAATGAAATCTATTTCTTGAAAATAATTTTCTAATTTTTTTAATTTAATTTTTAAATAAAATCATAATTTATTCCAAAAAAACAACTTTAAAACTATAACTTGTTTTATAAGACCTTGAGAAATTAATCAAGGTCCTATAAAATCATCTTATAATAATAAGACAATAAAGTAAAATTTTTTGATTACATTTTTTGAAAATAAATTTACATTTTAAATTATTAAATTAATCATAAAATTTTAATTTAAATATTTATGTCATACAAAAATACCAATACTTATATTATGATCGTTTTTTCACTTTTAAGATGTCTAAATTGTATTTATACATTCATGGGTGAAGTTTATATTTTTTATATGATTTAATATTCATTAATATTCATAAGTGTATGTCACTATTCATAAGGGTATGTTACTATTCACTAAAAATTAACTTTGTCTTATTAGACTCTAAATATCTTACTAAACACAACTGTGTATGTCGGTTTTTAAAAATTCAAATCACAGAGGTGGAAAAATTATGTTTACCTAACTAGGTTATGAAAAATTGGTGTTTTGTAGAGACTCAATGTTTCATGAATTCTATAATAAATCTATTTGTAAATCTTTGGGGTGTTACACTATTCCCCCCATACAAAAATTTTGTCCTTGAAATTTGAAATTGAACTTCAAAAGTTAATGGTTGATACTTGAAAATTCCCTTATGGGAAATCCACATCAAGAATATAGTTAAAATATTCTATTAATAAGAGGAAAGGTAAAAGCATCAATTACTAAAAAACAACGCATTATAATCAGAAAAAATGGTCAAGGAAGAATAACCAAACCATCATGTAGCAACATTAAACTCTAAAACCCATACAATGATCAACTTAAACCATTTCATAAATGATTAAAAATTACAAAATATAATTATTCAACACATTATAATGAAGGCCTATGAATTTCCAATATAAACTTATCATGAAACCTTAATCAACAAGAATCAGCTCTAAAATTCACATTCCAAACATGTGAATAACATCATCGTGTATCCTCTTGAAATATGGAAATAACTTGAATTAACATAAAAACCATATCAGAAAAATGCATTCCTCTGTATTCCTTAAGTAAGATACATGTTGTTAGATATATTTATTAAATCCAAAAGTGCTATAAACTCTATCAATGATAGCATAGACCAATTCTCAACAAGTTAATAATTAGTTCCAAGGTAGTCAATAATTATCTGAATCAATCATTTCTTCATCATTATGTCAACATGAGATATATATATTAAAGATGGTCTTTCCCTCAATCATGTGTTTTCTAAAAAGTTTAACTTTCTACTGAATCATTTTTCCTTTATACCATTCACCATATGACCTCAAATCCTTTCAAATCTCATAATTCTTACAACTAGTACAATACTAAGAAAATATTCAAATGACGTGATTCTTGACTAGGAATATTAATCATTCTACTTCATCTGCAGTAGCATCATAACTTGATCATTATCCAAAATCATTATTTGGGGTATATTCCTTTGACAATTGGGACAATTATTCACATATTGTTCCATATCTTTGTAGTTGAAGCATTGTACATTGAAAAACATTTTCTTACCCTTGCAATCATGAAATTGGTTTCTTTTTCTCCACACTTATATCAAACACCCATTCCCTTCAAGCATTTACCAGGGTGATTCTTTTCACATTTATCACATGTGGGAAAACACTTCTTTACCTTTTCCCCTTTATCACCATATCTCTCTGCCATCCTCTTATTCTTTTTCTTCCCTTTAAATACATTGTACTCAGAGAAGTCTTTACATACCTTGTTAACACATGATATTATTTCATCATATGATGAGAATACTTTGGAGACAATCTTCCTTTGAAAATATGCTTAATATCATTTGAGATATGATTCTTCTTACTCTTCACATCATGTGTATTTGTGAAGATCTCATTATTTCTGCTAGGTGCCATTTCTAATCAATTCCATATTATATATTATCTGGTAACATTATAATCTCTCTATGACTCTAAACATGGTATAACACATAGCATAAATTTATGCATCATAAATACTAGAACCATATAATTTGGTTACTTTGGGGCATAAATCCTTCATAATGGTGGGTAAAAAAAATGTGAATTATCCTAAACATATTCCTCAGAAGTATCAATACCAAGAGTATATCAAGACCCGTTGTCATGTATCAGGATACCCTAGGTCAAGCCTGAAACTCCTTATCAAAGTTTTCACTCCTAGGTACATCTGTTCCTAAGCCACCTCTACCTGTTTGTATCCAGACATGGATGTATTTTCTATAAATATCCACATAATCTATTCCTTACCAAAATACTAGGATGTTATTGTATGCTTACCCTCAAAGACTATCTTAGGGATTTGTTCCCTAATCAACGTTTTCTAAATCTAGTTTCTAAGTTTTCTACTAAACTACCTCTGATACCAACTGTAAATCCCCGACTCTATAAGCTCAGAGCCAGTGCATTATTTTACTACATTGGAATGATTAAAAGGAATAAAATCCCAAAAAATTGATCAATTTATTATCCTTGAAGAAACTAGATACATACATGGGAACCATTTTACATTTTGAAAGAAAACAAAATATGATACATAACAAAATCTAATAAACTGCATCCTTGAAAACACAATAAATGATCTCTTTTTCATAACCTAGGGAAGGAAAAATAAATAAAAGGGGTGAGCTCAAATTATTAGTAAGGGTTAAGCAATACAACATAAGATATATAAATATTATGCAAGTTTAATAACTAAAAACATATGCCTTTAACAAATAATAAACTTGAACACATTATGGATGGAATAAGAGCTGAGTAAGTAATGCCATAATAAAACATAATCATGGGTATTCCACTAGTTGAATAACCACATGAACTATTAATACTATTTTAATCATGAGAAAAATGCATATTCCGAACATCATAACCACACTGTCAAGGCCTCATGCCAAGACCATAAATAACCATTTTGTCAAGGCCTCGTGCCATGACCTAGTTTGTCTCATGAGACCTACCGATGCACTGAGGGGCTATAGCGGGACCCACCCAACACTTACTATGTCCAATTCATTCCTCATATGAATGGGGTGAACATAAACAACATACAAATTCATATTGAAACTATCATATGAAATGTAAATAACTTTCCCCAGTCATTAAGCACAAACACTAACCATTTAGAGTAAATTGGTGAATGGTTTTAAGATAGCACATCCACAATCAAACTAATCATAAAACATTCAATTAAATATAGTAGATGATATAATAGGAGATAAACCTCCATGAAGTAAAATATTCAATAAATGATGTTGACATAGATGAATATACTTTTAAATGAGAGCATTGAAAAATCCTTGAGGAAATAATCATTAAACATTCCAAAGTGTCCCATACCACCTTGAAACATTCAAATCATAATCCCTTATAATATTATGAGGATAAGTAGACTCTTGATACGATATACCAAATGGAAGTAAATACAACACAAGTAAAAAGTAATTGGTGAATAAGAAATATATCTCATAAAAGATAAAGTGAGATGAGAAAAATCCTTTTTACTTTGGAAAGAAGAGTTATTTTGGAAAATCCTTTGTATTTGACATAAAATTAGTTTGTAAACATGAATATCCCAGAAAATAAAATAAAAAAACATTTAATTATATTTTATACATAAATGATATCCCACTTAAGTGAAATCATGAAAAAAGAGTTCTTAAGATTCTTTAGAACTAAATCATTTTAGAGCATTTTAATGAAAGTATTAAAGAGAATTTTAAAGTGGAAATACAAATTTGTTATATTAAATCCAGAAATGATACAATATAATTTTTCATGATAAAATGAGTGTTTTTATAAAAATAATGGTGGCTTAAAACATATTCTGGTGTACACTTGAAAACGGGTAACAACTCGAAAAGATCCCTTGAATCGGGTTTGTATTTTAGAAATAATTTTGAAAGTTCCTTTTAAAACATGTAACTATCCATAAAATATGGAAGGATTATAGTTGGTAAAAATATATATAACACACACACAATTTATTAGGAGTACATAATAATACACAAGAGTTTCATTGAGGTAATTAAATAATAAAAGTAACTCAAATGAAAATGGAGGTTTGGGTGGAAAAATCCTTACCACTTTGTAATCAATCAATTAAAATGACCCAAAATTAATAATATTAAAATTATAAATTTAATACCATTAAAATAAATATATTAATAATATTTTATACCAATGGGAAATATATATACAAAATACACAAGTATTAGTAGTGAATACGGAAAATCTCACAAAAATGGAAGTGAGATGAAGAAACCCTTACCTTAAGTCAGAATGTGTTTTTCTCTTGAACTTAAGGTCCTAGAATATGAAATTATACTCATCAATAACTTAATTAAGAACCTATTAGACATTTATTTAGTTTATCATAATTCTTCTTAGTTCATTTATGTCCTTATTGATAATTTATAATATCGAATTCTGTCATTCTGGAGTGTTCTTTTTCTTGATTTTCATAATCGGTTCACTTGTTTTTAAGTAATGGGGTTCATGTGGAATGGTTGTAAATATCCAGAATTAAAATTACATATTATATATGAACATAAATAATTTTTAATGGTCATTTATATCATTTGGTTACATATAATGAGGATGAATCATTAGATGACAACCACTTCTATTATTTGGCGGTATTTGGATTGTTATGAACTAGTTTTTTCATATAAATTAATATTATGTACATATAATGGTTCATGAATATTAATTAATTTAAAATACATATATTATATTCTGTTTAAACCATATAAATGGTTTCATGACCAGTAATGAAGGAGAAATTGAAGAACGAAACTTCATCGTCCATGAAGGTTATAAATTGGAACCTCACGGACATTGAATTCATTTATAAAAATAAAAGGGAGGGAGTAAGAATATTGATGATGGTTCTTCCATTCACATGATATAATTATAGTATATATATGATACTGGACTTATCATGGCCATTTTTATAGAGGAGGTGACGAGAGAAAAATAAAAGAGATGAACTTAAAAATAAAATAAAAGTTGAGAGATCCCTTATGAAAATTCGGCAGCCTAACGACGTCGCTTAAAATTTCATAAAATAATTGATGAGAGAAAAAAGGTATCTAATCTTATGTAAATAAAAAGTAAATTAAGAGGAATACATAATATCAAACCCCAAAATATGAGAATTGAAATTCAAAGAGATAACATAAAAGAAGTGTTGACTAAAAGAGGAGGGTGGATGGTTCCCTTACCTTGTAGAGTAACCCATAGAACTTGAAGGTTGGGACCTTGAGAGATTAAGGACACCTTGAGAGGACTCCTAGGGAGGAAAAACCCATAGATCTTATAGGATTAGGGATTTTTTAGGTTCTCACTAACCCAAAAAGTGACTTATTTGAAAATAAAAAAAGGAGAAGTTTCAGTCAAAGGGACACCTCATTAGTGGTTTTTGCAAAACCATGGGCTTGCCCATGGTATTTTACCATGGTATTTTACCATGGTTTTAGTCACTTGGGATACCTCATGTAATATGTTACTGTACACAAGTCTAACAGACATTTATTTTAATTATTATGTCATTATGATGTTATTAAACTACCAAAAACTCAAAACTATATTTTTACTATTCACAAAAATTCAAGTATTTTAGAAAAATCCCAAAAATTAACCCTAACCATTTTTAAACATTTAGAATCCAAAAATAAAATCCATTTCTTGAAAATAATTTTCTAAATAATTTTTAATTTAATTTTTAAATAAAATCACAATTTATTCCAAAAAACTAGTTTAAAACTATAACTCGTTTTATAAGACCTTGAGAAATTAATCGAGGTCCTGTAAAATTATCTTATAATCATAAGAAAATAAAGTAAAAATTTGTGATTATATTTTATGAAAATAAATTACCATTTTAAATTATTAAATTAATTAGAAAATTTTAATTTAAATATTTATGTCATACAAAAATACCAATACTTATACTATGATCATTTTTTCGCTTTTAAGATGTATAAATTGTATTTATACATTCATGGGTGAATTTTCTATTTTTTATATGATTTACTATTCATTACTATTCATAAGGGTATATCACTATTCATAAGGGTATGTTACTATTCACCAAAAATTAAGTTTCTCTTATCAAACTCTAAATATCTTACTGAACGCAACCGTGTATGTTAGTTTTTCAAAATTCAAATCACAGAGGTGGAAAAATTATGTTTACCTGACTAGGTTATAACAAAGTGGTGTTTTGTAGAGACTCAATGTTTCATGAATTCTTTAATAAATCTATTTTTAAATTCTTGGGGTGTTATAATTTTTGACCAATAGATAGTCTTATCTCACTTTGGAAAAAATTAAAAAGTATTAGCCCCACCTCTTGAATATATTTTCCATTTTGACAACTACAACTAGAGATATTGACAAAATACAGAACACCACTTTTGACTTTGTGCAGATTAAATTCCTTGGAAAGATTTGTTTTGATGGGTCCCTTAATAGACAAATGGGGATTGTGAGTCTTCATATGAAATGTATCCAATTAAATTTTGAACCAGCCCACAAAAAATCAGCCCATTTGGGTACACTTTTTAGTAGCAGTTTGCGGTTGATTCCCCTGGTGTTCTTGGATCTTGGCAATTTGACCCGTTTTTCTTGAACTTTGTCATGAGTCCTCCAAATCACCTCCACCTACAATGTAATTATCAAAAAAGTAACATTTCCCTATTTAATATTGATAAAAAAAATAATTGAATCAAACATGAAGTGAAATTTGTTATTATTTTTATAATTTCCAATACAAAACTAGTTTAGCACAGTGGTGTAAGGATGAAAATGAAACCGTGAATTGTGGTACGATCAGTTGATATACAATATTCATGGTCGATGCATTTTCAAGTGTGGTCGATATGATCATTTGAAAAAAATTCTTCAATATCTTGATAAACATGCACAGAAGATGGAAACATGGTGGGAAAGACACAGTCAAACCAAATACTTATACAGCTAATTGAATTTCACTTTTCCAATTTTTCAAATGGGTTAATCCTTCATATGAAAGATAGGTAAAAGGCACTATCGATGCCACATTTTCCTTTGCAGTTGATTGATTTTTTCCTTTTTCAAATTTCAATGAACATAATTTTTTTTGATGTGGTTTCTTGATAAGTCTTACGGTCTCTTGTCCCCTTTGCTAAAAATTCGATTAGTCATGCGACGCTTCAAAACACAGATCACCATTTTTTAATAACTTTCCAATTTTTTACCATGGGCATCAACTACACTGAAAAAAATAATTTAAAATTTATAAAATTAAAACAATTAAATAAAATATTAACAAATTAAATTCAAATTTCATTAAATAAATAAATAATTACTTAACAAAACAAAGAAATGATAAAAATTACAAAATTATTAGCATGAAAATTAATGTAAATAATTATTAAATCATTTAATACATGATATTAAAAATTAAACAACTATTAATTAATTATAATATTAATAGTAAAAACAAAGAAATGAAAATTTAATTCAAAAACACAAAAAATGACCAATGACACTAAAAATTGAAATCTAAAAAGAAAATTCAGAAATGAAATAAATAAATAATCTAAAGAATATTCAAATTATAATATATACTTAAAAATATACATAAATATAATAATTACCAATAATTACTAATTTCAATATAAAATAACCAATAAATTATAATTAACCATTTAAAGTATAATTTAATCTTAAAAACATAGATAAAACACAAAAAATGATGTATGAAAACACAAGAATAAAATGACACATCATGAACATATCTATGATACCACTTATAGATCCCCAGACTGGATTGACCACTAGGGGGTGAATTAATTATTTAATATTATGAATTATTTACTTTTAATTCAATATATTGAACTTATTAAGATTATCAATTCACTCAATAATTTCTCACAACCTCACCTTATATGAATTAATAATAATAGAGAGAACAACACATAATATGTACAAGGTTTGGTACTAATACCTACTTATTTCTATATTGGTTAGACACCCTAACATGGATTCTCTATTATAACTTGATTATCAATTATAATGGATTAGGAAAAAACTAGTTACACACCCTAGCAATTGATCCTCTAATAAACTCTTCAGACTTGGTTGGGTAGACACCCCAACCATCTTCCTCCCTCTTGACTATTTAGAAACCCCAACCATATTCCTCCTGATTGACTGGTTAGACACTCCATACTCAAGGCTCTTAAAAAACTGGTTTGACACTCCAATCACAAGCTCTTTATTCTTCTCTATGTTGTTGATCCAAAAATATAAAGTGATTTTCCTTATTTAGAGTGATATTTCTCCATGATCCTATAATATTTATACTGCTCATGTACACCTTCAATATCTTCAACAACTTCTTATAATTATCCTATTGTTCTTGAAACTCCTTTACAACAGATCTGGAATGATCTAGTTCTTTTCACCTTACTGAATACTCAAACATGAAAGTATTATCCTAAAAGTATCTTTGGGATTTAGTCTAAAATTTAAAATTCATGAGCATATATTTTATCATTTTATTAATTAATTTACCAAACTTAGATAATTATTGATGCTATTTTATGCAATATTGTACTTTTATAAACTCATTCCAACTTGTTTCTGAATTCTAAACTCAAGAACTTTTAATCTCTAATTCAATTTAATAAAATGCACTTCATACATGCATGATGTGAATCCTGATTCATGTTGTAAACCCTAGCACAACTCATTTATTAATATTATCATTTTATGTGATTTTCTTGGGTTCCCTATCTTTTCTTAGATTCTATTGTGTCTCAACCTCAACAATCCTTGAAATAGTTGATGTATCTTAATGCATGTTCATATACCGCATGACCACATGGATGCAATGTCAAGTGTTACCATGCACAAGGGTGTACAATCACAAGATACTTCTACTCTCACACTACCTATGACTTTTTGATAACTTCTTCTTTGCACAATAAGGTTTGAAATGTCCTAGCTTCTCATTCATGCAAGTATATCATTCAAGTTCTTGTTCTTCGTAAAAAATTAGTATCTTTTCAGTATGAACTTTCTTATATCTTCACTTAACCATGTATTTATATCATCTTATTCTCTTTATGAAAGTATATATCTTTGAGAACTCAGTTACTTTATAAGAATCAAGACCCAAAGTATCTCAAACCTTTACATAACACACTAAATGTGAGGATCATACACGATGTTTCACATGATGCCCTCTCATTCTCATAACCAAGTAAATATCATGAGATACTTCTCTTTCACATGAACAAAGTATGTAGGTTTATTATCCATCATGTGAGTAAATATTATGGGTTTCTTATCTTTCATATGAATAAGTAATAAAGACTTCTTATTTCAAGATAAATGAGAGCTTTCTTAGAAATACTCAAGTTGCAGTAGTTGTAAATCTCATCTTTGTCTCACTATTTATAGAAAAATTCACTACCACCTCTCCTATAAGTTTCATATAGAGTTAAGTACCTATTCAATGCTTTAAAGATATCATTAAATCTCAAATATTTTGAATACTTTAAAGTATCGACTTTTTCAAACTCATGGCATGCTAAACTTTAAGGCATTGAGGCTATTATTGATTGAATTCATCCTTTGTAGTGAAACACTCACATGCATAAGATGACTATTTCATGCATAAAATTAATCCTAGAGTCTTCATACAGAACCTCAGTGGACACATGATCATGTTATCCTTAATGATTCATGTGATTGAGGCTATATGTGATGTGATCTTCTTACAGTTGATGTTCTTCACATGATTTCTTGGAGATCCATGATTGATTTATACTGAAGGCTTCATGAGATTGAGTATGTTCATGTGACACATTATATTCCTTCATTAAATGCATGAAAATAGTAATATTTTTTGAACTCTTGATTGAATGAACATTATAGAAACCATTCAAGAAGTTTTGATGCATTATCATCACATGACCATATCATATTGAGCTTTAAATGTCCATGGAAGTCTCAGATTTGATCAAGAATGGCACGAAATAAAGAATTGAATGCATAGAAACCTTTATCAAGTCAAAGGAAGGAGACAACAATGTGGAGGCTTGAGAGGTTCCATATTTCGTTTTATCAAACAACCTTTTTATATCAACAACATTTTAAAATTCATGAATAGTTCCACTACCATATTGTTCCACATCGACCTTGCACTTATACGAGCTCTGCCCCCAATTAATACATCTCTTGATCCATAACTGTGTTTAGTACCCAAATACACTTCACACATTCCCATTACGAGCCATGCCGTCCCATTGCATGGTCCACTGGGGAAATAACCTATTTGACCTATGCACACTCTATGATATTCCCATGAAGATGCTCTACCTCTTCAATGCCTCCCTAGGATAGCCATGTTGACCTACCTTCCATGTGGTAGGCCTAGGTCCCACATGTGTGGTTGATGTGGTTCCTTGGTTGGATATGGTATGACCAATTGTTTTGAGTAAATTCCAACTCAAATTTACTTAGTAAAAACTAAGTAAATTTCAATAAACTAAAAAATATTCACAAGAAATATTCTCAACAAATCATCATGAAAAATAATATTTTTCATGGTATTCATAATACTTCAAACTTCTCAAGAAAGTTGTAAACAATGTGTTAGTTATTCAACACCATTGACATATATCATTGATCTTTAAGACCAGTTCATCAATCGTTATAATTAAACCTAGATGTCTTATCAAGAATGACATCCAATGTCACTTTTTCTTGAATATTCAAAACAATAACACTTCAAGGTAGTAACCTCATAGTTCCTTTACCATGTTAGTACCTCAATCAACCTATGAACTTACTTATATTCTTTATCTAGTATAATATCCAATGTATCCTCATTTATGAATTCCTCATACATTGAATTTATGATACACTAACAATAAATACAAATTTATTCTTTAACTATACACTTGAACTCTTGAATCTAAAACACATACCAAAACCCATATCAAACCTATAAGTGTTCCTTCACATTTATCTGGACAAAACCATCACTTTGATACCAAAATAGAGTTCTTACATGGCTTATCATGCAACATGCATCATTATGAAATAAGAAACCCAAAAGGTAATCATAGTAAGGGGCACATAAAAAAGCATTCAAGATTTAGAAAATACGGAATCAACCACATGAGGACAAAAAGACCAAAACAAATCAACTAAGGACTTCCACATTTACTTCAAAAACCAATAAAATCCTTTTTACAAATAAAATATAAAATTCATCATGTGCCATATTTTACTCATACTAAGCCCTTGGCCCAAAATCCCATCAAATCACCTCATTTATGTTTTAAAATACCATTTCAAAACCCATTTATTAATCACCAATTTCCCTTGAAATTACCATTGAAGTCAACCCCCTTATTAAAACAATTTAAAAAGGAACCCCTTTTCACTTTGAAATTCAACACATGCCACCAAGAAATAAATAAAGAGGTCCACCGACACTCATCCGACCAAGGTACCACCATCAAAATATTTAGCAAGCTATGTGATTCATGTTAACTATTAGGCTAATGTGAGCCTATCCCACCCTTACAGTAGAACCATAAAGTCATACAACATGAATAAAAATATAATAATGATAGTATATAAACATATAATTACCAATAAAATAAGAGACTCAGATAAAGTCAAGGCCACCTACATTATCTAGGGATCAATAAATTTCTCCCAAGATCATACTAGACTCCTCTAAGTCCATAAGCACCAATATCATCAATAAACACCAAAAAATTAATAAACTAAACAATTTAAATAAAAAATACAACTTTTCATAACTGATTCCAAAATCACTGGTAAACCTCACGACATGAAAACTACAAGTAACATGGTTTATTCCACTCTCAACATGAAAATAGACCTATGACACACAAAATACTCAAATTACATTATCATTTCAATGACCATTTTCATCCAAAATAAAAAACCCTAAATTAACCTATGAGGAAACATACATCAAGTTATATGAAAAACAAAGGCTTGAATACATACTCTTGGGACCTCATATACGAGTCACACATAAAGGCCCCATCAAACAGGATGATTTCACAATGATCTGATGAAATTATTACTCCAGAACCCTAACCAACGAACCCAAAATCAAATGAAAATTAAGAAGAGGAATAAGGAAAAGAGAAGAGGGATATTACCTTGAATCCCTGTGATGAATAAATCTTGAATGAAATGGATTAAATGGAACCAAGGAAGGAGAATAGGAGATATCGGGAGATATCTCCCTCTTGATTCAATCAACCAAGAGCTAGGAATCCTGAGGGGGTTCCTAAATTGGACCCCTTTAAAATGAATATAAGTCCCCTAAAAAATAGGGCACCCATCAATGGTTCATGGAATGGACATGGGGTTCATGAAATAACCACCCCCATATAGAGGGTTCATCCCTATGCCTAATACTTTAATAGGGTAAACCATATGTCCATGTTGTGAATTCTATTGGGTAGTACCACTCCCTCAAAAAAGGGTCATTTATAGTGTGAATTCCACCCGTCATTTAATGAATGGGCTGCTATATCAATTTTCAGTAGCCCACCCCTTCCAGTACCCTAATATATAATTGAACTCTGAGGCATCTATTAGGCCTCAAAACTCATCCAAAAACACCTTTTAAGTTCATCCAAACACTCTAAATCCAAATATGAATCTTGGTTCTCAAAACCAACCCCTCATTAAATTATAAATTCAAATTTCCTCCAAAACTCATGACCCATAATGATGTGGGTCATTACAAAGTCTCCACCATAATGATTATCTTACTTAAGAAGTTGTGGTAATCCACCGCCATCATACCTGATCTATAGCAGTCATCAGTTCACAACCAGCTAGAAATGTTCCATTTCCAAATATAGGGCATTATTCCACTGTGAAACTCTAACCACCAAGCCCAGACACACTGAATTTTCTCCAAAATACTATTTTGGTCCTTGAACCACCTCAATCGCATCATGAATGACACTTAAAACACATTTTCCATCTCACCACATCTAACTTCACACAACAACACCAGTAAGACCTTCTCTGGATGACTCCTCCTAAAAGCTTTGAACCACACTCGCTAGCGCATCACTACTTTACCCAATCCAATCATGATGCCTTAATTCCATGTCATCACTAAACCACCCAAATAACCACACCATAGTACAACTTTACTCCTAGTACAACTTCATGATTGGATCTTCAACCGAATCATATAACCATCACACTCTACTCACTATCACTAGCACACTACTAATTCAAATGATTCTTGGATAACACTACCACCCAAATTCCCAAACTGGGTTTATCCACTCACCAACATCCCACTACCATCTCAACTTTTAGCTAACTAGTTTCACCATTCCTATGACCCTTTCGATGTAAGGTTTATGTACTTGTGGTTGATAAGATTCTACACACTATAAGAGTATCCTTATTATCACCCTATAGAATCAAACATCCAATCTTCATGATCTAAGTCATGTCCATCACCGAACACAATAACATGACATGACCATCTCACTCACACCTGAGTTCATGAGTGAAAAACATGAAACATCGACCACTAAACACCAAGGTGGTGCTTAACCACACCCATCAATTCTAAAACAATGAAGTGCCAATAATTGATTCATATTAAGACTTATGGTGCTCCCCACCATAATAATTTTCTACCAATAGCCTATTTCATCTAATAGTGCTCCCCACTATAATAATAACCTATAAAAAACACACACCAAGAAGTCCAACCCATGAAAATTATCATTTTTAGTTGGAGTAAAATGACCGAGGTGAATTTAATTTTAAATAATAAAAAATAAATGCAAAGTGAAAATTCAAAAAAAAGTGATTTAAATATGATGAAGAGTTAAAACAATAAATAATATGTGCATTATAAAGTTAATATTAAAGTTAATTAAGTGAGTAAGCATAATGGAAAAAGGATGAATAATTTTTTCGAAATTATTCATATCAAGATTGGATAATGTAATGTGTAAATAGAAAGAGATAAAAACATAGTTTGATAAAGGAGTTCAAAAATAGTTCAGGGTGAGCCTCTATGTTTCCTCCCCTCAGGTTGAGAGGTTTGTCTTAATCCCTTAATTTTAACAGAGATAAAGAAACCAATTTCTCCCTTTCTTTTTGATGGAAGTATAAATAAACCAATCATCCCTTTCTTTTTTATGAAAGCAGTAAGAAAAAAATCCTCCATTTATTTTTGATGGAAGTAACAAGAAACTAATTTTAGAAGGTAGGATGAGAAGAGAAATATTTTCTTGGTTCAATTATATTACAAATATAGTCTCGTATTTCTCAAAGGAAAGAACAAGATGAGAGATAGATAGAAAAAAGTATAATATGAGATCCTTTGAGAATAAATAATTGAAATTTCCTCTTGATAGAGGGGAAAGATATTGAGATAGAATTTCTAGAGATAAATTATTGAGTCATTGAGAGTATTTTTGATCTTCCAAGCCATCAAGGTCCTCAATTTTTAGCCTTTAGATCTCCAAGGAACATTTTGGGATTATTATCGATTAGTAAGATACATTAATAACCATTTAAGGGTGGCATGGCCCACTAAAATTAATAACTTTGATAAGAATAAACAAAATCACCGGCTAGATAGATGATCCCATTAGATAATTGGTGAGATTATTGGGGTTGTACTAGCACTAATTTCTTCCATCAGCTATTCGATGCTCCTCCACCAGTTGGCTGATGGACTTATAGAGCATTTAGACTTCTATCCAACACCACCGATTAGATGGTAGCTTTGCACTAACTATCCAATGTTGCCTGATGCACCCATATTCAACTAGAGTTGCCTTAAATTCCTTTCATGGTCTTCTAACTTCATTATAAGATCCTAAATCATGACTTAAGACTGGTCCAAAACTTTAACAAGATCATCAATAATCCTTTAAATTGACTTTAATAACTTCATCAAGTCTATCAATAGCATCACTTAAAGACCAAAAGTTGAGACTATAATTCACTCAAATGAAAACGTTAGATACATAAGAAATTGTTTTTTATCATGAAAATACTATGAGAGAGAGAGAGAGAGAGTGACAAGTACAATAATATCCCACATTTTGATGATAAAAAACACTTAATATAAAAAGATATATTAAGATTAAATCAAGAGTGTAACAAGTAATAAAATTAATTCAAGATATTAGAGATTAAAATATTCAACATGCTCAAGAGATAAACATAACAAAACTTAAAACAACTTATCCCCCTTTTAATTACAATACACTTATCCGAATAATAAAAAATTCTCCCCCTATATAATTATCAAAAAGAGAAAAAGGAAGGAAAAAAAGGCATTTATATCAAGAAAGATAATTTATTATTATGTTAAAATAGGAGATAATGAAATAACATACCCCCTTAATGATTTTCATAAGTTTTAAAAACTAATATAAGAGAATAAGGTATGTAAAAAAAAGACAATGCATAATGTAGAAAGAAGTAAAGTGCATGACATTGATTAAAGGTAAAACACACATAATCTAAAAAATATAAGGATATTAATAGAATATTAAATATGATAATAAATTTTAAGAAGTATAAGAGTGAAAATTTAATATTTTAAAAATATTAAAATAAAAAATACTATAAAAATAAATTTGAAAAAGATAATAAAAATAAATTTGTAAAAGATAAGATTTTTTTTTGAAAAAGATAAGAAAAATAAAATTTAAAAAGATAATAAAAAAATTAAAAAATAAAATAAAAAAAAATTTAAAGAAGAAATGAAAAATAAATTTAAAAATGAAAAGAAAAATATTAAAAAATAAACAAGATTTATTTAAAAACAAGTTTTAGAGAAATAAAGGAAAAAAATGAGATTTTTTTAAAAGATAACAAATCATATTTTAAGAATAAGAAAGCATAGATGTGTGTGAGAGAGAGGATAGATCTTGAAATAAAATTTAATGGGGAAAATAAAATTTAAAACAACCAAAAACCAATTCACCATGAGATAACCTTCTAGGGAAAAAAATAAAGGATCCTCCTCAATTGGTGTATTTATGATATATGGATCATCTATTAAAATAATGAAATACTACATAGTTTGATGATCTATTAAACATTTAATGGATATATTTTTGACAGATCAATGATTCCCTGTTGCATATACCTGAAATTTTTTAAAATCAAGTTAATTTTGGTACCTTTATGGATTTGGATCCGGTTATATTAACTAATAAATAATTTGAAGTAGAAATAATCTTAGGTCCACTAAAATTGGATAATAGAGACTTAGGAACCCAATATTGTTTGGTATGAGATTTTATATGAGTTATATGAGTTGAAATATTAATAGATTTGAGTCTTCTATAACTAGATTTTTTTGATCAAATTCTTAAATTAAATGCCCAATTTTATGATAATAATTAAAAAACTTATTTTTGTGAAATCAATTTTACAAAAGTGGTATTTTTAGAAGAACTATAATTATTTAAAAACTAAAACCATAATTATTTTTAAAGGATTTTTAGAACCCATAATTATATTAAGATATAGATCACTATGGGATAATTTAGCGAGAGTATTTTTAAGCTCTTTGATTTGGGATTCTAAATTATCAACGTTTAGTTGTTCTTATAATTTCAAAACCAAATCATATTTTTCTTTAGAAATAATATCATTTTCATTAAGAAATTATTTGTATTTATTTATAATATCCTTTTATTTTGAAAGGATTTTATCACAAAAATTCACAGGTTCATGTTGTTAATTGGAAGAGGAAGAAGAAGGGGATGAATGAGATGAATAATAGGAATGATAAGGTGAGTGAGAAATAGGAGAACTAGCCTCATTATCCACCTCAATATGTTCCATGAGGAATTTATTACTTGATTCATCCTTGAAGAGGTTGATTCAAGGGAGTATTCACCAACACTCCAAGTTGAAACTTTAAGGGCTTTCTTACATTTCCTCTTTTCTTTTAACTTCTTTTTGTAGATTGGTCATTTCAGTCTAATATGTCTCTTCTTGTTGCATCCATAGAAAGTTACATTTAGTACTTCAATTAAATCATTCTTTTTAATAAGGTAGAATGTTTTATTCTTTTTTTTAAATATCTTGGTCAAGAGTTCAATATCAAATTTATTATCATAATAATAATAATCATCAATAGCATTGAATGAAATTATTCTTTTATATTATTTGGATTCCTTTGCTTCTTTTTTAGATTGATGCTTCTTGGTGATTTTTTTATATCATGAGAGACCCAATTAGTTCCTCAAGCAATATTTTTTTATATCTTTCACTTATTGTATCGTCATCAAATTTGATGCCCAAGATCTTGTTAAGACCTAGAGAATTTTCTTTACTAAATTTTCTGAAGAAAAATCATCACCAAGATACTTTCATACATTGAAAATGTTAGTAAAGTGAGTAAAAATATCATAAATATAATCATTTTCATGCATACTATAACTTTCAACGTCTTGAATATACAAAGAAATATTAGTATCTTTGACATTTTTCTTGGATTCATGAGTAATTTCAAACAATTTTCAAATTTAATAGGAATTTCTGTAAGTAGTTATTTTATTAAATTCATTTCAGTCATTCCCACAATGAACATTTTTCATGGATTTTCCATCTAATTAAAAAGCAACTAAATCTTAGGGATTCCATTTATCTTGTATTGTAGGAGTATAACCATGTATAACAATTTTCCATACAAGATATCTAATTCTTTTAAGGAAAATTGACATGAAAGTTTTCCAATAAGAGTAATTTATTCTATCAAAGAAAATATCACGAGTACAAGAGATAGAGGCCATATAACAACCCTGTTCTTTTTATTACATTCATACATGATTTAATTACATAAAATTACACTTAATAAAACCTGAAATATCGATAAGTCTAGTGTATTGGGAAATTAGGAATATTACATAACAACTTAAAACATGAAATACAATATCATCATTGAAAACTTCCTTTACATGACCACAACATTATTTCGTACTTAACATTGCATGGGATAACCCGAGGATATACATAAGAAAGGGGTGAGATATAAATCCCAGTAAGAGAATAAACATGTAATAACATGAGGAAGATAATAAATGTTATAAAATAGGAATATTAATGGATAATAAAAGAAATATGAACATAAAGGCATGATATATCATGATAATCATAACATGGAAATGTGGAAACAACTTAAAAAATTGCATCATAGGTCAATAATAAACTGACAAGAAATCATAGTGGACAAAGTCCCATAAAGTAATCAGGTAAACCCCTATCCCAATTTGACATATCATGATACTAAAAATTACTCAATGCATTGGAGTACTATATAATTCCAAGCACACCCATCACTTTCATTTCATTCTCATGCTTAAGTGTTCCACATAGATCATAAAACATTGATTCATTCATCATCATAATTTATTCCATAATCAAGAGGTGTGGAATAAATACATGTAAGTCCAAAATAAAAATACATGTGTGAATAAAAGTGAATACCCTTGATAGGGAATGAGTACGGTATTCACTACACAATTGTTTTGGAAAGGAAATTCACGGTGCCATTTCAGCAGCCTAAAGACATGACATAAAAATTCATAAAAAGGGTTGATGAGAGATAAAGGGGTCTCTTATAATATATAAATGAAAATTAAATTAATATGGTCATATAAATACATGTACCAATGTAATTAATTTTTAAATAGAAGGCATAACATGATAAATAAACTTGAAGAAAGAGGAGAAATGAAATAACTCTTATGAAATTTCAGCATGTTAACGGGTGTACATGTGAGGGATTAATGAGAGAGAAAAGGATATATCATCATTAAAACATAATAAGAGAAGTATGGTGGAGGTTTGAAAACATAACCCATAATTTTTAAATGAAAATAAAAGGGTATAACAATATAAGGAAACTTGGATAAAAAATGAGAATAGAAGGAACCCTTACTTGAGTGTGTGACTTCAAAATCTTGAAGAGGGGATTCTTGAGAGCTTGGGTCACCTTGGGAGGATTATAGAGATAGGGGTTCAGATTAAGGATGTTCTCAAGTTTTTTTAGTGAAGATAAGTTGGAGATTGGGTGGGTTTATATAGGAAATGAGAGGGGAATTCTTTAATATTTCACAAACTTTGGTTTTGGAATCCATATAATTGAATATTCAAAAACACAAACCTTCCCATGGTCTTTTACCCACATTTTTTTTCAAATAGTATTTTAAAAAATTATTTTATAATTCCATGGGCTGAAGATATTAAAATATTAGCCTTAATTATGTGGAGGTGAGTCACATTATTAAATAAATGAACTTAAAATCATAAAATATATTATCCATTTTGAAGGATTCACTAAGGCTTTATAAAGTAATTAAAACAAATCTAAAATAACATAATTTTAAATTTAAAACTTATATTTAGATGAATATACCTTTTTAGTGTTTATTACATCATTATTGGGCTATTATGATGTCATAAAACACACTATATATTTATATGGTATTTAATTTTTACCCAAAAATTCGACTGTCTCAGAAAATCATGAAAAATTCAACATTGGATAATTTTGATGCCATGATTCCAAAAATAATATTCATTTTATACAAATTTTTTTTAATATGTCAATTTTTACATTTAAAATAAAAATTGACATTTGTTGAAAATTGACGTATTTTGACAAAAATAATTTTTAAACCTTAATAAAAATTAAATTTGGCCTCATAAAAATTATATGATCATTTATATTTAATAAAAGTAATATAATAATAATAGTTTATTAAAATATTATTTATTAATTCATCAAAATATACTTCTTAATTCAATTTGAATATTTAACCAAAAATACTATTTATGCTTTAAAAATAATAATAAAATGAAAGTATATTCAGTATTCTATAAAAAAATAATATACATAATCATAATTATAGGGTATTGATACATATCCATTTATTAAACCAACATAAACCCTAAGAGTAAGGTGTGAAATGGTGGGGATTTCATGCGGCCGTTCGGTGAACATGGTTTGGGTCGTGATCTCGATGAGCTTGAAATTCTCTCATAAACGGTTTCACTCATGATTAAGTTGTTGGATCTTGGATTTGGCGTGGTATAGGTAACAATCCATAAATTCTATCTACCTAAGAATCTATAATAATTGGGCTTTATAGGGAACAATCCTACTAGTTTTGGTCGTCACCTCATTTGTTTGTGTTGAAAGGATTTTTTAAAACCCTATATTTATACTAGTCATGTGATCACTGTTCAATGACTATATTACCAATGGTAATGATACTTAGTGGTCATTTAAATCTAATTGGATATAAAAAAATAAATGGAGTACATGTGTTTTCTATATCCATTTTACAAAATAATACATTTAATTAAATCAAAATGGAAATTTTACATATAATAGTTTGGGTCATTCCAATATTCACCCCTTAAGAAATTTCACCCTTAGAATTTTTATTTCCTATATTAAAATATATGAGGGTAACTCTATTTCATCACCTCATCCAGTTCCCACATTACTTCTTCAAACTTGTGGTTTCTCCACGACACTTTAACCAGGTGCATTGTCTTATTCCATAGAAATTTGTCTCTACGATCTAAGATATTCAATGGATTCTCCTCATAAGGGAGGTCATTATCTAATGGTACCACCTCTATATTGAGTACATGAGAGGGGTATGGTATGTAATTTCTTAAGAGGGATACATAGAATACATCATGTACTTGAGATTGGTTAGATGAGAGTGCTAGTCGATAGGCCACCGCTCCGATGTGATCAAGGATCTCAAAAGGGCCGATGTACCTTGGAATAACCTTTCCATTATTCCCAAATCTCATTACTATATTCCATAGAGATATATAAAGGAATAACATGTCTCTAACATCAAACTCTAGGTCTTATAAAAGATTTTAAGCATAGATTTTCTGTCGACTCTGAGCAGCCTTGATGTGATGCTGAATGGTCTTAACCTTCTCCACCATTTCCTCGATCATTTCAGGACCTAGTAGTTTTTCCCCAAATTCATATCAGCATGCAAGTGTTCTGCACCTATTCCCATAAAGGGATTTATAGGGAGAAATTTGGATGCTTGAGTAGAAACTATTGGTGTAAGAGAACTCAACCAGAGGTAGATGTTGATCCCATCCTACTTTGAAGTCCATTGAGCATGGTCTCAACATGTCCTCAAGTTTCTGGATAGTCCGCTCAGATTGGAAATTAGTTTGAGGGTGATAGGCCGTGCTGAAGTTTAACTTAGTATTCAGAGCATTTTGGAGAATCTTCCAGAACTTAGAGGTGAATCTTGGATCTTGATCGGATACAATTGATAGCGGTACACCATGTAGCCTCACCACTTCTATAATATATATTTGTGCAAGTTGATCCAATGAAAAATTCTTTTGAATTATAATGAAATGTGTAGTCTTTTTAAGAAAATCTACCACCACCTAGATATCATTGTTTACTCTAGATGTCTTAGAAATCCTGGTGACCAAGTCCATGATGATGTTTTCCCATTTCCATGTAGGTATGGGTAATGGTTGCATCATCCCCTTAGATTTTTTCCTTTCTGCCTTCACTTACTGACATATGAGACATCTTGATGTATATTCTATGATCTCATTCTTCATATTTTCCCACAAATAGTGTTCTCATAGATCTTGATACATATCTGTGCTTCTAGGGTTGATAGAGAAGGTTGAGCTATGTGCATCATCTGACAAATCATTCTTTAATTCAGGATTTTTTGGTACATATAGTCTTTACCCAAATATTACAAAACCTTCTTCGTTAACATTGAACTCCGAGGATTTCCATTTTTTGATAGTTTCCACTTTCTTCTGAATTACCACATCATCTCTTTGAACATCCTTTAACCTCCACATAAGAGATGGATGAGCAATTATTTGTGAAAGGATTGATGATGTTCCTTCTTTAATGATTCCCATGTCCATCCTCTTCAAGTCTAACAAGATCGGATCCTTCTAAATTCTCATCAATAAAAGAGTTGTTGGATCCTTTATACTTAGAGTGTCTACCACTTTATTCACTTTCCCTGGATGGTAGTAAATTGAGCAGTCATAGTCTTTGATAAGTTCTAACCATCTTCGTTGGTGCATATTCAACTATTTCTATGTGAATATATACTTGAGGATTTTGTGATCCATATATATTTCACACTTCTCCCCAAACAGGTAATGTCTCCAAATTTTCAAAGCGAAGATCACTACAACCAACTCTAGATCATGTGTTGGATAGTTCTGCTCGTGAACTTTCAAATACCTTGAATTATAGGTAATGAATTTTTCATTTTTCATCAACACACAACCCATGACCTTCTTAGAAGCATCATTTAATACCATGAAAATCTTTCCACTTGTGGTTAGTGTGATCACGATTGCAGTGATAAGACTCCTTTTCAACTCCTTGAAGATTTCTTCACATTCATCATTCCAAGAAAACTTGAATCCCTTTCGAGTTATCTTAGTTAGAGGGTTTAAAAATCGCAAGAAATTTCTCAAAAATTGACAATAATATCCAGCTAATATAAAGAAACTATAGATATATGGAATTGATGTTGGCCTCATCTATCCTTAAATTGCCTCAGTCATTGAAGGGTCTACAGATATCCCATTTCTTGTGATGATATTCCCCAAGAAATATATTTCCTTCAACCAAAACTCACATTTTCTATACTTGGCATAAATATTTTTCTTTCACAAGGTCTTTAGCACAATACTTAAATACTCCTCATGCTCCTTATTACTTTTGGAGTATATTAGAATATCATCAATAAATACTACCACAAATCTGTTGAGGTAATCTCTAAAGACTCTATTCATCAAGTTCATGAAGATTTCTGGAGCATTAGTGAGTCCGAATGGCATCACTATAAACTCATAATGATCATACCTTGTATAAAAAAAGTCTTCGGAATATCCTACTTCTTCACCATTACTTGGTAACATCCCAACCACAGATCCACCTTGGAGAAGTATTATGCTCCATGTAGCTGATCAAACAAGTCATCAATTCATGTCCAAGGATACTTGTTATTTATCGTGATTTTGTTGAGCTCATGATAATCAATGCAAAGTCGTATTAACTCATAATTCTTCTTAACGAAGAGGACTGGTGCACCCCATGGTGAAGCACTTGGGTGTATACACCCTTTATCTAGATTCTCCTATAGTTGTTTATTTAGCTCCTCAAGTTCCACAAAAACCATTATATATATAGTCTTGGATATTGTCAATGCTCTAGGTATATGATCAATTGAGAATTCATCATCTATGCTAGGAGGAAGACCAGGAAATTCCTTAGGAAACACATTAGTGAATTCCCTCACAATAGGCATGTCATCGAGGATGGTTACTTCCTTAGACTCGATCATCTGAGTAAGATATGCATGCTCAAATGGCAGTAATATTCATGCTTGGGATGATGATTCTAAAGAAGATTCATCCTCCTCCTTGCACTTGTATATAATTGGGGGTTGATTTTACATATAGAGAGTGATTTCCCTCTCACGGAAATTTATGTTGGCTCTATATAGGGAAAGCCAATCCATGCCAAGAATTGCATCAAATTCTACCAAGGGAAGTATGATAAGGTTCACTGGGAAGTTCAATCCACAAATTATGATAGGGGATGAGTTATATACATTGGATGCTATAATTTCCCCATTTTTTGTTTTCACTGAAATCTCTACTTTCATGCTTTTTGGCGGTGTTTGGATTGTTCTACTAAACTTTTGGGATATGAAAGAATGTGTAGAACCAGAATAAAAAAGTACGTTCACTATTCTTTAATGAATAACTAGATTACCTATCCCCACTTCATTTTCGAGATTCAATTTGGTGGTAGTGATGGAAAAAGCTCATCCTTGCTACCTTAGAGGTTGTTGGTTGCCTCCGAAAATCCTTGGATTAGTGCATTGGTTTGAGAAATGACCTAGTTATTTATAGTTGTAGCAATGAACAATGCACTAAGGGTTTACCAGAGAATTCATTTCCTCCATCATAGTAGTGGGTTTTTTCTTGCTAGAAATCATTGGCTAGGTTCCCTTCCTTACTACACCTAAAGAATTTCCTCACCCCCTTCAAGAAATTTCCAAGGTGATTATTTCCATACACCTGGAAAGTGATATGTTGAAATTTATTGGAACCATTAGATCTCTCTATTAGACTTCTAGAATTTGACTCCACCTTTCACTTCTTATCCCTGTGATACCCCTAAGATTCTCTAATCTCCATTTCAACTTTGAATGCACATCAGACAATTTTCTCATAGATATCAAAGTCATTGATCACTAAGGATTTCCATAGGCTAGGTTTTTTCCCACCAAGGAAGTATTCAACCTTTCATTCAGGGGTAATGACAAAGATGGAGGTGTATCATGCAAGCCTTGTGAAATTCGCCTCGTATGATCTGATGGATTCGTTGTCTTTTTTCTTGAGGGTAAGGAAGTCCCTTTCCATCTTATGTTAGAGGGTGTGAGAAAAATGTTTATTAAAAAACATTTTTTGGAAATAATTCTATCCCATCACCTAGATATCTTCCTCAGGCTTCATATTTTTGATCAATGTCCACCATTGATCAGCTTCACCCTCCATACGATAAGCATCCAAAAGAACCTTCTCTTGTTTGAAGCACTGAAGGATGGAGAAGATCTTCTCAATGGGCTTGATCCATTTTTCGGTGATTGAGGGATCAAATGATCCATTGAAAGTAGGAGGCCTTTGTCTCATGAAGCTCTCGATTTCAAATTGTTCTTTCTTGGGGGGGGGGGTTGTAATTTACTCTTGATCCAAGTTTCTATTCGAAACTTGAGTTAACTGAGAGGGTATCATGATAAAATTTGTGATTTCTTCTCCCATCAGATTGGGCATCTCATTAGTGTAGTTATTACATTGATCTTCACATCGGTTGTTAGCCCGATTTTTCCTATTACCAGCTATTGGATATAATATAAGGAAAATTAGGGGTAGGTATTTTAAACTATTTAACACATAAAGGGGAATCCAATTACATTAAAGCGATAACTTATAAATTACATTTATTTCCTTAACTTATGAATTTCTATGCTTCAATCTAAGTTATCCATGATCTATTTCCTAATTTATATTATTATGGAATTTTTTTGTTCCCTTAATAATGGTTCATACTAATCTTATGAATTTATCAAATCATATCCCTAAGTACTATCATATTAGGAGTGCAACAAGGTCCATTTTCATGCACCAGTTCCTGTTCAAGTCTAGCTCAAAGTGGTGTTTTTGGGTTTTAACCATAGATACATATGTGCCATAGCCACATACACTTGTTTATATCCATAAATGGATGTATTTTATTGATAAAACACTTAATTTATACTCAATAAGATTTAGGGATGTTTTTATTATACTTTGTCTGATCCCTAAGGATTTCACTAGAGTTTTCTTATCATAATATCAAAAATAACTAAACCTCCATCTGATACCAACTATATAAATCCTATTCTTTTTATTACTTTCATACATGATTTAATGATATAAAATACAATTAATACAACTTTAAAGATCGAGAATTCTAGTGTATTGGGAAATTAGGAACATTACATAAGAACTTAAAACATGAAATACAACATCATTATTGAAAACTTCCTTTACATGACCAAAAAATTACTTCATACTTAACATTGCATGAGATAACCTGAGGACATACATAATAAAGGGGTGAGCTATAAATCCCAGTAAGGGAATAAAAATGGAATAACATGAGGAAGACAATACATGTTAGAAAATAGGCATATCAATGAAGCATAAAAGAAACATGAACATAAATGCATGATATAGCATGATAATTATAACATGGAAATATAGAAACAACATAAAACATAAGTTCCATAAAGGAATAAGGTAAAAATATATTCCAACATGATGTATCATGATACTAAACATTACCCAATACATTGGAGCGCTATATAATTCCAGGTGTACTCGCCACTTTCATTTCAATCCCATGCTTAAGTGTGTCATATAGATCATAAAACATTGATTCATTCATCATCATAATTTATTCCATGATCAAGGGGTGTGAAATAAATACATGTAAGTCCTAAATAAAAATATATGTGTGAAAAAAAGTTAACACCCTTACAGTATTCACTACACAGTTGTTTTGGAAAGAAAATTCACAGTGCAATTTCGACAGCCTAATGACATGACATAAAAATTAATAAAATGGGTTTATGAGAGAGAAAGGGGTCTCTAATAATATATAAATGAAAAATAAAGTAATAGTGTCATATAAATAAATGTCTTAATTTAAGGAATTTGGAAATATAAGTCGTAAAAAAATAAATAAACTTGAAGAAAGAGGAGAATTGAAATAACTTTTAAGAAATTTCGGCATGATAACAGGTGCACATGAGAGGGATTAATGAGAGAAAAAGGAGTATATCATCATTAAAACATAATAAGGGAAATATGGGAGATATTATAAAACATACCCCATCATTTTTAAATGAAAATAAAAGGGTGTAACAATATTAGGAATCTTGGATAAAAAATGAGAATGGAAGGAACCCTTACTTGAGTGTGTGACTTCAAAAGCTTGAAGAGGGGATTCTTGAGAGTTTAGGGTGCCTTGGGAGGATTATAGGGAGGGTAGTATAGGGAAAGTATGTTCTAAAAGGATTTTTAGTGAAGATAAGTGAGAGTTTGTGTGGGTTTATATAGGAAATGAGAGGGGAATTCTTAAATATTTCACAAACTTAGGTTTTGGAATCTATATAATTAAATATTCAAAAACATAAACATTCCCATGATTTTTTGCCCATGGTTTTTTCCAAATAGGACTGGAAAAAATTATTTTATAAGGCCATGGGGCGAATATATTGAAATATTATCCTTACTTATGTGGAGGTGAGTCACATTATTAAAGAAATGAACTTAAAATCATAAAATATGTTATACATTTTAGAGGATTCACTAAGGCTTTATAAAATAAGTCAAAAAATATAAAATCAAATTATTTTAAAGTTAAAACTTATATTTTTACAAATATCCTTTTTATATTATTTATTATATCACTATTGGGCCATTATGATGTCATAAAGCACACAATATATTTATATAGAATTTAGTTTTTACCTAAAAATTAGGCTGTCTTAGAAAATTATGAAAAATTAAACATTGGACAGTTTTTACGTACTTATTCCAAAAATAATATTCATTTTATCCAAATAATTTTATAAATATCTCAATTTTCACTTTTAAAATAAAAACCGATATTTGTTGAAAATTGACAGGTTTTGACAAAAACTGTTTTAAACCTTAATAAAAATTAAATTTGGCCTCATAAAAATTATATGATAATTTATTTTTAATAAAATTAATTTAATAATAATATTTTATTAAAATATTATTTATAAATTTATCAAAATATATTTATTAATTCAATTTAAATATTTGTACCAAAAATACTATTTGTGATTTAAATACAATAATAAAATGAAAGTATATTAATTATTATATAAAAAATAATGTACATAATCATAATTCTAGGGTCTTGATACATATCCATTTATTACACCAACATACACTCTAAGAGTAAGGTGTATGATTGTGGGGCTTTCATGGGGCCATTCGGTGAACATGGTTTGGGCTATGATCTCGATGAGCTTGAACTTCTCCCATAAACAGTTTCACTCATGCTTATGTTGTTGGATATCAGCTTGGGATTGGTATATGGAAAATCACTAAAATACTATCTCACTCAGAAGATATGATAAATGGGATTCATAGGGAACAATCCTACTAGTTGAGTCCATCAAGGCTATCACATCCTTTGTGTGTGTTGAAAGGATTTATTAAAACCCTATATTTATGCTAGTCATGTGATCACTATTCAATGACTATATTATCAATGGTAATGGTACATAATGGTCATTTATATCCAATTGGATATAATAAAACAAATAGAGTGCATATGTTTTCTATATCCATTTTACAAAATAAGGCATTTAATTAAATCAAAATGGATATTTTACTTACAATAGTTTTGATCATTATAGGCCACCCTATAATCATACTTTGAAATCGATTAATACATTGAAAATTAAAACCAATTTTCGGAAAATAGGGTTTTTTGAGAAAAACACAAAACCTACTTTGATACTAATTATTGGTCAGAGTAGAATGGAAAGTGTGTGGGTGTGGGGGTGAATTTCCTTTAAAAAATTAAAACAATAAATTCAATGGGAAAATTAAAAATAAAATTATTTTGATACAATGAAGTGATAACGCGATAAATTCAATCTATATTATAAAGTCAATATCAAAGTTAATTAATTGAGTAAGAACATATAAAAAATATTAATTGAATTTTTAAAATTATGAATTTCAATATTGTATGATGAAATACATAAATAAAAAGAGATAGAAAATAAATTCTGATAAAGGAGTTCGGTAATAAATCAGTGTGATCCCCTACATCTTCTACCCTTAGGTTGAGAGGTTTTTCTTAGTCCCTTTATTTTAACCAAGATCAAGAAACCAATTATTCTTTTGATTTTTTATGGAAGTATCAAGAAACCAATACTAACTTTCTTTTTGAGGGAGGTATCAAGAAACCAATCCTCTATTATTATTTTTATGTAAGCAGAAAGAATCCAATTATATAATGTGGGATGAGTAGAGAAATATTTTCTTGGTGAAAATACATTACAAATATGGTATCATATCTCTCAAAGGATAGAATAATATGGTATAGAGATAGAGATAAATACAAAAAATATAATATAATATCCATTGATAATAGAGAAATGAAATTTGATTTTGAGAGAGGGCTTTAATATTGAGAGAGAATTGATAGAGATTATTCATTGAAGCATTTAGAGAATTATCAATCTTCTAATCCATAAAGGTCCTCAATTTATATCCTCAAGAACTTTAAGTAACATTATATAATTCTCCATGGAAAATAAACTACGTCAATGAAAATCAAAGAGTAGTGAGGCCCAAATGAATTAATAACTTTGATAAGTAGAAACAACCCCATATGCTAGTTGGATGATCCCACTAACTAGACAGTGAACTTGCTGGGGCTACACTGACACTGATTACTTCTACTAGTTGGATAGTAGACTTATGGAGTATCTGGCCTTCTATATAACACCACTAGCTGGATGGTGGATCTACACTAGCTATTCGGTGTTGCCTTATACAACCGTCATCAACTAGATCCACCTTGAATTCCATCCATGGTCTTCTAACGGGTTTACAACTTCATTCCATGATCTTAAATAATGAATTAAGACTGGTCCAAGACTTTGAAAATATAATCAATAATCCTTTAAATAGACTTTAATAACTTCATCATGTCTATTAATGAAATCACTTAAAGACCAAAAGGTGAGACTACAATTCACTCAAATGAAAATTTTAGATACCCAAGAGAGTGTTTTTGATCATGAAAACACCATGGGAGAGAGAGAGAGATGTGTAATAATCAAAACACATGTCAAGGGGTCCAACCCCTAAACCCAAAACTCACATTAAGCTACTTGAGCACAATAATATCATACATCCCACATGATTACCATATGGTACTCTCCCAAACAATCTTGTTACACCCACCAAACACACCTGAAAAACACTGAAGTATCTACTAGATAACCACTAAAACCCAAGTGAACTCGGTCTATGTTAGAAATACTAATGTTGTTCCAATATATCCCAATACTTCATATGTTTTAATTCTCATAGAAACCCCATTTATTCTAATAATAATATCATTTTAAGTGATTGTAGGTTAATAATTTATATTTAATTAAGTTTTATTTATTCTATAAGACTTTTAGTTTAAATATGTTTTATTCAATTTTTGAAAAAAATTTCTTAAGAAATTAATCTTGCAGAACTATCAAGTTAGAATAATTTATTCTATGAAATTTATCCTACATGATAAGGAAATTATCATGTGGCTGTTAGAATTAAATTTATCAAAAGGAATTTATCTTACAAATAGAAAGTGTCTTTCACTTGAAATCATTATTAGATAAAGGAATTTCTCTTATGGGGGTCTCTGTAACTAAATTATCTTACAATGTAAGTAAATTCCCTTATAGTGGATGTAAATTATCTTACAAGGGGATTTTGTAAGTAGATTATCCTATGAGAGGAAATTTCTTATGTAAATTATACTACCAAGATAAAATTAATTATAAACCATATTTTATGAAGTAAATTATCCTAAAAGATCATAAATGTGAAGCATTGATATTTGGAAAAGTCATTTTTTTCTTAAATGGTTCAGAATCACTGTACACATATCTAAATTACCCCACACATGCAAAATTTATCTTATAATAGAATAACTATATTCTCTTGATTGAATTATCATAAAAGGAGTTTAGATATCACTCCCAGATCAAAAAATTAATGGAAAATAATTTCTTTTGAAGGAGAAAAAGCCTTCATCAAGATCAAAAAAGTAATTTGACCAATGGGATTAATAAATAAAGTTGTTCTTAATAGAAGTATTATAAAGATGAATATTATTTTCAATATTTAAGTTTCTTTTTGAGGATATTATTACCATTTCAATATTCCAAGGAAAGTCCAATTCTGATTTTATTTTATCAAAAAATAGATATTTCCAAATGAGGAAAGAATGAATTAAATAATGTACCTATTTACAAGAATATGTATAGTTCTAAGAGTGACAAGAGTTTCCACCAATGACTACCTTTTTATTATCTATTTTCAAAGAATAAGGTCACATGCATATACATAAATGATTTTTTTAGGTTATATATATTTTATCTCGACTGTAGGAGTCTATAATAATATCAACAATAATTATATAAGATTTAAATTAAAAAAGAGATATAGATACTCAAGAACAAAGAAATAACATACTTTGTTTTACTGCTCATTCAATATGTTCTTATATTTTATAAAGAATAATAATTTTACAACTATTGTGCATTCAAATATCATTTAGTATAGTCAAATAATATTCTATAGCTACAATTTTAAGATCTATTCATTCTCTTGAAGAGTTTTTCATCAACTATTAGGTGCTTATTGCAACTATGTGCTAAACCAAATTTAATTTTCTACATATTATTTCTTTGTAAAGTGGTAAATAATTTTAATTAGTGTTTCAATGGATATGGATAGGTTATTTAAATGTATATACTAGTTTAAATCTCTTGTATCTTTATAACAAGTGACAACATATTGCACTCGATTGGGAAACCCCTGAGAAAAGTATTGTTATAGTGAAAATCACCAGGCCTATAGTAAAGTGTTGGTAGAGTAGACTGGGGGATATTTTTTCCATGAACCATTATAAATTATCTATGTACCACTATTTTTTTAATTTATGCTACATATCTGATAAAGAGTAAAGTAAAGATTATTTATGTTTTTAAGAGGTTGGTTTTAAGTGGGTGAAAATTTAAAGAATTCCATCGCCCATATTTAATATTTATGCAACCTAAATAGGAAAAAGATTGGTATCAAAGCAAGTAACTTTCAAGTTCTTAACTTTTACCAATTGAAATATGAATAAAAATTTCTAAAGTTTCTATAATTGATGACATAAAATAAGGAATTTCTATGGGAATATATTCCTATTTATATTGAGAAAACCATGTCTATTAGAAAGTTATAATAATTATCTACTTAAAGAACCTTGGATTAAAATTCTATCTCAAAGTTTTAAAACCATAAAAAAACCTACAGGTGAACCAAAATTATGGTATGATATTCAAGAAGTAGAATATGATTTGAATTTAAGATCTATAAACGTTATTATCTATAGTATTAGTATAGATAGATTCAATAGAGTCTCATAATTCTCCACCCCAAATGAGATATGGGAAACCATAGTTATATCTTATGAGGGAACTGATAATGTCAGATAATTATGGTACAATAATAGTAAGCTTAAGTTTTAAACCTTTAGGATTAAAGACGGTGAAAGAATAAGTCAAATAAATGGTAGACTCATTGAATTTATCAATTTTTTTTTTCTATCATGGGAACTATTGTTCCTAAATCATATCAAGCATTGAAAGTTCTATTAGTTTTTATTTCTAAATGGATTGATATATCTGATGCTATTAGAAAATATACACTTATAAAAGATTTAAAAATAAATTATTTGATTAAAATTTTTATGATGTGAGATAAAGATATGCATGAAGACGTTTTTGATCAGAACTTATTAAGAAGGAAAATACTACCTTGAAAGTTTATACTTCTAAGGATGAGAAAAATCCAAGCGAAAATTTATTATCAGACTCATTTGAGAATGGAGAATCAAGTTATCCAAAATTTTATATTGAACTTATTAGTTGGTAAGGAATTTCAAGAAGTTTTATAATAATAGAAGAGGATTTAATAAATCCTTCAATAAATATAATAAGTTTTATGGTAATTCACAATAATTTATATGTTATGAATGTAAGGATCTTAGTCACATCAACCCAAATTTTCCTTAGTTGAAAGTGAAGAAGAAATATGAAAAGAAATTCCAAATAAAATCATATTACAAGAAGAAAGAGAAGAAAAATATGAAGTCTATATGGAGTGATTATAAATAATATATTATTTATTCTCACTCTGATTTAGAGTCTAATAATTCTAACCATAAAGCTAATATGTGATTCATGGCTTAGACAAAAGAGGTACATCCTATTTATTCTTTTTCTTCCGAATCTAAATATGATCCCGAAATTTGTTATTTTTATGAGTTAAATGAATACTATTTTATGTTACATGACAATTATTAATCTATTAATAATAATAACAATACTCTTAATAAAACTTATGATTGTGTGCTAACTAAAAAAGGTGATACATCTAAAAAAAATTTAGAACTAAAATCAAAATTTGATGAATTTGATTATAGTTGTTTTTTCCATGATAGAAAATTAAAGGAAATAATGGATAAAGAAAAAGTTCTAAAATATTTTTCAATTTTATTTACTAAGGTAGAGGATTACCTCAACCAAATCCTCAATAAAAACAAACCCAATAAAGACAAACAAGACATAGGTAGTAATTATGAAAAACCTAAACTATATAGAAATTATTTTGTGCTTAGTTATAAAAATAGAAACATGTATAATATTACTTGTTTTCACTATGGTATAAATGGTCATTATGATGATTATTATTGTATAATATATCCTTAATTTTTTTTTCATAAAGAAGGATTTTTTTGTGAAACTTATCTAACTTTAGTGATTGAAATCCTAGAAATTCTGTAAATTCTATAAATTGTAGACTTATTTGGGCTCCAAAATATTTAATAGATAACACCACTGGTCCCAAGAGTATTTGAGTACCAAAAATCCTTCTTGTTTAATTTATTTTTCTAGAAAAATAATCCACTGTAACAAAAATGAAAAATGGTTTATAGACAGTGGTTGTTCGAAACATATGAGTGCATATTTTACCAAATTTCACTCACTATCCTAGATTGATAGGGGATATATCATATTTAGTGACAAGGGAAAAAAATATTATTATATTTAGATCTATTGGATATCCAAATTCAGTTATCATCAATAAATTTCTTTATGTTGAAGGCTTGAAGCACAACCTGATAATTATTTCTTAACCTTGTGATGATAGATTTTTTATTATTTTTTCTAACAATTATTGTTATGTTTTAAGGATAAGTTGATTAAATTTATAGAAATTATAACTAAAAATTTTACACTCTAAATAGAAAATCTATGTATAAAAAATTTAAATGGTTTGGATGCTAAAATTAATGAATCTTATATTTGGGATAGAAGGCTTAACCATTGTAATGTTTATTCCTTGAGAAAATTGTCTAAGAAAAATTTGATTTCTTATTTACCTTAACTTAAATTTTTTAAAAATAAACTATGTGATGTATACCAAATGGGAAAGAAATGCTTGTCATATTTCAAACAAATCAACGAGATTTTTATATCTAGAATACTTGAATTTATCCACATATATTTGTTTGGCCCCTCTAAAAATACAAGCCTAAGTGGTAAATATTTTTTTATGTTTAGTTGATGACTTTTAAGATTTACATGGGTTCAAATTTTAAGAATTGATATTAAATAATATTATATTTTTATTAACTTTTTCAAGTTAGTACAAAATGAAAAATATGTTAAAGTTGTTTCCTTACTCAAAACATGACATCAAATACACATTCTCCACCCCTAGGACAACTCAACAGAATGGTGTTGTTGAAAGAAGGAATATGACCCTGTAATAAATTGGTAGAACAATTTTATGTTAATATAGTATCCCTACTTTTTTTGGGATTAAGCTTTTAACACAACATGTTATGTCATCAATATAGTTTTAATAGGGATTATCTTGAAGAAAACTCCCTATGAGATATGGAATAATAAAAAACCAAAGGTTGGATACTTCAATGTTTTAAGATGTAAAATTTACATCTTAAACACTAAGGTAAATCTTATTAAGTTATATCCAAAGGTTGGTGAAGGAATCTTACTAATTTACTCTACTACTTATAAAGATTATAGAGTTTTCAATAAGAATTTAGGGATAAATAAAGAATATACTCATGAATTTATTTATGAAAATGATCTCTTTAATCATAAGAAAAATCATGTTGATGATGTTAGTGATATTTTGATAACTTGAGACTTGAACCTATTTTTAATGAAAAAATGATGATGGTGATGAAATTGATCATGAATAATCTTGTCCTAAAAGGTTAGAAACAAGTTAACTTGATATTTTTTCCCTATAAAACCTATAACCCTTAAAAAAACATTCCTTATAGACTATTATAGGAAGATTATATGAGGGAATTGGGACTAGAATAAGTGTGGAAAACCTTTCTGAATTTTTTACTTTCTAATTCCAGCTTGAACCAAAACCATAGAAGAATCCTTGAGTGATGAGAGTTGAGTTTTAGAAATACAAGAAGAGTTAAACCATTTCAAGAGGAATAAGTTTTCAGAATTAGTTGATAAACCCTTTGATTATCTAGTTATTGGAACTAAATGAGTATTTAGAAATAAATTGGATGACTATAGTGTGGTTATTAGAAATAAGTCTAGATTAATTTCCAAATTTTATAACCAATAGAAAGAGATAGATTACGAAGAAACCTTTTCCACTATAGTTATATTATAAAAAATAGGATCCTTTTAGCATATGTATCATATATAAATTTTAAATTATTTTATATGGATGTAAATTTTTTATTTTTAAATATATTTTAAATAGAGTAAGTTTATGTTAAAAAACTTCCTAGTTTTGAAAACTATTATTTTCCAATTTTTGTTTTCAAACTTCAAAAAATATTATATGGTCTTAAACACACACCTAGAGATTAATATGAAAGGTTGAGTGTATTTATTTTATCAAATGGTTTTAATATATGATTTACATACCCTAAACTATTTAATAAAACATCCTAATCAAATACTCTTATTGTTCAAATTTATATGGATGATGTGATTTTGGGTCCATAAATAAAAAAATGTGTAAATAATTTTCCAAGTTCATGAAAAAGGAATTTAAAATGATAATTATGGTTTATTTTAACATTTTACTTTGTTTTTATATTTATAAAAAAGATTTTGGAAACAATTTAAATCAAAGAAAATACATTCCCAATTTATTAAAAAGATTTAGACTTGAAAATATCAAGATATATGTTAATACTATGAGTTATAATATTAAACTTAATTTTGATGAAGTTGGTAAAATAGTTGAAAACAATACATATTATGTATTATTGGAAGTTTTCTATATCTAATTACTAGTTGACCAGATATCTTGTTTTTAGAATATTTATGAGTTATATTTCAAAAAAATCCTAAAAAGTCACATTTAAAAGATGATAAAAGAATTTTATGGTATTTAAAAGGAACTATTTATTTATATTTATTTTTTTCAAAAACCCATGGATTTTATTTAATTTCAAATTTTGATGTTGAATTTGGTGGTTTCAGATTAGATAGAAAGAGTACACAAGAAACTTACCACTTCTTAGGAAAATCATTGGTTTTTTTGGTCTAGTAAGAAGAAACAATCACGTGTATTATAAACTAATGAAGTTGAGTACATCATATATGGTAGTTGTTACTCATAAGTGAGTGATGTAAACATCATGACCAATAAAAATTTTCTATTGAACATCGACAAAGAAATTTTTTCAGAACCAAGAGGAGATCTTTTCACATTAAATTTATAATTAATTTAAATAGATTATAAGAAACATTACCTCATATTAGGATATTTCATTAATGAAATTATTTATTGTATAAAACCCCTTTCAATCTTACATCATTGCATAGGTAGGACCCAAAGTAGAGCCCCTCTAGTAGTGATCCCCACATGGTCCTTTGATCTCTGAACAACACCTATGGATTGTCAGGTGATAGAATGGAAGATCGATTGTCTTGTGTTTTCCATCTTGATCATTTTAAGTTCCTTCAGGCTTGAAGGAATCTCTCTCATTCTTCTCATTATTAAGAGGATGAGAGAAGGGGGAACCTGGAGAGAAATCTATTTCCATAATGATTCTCAATTCTTGATTAATACCATACAATAGACATAACCATCTATTTATAAAGTTAGGGTTATGGTTAAAATACTATTTAATTACACAAAAAATATTAAATAATATAATAAAACTTATTTGACCTCATGTTATATAATAATAATAATAATATTTTTATGGTGTGCTCTAACTGACGCAACTATAAATATTATTTTACTGGCTTGGAAATTAGTATTTATCACTAGATATAATCTTGTTCCACTCTTCCTTCTTGATATTTATCCAATACCTGAATAAATATTCAATTAAATATTTATTCATAAATAAATATCATATTCACAATTTGGTGAATAATATTTTGTTAAATATTTAATAAAATAAATTAAATATTTTATTCACAGTTCAAAGAATAAATGTATATTAAATATTTACATAATTAAATAAATTATTTATTGATGCATAAAAAATTATTTATTACCTTATGAATAATATTTATGATTGATAAATCTTGAATAAAATTATTCCTTGGTATTGAGAATAATATTTATTCCAATAATTAAATACAAATAGAATTTAATTGAGATCAATAGAGACACTTAGCGTGTGAGCCACTAGGATTATTTCTTGTTGGTATTAGGTGAGCTTGCCTAAAGTCTAAGATTACTATCTAGTAATGGGTCAAATTACCCAAGGTAAAGAAGTTAATGTCGAAACATTGACAACCACATATGAGTGATCACTGTGTAATATAGTCTCTTAGTCACAATATCACATCAATCAGGTTTCACACACGTGTCATCAACCTATGTGCTTGATACACATTTCTTTGACTATCAGAAATAAACTCATTGTTATACAATGAACATGGAATTTATTGTGATGATTCCATTTCAATAAAAGGGATGAGATATCAAATTTAATAAGGATGGAAGAGAAAAACCCTTCCTTAACTTATTAATTAATAACACATCACTCGCAATACACCCAATGTATCCAACTTCACCATGATCTGCATCATCATGGTTTAGGAAATACATCAGAGTGAACGAGTCATGAAATACATTAAAAATAATCTTAAAGTCTAAGGACCACTACAAATTCTAGAAGATAGGAATACCCGATGACACATCAACATCAGAAATTCCTATAGGTAGGTATATTCTCATAATTTCCCATCTTAGAGACTACCAAATGAAAACTTCATAAGATAGTCTCATATGCTTGTGAGTAATTTCACTTAACAATCAACATACTTTGTGTCCTTATCATAAAATTTTATCTAACCATATAACTAATATTTAAGACACATCATCATAACACATCATAATTATCATCATAGAGAGTAACTACTATGACCTATTTTTATGTGATAAATACCATGAGACATTATCACATTAATTTTATAAAAAATAACAATCAATATGTGACCAGGTATTTAAATTAATACTCAACTATTTGAATATAAATATAATCTAAAGTATAAAGTATTTGGTTCAAGGGAATTAAATCCAACAAACTCCCACTTACATTAGAGACAACTATTAACGATAGCTTAGTTCTCACATGTTAAAAATGCTTCTTCTGATTACGACTAAAATTTCTAGGCCTATCATGTTTCCATGACTAGGATTGGTAAATCCACATGTTTGTGTGGTAAATCTACTTACTGCAACATTACTAATTTTAGAAAATACCTCAAGTAGTGATATAAACGATTATCTATCTCTTATTCCCATGTTAGAATTATGACATCCTAACTAAGTACATGGTGATATCTTATCATAATAATGATAAAAATATTTCTTTTCATATAATACAAGATCAAAACAAGATGTTTTTGAACCACTCCTTAAGCTACATCAGAAGCTACAACATACTTGAATATTGTAGATATGAAAACCACTGGATGTAATAAGTTTTTCTTAGATATTAATTTATATCTTTTTTTATACTATATCAAATTTAACTAAGTAAAGATATGTGTTCAATTCCCTTGATCACTAGTATTCTCACTTCTTCAGACACCAGGAACTCATCTGGTTCTTCTTTTCAAATTATTTTTGGATAGTTCTAACTGCAAGTCATTGCAATTATGTTGGATATATTTTGATATTCATATTTTATGAATTATTAATATCAAACATTAGTATATATCATGGAATATGAGATAAATTCTTATCACTTAATCTTTTGAAAATATTTTAATCTCAATAACCTCTTCCTATACCCATTAATGTTTTACTTGAAGGATTATATGCCAATAAAAATTCATTTTTGAATTTTTTCATATTTTATTCTTCAATACTTCAATATATGTAATATGACTAGATTTAACAAACCCATGGATCTATTTTTTAGACCATGTTAACTATAACATGATTTCCACTTTAAGTCATTCATGGAGAAATTTCATTACTTATTCTTAATAAAATCATAAGACATAATATTTTTTCCATATAATATCAACATATTTATCTTGAAAACTTATAGTGCTCCCACAAACCAATTTTAGGCATACATCACTCATTCATTTCCAAATAAATATTATATAATCACTATTCATGATTTATTTTTAAATTTATTTATTTAATATACATATCTCATTGGAATTTATTAATTTCACCAACTATTTCTAATTATTACTTGTAGAAATATACCATATGGTCTCCTTTTGACCATGTTATATAGACATCTTATGTAAGGACTCCAAATGAGGTGGCCTTGACTATTAATATCCTAATATAATGATCATAGAAGTATTCTTTGGAAAGTATAATTCAAAATGATTTTAGTCATAATGATTGGTGTATAAGTTTTTTCATAGACTAAACCATTCAATAATCAATCATGTGTTATTGGAACCGTCTTATACCATCCATGTTTAGTTTTTCTTGAATACTCACCACCATTATCAATTCTTAGAAACATTCAAAATTTTGAGTCCCTGAATCTTGATATATGGAGTCCATTACTTAAATTTATTCATACTTTTAAACCTTAGAATGTTTCCATTTACTTATTATTTATAAGAATCATTATTCTAAAAGAATAATATAAGTATCACCCACCATAGTGAACATAAACCAACTCTTTGGTTATAGATTCCTATACAGTACATGCCTCTAGAACTCTCCTCTCACTAATCATAGTGGAGTATATATTCCTATGTCAACCCATATGAATCTAGATCCTTAACACGTAGAAGTTAAGTATGATCCCACTATCTTTAAAGAGATAGGATTACTTTATGAAAATATAGGCGGTCTTGACTAAATATTAATATCCTTAGTGACTATAGGATTATTAACCTAAATGAACTTTAGTTTTTGATGTTTTTTTAGTTAAAGCCAGATTTTAACAAAACAATTTCAACAAAAAATTATGGAAGTGTCTAAATAGATTCTTATCACATCACAATAGATATAATATCCATTAGGTAATATAGTTTTCATATGGTTAGTTTTTCACTTCTATTTGAAAAAAATTATTGGAATAAATAATGGATGATTTTCAATATATATGTGAATCATAATTGATATTCCTTTTACTACCATCATTAAATTAATGTATATGTGTTTGGGTTACCTTTAATCCATATGTATGATCAATGATTACTTGGATAATATGTTCTCCAAAAATCCATCTCAGAGATTCATTAATATTTACCAAGTGAACTCATTTATAGCAGACATAAGAATCATACTCTATATATCTATGGTAGGCATCCTTTTCATCTTTTTCTCACTTAATGGGGTGAAATAACAGGAATAGGGGATTCTGAAGAACCTTTGTGATGTTTTTTTGAACAAAGTTTTGTATTTGTTGACAAATAACCTTTTTGTAAAAGAATGTTTTTGTTCTTCAAGATTAGACCCAATACATCAGAATGAGTTTTTATAAGAAATATGAAAGTTTTTGAATGTTTTCATCCTAAAAAAAGGGGTAGAAAAGTTTTTTTCTTTGAGAAGGTTGTTTTCCAGACATAAGTTTATGGACATAGGTTTTCAGACTGAGTAGCATCAAACTCAAAAGGTGTAAGGAGGATGGAATCTAGAAGTTATGTAAAGTTATTAACCAGACACACCATCAGGCTCAGATCCATCAACAAGAAGTTTAAGATTCATAGAACTTAAAGTTTTTTATAAATTTATAAGTTGTAGAGTGAGGAAGTTAGAATGATGATGAAGGTATTGAATGAAGACAATGATGTTAGGATTTAGAAAGTTCTTAAACATTCTAACCTCAAGTCAGACAATGATTTTCTGGTTTTTAATTCTCAAATATCATAAGTTGTCTGTAACACTTGTGATGTAGGACCTATGAAGAAAAAAGGGAGAATAGGTTCCACTAGTGCAGAAAACGTTTTTTACGTCACCATTTTTTACGTCGGTTATATAAAACCGACGTCATAATATGTAAAACGAAGTTTTTTACGTCGGTTATTTAATAACCGACGTAAAAACCTGTGTTTAGTACACCTTTAACGTCGGTTATTTTTATAACCGACGTTATTAATCGCGCGGCTTCGTTTTTTACGTCGGTTATACATTAACCGCCGTAAAAAACAGAAGCGGGGGGCGTTTGTTACGTCGGTTATTCAATAACCGACGTAAAAAACGCGGTTTTTGAAGGCCTTTTTACGTCGGTTATTTTATAACCGACGTAAAAAAAGAATCCGCAGATGTTTTTGACGTCGGTTATGGAATAACCGACGTAATAAAACGCGGATTTTGAGCCCTTTATAACGTCGGTTATAAAATAACCGACGTAAAAAAAGAATCGGAGGAAGGTTTTTACGTCGGTTATTGAATAACCGACGTTATAAATGTTTTTAAAAAAATTATAACGTCGGTTATTGAATAACCGATGTGATAACTCATTTAAAAATTTACCCAGACCCGTGGATTGTCATTCGCGAGTTTACCTTCGACAGTCGCGACTCGTCTCTCTCGCGCGTAAACCCGAATCGGCTCGTCCATTTCGTGGGTTTAGATTCGTTTTGCGATCATCGTTTCTCATATTTAATCTCCTCGGATCAATCATCTAAACTCGCAGCACTCAGGTAATCCTCCCACTCGTTTGTTTTTTTTCGCGGATAGTATATATATATGTGTTGTGATTTTTTTGTTGAAACTAGCTAAGATTCTTCGATTGCGAACCCTTTTAACTCGTTTTGGAACCATAATCTTATTTATCATCCCTAGATCTATTAGTTCGACTTGCAATATTGACTAATTTTATGATTTCACTAATTTTTCATCGGTTTCTATAAATCCACGAGAGGGTTGGGGCGTGTCCATTTGGATGGGTTGCCCTTTTACAGTTGTTACTACTTTATTCACACACAACCATGGCATAGGTGCATGGATTTGGGATCACATCACCATTTTCACCCCCTGCAAACAAAGTTTCATGAGGAGGACTCGCCAGATTTCCCCTCGGCATGTTAAAAATTTTAGATACCCTCTTTTCAGCAAGTAAAAAATTAAGTAGTTTTTTCTTCACTACTTATCCTAAACAAATAAAACCACCATTCTTTCTAGAACCTCTACTAGATCCATTGCATCCATAAACATACATATTTGGATCTGAAAGCATCCCTTAAGCCTTATGTTCGATGCTAACATCCTTTACTGATCTATAGAAAATATGATGGTCTGCTAAGCTCTCCATTTAAAAGTCAAACCCCACCAATTATTCATCCTCATCATGAGAAAATGGCACAACATCTGAATTTATGATTCAATCTCTTGGGTCACTGAACAAACATTAACTCCTTCAAATCCACACCTGGAATAGACAACCTAATGTCGAGTTCCTTCTCTATCTATTGAAACTCAGTTCTTCCTCCACACCTAAAAACATTCTTTGAATGGCCCAACTTCTTGTTATGGTAAATTTTCAGTGATTCCAGGGGGGTGGGAGGGCTATCAAGAGGGTTGGGGGGTGTCCAGGGGGGTGTCCAAGGGGGTAGGGTGTGGGGGGTGGTGTCCATGAGGGGTGGGGGGCTGTCCAGAGGGGTCGGGGGGTGTCCAGGGGGGTTTACAAGGGGGTGGGTGGGTGTGGGGGGCTGTCCAAGGGTGTGGGTGGGTGTTGGGGGGTGTCCAGGGGGGTGTCCAAGGGGGGTGGTGTTTAGGAGGGGTGGGGGGGCTGTCCAGAGGGTTGGGGGGTGTCCAGGGGGGTGTCCAAGAAGGTCGGGGGTGGGGGGTTGTGTCCAGGAGGGGTGGGGGTGCTTTCTAGAGGGGTCGGGGGCTGTCCAGAGGGGTCGGGGGTGTCCAGGGTGGTGTCCAAGGGGATGGGTGGGTGTGGGGGGCTGTCCAAGGGGGTGGCGGCCTGTCCAGAGGGGTCGGTGGGGTGTCCAGGGGGGTGTCCAAGGGGTTGGATGGGTGTGGGGGGCTGTCCAAGTGGGTGGCGGCCTCTCCAGAGGGTATTTGGGGTTGTCCGGGTGGGTGGGGGGGGGGGCTGTCCAGAGGGTTGGGGGATGTCCAGGGGGGTGTCCAAGGGGGTAGGGGGTGGGGGGTGGTGTCCAGGTGGGGCAGGGGGCTGTCCAGAGGGGTCGGGGGGTGTCCAGGGGGGTTTACAAGGGGGTGGGTGGGTGTGGGGGGCTGTCCAAGGGTGTGGGTGGGTGTTGGCGGGTGTCCAGGGGGGGTGTCCAAGGGGGGTAGGGGGTGGGGGGTGGTGTTTAGGAGGGGTGGGGGGGGGGGGGCTGTCCAGAGGGTTGGGGGGTGTCCAGGGGGGTGTCCAAGCAGGTCGGGGGTGGGGGGTTGTGTCCAGGAGGGGTGGGGGTGCTTTCTAGAGGGGTCGGGGGCTGTCCAGAGGGGTCGGGGGGTGTCCAGGGTGGTGTCCAAGGGGATGGGTGGGTGTGGGGGGCTGTCCAAGGGGGTGGCGGCCTGTCCAGAGGGGTCGGTGGGGTGTCTAGGGGGGTGTCCAAGGGGTTGGATGGGTGTGGGGGGGCTGTCCAAGTGGGTGGCGGCCTCTCCAAAGGGTATTTGGGGTTGTCCGGGTGGGTGGGGGGGCTGTCCAGAGGGTTGGGGGATGTCCAGGGGGGTGTCCAAGGGGGTAGGGGGTGGGGGGTGGTGTCCAGGAGGGGCGGGGGGCTGTCCAGAGGGGTCGGGGGGTGTCCAGGGGGTTTACAAGGGGGTGGGTAGGTGTGTGGGGCTGTCCAAGGGTGTGGGTGGGTGTTGGGGGGTGTCCAGGGGGGTGTCCAAGGGGGTAGGGGGTGGGGGTGGTGTCCAGGGGGGGTGTTATATCTTACTATATTTTTTTAAAAAAATAATATTCAAGCATATTTTTTTAAATACATATCGATTTGTTTTATATTTCAAAATTATTTACATTCAAATTATGATTTTTTTCATATAAACATATATTTGTCTTATCTAAAAAATATATATATTTTTGCTATTTGTTATAGGTAATAATGAGTCGAAGTTGGATTACGGCACATCGAATGAGAAATGAATATGAGGAAGGTGTTGATGACTTTTTAGAATTTGCTAAACGAAATGTTCCAAGTAGTGACATTTTTTTCTGTCCATGCCTGAAATGTCTGAATATGAAGAAGTTGAAAAGTAGAGAGATAAAAGATCATCTGATTTGTCATGGTTTCAATCCGAGTTACAACCCTTGGATTTGGCATGGCGAAACTGGACAGAATGTCACTGATGATAATGAATCGCAAGATGGTAACTCCGATGGAATTGAAGAAATGATTCGCGATATTGTAGCAGAACAAATTGAGATAGAACCGACAGTTGCACGTCTATATGGTGATGCCGAAAAACCATTATATCCTAGTTGTACAGATTTTACGGTTTTGTCGGCGGTGTTAAGATTGATTAACCTGAAGGCGAAACATGGATGGAGTGACAGAAGTTTTACAGAGCTGCTACAATTGATGAAAGACATTCTTCCAAAAGATAACGATCTTCCAGATTCACATTATAAGGCCAAAAAAATATTATGCCCGATGGGATTGGGATACAGGAAAATAAATGCCTGTCCGAATGACTGCATTATATATAGGAAGGAATATGAATTTCTGAAAGAGTGTCCTAAATGTGGGACATCACGGTATAAGGTGAAAGAAAAATCACAAGCTGATGTAGAGATTACAAAGCTCCCTTCAAAGGTATTTTGGTATCTTTCTATAATTCCTCGTTTCAAACGTTTATTTTCTAATTCACATGATGCAAAAAGGTTAAGATGTCATGCTGATGAGCGGATATGTGATGGAAAAATACGTCATCCAGCTGATTGTCCACAATGGAAGAAAATTGATGCCCAGTACCCTACATTTGGAAATGAAATTAGGAATCTTAGACTAGGCTTGTGCACAGATGGAATGAATCCATACCGAACCCTCAGTAGCACACATAGTTCATGGCCTGTTTTATTGGTAATTTACAACCTCTCTCCTGAAGTTTGTATGAAGCGCAAATATGTCATGTTGAGTATCATGATCTCTGGTCCAAAGCAACCCGGCAATGATATTGATGTATACTTGTCACCGCTGATTGATGATTTGAAACTGTTATGAGCTGATGGTATTAGGGTGTATGATTCTTATAAAATGGAATATTTTCAACTGCATGCAGTGCTTCTATTCACTATAAATGACTTCCCAGCATATGGAAATTTGTCTGGATACAGTGTTAAAGGGCATAAAGCATGTCCAATTTGTGAACAACAGACGTCATATTGTCAATTGCATCATGGGAGGAAAACAGTGTACATGGGTCATCGAAAGTTTTTGCCTATGGATCACCCTTATAGAAGACTAAAAAAGGCATTCAATGGCTCACAAGAATTTGATACTGCTCCAAAACCTTTATCCCCAGATTTGTATTTTGAGAGGGTGAAAAACCTTGATGTGACATTGGGAAAGACACAGAAATCTGGTAATGATAGACATATTTGGAAGAAAAGGTCAATATTTTTTGAGCTACCATATTGGAGGTATCATGAAGTCAAACATAATATTGATGTCATGCACGTGGAGAAGAATATCTGTGATTCTTTGATCGGAAAATTGCTAGATATTAAAGGAAAGACAAAAGATGGGTTGAATGCAAGGTTAGACCTACTATCAATGGGAATACGTTTGGAGTTAGCTCCCACTCCTAAAGGAAGACGAACATTTCTTCCCCCGGCTTGTCATACATTATCGAAGAGGGAGAAAAGTAGCTTCTGTCAGTGTCTTCATGATATCAAAGTGCCTCAAGGTTATTCTTCAAATGTAAAAAATTTTGTCTCATTGAAAGACTTGATGTTGATAGGTATGAAATCACATGATTGTCACGTCATGATGCAACAAATTCTACCAGTTGCACTGCGTGGAATATTTCCCATCCGTGTCAGAAAGACTATAATGAGGTTGTGTTATTTTTTCAATTCAATTTGTAACAAGGCGATTGATGTGAATGTTTTGAACATTTTGGAAAAGGATGCAATTTTTATACTTTGTCATTTGGAAATGTATTTTCCTCCAACTTTTTTTGATATGATGGTGCATTTAATGATTCATCTGGTTCGAGAAATAAAGCTTTGTGGACCTGTATATCTTCGTTGGATGTATCCTTTTGAAAGGTATATGAAAATATTAAAGGGATATGTTAAAAATCCATATCGACCTGAAGCCTCCATTATTGAAAAGTATATTTCTGAGGAGGTAGCAGAGTTTTGTACGAGCTACTTGGCTACGGCGCAACACATAGGTTTGCCTCCATCTCACCATGAACGGGTTAATAATGAGGGAAAGGGGATTCGTGGCTTGAAAGTCAAATCACTGTCAGCTGAACATATGAAGAAGTTAGAATCATACATCTTGAATAACATAGCTGATGTTCAACCGTATATCACATTGCATATTAATGAGTTGAAACAATGTCATCCAAAGAAGAAAGAAATGTGGATTTTGAATGAGCACAACAAAACTTTTTTGCCATGGTTTAAAAAGACCTTGCTTGGTAGATCAGATGTATCAGAGACATTAAAATGGATAGTGGGTGGTCCATCTTTAAATGTGATAACATGGTCCGCTTATGACATTAATGGCTATACATTTCATACGAAAGCTCAGGACAACAGAAGTGAAGTTCAGAATAGTGGTGTATTGGTGTTTGCAGAAGCAATTCATTTTTCGAGTGCTAAGGACAGAAACCCAATTTCGGCATCAAGTGCATATTATGGAGTGATTGAAGACATATGGGAGGCTGATTACTTTAAAATTAAAGTTCCTATTTTTAACTGTAAATGGTTTATCGGTAACAACAGTGTCAGACACGATGAATTTGGAATGACACTTGTTAATATGAATAGATTGGAAGACACAGCTGATTCTTTTATAATGGCAACACATGCCAAACAAATTTTCTATGTAGTAGATCAATCAGATATGCAGTGGGCTGTTGTTTTACAAGGGAAAAAACAATATGTTGGTGAGGATGAATTTGATGAAGATGCTGATTTATGTGAGATCCCTACTTCCATGGAAAGATTAACAGAACATAATGATGAGTATGTTGAAGACATGGTTTGTGCCATAAGGAACGATCACGATGAAGGAATTTGGGAAAACAATCCAACTGTACATTCCTAAAATTACAGGTAACACATGTTTATTTCTTGTTTACATTTAGTTTTTTCATATAATGTTAGATATTGTAAATTTTTTACTTATTAAAACATGTATCAAACCAAAACGATAAAACAATAAAAACCGTAAAGAGGAGAAGTCATGGGCGCACTGGCTGGCCGGTGGTGGATCACCGGTTGGCCGGTGGTCCAGATCAAAGCTCTGTCTGGTCCACCGGCCGGCCGGTGATGAGCCAGCGGCCAGCCGGTGGTGATCCAGCGGCCGACCGGTGGTCCAGACAGAGGAAGGCTGTCTGGTCCACCGGCCGGCCGGTGGTGATCCAGCGGCCGGCCGGTGGTCCAGACAGAGCAAGGCTGTCTGGTCCACCGGCCGGCCTGTGGTGATCCAGCGGCCGGCCGGTGGCACCAGGTAGTGGGCAAGTCTACTGCCTGGGTCCTCCGGCTGGCCGGTGAGCTCACACCGGCTGACCGGTGGACTCAGTGAGTCCACTTTTCAGCTTTCTTGGGCCAACTCCTTGGCAACCTTTTGCCTGTGTTTACCATGTTTATCATTGTTTAACATGCTTACCATATTACCAATGTTTACTATTATGTAATTTAGTACACTTTTCTATTTTCTGATTAAGTAGTATTACAATATTTGAATTTGTATATTTGTGAACTAATGTTTGTTTTTTTTGATTTGAAGGAAAATGACAGATCAATCAGTTGATCAGCCACATGATTCTGGAGATGAGCATATTGGTCATACATCTGGGGAGGAACATTCACATGCTCCTATTACGAAAAAGAGTTCAAAGGTTGGTAAGCGTGGGTGCACACGTTTACCAAAATTATCACTTGCCCGTACGAAGGAGGAGAGGATAGTCGTGGAGTTTGATGATGATGATCTTCCTAGAGGTCCAAATGCTAAAGATTTTAAGGGTTTTGTAGCAACTCAGGCTAAGAGAAAAGTAAGCATTCTCTATGATGATTGGAGAAGTGTGGATAAGGCGATAATTTCTCAGCTGTGGGAGACCATTTTGGTAAGATCTTTTGCTAATGTTTGACTGTTCTTTAAATGTTTCTAGTATATATAATATTTTTAACCTCTTTTTTATCAGATGACATTTGATATTCCTGACACTGGAGGAGTCAGGAAGAAATGCTTATCGTTGGCTGCTAGGAGATGGAGGGATTTCAAATCAACCCCCTCATCTGATTTCATTTATGGTCATAGGAGTCGTGAGAATCCATGTCCTATATATCCTTTTATAGATGAAGACACATGGAGACAATTTTTTGAAAGTAGAAGAAAAGAATCATTTTTGGTAAGGGCAATGTAAACTTTTATAAGCTTTCTTATATAAATGATCTTATTATTGTTTTTTTAATGATTACTTATTCTTAATTTACAGCAAACAAGGAAAGCTCATCAAGAGATCCAATCTAAAAATGTATACCCTCATAGTTTATCTCGGGGAGGGTATGCATTATTGGAAGAAAAAATGATGGCAGAAAAATTTCAATAACTAAGAGCTGAGTCTTCAAGCTCTGGAGAGGTGGCCCCTCCATCCCCTCCATCTAGACATGAGAAATGGAAAAGAGCTCGGAAGGGAAAAAAGGACAATATCTTTCGGAAGAATCGAGACTCGTAGTTGAGAGTATTGTAAGATATCTATTTTATTTATTTAAGTTTACTATTTTCGTCATATATTTCCAATCATTATAGAAATGTTCAATTAATTATTACAGGACTCTCTTGAGGAGCAGAGTTCACAGGGGACATTTACACCATCTGGGAGGGAAGATATTTTATCTGTGGAATTGGGAAAGCCCAAACATCCTGGCCGTGTAAGAGGATATCCGGCAGGTGTATCGGTAAGAAAAGTGTTGCCACGTTCCTCAACTTCTAACGTTGAGGGAGTTTATAAAAAAAAATAGAATCCTTGGAGGCTGAAGTCCATAATATTAATGCGACAATGGAGGACAAGATTAGAGCATCGGTGCAGTTTATGTTTGCAGACTTGCAAAGACAATTTCAGGGTGCAGCTCCCACTCCACCTCTCCCAGTAGCTCCCACTCCCCCACCTCAGCCTGCAGACCCCATTTTTGATCCTCCTCCTCCGCCGCAGCTACCTACTTATTGTGAGTTGTATGTTGATGATCCTCAACATCATATAGTTGCATATGGGATGGTATATTGTATAGGAGATACAGTTCATCATCAACAGTTAGAGGTAGAGAATCAGAGGGTCACTGTATAGGATATTATAGATAGATCAGCTCGGATACCATTACCTACAGATGAGGTGACGATAGTTGGACATAGTATCGGCCATTTTTTACTTTGGCCATCCAGACTTCTTCGACTCATTACCATAGAGGTATGGATGTTATATCTTTTATTTTATATTTTTATTAATGTTTTATCATTTGAAAACTAATATATTTTTCAATTTATTTTTACAGGAATACTTCAAAGGTAAAGAAATACTGTATAGACAACAACAAAGACAGATAGCTATGACATCAGATGCAGATACTAGCAGTCTTGACAAATTGTCAAGATATTCAAATTTGTTGGTGGATCATTATGACTTTACAATGGAATCTCATGTCTGTGGACGTGAACTAAGTGTGGGGATTATGAAAACTGATATCATGGAGTTTGTCACTGGAGATAAGTTGGGCATCAACGTGGTGAAAATTTTTATCATGTAAGTCTTAACACCTTTTCCTTGCGTTATATTTATTAAAAATATATACTTATGTCTGCTTTGTATTAGGTATCTGTATAAAATTTGTGAGAGGAATGAGCTGACAGATGTATATGGATTCGTGGACCCACAATTGATTTCCCCTGAAGCATGTGCATTGGATGAGGAACAAAGAATGCTTTATATTGCTGATAGATTTGAAAAGAATGTAATCACACAGTGTTGGATGATGCCTTTTTGTGAGAGGTATGAAACACATCCCTCTCAAAGAGTTAATTATCTTTTAACATAAAAAACCACTGACGTTAAATTTCCTTTTATCAGGGATCATTGGATGTTAGGGGTTTTTTTCCCTAGGGAGAAAACACTTTATTGGATATGCTCTCTCCATGATGATGTGCGAGAAAGTTTTAAGAATATATTGGAAACGTAAATTTCAATTTCACAATAGTTTTATATATTATAATGAATTTTAAATTTACCCCATTCGTATTATTTTCTAACAGGGCATGGGTCCACTTTTGAAAAAGCGCAAAGAAAAGGAATTTCAAGATCAAATATGTACATGCGAAGGTAAATATCCATTTATAATTTATAAATTTTGATTTATTACATAAAAATAATATATTGAATTTACACTCATTCAAACAGAAATGTCATGAGCAACAAGGCATCATCGAATGCGGATATTACATGTTAAGATTTATGTATGAAATAATAACAACTGGGACAGTTCTGAGTTTTGACCTGGTAAGATTTCCTCTTTCTCATAATATTTCAATTTGATTTATTAATTATACACGTTGACTACTATCCTTTTCCTTTGTAGCTTTTTTATGACCCTCAACCCTTTACTGCTGAAGATATCAAACACTTACAAGTGGAGTGGTCAAATTATTTTACAGGTTTGATTGACTTTTAGTTGTTTGTAATGTAAAATGTAATTTTGAATATTGTCAATGTAATTGTGTATTTCGTAGTCGTTTAGGTTGGATTTAGTTTTTTTTGAAGTTGATAGTGTAAGTTTTGAATGTTATATAAGTGAATGTTTAATTTTTCTCTACTTCTTGTTTTGGTCTACTGTTGATGGTTTTTCTGGTTTGGATTTTGGTATGGGGGGAGAGGTTCCAAGGGGGTGGGTGGGTGTTTGGGGGGTGTCCAAGGTGTGTTTGGGGCTGTCCTAGGGGTCGGGGGGGTGTAAATGAGGGTGAGGGGGTGTCCAAGGGGTGGGGGGTGTCCAAGGGATATGGGAGGGGTGTCCAAGGTGTGTTTGGGGCTGTCCAAGGAGTCGGTTGGGTGTAAATGAGGGTGGGGGGGGGGGGGGCTGTCCAAGGGGTGGGGGGGGGTGTCCAAGTGGTGGGGGGGTGTCCAAGGGATATAGGAGGGGTGTCCAAGGGGTGTTTGGGGCTGTCCAAGGGGATGGGGGGGGGGGTTTCCAAGGGGTAGGGGGGGGGGGTTTCCAAGGGGTCGGGGGGTGGGGGGGCTGTCCAAGGGGTGGGGGGGGTGTCCAAGGGGTGGGGGGGTGTCCAAGGGATATGGGAGGGGTGTCCAAGGGGTGTTTGGGGCTGTCCTAGTGTTCGGGGGGTGTAAATGAGGGTGGGGGGGGGGGGGCTGTCGAAGGGGTGGGGGGGTGTCCAAGGGGTGGGGGGGTGTCCAAGGGATATGGGAGTGGTGTCCAAGGTGTCTGGGAGTTCTGTACAAGGGGCCGGTTGGGTGTAAATGAGGGTGGGGGGGCTGTCCAAGGGGTGGGGGGGTGTCCAAGGGATATGGGAGGGGTGTCCAAGGTGTGTTTGGGGCTGTCCTAGGGGTCGGGGGGGGGGGGGTGTCAATGAGGGTGGGGGGGTGTCCAAGGGGTGGGGGGTGTCCAAGGGATATGGGAGGGGTGTCCAAGGTGTGTTTGGGGCTGTCCAAGGAGTCGGTTGGGTGTAAATGAGGGTGGGGGGGGGGTGTCCAAGGGGTGGGGGGGTGTCCAAGTGGTGGGGGGGGGTGTCCAAGGGATATAGGAGGGGTGTCCAAGGGGTGTTTGGGGCTGTCCAAGGGGATGGGGGGGGGGTTTCCAAGGGGTAGGGGGGGTTTCCAAGGGGTCGGGGGGGGGGGGGGGGGTGTCCAGGGGGTGGGGGGGCTGTCCAAGGGGTGGGGGGGTGTCCAAGGGGTGGGGGGGGGGGTGTCCAAGGGATATGGGAGGGGTGTCCAAGGGGTGTTTGGGGCTGTCCTAGTGTTCGGGGGATGTAAATGAGGGTGGGGGGGCTGTCGAAGGGGTGGGGGGGTGTCCAAGGGGTGGGGGGGGGGGTGTCCAAGGGATATGGGAGTGGTGTCCAAGGTGTCTGGGAGTTCTGTCCAAGGGGCTGGTTGGGTGTAAATGAGGGTGGGGGGGGGGGCTGTCCAAGGGGTGGGGGGTGTCCAAGGGGTGGGGGGTGTCCAAGGGATATGGGAGGGGTGTCCAAGGGGTCTGAGAGGGCTGTCAAGGTGTGTGGGGGGGGGGGGGTGTCCAATGGGTGTTTGAGGCTGTACTAGGGGTCTTGGGGGTGTAAATGAGGGTGGGGGGGCTGTCCAAGGGGTGGGGGGGTGTCCAAGGGGTGGGGGGTGTCCAAGGGATATGGGAGGGGTGTCCAATGGGTGTTTGAGGCTGTACTAGGGGTCGTGGGGGTGTAAATGAGGGTGGGGGGGCTGTCCAAGGGGTGGGGGTGTCCAAGGGTTGTGGTGGGGCTCCAATGTGGTGGGGGAGGTCTGGCCAGGTTGTTAGGTGGTTATAGATGAGGGTGGGGTTCAGTTGGGGCTTGGGGGAGGGCTGGCATGGTTATTTTTGTTGTTTGGTTTCTGGTTGCTTTTTGGTGAGAGCAGTGCAATTATTTTTTAAAAAAAAATATCGCTTTTACGTCGGTTATTTTATAACCGACGTGGTAAATAAATCGGTAGGGGTTTATCACGTCGGTTTTTTCGAGAACCGACGTGATAGACCGTTCCCGGGCCTTTTATCACGTCGGTTCTTAATATAACCGACGTGCTAAAAGGCCTGGTAATCGATTTACCACGTCGGTTATTGGATAACCGACGTGCTAAAATGTTTCCCAGGCCTTTTTATCATGTCAGTTATTTAAGAAACCGACGTGATAATAGGCCCGGGGAAGGGTTAATCACGTCTGTTATGTCATAACCGATGTGATAAACGATATCCCAGGCATTTTATCACGTCGGTTTAGAAAATAACCGACGTGATAACCCCCCCCCCCCCCCGCGCATATTTATCACGTCGGTTATTAATGAACCGACCTGATAAACACCGTGATGTTAGGGATGTTACGTCGGGTTTTAAATAACCGACGTAAAAAATGTTATTTATAACGTCGTCCGTATTAACGTCGCCTAAAAACCGACGTAAATAATGAAAAATAACCGACATAAAAAATGTTTTCTGCACTAGTGTTCATCTAATAATATTGGTTTTTTTAAATAAAGAAGGTATTTTAAGTAATGGAATTCATAATACTTTACTATGAAAGTCATACAATGCTTTGGAAATCTTGAAGTTATCATAAATCATGAAAACTATCATGATAAAATCTTTTGAAGAAATGGAGGAATCATAAAGATTATATCAGGTATAAGAATCAAGAATTTTTTTTCATTAGATCTATAAGTATTGGGAATAGAAGTTTTTAGAAGTCTAAATGAGTTATAACTGATGAGGTTTGAATAATTTCAAAGTTGAAGAGCGGACACTACAACATTAATAGCTTTTTGAGGCATTTTTTTAGCGGCAGTTTACTAAACTGCCATTAAATTTTTTATTAATGATTTAGTGGTGGTTTTTTATAAACCAAAACCAAAACTTTTTTTTTTCAACCACGACACTTCCCCCCACCCACCGTGACCCCCTTCTCTACCTGACCCCTTGAGACCCCCCGGTGACCCCCAAAACCCTCGTCGCCTCGTCGCCTCGCCACCTCACTGCCTCACCCATTTCAGAGGTAGTTTATCAAATTGGTTATGAAAAATACCATATTTGATATTAGGTAGTATTTTACTAGTTCACACTTGTTACTTCCCATGATAAAGATAGATCATTTTTTGGATATATTTTAGCGAACCATGAATTACTCCTCATCCAATAATTTATAACTAGTATAATTTTTATTTAAAGTCACATGAAGAGAATGTATCTTTATAACCTGATTTATGTTTGTCTTGATATTTTTATACATATTCGGATTCCATAATATAATATTCATTATTTATTCATGTTTTATGTTGTGATCATGAGTGACATGGAATTATGTTTTATTGATATTATAGTTGAAGTATCATATTAAAGCATATTTACCTTTTGTTTTGTTGAGCATTAGATTCATTATAATGGAATTATTTCTTAATCATGACTATTACTTTGATATGTTGATATTGTTTTTAATTTTTATACAAATAATGTTAATTAGTATAAATAATAATTCTACCTTGACCATGGATATTATTTTGATAAATAATGAGTATGTTAGAAGGGGTATTTTTTTATTGTATAACTTGTGTGTTGGTATATATTATATGAAGATTGATGAATGGGATGAGATCAAAATGACTTGAATTTTTTATACCCATTTCACCTATCCCTAAATTCATGTGATGATAGTTCCTTGATTCTTGTATGCACCTTCCTCTTTAAAAAATACAAGGATTTTCCCATGACTCAACCATGGTAAGTATTTCTATAATCTTAGTTCGATGGGAATGGCATCATGGATTCCTTGACCTGATGTCTTATATCCAAGTCTAGGACCAAAGAAATTGTTTTAGGTATAGAACTTCCCATTATAGGGATTTATTATTTATAATTGATTCTATTTTATGAAGTTTTCCATTATCATATGCTTCCATGTTTTTATTGATAACCATTTGAAAATTCATTTTTATATAAATATATATAAATGTTTATATTGATATAAGGAACATATGTAAGTATATTCCATATAAGTTAGAAACTAGGTGGTTTATTACCGGGTATTATATGCTCACACCCAGCATATACACTTAGGGGGGACATAAAATTTCATGGTCTATTTTTCGAGTACCTATAAGTACAAGTACATTTTCAGATGAATTGTTTTTTCTAAGCATGGTTGATTTTTGTTTGACGCGTGTTTCATTTAGTGTTGTAAATGGAGATGAGAGATTAATTTTTTCATTAATCCTTAGGTTTCAGGGATCATTTTATACTATTGACCTTTATATGATTTGTAAATATTTATTATATGGAATTTACTCTATTTGGACCATGTTAGTCTTGTATTTTAGTTTATTAATAAAATTGGGTAAACCAAATCCCACTAGTCTTCTTAGAACCCCGATGCTATCTCCAGCCTTTGGTGATCAAGAGGTGAAAATGAGGTCATGTAGTGATCTATCCTAGTACTATTTAGGTATCTTGGTCACCATCACTACAACACATGTACTTTTTTTCTTGCACAAGATCTTGAATCATGGAGGTGGATTTTCTACATGTACCTTTATCTCTTATATCCCCTGGTTTAAGATCCTTACCTCTTACTCCATATCAACCATTTATAGTAATTAATTATGGTTTTTTTAATTTAAATTGTTGATATAAAGGATTTTAATATTGATAGTAATATTTGTGGTTATTTTCCCATCCAAAATAATTTATCAAATTTCTTTATCCAAATTAGTTTGTATATAAGATTATGCTAAATAATGTAAGCTTCTAGATTAATTTTTTGAGACTTTATAAAAGATTGGATGTGAGTGATGAGTTTTTTATTTTCTTGTATATTTTATAATGAAAATGTTTTTAGTATTCTCCCATAGATGTATGGAATTATCCTAACCACATACATATTTATTTTCTATTTGGTTTTATTTTGTGTGAAGTGTGTTAATAGAGTTTTTTTGTAGTAATTTGGCGATATCACTTCCTAGTTCCAGTGAATAGACTCGGTGGAGGCAATTATCAGAAAAACATCTATTCAATAGGATTATGGAGCTTTCCACTATACAAGATGAGGTTTATCATAGAAATTTATATCCATTGTATATCACAGATTTTATAGAGTTTTCCACCCATTTCTTATGATGTTTTGTTTAGATCTTTGAATTTTATTAGATTTTCTATTACTCTATCAGATTATTTCTACCTGATAACCACCATCTGATCATCTTTTTCTGATGATCCCAATTCAAAAAACTCTATATGGTGAAACTCCATCTTATGATTTTTTTATCTTACCATTTTGGTGAAAATAAAAAAACCCAAAAATCTTCTACATGGAAATTCTTTTCTGATTTTACTTTTTTAAACCACCCACTTGAGCTCATCCTCTATTCGATGCATGTAGTGTTATTTAAAATTTCTATATGGTTTGGGATGTCTTGGTAGACATGAGATAGTATATTTGAGACTTAATAGGTATATTATGAGAATTTTTTTGTGCAGATATCATTTTAAAGTGCCTTAAGTTACCATGGGCTATTAGGAAAAAGTGTCTTTGAGGATTTTTTGATCTACTCCTATACTTTTTCCAAATATTTAACATATTTATATATTTTTTCAACTAGTATATATGAATCTATTTCCCAATTTATTAATACTTATGTGTTTTAATTTTTTTTAATATTGTGTAGGCACATTGTGATATACATGGATAAAATCTGGATCAAATTACCGAGGAACACACCTCAGTATGTTAAGGGTTTGGAGGAGTTTTTAGATTTTTCAATTTCCAATTGATCCATTAAAGGGAGAATAAGATGTCCATATCCTAAATGTAAATTTAGAATATGGTTGAAGAGAGATGAAGTTTATGAACATTTAATATTGAAGCAATTCCCTAGTCAATATTTGTGTTGGATTTGGCACTGAGAATAAAACGTTATAGAAAGATCGATCACATATCAATCCACAGAATGAGCTCCCAACTTCGTCAATAATGGGAAATGAAATGAAAAACCTTATAAATGATGAATTTGGAACTGCAAGACACCACCATCAATATAAACACATATCAGAACAACCAAATGAGGGTGCTAAAAATAACAATGTGACAATTGATGTTTTTGAGACTTTAGGACAACCAGATACAGATTGTAACATATCTGTGGATCCTCCTCTTGATTATGTAGATACTAATGTAAGAGAAAAATTCACCGAGGAAAATACATTTCATGATTTAGTTGACGATGGAAATCAAGATTTGTATAGAGGATGTTTGAAATATTCAAAACTTTATTTTCTGCTGAAGTTTTACCATATCAAATGTCTATGTGGAATTACAAATAATGTAATGTCCATGATATTGGAATTGTTGCATAATAAATTTCTTGAAGAAAACATCCCCGAGTCTTTTATGTTATGAAAAAAGTTTTTAATAGGCTTAGTTTAAATTATACAAAAATACATGTGTGTCCCAATGATTGTATACTTTATTGGCGAGAGGATTCAAGTAGACAGGATTGCAAAAAATGTTCTTCTTATAGATGGAAATCAATGGGTGATGTTGGAAGTCTGAATCAACATACTACCATAAAGAAGAAGAAAAGGAAAACACCTATAAAGGTTTTGCGTTACTTCCTTTAAAGCCTCGATTGCAAATATTATTCATGTCTTGAGTGTGGTATGCAACATATATGTCGATTCTTTTTTTCATGAATAATGTTTTATGATTCGTTTTTCCTAAATTTATTAGGTTTGTTACCCAAGTATGGATGATAAAAAACATATCCTATAGTAACAAGAATCAATCCATTCATAGTTCTTGGAAAAGGTCCTCTATAAATTTTTTTCTCATGTATAGGAGGAGAAGGATAAGATATATGGGAACCATTATGTGAGATAGAAATAAAATAATTGATGTGAATGAGGAAGGGTATCGCCTTTAGGGTATAACCAGTGTGATTATAATTTTCACCAAGCCTATTATAGGAGATCCCAACATCATTACATATATTGAAACATCATGAATCAATCCACATATAGTTTTTATATAATACCCCTATTCATATTAGGCTCTTTCCTAGGGTAAGTGTGATTTTTTTTCCATAACATAGGTTTATGGATAAAGAACCACATGCTAAGTATCCTTATGTATATTTGGATAATATGTAGAGGAAGACATGTCTAACTAGGTAGACTGCTCTAAGAAGTTTCAAGTCTTACAAGATAGACCATACATCACATAGTTTAACATCATGTGAAAATGACTAAAACAATATATATTTTAAGATCATATGAAAAATACCTTATTATATGAGGTTTAATGTAGTTTAAACTGATGTTTAAAATGAAATGAACTTGTCTTGATGCCAACCCTATGGATGGAAAACCAATCTGAATAAAGAAACCTAGTCACTAAGATAAAGTAGGAGATTCGATATCGGTTTTTTAGTTGGGTTTAAGATAGGAGATCTAGGAATCACTATGTATCCCATGAAAATAGGAATCAATCCACACATAGTTCTTATAATTTTGGGGAAAATACGATCACCTTGACTTAGAATTGAGAAATAATAGGGAAACCAAAATAAATAGAATGAGTGTAATGGTACATACCCTTTATGAACTTCCATTTGGGAATTATCAAGTCTTGGGGATGTTTAGGAAGAGTTTTGTGGTGATTTTGAGGTTTGAGGTGGTGTTTTTTCCTTTTCAAGGCCACTAAGGCTTGTGCAATGACTTGTCTGGATATGAGGGAGGTAGTTTTATGTTAGGCATGCTCTTGTGTAAAATGGGATATATAAGCATGACTTGGTGATGACATGGTGTTATGCATGTTGTCCTATTGGTTTTACTATGCACCATGAGAATCTTGAAATGCCCTTGGGTGGGCATGAAATATTGGAGGACCACCTATCCAAAATAGGAAACCCAAGCTCACCACATTGTAGCCTTGGGCATGGTGAGGGTAAAATGGTTGGGAAATGAGAACTAGGACATGTATTCTATACATGGAATAATATATAACTACTATGTCTTAGACCACTCCATGTTCTAAGATTTGTGGGAGGCCAAATTCCATTTTAATATGGAAAAAAGATAAAATGACAATGAGGGTTCTAGATCACAATTTTACCAAACCCACCACATTAGTTTTGGATATTAACCATGTTTTGGTAGATTCTAGCATGATTCACTTATAAATATGAGTTTTATTACCTCCTTGTTTTGAATTTTAGACTTTCCCTCAATTCTTAATTGACCCTTACTCATCCTCCCCTTCCCCAGTCACCTCCCTTGGTGTTCCAAAACACTTGGAACATATTGTATCATTTAGATTGAAGTTATTTGATTCATGGTAGCCCTCTATTTCCCCATTACTCCTTTATTATCTTTCTATTATATTAAAGAGTTCATTATGGTGGTAATTCTCCTATTTTTTGGGTGGTTTTTGATGGAGTCTTATTATTCATTGGATTCAATAGTGATTCACTTGAGATAAATAGTGGTTTATCCTTGGTTCTTGTTCATTTATAATTAAAGATTCAGTCAAGGTTGGGTATCCTTCATCTCCCCTTCTTTATATGTACATTTGGTTGGTTTTTACTTATTCTTGTTATTTATTCTTATATGGCCACACTAACTTGGTTTTCCAATTATGACTTATTTTGAGATAGCGTGTTATTTTGGTTTTTATAACAATTTCTATGTATGTTTGTATAACCTCACCACATATGAAAACAACTAAGAATATATATCAAACTATTAAATTGGTTTTCCATGCAATATTGTATTTTTGTGTGAATACCCTTCATAATAATTTTGTAATTATGATAAAAATCCTTATTGAAACTAAATTATGTGTGGTGGTGGTGATGTGGGGTGGTTGTGATACAGGGTGGTTGTGATGTGTTGTGGTTATAATGTGTTATATTCTTTCTAATGTATTGTTTTTAAATACATGTATGTTGTAAGTATATTGTAATTTAATACACAAGTGGTGAATAGAAAATTAATGAATATACCTGAAGTGGATGCATCTTATTTCTTCTTCAATTTATTTCAATTTCTTTTCCAATGTTAATTATTTCAATATAAGAAGAAAATAGCCTCTGGTTCATTCTACCACCATTGAATCTTTTATCTCACTGAATGATTCTATAAAGGATATATTGGATTTAGAATATCCATGGGATATTCATCCATCTCTTTTAACGTTTTCACCATAAGGGTTGGAGAAACATGTTTCAACTGATCATTATCTACTTGGACAAGTATTTTCAAATGATTATTAAGTGACTTATCTATTCCATTCATCTAGGATTGGATGAATAAGGAAAACCTTGGTGGTAAGGATAATAAAATAATTTTAATAGATAATTTTTTATCCAAGTGGTATCCCAATTTCACTAACTGATCTATATACCCTAGCATTTTGAAACCATGATCAATTTATAGATTCCTTTCTTATGGTTTATCACTATATAGTGTATTAAAATATTATTTACTACAATATTTTATTTCTCTTTCTCAAGAAAAATAATATTAGATATTATGGTGTAAAAATCTATATCCTTATATTTTATCATAAACTCTCTAGGCAGAGTTGATAATAGAATAAAATGGACATAAGAAGTATCCACTATATATTTATGGTAGGCATCCTTTTCACCTTTTCTCACTTACTGGGGTATCATAACAGGAATAGGGGATTCTGAAGAACCTTTGTGATATTTTTTTGAACAAAGTTTTTTATATTTTTATAATTAAACATTTTCTTATAGAATGTTTTGGTTCTTTAGAATCAGACCCATTCCATCAGAATAAGTTTTTTTAGAAATATGAAAGTTACAAAATGTTCACATCCTAAAAAAATGGGTAGAAAAGTTTTTTTCTTTGAGAAAGTTTTCTTCCAAACACAGGTTTATGGACACAAGTTTTTAGAGTGAGAAGTACCGAACGCAGAAGGTGTAACGAATATGGAAGCTAGAAGTTATGTAAAGTTATTGAACAAACACACCATCAAACTCAGATCCATCGACATGAATTTTATGTTTCATCAAACTTGGAGTTGGTTATAGAGTTATAAGTTGTGGAGTAAAGAAATTATAATGATGCTAAATAGATTAAAGGAAGACAGTGATATCAGAATTTGGAAAGTTCTTAAACTTTTTAACCTTAATTCAAACAATGATTTTATGGTTTTTAATTCTCAAATATCATAAGTTGTCTGTAACACCTATGATGAAGGACCTATGAATAAAATGTGGAGAATAGGTGCGTCCAATCTTATTGGGTTTTGGTTGGAAATAAAGAAGGTATTTTAAGTAAGGGAAGTCATAATACTTTCCTATAGAAGTCAGACAATGATTTTCCAATCTTGAAGTTATCATAAATCATGAAAACCATCATGATAAAATATTTTGAAGAAACAAGGGAATCTTAAATATTGTATCAGGTCTAGGAATCAATAATTTTTTTCATTAGATCTAGAAGTATTGGGAATAAATGTTTTTAGAAGTCCAAATGAGTAATAGATGATGAGTTTTGAAGAATTTAAAAGTTTTAGAGTGGAGTTCCTTCATAATGAGAATTCCATCATAACAAGAATTCCATTATTATAAGGATTCCATCAGACTAATGTTGAGTAAGTTTCATTGGACTGACTCTAAGAAATAAAGTCAATCAAACTAAATTTGAAGAGGAAAGTCAATTATACTGATGCTAAAGAAGTTTCATTAGACCAAATCTAAGAAGGAAAGTCAATTGGACCAACTCTGAGGAATAAATCCAATCAAACTGAATCTAATAATGGAGTTCAATTAGACTAACTATGAGAAGTAAAGTCAATCAGAATAAATCTGATGAGGAAATTCAATTCAGAATGATTTGAGGAAGTTTCATAATAATGATATAAGGAAGTTACATTGTAATAATCTAGGGAAGTTACATTATAATGAGGTGAATAAGTTCCATCATATTGAAGAAAATTTAGGAAGTATAAGAATATTGATCACAAAGAACACTCAAGAATATTTCAGAAGATATGTGAATAGTTGAAGTTATAAAACTTGAAATTGAAATATACATATATCTCAGAGTTTTTGAATTTGATTAAGTAGGAAAAGTTTTTTAGTTTCCCACATTTTCCATTATGAGATTCCTATAAGTAAAATTAGATTACATTATTATTTTTCAACCTTTCACATGAGAAGAAAAGAAAGAGAACTACAAAATTCATGTCAAATTTATCTTTCCAGAATAAGACTTCATTAGAATGTTAGTAATCTTAAAGTTTTGTTTACCGAACTGAGGAAGATTATATCGATCTTTTGAGTAGAGTTTGAGAAATTTTTATTGAGAATGGGTTCATCATATTGAGTCCATCAGACTGAATTCATCAAACTGAGTCCATCAGACCCAACCTCATCGTACTTAGATAATCGGACCCAACCACATAATATTAAGGATTTAGAACATATCATTTATAGAGAATTTTGAAAAAAGTTTTTATTCTTTTGTTTTGGATGAATTATTTGAAGGAAAACTTTGTAAACTGATGGGAGTCAGTATAATCCTTCCTATTGGGATATAGAAGGCATCTAATGGGAGTTTTTATAAGTTGTATTCACTTCTGCATTATAGTGAATTTATATAGACCCACAAGAGTGGCTATGGAAAGGATGTAGGTTCTCACACTGAGGCTAAACCTTATAAATATCATTTTCTTTACTTTATCTCCTACTTTTTCATGCATGATTATTTACTAAAAGATGATAAGGTAATAAACTTTAAAAAGTTATAGGGGTTAAGTTTCTAAAAGTATTGAAACGTATAAAAAGTTAACAACTAATTCAACCCCCCTTATCAGTTGTTATTGGATCCTTTGGAATTTCAATTGGTAACATATAGAAGGTTACCTTATTGAATTCTTATCATGGATAATACCAATACCATAAAAAATAGATGAATTCCTACATTTGATGAACAAAATTATTATAGATAAAAAATAGGATGATTCTTTATCTCCCATCTCTTGGCCTAGAAGTTTTCGACAATGCTTCAATTGGGTTTTTTCCTGTTGAGAAATATACCCTGATAACTTTTGCTGATAATATAAATATTTAAGTTTATGGAAAATATAGGAATTATATTATTATCTCTCTATCAATTTTTTTATATGAAGGTGATGGGTCTAAACACTTTAAAGAGTATGCGGGACAAGATGAAAAGTATTTTTGAAGGGAATAATAAGTGAAGGAATAAAATCTACAAATCCAGCGTAGTTAGTTTTAATACATAAGAATTAAAGATGAAGAACCTACTGATAAATACTTCACCAGGGTAAATGAAATTGTTTTCATTATTAGAGGATTTAGAAAATTTCTGGAATATTATAAAATAGTTAAGAAACTTATGAGAAACTTTTCAGATATATTTGATTCTAAAATTTTTATTTTATAAGATATAGATGATTTTTCTCCTGATGAATTTCATAAATTTATTATTTATTATGAAATGAGAAAATATCTAATGTATAAAAAGAATATGAATGATGAAATGCATTTTGAATCTATAAGAAAAATAAAGATTCAAGATATTGAAGTTGTTGATCCTTGTGATTCCAAAGATAAATAGGATTATGAGTTGAATGATAAAATCATGTATCTTATATCCAAGAACTATCAAAGAGGAAGAGGAAAGTATGAGGGTAAAATTCCTCTGAAATGTTTTGAGTGTGGTGGAATTGAACATTTTTCATAAATTTTACCAATAAGAATGTTAGAGAATATTGAGATGATTCTGATGAAAATAATTGATGGGAGAAGTGTAAAAAAATTTCTAAAGAAGAAAATTCATCCTAAAAATCTAAGAATAAGTTTACTGGGAACAAGAGAAGTATTTTGAGTAAGAAAGATAAACCAAACTCAACTAAAAACAATTTTTTAGAAAATTAAATTTCATAAAAGGTTATAACATTAATTGAAAAATTTGAGAAAATTTAATATTACTCAAAAAGTGAATAATAAGGAGGTGAATAATCTTATAGGGAGTATTATCTCAGAACAGAACTTGTGTTATATCTTGAGAAAAACAAATCTCTAAAGAAATAAATCAGAATGATAAATAAAGATGGTGTAAAAGTTATTGAATGTGAAAAATATGTTGTCAAGTAATAAGTAGAATACATCAATGAGATATTAAGTTACAAACTTAGAATTTATGAATAGGTAAATATGTTTGAAGATCTCAGTAAGAAGCTGGAAACTAAGAAATAAGAAGTTAACAAGTTTCAATAAAAAATTATTGAGTTTGAAAGTACCTTGAGTAAGATGAACGGAAATTTCAATAAGGATTCAAAATTAAAAGTTGAGACTTGTAAATTTGCTGATAAAGTTCAAATCAAGAATCATGTGAAATAATTACCCACAAAAAATAACATTTAATTTTATTTTTCATTCATTTCAAGTGAGAAGAAAAGTGTTGGGAAAAAATGTTTGAGATGGGATGTGAGAAATCAATCATATCTACAAAAGATGAAAAATCCATCACTAAGAAAGATGGTCCACACCCATACTATGTTAGATCAAAAATAAGTTATCAACCTCAATAAAGTTTTTACAGATAAAGATCTTAATTCAATAGAAAATCATGATTTCATGGTTTTTTTGGGGCTATGAAATATATGGTCATATAGATTATAATTTTTGGCACAAATTATCTCTACCTAAAAGAAGGTTTGATCAGAGAGGAAGAAATAGTGAAAGTAGAATGAGTAACTTTCCTAACTTATAGAAAGTTGAAAAAGTGAATCCTTAAGATATTAAAAACATTCCAATGAAGAATCAGTTTGATTATATGGAAGAAGTTTTTGGAATATATGATCAACTGGTTCATATTGCTGAAGAATGTATGAGTACTCTTCCATGACAAGTTTTGTATGCAAGAAAATAAAAGGAATTAGGAAAGAAGAAAGTTGAATAAAGAGCCTTTGTGATTGAGTATGCCTTGAAACCAAATAAAAATAAAAAACCATGGATTTTTAATAGTGGTTGTTCTTCACACATTACAAGTGATTTTAAAATATTGAAACATATTGAAAATCATGATGGAGGTGTTGTTCCCTTTGGGAATGATAGTTCTCTAAAAATAAGAGGAATTAGAATGGCTGAGGTTGAAGCTGAAAAGTTGAAATCTATGGAAGTATTGTTTTTTATGAACTAAAACATAACTTATTTATTATAATTAAACTTTTTGATGATAGAAAATAAGTGATCTTTAGAAAATATTATTGTGTTACCAAAAGCGTGAAAGATAGAAAAGCCATTACAAAAGGTGAAAGAACCAATGCGAATATCTTCCAAATAGAAGAATTTAACAACACTTGTTACTTAAGTGTTGAAGATTAAAATAAGTTGTGCCACTAAAGAATTGGCTACCTTGGGCAGAAAAACATGAACAAAATTTATAAGGTTGATGCTGTTTGAAAATTTCCAAAATTGAAAAGAAGATAAGAAGATGTTTTTGTAACTTGTTAGAAAGGTGAGATGACTAATAAAAGTCATAAGAGAGTTGAGATTCAGTTTACCAGACCTCTTGAACTTACTGATTCCAATTTATGTGGGTCACTGAGACATCAATCAAAAAAATAGGATCTATACCTTATCACTTTTATTGATTATTTCACTCAGATAACAAACATCATGTTTATGAAACAAAAGTCATAGGCTATAGAAATGTTCAAAGTATTTAGAAAAGAAGCTGAGAAAGAAATGGGGGTTTATATAAAGAATATAATAATAGATAATGGAATAAAATTTACTTACAATACATTTGAAACTTATACAAAAAATCATGATCAATATAGTGCTTCATACATCCCACAACAAAATGGAGTAGTAGAAAAGAAAAAAATAAGTTTGGTGGAAATGGGAAGGATCATTTTAGTAGAGTACAGACATTCAAAGTTATATTAGATATAAGATGTTAGTATTTCTATACACATTCAAAACAAATATTTTTAAGGCCGGAATCCAACATGACTTCTTATGAAATTTGGTATAACAAAAAAACTTCATTGAAGTATTTTAATGTTTATGGAAGTCCATGTTTACTTAAAATAAAAAATTTAGATCTGGGAAGGTTTGATGAGATAGCCAAGGAAGGAACTTATATTGGTTATTCAGCTAATGGAAGAAGTTAAAAATGTTGGAACAAATGTTTAAAAAAGTTTGTGGACTCATATGACGTGAAAGTTATTGAGAATTCAACTTCTTTAACAAAAATTTATGGGAATGTTAAGGAAGAAAAACTCAAAGTTTCTATTGAACATAAAAGTGATCAAAGTATTGTGCATGAATATTTATATTAATTGTGTAATGATGAAAGTGAAGTTGGAAGAGGAACTTTGAAATTTTCTACTTTATAAAAACATGATGAGACTGAAAATATTCTTGGGAATTATAGGTCTTCCGTTAAAACCAAAATAAATCTTAGATTAGAAGATCAAACTTCACACACCTCAAAAGTTAAACCAGAATCAGTTTCAAAAGCTATTAAACATTAAGAGTGGATGAATTCCATGAATGAAGAGTTAGATCAAATTGATAAAAATGAAACATGGGAACTTTTTCCACATATGAATGATAAAAATGTTATCGAAACAAAATGAGTTTATAGAAACAAGTTTAATGAATATGGATAAGTTTCAAGAAACAAAGCAAGGTTTGTTTGTAAAGGCTATGAACAGGTGGGAGATGTGGATTTTGATGAAGTATTTTCCCCCGTTGCAAGTTTAGAAACTATTAGAATATTTCTAGTAGTGTTTTCTCAAAAGAATTACAAATTATAATATATGGATGTAAATTCAGTATTTCTAAATGGAGAAATTGAAGAAAAAGTTTACATTGAACAACCTTATGGGTTTCTACCTAATGAGGATGAAAAAAAGTTTTTATATTGAATAAATATTTGTATGGGATGAAACATGCTCCACGTGTATGGTATTATACGTTTGAATTTTTTTGAGAATATTGAATTTATCTAAAGTAAAGTTTGATAGAAACTTATATGTGAAAGATGTTGACTCTAGAACTCTAATTTTAGTTGTTTATATGGATTATATAATTTTTTTAAAGATAGAGAAGATGTTTCTAAAAAATTTTATAAAGAAATGAAATGGGAATTTGAGATGTCAATGTTAGGAGAATTAACATTATTCCTTTGTTTACAAGTTCAACAAAAAGAAAAATACATTTTCCTATATCAATAAAAATATGCTGGGTAATTGTTACAAAAGCTTAGAATGGTAGAATCCAAATAATTTTCTACACCAATATCAGTGGGTATGAAGTTGAGTAAACATGAGTCCAGTAAAAGCATGAATAAGAAAGACTTTTTGAAGTTGATATGAAGTTTAATCTACCTTACATCCTCAAGGACTGATATTTTTTTCCATGAAATTATGTGCCATAAATCAAAGTAATCCAAAAGAATCACATATGCTGGAAGTAAATAGAATTATGAGATGTGACAAAGGAATAACTTCATAGGGTTGTTATAGAAAAGAAATTATGAGATGGATTTTCATAGTTATACTGATGCTGATTAGGTTAGAGATTGTAATGATATAAAATCAAACTTAGGAGGAACATTTTTTTAGGTGAATGTTGTGTAAGTTGGAATAGTAAGAAACAATGTTCAGTAACTTTGAGCATAAAAAAAATCAGAATATGTTAGGTCTACTCAGTCCTGTACTCATATATTGTGGATTAAAGTTCATCTGGAATATTTTAAAGTAAAAGTTTCTAAACCATTGAAGATAATTTTTGATAATCATATTGCAATTGATATTTCTAAAAAACCTGTCCAAAATTCAAGATCAAAACACATTGATATAAATTTTAACTTTATAAAAGAGGGTGATGTTGGAGATTTTTTTCTAGAATATATCTCAATGAAGTATCAAATTGCTAATATCTTGGAAAAGACAATGCCAAAAGAAAGGTTTGTTGAGTTGAGACTGTAAATTCATGTTCATCCCCCTTCAATGAATTTATAAATCGCACAAGGAAATCCGCTACTATTCTTTGAATCATGCAATACCGATAGAGGACAATGTCTAGAAGAAGGGGATCTCCATCGCCTCGCATTGTTACTATTGTTCAAATCCTCAATCAGAGTCGGCTCTTCAGCAGTTTATCAAGATCAAATGGGAAATTAGTTTGTGGTTGATTATGGGAACTTGGGGTCATTTCAATCCCTCCTACACATCCATACATGACTTTATCCTTAGCTGGTTTTCTGGAGCAGCAAACCATGATATGGAACTCAAGAGTCGGGGCATCGTTATGATATCTATTTTCTGGACAATATGGGAGGCAAGGAACAAGGCTAGGATGGAGGTGCAACCTTCGTTCACATGGCTATAGGTTCGAATGAAGGGGCTGATTTTTGAACTGGGATCGCTGATTAAAGGAAGAAAACAGTCTTCTATTCTGTGTAGGTTACTCAATATGCCGATTGCTCCTTCTAATTCTCAGGGTAGTTGGATCAGTTGGAGGCCACTGCTGCATGGTTATAAACTTAATGTGGATGGTTCTTTTATGAATGGAAAAAATGCATGGGGGAAGGCTATTACGGGATGAGTATGGTTCAGTGGTGTTCGCCTTCAGCAGTTTTTATGGTACGAGGAGTTCTCTGGGGGTGGAGTTGAAAGTAATACACACCGGTCTCATGCTTTGCAAGAAACTAATGTTGATGTGTTTAGAGGTGGAGTCTGATTCTGAAACTACTTTACATGCCATAAATAGAGAGGTGAATCCTCCTTGTCACCTGTCTTACCTTGTTCTTAGTTGTTCCTTGGAGATTAGTCATGTTTTCTTAGTTCAACATGTGCATAGGGAGGCCAACTTTTCTACGGATGATCTTTCACAGGGGAGTAATCAAGAGGAGCCTTTGATTTTGTTTTCTAGTTTGGGCTCTCTACCCCAAAAATGTAATAATTTTGTGCAAGGTAATTCCCTTGGTTTGTATCATTTTAGACTGCCGTAACAGATACCTTCCTTAATGGGCAGTTTTCCCAGGTTTGCATAATAATAAAAAATCAATTATCGATCGATATTTACATTGATTCAAAACTTGATTGTCATTGAGGGATGAAATTCCTTTAAAAACATTACTTTATCTAGTAGTGTGGTGTTAGGGCACTCTCTTTTGAGAAAGGATATGTTTTGATAAAATTTAAAAAATTTGGGTTATTTCAAAACTTGAGTTATGAAAAATTTCTGAGATTTAAAAAAGTAATTAATGAGTGTTGTCCATAAATCCAAAGTGAGAGTTTTAAGAACCATTGTGATGTTTTGTTTTAACATTTTTTTTATTTATTGACAACTAATATTTTTGTAAAAGAATTCTTTTGTTCTTTAAGATCAGACCAAATCCATTAGAATGAGTTTTTGTAAGAAATATGAAAGTTTCTTAATGTTTTCATACTAAAAAAAGGGAGAGATTTTTTTTCTTTGATAAAGCTGTTTTTCAGAAATGGGTTTCCAGACATAGGTTTTCAGACTGAGCGGTACTGGATGCAGAAGATGTAAGGAATATGGAAGATGGAATTTCTATAAAGTTATTGATCAAATGCACCATCAGAATCATATCCATCGGCATGAAGTTAAAGATTCATCATAATTATAATAGGTTAGAAATTTAGAAGTTGCTGAGTGAGGAAGTAAGAATGACGTTGAAGAGATTGAAGGAAGACAATGATCTTAGGAGTTAGAAAGTTCTTAAACTTTCTAACCATAAGTTATTCAATGATTTACTAGTTTTTTTTTCACAAATATCATAAATTTTCTATAACACTTATGATTAAATCCTTATTAATAAAAAGGGGATAATAGGTGTAGACAATCATATTTGGTTTTGGTTAGAAAGAAAGAAGGTGCTGAAAGTAAGGGAAGTCATAATAATTTCCTATGAAACTCTGAATATTCTTTTCCAATATTAAAGTTATCATAAATCATGAAAAATATCATGATAAAATATTTTTAATAAATAGAGTAATTGTAAAGATTTTATTGGGTCCTTGAACTAAGAAAAAGTTTTCATCGGATCCAGAAGTACCGGGCACAAAAGTTTTCAGAAGTATGAATGAGTTATAACTGATGGGGTTTGAATAATTTCAAAGTTGCAGAGTGGAATTTCCATCATAATGAGAATTCATTGTAAATATAATTACATTATAATAATAATTCCATAATTACAAGGATTCCATTAGGCTGAAGTTGAGGAAGTTCCATCAGACTGAGTCTGATAAGGAAAGTCAATCGAACTGACTCTGATGAGGAATTAAACTAGACTGGTGTTGAGGAAGTTCCATCAGACTGACTCTAAGGAGAAATTCAATCAGACTAACTCCAAGGAGGAAAGTCAATTTTACTAACTCTAATAATGAAAGTCAATCAGACTAAATTTGATAATGAAATTAAATCACATTAACTATGACGGGGAAAGTCAATTTGGAATGAGATGAGAAATTTTAATCATAAAAAGATGTGGAAGATTGAATCATAAATAACTGAGGAAGTTCCATCATACTGAAGAAAATTTAGGAGTTTAAGAAGAATGATTATGGAGAAGACTCAAGAAGATTACAAAATATTTGTGAAGAGTTGAAGTGGTAAAAGTTGAAATTCAAATATTCATAGATCTCAGAGTTTTTGAATTCTAGTAAGTAGGAAAAGTTTGTCAGTTTTCTGCCTTTTCTATTCTGAGATGATTATAAATATATTCACAATAAATTCATACTTTGTAACCATTCATGTGAGCAGAAAAGGCAGAGTGCTACATAATTCATGACAAAGTTATATTTCCTGACCGAGACCTCATTATATGGTCAAAAATTTGGAAGTTATTTCTTATTATAATGATGAATATTAGACTAAGAATTTGAGTAGAGTTTGAGAAATATATATTGATACTGGGTTCATCATACTAAGTCCATCAGACCGAATTCATTGTTCTGAGTCCATCATACCCATCCTCATTAGTCTGAGAGAATAGAACCCAACCTTATCAGACTAAGGATTCCAAATATAGAATTTGTGGAGAATTTTGAACAAAGTATTTATTCTTTTTTTGGATAAAATTTTTGCAAGAAAACATTTTAAACTAATAGGAGTCGGTATAATCATTCATATCTGGAGATATGAGGCATCTAATAGGTGTTGGCATAAGTTTTATTCACTTATTCATTATATTGAATTTCTATAGACCCACAGGAGTGGCTATAACAAGGATGTAGGTTCTCACACTGAGGCCAAAACTTATAAATCTTATGCGCTTTACTTGATCTCCTACTGTTACATGCCTGAGTATTTACTAAAAGATGACAAGAGAATGGACTTTAATAGGTTTCACGAGTTAAGTTTCTAAAAGTATTGAAACTTCTAAATGGTTAACAACTGATTAAAACCCCCTTCTCAATTTTTGTTTGATCCTTTATACCTTCAATTTCCAATACATAATATAAATTTTATGATAATAATGTATCACATAAAAAAATGTACCTTATCCATAAATTCATATTTGTAAGGACATTCCCTAAGTTAAGAAATTATTTTAGTGGTTTCATAGTTTCACTTTCCATTTTTCTATAATAATTAAAACATGAGATTATAAATTTACATGATCAAAAATTAAGTGAGACAAAATAATTTTAATTTTATTAATTATCCCACTATTTTATAAATTCCTAAGAACCCTCACCATTAGAATTAGAATGTCTAGTTTTATGAAAATTATAGTGTAAACCATCCATATTTCCCTCCCTATGATCTAGAATATGGCCATGAAAACCATAATATGGTGTTTAGGTAGGTGGTCTTGCCAACCCATAGACTTTCATTTCCTTATTCTGTTGAGTGGAATCCTCAATATTGAAATCCTGTCTTAGATTTCCTCAACACCTGGCTCCAAATTTGTATTAAACAGACTATGACTATTAAATTCAATAAATTTTTGGTTAATTCGACTTGAAACCCTTATGAAAACTTCCCAATAAAAGTAACTGTCCATACCATGGTCATGTAAACAATTAGTTTTATGGTTGTATTCTTAATCAAGTAATGGGAGGCTTAGTCTGACTTAATATATGATTGAGTGATTTTTTTATTATGTGTAAATTTTATTATTTTATCTTTTACATGTCTTGTTAATATTAAGTGGACTTTAATTAATGGATTAACCATGTTAGGATAAAACATTTATGCATAATCTATTTATTTTTATTCAAACATTCTATATTAGTTCATTTATTTATGTGATCATGGCCTTGCATCCATATAATAAATTTTGCATAAGATAGAAATAAAATAAATAAATAAATGACTCTACCATGATTTTATCTAATTGTTAATTTATTGAAAAGACAATTAATCAACCTATGAACTTAGAGGAAAACTCCTTGTGTTGGTATTGGCACGAGTTACAACATTCCACCTATCCACCTGTGTATCACCTGAGTTAGCTTCATCTCGGTTCTGTCTTGAACCGCCTATATGCTTCTTGGGATACTCATTTTATTACATATGTTTATAACTCACATGTAGGCGAGGTGAACCAAATGATTGGTTAAGTGGAATTACATAAACAACCTTGGACACATTGTTCCTACATAATAAAAGAGGTAGGGATGACATGCATGCCATCATTTTTAATTTAAGAACAAATATTTCCACAACCCATGAAATAAATTAAATTAAATAAAACAAGTCTGGTAAATTATCACGATCGATCATACACATTCAATGATTATGAAAAAGAACATTGGCTATAATTCACTTTAATCCATTCTTTATTATTAAGATAAATTTTCTTATATTAATTAACTAATTATGTAATTAATTAATCCAGCCAACGAGCCTGTAGCCTAGTGGTACAGGCTCCTTCTTGGCATCCAAAAGACCCAGGATCGAATCCGGGCAAGGGTGAATTTCCCAGGTACTGTAGCAGTACTGTTGCAGTGGCGACACTGTAGCAGCGGCAACACTGTAGCGGCGGAGGGACTGTAGTAGATACTGTAGCAGTGGCGGTACTATAGCAGGGACTGTAGCAGCGCGAGTACTGTAGCAGTACTGTTCACTGAGGGGTCTTTTGGGACAAAAAATGGGCTTTCAAGCCTTGTATTCAGGCCACTTGGCCTTGGGCCTTCGGGCTATGTAATGGGTCTCCCTCTACCCAGTCTAAAGAGGTCTTTGCTTTCAAATAATAAATTGAGGCTTCGGCCCCAACCTTTAAAAAAAAATTAAAAAAAATGTAATTAATTAATCCACTTTATCTTGATGACCGTATAAAGTCTCTTGGAGCAACCTGTCATAAAATCATTCATGGAAAATAAACCAACATGACCCATAATTAGATATAATTGTAATAAATTAATTGAGTATTTATAAATTCTTCAAAACCTTTATCAGAGAGTCAAAAACATCTAGTGAAAACAATGTAATTAGGTTTTAATGTTTTAATTAGTTATTTTAATGTAATTTAATTTTGTCTTTTATTAGGAGACTACACAGAATGTACTATCAAGATACACATCACATTTCTTACTTTCCACTTATCTAGGATAAACACCCAGGTCCTCAGCACGTATCTTGGAAAATTTACATAGTGTGTACTAATGAGCTACATGTCATGTGTTCCTCTTATTGTGTGTTCGCATAACCCACTAATGGAATCAACATGTTCTTCATATGGGATCACATGATGTGTTATGTGGCTACATGCTATATGTTCTGCTCTCCATGTGTCTGTGTAACCCACTAATTGACTCGATGTGTTCTTAAGACATGAGAATTAATGGGTTACACAATGTGTATTCTAGCTACATGCTGTGTGTCCCATTAATTATCCAGTATTCTAGTCTCACACGGTTATAAACCATGTATTTGACTACATGGTTTTCACGAATTTCATTGCTAAAACGTGTAAACTACATAATGTGTACTCCTTCTACACACCATGTAGTTTGAAAAATCATGTTCTAGGTTGGCTCAGTCAAAATGTGGTGTAAAATAAATGCACCATGTGTGATAAATGTTTGGAACATCATATATCCCATGACACACCCATGTACAGTGAACTTGGGTTTATGACATGTACTTTGGCTACACACCATGTAACCCAATCTACCAGCCATAATCTTTGGATCCTCCCTATGGAATCTCCAATCATTATTCATCTATTCTTAGTCCTTAAGAAAATATGAATATTGAATTATGAATAATAAAATGTTTAAAACATTTTAGTTAAACTTTGTATTAAATAAAAAATAATCTAGAAATAAAAAACTAACCACTATTTCGCATAATTGATTGAAAAATAAATAATTATAAATTTAAATGTAACTGCTCTAATACCACTTGATAGTTTTAGATGTAGTGAAACAACCTTTTGGGTATAAATTCATTATATATTTAATCATATTTGATGGATCATTCGAAAATGGTGCAAGATGAAAACATTAGGACCAAGAAATTTTTTCCATCGAATATTAACAAAGAACAGTCATCATAACCAATAAGATATCTTTTCATGTTAAATTTATAATTAATTTAAATAGATTGGAAGAAATATTACATTGTCTTAGGATATTTATTTAATGATTTTGTTGATCTCCTGTAATCCTTCTTGGTCTACTATTATTTCTTAGGGATGATCCAAAGTAGATCCCCTATAGTGGTGATCCACAGATGGTCCTTTAATCTCAAAACAATACTGATGGATTGCTGAGTGATAGCATTGAAGATTGATTGTATTATATTGTTCATCTTGATTTATTCAAGTTCCTCCAGGCTTGAAGGAATCTATCTTATTATTCTCATTCTTGAGATGATGACGGAAGGAGGAATCTAGAGAGAAATCCGTTGTGCACAACAATTCTCAATACTTGATTAACCCTACACAATAGATGCGACCATCTATTTATTGAGTTAGGGTTAATGTTAAAATATTATTTAATTGAACAATGACCCTTAAATAATATAATAAACCTTATCTGACCCCATTATATATAATAATAATAATAATAGTTTTATGGCATGCAGTAACTGGAGTAATGATAAGTATTATTTTAATGGTTTGTAAATTAATATTTATCACTAGATAGAATTTTGGTTAGCTTTTCCTCCTCGAAATTTATCGAAAACCCAAATAAATATTTAATTAAATATTCATTCATAAATAAATATTCTATTCATATTATGGTAAATAAATATTTATCAAATATTTAATAAATTAAAATTAATATTTTATTCACAATTTGGAAAATAAATATTTATTAAATATTCACTTAATTAAATAAATTATTTATTAATGAATTAATAATTATTTATTAACTTATGAATAATATTTTCAATCGATAAATCTTGAATAAAATTTTTCCTCAGTCTTGAGAATAATATTTATTCCAATAATTAAAATCAAATAAAATTTAATTGAGATCAATAGATTTAATTAGTGTGTGACCCTCTAGGATTATTTCTCATTGACATTAGGTAGCCTTGCCTAAAGTCCAAGATTATTATCTAGTAATGGGTCAAGGAACCCAAGATTAAAAAGTTAATGTTGTAATGTCGATAACCACATATGATCACTTGCTGTGTAATATAATCCCCTTGTCATAATATCTCATCAACCAAGATGCACACATGTATCATCAACCGATGTGATTGATACATGTTTCTTTGACTATTTGAAATAAACTTTTATTATATCATGGACATGGATTTTAATGTGATAGTTCCATTTCAATCAAAGGGCTGAGATATCAAATTCCATAAGGTTAGAAAGGAAATATCCTTCCTCAACTTATTAATTAATAACACATCACTTCTGACACACCCAACATATCCAACTTCACCACGAAAAATATCATCATGGTTTAAAAAATACATCAAAGTGAATGAGTCATAGAATAAATTAATAATACTCATAAAATCAAAGGATCATTACACACACTCACAGATAGGGATACCCAATGACACATCAACATGAATAATTCCTACAGGCGGGTATATTCTCACAATCTCCCATATTGAAGATTACCAAATGTGAATTTCATGAGATGAAGTATCATCTTCTTATGAGTACTCACACTTTATAGTCAATATAATATTTGTGTTATAACTAGATACACCCTAGGGGGGGGGGTAAATTAGGGTGACATATAAATTTAAACTTTCCTTCGTAGTCAAGTTAACTTTATTTTAGGATCTTGTTCCCACATTGGCAGGAACATGTTCAACATCTCAAACTTGATTCAATCCTAACTAAAATAATCATAGATATACAAGAAAGAAAAAAATTACATGGTAAATAGGTATTTTTACTTGGTTCACCATAAAGGACTATTCCAAGGAGCATGCATAAACATTGTTCCCATCATACCATAATCTACCAAGATTTACTAGTTTAGTGGATACATTATTTCAGTTATGGTCACTTTGTAATAGGAATTCTACCTTTATAATATTTAGGATTTGGTAACTCCTCTCCCAAGGTGCACTGCCTTTATAAGATTTAAGGTTTGGACACTTCTCACTTAAGGTGCACTACCTCTTCTTCACTCTCACTCATTGCTTAAATGAAGGATCTTCCACAATTTATATACTTTTAGGTCTCTTCAAAAGGATAGAAACATAATTACTTTTCCCTATTTATAATGATACCCTTCTTGAATCATAGTCTTGATATGATTCTCTCTAAATTCACTGCTCACTTAAAATAGATATTCAAAGCATTCTATCAGTAGAACTTCCACTTTCATGAAACTCTAAACTTTCACACAACTCTATAGTTTTGCGTACAAATTTACACTTTTATCAGAAAATATTTCACTATCATTCAACTTTTTACTTTTGTACAGCTTTGACCATGTCATGAAACTCTAACCTTTCATGTAATTTTCATTGTCTCATAAAACTCCCAAATTTAATGCAACTTTTAATCTTTTGAAAAACTCACTTGATCTAAATATACACAAGTTAATTTATTCACATAATTGATGAAAATTTGAATGCATTTGTTAAAATTTCTTGGTCAAACTAACACAATTCCTTTCTTCACACAACTCATGTATTCACTACTGATTCACACAAATCTTTAAATAATTAGAGATTTTGATCTTTGTTAGGTTTTTCTCTCTCTGAAATGTGGGTGGGAAGCTGCCTATTTATAGACGTGATCGAACTTTTGTGCAACTACATTTCACGTTATTGAACATGTGCACAAATTTACTGGTTTTCTTATTTTCAAATATTTGATGTCTCCTTTTTCGTGCAACTATATGCCTTTATGAAACTTCTATATACATTTTCGTGATTCATAAAACTTTTCTAGGTTTTATAACTTCATCAATTTGACATTGACTTTAGTGTGAAACTCAACACCATCACAAAAATCTATCTATATTTAACATGTTCATGCAACTATGACTTTCAAAAAAACCCATAACTTTTTAAAACCACTTTCCTTTTCCAAATATGAAAAAAACAACTTTATAACAACCATTTCTTGAAACTTTTCACATATTCATGAAATGTTTCATGTATCGCATAACTCTACATTTCTTAAAACTTCATAACTTTCATGAAACACTTGAATTTTCCTTATTTTTATGAGGCAACCTCAAATATTTAATTTTTCATAAATTCATGAAATAATTGATACATTTCACACAACTTCTTAACTTTGTTTGAAAATATTTTATTTTCCAATTTTCTTTGAGATGGCTTGAAATCATCATATTATAGGATTTTAAACACTAGAATCCTATAGCTTAGATTGTATCTATTGTGTGTATCTAGAAAACTTCCTTCATGATTGAGTATCTCCACCTCATGATTTTAGAAGAAAACTTCACCATTATTCACCCTGTGCATTCTGAATCTTCAATGAATGTGACAATCTTCTCACATAGACATCCTCAAGCATAGTAGGATATAATAACCTAGGTTTCTCTAGACCAACCTTCCTTAATTATGAATATTCATCACCCAAAGAGCCATTGACCTCCATAACATGACTTTTATACCATATAATCAATATCTTATTCAATCCATTGGAATTCATAACATAACCTCAATGCCATGTATTCAATCTCTTCTTTTTTACCAGACTAGGGGAATCCATAGCTCCCCTTTAACCATCTCACAACCCCCTTCTCACTACCTCTAGATATAATATCACCATATATCAATACTCTAGTAATATTATATGACAATGTTATTGAAAAAAAATCTAATACCAAACATATGCCTGGGTCCAACCATCCCCCCGTTCATATTTTTTTGTCAATAGTATTATAAATCCATACTCTTCCAGACATGCCAAACATTTCACGGATATGGAATTATGATTCCTCATTTTTCTCCTGATGAATTTTATCTTCCCCTCTGACATCAAAATGCAAAGGGTATTATCAGATCTTCCTTTTATGACATCTACCCCTTTGTATTAAAAATACAAAGAGCCATGTGAATTTGTATTTTACATTCACACTCCCACTTAAGGACTCATCAGATTTGTCTTTTATTTCAGGCCCCTTTCTCATAGAACTTCACAGGGGATTACTTCACCTATAAATGTAATCCGCCTCAAACAATAGTATCCATTCAATAGATCTTACAAGATATTGAGTAAAATATATGGGATCACATAGTTCTCTTCCAACTGATGACATCCATATAATACCATCATTCAGACATGGAGTCACTTTCTTCAAATTATTGCACACTACCTATAGATTTTCAACACTTGAAATTACCAATTAGCATTTAGTCATTAAAATATCCTCTAAGACAACTGATTCATAAATTGTTGTAGGAAATAAAAGTTTAATACAATAAACACTAATGTTTTCCATATCAGTAACTTACTTCCATAGATTCTAGCATCATGAAATTCATTCTTTTGAAAAATCATCCTATGATCTCAATCACACTAACACCAAACATTCAAAAAACAAGTAGTTAAGATCAAGTGTGAGAGACATACCACATGTTAATCTAACTAACACCAATTGTTAAAGATAACCTCATGAAACCACTTGGTATGCATGATCTTTAGTTTATCACATGAATCCTTTATTAGATAAGGCTAAACAACCTAGAGTTCTTGTCACCAAATCTCCTTGAATATATATAACTTTAGACCAATACCACTTATTGATACCAATCATTGAGCTTCTTCTAAATGTTGAATTCCTCTTTAGATTAGGGAGACCAATATATGAGGATGTTATTTATTTTAAATTAGATTATTGGTATCCTAAAAATAGTCAATTTTTACCACATTATTAGAACAAAATAAATAAATGTTAAATACATGAATGTTTCTGCTTCTCCACCAACACATATCTTCTTAGTGGTTAAATACCATTTGAATTGATGTCTGATTCAAATGGTTGAATATTAAATGTCACTTGGAACCACAATATCATTCAAATTTATCTTTAATAGCTCTTTAGTTTCATATTAGGATCTTCATTACATGACTATCCCTTTCTATGACCTACAAATTCCAGATAAAACATTGAAAACTAGAGTGGTTATTTGAAACCACTTACTGAATCTAATACTATCATAATCCTGACTCTTCTTGTTGCATGTATCTCCATTCAACTTATGAAAATGTTCCCTTTCATAACACACACCCCCATGGATCGCATCTCCCACTTAAGTATGTACCACTTCGAACATATTTTAGAAACAATTAAATGCATAGAGAGAGGGGTACCTCAAACATACTTAAGTAGAGGATTGTGACTGTTCTTGCTAGACCAACCCTTTTTATTAACTTTCTTCAACACCTTAATAGTGGTTCTATTTGTAAGAACACTTGTGAAAATTTAATTTTGGGTTTCTTATTTAGGCTCCTATATCTTCTATAGATCAGGTTCCTTATATATTGTGATATTGAACCCACACATTCATCTAGCTACATTGTCTCACCATATGAGGTGATTATAAACAAAATAACTTCCACTGAACACATACCTTGTATCATCTTTTCTTGGTTTATATGTTGATGAAACCATTCTTCTTCCATCCCCAAGCCTTTAAGATTCTTGAAACACACTCATAGTGTATCCCATTCTTCCACTGTAGTAGCATCTCATGGATACCTTCTTATGAAATTATTGACCTTGAGATTTGCAAATATTATTCATTTGATTTGTGAATTTTAGATTTTAATCCTTTCATACCACTCTTATAGATTCTTCTATTTAGGGAAAATATAACTTATGATTTCCCTTAGACAAATTTTTCTTTGTCTCAAGATACCTGATCTTTTATTATTTCTACTTAATCTGAGATTCCATCCACATTTAGTTCATTTTTATATTTTATTATCTCTTCAAAAATTATCTTGATTGGGATGACACTTGCTTTCAACTCATTTTTAGCGACCGTTTGTTGTTTGATCTCATTTGACATTTCTTAAATTAGATCAATTTATTCTTCCATCATGGAACCCATATTCTGTAAATCAATATTTAAGGTCACCTATACACTTTTCAACAACTTATTCTTTATATAAAAATATTAAATGATCACATGGTACACTTTCTATATGATCTCCCATCAATCCACCTTCTCTTATAAGGATTCAATCTCTTCTTGATCATGGGGAACAAATTCATTGAATTTATGACCATATTTCATATCCTATCATTCCTTATTAGAGTTAAAATTATACAAGAGTGGTTCATCTTCATCATTAAATTCTCCAAAAATTTTATTCTTAGACTCAATATATTCAAATGGATCCTTAAAGTTTCTCATTTCAAAAACTTCATCCTCAAGTGACTCAATATTTTTCTCTTATTATTTAATAGAATATTTCAAACTTTCAATCATCTTGTATAGAAATCTAGTATTCATCTTGATATTCACTAATTATTTAAGATTTAATTTATCAATTAAGTCCTTTCCCATTCTATCAATTTTTGATTTAAGGTTGTTAACATGTTCTATGGTTTGTTTTAATAGACCATCAAACTTTTTATTTTTCACTCTTCTACTTGTAGTTCAACTATACCCTCTGGTTATTTATACTCTTGGAAGAGACCTATATTCTTAGATTTATAAGAAACTTCCACAACATGGTTAAAATCATAGGAAATCATATATTTAGAATCATTCATCTCTATTGAACACCGAGTGGCTATATTTTTTATAGATAAATGATTCCCAGTGGAATAGACCTGCAAAAATTTAAAATCAATTGAATTTTGTACCCTTTTGGATTTTGATCTGGTCATATTAGCTAATAAATAATTTGAAGTTGAAATAATCTTGGGTTCTCTCAAATTGGATAATAGAGACTTAGGAACCCAACCTTGTTTGGTATGAGATTTTCTATGAGTTATATGGGTTAAAATATGAATATATTTTAGTCTTATATATCTATAATTTTTTCAATAAAATTCTTAAATTAGATGCCAATTTTTATGATAATAATTACAAAACTTATTTTTGTGAAATCCATTTTACAAAAGTAGTATTTTTAGAAGAACTGTAATTATTTAAAAACTAAAACCATAATAATTTTTTATAGGATTTTGAGAACCCATAATCATATAAAGATATAGATCACCATGGGAGAATTGAGCAAGAGTATTTTTGAGCTCTTTGATTTGGGATTCTAAATTATCAACTTTTAGTTGTTCTTGTAATTTCAAAACCAAATCATATTTTTCTTTGGAAAGAAGGTCCTTTTAATTAAGAAATTATTTCTATTTCTTTATAAGATATTTTTATTTTGAAAGGATTTTATCACAAAAATTGACAAGTTCATTTTTTTGATTGGAAGAGGAAGAAGAAGGGGATGAATGAGAGGAATAATAGGAATGAGAAGGCAAGTGAGAAATGGGAGAGCTAGCCTCATTACCCACCTCAAGATGTTCCATGAGGCATTTTTTACATGAGTCACCCTCAAGGAGGATGAGTCAAGGGAGTATTCACCAGCACTCCAAGTTGAAACTTTAAGGTATTTCTTACCTTTATTCTTTTATTTTAACTTCTTTTTGTAGATTGGTCATGTCATCCTAATATTTCCCTTATTATTGAATTCATAGAAAGTTACTTTTAGTACTTCAATTAAATCATTATTTTTAGTAGGGTAAAATGTTTTCTTCTTCTTTTTATTTATTTTTTCAATCTCTTGGTCAAGTGTTCAATATTCGATTCATTATTAGATGAATCATCATCATCAATAGCATTGAATCATTAATGGAAAAAGGCCTTTAACAATGATAGAATAGGCCTTCATCAGCACTAAAAAAGAGCTGATAATTGGAGCACGGTTAAAAGCCCAAAACTTTTATCAGTGCTAAAAATGCGTTGCTAAAGGCCCCCCATACCAACTCTTTTTTTAGCACTATTAAAGGGTCCTTTTAACAGTGTTTTTTTAGCGTTGTTAAAGGGGGACTTTAACACTTTTTTTAGTGCTGATAAAAGCAATGATATTAAAGGGGGTAAAAAAAATATTTCCAAACATCCATGAGCATCCAACCCCTTTATCAGTGCTTCCACGACCCCTTTAACAACACTCCATCCCCCTTTATCAGCGATTTTCACCCCCCCTTTATTAGCGCTTTGTGAATTTCCAGCCTCATGCGCGCCCGCCTAGATTCGAACCTTGCACCTCTCCTTCGAAGATGGAATGCCTTTATCCCCACACCATGTTGTTTTGCTATCTTTTTAATGTTATATATATATATATATTTATATAATTTTTTTAAATAAATCAAATAATGAAATAATAAATAAACAAATAAATAATAAATATTAAATAAATAAATAAATAAATAATAAATAATAATTGAATAAAACATAAAAAATAAAAAATAAAAAATAAAAAATAAAAAATAAAAAATAAAAAATAGATAATAGATAAATAAATAAATAAATAAATAAATAAATAAATAATAATAAATAATAAATAAATAAATAATAAATAAATAAATAATAAATAAATATTTAATAAATTATTAATAAATAATTAATAAATTAATAATAAATTAATAATAAATAAATAAAAAATAAATAAAAAAACCCTAAAACGTTAAGAAACTCTAGAAACCCTAAAAACATAGAAATGACCATAAAATGTGATCCTAGAGTACTTTATCAGCTCCACAACCAGTAAAATCGAAGATCATGAAATGAGATTCAATATGATATGTAGTATAGGTTGAAAAGACACATGGATCAGAAGTTATAACTGTTTGTATTTTAAGAAATCGGGGCCAGTGACTAAAAAATCTGATTTGGAGGCCTTCTAGGCCTTTGTGGGAAAATAAAAAGTATTTCAATGCTTGAAGAGCTGCTTCCAGACCTAAACGACCTATATCTCATCGTAGGATTTGATTTGGTATGTGGTAGAGCCCAAAAAGACACTCGAATCAAAAGTTATGGCCATTTGAATTTCGAGTTACATTTTAAACTTATTTTAGATCTTTTATTAATTTTTTGATTTTTTATCTTTAAATTGATTTTAAATGACTATTACTCAGTAATAATAAGCAAATTATTAATTAAAATTATTTTTTTAATTATTTTATAAGTCTTTTTCACTAAATATCTTATATGTTAAGTGTAAATGCGTATTTACCTTATCTATAACATATTTTAAGAAATATATATTATATTTATATCAGTATAAATATATTTATATATTAATATATTATTTTTAATTAAATATATATTTTTTGAAGTATATTTTATTAGCACTTGTAAAAAAGCACTGATAAAGGGGGTCTTTATCAGTACTTTTAAAAAAAAATTGATAAATCCCCGCCTTTATCAGTGTTTTTTTACAAGCCCTGATAATGGGTGTTCCTTTATCAGTGCTTGTAAAAAATCACTGATAAATCTACCCCTTTAATAATTCATTTTTATAACTATTAAAACCCCCTTTAACAATGTTAAAAAAAGCATTGTTAAAGACCCCATTTAACAGTGCTTTTTTTAGTGTTAAAAAATGGGGTCTTTATCAATGTTTTTTTTCTAGCGCTGTTAAAGCCCTGGCACTAGATAAACTCAGTTTTGTAGTAGTGAATGCAATTATTATTTTATATTATTTGGATTCCTTTTCTTTTTTTAGATTGATGCTTCATGGTGATTTTGTATATCACAAGTGTAACACCCCAAGGTTTTCTAAAAATAAATTGAAATGTATGAAACTTTGTTTTAAGTAGATAATTATAACTATACTTTAAACATAATTTTACTACTTCTATGTTTTAAATTTCGAAAAATGGTCATCTACAATTGTGTTCAGTATGTTATTTGGATTCTAATGGAACCAACTTGTTTTTTTGATGAATAGTAACATACCCTTATGAATAGTAATATGAATAGTAATATTACCCTAATGAATAGAAAATTGTATTATTATTTTATTTTCTTAAGGCTTTAATATAATGACATATTGGTTAATTTTTCAATGTGATATAAAAGCAGTTATAGAATTAAAATTGTTAATTTTTGAATTAAGTATGATTTTATTTAAAAATTTAATTAATAATATTTAGAAATTTATTTTAAAAAAATGTAGTTCATTTTTTAATTCAAAACGTCGAAAAATGGTTAGAGTGAATTTTTGGGATTTTTCTGAAACAATTGATTTTTCAGTGAATAGTAAAAAATACAGTTTTGAGTTTTAGTGTGTTAATGATATCATTAATGATGTAATAATGATGTAATAAATCTGGAAACTTGTGCACAGTAAACTAAGATGTGAGGTGTCCCAAGTGTCCACTACCTTGGGAAAATACAATGGGCAAGCCCATGGTTTTGCAAATACCACTAATGAGGTGTCCCTTGAAAATTATTAAAATATTCCCCCACTTTTGCTATAAATACCAACCCATTCCTTCATTAAATTTATTCCCAATTCTTCTTAAATGAAGCTATGGCCTCTTTATATCCCTAGTAGTCCTCCCAAGGTTTCCTCAATCCCCCAAGGTCCCAACCTTCAAGTTCTAGGAGTTACTCTACAAGGTAAGAAAATTCTCAACTTCTTTCTTTTTCCATTCAAGTTCTCTTTTATGTGGTATAGAATACAAGAATCCATACCATGTTCTTATTTTCATCTTATTATTTATCTATTATATTTTATGATTCATTTCTGTATGGGTGACCCTTGTCCCCTTTCTTTTTAATGTTTTCTAAAACCATGTTGCATAGCCGTTAGGCTGCCAAATGTTTGTAAGGGATTTCTAAACTATTCTTTTATTTTAAGTTCCTTTCTTTTATTTCCTCAAATCCTCTTAACCAAGAGGAATTAAATCTCTATAAATCATTTATATTCTGGATTTTCTCATTTTTATGGAAAATTCAACATCATTCTTCTTCCCCTCTCCCACTTATTCAAGGAATTAAAACACCGTCCGTGATGTGTCGATTTACCGACATCATGGATGATGTGATTTCAAATTCTTTTACTTCATTCAATAATGGTCATGAAATCATTTTTATGGTTGAACCATGTTATAATATAATTTCTTATTCATGTTTATTTAATTCTTTTGAACACATGGTTTTAATTTATAAAACAAAACGAGTTCGTTATTATCAAAGAACCACTAAAATGATCTAAACGAACATCATTAATGTTTTAACTTCTAAATAATCCTCATGTAAGAATTAAAAATGATAAATGGTATAATTTATAGTATTTGAAATATATAAATACCATTCTATTCCAATTCTGGAGTTTCACATCCAATCGACATGACCAATCCATCATGAACCAATCATGGAAATCATATAAAGAACACACCAAAAAACAGTGCAAGGAACAAAATACTAACAATTAAGGGGTGAAATGATGTAATGAAATGATAATATAAGGTATTATAAATATGTATATTTTTCTTTAATATATTAATAAAACTCTTTTAACCATTATACAGGAGGTTTAAACAAGTTTTAAGTAAGACAAACCTGATGTAAGGGAATTCTTAACCCGATTTCCATCCTTTGGGTTAACCTTATACTACAATATTTATGTAGCATTTAAATTGTTTATGTGATTAATTATGATTATATTATGTTTAATTATGTGTATTTACAGAGTATATACATATTAAATCCACTCTATTAAGTCACACTTCAATTATGTGATATTTATAAGGGACTTTTCTTCTAAAATATTCTTTTAAAATTCTGTTTTACAAAATTCAAAAGAAATGTTTCTATGCTATTATTAATGTTGTATGATTATGTTTTGGATATTGGGAATTGTTTATGATGAATGGTAGGACCTATATTTTCCTCCAATTCATTGGGTATGTGTGAGTTTGAGTTCAGCCGCATGGTTACTCCATGTGTAACTGTGATGGTTACACAAATTGTCAGGTAGTCGTGAGGGTTATAAATTATAAGGTAGCCGAGAGGGTTACAAGATTATGTAAGTAATGTACCAAGATGAATTTATGATTCTATTTATGTTCTTATATTTTTTGTGGATCATGTTTAAATCTCATGTTTCACAAAGTAAGTATATATGGGTGACAAGTATGTCTTTTGAAAATGATTTCATACGTTACAAGTGTTCATGGGCTAATGTGCTATTTCTTTCTTTTATATCCCTTACTGAGATTTTGTACTCATCCCAAGTTTTTAAATTATTTTTACAAGTTATAAGGATGAGAAAGAAAAATAAGGAAGCCAATTTAAATGTTTGAAGATTAGTCAAAGAAATCATGTATTAAGCTTTAATTTTTTATATTTTGAAAAAAATGGAAACTGTTTTTATGGTATCCACTCTGTAACAATGTGTAATGTTATGAATGTATTATGTACCAATTATCTAAATCTCTAAACTTGAAAATATCCTCATTTTAAAATGAAGTTAATTCTTGACTAAATTCAAGATTATGTACTGTAATAAGGCCGGGTCCTTATAAGAGAGACCCAATTAGTTCCTCAAGCGACATATTTTTTATATCTTTCACTTCTTATATAGTCATCACCTTTGGTGCCCAAGAGCTTGGTAAGACCTAGAGAATTTTATTTAATAAAGTTTTTAAAGACAAATCATTACCAATATATTTTCATACATTGGAAATTTTAGTAAAACAAGTAAAAATATCATAAATATAATCATTTTCATGTATACTATAACTTTCAAAGTCTTGTCTATACAAATAAAGATTAGTGTCTTTGACTTTGTTCTTGACTTCATGAGTAATTTCTAAAAAATTTCAAAATTCATAGTAATTTTTGCAAGTAGTTATTTTATTAAATTCATTTTGGTCAAGCCCTCAACGAAGATCATTCATGGATTTTCCATCTAATTAAAAATTAGATAAATATTATGGATTCCATTTATCTTATTTTGTAGGAGTATAACCATACATTACCATTTTACAAAGAGGATATCTAATGATTCTAAGGAAAATTGACATGCGAGTTTTCTAATAAGATTAATTTATTCCATTAAAGAAAATATCATGAGTATAATAGGTAGAGGCCCATCCTATAATTGTACTTTAAAATTGATTAAGACATTGAAAATTTAAACTAATTTTTGGAAAATAGGTATTTTTGAGAAAAACACAAAAAACTCCTTTGATACTAATTATTGTTCAGAGTAAAATAGAAAGTTAGGGGGAGTGAATTTCATTTTAAAAAATAAAACAATAAATGAAAATGGAAAATTAAAAATAAAATTATTTTAATACAACGAAGTGATAAAGCGATAAATTCAATATATATTATAAAGTTAATATCAAAGTTAACTAAGTGAGTAAGAACATAAAAAAATGTTAATTGAATTTATTAAATTATTAATATCAAGATTATATGTTGAAATTAATAAATAAAAAGAGATATAAAATAAAATATGATAAAGGACTTCAATAATAGATCAACGTGAGAGCCTACGTCTCCTACCCTCAGGTTGAAAGGTTTGTCTTAGTCCATTTATTTTAACTAAGATCAAGAAACCAATTACTCCCCTATTTTTTGATGGAAGTATCAAGAAACAAATACTCCCTTTATTTTTGAGGGAGGTAACAAGAAACCAATCCTCTATTATTTTTTTATGTAAGTAGAAAGAAACTAATTGTATTAGGTGGGATGAGTAGAGAAAGATTTTCTTGGTGAAAATCCATTACAAATATTGTCTCATATCTCTCAAAGGATAGAATAAGATGAAAGAGAGATAGATATAAATAAAAAAATAGAAGATAAGATCCATTGATAATATAGAAATGAAATTTGATTTTGATATAGGGCTTGGAGATTCGTAGATAATTGATAGAGATTATTCATTGAAGCATTGAGGGAATTATCAATCTTCTAATCCATAAAGGTCCTGGATTTATATCCTCAAGATCTTCAAGTAACATTATATAATTATACTTGTTAAATAAACTATATCAATGAAAATTTAAGATTATTGGGGACCACATGAATTAAGAACTTTGATACGTAGAAACTGCCCCACCGGCTAGCTGGATGGTCCCACTAGCTAGCTAGTGAACTTACTAGGGCTGCACTCGCTCTGATTTCTTCCACCAGTTGGATGGTAGACTCCTGAAGTATTTGGCCTTATATATAACACCATTGGCTGAATGATGGATCTACACTGGCTATTCGGTGTTGCCTTATACAACCATCTTCAACTAGATACACCTTGAATTCCATCCATGGTATTATATTGGTTTTATAACTTCATTCCATGATCTTAAAGCATGAATTAAGACTGGTCCAATCCTTTGAAGAGCTCATCCAAAATCCTTTGAAAATATTTTAATAAATTCATCAAGTATATTAATGAAATCACTTAAATACCAAATGGAGAGACTGAGATTCACCTAAATGAAAATGTTAGATACACAAGATAGTGTTTGTAATCATAAAAATACCATGGGATAGAGAGAGAGAGGTACAAGAATCAAAACATGTGTCAAGGGGTCCAACCTACGAACCCACCAACTCAAATTCAGCTACTTGAGCCCAATAATATAATCTATCCTAAATGATTACCATATGAGACTCTCTCAAAAAATCTTGGTACACCCACTAAACACACAATCCAAACACTCATGTCTCTCCTGGATAACCATTGAAACCCAAGTGAACTCGGTCTATGTTAAAAATACCAATGTTGTTCCAATATATCCCAATACTTCATATGTTTTAATACTCACAAAAACCCAATTTATTTTACTAATAAGATCATCATAAGTGATTTTAGGTAAATAATTTATATTTACTTAATTTATATTTCTTTTAGAATCCATTTAGTTTATATATGTTTTATTCAATTTTCGAAAAAAATTTCTTAAGAAATTTATCTTACGCAACTATCAAGTTTGAATAATTTGTCTTATGAAATTTATTCTACATGATAAGAAAATTATCATGTGGCCATTAAAATTAAATTTCTCCAAAGGAATTTATCTTACAAATAGAAAACGTCTTTCACTTGAAGTCATTATTTGATAAAGGAATTTCTCTTAGGGGGGTCTCTCTAACTAAATTATCTTACAACGTAAGTAAATTCAGCAACAACCCAAAATTTTCAATTATATTTTTTTCCTAATTTTGTGTGTTATTTTATTTTATACTCAATAAAACTATATCCTTTAATTAATGAAGTGGGTATGATTAAAATGAGACTGTTGGGTTTCGACTATGATATGACCGTTGGTCAATATGATCGTTGTTCAATATGATCGTTGGTCAATATGACTGTTGGAAACTATAATCTTAACATTGTGTTTTTATAAATGCGGTTATCTTGGTTAATTAATATAGAAAGAAGATTGAATGACCTCATCCAGTAGACTCAAGCCATATGAATCCCATCTGTCGGAGCTTGGGAAGGAGGTAGCATCACTGAGCTTTGCTCTAGACCAAGCCCAAGTCAAACTTCAACGTATGAAGCTTGAACGGAATCGCCTAAGGGAGAAGTTCAAGCTGATAGAAATCACCACTCAAGCAATGTTGTCTGAGCCACCCCAAGATTCTATCACCATAACACACCTTACACTTAGGTCCTATGCTGGTGTTATAAGGGGATATGTAACGAGACCTTAGCTTCTTTGTGTAATCCTTTTATATAAATAAAATTGTTATTTATTCTTATGGAAAAGTTTGTGAATTTAAAATATCCAGATAAATATAGGATGTGTATTATTGATGAATTTAGGAAAAAGGGGTATTTTATTAATAATGTGAAATGATTTTAAAAAAATGTTCTTCTATAGTTGTGATTAGTGAGAAATTTAGAGTCTAATAAGATCAACTTGGTTTTTAGTGAATAGTAAAGTAGGAATAGTAACATACCCTTATGAATAGTAATGAATAGTAATTTGACCAAAAAAATAGAAACTTCACCCATGAATGTATAAATACATTTTAGACATCTTAAAAGTGAAGAAACGATCATAGTTTAAGTTTTAGTATTTTTGTACGCCATAAATATTTTATTTACAATTTTATAATTAATTTAATAATTTAAAATTGAAATGTATTTTCATAAAATTTAATCATAAATTTTTACTTTATTGTCTTATGGGTATACAATATTTTTATGGGACCTTGATTACTTTTTAAGGTGTTACAAAATGAGTTATAGTTTTAAAGTTGTATTTTTGGAATAAATAATGATTTTATTTAAAAATTAAATTAAAAATATTTAGAAAATTATTTTTATAAAATGGACTTCATTTTTGAATTTAGAGTATCGATATTAGGTTAGGGTGAATTTTTGGGATTTTTCTGAAACAGTTGAATTATCGGTGAATAGTAAAAATGTAGTTTTGAGTTTCAGGTGTTTAATGGCATCATTAATGATGTAATAATGATGTAAGATTTCCGGTCGACTTATGAATAGTGATATATGCTATTAGGTGTCCTAAGTGTCCAATACCATGGGCAAATACCATGGGCAAGCCCATGGTTTTGCAAATACCCCCGATGAGGTGTCCCTTGGAAATTAATAATTTATTCACTCACTTTTCTTATAAATACCAATCCATTTACCTCATTAATTTCATTCCAAAATCATCATCAACGAAGTTCTGGTATCCTTAATTCCCAATGATTACTTCAAAGGTGCCCTCAAGCCTCCCAAGGTCCCAACCTTCAAGCTTTCAAAGTTACTCTTCAAGGTAAGGGATCCTTTCACCCTCCTCTTTTAAAGCCATGACTTCCTTTTTTTTTGTGTCTTCTTGTTTCCATCTATTTATGTTGAGGGTATGTTCTTATATGTTCTCATTACTATCCATTTCATGTATAATTGTTGAGATAACCTTTTTTCTCTCATCAATTTATTTTTCTGAATTTTTATGTGACATAGTTAGGCTGCCAAAATTTTTGTAAAAGAAATCGCATCTTCTCTTTTCCTTCGAGTTTCATTTTCATATGGTATTTCCGTAAAATATCCATACCATGATATTATTTATTTTTATTATATAACCATACTATATTATGAGTTATTTTTTAGTGGGTGACTCTTGTCTCCTCACTTTTCAATGTTTTCTAAAATCATTTTATACAACCGTTATGCTGCAGAATTTTCGTCTCAAAATCTCTCTCTTTTTCTCAAGAAATTATCTCGTATTATTTATGTGAATAACCAATTATATTTTCATATCCATTTGTATTCATAAATATATAAAATTTATCTATTTTATTCTGTAATTGACATACATATAACCCTCACTCCCTTTCCATGGGTTATAAATGACTTAACGATCAAGTTTGTAAGAACTTTTAAAACGACATGATTTTGAAATGAAACCCATTTATTTTATTCTCTATGGGTTATTTATGAAATGTTTGATTATGATATATGTGGCTCACATGAAAATAAAGACATATTAAGGGTGTTCCCTGATATCTTTCCAATGCATTGGGTAAAGAATTAATCTCTAGAGATGACAAGTTTCACGATACCTTGGTAATTTTTATGACACATCGGGGATAAACCTTGGTGATATGTTCATGAATGTCTAAATGAAATATCGTAGTCACATATTCAAGTTATGATTCAAGTTATTTTTATTATTATATTCCTATTCTTCCATTTCTTAGGCTTTTATGACTTTTATCATGTTCTTATTAATATTGCTCAAGATCACATGTCAACTGTTTCACTTGTATTCCTTACTGAGCCTTATACTCACCCTTTTCTTTGATGTATGTCACCAGGATATGATATGAGGTAATTGTACATAGGATGAACCTATTATGAATCCTTACAATTGGTTTAGAATAATGTTTTATGTTGTTTTCATGTATTATGTTCCTGATTTCCAAGACACTAGACTTTAAAGATCCTTTGTTTGTAAAATGTAATGAAAAGTTATGTAATAAAAAGAAGGGATGACATAGTTGGTATCAAATGGAGGTTTAGTTATATATGGAAATTAGGATATGAAAACTGTAGGAATAACCCTACATAAAATTTTAAATATAGGAAAACTTCCTGATATTTTGTTGAGTATTAAGTAAGTGGTTTATCAAGCAAATACATCCCTGTCTGGATATGAGCAGGTAGTGGTGGCTCTGGCACAGATGTACATAGGGGTAAAACTCGAAAACACCGCTTTGAGCTAGACTCGAATGGGAACTGGTTCACGAAAACGGGCCTTGCTGTACTCTTGGTTACAACACTCCCGGGGGATATGTTTGGTTAATCATAAGCTTTTTATGAATCATTATGAAGGATTTATAGAGAAATGTAATTGTTTAAAGAAGTTTTAAGACATAAATCCTTTATAGTTAAAAGATTAGTAAATGAAATAAGTTTCTAATTAAGGTTTTATTCTTTTAGAAATGGTGGGAAATAGGAGGAACTGTGCAAATGGTGACCACAATGGACCATGCGCTGACGACCCTCCGATGGAAGCCGGAATGGAAACATTCATGCGAATGATGAACCAACTGATTCAAGTTATGGGAAATAACTTGAATAAAGCTAAGAGACTGATCTCATCACGAAGGGAACAAAATTTTTTTGAGTCCTTTATGCACCAATTACCACCAACCTTCAGTGGATCGACCGACCCATTGATTGCTGAACAATGGATCAGCTCTATAGAGAAGATCTTTTCTGTGCTCCGCTGTTCAGAGTAAGAGAAGGTCACCCTGGCTGTCTATCGCTTAGAAAGAGAAGTTGACCAGTGGTAGGAGTTGATTAAAAACATGAGGCACAGAGTGGAGGTTGAATATATGGGGTGGGAAGATTTCATAATGATCTTCTTTAGAAAGTATTTCCCTCGTTCCATGAGAACAAGAATGGAGAAGGAGTTTCTCGAGCTGAAGCAGAAGGAGAACGGATCTGTCAGAAGCTATGAGATGAACTTCACCTGACTTTAACATTACACCTGTATATTTTTAATTGATCCAAATGTCAAGGTTGATAGATTCTTCGGTGGATTGAGACCTCATCTGCTGAAGAATCTAGCCAACTGAGATTATGACAGCTATGAGGAGATTGTGCGAAGTGCGATGAAAGTTGAACTGAAGTTTGGTGAGACGCAATGGTCTCATAAATCTAATGACAAAATGAGATCAATGGAGCCCAGATTAGGGAAGATATTTGATCAAGGGAGAGGAGGCAAGAAATTTCAATGTCCCACGTGTAATAAATTTGAGAAGAAGCATTCGGGGATCTGCCTGCTCGGTAGCGGGAAATGCTACAAGTGTGGAAGAGATGGCTATATTGTGAGGAATTGTCGTAGTGTGGTGAAACCTCAACTTCCAAACACTAAGGACAAGGGGAATATGGTACAAGCCCTACCTGATGTCCATTTACTTAAGTGTGAACAACTTGGGCATTTTTATAATCACTGTCCAAATCTGAAGGCAGTGGAGGGGAACCACCATCAGCCTCAGCAAAGACCAAGGGAGCAAGGTTGTTCTTTTTCTATCATGACAGCTAAAGTTGAAGCTCCAAATGATGTGGTAGAAGGTACTATTGTTGTTCTCTAAAAGCTATCAAGTACTTTGTTTGATTATGGTTCTACGCATTCCTTTATTTCCTCTAAGTTTGCAAAGAATTTAGAATAAACCCCCGACTTGATAAAAGTAGAGTTATCAGTCAAGACTCCAGGTGCGATTATCCAAGCATAATCAGTGTTTAGAAAATCTATTATTTACTTTGGTGAGCATAATCTTATCGTAAATCTAGTAGTCATTCCCATGTTTGAATTCAATATTATACTAGGGATGGACTGACTCTCAAAGTATAATGCTAAGATAAAATGCAGAAGTAAGGAAATATCATTAGTCTTAAATGGAAAACCTAAAGTTATCTTCCAAGGAGAGATATCTCAACCTAATATTTGTCTAGAAAAACCTTCTATATCCTTCTTTATGGAATTTATCAGTGAATAAGAAGAAGTAAATGAGAGTTTGAGGATAGAAAATGTACCCATCATCCAGGAATACATTGACGTATTTCCTGAAGAGTTTCCTGGACCTCCCCCAGAAAGAGAGGTAGAGTTATCTATTGAACTCATACCTCGATCTCATCCAATATTAAAGACCCCATATAGGATGGAAAATGTGGAGCTGGAGGAATTAAAGAAACAACTCCAAGATCTTTTGGAGAAGGGGTTTATCCAACCGAGTGTGTCTCCTTGGAGATAACCTGTTCTCTTTGTGAAGAAGAAGGATGAATCAATACGGTTATGCATTGATTATAGAGAACTGAACGGAATCACAGTAAAGAACAAATACCCTCTTCCAAGAATTTATGACTTATTTGACCAACTTTGTGGGGCTCAATTCTTCTCTAAGATTGATCTTCGATCTGGTTATCATCAATTGAGGGTGAAGAAGGAAGATATTCCAAAAACTGCCTTCTGATCAAGATATGGGCATTATGAGTTTGTCGTTATGACTTTTAGACTGACTAATGCACCTGATATTTTTATGGATTTGATGAATAGATTATTTAAGGACTACCGTGATAACTTTTTGGTAGTTTTTATTGATGATATTATGATATATTTCAAAAGTTGTGAGGAGCATGAGGAACATCTAAGGGTTATTTTGAAAACTCTACAGAAGGAAAGAATTTTTTGAAAGTTCAGTAAATTTGAATTCTGATTACAACAAGTTTCTTTCTTAGGGCACATTATTACCAATTAAGGAATTACAGTTGACCCTGTAAAGACAAAAGTTATAGAGGAGTGGCCTCAGCCTACAACAATAATTGAGATTCGTAGTTTCCTTGTATTAGCGAGATATTATAGGAGGTTTGTGAAAAACTTTTCATGGCTTTCTAATCCATTAACCAAGTTAACTCAAAAAGGGGTCAAGTTTATCTGGACAAAAGAGTGTGAGGAAAGTTTCCAAGAGGTGAAGAAGAGATTAGTTACTGCACCTGTGTTAACTCTGCCCTCAAGTGGAGAAGGATTCGTTATTTTTAGTGATGCATCTCTAAAAGGGCTTGGGTGTGTCCTCATGAAAAATGACAAGGTCATTGCTTATGCATATCAACAGTTGAAGACTCATGAGAAGAACTATCCTACGCATGATCTGGAGCTGGTAGTGGTTGTTTTTTCTCTGAAGATATAGAGGAACTATCTTTATAGGGAGAAATGTGATATATACACAGACCATCAAAGTTTGAATTATATTTTCACACAAAAGGAATTGAACATGAGACAAAGGAGATGGTTGGAACTCCTTAAAGACTATGATTTTTCAATACATTATCATCCCAGCAGTGCAAAAAAAGTCACTGATGCATTAAGCAGAAAAATCCCAGTTGTTATTTCCATTATGAGGATTCAAAGAGATCCTTTGATCAATGACCAAGTAAAACTGGACATGGGAATCATAAAGGAAGGGACATCATAAACCCTAACCCAAATGATTTCTCAACCGTCACTACTAGAGAAGATCAAGAAAGCTCAGAAAGAAGATCCTTTTTTACATAAGAAGTTTGAGGCTGTGAAGGATGGGAAATTTCCTGAGTTCAATACTGATCAAGTAGGTGTACTGAAATTTTGTACAAGACTATGTGTTCCATCTATTCCTGAAATAAAGAAGGAGCTGATGGATGAAGCTCATAGCTCTACTTTCTCTATACATCATTGTAGCACAAAACTGTATAGGGACCTTCGTGATCATTTTTGGTGGGATAATATGAAAAGGGAGATTTCTGAATACACTTCAAGGTGCTTGGTATGTCAGCAAGTGAAGGCAGAGCGACAAATTTCTAAAGGGGTATTACAACCACTACCCATACCAACATGGAAGTGGGAAAATATCACTATGGACTCTGTCACTGGTCTCCTGAGAACTTCCAAAGGAAATAATGCGATATGGGTTATTGTGGACCATCTCACCAGGACTGCCCATTTTATCTCTATTTGGGAAGATTTCTCTCTTGATCAACTTGCTAGGATTTACATGAAGAAAGTTGTAAGCCTGCATGAAGTTCCACTTTCTATAGTATCTAATCGTGATCCAAGGTTCACATCAAAATTCTGGAGAAGTCTTCAACAAGATCTGAGCTCTGAATTGAATTTCAGTACGACCTATCACCCCCAAACTGATGGCCAATCTTAAAGGACTATTAAAACACTTGAGGAAATGCTGAGAACTTGCTCAATGGAATTTAAAGATGGATGGGATCAACATATCTCTTTAGTTAAGTTCTCTTACAACAACAGCTTCCACTCGAGCATTCAAATGGAACCATACGAAGCTCTATATGGGAAGCGATGTAGAACTCCTACTTGTTGGGATGAAGCTGGTGAGAGAAATATTCTTGGGCCTGATCTTGTGCAAGAGATGACAGAAAAGTTCCATGCCATCCAACAACACATTAAGGCTGCTCAGAGTCGGTAAAAGAGCTATGCCGACAACCGTCGAAGTGACTTGGAGTTTGATGTTGGTGACAAAGTATTTCTTCATATTTCACCTTGGAAGAGATTCATGAGGTGTGGGAAGAAAGGGAAGCTCAAACCTAGGTACATTGGCCCCTATGAAATCCTTGATCGTGTGGGAGCAGTGGCCTATTGGCTTGCACTTCCTCCAAATCTAGCCCAAGTTCATGATGTCTTCCACGTATCCCTCTTGAGGAAGTACATACCTAACCCTTCACATGTACTAAATCCAGAGGTGGTACAAATGGAACATGACCTCTATTATGAAGAGTATCCGGTGGAGATCTTGGATCGTAGAGATAAGGTTCTATGCAACAATACTACCTACCTTGTTAAGATGTTGTGGAGGAACCACAAATGTGAAGAAGCCACGTGGGAACCGGAGGAGTCCATGAGACAGAAGTAGCCACACATTTTCCCATCAGAGGATATGAGATAAAATTTCAGGGATGAAATTTCTTAAGGGGGGAAGAATGTAATGACCTGAACTTTTCAATTATATTTGTTTCCTAATTTTGTGTGTTATTTTATTTTATACTCAAAAAACTATATCCTTTAATTAATGAAGTAGGTATAATTAAAATGAGACTGTTGGTTTTCGACTATTATATGACCGTTGGTCAATATGACCATTAGAAACTATAATCTTAACGTTGTGTTTTTATAAATACGATTATCTTGGTTAATTAATACAGAAAGAAGATTGAATGGCCTCATCCAGTAGACTCGGGCCATATGAAGCCCATCTGTCGGAGCTTGGGAAGGAGGTAGAATCATTGGGCTTTACTCTGGACTAATCCCAAGACGAACTTCAATGTATGAAGCTTGAACAGAATCACCTAAGGGAGAAGTTCAAGCTGATAGAAATCACCACTCAGGCAATGTTGTCCGAGCCACCCCAATATTCTATCACCATAGCACACCTTATACTTAGGTCCTATACTGGTGTTATAAGGGGCTATGTAACGAGACCTTAGCTGCTTTGTGTAATCCTTTTATATAAATAAAATTGTTATTTCTTCTTATGGAAAGGTTTGTGAATTTCAAATATCTGGATAAATATAGGATGTGTATTATTGATGAATTTAGGAAAAAAGGGGTATTTTATTAATAATGTGAAATTATTTTCTAAAAATGGTCTTCTACAGTTGTGATCAGTGAGAAATTTAGAGTCTAATAAGATCAACTTGGTTTTTAGTGAATAGTAAAGTAGGAATAGTAACACAACCTTATGAATAGTAATAAATAGTAATCTGACAAAAAAATTGAAACTTCACCCATGAATGTATAAATATATTTTAGAGATCTTAAAAGTGAAAAAATGATCATAGTTTAAGTTTTGGTATTTTTGTACGCCATACATATTTTATTTAAAATTTTATAATTAATTTAATAATTTAAAATGGTAATGTATTTTTATAAAATTTAATCATAAATTGTTACTTTATTGTCTTATGGGTATAAGATATTTTTATGGGACCTTGATTACTTTTTAAGGTGTTACAAAATGAGTTATAGTTTTAAAGTTGTATTTTTGGAATAAATAATGATTTTATTTAAAAATTAAATTAAAAATATTTAGAAAATTATTTTCATAAAATGGAATTCATTTTTGAATTCAAAAAATCGATATTAGGTTAGGGTGAATTTTTGGGATTTTTCTGAAACAATTGAATTATCAGTGAATAGTAAAAATGCAGTTTTGAGTTTCGGGTGTTTAATGACATCATTAATGATGTAATAATGATATAATATTTCTAGTCGACTTATGAATAGTGAGATATTCTATGAGATGTCCCAATTGGCCAATACCATGGGCAAATACCATGGGTAAGCCCATGGTTTTTCAAATACCACCGATGAGGTGTCCCTTGGAAATTAATAATTTATTCACTCACTTTTCTTATAAATACCAAGCCATTTCCCTCATTCATTTCATTCAAAAATCATCATCAACGAAGTTATGGTCTCCTTACCTCCCAAGGAGTCCTCCCAAGGTTCCCTGAAGCCTCCCAAGGTCACGAGCTTCATGCTTTCGAAGTTACTCTTCAAGGTAAGAGATCCTTTCACCCTTCTCTTTTAAATCCATGAATTCCTTTTTGTTGTGTCTTCTTGTTTCCATCTATTTATGTTGAGGGTATGTTTTTATATGTTCTAATTACTGTACATTTCATGTATAATTTTTGAGATACCCTTTTTTCTCTCATCAATTTATTTTTCTGAATTTTTAAGTGACGCCGTTAGGCTGCCGGAATTTTTGTAAAAGAAATCACATCTTCTCTTTTCCTTCGAGTTTCATTTTCATATGGTATTTCCTTTAAATCTCCATACCATGATCTTATTTATTTTTATTATATACCCATACTGTATTATGAGTTATTTTTTAGTGGGTGACTCTTGTCCCCTCTCTTTTCAATGTTTTCTAAAATCATGTTATACAGCCGTTATGCTGCACAATTTTCGTCTCAAAATATCTATCTTTTTCTCAAGAAATTCTCTTGAATTATTTATGTTAATACCCAATTCTATTTTTTATATCCAGGGGTATTAATAAATACATAAAATTGATCTATTTGATTCTTTAATTGACATACATATAACCCTCACTCCCTTTTCATGGGTTATAAATGACTTAATGATCAAGTTTTTAAGAACTTTTAAAACGTCATGATTTTGAAATGAAACCCATTTATTTTATTATATATGGGTTATTTAAGAAATGTTTGATTATGATATATGTGGATCACATGAAAATAAAGACATATTAAGGGTACTCCCTGATAGCTCTCCAATTATTTGGTTAAAGAATTAATCTCTAGAGACTACAAGTTTCACGATACCTTGGTGAATAACCTTGACAATTTTTTTGACACCTCGGGGATAAACCTTGATGATATGTTCATGAATATCTAAATGAAATGTTTTAGCCAAATATTAAAGTTATGATTAAAGTTATTTTTATAATGATATTCCTATTATTCCATTGATCAGGCCTTTATGACTTTTATCATGTTTTTATTAATATTGCTCAAGATCACATGTCAACTGTTTCACTTGTTTTCCTTACTGAGCCTTCTGATCACCCTTTTCTTTGATGTATGTCTCTAGGATATGAGATGTGGTAATTGTACATAGGATGAAACAATGATGAATCCTTACAAGTGGTTTAGAAGAATGTTTTATATTGTTTTCATGTATTATGTTCATGATTTCTAGGACACTAGACTTTAAAGATCCTATGTTTATAAAATGTAATGAAAAGTTATGTAATAAAAAGGCGGGATGCCATAAATTCCCTTATAGTGGATGTAAATTATTTTACAAGGGGATTTCATAAGTATATTATCCTATGAGAGGAAATTTATTATAGAAATCATACCACCAAAATAAAATAATTATAAACCATATTTGATAAAGTAAATTATCCTAAAATCTCATAAATTTAAAGCATTTATATTTAGCAATGTCATTTTTTTCTTACATGGTTCAAAATCACTGTATGCAGATCTAAATTATCCCACACATTCTCAATTTATCTTATAATATAATAATTGTCTTATGTTGATTGAATTATCATACAAGGAGTTTAGATATCATTCTAAGATCAAAAGATTAATGGAAAATAATTCTTTCTAAGGAGTACAAGCATTCATCGAGATCAATAAAGTCATTTTACCAATGGACTTAATAAATAAGGTTGTTCTTAGTAGAAGTGTTATAAAGATGAATATTATTTTAAAGATTTAATTATATTTTTGAGGATCTTATTACCATTTCAGTATTCCAAGGAAATTCCAATTATTATTTTATTTTATCCAAAATAGATATGTTCGAATGAGGAAAGAATGAATTAAATAATGCACCTATTTACAAGAAGATGTATAGTTCTATGATTGACTAGAGTTTCCATCAATAGAAACCTTTTTATTCTCTATTTTTAAATAATAAGGTTACATATATATATATATGTGATTTTTTTAGGTTATATATATTTTATCTCGACCATAGGAGTTTATAATAATAATAACAACAATTATGGAAGAGTTTAATTAAAAAAAAAGAGCTGTAGATACTCAAGAACACAAAAGGAACATAATTTGTTTTACTTATCATTCAATTATTCTACTATTTTATAAAGAATAAGAATTTTACTAATTTTTTCCATTCAAATATCATTTAATATAGTCAAATAATATTCTAGAGCTACAATTTTAAGATCTATTCATTCTCTTGAAGAGTTTTTCATCAACTAATACTTTCTTATTGCAACTGTGTGCTAAAATGAATGTTATTTTCTTCATATTATTTCTTTGTAAAGTGTTAAATCCTTGTAATGAGTGTTTCAATGGATATAGATAGGTTATTTAAATGGATATCCTAGTTTAAATCTCTTGTAACTTTGTAACAAGTGAAAACATCTTGCACTCGATTGGGAAACCGCTGGAAAAAATATTTTTATAGTGAAAATCACTAGGTTTGTAGTAAAGTGTTGGTGGAGTTGATTGGGGGATATTTGTGCCCCAAACCATTATAAATTATCTTTGTACCACTCTTTTTTTTAATTTATGATACATATATGATAAAGAGTAAAGTAATTATTCTTTTAATTTTTTAAGAGGGTAGTTTTAAGTTGGTGAAAATTTAAAGAATTATACCCCTCTTGAATATTTATACAACATAACTAGGACAAAAATTGGTATCAAAGCAATTAAATTTCAAGTTCTTAACTTTTACCAATTGAAATATGAAGATAAATTTCTAAAGTTTCTATAATGGATGACATAAAATAAGGAATTTCTATGGGAATAGATCTCTATTTATATAGAGAAAACTATGCCTACTGGAAATCTAGAATAATTATCTACTTAAAGAACCTTGGATTAAAAGTCTATATCAATGTTTTGAAACCGTACAAAAAACCTACAAGTGAGCCAAAATTATGGTATGGTATTCAATAAGTAGAATATGATTTGAATTTAATATCTATAAATGTTATTATCTATGGTATTAGTCTATATGGATTTAAGTCTCATAATTACCCACCACAAATGAGATGTGGGAAACCATATTTGTAGCTTACGATGGAACTAAAAATGTCAGAAAATTATAGTACAATAATACTAAGATTAATTTTGACACCTTTAAGATAAAATATGGTGAAATAATAACTCAAATTAATGGTAGAATCACTAAAATTATCAATGATTTTGTTATTATGGGAACTATTATTCCCGAATCAGATCAAGCTTTGAAAGTTCTCAGAGTTTTCTTTCAAAATGGATTGAGATATCTGATGCTATTAGAAAATATACACTTATAAAGGATCTAAAAATAAATTATTTTATTGAAATTTTTATGATGTGAGAGTAATAGATTAATGAAGAGGTTGGTAATCACAAGTTTGTAAAGAAGGAAAATATTACCTTTAAAGTTTATACTTCTAAGGATAAAAAAATCCAAGAGAAAATTTATTATTTGACTCATCTGAGAAAGAAGAATCAAGCTATCCATAGTTTTATATTGAACTTATCAGTTTGTAATAAATTTCAAGAAGTTTTATAATAATAGAATAGTATTTAATAAACCCTTAAAAAAATATAATAAGTTTTATGGTAATTAAAAATAAGTAAGATGTTATGAATGTAAGGATCCTAGGCATATCATGCCAGATTTTCCTTAGTTGAAAGTGAAGAAGAAATATGAAAAGAAATTCCAAATAAAATCAGATAAAAAGATTAAATAGAAGAAAAATATGAATAAAATATGGAGTGATTATAAATAATCTATTATGGATTATCATTTTGATTCATAGTACAATAATTCTAAGTATAAATCTAATATGTGCTTCGTGGATCAGACAAAATAGGTACATCCTATTTATTATTCTTCTTATGAATCTATGTCCAATCCTGAAAGTTGTTCTTTTTATGAGTTAAATGAATAATATTTTATGTTATATGACAATTATTAATCTCTCAAGAATAAGAATAATTCACTTAATAAAACTTATGATTGTGTTCTAACTGAGAAAGGCGATATGTCTAAACAAATTTTAAAACTAAAATCAAAATTTGATGAATTTGCTTATAGTTGTGTTTTACATGATAGAAAAATAAAGAAATTAATGTCTGAAAAAATATCTAAAATATGTTTCACGTGTATTTACTAAGGTAGAGGATTACCACAACCAAATCCTCAAAAAAATAAAACCCAATAAAGACAAACAAGACATATACAAGAATGGTGAAAAACCTAAGCTATATAGAAATTATTTTGTACATAGTTCTAAAAAAAAACATGCATAATATTAATTTTTTTCACTATGGTATAAATATTAATTATTATAATTATTATTTTATAATATATCCTTAATTTTTTTGTTATAAACAAGGATTTTTTTTAGAAACTTTTCTAAATTTAGTGCTAGAAATTCTAGAAATGCTGAAAATTATAGAAAGTGTAGAGAGATTTGGGTTCCAAAATCTTTAATAGATAACACCATTGGTCCTAAGACTATTTGAGTACCAAAAAACATTATTGTTTAATTTCTTTTTATAGGAAAATAATCTATAGTAACAAAAATTAAAAATGGTTTATAGATAGTGGTTGTTCGAGACATATGAGTGGAGATTTTCCCAACTTTCACTCACTATCTTAGATTGATAGAGGCTATTTCACATTTTGTGATAATAACAAAAAAATATTATTAGAGTTAGATATATTAGAGATCCACATTAAGTTATCATCAATAATGTTCTTTATGATTAATGTTTTAAGAGCAACCTGATAAGTATTTCTTAACCTTGTGATGATAGTTTTTTTTATTATTTTTGCTAACAATTCTTGTTATGTTTTTAAAGATAAATTGTTTAAATTTAGAGAACATAGAAATAAAAATTTTATACTCTAAATAAAAAATTTATGGATACAAAATTTAAATGGTTTGGATACTAAAATTAACGAATCTTGGATTTGGAATAGAAGGATTGAACATTGTAATGTTTATTCCTTGAGAAATTTGTCTACGATAAATTTTATTTCTTATTTGACTCAACTTCAATTGGGAAAAAAGAAACTATGTGATGTACACATGTCATATTTCAAACTAATCAAATAGATTTTTATATCTAGAACACTTGAATTTACCCACATGGATTTGTTTGGACCCTAAAAAAATACAAGCCTACTGGTAAATCTTTTTGTGTGTGTTTTAGTATATGATTTTTCAAGATTTAAATGAGTTTACATTTTAAGACTTACTATTAAATAATATAATATTTTTATTAACCTTTTTAAGTTATTACAAAATGAAAAATATGTTAAAGTTGTTTCCTTACTGAAAACATGACATAAAACACACCTTATCCTCCCCTAGGACACCTCAACAGAATGGTGCTGTTGAAAGGAGGAATATGACCCTGTAAGAAATTGGTAGAACAATGTTATGTTAATATATAAGGCCTAATTTTTTTTTGGGATAAAGCTATTAACACAACATGTTATGTCATTAATAGAGTTTTAATAAGGCTTATCTTGAAGAAAAAACCCTATGATCTAAAAAATAATAAAAAACAAAAGGCTGGATACTTTAAGGTTTTTAGATGTAAAGTTTAAATCTTAAACACCAAGGGAGATATTAGTAAGTTCGATCTAAAGGCTGGTGAAGGAATATTCCTAGTTTAATCTACCAATTCTAAAGGTTATAGAGTTTTTAATAAGAATTTAGGGATAATTAAAGAATATACTCATGATTTTTTTTTGAAAATAATATATTTAATCATAAGAAAAATTATGATTATGATGTTAGTGATATTTTGATAACTTGAGACTTGAACCTATTTTTAATGGAAGAAAGGATGATGATGTGGAACTTGATCATGATGAATCCAGTCCTAAAAGGTTGAAAATAAGTGAACTTGAGAGTATTTTTCCTAGACAACCTAGAACCCTTAAAAACCATTCCTTATAGACTATTATAGGAAGATTATATGAGGGAATTAGGACTAGAAGAAGTGTAGAAATCCTTTCTTAACTTTCTACTTTCCAATTCCAGCTAGAACCAAAAACCATATAAGAAAACTTGAGTGATGAGAGTTGAGTTTTAGAAATACAATAAGAGTTAAACTAGTTCAAAAGGAATAAGTTATAAGAATTAGTTAATAGAACCTATGATTATCCAGTTATTGGAACTAAATGAGTATTTATAAATAAATAGGATGACCATGGTGTGGTTATTAGAAATAAGTCTAGATTAATTTACAAAGGTTATAACCAATAGGAAGAGATAGATTACAAAGAAACCTTTTCCCCTGTAGTTAAATTAGAAAAAATAGGATAATTTTAGCATATGTATCATATATTAATTTTAAATTATTTTAGATGGATGTAAATTTTTTATTTTAAAATGGATTTTAACTAGATCAAGTTTATGTTAAATAGATTCATTGTTTTGAAAACCCTTATTTTCCAAATTTTGTTTTCAAACATAAAAAAATATTATATAGTCATAAACACACACCTAGAGCTTGATATTAAAGGTTGATTTCATTTATTTTATCAAATGTTTTTAATATATGATTGATAGACCCTACACTATTTAAGAAAACATCTTGATCAAATACTCTTATTATTGAAATTTATGTGAATGATGTGATCTTTGGACCCATAAATCAAAAATCATTTAAATAATTTTCAAAGTTCATGAAAAAGGAATTTAAAATGAGTATTATGGATGTGTTAAACTTTTTTCTTGGTTTTTAGATTTATCAAAAAGAATTTGGAAACAATTTAAATCAAAGAAAATACATACATGATTTATTGAAAAGATTTGGACTTGAAAATAACAAGATACATGTTACTCCTATGAGTTATAATATTAAAATTAATTTGTATGAAGTTGGTAAAATAGTTGAAAACAATCCATATATATGTATTATTTTAATTTTTCTATATATAATTAATAGTTGACTAGATATCATGTTTTCAGTATATTTATGGTCTATATTTCAAGAAAATCCTAAAAAACCACATTAAAAAATGCTAAAATAATTTTATGGTATTTTAAAGTAACTATTTATTTATATTTAATTTTTTCAAATACCCATGGATTTTATTTATTTTCATATTTTGATATTGACTTTAGTGGTTACAGATTAGATAGAAAGATAATGTTAGGAACTTTCCACTTCTTAGGCAAATCATTGGTTTTTTGGTCTAGTAAGAATCAACACTTAGGTGTATTATCAACTAATGAAGTTGAGTACATCATATATGGTAGTTTTTATGCATAAATAAAATATATAGACATCATGACCAATGAAATTTTTCCATTAAATATCAACAAATAAATTTTTTCATAACCAAGAGGAGATCTTTTCACATTAAATTTATAATTAATTTAAATATATTAGAAGAAACATGACCACATCTTAGAATATTACATTAATTAAATTATTGATCATCTAAAAACATTTTCAGTCTACCATCATTGCATAGTTAGGAACTAAAGTAGAGCTCCTCTAGTGGTGATTCACACATAGTCCTTTGATCTATGAACAACACCGATGGATTATCGAGTGCCAACATGGCAGATCAATTGTATTGTGTTTTTCATCTTGATCACTTTATGTTTCTTCATGATTGAAGGAATATCTCTTTCTCTTCTCTTTCTTGAGAGGATTTGAGAAGGGGGAATCTAGAGAGAAATCCATTTTCTACAACGATTCTCAATTCTTGATTAAACCCATACTGTAGACATAACTATCTATTTATAAAGTTAGGGTTATGGTTAAAATACTATTTAATTACACAAAAAACCTTAAATAATATAATAAACCTTATCTGACCTCATGTTATATAATAATAATAATATTTTTATTTTTATGGCGTGCACTAACTAACACAACTATAAATATTATTTTACTAGCTTGGAAATTAATATTTATCACCATATGTAATCTTAGTCCACTCTTCCTTATCGATATTTATCAAATACCTAAATAAATATTCAATTAAATATTTATTCATAAATAAATATTATATTCACAATTTTCTTAATAATTTTTTATTAAATATTTAATAAATTAAATTAAATATTTTATTCACAATCCAATAAATAAATATTTGTTAAATATTTACATAATTAAATAAATTATTTATTAATGAATAAATAATTATTTATTACCTTATGAATAATATTTACAATTGATAAATCTTGAATAAAATTATTCCTTAGTCATGAGAATAATATTTATTTTAAGAATTAAATAAAAATAGAATTTAATTGAGATCAATAGAAATGCTTAGCGTGTGGCCCACTAGGATTATTTCTTGTTAGTATTAGGCAGGCTTGCCTAAATTCTAAGGTTACTATTTTGTAATGGGTCAAATCACCCAAGAGAAAGGATTTAATGGTTAAACATTGACAACCACATATGAGTGTTCACTGTGTAATATAATATCTTAGTCAAAATATCACATCAAGCAGATTGTACACAAGTGTCGTCAACCTATGTGGTTGATACATATTTATTTGACCATCTGAAACAAACTCATTGTTACACAATGGCCCTGGAATTTATTATGATGATTATATTTCAATCAAAGATAAAAAATATCAAATTTAATAAGTATGGAAGAGGCAAATACTTACTTGACTTATTAATTAATAACACATCACTCGTGATGCACCCAATGTATCCAACTTCACCATGAACTATATCGTCATGGTTTAGGAAATACGTCAAAGTGAACGAGTCAGGACATGCATTAAAAATAATCTTAATGTATAATGACTATTAAAAATACTAGAAGATAGGAATACCCGATGACACATCAACATCATGAATTACTATAGGCAGGTATATTCTCATAATCTCCCATCTTGGAGATTACTAAATGCGAACTTCATAAGATAGATTCTCATATTCTTGTGAGTAATTCCACTTGACAATCAACATACTATGTGATCTTATCATAAAATTATATTTGAACATATAACTAATATTTAAGATACATCATCATAACATATTAAGGTTCTCATCATAGAGAGTAACTACTATGAACTATTTTGATGTGATAGATACCCTAAGACATTATCACATTAATGTTATGAAAAAGAACAATCAACATTTGATCAAGTATTTAAATTAATATTCAATTCTTTGAATATACATGTAATCTAATGTACAAAGTATTTTTTTAAAGGGAACTAAATCCAATAGAGTCCCTCTTACATTAGATCCAACTATTAATGAAAGATTAGTTCTCACATGTTAAACATACTTCTGTTGAGTATGGCTACAAATTCTAGGCCTATCATGTTTCCATAACTAGGGTTAGTAAAACCATATGTTTTTGTAGTGAATCTACTTACTGTGACATTAATAATTTGAGAAAAGCCCTCAAGTAGTGATATAACCAAGTATCTAGCTCTTATTCCCATCTTAGAATTCTAATATTCTAACTAATTACATGGTGAGATCTTATCATAATAATGATAAAACTCTTCCTTTTTATATAATCCAAGATCAGAACAAGATGTCATTGAACCACTGACTGTAATAAATTTTTCTTGCATATTACCTTATATTTTTTTGTAATACTATATAAAATTAAACGAAGTAAAGATATGTGTTCAATTACCTTGATCACCAGTATTATCACTTCTTCAGACACCAGGAACTCATTTGGTTATTCTTTTCAAAGTACTATAGAATAGTTCTAACTACAAGTCTTTGGTGTTATGTTGGATATATTTCTACATTCACCTATTATGAATTAGTAATACCAAACATGAGTATATATCATGGAATTTGAGATAAATTCCTATCACTTAAGCTTTTGAAATTATTTTAATCTTAATAATCTCTTCATATACCCATGCATGTTTTACTAGAATTATTATACACCAATAAAAATTCAATTTTGAATTGTTTGATCTTTTATTTTTCAAAATGTTAATATATGTACTATTAATAGATTTTAAAAACCCATGGATTTATTTTTTAGATCTTGTTCTCTATAATACGATATCTACTTTAAGTAATTCTTGGAGAAATTTTATTACTTATTCTTAATAAATAGATAATACACAACATTTGTTTTCCATATGTTATCAAAATATTTATCTTGAAAAATTATAATGCTCCCACAAACCAATTTTAGGCATATGTTACTCATTCATTTTCAAATAAATATTCTATGACCTCTATTCATGATTTATTTTTAAATTAATTTATATAATATGCATATCTCATTGGAATTTATTAATTTAACCGACTCTTTCTAGTTATTACTTGTAAAAATATATCATAGGGTCTCCTTTCCACCGTGTCATGTAGACATATTATGTAAGTACTCCTCTAAATGAGGTGGTATTGACTATCAATACCCTAATATAATGATCATAGAATTATTCTTTGGAAAGTATAATTCAAAATTATTTAGTCAAGATAATTAGTGTATAGGTTTTTTCATAGAACAAACCATTAAATAATCAATCATGTGTTACTGGAACCATCTTTTACCATATATGTTTTGTTTCTCTTAAATACTCACTAATAGTATCAAGTCTTAGAAACATTCAAAATATGAAGTCCCTGAATCTTGATACATGGAGTGGATTACTTAAATTCATTCATACTTTTCAACCTTATCATGTTTCCATTTACTTATTCTTTGTAGGAATCATTATTCTAAAATAATAATATATGTATCACCCACTATAGTGAATATAAACCACCTATTTGGTTACGCCTTCCTATGTAATATGTGTCTCTAGAAATACTCCTTTCACTAAGCACAGTGGAGTCCATATTTTTATGCCAACCCATGTGAATCTAGAGCCTTAACACATAGAAGTTAAGTATGCTCCCACTATCTTTAAATATATAGGATTACTTTATAGAAATATAGGTGGTCTTCACTAAAAATTAATATCCTTAGTGACTATATGATTATGAACCCAAATGAACTTTTGTTTTTAATGTTTGTTTTTAGTTAAAGATATATTTTAACAAAAAAATTTCAACAAACACTTATGGAAGTGTCCAAATAGATTTTTATCATATAACAAGTGATATAATATCCATTAGGTAATATAGTTGTAATATGGTTAGTTTTTTCACTTCTATTTGAAAAACATTTCTTGGAAGAAATAATGGAATATTTTCAATATATATGAAACTCATCATTGATATTCCTTTTACTACCATCGTGAAATTAATTTATGTGTGTTTGGGATTATCTTTAATCCATATATATGATCAATGATTACTTGGATAATATGTTATCCAAAAATCCATCTTATATATTCATCAATCTTTACCAAGTGCACTCATTTACTTCACTGAGCATTTCTAAAATTTCTTAAAGGAATCTCATAAAGTATATGAAGTTACATTTAGATTTAGAATATTTCACATGGCCATGTTTAACCATATCTAATATATTTGTGGAATACCTTTATTTATAAATGTTTATTTATCTAAAAAATGATAAGTAGTTTGTTTTTATATCCAATATCTTAGATCAATTGAGTCTAAAACACTTTTATGAATATAAACAGGTCAAATACTTTCAGTTTTATTTTATAAAGAATTATATTTCCACAATCAGGTAGGATTATTACATTTTATATTACTCATTTATTGCAATGGTTATCTATGATTCAAGGGTTACTGAACCATTAAGTTAGTATTAAAGTACTATAAAAACATTTATTCCAAATGTGAAATAATGTCTTGTTGAGTATAATTGGACACTGAGATAAATGTTTTGGTAATAGTGATTACAAACTTGAATCAATCCATTTTGGAAATGAGAATTAGTGATCTCCCCTTAACTGAGATAGGAATCTCCCATTCTTTTCTCCTTTCAAGTTCACTCTATATCCTTTATATTCTTGCTAATTTCTTGTTTTTAAATACATGTATGTTGTAAGCATATTGTACTTTAATACACAAGTGGTGAATATAAAATTAATGAATATACATGAAGTGGATGCATCTCCTTTCTTCTTCAATTTATTACAATTTCTTTTCCAATGTTCATTATTTCTATATAAGAAGCAAATAGCCTCCAGTTCATTCTACCACCTTTGAATCTTTTATCTCACTGAAGGATTCTATAAAGGATATATTGGATTTAGAATATCCATGGGATATTCATCTCTATCTTTCAAAGTTTTCAACATAAGGGTTGGAGAAACATGTTTCAACCGATCATTATCTACTTGGAGAAGTATGTTCAAACGATTATTGAGTGACTTATCTATTTCATTCATTTGGGATTGGATGAATAAGGAAAACATTGGTGGTAAGGATAATAAAATAATTTTAATGGATAATTTTTTATCCAAGTGGTATCCCAATTTCACTAACTGATCTATATACCCTAGAATTTTGAAACCATGATCAATTTCTAGATTCCTTTCTTCCAGTTTAGCATTATATAGTGCATTAAAATCTTATTTACTAAAATATTTTATTTCTATTTCTCAAGAAAAATAATATTAGATATTATGGTGTAAGAAAATATGTCCTTATATTTTATCATGAACTCTCTAGGCAAAGTTGATAATAAAATACAATGGACATAAGAAGTATTCTCTATATATCTATGGTAGGCATCCTTTTCACATTTTCTCACTTAATGGGGTATCATACCAGGAATATGGGATTTTAAAAAACATTTGTGATATTTTTATGAACAAAGTTTTGTATTTTTTTACAATTAAACATTTTGTAAAAGAATTTTTTGGTTATTCAGGATCAGACCCAGTCCATCAGATTGAGTTTTTTTAGAAAGATGAAAGTTATTGAATGTTCACATCCTAACTATAATGTCTTGGATTTTCCGTGTATTATTTTTAAATATTATATGGAATTATTATGAGACCAGGCGCAGAGAAGACACATCATTCAGAGGCCTAGTGATCCCGAAATGGTGGTTTGAACTTTTTTTAAGTTAAGTGAGTCGGCACTTGTGCGCGGTTGTGGCAGTTTCCAAACGGATGCCCGGATTAAAAATCTGAGGGCATCATTGCATCCGGGACGAAAACTTTACCTAAGAACAGGTTTAAACTCGACCGGCATGGATCGATGGAAAAAGTTATATTTTGGACGTTTTTAGTAAAATAAAATAAATTAAATTAGCCAAGTTTATTTTTTATTAATTGGAAACATCCGCTGCAGTGCAACGACAGGGAAACTATTTCCTTATTTAATGTCATGTCATAATGACACAAAAAATAAAAACACTGACTCATTAATGCCACAATGTGACATAATTTCCAAACATGATTGCCCTTTTTAATGAGTTAATTGAACGATGGTCATTGACAGAAAATTGAGTGAAAACTCTGGAGAAATCATAGAACCTTAGGGAAAACTCCAAATGACGAACGACGACGAATAAAAGATGAAAATAGCTCCACCAACAAGTTGAAGGATCTCGAAGATGATGGAAACATGACCCCTTTGTCAGTGATCGATCCCTTTTGAGGTAGGGGTTGTTATTTTGATTCTTCTTTCCCTATTTTTTTGAATTTAAATGATGACCGTGGATCAACCATGAACATGTTGATCCGAGGATTCGTACGTTCTTATGGGAGGGTTTTATTGGGATTTGGGGATTAATCCACGATTATTGTTTATTGTTTTGATCCTTCTCCATTTGATCCTACTAATGGGAGTGAATCAATGCCATGACGAACGATGGCAGAGGTTCGTTCCTCAATTTATTTTCTGGATTTCCTCCACCTTTCTTATCTTGCGCGTTCTTCACGTTCTTCACGGGGTGATGAATAACGGATCGTTGTGCATCTGTTTTGTGATGAAATGATCCCAAATTGAAGATCCTACATCATGATGGCCTAACAGAAGTACGATGATGATAGCAGACGACAAATCGGACAGGATCGAGAGAGATCATTATTCGACCGTTCTTCATGTAGGTGGATCAAAACGTGTTTTTGGAGCCGATCAGAGGCCCAAAAACAATGGATATGACCTCGAGACATCAGGGTGACCTGGATTCTAGAGTTTCATGGTGAACGGATGGACAGATCGTCCAACCGGGCACCACGAAAGGCACGGCGGTGGAAGCCTGCGATTCTGGAAATTTTCAGAATACACGACATGTACTTCTGAAGAACACGCCATGTAGTACTGGCGGTGGTGGCTAGGGTTTTGAGGGTCAGAGAGGAATCACGTGGTGTGTGACCTTGGTCACATGACCTGTTGGACTTTCCCCGAAGCTCGGCGTGTATTTTGGAAAGTACATAGACATGGGATGGACTACACGACTTCAAGACTCGGCGTGTACTCTCTACGCAGCATGGTAGAGGCGGCTATGCAGGACTCGACGTGTATCCAGGGGATACACAGACACGGGATGGAGTACATGACCATGTACTCCATCACACAGCCAGGCGAGGCCAGTAACGCGGGGCACCCAGTGTACCCAATACATGGGTTGGCACACATGGGTTGAGGCCATGTATGTGCACATGTCCAGCATACATGGAGCTGACCCTAGTCACTCAGACACAGTGTGTAAACCGTACTACACACCATGTACTCACTTTTTCTACACAACCAGCCTTACGACATGGGCCGTTGTACACGGGTAGTACCTGGGGTTAGACGACATGGCATGTAACTTTTCTACGTGTTGTGTAATTTTTGGAAAATGGCATGGTCCTCTTGTCCACCGTATCTTGGACATGTTTCATTTGGGTTAGAAACCCTTATTATCATTCCCCTGAAGGTCAGACATCGTTTCCTTCAACAGGAGTATGATACCTTCAGCAGGACATTCTGTGATAGAGTCAGCATCCCTTCGAGAGTCCTGGAGTGAGATCCTCTACCCTTTCCTGACCCTAGGTAGAGTGAGGCATCAACGTGACCAACTCTACTGGGCATTGATCCTCTACCTAGCTGGTGAATCCAGATGAGTCGCGGTATCCTCCATGTCCATGGCAGTGATCCTCATCTGTGTATCGTGATCTTTCCCACTTAGGAATGTGTCTCCCGTAATGAGTGCATCCATCTATCGTGATCTTTCCCACTCAGGATTGTGTCTCCCATAATGAGTTCATCTATCTATCATGATATTCACCACTCAGGAGTGTGTTCTACTGTAATGAGTGTATCTACCTCTCGTGATGTTTCTTGACAAACAGTACTTCTCAGACGGACGTCATCAGAACTACCAAACTCATGGAGTGTGTTCTTCCGGAATGAGTTCTTCATGGAACCTTTTAACTGAATCCCTAGAGGGGGTATGCAGTTGTGTGACTTCTTTCTAGACCACAGGTCTGAGTTTTGGGTTTATTTGGATTTTTTTCTCCTATTATATATTCAGTAGACATGTACTGTGTAGTTCTGACTGTGCCTTTTTATTTGTGTATTGCTTTGTGTTTTTGGGGGTCCTCTACTGAGTATTGTTATACTCACCCCTGCACGGGCTCTAGCCGCACGTGTCATGTCTTGTGTAGATGAGAAGCCTCTTAACAGAGTCCAGGGAGGACTGAGATAGGACTGAGCTTTCTGAGTTCCCTACAGGCCAATGAGTTCCTTCAGCTATGAGCAGTAGTCCTAGTACCTCTTGTGTTTACAGGTTGGACTTTACAGTTTTCATACTCTTGTTTTTGGTGGGATTGTATTCTGGTCTAGTTTACTTTCAGTACTTTACTTCCCATCATACTCTGTTGGTTGGGTTTAATTGTATGCATGAATTTTTGTTCCTTAGTGGTTTTTTACATTTCAGCATTTGTGGGATTGGAGATTCGTGCATGTGTATAGGTTCTTAGGAAATGACTCCCTTTTTAGCGATATGCCTACTTGGTGCTAGTCACCAGCCCCTGGCCTATTGAAGGTGGGCTTGGGGAGTCACGGCGCAGGCCCCATTGGGATGGGTCATGACAGAGTGGTATCAGAGGTGGTTAGTTCTACCCTAGGACCAAGAGTATGTAAGATTGGTTTTGGGGAACAATGTTAAGTGTTCCGAGCTCATCTTTTAGGCCACGGACTCCAGTGTTAGTGCGACAACCAACGTATCCATACACCAGGACTCTGATAACCTGCTTTTCGACTTGGTACACGAAAACACTAGTTGTAGGGTGAATAAAAGAAAGGTACATGCATCATATAGGAATGAGTTTTGTTTTCCCTGTCCTTTGATTCAGCTATCCAGATATACTCATGGTACATATTGTTTCTTTACATGATGCCTCCGCAATGCATACCTGCTAGGATTCAGCAGTGCGATCATGAGGATGATCTCCTCAGTGACAAGGCTTCGATTTAGGGACCAGTTCCCCAAGTGTTTCCACCAGGTGGTGCACCTTCTGTACCACCACTAGTGGAGCAGCCTGTGGTACGTGCAGTATCGACCGATGAGGAGAACAGGCTTAGCGCGCTCCATGAGTTCCATAGATAGAGACCCCTCAAGTTCCGAGTCTAGCCCGACCCTCAGGCGGCTGAGGACTGGATTGAGGTGGTGACCAGAGTTTTCCATCTAGTGAGGACACCAGCAGACCAGATGGTGATCCAAGGAGCGAACCTTACTCAGGGTTCGATAGGACGATAGTGGTGTCTGACCACATAGACTCACGATGAGGAGAATATTTTGTGGACGAAGTTCAAGAGACTCTTTAGGGAGGAGTTCTCTCCTGTTACACTGAGAGATGTGTGCATCCAGGAGTTTCTTCAGCTCCAGCAGGGCAATTTGATAGTATCTAACTATTCATCGAGGTTCACCAACCTCGCCCGATACTAGATGGATATAGTTAGGGATTAGTACTTTAGAGATCAGACCTTTAAGAGAGGTCTGTTATGAGATATCCTAGATAGTGTCATGACTCTATGCATTTTGACTTATGCTGGAGTGCTCGAGTGGGCCTTGGTGATCGAGAGATTCTTGGCGGAGCAGAGACAACTGAAGAAATTCAGCAGTAGGCAGACAGGTCCAGAGACCTCGACAGTAGGGAGCCGACGTCAGACGTAGGGATCAGGATGTGAGAGACGTCAAAGGAGGACCCGGGATAGGGGATCGATAGTCCATGGCTCTCAAGCTGGATTCAGTCATCTTAGGGAGAAGCAGTGTTTCGCGTGCGACGGTAGGAGACATATCGCTAGAGATTGTCTGACTCGTCGAGCTGCTGATAGGGAAGCAGTGGATGGACCACAGAGGAAGAGACAGAGAGTGGACCAGACAAACCCGCCAGGCGGCAGATGTGGAAGAGGAGCAGGGAGAGCTACATGTGGTGGCAGATGCTTCAACTTACTTCCCCCACCACCCCCAGGAGGTCCGCACCAGGCTCAGGGAGCTGGGGGACAAGGGAGGGGACATCTGCATGCAGTTGAGACGTATGACCCAGGGGCTCCAGGAATGATACGAGGTATGATCTGTGTCTTCTCTACCTTAGCTTCCGTACTTATAGACATAGGTTCCAGTCATTCCTTTATAGCCACATGTCTTGTGCGAAACCTTGAGATTACGGTAAAACTGTTGACTCGATCCTTACGCTTGGAGACACCTACGGGAGGAGACTTGGTGATCACACACCTTTATAGACAGTGTGATCTTACCCTTGGAGGCGAGAGTTCTAGTTGGAACCCCTTGGTGGTATAATCGAGGCCTTACGACGTCATTCTCCGTATGGATTGGTTATCTTCAGTCCATGCCCATATTGACTGTTTTAGGCGAAGAGTGCAGTGTGTCCGCCGTGATGGGACGAGGTTTTCCTTTGTCAGAGAAAAGGAGACCCAAGCAGCACAGAATGGTCTCAAGCATAGGGGGTGCAGCCGATCACTCATGAGATGGATAGACTTACCCTCAGAGTAGTAGATGTTGTAGGCTCTTAGTTCCTAGAAGTAGTGGCAGAGTATGAGGACATCTTTCCAGAAGATGTTCCAGGATTACCTCCCCACTGGGAAATCAACTTCTGCATTGACTTACACCTTGGGACGACACCAATTTCCTCACCAGCATATCGGATGGCTCCCGCAGAGCTTCGTGAGCTGAGGGTGTAGTTGAAGGATTTGAAGATCAAGGGTTTCGTGAGACCCAGTGTTTCACCATGGGCGACCCCAGTCTTGTTTTCCAAGAAGGTAGACGAATGTTTGAGGTTGTGCATGGATTACCGATGCCTGAATCAGTTAATGGTGAATAATAAGTATCCTCTACCGAGAATCGATGACCTCTTCTATCAGCTGAGAGGGGAACAGTGGTTCTCAAAGGTTGACCATCGACCAGGTTATCACCAGTTACGAGTACATGATGAGGATATACCGAAGATGACCTTCAGATGCTGCTACGGTCACTATGAGTACTTGGTGGTGCCTTTAGGTGAGACAAACACCCTCACAGTGTTCATGAGACTGATGAACTGGATCTTCTAGTCGTACCTGGACCGGTTCGTAGTGGTCTTCATCGATGACATCCTTGTGTACTCGGCATCAGAGGAGGAGAAAAAGAGACACCTATAGATAGTTATAGATGTACTCTGAGAGCACCATATTTATGGGAATCTCTTGAAGTTCCAGTTCTAGTTTCAGGAGGTCCACTTTCTGAGACATGTCATCTCAGCAGATGGAGTAGCTGTAGACCCAGCCAAGGTGGAGGCAGTGTTATCATGAGAGCCACCTCGGAGCGTGACAGAGGTGAAAATCTTCCTTGGGTTGGCATGATATTACTGGAGTTTTATTCTTGATTTCTCTTGAATATCAGCACTGATGACATCCTTGAACAGGAATGGGAAACCCTTCATGTGGAATGAGAAGTTCCAGCAGGCTTTCGAGAAGTTGAGACCGAGTTTGACGAGTTCCCCAATATTGAGATTGCTAGAGGAGGGTGTCGAGTACATAGTTTTCTGCAACACATTAGGGACCATGATTGGTTGTGTCCTAATATAGAGGCAGTAAGTGATTTCTTATGGTTCGTGCCCGCTTAGGTCACATGACCAGAACTATGTGACCCATGATCTCTAGTTGGTTGTAGTAGTATTAGCATTGAAGATGTGGCGACGCTACCTTATGGGTGAGTGGTTCATCGTCTACTCTGACCAGAAGATCCTTAATTACATCTTCTCACAAAAGGATCTGAATCTAAGGCATAGGCGTTGGCTAGAGTTCCTATAGGATTATGATTTCGAGATCATATATACTCTGGGGAAGGGGAACAAGGTGGCAGATGCTCTTAGAAGAAGTTCGAGCTCACAAATGTTGATTGAGGTGACATAGTAGTTAGCTAAGTTGTAGTTATCCTTCATGGATGGAGAGAATTCAGCTTACCTACAGTCGATGACTGTAACCCCTACACTCTTACAATGAGTTTGGGAAGCGTAGCTTGGGGATGTCGACTGTAAGGCTTTACGTGCTCGGTTATCCACAGGACATGCTCCTAATGGATATTCGCAAGGTGGGTAGCACATACCTCTTTTCAGAGGATGCACTATTGTACTGATAACATTGCAGGAGGAGGTCCTGAGGGAGTTTCATACAGCGCCCTTGGCGATACATCCTGGAGTGGAGAAGATATACCAGAATCTCTGACGGCAGTTCTGGTGGTCAGACATGAAGAAGGCAGTAGCAGAGTTCGTCTCTGGATGCCTCACATGCCAGCAGGTGAAGACTGAACACCAGGTTCTAGTGGGATTAACTCACCCCATGGAAGTTCTAGAGTGGAAGTGGGATGGAATATCGATGGACTTTATGAAAGGCTTACCACAGACGTCCAAGGGGCATGATTCCATCTGGGTGATCGTTGACTGACTCACCAAGTCGGCCTAATTCCTGGATATCAGGGAGACGAGTTATATAGATATCTTGGGATGCCTCTATGTGCAGGAGATAGTTCATCTTCATGGCGTCCCTTCGATGATAGTCTCAGAATGAGACACCCACTTTACATCCCGGTTGTGGAAGGGATTCCAGGAGACCTCTGGGACTCAGCTACGCTTGAGCACGACATTCCATCCCCAGACCGATGGTCAAACGGAGAGAACCATTCAGGTTCTGGAGGATATGTTGTGGGCCTATATCATGGAATTTGGTCGCAGTTGGAAGGACCACCTACCACTGGTGGAGTTTGCTTACAATAATAACTACCACTCCACCATTGGTATGACACCTTTCGAGGCTCTATATGGGAGACCCTGCAGGTCACTGCTTTTCTGGACTGATCCCAGAGAGTCAACACTCATGGGTCTAGAGTTGGTATGAGCTACCACCGAGAAGGTTCAGATCATCCAGGAGAAGATGAAGACTGCACAGAGCCGACATAAGTCTTACGCTGACAGGCGATAGAGACCCCTGGAGTTTGAGGAGGGAGACCACATATTTTTTCGAGTCTCACATCGACGAGGGCTATGGAGATTTGGCCGAGGTGGCAAGCTATATCCAAGGTTCATCGGGCCTTTTTAGATGCTATGAATAGTTGGCGAGGTGGCGTACCACCTATCTTTACTGCCGCAATTGTATCGGGTACATGATGTCTTCCACATGTTGCAACTGAGGAGGTACGTGCATGACCCATCACACGTCATCAATTAGGGAGATCTAGACATCGAGGATGGAGTGACCTTTTCTGAGTACCCGGTGGAGATCAAGGATCGGTAGGAGAGGATCCTTCATGGGTGATCAATTCCCTTGGTGCGCATTCGTTGGCAGCACGGGAATCTACAAGAGAGAACATGGGAGCGGGAGGCTCAAATCCGTGCCCAATACCCTCATCTTTTTGAGTAGTCTTGTTTTGGATTTTCAGGGACACAAATCCCCAAGGTGGGGAGAATCTAATGTCTTGGATTTTCTATGTATTATTTTTAAATATTATATGGAATTATTATGAGACTAGGCATAGAGACAGTAAATCATTCCGAGGCCTGGTGACCCCGAAATGGTGGTTCGAACTTTTTTTTTAAATTTAAGTGAGTCGGCACATGTGCGCGGTTGTGGAAGTTTCCAAAAAAATTTCTGGATTAAAAATCTGAGGGAATCATTGCATCTGGGACGTCAACTTTACCTAATAATGGGTTTAACCTCGACCGACATGGGTTGATGGAAAAAGTTATTTTTTGGACGTTTTTAGTAAAATAAAATAAAATAAATTATCCAAGTTTATTTTATTTTAATTGGAAACATCCACTACAGCGCAGCGACGAGGAAACTATTTTCTTATTTAATGTCATGTCATAATGACTCTAAAAACAGTAATGCTGACTCATTAATGCCACGATGTGATGGAATTTTCAAACACGCTTCCCCTTTTTAATGGGTTAATTGAATGATGGTCGTTGATGGAAAACTGAGTGAAAACTATGGAGAAACTGTGGAGCCTTGGGGAAAAATATTGGTGATGAATGACAATGAATCAAAGTTGAAAATCACTCGACCAACAAGTTGAAGGATCTCGACAACGGCGGAAGCACGAACCCTTCGTCAGTGATCGATACCTTTTGAGGTAGGGGTTGTTATTTTGATTCTTCTTTCCCCGTTTTTTTGAATTTAAATGACGAACGTGGATCAACCACGAACATGATGATCCACAGATTCATACGTTCTTACGGGAGGGTTTTATTGGGATGTTTTTGGGGATTAATCCACAATTATTGTTTATTGTTTTGATCCTGCTCTGTTTGATCCTACTAACAAGAGCGGATCAATTCCGTGACAAACGACAGCGGAGGTTCGTTCCTCAATTTCTTTTCTGGATTTCCTCCCCCTTTCTTATCTCATGTGTTTTTTGGGTTCTTCATGGGGAAATGAACAATGGATCATTACACATCCATTTTGTGACAAAACAATCCCAAATTGAAGATCCAATGTCACGACGGTCTAGTGGAGGTGCGACGACAATAACAGACGATGAATCAGACCATATCATGAGAGATCATTCTTCGACCATTCTTCATGCGGGTGGATGAAAACATATTTTCAGTGCCGATTGGAGGCCCGAAAACAATGGAGACAACCTCAGTACATCAGGACAACCTATATTTCAGAGTTTCGTGGTGAATGGACAACCGGATCAACGAACGGGGCACCACGAAAGGCGCAGTGGCGGAAGCCCGCGATTCTGGAAATTTCCAGAATACACGGTGTGTACTTCCAAAGAACACACCCTATAGTACCAGCAGCAGTGGCTAGGGTTTCAGGGGTCAGAGAGGAATCACACGGTGTGTGACCCTGGTCACACGATGTGTTGGAATTTCCCCGAAGCTCAACATGTATTTTGGAAGTACACAGACATGGGATGGACTACATGGATTCTGGACTCGGCGTGTACTCTCTACGAAGCATAGGAGAGGCGGCTACGTAGGACTTGGCATGTATCCAGGGGATACACAGACACATGATGGAGTACATGACTGTGTACTCCATCACACGGCTAGGTGAGGCTAGTAACGCAGGGCACCCTGTGTACCCAATACACGGGTTGGTACACATGGGTTGAGGTCATGTGCGAGCACATGGACAGCGTACACGGAGCCGACCCTAGTCACTCGGACATGGAGTGTACACCATACTACACGCCGTGTAATAACTTTTTCTACACGACCATCCTTACGACATGGGCAATACCCAGGGTCAGACGACTAGGCGTGTAACTTTTCTACATGCCGTGTACTTTTTGGAAAATGGCATGGTCCTCTTTTCCACCGTATCTTGGACATGTTTTGTTTGTGTTAGAGCCCCTTCTTCTCGTTCCCCTGAAGGTTAGGAATCGTTTCCTTCTACAAGAGTATGATCCCTTCAACAATACTTTCTATGATAGAGGCATCCCTTCAAGAGGCCTGGAGTGAGATCCTCTATCCTTTCCTAACCCTAGTTAGAGTTAGGCATTACTGTGACCAACTCTACCGGGCATTGATTATCTACCTAGTTGGTGAATTCGAATGAGTTGCGGTATCCACCATGGCCCTGGCAGTGATGCTCATCTGTGTATGGTGATATTTCCTACTCAGAAGTGTGTCTCCCGTAATGAGAGCATCTATCTATCGTGATCTTTTCCACTCAAGAGTGTGTCTCCTGTAATGAGTGCATATATCTATCATGATATTCCCCACTCAGTAGTATGTTCTCCCATAATGAGTGTATCTACCTATCATGACGTTTCCCGACGAACAATACTTCTCGGACGGACGTCATCAGAACTACCAGATTTGTAGAGTGTGTTCTCCCAGAATGAGTTCTTCGTGGAACCTTCGAACTGAATCCCTAGTGGGGGTATGCGGTTGTGTGACTTGTTTCTAGACCTCGGGTATGAGTTTTGGGTGTATATGGATTGTTTTCTCCTGTTATATGTTCAGTAGACATATACTGTGTAGTACTGATTGTGCCTTTTTCTTTGTGTATTGATTTGTGTTTTTCGGGGTCCTCTACTAAGTATTGTTATACTCAACCCTGCACACATGTCGTGTCTTGTTCAAATGAGAAGCCTCTTAACAGAGTCCAGGGCGGACCGGGATAGGACCGAGATTTCTAAGTTCTTTATAGGCCAAGGTGTTCCTTCAACTACGAGCAGAAGTCCCAGTACCTCTTGTGTTTACAGGTTGGACTTTGTAGTTTTCAGACTCTTGTTTTTGGTGGGCTTGTATTCTGGCCTAGTTTACCTTCAGTACTTTACTTTCTGTCATACTCTATTGGTTTGGTTTAGTTGTATGCATGCATTTTTGTTCCTTAGTGGTTTTTTACATTTTAGCATTTGTGAGCTTGGAGATGAGTGCCTGTGTACAAGTTTTTAGGCAATGCCTCCCATTTTAGCAATATGCCTACTTGGTGCTAGTCACCAGCCCCTAGCCTATTAGAGGCAGGCTAGGGGGGTCATAGCATGAGCCCCATTGGGACGGGTCATGACACTAACAAAAATGGGTAGAAAAGTTTTTTTCTTTGAGAAAGTTGTTTTCAAAACACAGGTTTATGGACACAAGTTTTTAGAGTGAGAAATACCAAATGCAGAAGGTGTAACGAAGATAAAAGCTAGAAGTTATGTAAATTTATTGAACAAACACACCATCAAACTCAGATCCATCGACATAAAGTTCATGATTCATCAAGCTTAGAGTTGGTTATAAAGTTAGAAGTTGTAGAGTGAGGAAATTAGAATGATTCTAAAGAGATTAAAGGAAGACACTGATATCAGGATTTGGAAAGTTCTTAAACTTTCTAACCTTAATTCAGACAATGATTTTATGGTTTTTAATTCTTAAATATAATAAGTTGTCTGTAACACTTGTGATTAAGGACCTATGAATAAAATGGGTAGAATAGGTTCATCCAATCATATTCGGTTTTGGTATGAAATAGAGAAGTTATTGTAAGTAAGGTAAGTCATAATACTTTCCTATGTAAGTTAGACAATGATTTTCCAATATTGAAGTTATCATAAATCATGAAAACCATCATGATAAAAGATTTTGAAGAAATGGGGGAATCTTAAATATTGTATCAGTTCTAGGAATTGAGAATTTTTTTTCATTAGATCTAGAAGTATTGGGCATAAATGTTTTTAGAAGTCCAAATAAGTAATAAATGATGATGTTTGAAGAATTTAAAAGTTTTAGAGTGGAGTTTCCATCATAATGAGAATTACATCATAATGAGAATTCCATTATTATAAGGATTCCATCAGACTAAAGTTGAGTAAGTTTCACTGGACTGACTCTAAGAAAGAAAGTCAATCAGACTGAATTTGAGGAGGAAAGTCAATTAGACTAATGCTGAAGAAGTTCCATTGGACTGACTCTAAGAAGTAAAGTCAATTGGACCTACTCTGAGGAAGAATGTCAATCAAAATGACTCTAATAATGGAGGTCAATTGGACTGACTCTGAGAAGTAAAGTCAATTAGAATAAATCTGATGAGGAAATTAATTTCAGAATGAGTTGAAGAAGTTTCATAATAATGATATAAGGATGTTCCATTGTAATAATCTAAGAAAGTTACGTTATAATGAGGTGAGGAAGTTCCATTGTATTGATGAAAATTTAGTAAGTCTAAGAATATTGTGTAAAGACCCGTAAAATTCAAGGGAAATTTTTTTCTTAATTTTCTTTAGAATTTTACAAGAGCACGGTTTCAGACGGCACCTGATTCCGAGGCCCGGAGTGCCCGGGATTAATTTCCGAAGTTTGGCTCGGGTACGTTCAGTGAACGAACGAGCGGGAATTCCTAACTTTTGATCCGGTGCTCGGAATTGAAATCCGAGGGCACCGATGAACTCGCAACGCCGATATTCGCTTAAAGAGACCTTTTCGGGAGTTGCGTTTGTTGCGGGTTGTAAGTTAAGTTTTGGGGTTTTCAGTTGAGTTAAATAAAATTTGTGTAAGACAAATTTTATTTTTAGTTTGTTAAAATCCTACCAAAGGGGGTTGGAAGTGGGAACCACACCCACTTAACCTCCCTTGGGAGGATTAAGTGTGGTGGGGCCCACACGAACCCCTAGACTTTTCAAATTCCCTTAACCCCCCTCTTTAATGGCTTAAGTTACTTAATTAATTTTGGGAGTTAAACTCTTTTGAATTTTAAACATTTGAAATTCTTTTGTGTTATGTGTTAATAAAATAAGATGTAATCTTATTTGATTATGGGTTGTTTGTTTATTCCCTTGAGAGCTTTTTGAGAGCTTCCTCTTCATCTTCAAGCTCTGACGAAGAACGAAGAACGCTCGAACTCCGACGAAGAACGACGCCTCTCTTCTTCGTCCTCGGTGTCAACAAGAAGGAACGCCGCTTCCTCTTCGGACCATCTTCGTCGGCATACGAAGCTTCGACAATGACTCTTCCTCCGCGACACCGATATTTCACGACTACGTCAACGTGCGACTATCGAGGTAGAGGTTCTTGAGTTCGTTGTTTTCTTTATATTTTGACTTTCCTCAAGACTTGACGAGGAACGCTCTTTTTCCGACGAAGAACGCCGCACCTCCTTTCTTCGTTCACCGTGTCAACGAAGGGGACGCCACCTCTTCTTCGGACAACCTTCGTCGGCATACGAAGATTCGCCAACGACGTATCTCTTCGGGCATATCTCTTCGTCAACGGATTTGACGAACGACGACCGCGACGCCTGACCTCCGCGACGCCGTCTTCCGCGGAACGTAGACGAATCTTCGAATCTTAAACCCGAGGTAGGGGTTGTTGATTCATTATTTATTTATTCCATTTCTTGATCCTGGATTTCGCATGTCAAACATGAGACTTTTAAGATGTTTTAAGTTGCGTTATTATTTTTAACGTGAGGGGGGCCGGACCGCACGAACACGGCCGAAACCCCCTCCATCGTTCTTGTTTAATTATTTTTGCGGAGAAAAGCAAGTGGCGTGGTGCCGTCGCACCACTCGGATGAACGTACAAATATCTTACGCAATGCCATCGCGCGCACCTTGGAAGAAACAACAATAACGCGACGCCGTCGCGCCGCGTTAAATGAATATCATGGCACGGCGAAAGGGGCGCGGTGCCGTCGCACCACGCCGGACGAGGAGACCGCGGCCGGTTCCGGGCCGCAGCGGGACGAGAAGACCGCGGCCGGTTCCGGGCCGCGGCGGAAGAGAAGGCCGGCGGCCGGGCCGCCGGCGTCGGAAGCCGAAGGAGGGGACCGGAAATTCCGGTCCTGTTTGAGAAAACCGGCCGGCCAGCTGGCCGGCCGGATGTCTTAAAAACCGGGGGAATTAATCCCCCGACCTTCACTTAGAACCCCCCTCTTTATGAGGGGGGGAGCGGTTTCCACGGGGGGGGGGGGGGGGGGGGGGCAGGCGGCTCCCCCAGATCTCCTTCAAAGCGGGCCCCCAGGAGGGGGGCCGTTGTTTTAAAAAAACGGCACGGCAAAGCCGCGCCACCATCCAAGAAGCGGGGGCTTAGCCCCCGCGTGCGCAGCCTCCTCGCGGCGCCGGGCCGCCGCGGCTCCCCGCGCCGCCGCGCCGCCGGGCCGCCGCGCCGCCGCCCGCCGCCGCCGCCCGCCGCCGCCGCCCGCCGCCGCCGCCGCGCCGCCCCAGGGGGGGGTCGGGCCGGGTCGGCCCGGACCCGGACCCCCCCGTTTCGAACCAGATTTGGTTTTTGGCTCATAACTTGAGCCTCGGACCTCCGATCGACGAACCGTCAGCGGCAACGCGATCCTTGGATCGAGACGGTCGTTTCGGTATATCGCACTCAAGGTTTCGGGTTACTTTGAGTTCGGCTGGGTTGGTTCGTTCACGAAACCAACCGGGCCTTCGGAGCGGAAACGCTCATATCTTGAGCTACGGACGTCCGATTGACGTGCCGTCAGTCGCGTAGTGTTCCTCTTAGTGAGACGGATCTTTTGGCATACTCCGCCCGAGGTTTGGACGCAGGTGGAGTACGGTCGGGTTGGTTTTGCCTTAAAAACCAACCGGGCCCCGGAGACGAAAATGCCAATAACTCTCAGACCGGGCGTCCGATCGACGCGCCGTCTGTTGCGTTAAGTTCCTATTGACGATACGGAACTTTTGGATACATCAACTCTGGTCTTTGTGACAGTTGATGTATCAGCCTCTCGGCTCGTGGAGCGGACCCTCCGAACGAGCTTGCTGTGTGCGAGAACCCTAGTGCTGGCTGCGACTGTTCTACTGCTACGACTGCTACTGTGACTGCGACGACGACAGTACAAAGATCCTGTGTGGATTCAACGACGACAGTACAGAGATCCTGTGTGGATTCGACGACGACGACTACAGCACTCAGCGATCCTACGTGGATCAGTGCTATAGGTCCTGTGTGGGCCCGATCCTGTGTGGGTCCTTGCGCTCAGCGGTTCTGTGTGAGCCAGCGCCTACAGGTCCTGTGTGGGCCCGATCCTGTGTGGGTCATTGCGGGGGTTAGTTACCTATCGATCATTCGTGGGTCCGACGACTTAGATGGATCAGTGATCATCTTTATCGTCCTTGAAGAAGTATACCTGTGTGAGCTGAATCCTGTTGCTTTCCTGTGTGGATTGTGTTGTGCAATCCTGTGTGGATTATGTTTTGCTTTCCTATGTGGAATACGTATACTTTCCTGCGTGGACTGAGTTGTACTTGGGCTCGGAGGTTGGAGCGTATTTTAATTGATGACTTAGGTATATGTATGGGCATATACCTAAGCAGTGTCGGTTGTTACTTCGTGTTTGTACTTTTCTTCGTGGTTTATCCTTTGTGGATTTGAGAGACCTTCAGGGGTCTCGGGGTCCCTACTGAGTAGCTTATACTCACCCCTGCACGGGCTTTGCCCGCACTACGTTGTGTTGGTTGCAGACGACGGACAGCGTTGACCTTAGCTGAGGCTTGCAGAGCGGGACGGTACCCGGAGGTGGACCACTGGGCGGGACGTGCTCGGAGCGGACGGCGGGACCCGTGGAGCAGAGGAGCTATCTGTACCCACCCTTCAGGTGGGATTTCCAGTGGACAGCTCGGAGTAGCGGCTTTTACTTTTCAGTTGCTGTTTTTCCCTTTTTGAGTTGTACATTACTTTCAGTTTGGGTTTGTATTCTGGCCCATTTACTTTTCCGCACTTTCAGTCGTACTCTGCTTGTTTAGTGTTTACTTTCCGCTTGTTTACTCTATGGTGTGTGTTTACTTTTCAAAGGCAATGCCTTCCCTTTTTACCGGGATTTACGCCTTGGTGCTAGTCGCCAGCCCCTGGCCTATGGAAGGCGGGCTTGGGGTAGTCACGGCACGGACCCCGAGGGCGGGTCGTGACATATTGATCATGGATAATACTAAAGAATATTTCAGAAGATTTGTGAATATTCAAAGTTATAAAAATTGAAATTAAAATATACATATATCTCATAGTTTTTGAATTTGATTAAGCAGGAAAAGTTTTTCAGTTTCCCACATTTTCCTTTCTGAGATTCCTATAAAAAAAACTAGATTACATTCTTATTTTTCAACCTTCTACATGAGAAGAAAAGGAAGAGCACTACAAAATTCATGTCAAAGTTATCTTTCTAGAATAATACTTTATTAGAAGGTCAATAATCTTAAATTTTTTTTTACCAAACTTAGGAAGATTATATCAAGATTTTGAGCAGAGTTTGATAAATTTTTTATTGAGAATGGGTTCATCATATTGAGTCCATCAGACTGAATTCATCAAACTGATTCCATCAGACACAACCTCATCAGACTAAGATAATCAGACCCAACCATATAATATTGAGGATTTCAAACATATCATTTGTAGAGAATTTTGAATTTTTTTTATTCTTTTGTTTTGGATTAATTATTTGAAAGAAAACTTTGTAAACTAATGGGAGTCAGTATAATCCTTTCTATCAGGATATAAAAGGTGTCTAATGAGAGTTTTCATAAGTTTTATTCACTTATACATTATAGTTAATTTCTATAGACTAAAGAGAGTTGATATGGAAAGGTTGTAGGTTCTCACACTGATGTCGAACCTTGTAAATCTCATGTGATTTACTTATTATCCTAATTTTTCATGCATGAGTATTTACTAAAATATGATAAGGTAATGAAATTTAACAATTTATAGGGTTTAAGTTTCTAAAATTCTTGAAACTTATAAAAAGTTAACAACTAATTCAAACCCCCTTCTCAGTTGTTATTAGATCCTTTAGAAATTCAATTGGAATCATGGAAAAAGTTACCTTGTTGAATTATTATCATGTATAATATAAATTCTTTCAATAGTAGATGAATTCCGACATTTAATAGAAAAATTATTATGGATAAAAAAATAGGATGATTCCTTATCTATTATATCTTGGACTATAAGTTTTTGATGGTGCTATAATTGAATTTCCACCTATTGAAAAAGACACCCCGATGAATTTTGATGATAATAGAAATATTAAAGTTAATAGAAAAGCTAGTAATTCAATTATTATATCCCTATCATAAAAGTTTTATATTAAGGTGATGGGTTTCAATACTTCAAAGAGTATGTGGGACAAACTACAAAGTATTTTTTAAGGGAATACTAAGTGAAGGAAGAAAAGATACAAATATAGTGTAGTAAGTTTAAAGACATAATAATTAAATATGAAGAAACAATTGATAAATACTTTACTAGGGTAAATGAAATTGTTTTCAATATTAGAGGATTTAGAAAAGTTATAGAATATTTTACAATAGTGAAGAAACTTATGATAAACTTTTCAAATAGGTTTGTTTCTAAAATTTATATTTTAGAAGATAAATATGATTTTCTCTTGATGAATTGCATAACTTTCTTATTGATTATGAAATGAGAAAAGATCCAATGTTCAAAAAGAATATGAATGATGAAATGTATTTTTAATCTATGAGAAAAATAAAGATTCAATATGTTGAATTTTTTGATCCTTTTGATTACAAATATAAATAGTATGATGATTTTAATGATGAAATCTTGTATCTTATACACAATAACTATGAAATAGGAAGAGGAAAGTATGGAGGTAAACTTCCTCTCAAATGTTTTGAGTGTGGTGGAATTGAAATTTTTTCTATGAATTGTCCCAAGAAGAATGTTGGATAATATTGAGATGATTATGATAAAAATTCATGATGAAATAAGTGGAAAAAAAGTTCTAAAGAAGAAAAGTCATCCTACAAATCTAAGAAAAATTTTACTGGGAAAAAGATAATTATGTTGAGTAAGAAATCAAAATCAGACTCAATTGAAAACAATTCTTCAGAAGTTTAAAGTTTAGAAAAGGTTATAACATTCATTGATTTTTTTAAAAAAATTGAATATTCCTCAAATATTGAAGAAGAAGGAGGTGAATAATCTTAAAAAGAGTATTAGGTTAGAATAGATCTCGTGTCACGTCTTGAGCAAAAAAATATCTCCAGAAAGAAATCAAAATAATAAAGAAAGATAATGGAAAAGTTGTTAAAGGTGAACAAGATGTTTTTAATCAATAAGAAGAATATATCTAAGAGATATTGTGTTATAAACTTAGAATTTCTAAATAGGGAAATATAGTTGTAGATATTAGTAAGAAACTGACATCTAAGGAAGAAGAAGCTAACAAGTTTCAATAAAAAATTCTTGAGTTTGAAATTAACTTGAGTAAGATGAATGGAAACTTCAATAAAGCTTCAAAAGTAAAATCTTAAACTTGTAATTTTTATAAGAAAGTTCAAATCAAGAATCAGGTGAAATCATTACCTACCAAAAATAATGTTTTATTTATTTTTTCATTCATTTTAGGTGAGAAGAAAAGTTTTGGGAAAAAATTGGTTGAGAAGGGATGTGAGAAAAATATCATATCTAAAAAAGTTGATAAATTCTTCAATAAGAAAGATGGTCCATGCCCAGACTATGTTAGTGCAAAAATAAGTTATCAACATGAAAAAAGTTTCTACAGAGAAAGATCCAACTTCAATAGAAAATCATAGTTTTATGTTTTTTTGGTGCTATGGAATATATGGGTATAAGACTTATAATTTTTGGCACAACTTATCTCTACCTGGAAGATGGTTTGAGCAGAGTGGAAGAAATAATTAAAGTAGAATGAGTAACTTTCCTAACTTTCAGAAAGTTGAAAAAGTGAATCCTCAAGATGTTAGAAACTTTCCAATGAAGAATTAGTTTAATTATTTAAAATAATTTTTTAGAATATGTGATCAACTGGTTTATATTGATGAATAATGTTTTACTAATCTTCTTGGAAAAGTTTTTTATACAAGAAAAGAAAAGGAAACATGAAAGAAAAACGTTAAGTAAAGAGCCTTTATTGTTGAGGTTGCCTTGAAAGAAAGCAAAAATAAAAAAACATGGATTCTTTATAGTGGTCGTTATTTACACATTAAAAGAGATTTAAAAATCTTGAAACATGTATAAAATCATTATGGAGGTGTTGTTACCTTTGGGAATGACAGTTCTCTAAAAATAAGAGGAATCAGAATGGGTGAGATTGAAGATTAAAAGTTGAAATCTAAAGAAGTATTATTTTTTGATGGACTAAAACATAAATTAATTAGTGTAATTACACTTTTTGATGATGGAAAATAAGTGATCTTTATAAAATATTATTATGTTACCAAAAGTGTAAAATATGGAAAAGTTATTACAAAAGAAGAAGGAACCAGTGGGAATCTCTTCCAAATAAAAAATTTAACAAAACCTATTACTTAAGTTTTAAAGATTAAAATAAGTTGTTACACTGAATAATTTTCCACCTTGGTCAAAAAAACTTGAAAAAACTTTATAAGGTTGATGTTGTTCAAAAATTTCCAAAATTAAAAATAAGAGAAGAAGATGTTTTTTAACTTATCAGAAAGGTAAGATGACTAATAAAATTCATAAGAGAGTTGATATTTAGTTCATTAAACCTCTTGAAATTACTCATACCAATTTTTGTGGGCTGTTGAGACATTAATAAAAAAAATAATATTTGTACTTTATCACTTTTATTGATGATTTCCTTCAGATAAAAAACATCATGTTTATGGAACAAAAGTCAGAAGCTGTAGAAATGTTCAAAGTTTTTAGAAAAGAAGTTGAGAAATAAATGGGGGTTTATATAAATAATATAAGAATATATAATGGAATATACTTTACTTAAAATATAATTGAAACTTATCTAATAAATCATGATCAATATAGTGATTCATACACCCTGCAACAAAATGGAGTAGCAAAAAGGAAAAATAGAAGTTTGGTGGAAATGGGAAGGATCATGTTAACAAAGTACAAACTTTCAAATTTATATTAGAGAGAATATTTTAGTACTACTATACACATTAAAAACAGATGTTTTTTAAGTTTCTAATCTAACATTATTTCTTATGAAATTTGGTATAAAAAAATCATCATTGAAGTACTTCAATATTTTTGGAAGTCCATGTTTACTTATAATAAAAAATTTAGATTTGGGAAGGTTTGATGAGATAGATGAGGAAGGAAAATTTATGGGTTATTAACCCAATGGAAGAAGTTAAAAATGTTGGAAAAAATGTTTACAAATTTTTTTGGAATCATATGATGTGAAATTTATTGAGAATAAAAATTCTTTAAAAAATTTCTGGGAATGTTGAGGAAGAAAAATCGAAATTTTCCAATGAAAATAAAAGCGAGAAAAGTATTGTGCATGAAGATTTAGATGAATGATGTGATGATGAAAGTGCATTAGGAATAGGAACTTTAAAATTTCATAATTTTAAAAAAAATGTTGGGAACAAAAATATTATTTGGAATTAGAAGTCTCCAATTCAGACCATAAGAAAGCTTAGATTAGAAGATCAAACTTTACACATCTCAAAAGTTGAACCAGAATCAGTTTCAAAAGCTATTCAATACAAATAATGGTTGAATACTATGAATGAAGAGTTAGATCAAATTGATAAAAATGAAACATGGGAACTTATTCCAAATATGAAAGGTAAAAATTTCATCAGAACAAAATGGGTTTATATAAACAAGTTGAATGAACATGGAGATGTTTCAAGAAACAAAGCAAGGCTTGTTTTAAAGGATATTCATAGGTGGAAGGTGTGTATTTTGATGAATCCTTTTTCTCCATTGCAATGTTAGAAACTATTAGAATATTTTTAGCAGTGGATGCTCACCAGAATTACAAATTATATTATATGGATATAAATTTAGCATTTCTAAATTGAGAAATTAAATATGAAATTTACATTGAACAACCTTATGGGTTTGTACTTGATGATGATGTAACATAGTTTATATATTGAAGAAATATTTTTATGTAATGAAACAGGCTCCATGTGCATCGTATTATAAGCTTGAAAATTGTTTGATAATGTTGTATTTATATAAAGTAAAAGTAGATAAAAACTTATATATGAAATATGTTGACTCTAGAACTCTAATTGTAATTGTTTATGTGGATGATATATTTTTTTTGGGGGATAGAGAAGATGTTTGTAAATTTTTTCTAAAGAATTGAAAAGAAAATTTGAGATTTCAATGATAGGATAATTATAATTCTTCCTTGGTTTACAAGTTAAAAAAAAGAAAAATACATTTTTTTATATCAAGAAAAATATACCGGGTAATTGTTAAAAAAGTTTGGCATGATAGAATTGAAAGAATTTTCTACACCAATATCAGTGGGGATGAAGTTGAGTAAACAAGATTCCAGTAAAATTTTGAATAATAAATAATTTTAGAAGTTTATAGGAAGTATAATTTACCTTACAGCCTCAAGGAATGATATTTTTTATATTGAGACATTGTGTGCTAGGTATCAAAGTAATCATAAAGAATTACATATGTTGGTAGAAAATAGAATTCTGAGATGTGTCAAAGGAATAACTTCATAGGGTTGTTATAGAAAAGAAATTGTGAGATAGATTTTCATGGTTATACTAATACTGATTGGGTTAGAGATTGTAATGATAGAAAATCAACCTCAGGAGGAAACATTTTTCTTAGGTGAATGTCATGTAAGTTGGAATATTAAGAAGCAATGTTCAGTGACTTCGAGCACAAAGAAATCAAAATATATTATGGCTAATTAGACTTCTAATATGATGTTTTGGATGAAAGTTTAGCTAGAATATTTTAAAGTAAAATTTTCTAAACCATTGAAGATAGTTTGTGATAATCAGATTGAAATTGATCTTTCTAAAAATCCTGTCCAATATTCAAGATAAAAAAACATTGATATAAATTTTTTACTTTATAAAAGAGAAAGTTGTTATTGGAGATGTTTTGATGGAATATATCTCAATGAAGTATCAAATTGATAATATCTTGATAAAGGTAATGCCAAAATAAAGGTTTTTTGATTTTAGGTTGAAACTTCATGTTCATCCTCCTCCAATGACTTCCAAAATATCATAAGGAAATTCCCCACTGTTATTTGGATTATATTGAAAAATGGGGAGAGAAAGTAACAAATTTTTAATAAGTTTTTACTTATCATTATTTTATAAATCTGAAGCTGTAGTTATCAGATAAGGGGGGAGATAAAAATCAAGGGGTAGAGAAAAAGAAAACTGAGAAAAGAAAAAAGTGAAGGGAATTTTATCTTTACATGGCTGCAAAACTTTATTTTCACTAAGGGATGTAATTCTCAAAAACATTACTTTATCTAGTATCATGGTGTTAGGTCACTCTCTCTTGAGAAAGGCTATGTTTTGATAAAAGTTGAAAACATTAATTTGTTTCAAAACTTGATTTGTGAAAAAATTCTGAGAGTTGAAAAATTTATTAATTAGGGCTGTCAACAAGTCCAAAGGGGAGTTTGAAAAAACTTTGTGATATTTTGTTTTAATAAAGTTTTGTTATTTTTTGACAACTAATCTTTTTGTAAAAAAATGTTTTTTTTATTTAGGATCAGACTCAGTCCATCAGAATGAGTTTTTGTAAGAAAGATGAAAGTTTTTATATGTTTTCATACTAAAAAAAGTGGGAGAAAAGTTTTTTATCTTTGGGAAATTTGTTTTCCTGGCACAGGTTTCTAGAAACAGGTTTTCAGACCGAGTGATACTGGATGCAGAAGGTGTAAGGAAGATGAAAGCTAAAAGTTATATAAAGTTATTGATCAGATTCACTATCAGACTTAGATCTATTGGCATGAAGTTCAGGATTCATCATAATTAGAATTGGTTAGAAAGTCATAAGTTATAGAGTGAGGAATTCAAAATGGTTCTAAAGAGATTGAAGTAAGTCATTGTTGTTAGGAGTTAGAAAGTTCTTAAACTTTCTAACCTTAAGTTAGAAAATTATTTTTTAGTTTTTAATTCTCAAATATCATAAGTTTTATAAAAAACTTATGATGAAATCCTTATGAATAAAAGGAGTAGAATAGGTGTAAAAAATCATATTATGTTTTGGTTGGAAATAAATAAGGTGCTGAAAGTAAGGGAAGTCATAATACTTTCCTATGAAATTATGAAGATTCTTTTCTAATCTTGAAGTTCTCATAAATCATGAAAACTCTCATGATAAAATATTTTGAATAAATGGAGGAATTGTAAATATTGTATTGGGTTGAAGAATCAAGAAAAAGTTTTCATTAGATTCAAAAGTACTGAGCACAAAATTTTTTAGAAGTATGAATGAGTTATAACTGATGGGGTTTGAAGAATTTCAAAGTTACAGAGTGGAGTTTCCATTATAATTATAATTACATCATAATAATAATTACATTGTAATGATAATTCCATCATTATGAGGATTCCATTAGACTGTAGCTGAGGAATTTCCATTAGACTGACTCTGAGAAGGAAAGTCAATTGGACTGACTTTGAGGAGGAAGTAAATTAGATTGGTGATGAGGAAGTTCTATCAGACCGTCTCTGAGGAGGAAAGTTAATTGGAATTACTCGAAGAAGGAAATTCAATTATAATGACTCTAATAAGGAAATTCAATCAGTCTAAATCTGAGAATGATTTTCAATCATACTAACTCTGATGAAGAAAGTCTACTTAGGATGAAGTGAGGAAGTTCCATCATAATGAGCTGAGGAAGTTCCATAATAATGTGCTGAGGAAGTTCCAACATACTAAAGAAAATTTTTGAGTATAAGAAGACTGATTACAGAGAATACTCAAGAAGAATAAAAAATATTTGTAAAGAGTTGAAGTGGTGAAACTTTAAATTCAAATACATGTAGATCTTAACGTTTTTGAATTTGAGTAAGTGGGAATTGTTTTTCAGTTTCCTACCTTATCTATTATGAGATTCCTATAAATAGAAGAACAATACATTCATATTTTGAAACCTTCATGAGAGAGGAAATGTTGGAGTGCTATATAATTCATGACAAAGTTATCTTTCCTGATCAAGACCTCATTAGAAGGTTGAACATCTGAAAGTTTTTTTACTAGAATGAGGAAGATCAGACTGAGCATTTGATTAGAGTTTGATAAATGTATATTGATAATGGGTTCATCGTACTAAGTCCATCATACTGAATTCATTGTAATGAGTCCATCAAACCCCTCCTCACTGGACTGAGAGAATAGAACCCAACCATGTTAGACTGAGGATTCCAAGTAGAGAATTTATAGAGCATTTTGAAAATGTCTTTATTTTTTTGGATCAATTGTTTGTAAGAAAACTTTGTAAACTGATAGAAGTTAGTATAATCATTCATATTGGGAGATATGAGGTGTCTAATAAGAGTTGGCATAAGTTGTATTCACTTATTCATTATAGTGAATTTCCATAGACCCACAAGAGTGGCTATAGAAAGGATGTAGGTTCTCACACTGAGGTCGAACCTTTAAATGTCACGTTCTTTACTTGATATCCTAATATTACATGCATGAGTATTTACTAAAAGATGATAAGATAATGAACTTTAATAGGTTGAATGTGTTAAGTTTCTAAAAGTATTTAATCTTATAAAAGGTTAAAAACTAATTAAAACCCCCCTTCTTAGTTTTTATTTGATCCTTTGTAACTTTATATTCCAATAAATATTAAAAAATTTATGATAATAATGTATCTCATAAAAAATTATATAGTATCCATAAATTTGTATTTTTAAAGACATACCCTGAGTTAATAAATGATTATAGTGGTTTCATAGTTTCACTTTCCATTTTTCTACAATAATTAAGATATGTGATTATAAATTTACTTGATTTAAAATTAATTGAGAAAAAATAATTTTAATTTTATTAATTATCCCACTATTTTATCAAGTTCAAAGAACCCTCACCATTGGAATTATAATGTCTAGTTGTATGAAAGTTATTGTGGGAAGCACCCATATTTACCTCCCTATGATCCAAACTATGGCCATGAAAACCATAAGATGGTTTTTAGGTAGGTGGTCTTGAAAACCATGGACTTGCATTTCTTTATTCCATAAAGTAGATTCCTCAATATTGAAATCATGTCTTAGATTTCTTCAACACCTGCCTCCAATTTTTTATTGAAAAACTATGAATATTAAATTCAATACATGCCAACGAGTTCGTACCCGAGTGGTAAGGGCTCCTGCTTGGCATCCAAGAGATCCAGGTTCAAAACTAGGTGGAGGGAAATTTCTAGGGGTACTGTGCAATACTGTAGCAGTTAATGTTCAGTACTATAGCAACCATAACTATTCACCCGATTTAGGCCTTCGGGCCACCGGTTTGGGCCTATGGGTATCAAGGGCCTTCGAGCCATCAAAGGCCTTTGGGTCATAGGTACTTTGGTCCATTGAGACCATGGAGTATCCCAATTCACACAGAGTAGGCCCCAAAAGAGGATCAGAGCAACAATAATAGCATTCACCAGAAGCAGAGATAACCAGATTGGAAGAATGAGAGGGTATGACAACCTTCATATTGACATGGCACCTTGCAGCTTTGTATGGGGCAATGGTAGCCGATCAGAAATGAAATGTGGGGAGCTAGGAAATCAATGATGTAGAAGATGGGGAGGGGAAATTCTAGTGGGTTGGGCCTACAGGTCATGTATTGGGCATGGTATGCCTCTGGGCCTTCAGGTCATGTATTGCAAGTCATGTCAGGCCTTGTGCCTTGGGCCTACAGGTCATGTATGGGTTCCCCTTCATCCCTTAAAATGAGGATTATCCATAATAAAATAAAAATAAGGCCTTCGGGCCATTCGGGTAATTTCAATACATGTTTGGTTAAGTCAACTCGAAACCCTTATGAGAACTTCCCAATAAAAGTAAGTTTCCATACCATGATCATGCAAACAATTATTTTTATGGTTGCTTTCTTAATCAAGTAATGGAAGGCTTAGTTTGCCTTAATATATGATTCATGAATTTTTGTTTGTTATGTGTAAATTTTATTATTTTATCTTTTACATGTCTTTTTAATATTAAGTGGATTTTACTTAAGGGATTAACCATGTTACAATAAAACATTTATGAATAATAAATTTATTTTAATTAAATATTTTTATATTAGTTCATTTATTTATGTGATCATGGCCTTACATCCATATAATAAATTATGTATAAGATATAAATAAAATAAATAAATAAATAACTAAACCATGAGATTATGTAATGGTTAATTTATTTAAAAGACAATAAATCAACCTATGACCTTAGAGAAAAACTTATTATGTTAGTCTTGGCATGAGTTACAACATTCCACATGTCCACCTCTGTATCACCCAGGTTAGCTTCATCTTGGTTCTATCTTGAACCCCCTTTATGCACCTTGAGATATTCATTTTATTACATATGTTTATAACTCACGCGAAGGCGAAGTGAACCAAATTATTGGTTGAGGGGAATTACATAAACAAAATTGAAGACATTCGTGCTACATAATAAATAAGGGAGGGATGGCATTTGTGCCATCATTTTTAATTTAAGAATAAATATTTTCACAACCCACATAATAAATTAAATTAAATTAAACAAGTCTGGTAAATTATCATGATCGGTCATACAAATTCAATGATTATTCAAAAGTACAATGGCTAAAATTCACTTCAATCCATTCTTTATTATTAAGATAAATGTGTTTGTATTAATTAAATAATTTTGTAGTTAATTAATTCCCTTTATATTGATGACCATTTTAAGTCTCTTGGATCTAGCCATCATAAAATCATTCATGGAAAATAAAGAAACTTGACCAATAATTAGATATAATTATAATAAATTAATTGAGTATTAATAAATTCTTCAAAACCTTTATTAGAGAGTCAAACACATCTAGTGCCAACAATGTAATTAGGTTTTAATGATGTAATTAGTTATTTTAATGTAATTTAATTTAGTTTTTTATTGAGATACTACACAAAATATACTATCAAGATACACATCATGTTTCTTAATTTCTGTGTATCGAGGATAAACGCCCAGGGCCTCAACATGTATCTTAGAAAATTTACATAGTGTGTACTAATGAGAAACATGTCACATGTTACACTTATTGTGTGCTTGTATAACCCACTGATTGAATCTTCATGCTCTTCAGATGGGATCGCATGATGTGTACTATGACTACACGCTATATATTTTTCTCTCTATGTGTTCATGTAACTGACTAATTGACTCTATGTGTTCTTAAGACATGAGAATTAATGGGTTACACAATGTGTATGCTAGATAAATGCCACATGTCCCATTAATTATCTAGGATTCCAGTCTCACATGGTTATAAACTGTGTATTTGACTACATGGTTTACATTAATTTCGATTCTAAACTGTGTAATCTACATGACATGTATGCAATCTACACACCATGTAGTTCGAAAAATCATGTGACAAGTTCGCTCAATCAACATGTGGTGTAAAATAAATGCACTGTGTGTAATAACTATTTGGTGAATCATTTATCCCATGACACACCCAAATGCAGTGAACTTGGGTACATGAAATGTACTATGGATACACACCATGTAACCTAATATACCATCCATAATCTTTGGCACCTCCCTATATAATCTCCAATATCTATTCATCTACTCTTAGTCCTTAAGAAAATATGAATCTTGAATGATAAATAATAAAATGTTTGAAACATGTTAATTAAACTTTGGATTAAATAATGAATAATATAGACATGAAAAACTAACCACTATTTCACATAATTGATCGAAAAATAAATAATTATAAATTTAAATGTGACTGTTCTAATACCCTTAATGGTTTTAAATGTAGTGGAATAATTTTTTGGGTATAAATCCATTATATATTTAGTTGGATTTGATGGATCATTATCAAATGGTTCAAGATGAAAACATCATGACCAATGAAATTTTTACATCAAATATTGACAAAGAAAGTTCATCAGAACCAAGAGGATATCTTTTCACATTAGATTTTTAATTAATTTAAATAGATTGGAAGAAATATTACATTGTATGAGGATATTTATTTAATTATGCTGTTGATTATCTGTAATCCTTTTTTATACCGTCGTTTTGTAGGGATGACCCAAAGTAGATCCCTTATAGTGGTGATCCACACATGGTCCTTTAATTTCTAAACAAAACTGATGGATTACTGTGTGCTGTAATGGAAGATTGATTGTCTTACATTGTTCATCTTGATTGATTCAAGTTTCTTCAGACTTGAAGGAATCTATCTTATTCTTCTCATTCTTGAGATTATGATAAAAGGAGGAATCAAGAGAGAAATCCATTGTTCACAATAATTATCAATCCTCGATTAAACCTACATAATAGATGTGACCATCTATTTATTGAGTTTGGGTTAATGTTAAAATATTATTTAATTTCACAATGACCCTTAAATAATATAATAATCCTTATTTGAGCCCATTCCATTTAATAATATTATTATTATTTTTATGGCATACACTAACTGGAGCCATGATAAATATTATTTTAATGGTTTTCAAATTAATATTTATCATGAGATACAATTTTGGTCCGATTTTCCTCCCCGACATTTATCAAATACCCAAATAAATATTTATTCATAAATAAATATTCTATTCATATTATAGTGAATAAATATTTATCAAATATTTAATAAATTAAAATAAATATGTTATTCACAATCAAGAAAATAAATATTTATTAAATATTCACATAATTAAATAAATTATTTGTTAATGAATAAATAATTATTTATGAACTTATGAATAATATTTACAATCGATAAATCCTAAATTAAATTATTCCTTAGTCTTAAGATTAATATTTATTCCAATAATTAAATTTAAATAAAATTTAATTTAGATTAATGGAAATACTTAGTGTGTGACCCTTTAGAATTATTTCTCGTTGACATTAGGCTTCCTTGCCTAAAGTCCAAGATTATTATCTAGTAATTGGTTATGGAACCCAAGAGAAAAAAGTTAATGTCGTAATGTCGATAACCACATATGATCACTTACTGTGTAATATAATACCCTTGTCATTATATCTCCTCAGCAAGGATGCACACATGTGTCATCAACCTTTGTTATTGATATATGTTTCTTTGACTATCTGAAATAAACTCATTATTATATCATGGACATGGATTTTAATGTGACAATTCCATTTCAATCAAAGGGTTATGATATCAAATTCTATAAGGTTGTAAAGGAAATATCATTCCTCAACTTATTAATTAATAACACATCACTTGTGACACAACCAACATATACAACTTCACCATGAAATGTATCATCATGGTTGAAAAAATACATCAAAGTTAACGTGTCACGGAATACACTAATAATAATCATAAAATTAAAGGATCATTACACACACTCAAAGATTGGAATACCTGATGACACATCAACATGAAGATTTCCTACAGGTGGGTTTATTCTAATAATATCCCATATTGAATATTAACAAATGTGAATTTCATGATATTAAGTACCATTTTATTATGAGTACTCACACTTTACAATCAATATACTATGTGTTTTGGAACTAGATACCCCCTGGGGGGGTGAATCAGGGTGAAATATAAATTTAAACTTTCCTTTGTAGTCTAGTTAACTTTATTTTAGGATCTTGTTCAGTCATTGGCATGAACATGTTTAACCTCTAAAAATTTATGAAATACTTACTTAAATAATCATAGATATGCAAGAAATAAAAATATTACATGGTACATAGGGATTTTTACTTGGTTGACCACAAATGGCTATTATAAGGAGCATACATCGACATTGTGTCCATCGTACCAGAATCTACCAAGCTTCACTTGTTTGGTGGATACATTATTTCAATTGTGGTCACTTTTCACTAGGAATGCATAATTTATAATATTTAGGGTTTAGAAAGTCCTCACCCAAGGTGCACTGTCTTTATAAGATTTAGGGTTTGGAAACTTTTCACCTAAGTTGCACTGCCTCTTCTTAACTCCCAGTCACTGCTTCAATGAAGAATCTTCTATAATTTACAAACTTTTAGGTCTCCTCAAAAGGATAGAAACATAATTCTTTTTCACTATTTAGTACAAGAATCATCCTGCATCATATTTCTGATATGATGCTCTCTGAATTCACTGCTCACTTAAAATAGATATTCAAAGCATTCTATCAATAAAACTTCCACTTTCATAAAACTCTTAACTTTCACAGAACTCTATAGTTTTGTGTAAAAATCTAAACTTTTATGTGAAACTATTTCACTATCATTAAACTTTGTAATTTTGTGCAGCTTTGACCATGTCACAAAACTCTAACCATTTGTGTAATTTTCATTGTCTCATGAAACTCCCAAATTTCATGAAACTCTAAATATTTTTCTAAACTCACTTGATCTATATAGACACAAGTTACTTACTTCACACAATTGACAACTTTTTTAATGAATTTGTTGAAATTTCTTGGTCAAACTAATATTAGTCCTTTCTTTACACAACTCATGTTTTCATTACTGATTCATGCAACTATTTCAAGAATTAGATATTTTGATCATTGTTAAGTATTTATCTCTCTGAAATGAGGGTTGGTATACACCTATTTATAGATTTGACTGAACCTTTGTGAAACTACCTTACAGGACATTGACCATGCATGCAACTTTATAGGTTCACTAATTTTAAAATATTTGATGTCTAATTTTTCATGCAACTATATGCCTTCACGAAACTTCCATATACATTTTCTTGGTTCACACAACTTTTCTAGTTTTTATAACTTCATCGATTTGACATTGCCTTTAGAAAGAAACTCAACACCACCACACAAATATATTTTTTATTTCATATGTATATAAAAATCTGACTTTAAAAAAAACTCATAACTTTTTTAAAACCATTTCCCTTTCCAAATATGGACAAACCAACTTCATAACACCTATTTTATGAAACTTTTTACATTTTTGTGCAATGTTTCATGTATTCCATAACTCTAAATTTATTAAAACTCCATAACTTTCATAAAATAATTGCATTTTACTTATTTTTATGAGGCAACCTAAAATATTAAATTTCACATAAATTCATGAAATAATTAATACATTTCACACAACTTCTTAATTTTGTGTGGAAATATTTTCTTTGTGAATTTTCTTTGAGATGGCTTATAATCATCATATTATAGGATTTTCAACATTAGAATCACCCAGTATAAATTGTATCTATTGTGTGTCTCTAGAAAACTTACTTCATGATTGAGTATCTCCCCCTCATACTTTCAGAAGAAAAAATTACCATTATTCAACTTGTGCATTTCGAATATTCAATGAATATGAAAACCTTCTCACATAGACATCCTCAAGCATAGTCAGACATAATAACCTAGGTTTCTCCAGACCAACCCTCCATAATTCTAAATATTCATCACCAAAATAGCCACTAACCTCTATAACATGACTTCTATGCTATATATTAAATATATTCTTCAATACATTGGCCTCTAGAACATAAATTCAATGCCATGTATCCAATATATTCTTTTTGATAAGACTAGGGGAATCCATAACTCCCCTTTAACCTTCTCACAACCCCCTTATCACTACCTATAGTTATAATATCAATATCTATCAATACTCTAGTAATATTGTATGACATTATGATTGAAAAAAATATAATACCAAATATAGGATTTGGTCCAACAATCCCCCATTCATATTTTTTGTCAGTATTATCATAAATCCATCCTTTTTCAGACATGAAAAACATTTCACAGACATGGAATTATGATTTCTCATTTTCTTCCTGATTTTTTTTCTCTCCCCCATTGACATCAAAATGCAGAGGGTATTATTAGATATTCCTTTTAGTATATATCCCCCTTTGGTTTCAAAATAAAAAGATCCAAGTGAATTTATATTTTAAATTTACACCCCCCTTAAGGACTCATCATATTTTTCTTTTATTTTAGATTCCCCTTTTTCATAGAACTCCATAAGGGATTCCTTCACCTATAAATGTAATATACCTCAAAAAATATTCTCCATTCAATAGATCTTCTAAGATATTATGTGAAATATATGTAATGACATAGATATCTTCCAACTGATGACATTTATATAATACCATCATTCAAACATGGAGTCACATTATTCAAATTGCTATACAATACTAATAGATTTTCAACTTGTGAAATTACCGCTTAGAATTGAGTCATCAAAAGATCCGCTAAGACAATAAAGTCATAACTTGTTGGAGGAAATAGGAGTTTAAGCCAATAAACACTAACTTTTTCCATGTCACTCACTCACTTAAATAGATTCTAGTGTCATGAAATTCATTTTTTTGAAAAATAATCCTATGATCTCAATCACAAACACACCAAACATTCATAAAATAAGCAGTTAATCATAAGTGTGAGAGATATACCACATGTTAATCCAAATGACATCAATTTTTAAAGATAACTTCATGAAACCACTTGGTATGCATGATCTTCAGTTTATGACATGAATCCTTTATCAGATGAGGTTGAAAAACCTAGAGTGATTGTCACTAAATCTCCTTGAATATATCCAACTTTAGACCGATACCAATTATTGATACCAATCATTGAGATGCTTCCAAATGTTTAATTACTCTTCGGAATAGGGATACCAATAGATGAGGATGTTATTTATTTTCTAGTAGCTTGTTTGTATCCTAAAAATAGTCAATTTATACCACATTATTAGAAAAATAGATAATAACGAAATACATGAACGTTTTTGATTCTACACTAACATATCTCTTCTTAGTAGTCAAATACCACTTGAATTGATGTATGATTCCAATGGTAAAATATTTAATGTCACTTGGAACCACCAAATCGTTCAAATTCATCTTTAATAGATCTGTATTTTCAAATCATGATCTTCATCAGATGATTGTCCCTTTCTGCAACATAAAATTTCCGAATAAAACATTAAAAACTAGAGTGGCTCTTTGAAACCACTTACTGAATCTAATACTATAATAATTCTGACTCTTCTTACCGCATGTATCTCTACTCAACTTAAGAAATTATTCCCTTTCATCACACACACTCCCATGGATCGTATCTCCCCTTAAGTATGTACAACTTAAAAAATATTTTAGAAATAGTTAAATGCATAGAGAAGGGGGTACCTTAGACATACTTAAGTAGAGGTCTGTGATTGGTATTGGTGGACCAACTATTTTTTATTCACTTTCTTTAACAACTTCATAGTGGTTCTATTTTTAAGACCACTTTTGAAAATTTCATTATGTGTTTTTTCTTTAGGATTTTTTTATCTTCCATGGCTCGGGTTCCTTCTATATTGTGATATTGAACCCACGCATTCGTCTAGCTACATTGTATCACCATATGACCCAATTGTGTACAAACAAAACATATTCCACTAAAAACACACCTTGAATCATCATGTATTGGTTTAGATGTTGATGAAACCATTCTTCTTCTATCCCAAATCCTTCAAGATTATTGAAACACACTCATAGTGTATCCCATTCTTCCACTATTGTAGCATCTCATGGATACCTTATTATGAAATTATTTAATTTTAGATTTTGAAATATTATTCATTTGATCTGTGAATTTTATATTCTAATTCTTTAATACCCCTCTCATATAGTATTCTATTGAGGAAAAATATAAATTCCACTTCCCCTTAGCCAAATTGTGATTTGTCTCAAGATACCTAATCTTATAGTGTTTCTCCTTAAGTTGAGATTACATCCATGTTAATCTAGAACTAGCTTCATTTTTATATTTTATTATGTCTTCAAGAATTATCTTGTTAGGTATGACACTTGCTTTCAACTCATTTTTAGTGACCATATGTTTTTTGATCTCATTTATCATTTCTTCAAAAAGATCAATTTATTCTTTCATCATGGAACTGATCTTATATATGTTAAATTTTAAGGTCACATATACAATTTTCAACATCTTATTTTTTATATAAAAATCTTCAATGATTACATAGTACACTTTATCTATGATCTCCCACTGATCCACATTCTCTTGTAAGGATTCAATCTCTTCTTGATCATAGGAAAAACTTGCTTTGAATTGATGGACATATGTTGTAGCATCTTCTTCCTTGTTAGAGTTCACATTATATAAGAGTGGTTCATATTCATCACTAAATTATCCAAAAAAATTATTCTCAGTCTCAATATCTTCAAATGGATCCTAAAAGTTTATGCTTTAAAAAAAATTCTCCCCAAGTGACTCAATATTTTTATCTTGTTCTTTAGTAGAAGATTTTAAATTTTCAATCATATTATATGGAAATTCAGTATTCATATTGATGTTAACTAATTATTTAACATTTTATTGACCAATTAATTCCTTTCCCATTCTATAAATTTTTTATTTATGGTTGTTATCATATTCTATGGTTTGTTTTAACAGACCATCAAACTTTTGATTTTTCACTCTTTGAATGCCAAGTTCTTCAAGAGAACCTTCCAATTATACATGTAGGTCAACTATACCCTATAGTTATTTATCCTCTTGGAATATACCTATATTCACATATTTATAATAAATTTACACAATGTGGTTATAATCATAGAAAATCATAGAATTAGAATCATTCACCTCAATTTCTGTATCTGATCTCCCAATAGTCTTATTTTTATCCCCTTTCTTCTTTTTTCTTCTTGTCACAAGGCTCACTTCATCATTATTCTTTAATGTTTTATCCTTTATATATTTTCTATGAACATCTTCCAAATAATTCCAAATATCATAAGCTATAGCACAATGAGTAGTTTTTTTATAAACATCACCAGATAAGGATCTATTTAGAATATTTTTCATTCATGAATTAACTACTTTCTCATTATGATTTCTCAAGTCTGCATCTCTTCAGATATATTCCATAACTTATTCACCATAAGTATGTAGGAACATGAGAACTTATTTTTTCCATCCATTAATGCCAGTTCCCTAAAAAAATGGAGGTTTCATCATTAAATCCATGTGCACAAATCCCATAATAGCTTTTGAGGTTGAACACTAAGTATGAACCTTTATACCATGTTACTACTAGTTGGAACCAAGTGTACCATGGAGAGTGGAGGGGGGGGGGTAAATTTGGGTGATAGACAAATTTAAACTTTTCTTCATAGTTGGGTTTAAATTTATTTTAGGATCTTATTCCTATATTGGCAGGAACAAGTTCAACCTCTCACACTCGATGCAATCCTTATCCAAGATATGATAGATATGTAGGTAAGTAAAACATAAATGGGAAACATGTATTTTTAAATGGTTTACCATAAAAATTTAGTACAAGGATCATACACCAACATTGTTTCATTTATACCAGAATCAACTATGATTCACTAGTTTAGTGGATACAATGTTTTAGTTGCAGTCACTCCTTGACTAACACACTGACTTTACACGATTTAGGGTTTAGTCACTACTCACCCAAGTCACACTATCTTTACAATATTTAGGGTTGGGACACTCTTCAACCAAAGTGCACTTCCTCTTCTTCATACCCATTCATTACTTTAGTGAATTATCTTCTATATTTTATAGAATTTTATGTCTCTTTAAAAGGTTGTTAATATAATAATTTTTCCCTATTTAGAATGAGACTTTGATTGCATTTTATTCCTGATTTGATACTCTCTAAATGTTATATTCACTTAAAATTGATATTCAAATAGTTCTATCCACAAAACATACACTTTTGTGAAACTCTTAACTTTCACACAACTCTACACTTTTGTGTGCAACTTTAAACTTTTGCATGAAACTATTTTACTATCACTCAACTCTGCACTTTCATGAAAATATGACTATGTCACAAAACTATAACCTTTCACACAACTTTAATTGTTTTATGAAACTCCCATATTTCATGAAAATTTGAATATTTTTCGAATATCACTTGATCTATATAGATAAAAGTTACTTTCTTCCTAAAACTGATGTCTGAATGAATGCGTTTGCAAAAATTTCTTGGTCAAACTGAAAAAATTCTTTTCTTTGCATAACTTGTTATGACTTGAATCACCAAGAAACCATTTTTATATAATTAAGATGAGGTTGACACCCTAAGACCACCTATAATAGGATAAGGGATGGAGACTAGCACTGAGTAGGAATATCACTGAAATAGGAGGCCTTAGCCTATATACCTGTATACATGCACACAACTAGCTCTATAAAATAGTGCATAGATATAATAAAAGTTTGAAACATATAGAGTGTAAAAATTCACTAAATAACCTCTAATAAATACATCAAAGTAAAAAAATGTAATGTGAAAGATATAAAATGGAAAAATTAACGCCTAACCATAAATGAGGTACCAACCTAGAAAAAACTAGAAAAAATGGAAATACTGAAGAGATATTGACTCACAATATCTAAGATTAAACATAGAACATGGAAAAAAAACACCAAATACCACAATTATTCTTTGAATAAAGGTCCACCAATATCATCGTCAATCTACCTATCATCAGCATAAGACACAACACATGCGAGAAAATCCCATGCTTGGGTACGTATATACATACCCAGTAGGTTGCCCCAAAAAATAAGAAAGGGAAGAAATAGAAGCAATAACAGCCAACTCAACCCATAAATAAAGTAGGTGAAGAATCCCAACATCATATATGCTCAAAAGAAACCCAAGAAGAGAGAGAAAAAGGATATCCATCTCTATATCTAGCTAAGAATGATGAATCCGTCTATAACTCCCAAAGGTTTATCTCCAATGCTAACCACTATGAACTACCTAATAAGAATCTAAGAATAGGGATAGATACTCAATACCACACTCCATAGTCGAGGGAACACTATCTTCTATCCAAGAATCACACGTAACCTCCCAAGAATGATTATAGAGGACCTGCATCTCGCCACTATGTAACACAGTCTAGGGAACAACTCCAATGGAGGACCTGCACGCCAACAAAGCTCAATGATGGGAGTCCACTATACCGATAGAGGATTTAAACCCTCTCTAATATAGGGGAGTTCTGTCTCTAATGGTATATTATATACAGGGGACCCACCACCTTGAGAGATAGAGGAGTACCAACCCTGGGAGTACTACTCCACAGATAGAGGACCTGTGCCCTCTATAATGTGGGGGAGTTTCTTATCTATTCATAATAAGGATATGGGGGGCCTTCCACCTGGGGATATAGGGGAGTATTTAACCTTTAAACACTCCCATAAACACATGTAAACATTTCCACAAGATAATATCCAAAAAAATAGGCATCCCACTTACATAACCTCATGTTGTACCTCCAATTCCAAAAAGAAGGCCACCATCATGTCCTACGTGGAAAACTACTCAGGATATGATACTCACGGGGAAAGATCTAAGTCCCAAAGAATAATATATATAATGTATAAGTTTATAGAAAAATTACATGACATGTAAATGGGGTCACTTGTCACGTGACATCTCTTGGAAACCTAGGTGTGTCCACACCTATACATGGATTGGCCAATCATGTGGCTCTACAAAACATGAATTGGTAGTTCGGGTATGCCTGTGTCGTCCAGATTATTCCCACATAATATGAACCATGCCCATGTAACTTGGTTGTTCCCATGCCCATGTACCCAGAGGTACACACCAGGTTATAATATTTGGGTCACACAATGTGTGGGAAGACCACATGAAATTTAATATTTAACTCTACATGAAAACCTATCCACTACAGAAGAAGACTAAACAACGTGTTTTCCTTCATAATATATGACATATATTTAGAATTTTTCAAATAAAGTTAATATGGTCTTCACATGGTCTCTAGATCTAACATTTCCACTATTTTCACCATAGATTGACTTTTTTAGAACACCCAAAACCAAAAAATGTTTTCTCTGATAACTGATTCCTAACCTCTAGTGGTTAGAAAATGGAATTTTGGTTACCCATATAGTAACTTTCATAACTCACATCACTACATGGGGTTATGATCCATGAATCAATTACCCTCAACCCATAAATCATCTCAATCCAGTCATAAAACACAGATCCCAATTCGTTCGCACATCCGCTATGAATCCATGGGTTCGTCATGCTCGAATTTGGATTGACAATGCCAATTCATAAACCCATGGGATAATAATATAGAATTTGAAGAAAATTGGGGATAAAAACATAAAAAATAAGTGAAAAAATCATTTAATGATGTGATCCCATCCAAAAATTACATAATTTTGGGAAAAAGGGTGAATTCAAGGGTGTCGATGATAATAAAATAGGTTCAAGAACACTATTTTAAATTGGGATCATGTGAAGAATGTAAATTTTAGATAAAAAAGAAGCTATGAAAATCCATGGTTTTTAAATAAAAATGGGTGGAGAACTAAAAAATAATGATCCCTACCTCAAGAATGGATTGATAATTGGTAAAGGACACATACTCTAGCAATGAAGATGAATATTCGAGTGTGTTCATCATTTGTCACACAATTATCCTTGAACATTTTCATTGATCCATGTTTATGGATTTCCAATGCCAATGAATATATATCCTCCTACTCTATAATCTTAAAGGGTTATGAAAATAACCCTAGATATTTTCCATAATGATTTACTTATAAAGATAGTTTAGGGTTTTGGAATTTAAGTAAAATAAATAAATAGGTTATTTAATTTAATTAACATGCCCACCAATGGTTATATTTAACCAAATTCCTGATAATGACAAACTTTATATCATTTCTAGGATAAAACCTATGTTTTATAAACAATATAAGTCTTGTATTTCCCATATGATCCCCTGATAAATGGAAAAAAATTTATTTTGAATTGATGTGTGTGCATGCTTTAACATATATTAATATTTTTATATATTAGTTCCAGGGTAATGTGATGCTTAAAAACAACACCAACTCTGAGGAAAAATCTATCTATCTATATATATATATAAATATTCAAAGTATTAAACTATAGAAAATGGGGTCATTACACAACTCATTTTTGTATTACTTATTCACATAACTCTTTTTTGAATCTTATATTCTAATCTTTGTTCAGTCTTTATCTATCTGAAATGAGGAGGGTATATGAATATTTATAAACATGAAAGAACCTTCGAACAACTTACTTTCATGCCACTGACCTTTCACAAATATTTACTAGTTTGTTAAACTTCAAAAATTTGATGTAGTATTTGGCGCACAACTCTTTTCCATCATGAAACTCCCATATTCATTTTGTGGGTTCACACAACTTTATTGGTTCACATAAATTCATTGATTTGGAATATCCTTTAGTGCACAACTCAAAATCATCATTCAACTCCATTTGTATCTCACATGTTCACATAAATCTAAATTTCATGAAAATCCATAAATTTTTTAAAAACCTTTCCTTTGCTGAATATAGACAATCTAACTTCATAAAACCCCTTTTGTGAAACTTTAAGCATGATCATGAAACGTTTCATGTATCACAGAACTCCTAATTTCATGAAAATTTAAAAAATTCATAAAATAATTTCCTTTTTTATATTTTTATGAGGCAAACTTGAACATTCACTTTCACACAACTTTATGAAAAAATTGATACCTTTCACACAACTTATTCACTTTGCGTGAAAATATTTTCCTTCAAATTTTCCTTGAGATGGCTTAAAATCATCATCTTCCTAGTTTTTCAACACTAGAATACCACTACATAGATTGGATCATTCTTATATCTCTATAAAACTTCCTTCATGATTGAGTATCTCCTCCTCATGATTTCAGAAGAAAACCTTGCCATTATTTACCTTGCAGCTTCCGAATCTTCAATAAACGTGACAACATTCTTACATAGACATACTCAAGTAGAACTATACATAATAACCTATGTTTCTATAGATCAAACTTTCATAATTATGAATACACATCACCCAAATATCCACTAGCCTCTATAATATTACTTCCATGCTAGATATTCAATATCTTCTTCAAGACATTGGCCACCACAACATAACTTTCATTCCACATACACAATCTCTTATTTTATACCAAACTTGGGGAATCAAGAAACCCACTTTAACATTCTCAAAAACTCCCTAATCACATCCTCTAGACATTATATCACTATCTATTAATACACTAGTCATATTGTATGACACATGTTTTACCAAAAAATCAAATACCAAACATAGGTTTGAGTCCAAAAATGTTCCCTTATTGTAGAATGTTATTTAACCATAGAACTAATATTTATGAGATGTTGTCATAGAATCTCAATGTTCTCATCGTAGATGGTAACCTCTAGGAATTATTTTTATGAGAAAGATACCCTAATAAATTATCATATTAATTTTATTCATAATAAAAAACAATATGTGATAAGGTATATAAAATTAACATTCACTTATTTGAATATACATATAATCTAAAGTATAAATTAGTTTGTTCCAGGTAATCAACTCCAATAGTTGTGTCCAATTATTGTATATGAAACATATTTTGATGGATTTTTTATTTAATTTAGATCATGTACTAATTGAATATGGTAACACTTATACTATGAACATTTAAAAGAATACAATAATCCATTTTATGACCAAAAATATTGTTGTAAGACATCATTTCTTAAGGGAACACTCATGAAAAGTTGACATATCTTTAAAGTTCATTTGTAATGAGAATAAATTAACATAAAATTTTACTAAGCTTTTTCCTGATGATCAATTTCGTTTTATTAAGCGTGATTTGATGTTTTTTTTATTTTAATTGATTTTATGTTAATTTATAATTTTATTTAGAAAAATAAGTTTTCTAGTTTATTTTATTTTTAGCTTAAATTTCTATTAATATAAAATAAATAATGTATTTTTTTCACTATTACAATTAATATTTATTTACTTTAATTATTAATCATATATGAAACCCTATTAAAATTTAAGGATTTTATTAATTTTGTTTTTATGGCATCACTCTTAGTGACTCTTCACATTCTATGTGAGAGACTATATTGATCTTGGATCATGAACCTTGAACATTTGAAAACCTTACAATCACTTTGTTCTCAAATATAGACCCTTATTATCATAAAAATAAATCTTTTAAACCTCAAGACATATCTTTTTAGGTATGGGGAATACAAGAAGAACGAAAGATGTTGTATTGAGTGCCTCAAAAAAAGTGAACATGTTGTGGAAGGATCTATATGGAAAAGATACAGATTTTAACTAGTTAGACTGAACAAATATGTTGTTGATGAAAGTATTGAATATGTAAGGATAAGAATTAATATTATATGAGAAAGTAATTGATTTATTATTTGGTAAATTTTTTATAGAGTTCTATTAAAATATTAAGTTTAACTTTAGTGAAAATGAAAACCTAATTGTATCAAAAGTAAATAATAAATACTTTCTATTTTCTTACATAGAGATTGACATAGTTATTCATTTCACCCATAAATATGGTTTAGAGTTCAATACATATCTTATCAGTATTGATGAGGTTTGTAACATATTACCTTTTCTCATTGTCTTATGTTGAGGTGGAATTGATACTTGGACTTAATAGAAATCTCCAAGGTGCCAATGGTTCGCAATAAATGACAAGGGCTTCAATACAAGTGGGGGATAATTTTCACTTTGAGAAATAAAACAACCCAAACAAACATTCCATAACCAAATACTACTACATGAAGCATGATAACAATGTAATATGGATCAAAGTAATATCATTGATATCAAAACCAAACTACAAAAGAGTACCACAATAGAAGACTACTAACATCAAAGTACAAAGAGGAAGATAAAACCAACTAAGATCAAAGACTCTAATGACATATTTCCAATGATCCAAGCATGATACATGACACAAATCCACAAAACAACCCTAGTATCACAAAGCACCACTAAATAAATGTGATACATTTCCTTTACCTATGTCCTGATAAACAATATATTCAAAAGTACCAAAGTTCCAAAGTATGGGTGAGTAATGAAACCTAGTAGGATTTCCCTAAATGAATTCCCTACTCACGCCACTATGATATCACAAGTTAACATATTTATATAAATTTTTTATATAAAACACTTTAAAATAGTTTATATTATAATATAAAACAATTTTCAGACCAATTTGTTTTCCAAATTAAATCCATTTTCCCAGGAAAATCAACCAAACAATACTTTAAACCATTTCACATTCCTTTTTGGAATACCCATTCCATGATTCATAGACACACCCACAGATGCATTCTTCTTTGACAGTTCTATACTCATGAGTGGTTTCTTGTCCATCCAATTTGTCATCACAAAGTATCCAATCACCTTTTCCTCTAATGACACATGCCCCTTATCCATGGTTATGTCCATTTGTACCCCAATGGTACATGACCCTTATTCAGGGTCACGTTGAAAGCATGAACTCACACAAACCATGTATTCCAAAACCATTTCAAATCAACCATTTCAATATATTTAAATAAAACCATTATTTTATTGAAAACATTTCAAACAAACCATTTTCATAAATCTAACAAATCTATATTTTAAAATCCACATTTTGAAATCAAGAAAACAAATCACTTTGCACAACCAATTTCCACAAATCCACAATCCCTCACTAAAGAAGATTTCTACCATGATTTGAACACAAATTTCACAATCAATTCCATTCAATTAAATCAATTTGAAACTAATACTTCAAGTTCTAAAAAGAGGAGTCAATAGTGAAGCCACCTACCTCGAGAATTATGGAGAAAATGAAGAATGACACGAAAACATCTAAAAAAAAGAGTTGAATATCCTAAAACTCACCTCAGATCATTCCCACTAACATCAAAAAGGAAAAAATAACTATTATTGGAATCAACCACCTTATATCTATCCACAATAGACAAGATCTAAGATATAAAGAGAGTGAATAAAGTATATCTAAGAAAAACCAAGAAAAACTACCATAAATAATAACTTACCAAGGGAATCAGTCTTCAACACCACATGAAATGCCTTTGGATCACTTCCAATTCGATGGGGAAATGTTCCAAAACCTTTTAGAGGAATAATTTTCGAGTTAGGTCTGAAATGGAGGAAAAATGAGGGGTTAAAATTTAGTCCCGAACTCGATCCAGTTTTTTAGGATCTGGTTTTTAAACCATTCACGATTAGTCACACAGTTAGGAAAACCATGTGCTAGCTGTGTTCTATCCTCTACCTCAAGGATAACCTCACATGGTTGGAATTCATGGTTAGAAAGACCATGTTCCAAATGTGAAAAATCCCACTATCCGACATTGTAGTGTTTCTCCTAGGTGGATGCACGGTTTGACCAAATTATTATCCTAACCACATGCTTTCCTAAAAGCCCCTGTTTCCCCTTTCACAGTTTAATATAGGAGTTTCCTGGTTTTCACTAACCATGAAACAACCTTGAACCTTTATAAAAATACAAAAACATTCCAAAAGTCTTCCAAACCCTCCAAAACATCACCCATACACTTTACATACGTAAAAATCATAAATAAAGGGTTAATTAATTAAAACCAGAGGTGCTACATTATCCCCATCATTGGAATTTCTGTCCCCATAAATTAGAAAACCACTACCTTACCAAAATATTTTGGGCCATTTCTCAACCATTTCTTTCTCCTTTTCCCAAGTCTCTTACTGAATTCGACCATGTTTCCACAAAACCCACACTAGACTGATGATTTTCCCATGAAATAATTTCTCTTGCCTATCCAAAATCTATGTTGTCACATGCACCAACAAAGCATCTGACTCTAGGTCAACGTGATCCCATCTAATCACATGGTTAGGATCAGGCTGATACTTTTTCAACCGAGATACATGAAACACATTATTCACTTCACTGAACCATGGGGGAAAATCCTACCAATATGCCACCTCACCAACCCATTAAAGTATCTCAAAAGGGACTATTTATTGAGGATATAACTGTTGTTATAAGATAACTCCATTAATAGAACACGAACTTCCCACAAAGCCAAAAAATCCATTACATAAGCCCAAAAAATGTCTTCCAACGTTTGTATCGTATGTTCGGATTGTCCATCCGTTTGAGGGTGATATGCCATACTCATAGTCAATTAATTCCCAAGGGTTTTCTATAAGGATTTATAGAAATGATATGTAAACCTCAGATCTATATCTAATACTATCAAAATCGGTATTCCATTTCTCTTCACCACTTCTCAGATATAGATTTAGGAAAAGTCCTCCACCGCAAGGGATTCATGAATAGGGATGAAATGAGCCAAATTTTTGAGACAATAAACTATCACCCATATGAAATAGTGTTTCCAAACCATTCTTGGGAAACCTATTAAAAAATACTTGGTTATCTTCTCCCATTTTCAAATAGGAATTGGTAAATACTACAAAATACCTTCTGGTCATTGATGCTTTGCTTTAACCGGCTGAAAAGTTAAGCATCTTGAAGAAAACTCATCCACATTACTTTTCATACCGACCCAAAAAAACTATTATTTCAATGACTTATACATATTTTATATTCTAGGATAAAGAACCCATATCAAATGGTGGTAATCATGAATAATGTTTTCCTGACAAGTCATAGGTACGACCATCTGATTTCAAAACCACAAAAATGAACTCCCATCAAGACTCCATCCATCATTAGTCTCCCCACATTCTAAATCAGATACCTATTCCTCTTTAACTATCTCAAAAAAACTAGGAATGGAAGAAATATGAAATAAAATTATAACTTCACCTTGGTATTCACATTCCAAGTGCATGTTGTCTATCACTGACATCAAATGCCACTGATCTGTAACCTAGTTTGAAAACTAATCCTACAAATTATTTATTAATGAATATTCCACCATATTTCCTTTACCTGATGTATACATTAAGTAAAAGTATAACATTTGAAGATAGTCTATCCATATTCCTTGTCTTATATTCAAATCCCTTTGTGAGAAAATTTGTTCCAATCTATTATGATCCGTAAATACTATAAATTTCTCACCAAATAGGTAATGATGCTAAGTCTTGAAAGTATGGAATATGATAGCTAACTAAAAATTTTGTGTTGGGTAGTTCTTCTCATGCACCCATAACTATATTGAGTTATAAGAGACAACATTATATCCTTTCATGAGAACACATACCAACCCAGATCCTAAATCATCACAATACACCATGCACCCTTGTCCTGATTCCAGCAAAATCAAGATTGGTGTTGATGTAAGGTGAAATTTTATCTCTTGAAAAGATTTTTGACACTCATAATTCCATTGTAATGAAATTTTTTTCCTTATTAAATCTATAATTGGTGAATCTAGTCATGAAAAATCACGAACAAAGCATTGGTAATAACTATCCAATCTAAGAAAACTATGTATCTCAAGGACATTATTTGGAAGTTTACTTGAGAAAACAACCTCTATCTTTTCTGGATCCATAGAAAAACCAATTTTAGAGATGAAATGGACAAGTAAATGTACTTATTATATCCAAAAATAACACTTTCATAATTTGACATAAAGAAAATAATCCCACAAGATTCTAAACACTGTCTCCAATTATTTCTCCTGATCAACCCTTATCCTTGAATACAACAATATGTCATCGAAAAACTCCACTAGAAAATAATCCAAATATATTTGAAATATCCAATTAATTAATTCCATAAATACTACTAGTGAATCCTTAAGACCTAAATGCATTACCACATACTCATAATGGCCATATCTACTCTTGAAAGATTTATTTGGAATATCCTCCTTCAGAACCTTCAATTGGTGATATCCTAATTAAAAGTCAGTTTTAGAGAAACATTGAGCTCCCCTTAATTGATCACATTAATCATCAATTCATATAAGTGGGTACCAATTATTTATCATAACTTAGTTAATATTATGATAATCCACACACAACTTAAGTGTTCCATCTACATTTTTGACAAACAACACTAGAGCTTCCCACATTGACATACTCAGTTGAATGAAACATTTTATTTATAGCTCTTCCAACTACACTTTCAGTTTCCTTAATTCTATTACTTCTATCTAGTAAGATGAAAGGGAAATATTACTAGTCCCTATAAGAAGATCAATCATAAACCCCACTTCACTAGTGTGTGGTAACCCTGAGAAATTTTGTAGAAAAACGTATGAAAATTGATAAAACATTGCTGTAAAACTGACATTATTGATCTCTTCAATCGATTTCAAAGTCAACGCCACCAACTGGTTTGAGATAATTCCAATTTCTGGTGGCAATAATCCCATTTCACCCACCTTTACATTCCAATCTTCTCTAAAGAGATTCTTTACACCATCATGAGTTGTGAAATTGACCATTATTGTATAACAATCAATATGAGCCCTGAACATTGTCAACAAATCCATACCCAGGATAATATCACAGATATCTATTTCAAGCACAGAAAAATACCATATTATCTTAGCACCATCAATCATTATAGAACATTCTCTACACATGAAGGCTAAACATTCTCTTTGACCAATAGGAGTTCAAAGTTTCAAAACAGAAGGCATCATCTCAACATTTAAACATAGAAAATAAATATCATGAGATGCAATAATCGAATGGGATACACAAATATCAAACAAAGATTTCATAAGGTTAAAATTTAAAAGAATCGTACCTCACATCGTCGATGGTCCAAATTAATCATCCCCATTAACTTTCTTAGATCCATATAATTTCTTACTCGTGGAACTTTGTTCCTTATTTACCTATTGAGATTACCCTTTCTAAGGAGTCATGGTATTCTTGGAATCACCATGGATAGCTCTATTCTTCCAATTTGATTGATTCTGCTTCCCTCGATCCATTGAAGCATACGATGTATGTGATACATGAGAAGTGTCCCAAACACTCGACATCAGATCACTATGAAAACAACATTAAATATTCCCCATCCAATTACAATTATGGAATTCTCTAGGTGGTTCCATACACTCTTGCTTCATGTGGTCAAACAAACCACATTTGAAATATATATTTTTACTCTTGGGCTACGAAGGAAGATTCACTGATCCAGCTGTCTGATTTTGAGTCATACCACTATCTTTGAAATATGTTTACCTCTTCTAATTTATCCCAATATTAGAGTTCCCACCATTCCCCATAGGCATAAACATACTACCTCTATACATATCTTCTTATATGTACCTTTCTACCACCATATCTCTATTAAACATCTCTGTATAATCTGTTATACAGAGCATAAAAATCGTCGAGTGAATCCCATCCCTCAACCCTAATTCAAAGATGCATGCCTTCAAGGATGAACTAACAATAACTTTAGGTGAAAAGTGGAATAAATTCATAAATTGATCCACATAATCAATAATTGTGTGTCTCTCCTCTTTTAAGATGAATAAGTTTTTCATTCTTACAATCCTGAACATATAAGGATTGAATTATTTGTTGAAAAATTCTTCTAAATCCTCCCATGTAAGGCCTTGGTCTAATTTAGCCTGAACTACTAAATCCCACAATTAGTGTGCAAGATCCTCTTGCATATAAATCACCAATTTGTATTTCATCTATGCTGGTGTGCTAATGAAATTAAATATTTTATTTATCCTATTTGGCCACACCTCCATCTTCTCTGGTTCTGAATCACCCCGAAAGATGGCTGGATTCAGTTTTTAGAACTAGATAGAATGATCCACTTTCCATGGTTAATAACTCCTATTCCCTCTATCCATAGCCTAAAAAGCTTAAACTATACTCTGATCTAACTATTGGTTCACATGTGGATTAGGTACAACCACATTCTCAACAGCTTCCTCCAGTTGGTTTCTACGATGACTACCAGGTGCCATTTTTTATAAACACAATAAATGCCATAAGTCTCACTCTCTAGAAACTGAATGATTAAAAATGTCAAATTATACCACATCACACATATCATAATAAGACTTTACAAAATTTATCAATTTCAATTTCAACCCATTTTTAAAATTCAACCATGATTTTGAAAATCAATCCATTTTCAAAATACCACTTTCATTTCATTTTTAAAATATCATATTTGATTTTTTTAATACTTTTAAAAAATATTTTTTTTCACACCAAATAATAAATAAATAGTTAAAATAAAATATTCACTCCTAGTGGGAAGTAATTTATAAAAGCATGCCATGCCCATCTCTTTGGATAAACCCATGGAAATGAGATTCCAAACCCTATAAGTGTCTCTAAAACACTTATGTACCCAAATCCTTAGTAAATTTCAGTTCAACATAAAAAGTTTGGATATATATTTTTATGCTCTAAATTTAAATTCCCACTAATCCAAATCCTTTATACCATCCCAAAACAAGGAATAAAATAGAATGAATTTCAACTCCAAGACTAAGAAAAGATAACCGAGTCAAAGACCGACCGAGACTAATATCACTTGATAGTCAAGGACCGAAAAAGATGATACCAATAGCAACATCCCACCCTTCTTCATTGGATTAAGTCAAGGTAAAATTACTACTTAGACTTAAATGACATCCCCAATGTGCTAAAGGCTAGAAATAAATGCCAAGGGTTTCAATACAAGTGGGGGATGATTTTCTCTTTGAGAAACAAAACAAGCCAACCAAACATGCCATAAAAAAGACCACTACATGATGCATGATAAAAATGTAAGACTACTCAATTTAATATCATTATTATCAAAACCAAACTGAAAAAGATTACCACAATGTAAGACTACTAACATCAAAGTACAAAGCAGAAGACAAAACCAACAAAGCTCAATGAATCCAAAGACATAACTCCAAATCTATAAGAATGATCCATGATAAAACTCCAAAAAATAGCCCAAGTATTACGAAAAACCACTAAAGAAATGTGATACCTTTCCTTTACCTATTTCTTGATAAATAATATCTACAAAATCACCAAAGTTCCAAAGTAGGGGCGAGTAATGAAACTCAGTAGACTTTTACTAAATTACTTCCCTACTCACACCACTAGGATAGAATGTGTTTGCACATTTATATAAAATAGTTTATATAAAACAATTTAAAATATTTTATATCAAAATATAAAACAATTTTTAGACCAAAATAGTTTTAAAAATCAAATCCATTTTCCATGCAAAGCAACCAAACAATACTTTAAACCATTTCACATTCCTTTTTCACATACCCATTCCATGATTCACACCCACACACCCACAAATGCATGATTATATTATAATTACATACTCATGATATATTTCTAACCCATCCACTAAGTCATCACTAAATGACCAGTCTCCTTGTTCCCCAATGACATATGCCCCTTTTCCAAGTTCATGTCCCTTTGTACCCCAATGGTACATGCCCCTTATTTAGAGTCATGTTGAAATCATAAACTCACACAACCCATGTATGCAAAACCATTTCAAATCAAAAATTTCAATAAAACCATTATTTTATTGAAAAAAATTAAAAAAACTATTTTCATAAATCCAATAAAGCTATATTTTAAAATTGACATTTTAAAATAAATAAAACAAAGTACTTTTCACAACTAATTTCCACAAATCTATAAATGAAAAAATCCAAAAACCATCACTAAAGAAGGTTTCTACAATGGTTTTCCTACAAATTTCATAATAAATTTCATGAAATTAAATCAATTTGAAACTAATCCTTAAAGTTCTTAGATGAGGAGTCAAGATTGAAGCCACCTACCTTTGGAATTATGGAGAAAATGAGGAACAACATGAACACGCCCACAAAACCAGGTTGAATCTCCAAAAACCCACCTTATATCTCTTCCCATAACATAAAAAAGGCCAAAACTAATCATGATTGGCATAAAACACATTAGATCTATCCAAAAAAATATATCTAAGAAAATGAGAGAGGGAAGAAAGTAGATCTTTGAAAAACCAAGAAAAACTACCACAAATGATGACTTTATAAGGGAATTAGGATTCAACACACAAAGAAACACCTCCATATAAATTTCGATTAAATGGGGGAAAGGTTCCACACCCTTTTGGAGGAAGAATATTTGATTTAGGGATGAAATGTAGGAAAAACAAGGGGTTAAAAGTTAATCCTGAACAAGATCCACTTTTTTAGGATCTAGTTTTTAAATCGTGCTTGGTTAGTTACACGGTTAGGAAAACCATGTGCTTGCCGTGTTCCTACCTTTACCTCAAGGATAAAATTGAATGGTTTGTGTGCATGGTTAGACAAACAGTGTAATGACCATGAAAAATATCACTATCATATATTTCATTGTTTCTCCTGGGTGGACCCATATTTTGACCAAACCATGAACCTAACCATGTAACTACCCAGAAGCTCATGCTTCACCTTACATGGTTCTTGTAGGATTTTTACAGTTTTCACTAACCATTAACCAATTGATAACCTTCATAAAAGTCCAAAGAACATTCCAAAATTATTACAAACCCTCCCAAACTTCATCCATACACTTTACATACTTAAAAATAATAAATAAAGTGTTATTTAATTGAAATAAAGGAAGTTACAAGTTTAAACCCACTAAAATAACGACCTATCATTTTGGAACCCTAGTTGTTGAGAAAAAGGCTATGAAAGGCCTTGAGTATGATACAATGTTTTTGATAAAGTTCATTCAGAATGTCATTAATCATTGTGATGGTGAGTTCAAAAGTTCTTGTTTCCATATATCTATTTGTTGTTTCTCTAACTAATTGAGAATAAAGTGAATCTACCTAGGTGTATTTTGAGGCATATATATCATGTTAATAATAGATATTTAAGTATTTATCATTTTTTATGAATTTTAACTCTTGTTTTGAAGGAGTTGAGATCGAACTCACTAAAGTGACGGCATCAAAGTTACACAATTTGACCAATATTGGAGTTGGAGTCCTTTGGAGTGGGTATTTATAGAACCCTTCCTTAAATACAATTATGCCAGATGGAGATGAATAATAAGTATAATTTCACCATGCCCATTTTAAGGGGGAGATTCCTATAGAAGTTTTTAATGAACTTACTACTAGAGAAGCAGTATAGTGAGAAGTTGTTGTTGAGCCTACAACTATCTAAGTTCCTACAAATATAGTCATTGATGTCGTTGGACCCATTATCAATTATTCTAAATATGAGTATGAGTATCCAATAGATAATGAGCCTATTATAGTAAGAATATGAAATAAAGTAATCTCCAATGAGATCCCCACACTTGTTATTAAAGTTAAAGCTATAGAATTAGAGGAATTTTCTCAAGTAGATAAAGTTGGTGTGGATTAGGTTGAACATTAAGTACTTGGTGTTAATTATGTTGAATATAGGGAGCCTGTAAATATAGCCAATCCTATGGATACTCAGGAATATCCTGCTATATTATCATTGAGGGATGATCTAAGAAGTCTGATCAATGTGGAAAGTGGTGAGAAAATGAATCTTACTTTTCAACATAACGCCTCTCCTTATATTGATACTTCTGGACTCATTGGAACTGTTAATATCTTACCGGGGTCTATTGAAGAGCTGTTAGTTTATCAAACCCTTAAAAGAATTAAGGTTGGTTTTTTTAATAGAATTGAGATTGATGGATCATATTAAGAAGGAAGTGAACAAGAACCTATAGTATTAAAGGAAAAGAAAAAATAAGGAGAGGTTGAACCTTATATTGGAGAAGAATAAAGGGGATAAAAATCCCCAGTGGTTCAAAAACCTAAAAGGTTTGAATTAGATAGCCAACTCCAAACCTTTGATCTGATTTTTTTTGAATTCAATTATATGAGAGTAAAAATGGAAAGTTTGAAAGATTAAGTAACAAAATTGAAATAAAAATCAATTACAAAATCAAAGTTTGATGACCGGAAGGAATTATTAAGGGATAAAACTGAAATGATCAATAATATGACTATTGTTCAATCAAATGTCACTACTTTATTATTAAAGGAGAATGATTTATCCAAAGTTAAATTTAAATAATAAATTGATTTTATGAAGAAAATTTTGATATCTCAAATTGAGCATATCAACAAGTTTCCATCTATTAAAAAAATTTCATCATCTTCGGGTGATAAGGCACCAAATTATTTTTCTAAAAATTTGAAAAATTTGACATCAGATGTGAGTATGTTAAAAAGAAAGATTTAAGAATTAAAGTGTGATTCATTTTCTCTGGACAGACTTAACCAGTTAAAAAGATATATTATTTCTAATTTCAAAGATATCTAAGATGATTCTAGCCTTAAAAGTTTCAGTCTTGAGAAATTAGTGTCTGACTTCAATAACTTTGATGAGGAATGTCATGATTCTCTAAAACAGACTTCTTTGGATAATATCAACTCCTCTAAAAACATTTTTAACATGAAGAGGTAGTGGTATATGACCCTCAATAATAATTTTTTTCATTACATTTGATAATCTCAAGGAGATCAGGATAATTCATTTACTTCATATTTCAATGAATATTTTGAGAAGGATGCTGAGAGAGTGTTTTTAGTTCCAAATAAGACTTCCAAAGGTAAAGAGGTGGTTTTACAAAAGGAATATTATATCACTCCTATTATTTCTATATACATAGTTAGTTATTCTAGAACATAAGTGCATAAGATAAAGATTTTGAAGTGTTTGATAGAAAGTTGTGAGCATAAAATAATATTTATTAGATTTTGACAAAGCTTTTATTTAGAAACCATGGAAATTAAATTCAATTATCTAATATTTTTGTAGATAAAAAACTATCAAGATAATTTATTTGATTTCTGATTCTCTTTACTAGATCATATCCAAAAAACCATTAGGTCCTAACCTTCCAAATAGGTATCTCGTGTCTTAGAAGAATCCAAAGGACACACTTAATCCCCACTCAATTGACCCTAAAGATACCCCCAAGCCACCTCCTACAATTTTTTTTGAAATATTCTCTTGTATTGTTTGACTGTTTATTGTAAACATTTCAATATCCATTTGATTTATATATGAATGAAAATTTCAATATATTATTCTTATTTAATTCTCTATATTTTAATGTTTAATATTAATTTATGATTTCTTATTAAATTTATGTCTTAATATATTCATACAAGTCACATGTTAGGTCACTATTCATATCAATACTTTATATTCTCATAAGGTTACTTATTTCAATATTCTATATTAAATGTGTTTTATTTTAATACTTTGTTTTTATTTTTGATATCACAAAAATGGGAAGTAGATATAAGAAAACAAAAAATTTTACTTTAGGGAAATGTCAATAAAGTGGAGAAGATAAATGCATGTACAATAAATTATTGAAAGAACAACTTTATCTCAAATTAAAGATTATTTATGTTCAATATGTTTATATCTTTAAAATCTATAAATTTTTAGTTTAAATTATTATGGGTTTTGGGATCATCAATGTAGTGACACCAACCATAGTAGCTTGGTGCTGATGTCTAATTTATTATATTGTAATAATATATAAGTAATCACATCCTTAATGACCAAATAATTTAGTAGTCTTGATAAACTAAACACATAATTGAAATAAATATTATATTTTAAAGGATAAAAAAAAATATTTTTCTTTGATAATTCCATTATTCCTCCTAGAATATCTTTATATATCAATCACAAAATACTTCCTGGTATCCTAGAAAAAATAAAACATAATAAAGGGGTGATCTCAAATGCTCAATAATGGTAAACACATAAGGAAAACTATGAATAAATAAGGCATAATCAATATAGAAAGGTAAATAATTGAAACACATGAAATTTAATCATTAAATTGATCATAATTTGGAAAAAATAAATAATGATCAAATAATTCAATATAAATAATCACATGATAATGAAACCTAACCAAGAATATTCTAATTAATTGAATAATGACATGAAACATCAATAATTAAATTCTTAATGATGAAATGAATAATTTTAGACATCTAAACCATACCATCAAGGCCTTGTGCCAAGACATCGAATACCTCCAAGGAATTATGTCAATAAATTTATATAAATGGGTAAGTTCCCAGCCAAAACCATATTTAGTTTGTCTCAAGAGACGTATCGATGCATCGAGGGGCTATAACGGGCCCCACCCATCACTTACTAAGTCTAATGCATTCCTCATATGAAAGGGGATAAATATAATTCATATAAACATTCATATTTAAACTAGCATACAAAATGTAAATACTTTCCCCAATCAATAAACATAATCATAAACTATCCAGAGTAAAATAAATGATATCAACGTAGTACATCCTCATTCAAACTGATTATAAACCACCCAGAGAAATAATAAGGATGATATAATTGAAGTATATCCCCATTAAAGTATAAGTAGAATAAAAGGATTTATTCTTAGATGGAAAATGATTTTTAAAGATCACTTGGAATATTCATGGAGGAAAATAACCTTTCTTTGAAAATCACCCTTTTTATTTTAAAATTAGAAAATTAATAAAATATTGTTCAAATCATTTTCCTTAAAAATAAATTTTAAAAACTAAGAATGTCTAGAATATTAAGAAAAAATAATTCTTTAAAAATAAAAAAACTTTAAAGTAAGCTTCAAAGAAATGATGGTCATGATGGCGGGTAATTCCATACATTCCCTATAAGTTAAAAATCATATTCCTTTTGCACTATAAAAATATTATAAAAGTTACATGTTCAGAAAATGAAAAGAATATTTCTTTCAAAATATATCATAAAAAGTCAAATATAAGTAATATTTTTTAATAATTCATTTGTATAATTTTAAAAAAAATTGAAATCATTTTTATAAAACATGGTTTTGGAAGAAAAATGATTTTCTATTGAAGAAAGAAATAAAGAGAGATTTTCTTAAAAAAATTTCTTAATCATTTTAACTACATATAGAGGAAAAATGGTATAATTAATTAAAAAAGTTCATAAATAACCATAGGATAAGAAAATAGATTGATTTTAAGATATAAATAACAAGTAATTCTCCCAAGAAATACTTAAATGAAAACAATCATAAATAATGACAAGATTGTGAAATAAACTCTTACCAATTTGGTAACTTTTGTATCATAATCTCCATGAGAGAAAAGAATTTAAATTAAACTTTAAATAAAATTAGTATAAATTAATTCATGATATAATATAAAAAATGGTAGTATATACACCACAAAAAAAATAAATAAATGGTGAATATGGAATATATCAAACAGAAGTAAAAGTGAGATGAGAAACCCTTACCTTGAGTTAGACTCATTACGTACATTCTTTATCTTACTGAATAATACACTTATGTTAAATATTTAATTTATTAATAAACTTTTTAAAGTTTATTATTTATTTTATTCCACTTATTACCATATTATATATCATCACTTAATCAATAAAGTTTATGTCATATGTTTCGATGATATTTGGCTTATGTGTCCAAAATGACTTTGGTCGGTTGACTATGGTCAAAGAGGTCATTATTTAAAAATATACAGAATAATATCACTACATAATTATAATATTTATACATAAATTTTACTTTTAAAACCAATCATGAGATATGCTTATGAAAACTGAACTACATTACAATCATGGAGATGATAGGACATACGTACGCATGAATAACATTTCCATTTTCAATGATCATTATGGAAAAAATTAAGTAATATTTTATCTTTAAATAATTATAATTATAATATATATACCATATTATTTCCTTAAATATACTTATATATATAATACTTGTGATGTAGTGATGAAAATAGAGTCACATCGGTTCGTGAAGGTGGTAGTCCACACATACACGAATGATATTATCATCTTTCAGTGAGTGAAAAGGTAAAAAAGAAAATAATTAATTATATTTTAAGAATGATAAATATGTAATTAATATTATAATTATTTCATTTATATCACATATATTGATTAAATTTATCCTTATCACCTTCCATGTAAAGCATTAATGAAAGATGAATCACATCACTTCGCAAGGCGATAGTCCGTCGTACACATGAGCGATGCTATCGTATCCCCTAAAGAATGGAAAGTAAAAATTTATATAAGATATAATGAATAAAAAGGTATAATTATGTCATAAATATTATATTTATACATTATATCCATCATCATACCCAACCATGATAGGTGGTAATGGAAACATGAATGACATCGGTTTGAGAGGCGGTAGTCCGCCGTACACATGAATGGTGATTCATAACCCATTTTATGAAAGTGGGTATGGTTGTAGTTAATTACATTAAAACAAAAAATCTAATTATATGTAATATATTAAGGTTATTATATCTTCATGTTTGAATAATAATTGAATTAAGTGGAGGAATAAATGAAACAAAAATTCATAGTTAGGAATTTTTCCTTTTTTCGGACCACCACTTTAGGATTATACCTAATGTATTACAAAAAATGGATTTCGAACCAAAAAAGTATTATTGGATGAGTTTATGGAAGTTTTGAAGTTATTTGGGAAGGTATTGGATGAAAAAAGGGTTTTAATATGTGAATAAGAGTGAAGAGGGGGTGGCCTTTTATAAGTGTGGCGAGTGGCATACTTATAATTTTTGAAAAGAAAAAGGTTTACCAACATTTTTTGCATGAAAAAAGGGTCCAAAATAGATTATTCTAGAGTATTATAAATTATAAGGTTTAAATAATTCCATAAAATATATTTTATATAATTTTTTAGGTAATTTTAACCCTTATATTTTTTGTTTAATCCTCAATAAACTCATTTTTACCTTAATCGTAGTAATTAATTTTTACTGTTTTTACTATTCATTGTGGTAAAAAATTAAGTTAAACTTATTAGATAATATAAATCATGATTATTAGAAATATGGAATCCATTTTTTTAAATTACATCCACAAAATTATCAATTTTCTTTAAAATAAACCCACAGACGTAATAAAAAAGTGAGTTTTCAATGAGAAAATGTTCAAAAGTTTACAAAGTTTTTGTATCAAAATTCAATATGAAAATGATTTAAATGGAAAAAATTAGATTAATATATATATAATTAAACTAATTTTACTTTAAATTTAATTTAAAATATAATTTAAATTTATAAATAATTTGAATGTAAAGTCGGGTTTCAATTAAAATTCAGTATTTTCACTATTCATTGAAAAATTAAATATTTCAGAAAAATCCAAAACATTTACCCCAAGATAATTTTGATATGATGATTTTAAAAATAAATTTAATCTTATTAAATGAATTTTCTAAAAGTTTCAAAAATTAATTTTAAATGATGTGCGCAAAGCATGACTAACCCACCTTTAAAAAAAATATAGTTTTTCAGAAAATATTCTTTTTTACTTCCAAATGATTCTTATTTTTATTTATAATCAATAGATAAAAAATATACATGTGTAAAATATATATTTTTTATAATTTATTTACTTTTATTCATACCCTTTAATTTAATTTATAGTTTATAATGGTCATGTTTAAATAATATTATAATAGAGTATCACATTTCATTTAAACTCAGTGTTGTGTGCATGAAAAGTTGTTGAAGAGATTGAATTTATTTGAAAGGAAATATATAATAATGTATTGGGGTGTTATATTTTCTTCTAATCTTGGTTTTTCATGTAAAATATGTTATTAAACATGATGTTCCTATTTTAAAATCTTAGGGTCTTACATTCTACCCCCTTAAATAAATTATTTCCTCGCAATTTAATATTGATTTTGATAATCAAGGTTTTGAAATTTAAAAATACCTTTGTTATAAACCAACATAAAAAAAGGGTAAATAAAACATATTATTGATAAGTGGGAAAAAGTTGCGTGAAGCTCATTTGTAATAACACATAATAGTTTTCCAATTAGGATAATGTAATGTCCATATAATGATGAAGAGTGATAGAGATCATTTATCATAAGAAATTGAATGATATTGTGAAAATAAAAAACCATGAAAAAAATAAACAAAATAGGTTTGAAAAGGTCATTGATATCATCATAAATGATAGTAATATGATAAAATTTTATTTCAGGATCCTTTCCCTAAAGTTAATGAATTTTCATGAGGAGATATACTTACTTTATTTCATTCCATTTCATAAGCACAGTCTCATACTATGGTTATGCCTCGATCAATTTCTACTTCATCTATTACTTTAAATAATGAAGATAGAATTTTTAAGCCTGAAGCACTAACATATCACACAAATTATAAGTCATTCCTTCAATCTCTAGTTATCATTATAAAAAATGGTTAGCATAGTTTATCCAATATAAATAAATTTTCATATGGTGAAGTAATACATTAATCTTTGAAACCTCATCCAAATTTAAACTTAAACCATTTTATAAATGGTTAACCTTGTGGCCCTTCCCAAATATTAAGATATAAAACTTTATAAATAAGGCCACTAAATTTTCAAAATGATCTTATCATTAATCCCCTAAACAACATAAATTATCTCTTAATCATCAAAAGCCAAACATGTGAATACCTTCATAATGTATTCTCTTAAAAAATGGTAATAACCTAAATTACTATAAAACTTATTGAAAACATTCATAATTCCTTATTACTTAAATAAAACAAAAATTATTAGATATATTACTTAAATCCAAAAATGTTTTTAACTCAATCAATGATAATATAAACCACTTTTTCAACAAATTAGTAATTAATTCCAAGGTTGTCAATACTATACAATTTACTTTATCCATATTAATAATCTCTTTATACCAAAATCATTATATCAACACCAGGAACATATTAAGGGTTATCTTTACTTTAATTATGTGTTTTACAAGAAATTAAACTTTCCACTAAATCATTTTTCTAGGTCATTGGTGTCATTCAACATATGATTTCAAATTCTTAGTGAAAAATTAATGAATTAAAATCCTTATACATTTAATAATTCTTAATAGCAATATATCATTGATAAAATACTTAAATGAAATAATTATTGAATGAAAACACAAGAATATTAATCATTCCACTTTGTTTGTGGTAATAACATAAGCTTGACCATTATCAATTAACTAATTTTGAGGTATATTCCTTTTATGCCTGGGGATTTTGTTTACGTAGTGCCCCATATCATTACAATTGAATAATTGAACATTAGAAACTTTTTAATTGACCTTTAAATCAGGAGAATGTCCACCTTTGTCTCCACACTTGTAACAAATTCCCATTTTATTTAAGTAAGTACCACCGTGTTTCTTTTCACAATTATCACATGTGGGAAAATCCTTCTTTCCCTTATTCCCTTTATCCATATTTTTCTCTTTCTTCTAATTCTTCTCTTACTTTCATTAAAATACATAATAATTAGATAACTTTATCTCTGTCTTGTTATCACATGGTACTATGTCCTCATATGATGAGGATGTTTGAGAGACTAGTTCCCTTCAAAAGAATGGATTAATCCCATCAATGAAACAGTCATTATTACTCTTTGGATTACATGCATTGATAAAATTCCCATTACTTATATTAGGTTTAATTTATAAATGATGGAATACACTAGATTAAATCATAAAATTCTGAAACATAATGTATAATCCCAAAACTATTGAATTACTTAACATAAAATGAAAATTTATACATAACTAACTTCATAACCACACACATGATTTCTTTGGGGATATCTTTATTTTAAAATAATTCATAATTGTTTGTAAATTTAATGTGAATTATCCTAAGAATATCCCCTAGGAGTGTCAAACTAGGTGCACAGTAAGGCACGTCCACTTGTAGCATCCAGAAAGGTATTTATTTACTAGGAAAAACCACATAATCTCTTACCTACCAAAACTATAGGATGTTCTAATATAATTATCCTCAAATTTTATTAGAGGTTTATGTTCCCTAATCTATGTTTTCCTAAATATACTTTCCATGTTTTATACTAAACTTCCTCTGATACCAATAGTAGCAACCCCAACCCTAGTAGCCTGAAACAGTGTCTACTTTATTATATTGGTATAAGATACAAAGAATCACATTCTAAAGGACCAAATAGTTTAATAGTATTGATAAACTATATTCATACTTAAATTTCACATTTCATTTTAAAACATAAAATACACAAATATTTTTATTTTATAATGACATTATTCTCATAGATTATCTTTACATATCAATCAAAAAACACTTCTTAGTATCATGGGGAAAATAAAAAATAATAAAGGGGTGATCTATGATGCTCAGTAAGGGTAAGTCTACAACAAAATTTATTAATAAATAAAGAATAATAAATATGTAAAGGTAAATAACTGAAACACATTCCATTTAATCAATAACTTGAGCATAATATGACAATAATAAATGATGATCAAATAATGACATATAAATAATCAAATGAGCATGAAACTTAACTATGAATATTCTAACTAATTGAATAATGATATGGAATATAAATAACTAAATTCTTAATGATGTAATGAATATTTTTGGAAATATAAAACATACCATTGAGGCCATATGCCAAAGCATCTAATTCTATCAAGGCCTTGTGATAATATATATATATAAATTGGTAATGCCTTGGCTAAAAACAAATCTAGTTTGTCTCATGGGACACACCGATGCATCAAGGGGCTATAAAGATCCCCACCCATTACTTACTAAGTCAAATGAATTCCTCATATGAAAGGGATGAAACATAATACACATATAGATTCATATTTAAACTAGAATATTAAATTTAAATACTTTCCCTAATCAAATAACATAAGCATAAACCATCCAGAGTAAAATTAATGGTATCAACATATTACATCCCTAGTCAAACTGATTATAAACTACTAGGAGAAATAATAAGGATGGTATAATTGAAGTATATCCACATTAAAGTATATGTAACATCAAAGTATGTATTCTTAGATGGAAAATTAATTTTAAATATCACTTGGAACATTCCTTGTAGAAAATAACATTTCTTTGAAAATCACCCTTTTTATTTTAAAACTAAAAAATTCATAAAATATTGTCAAAATACTTTTCTTTGAGAATAAATTTTAAAAGCTAAGAATTTAAAGAATATTAGGAAATAAATTTTCTTTAAAAATAACCTTTAAAACTTTAAAATTAAGCTTCAAAGAAATGATGGTCATGATGAAGGGTAATTATGTACATGCTGTATAAGTTTAAACAAACATTCCTTTTTCACTATAAAATGGTTAGAAAAATGACTTATTTGGAAAACAATAAGAATATTCCTTTAAAAAAGTTTTTTAAAAAGTTAAAAATGGGTGAATTGTTTTTAATAAATAATTTTGATAATGTTAAAACATTTTTAAAAACATTTTTAGAAAATATTGTTTTCGAAGAAAAAATATTTTCAACCGAAGATAGAAATAAAGTCATATTTTCTTAAAAACATTTTCTTAATCATTTTAAGTAACAATGAGAGGATAAATGGTGATATTACTTGAAAAAGTTAATGAATAACCATAGTATAATAAAATATATTAATTTGAAGATAGAATTATCAAATAATTCTCTTAAGGTAGACTTAAACAAAAATATTCCCGAATAATGATGAGATTTTGAAATAAACCCTTACCACATTGGTAACTTTTGTATCATAATACTCATGAAAGAAATAAATTAAAAAAAAATTAAATAACATGAAGATAAATCAATTCATGATATAACATAAAAAAAGGTTAGTATACACTCCACACAAAAGAAATAAGTACTGAATATGATATATGTCTCACAAAAGTAAAAGTGACACGAGAAACCCTTACATTGAGTTCGATTTGTCATGTAATTTAATTATATTACTAATAATAAACATATTATAATTATTTAATTTTTAAAGAATTTTTTTAATGTTTATTATTAATTTTATTTCACTTATTACCATGTTATATATGATTACTTAATAAATTAATCTTACGTTGGATGCTACAACGATATTTGGATTATGTGTCAAAAATGAAATTGGTAGGTTGAGTATGGTTAAAGAGGTCATTATTTAAGCATATCTAGAATAATAATAATTAAATAATTATCATATTTATACATAAATTATACTTTGAAAACTAATCATGAAATATGATTATGAAAAATTAACAACATTACAATCATGGAGATGGTAGGTCGTACTTACATATGAGTAACATTTAAAATTTCCAATAATCATTATCAAAAGATTTTAAGTAATATTTTATAGTTATATAATGATAATAATATCATATATAACATATTATTTCCTTAAAATATACTTATATATTTCATCCAGGAGTTGTGGTGATGAAAAGAGAGTCACATCACTTCATGAAGGCGGTAGTCCACATATACATGAACGATGTTATAATATTTCAATGAGTGAAAAGGTAAAAAATAAAATTATGTATTATCTTTTAATAATGATAAATATTTATTTAATATCATAATTATTTCATGTTTATCACATATATTCATTTAATTTCTCCTTTGTACACACGAACGATGTTATCGTATCTCCTATGGAATGGAAAGTAAAAAAGTTGTGTATAATATAATGAATCAAGAGGTATAATTATGTTATAAATATCATATATATACTTTATATCCATCATCATACCCAATTATGTTAGGTCGTAATGTAAAAACGAATGATATCAGTTCATGAGGCAGTAGTCCGCTGTACACATGAATAATGATTTCATAACCCATTTGATAAAAGTGGAGATGATTTTAGGTCATTAGATTAACATAAAAATATCTCATTATATGGAATATTCTGATGTTATTATCATATCATGTTTTAATAATAATTTATGGAGGTGGATGAAGAAATAAAAAAATACATAGTTAGGAATTTTTCCTATTCTTGGACCACCTCTTTAGGATTATACCAAAAGTATTCATAGAATGATTTTATAATAAAAAATACTTCTAAGATGATAGTATAAAATTTGGGAATTTATTTGGGTAGTTATTGGATAAACCAAAATTATTTTAAGGTGTTAATAAGAGAGAATAGGGGGTGGCTTTTTATAAGTGAGGTGAGTGGCACACTTTTATTTTTTGAAAAGAAAAAAGCAAACCCATGTTTTTAACATTAAAATGGGTCCAAAATGGAGTATTATTAATATTTATACATTATAAGGTCTAAATATGTACATAAAATATATTTTAGACAATTTTATAGGTCATTTTAACCCTTATCTTTTTAGTTTACCCCCAATAAACCCATTTTTATCATAACTGCATTAATTAATTTTTATTATTTTTACGATTCATTATGAAAAAATATTAAGTTGAGATTATTTTATAATATAACTTATGATGATTAAAAATATGTAATAATTTTTTCCAAATTCCATTCATATAAGGGGAAAATTTTAATTTAAAATTAATCCTATAGATGCAATGAGAAAGAAGGTTTTCAAAAGAAAAATATTCAAAAGTTTAAAAGGTTTTTATAACAAAATTTAATATGAAAATGATTAAAATAACCTAAATTGGATCAATATATATATATATATATTTAATTTAACTAATTTTACATTTAAACAAATTTGTAATATAATTTAAATTTATAAATAATTTAAACAAAAAGACAGTTTTCAATTAAAATTCAGTATTTTTACTGTTCATCAAAAAATAAAAAATTTCAAAAAATATCAAAAATTTACCATAAAATAATTTTGATATTATTATTTCAATAATTAAGTTCATTTTATCAAATAAATTTTCTAAAACTGGTAAAAATTAATTTTATATTATGTGCACAAAGGGTGACTAAACCGACTTTTAGAAAAAATACAGTTTTTCAGAAAAAATTTTCTTTTTCTTCCAAATGATTTTTATTTATATTTATAATAAATATATAAAAAATTTAAATTTTTAAACTATATATTATTAATAGTTTATTTAGTTCTATTCATTCCCATTAATTTAATGTCTTGGTTATAGTGTTTATGTTTAAATAATTTGTTTTGTAGAGTACCGTGTTTCGTTTGAACCTAATGTTGCATGCATCAAAAGCTATCAAAGAGATTGAATTTATTTTAAAATAAATATATCATAAAGTCTTGGGGTGTTATATTCTCTTCCAAGCTTGTGATTTTGTGTCACATATTCTATCAAACATGATGTTTACATTTTAAAATCTGAGGGTGTTACAATCAAAATAGGGGAGATTATTGGAAATAATAATTTTGTTTCAACATATCAAAATATTTCATATGTTTTTATGCAAAAAAATTTCCATTTATTTTACTAATAAGTTCATATCAAGTGATTTGAAGTTTGTATTTTATATTTACTTAAGTGGTAATTAATTTGGAATCCTTTTAGTTCAAATATTTTGTATTGTTGTGTTTAATAAATTTTATTAAGGAATTTATCTTACATGACCGTTAAGATTAATGAATTTCTCCTAAGTAATTTATTCTATGTTCTAATTAAATTATCTTACAGTCACTGTAATTTAATTGCTCTAAAGGTCTTTATATTATGGATAGAAAAAGTGACTTTCATTGGAATATATTATTTGAAAAATTAATTTCTTTCATGAGAGTCTCTATAAATAAATTATCTTACAATATAAGTAAATTCTATTATGGAAGAAGTAAATTCTATTATGAGGGGTATTTAGAAGTAGATTATCCTATAAGAAGAAATTTCTTATGGAAATTATCTTACGAAGATAAAAAATAACTATGCACCAAATATGTGATAAAGTAATTTATTTTATGAGCTCAGAAAGTTGAATCATTAATATTTAGTAGAGTTATTTTTTTCTTACATAGTTCAAAATCATCATACCAAAATCTAAATTATCTTATGAATAGTTAATTTATCTTATGGTAGAATAATTATCTTATGAGAACATTATTTCCATATCAAATTATCTTACAATTATGGAAGAATAATATGAGGATTTCAGATATCACTCCCAGATTTATATATTCATAGAAAATAATTTTTTTATAAGGATAAAAAGTCTTCCTCGATATCAGTGAAGTCATTCGATCAATGAAGTTAACAAATAAAATATTTTCAAGATAAAGTATTATAAATTTGAATATTATTTTAAATATTTAATTGGTTTTTAAAGGGTCATATTACCATTGCATCATTACAAGGAAAGTCTACTATTGATTAAATTTTATCATTGATAGAGATGTATGAATAATGAAAGTATGAATTAAATAAGTCCACTATTTCTAAGAATATTTATAGTTTCAATAGAGACTAAATTTACAGTCAACAACTACCAATATCTTTTATATTTTATGAGAAGAGGGTATCTTGTAGAGGACAGATCAATTTTTTAGGTTTTATATATTTTCTCTTGACCGTTGGATTGAAAAATAAAAATAAAAACAATTATAGAAGAGTTCAATTTTATAAAAATAATAATAATGAGCTATAGATACTCAAGAACACAAAAAACACATATTTATTTTACTACTTTTTCAATATATTCTACTATTTTGTGAATAATAATAATTCTATTGTAGTTATACAATAAAAAAATCACCAACTGTTGTCAAAGAATCTTCTAGAGCAACACTTTACAGATATATTCATTCTATATAGTTGTTCTTCATTAATTATTAGTTTCTTCTTGAAATTGTGTTTTGGACCATATATATTCTCTTTATCCTATTTATTTTTAAAATGAAAACTCCCTATAATAAATGTTGTGAAGGCCTTGGATAATTATTATAAAGGGAAAAATTAGTTTAAATCTCTTAGAACTTTATAACATGTGATAACTGCGTGCACTTAGTTGGGTAGCCCCAAGGAAAAGGAATGGTATAGTGGAAATCTTTATGCTTACAGTAGAGTGTTGGTGGAGTGGACTAGAGGTTCCTTATCAAACCACTATAAATACTCTAGGTCATACTCTTTAATTTTTTTACTTCCAATACATATCTAATAAAGATTAAAGGAAAAATTCATTTAAGTTTTTAAGAGGGTGAAAATTTTAAGAATATAATTCACTCCCTCTTGAGTCTTTGAGCGATTTAACCAGGACAACAGTCTACATAGGCACCAATCATTTTTTCCCACCATCTGGACAAAATAGGTTCAAACCTAATACTCACACATAAAGGTTACAAACAAACATGGAATATAATTTGAGCACAATTAAATAATCTATTTTACCCCTGGTGATTAAATTGTGAGAAAAGGTCTTTTTTCACAATTTATCACACCTTGAAAATGATTTTTATTGTCAATTTTTATATATTTATGTCCTTAATAAGTTTTTATAGGTGAAAAATGGGGATTCAATGAATAACTAGTTGGAGTTGTTATGGTATGAGAGTTTTAGAGGCTAAACAGAGGAATTTGGGCTCATTTCATACCATGAATGGTTTCTACTAAAATTTAAAAACTATAAAACTTAGCCCAAAAAACCATACAGGATGCAAGAGATGAGGCATTTCCATTTCACATGGTCACCACATAGTTTACCAAACTATGTGGGTCACCAGGAAACTAGGTGAGCTGAAATTGAAGAGATAGATCAATATACATGGTTGGTGCATGATTTACCAAACCTTTTACCTAAAATACAAGTGGGAATATCGAACCACATAGTTACCACATGGTTTACTAAGCTGTGTGGATAAACTGTTTTCCCGGAATAGTATGGACACTACTTTTTATATACCGTCATAACCACTCTTTAACCCTATATTATGACTCCTAACAAGACCTAGACACTGAGGGTTGATTAATTAATGATGTATGTCCATTTTTGACATCCATTCATCACTATGGGGAGCTATCTTGGAGGAAGAGCTTGAAAGTCATATGAGGACGAGTCCCCACATTTTCAGTGAATTGTATTTTCTTCTTCCCCTTACTATAATTAAAACCTACTCCAAGTGGAGCATTTTTATCATCGCACAAATCTTGATCAACTAATTCCATCCTTTGTATTAGTATTGGGTGTGATAATGGAGTTTTTCTAGTGAAATTGGATTATTATATCCATGTTAGTGTTTATCATATATTTATTTCATAATTTATTCATGTTATATTTCATATATTCACTAGATATATCATATGTTATCAAGAAAGATAAATCTAGGGATATCCAAAGGAATTATTATGAATGAATCTATGAACATTAGATGAATTAATTTCCACCATATGGATTTCTTTAATAAAGTTTTTGAAGAATTTATTATCAATCCAAGAAATCAATATTTTATAACTTAATCAAAATATACCAAACCAAGGTGGTCGTGATATTTATGAATACCTATGGTAAATTTTGTATGAGTAACGCATACACAAATTATAAGTATAATTCCAACAATCTACCTTAAATATCATAACCTTAACACATCATTATTATAAAATCAAATCCCAATTTCATAAATTATATTTTTAGTGACTTAAAAAGTTAAAAGAACTTTAATTTGGGTTATTTTAATCTTGAATGATTCTTGAATAAGAAATTAAATCTTTAAATAATTTACCAAAGAGTTCACACTGGAAAATACCCATGGTTCCCAAAGGATTGACCCCAAACTCCTGGTATACTCATTGTGGAGTTAGGAAAAATTCAATTTGGTCCACCCATATAGCAAACTTGACTCCAATAATCCAAATACGATGTTTACATTTTTGCATTGGTACAAAATAAAAGGGATCACACCACTAAGGATCAATTAGTTTTGCAATCATAGACAACTAGATACATAAATGAATTTCATATTACATTGGAAGATAAAAACATAGCATAAAAAACTTTCTTTCATCCATTAAAATAATTCAAATATTCATTCTTTATATCTCAGGGAAAGGAAAAAAATAGGGTGAACTCAAATGATTAGTAAGGGTAGATTATAATTGAAGCTATCATGACTAAATAAGGAATAATCAATATGGTAGTGTAGATAATAAAAAACACATTCCATTTAATTAATAAACGAATCTATAATATATATCTATAGAAAATATAAACATCATAATCACATAGATAATAATAACTAAAATCTTAATAAAGGAAATGAAAAATGTTAGACGTCATGATCTCACCATCAAGTCCTCTTACTGATACATCGTGAACCTTACTATATAGGCCTTGTTCCAAGATGTATTACAAATCATCAAGGACTTATGCCAAGACATTGTCACCATATTTCCCAACATACACCAATAAAAATCCATTATGTTTATCGCATGAGACGCATCAATGAATCAGATGGTTATCTATAACTAGGACCCACCCATCACTTACATATGTCTAATGAATTACTTATATATTGGATCAATAATATAATATATAATTAATATGCCTTATCAATAAATATTCGTATTGAATCAAGAATAATAATAATTAATATTTCACTAGTAAATGAAATAAATTTATTAATAATCTTCTTTCAACTAACACCATATATTGAAATGGTATACATCCTCAAAAATATTGAAAGAGTATAAATGATAATGAATATATCTATTATACTAACAATATTGACATGAAGGAGAAAAATAATGTTAAATGAATAATGGAGAGTGATAGAGAACATAATAATAAGAAAGTGAATGATCAAAAAATAAAGTATAATATATAAATTAGTAATGGATCATAGAAGACCATCAATTCTTCAAAAATGATGGTTTGAAGTAAAATAAAGTCTTTATTAAAAAATATAGGAAAAAGAAATAAAAACTTTTAAATGAAACTTTCTTAAAACCACTATAACTTTATATAAAAATGATGTTATAAATCACTTTTAAAATTATTTTAAACCTTTCAGAAAATAAACAATTTTTATTTTAATATAAAAAATAAAAATTCATTGAATGGTGAAAAATTATTTTCTATAAAAAAAATAAACTTATTGAGGAATATAAATAGTGAATAATGGTTATAGAGGTGGTAAAATTCATTCACATTGTATATTTTAAAATGAATATTACTTTTACACTTTTATAAAAAGTCAAAAATGATTTGTTTAGAAAAAATTTAAAATATTAATTTTAAACCTTTATAAAAAACGTAAAAGGTAGTATAAAAGGACATATATTAATCATTTTAAAGTAGATAAATATTCCATAAAATAATTTAAAAAATATGGATATGGAAGAGAAAATTTCCTAACTAGAAAAGATAAATAAGTCCATTTTTTCTTATAAATAATACTTCATTTTTTTGAGCGTTAATGAGAGTAAAGTTGGGATTAAATATGGAAAACCCAAAAATAAAAAGAGTAGAGGAAAATATACAGGGTTTAATAAATCAATATTACACTATTATTCCAATGTAAAGTTAGACATGAACAATCCAAATAAGGGTGATATTGTAAAATAAACCCTTAAGACTTTAATAACTTTGAATCAAAACCCCTTAAAGGAGAAAAATTTAATTGAGAATTAAAATACCATGAATAAAAAATAATTCAAGATATAATAAATCAAAGGGGTAGTATATACACCATATAAAATAAATTAGGTGCATAATATAAAATATGTCTCAAAAGGGTATAATTAAGATAAAAAATCCCTACCTTGGATTCTTACTTGATCAAATGTATTATATCTTCTCGAATAATTAATTTATATTTATTAAATAATTTTTGAATAAAACTTTACATATATATTAAATTTTAATTTTTTTATAATCATTTTATATCCATTCATTTTATAGTTTTTTCTTATGTTGACCACTTAAGGTTGTTCGGTCAATTTCTCCAAAACTACTTTAGTATATTTACCATGGTTAAATGTGTTCTAAAATTGTTAAATTGTATCCTAAATCTTAAAAATGTTATATATATCATTTTTATAAATTAAATATACTTTTAGAACCATCCATGTAAGGTTATCATGAAAAATAAATCACATCATTTTATAGAGACAATAGTCTATACGCATGCATTAATGACATTTTCATTTTTATAATGGATAAAAATGATGTAAATTAGAAAAAGGTTTACCTTTAAATAATAAAAATAATATTATAAATGTAATATTTATTTATTAATTCTATATTTTGACCATCCTTTTAAGTAAAAAATGAAAAATAAATCACATCATTTTGTGGAGGTGATAGTCTACATGTACGCACGAGCAAAGCTATAATTTTCTAAAAAATGGAAGGGTAAGGAGGTAGAAAATAAATTATCTTTAAATAATAATAATAATTTCATAAATATCATATATATTCATTAATTATATCATTATAACCAACCATGTGAGGCAGTGTTGAAAAATGAAACACATCTCTTCATGGAGGTGGTAGTCCACATGTATACACAAGTGAAGTTTTCATTTCTCATGGGATGAAAAGAAGGTGGAAAAAGGTTATTCCATAATCATAATTAAATTTAATTATATTTAAGATACTGATTTACTTTTGTTTGTATATTTAGAATATATTTAGAAGTAGGTAGAAGAATAAATAAATTGAAAGGAGTCGGTTAAGATGGTTATCTCTTCTTTGGGAAACCTCATTTGAGTTACAAATTAATCCTTCATGAAGTGGTATTTTTGGAAGAAAATAAACTATATGATATGTATAATTAGGGTTTTAATATATTTGGGTTGTCCTTGGTCAATCTAAGTGGAGTGTGTAGAATTGAAGGAAGGATATTCCCTTTTATAAGTGAGGTGGGTGACAAACTTGTAAATACTTGAAACAATGTTATATAATATATGTATTACTGAAGTAAAGTGTCTCTAAATTTACATAGTATCAAAAAAAATTACAAGTTATAAATAAAACCAATGGAATTTAATCAAGTGTTTTGTGTTATATTTAAGACTTATCCCTTTATTTTAACCCTTTAACCCATTTTTCCCTTAATCGTGGTGATATTTTTTTTACTATGGTTACTACACACTATAAGAAAAAAAATGAAATTGACATCATTAAAAAATTATAATATAATGATACAAAATATAAAATCCATTTTCTAAGATTCAATTCCTATAAGTGGTGAAAATTACATTTAATATAATTTCACAAAATGCGACAAAAACTGTTTTTAAAAAGATGTTCCATTTATGCATAAAAACGATTTTACACCAAAATAAAGTATATTGTTGATTAAAATTCAATTAATTGGGTTATTTTAAATAATATAATACTTATTTTTCAATAAAATTAAACCAAAACTGAAAGGAACCTCATAACTACTTAATTAAAATAAAATGAACCAAAAATAGTTTTTATTTGAAAAAAACATTACTTTGATTTCCAAAATGTGAAACTTAGATTTATAATGTCAAAGTTATTTTTTAACGAATTATATCACTTATTAAATGTATATTAAATATATAATTTTTTTATAAACTTTAAATTCATCCTTATATCATGATATTTTCATAAAAGGCACATTATTTGTAAAATCAGTATTTTCACTATTCACCTAAAAAAACTATTTCTGAAAAATAAACAAAATCCAAACTCAAATAATCTTGATATACTTAAATAAAAAATTAAATATTTTTTTTTATTAAATTCAATTTTTAAAATTTATAAATTTATCTTTTAAATGAAAAGAAAAAATATATAACAAAATCATTTTATACAAATATGAACCTTTTTAAACTTTAAAAATTCTTAAAATTATATGATCACATTATTATGATTCAAAATAGAGTACTTATTTCCTATGAACTAATAAATACAATTGTGTTAATATGAAATTTTCACATATATTTTATAATGCAGTTACATTTAATTATACCCGCTAATCCAACGACTAGGTTATAATGGTTATATTTAAATTATAATATATTTATAGTATATCATGGTTTTTTAAGATTAATGTTTCATGTATAAAAATATATTATAAATAGTATTCATAAAATAAAATCTTGGGGTGTTACATTCTCCCATCCTTTCAAAAATTACATCCTCCCAATTTTAATTCATTTTGAGCATATCATGACATAATTATAGATTTTTTCATGAATTTTAATTTATAGGTTAGGACTAGGGAATCTATTATTTTATAAATAAATATTTTTAAACAATATGTGTAACCTTATAAGAATTACATTTTTAAATTTGTTTCAAGAAGTGTATCTTGATAGTTATGTGGTACTTTCCACAAAAAACTTGATAGATTTATTTTCCATTTCTCAAGTTTGAGTAATTATAAAAAAATATACTTACTTGATTTTATTCCATTTCATAAGTAGTATTTGATAATTTTGTGTGTTTTAATCAATTTTATACCTTTGATTCATCTCATTTTCAAAATAATTAATGATCAAGATGAATATTTCTTTCCTAAAGCCCTAAAATAAACTCTTAATGGATCGCGAGATCCATTTAAGGATAATGTATTTTATTTTATCAAAATTTTTTTGACCTTTGATTCCTACCATTTATAGACATTTAATAAAACAAAAAATGGTTAGAATAAGTAAAAATAATACTTAATAAAGTAAGACATCAAATTAATGAGTAATATTTTAATATATAAAACCTCAATAATAACACCCATGTTTTGATATACTAGACCAAATTTAGATACATCATAATCATATATTCATTCAAATTTTCTATAATTACCCTTACTTAATATGACATACTAACTCTAATAGTTATATATGATGGTGGGGATTTTTCTTGTCTTAGGAGCATCAATAAACATTCCATCCTTAGTGAAAATATTCCCAATAAAAGAAATATTCTGAAGCCAAGATTCAAACATGAAAAATGTCTCATATAACCAATTTACTTTAAGAGTCTCATGAATGATTCATAGGTGATTATCATTATCTTAATCTATTTTATAGTATACTAATATAACATAAATAATTACTATAGTGAAATTATTAAAGTAATTCTCGATTCTTAAGACATTTAATCGAGTAGTTTCCCATCTTCTTATATTTGAAGCACCATATATTAATGGATTATTTCTTTCCTTTATATTCATGATCCTTATATCCTTTTTCTATGAAGTTTTAAAAAACTACCATTCCCTTTAAACATTTATTGATATGTTTCTTTAAATAATTTTTACATGTTGGATGTTCCACTCTTCCCTTATACTTATTTGTTACATTTCATTCTTCATGGTGCTCAATAATCCTCTCATTTTCTTGATTTCCATTAAAAATATAGTACCTGAATAATTATTTTTTTATTTCTTAATGGTAATTGATACCATATCATCATATTATAAAAATTATTATGAAACTAAGGCCCTTATAAGGACCATCTTAATCCCATCAAATAAATGGACAATCTTACTTTTTTGGATTACGTATGTAATCCATAACATGATTTGCTAATCTGATAAAGTTAGCCTTATACTTAGTAACACTTTACTCTTACTTCTACTTTAAATACAAAAATTTCATTCTTCTATCATCTCATTGTTCTCATAAAAAACATTTCTCAAATAATATTACCTTAAAAGTTCTCCGTTCCATACATTTTATCTCTTTTTCCTCCTTAGTATTCTAAATCAATAACCCCTATTGATCTGCATATGCTTTTAAACAATATACTACTAGAATAACCTTTACCTTATCATTACACCCTGAAGTTAGAAATATATTTTAATGGGATTTGATATATTTCCTAGATACTAATGGATTACTAGTTTCATTAAAGGATGAAGTCTTCTTTCACATAAAGTATTCCAACATCATTGCACTATGATGAGAAGCAATGGGATGATCCATAGACAACTACCATAATATAGTTGTAATCTATGTAGCCACAACACCAGCCATATAGAATTTCTCTGGTGGGAAATCTCTACATTGACCATGGTTTTTGATATTATTTCCATTACTTTTTTAGGGGATATCTCTAAACAATGACACACACATATTAGTCTCATGATAATAAGGAATATTGATCCATAGAATAAAAATTCCTATGAAAGGTAAAAGATCTTAAATATTATAGTGTATTTATCATAATTATAATATATTTGTTCTACTAAAATATATTTCTCAAGGGTCCTATTAAACCTAATTTGATACTAACTATTGCATCCATGACTCCAGTAACCTAGAGATAATGTTTACTTTATTATATTGGTACATGATACAAGGTATTGCACCGCCAAAGATCAATCAGTTTAATATTCGTGGAAAACTAGATACATACATGACTTCCATATTGAATTAAAATATAAAAACCACACCATGAAAAATTTCTTGCATGCTTGAAAATCATTCAAAGATTCCTTATTCATATCCTGGTGAAAATAAAATAAAATAAAGTGTGAGATTAGATGCACATAAAGGATAGTGTATGATAGAATTCATCATGAGTAAATAAGGCATAATCAATATGATGGGGTGGAAAATAAAAAACACATGAAATTTAATTAATAACATGAGCTTAAAAATATATCCATAGAAAATATCAACATAATAATGATATGGATAATAATAACTAAAATACTAATTAATTAAATACATAATTTCAAACATCATGATCCTTCCATCAAGGCCTAATGCCAAAATATCATGAACGTTACTGTTAGGGCCTTGTGACAAGACATATTACATACCATCAAGGCCTTGTGAAAATAAATATTACATGTAATTTCCTTGGCCTGATGACCACTATATCTAGTGCCCCAAGCTAGGTCGTTACATGACCTTAGGTGTGCCTCCCCATACTCCAGAGGCTACCGACTAGTAGCTCGGGTCTATATAGATACATTGGGGAGACTATACCTTCTTATTAGAGTCAATACAAAAAATGAAATTTCATTAATAGGTAAAATATTCCATAGGAATAATAAATAAAAAACACGATCTAAAGATAATAAATAACCTAGTATTGTATACTACAACAATCTGATGGATACCCTACATGTTAGGTTTTCAAACAGGTAAAGTCCAAATCTAAAACTACCAAAATATTTCAAAAAAATACCTGAGACCCAACCCTATCCTAACCTCCCATGCTCCAACCCATTAACCCATGCACAAAACAAACACTAGGTCCCTATCCTGAACCTATACCAAAAACAAGTAACTTATGCTTAGGTAATCAAGTGCCATGGAGGCCTGATCAAGGTGTGAGTACAACTTAGTAGGCCACCACCAACGGTGTCTAAAGAAATAACCAATAAATAAAAAAATGTATGAATATAACAAAAGTGAAATAAATAAACAAGGCAGTTAAAGTAATGTAGATATCTATTGAGAAATTATAAAATAATTATTTTAACTATTAAGTTCTATAGGGGAAACCAACCAACTAAAATAGATTTGGTCACATCAGAATCCTAATCTATATATCATGGGTTTACATACTTTTAATCACAACGAGCATTCACTAAACAAATCAATTAATCAACATACCTTGAAGCCTCAGTCCGGTAGTCAAACCATGTATACACATTTGGGAAGCATAGAGCCTCAGTCTAATATCCCAAACCCACGAAATATATCAGTGGGCCAAGAGCATCATCCCAGTCCAACCCAAATACGGAGTCTTGGTCCATGATTTAGGTGCATAGATCCTCAGTCTGACAACCCAACTCATACAACACATCAGTGGGTCCTAGAGCATCAGTCAAGCCACCCCAAACATGGATAACTAGTCTATCAATTAGGTGCATAAAGCCTCAGTCTAAAAACATAACTCAAAAACCTTCCACTAAGCTATGTGCACATGTTTCTTTAATCACTTTACATATTTACTATTACAAACCATATCTCATTAAACACATATACATTTACAAAAAACATCCCCTTATTCCATAATAATAACTAGACCCCAAAAAACATTAATTCCATTTCATAACCCATGTTAACATGATAATATAACTGTCATGGATTTTATATCACTAAAACATATATCATTTCAATTACTATGGTCCCAAAAGACCTTTAAAACCAAATCATGGTATAAAACATAATTCAAAATACGCATTTGGAATCATCTTGAAGTCACCAATTTTTAAAACATGGGTCTTTCTATTTGAATACTAAACCATGCCTCAAGTCTTTAATTTCCATTTACAACCATTTCAAATAATCATTAAAGTGTTTTAAAAAAAGGGGAACCATGCCCTCATTTCAAATAATCATTTGAAATGTATAAAGAAAAAAAATTTCTAAATCACCTTGAGGCCAAAACCTCCTTTTTAAAATATTTCGGACTTACAAAACATCATATTCTCCATTTAAAACCATAATTGGACCAAAATCCTAAATGCATTATTTAACACATTTCAAAATTCCCTTAGGAATTTCACAAAATATGACATAATTAATTCAATTTACCCTTTAACCAAGACCACATACCCAATTACAATTTACAACCCATTCTCTCTCATATTTCCCCCACCTCAATATTTACCAATTTATTTCACCAATTTCAAGGGTCTAACATACCCCATGAGTAGCCCTAGGTTTGTTCTCACATCATCAACAAACCCAACGGGGTCCATGAAGGGTCTCTCACCTAAATCTAAGTCCCAAATCAAATTTCTTAACCCAAGACATCAAAACGTAGAAAGAAAATGAATTAACACAACTATATACACATATAACACATAAAGACTATTGGAAAAATATTTAAGACCACCTACCTCATGTTCATTGATGAACACTTTCTCAACCTCCTCCCTTGATTCAAACTCAAACAACCATTAAATCCCTAACTTATCATTTTCTGAAAAATTGAGGGTTTTTGAGTTTTGAAAGAAGAAGAAACTACACACCAAGACTCATCTAGATAATGGAAGGAAACTGAGTCAAAGACTCACTCAAAGATTCAGTTCACATTAAATGACACTCCAAACACCTATGAATTGAAGGAGAATCACCCATGGATAAGGGAGGAGCTCCTAGTTCATCACGCTTATTTTAGGGGGTCAAATGGGGGAGAAATATGGGTGAGAAGAAAATAATATCAGGAGGGAGAAATGGGAATTTAAAACTTTTTAAGAGCTACATGGTTTGATCGTATGGTTGTTCAAAACATGCACCAACTGTGTGGATCCCTCTATCTAGGAGAATCCAAGCTGCATGGTCTCCTAGAAGCACCCACATGGTTTGGAAAACTATATGGTGCTCGTGTGCCAACCACTATCCGAGAGGATGCTTGGATGCGTGTTTCCATATCCAGGTGCATGATTAGTACTAACCATGTTCTAAACATGTTTTTCACACTGGTTGGCATATTTTTCTTCTCCTTTCATGTCCCGAACCCCAGGACACTCTTAATACTCCTCATACACATAAGAATCACTTCATTAGCCAAAAAAGGATGTTTAACCAAAATTTAAACTGGGACGTACCTCCATGCAAGGTTAGGACCTTGAAACCTCCCCACCTTATAACAAATCATCCTCAAGATGCACTTCCCAAACATCAATAAGCCTCCAAGGCCAAAGGTTAGGCCATATACCCACCTATGAACTTTCTTCTTCCAACTTTCTCCTAGAACTCGGTCATTCCATAACAACACTCAGAGTAAGGAAACAATCCTACCCCAAAAACATTTTCCCCATTATGATCCACAATCACAACCCAATGATCCTCAAGGAAGATTCCACCTCAACTCATCATTACCAGCCTAAAACACAAGATAAAAGTCTGGGTAACATCGTCAAACCACCATACAAAAAGGGTTTCTAAAAAGGAACTACACTACCCTGGGGGAGCCAATTGAATCACCTTTGGGATGATCCTCTCCAAAACTCATTGACCAAATCACTTGGTTCCATCTTACCCACTTCATTAAAAATTTTAATGCTAAAAAAATCCCAGAATCATCCAAAGGAACATATGGTTTTCCAGCCATGATTCCCCGACCAACATCAGTCCACAACTCAAGGCCCACATCCTCATTTCAAATCCAAACATTCCGAACCAAACCCAATCATAACCTTCACCTAAAGTTACTCAATCAGTCAAAACCCAAGTTGATGCCTCTCACACAAACCGAAACACAGAGATGGATCTTTCCCGATCCCATCTAATACAAAATAGTGGCCATGCTATCAAGTATCCATTTACTAGATATGGTGCTCCCCACCATATGCCTTAGCTTACCACCACCATATTATAGTGGTTAGCACCCCCACCAATGAAAGGTCTTCCAGAATCCTCATCTCAAATTTCTAAATATAATTGATGCATTTCCCCACTCATAGTGCCCAAACATCCATGGGAACTCCACCCAACACTACTTCTAGCCTTGACTTTCAAACCACAAAGAAAGGAAATGCAAACTTCATCCCTTTGCGGACTAAGAACAATTTGACCTCTCTTAAGTTCATCTTCATTTTCGAGTCCACTTTCCACTAGAACATTAAAATAGAGTTGGCCAATACTTACCATGAATTTTCTCTTAAGGCATACCACCATCAACCAACACACCTACTGGAGTCATTCCCTAACTTCTAGTGAAACTTTACCATTAGGGTATCCACTACTCTCTGAGATACCTTAGTGATCCATGGAACCCATCAAAATTCCTAACCCAAACACCTACACTACCCATATATAAACTAAAGAAAACTTAGACCTTCCTCAAACCCCATTTCCAATCTCAAAATCCACTCTGTTTCACTGTTGTCACGCCACTACTTCACATGGACCAAACATGTTTTTACACTTAAAGACATTCTCAGGTCACCCAAACCCACCTATCCGAGTCCATGTACAACTTTTGAGGAGGTTATAACACCCAAAATCCATTTCCATCAACCATTTTGATGGATTATCACACCCATCAGTAACTCTAACACATGAAACTTAGGTTTCTTTTAAAACTACCCCGACCCCATGCTAATGATTGGATCGATCAACCACCACATACACTCCACAACCTGTTTCACACATCCATGACTTACGTACCACTCCCCACTTTAGGAGTTTCATTATCACCACTTTACTTAATAAATTAAAATCACTAAATATCACAATTTGATCACAATCTAAACCCCAAAACTTGGATGTGCTCATCTAGCTTCAACTAGAACAACCAAACATCACCAAACACTGCCTGTTACCGACTTTTAAGAACTACACTCGCAGTGTTGATTGACCTTTGTTCCATCCTGAGGACCTCTCCCATAAACGGTCTATGGTACACTTCCCATCATCTAGTTATTCACATATATATAAATTAGAGTAACCTCTAAGAGTCCCCATATCCAGTAAAAACACTTTTAGGTAGATTGACATAAACCCAAGCCTCTCTCAGTGTACCGAGATGATGTCAAGATATTGAGAATGATCATCACTAGCTAAAGTACACTAATAAGTTGTTGATGAGAACCACTAAAAACTATCCATCACCGATGTCACGTCCCAATACAGGGACACCTTGACCTATTAAAAGTCTTAGTATTACCTTCCCACCAACATCTCATCGACACCCGACCATCACAACTCAAGAGGGATTTACAACTAAACTCACCACCATTTTAAAACTCTCTACCAAGTTGTTGAGAACCCACATTTCCTATGGTAATACCACCATTACACCTCTTGAGTCATTCCAGCATGACCCTAGTGATTCAAAATATAAACATAATGATCCAACACACCAAAAAAAAACCAACGGTTTGTCTCACAACCATAACCCCCCTTGGTTTCACAGAAAACAATAGGCACTTATCCTGAGCTTCTTGTTCACCCATCCCAAATAACATCATGCTGTCCCAAAAAATTCCCACATATGGACCTCATCAGATCCCTTGAGGCCTCAAACTTTCTTGTGACCATGAAATGAACCCTACTATAGGTCACATGAACTATACATCACAAGATCTAGGCCCAAATTCCTACTCACACAACTGACCATGCCACCTGATCATTCAGCCTCACCAGCTCAAGGATTTATCAACATCTCACCCAAAAGAAATCCATTTGTACGACCAATCCCAAATATGTGACCACCCTCACCAAACCCATCAACCTTCATACTTAGACCTCTAGAACAATCATGCACTATGAAACACTCTCTATGTTCCACTACAAAATTCCAAAACATCAACATGTTCTACACACACCCAAAATTAGTAGAAACCCTTACTGACCCCTCTCCTAAGTCACTAAGAAAGTAAAATGATACCAACTCCCTAAACCAGAGTCATGCCTAAAAAAATACAGCATCTATTCCTCTAATCCATATATATAAAACCTCAAACAACCCACTACTCATGAGAAATAATCCTACCCCCATTCCAAACACACCATCTCTAATGCACCAAGAAACCATTTACTTTAGGTTTCACACCAAATATAGTCACACAAGTACATCGACACCACAATCCAAACACCCACTCTTGGGTCCAAAAAATAACTTGAAAGGTCTCAACCCACAAGAGTCACCACATACACATTAACATAGATAAATTAAAAAAATTCAAGGTCACAACATAACCAAAGAAACAACAAGAAACATTACATTAACTGGCACATCCAAACCCATCAAGGTCTCACTTCCTATAACCTAAGGTATTAAAACTAAGGCACTCTCACTTCCCAAACCACCCATACACAGGTTCAAAAACTATAAAAAGGGATACCCACCACTAGTGTCCTTAAAAGTTATATTATCTTCCCATTTACATTCTTAATTAAAACATACCATTTGAAACCCAAGGTTTGGCATTTAAAACATTACATTTAAAAACCTAAGCATTTACACGTTCAAAAACCTTTTTATTATCCAAAAATTTTAAAAACAATCCATGCTCTGTTATTTTTTTTTCAAAACATCTTTAATTAAAAACCATTTAAAGGAAAGATCAAAAAGCTTAAACAATAGAAAAAAACACACTACTAACATGGGATTACCAAAGAACTATCAATCAAATGAAACATACTGATGACCTGTCACTACTATGTACCTAGCATGATGCATGAACTCACACACCCTCTCTCACTATACCGGGAAAAGTGATAAAACCTCATAAATCAACAACATCACATACAAGGGCACCAATGGAAGTGGAAGTATCAACCGAACATAAAAGTAGAAAACAAATCATAAATTACCACCCATGGAAACTTGGGTTTTCCCTCATATGTGGGGCTATAGGAACCTAGGCATCAGATTATTACCAAGTCCTGACAAGATAATATTCTCCTATCTACCATGGAATAAATAGTAAGATAAAAGGAAATTTTTTGATACCAATTTGTAACATCCTCATCTCAGTGGACACTATATCAAGTGTCCTGATCTAGGTTATTACATGACCTCAGGCATGCCTCCCCGTATGCTAGAGCCCGCCGACTAGCAGCGCTAGTCTATAGAGATATATTTGAGAGACTATACACACTTATCAGAGTAAATACATAATATAAATAACATAAATAGGTAAAATAACCTACATTATCAATAAATAAATAGTATGCAACAAAAGCCAATAAATAACAAAGCAGTACATGAAACAACAATCTGATGGATACCCTATATGTTAGGTAGCAAAACAATTAAATCGCAAAACCAAAACTACCAAAATGTCTTGAATGCAGACCCAAGAACCATCCCGGTCCTAAAATCCCATGATCCAACCAGTCATCCCATGCACAAACCAAAAACTATATCCCTATCCCAAACCTATACAATAAACCAGTATCGTCTTCTTGGGTACCCAAGTGCCATGGCAGCCTGAGCAGGGTGTGAGTATAACTTAGTAGGCCACCACCAATGGTGTCTAAAGAAGTAACCATTTAGTACAACAATGTATGAAGATAACCTAAGTGAGATAAATTAATTAGTAAACTGAAGGAATGTATATATCTATTTAGAAATGATCAAATAACCATTTTAACCATTAAGTTCTCTAGGGGAAACTAACCAACTAAACTAGCTCTAGTAACACTCAAATCATATAGCATAACATAAGGGTTTACATACTTTTAATCACGATGGGTGTTAAATAAAAAAATCAATTAATCAACTTAACTCAGAGCCTCAGTTAGGTAGTAAAACCATTTCCATATGTTTGGGAAGAATAGATCCTCATCCCGACATCCCAAACCCAAGAAATACATCAGTGGGCCTAGAGCATCAGTCTGTTCCAACCAAAATATGGAGCCTCAGTCCATGAGTTAGGTGCATAGAGCCTCAGTCCGATAACCCAACTCACAAATCACATCATTGGGTCCTAGAGCATAAGTCTATCCACCACAAACATGGAGCCTTAGTCTATAAGTTAGGTGCATAGAGCCTCATTATAAAAAACTAACTCAACAACCTTCCACTAAGCCATGTTCACATGATTCGTTAACCACTTGACATATTTACCATTACAAAACATATATCATTAAACACATATAACTTTACGTAAAACTCCCCCTTATGAAATAATAACAACTAGACCAAAAATAACATCAATTCCATTTCATAACCCATGTTAACATGCCGGAATGATTTTCATGGATTATATCTCACTAACCTATACATTATTTCAATTACTATGGTTCTAATAAACCTTTAAAACCAAATCATGGAATAACAAACAATTCAAAATACTCATTTGAAATCATCTTGAAGCCACCCCTTTTTGAAACATGGGTATTCCTCTTTGAATACTAAACCATACCCCAAGGATTTCATTTCAAACCATTTCAAATAATCATTAATGAATTTTCACAAAAAGGGGAAACATGCCCTAATTTAAAATAATCATTTGAAATATATAAATAAAACCAATTTCTAAATCACCTTAAGGCCAAAGCCTATATTTTAAAATATTTATCACTTACAAAACATCATATTATCTATTTAAAACCATAATCAAACCAAAATTCAAAACACATTATTTGACCCATTTAAAAATCCCCATAGGCATTTCAAAAAATCCAAAATATAATCAATTAAATTTAACCTTTAACCAATCCCACATACTCAATTACAATTTACAACCCATTAACTCTCTTATTTCTCCTATCTAAACATTTACCAATTTATTTCACCATTTTTAGGGGTTCAACATAAACCATAGGGAGCCCTAAGATTGGTATCACATCATCAACAAACCCAACGGGGTCCGTGAAGGGTCTCACACCTCAATCTAAGGTCTAAATCATTTTCTTAACCTAAGACATAAAATTATAGCAAGGCAAAAAATTATAATAACTATATACACATATAACACATCAATACTATGGGAAAAGGCTTAAGAACATCTACCTCATGTGCATTAATGAAATATTTCTCAACCTCCACCCTTGATTTGAACTCAAACACCCATTAAAGACTCAACTAATAATCTACTGAAAAAGTGAGGGTTTTAGGTATTTAGAAGAAGAAAAAACCACACACCACGAATCTTCTATAAAATGGAAGGAAACATAGTCAAAGAGTCACCAGAAGCTTCAATTCCCACTAAACGACACTCCAAATGCCCAAGGATAGAAGGATAATCACCCATGGAGGAGGGAGGAGATTATATTTTTTCACCCTTTCTGTAGGGAACCAAATGTGGGAGAAATTTGGGTGATAAGAAAATAATATCAGGAGGGAAGGAATTTACAACTTTTTAAGGGCCTCATGGTTTGGTTGTACGGTTGGCTAAACCATGCACCAACCATGAGGATCCATCTATATAAGAGGGGCCAAGCTGCATGGTATCCTAGAAGAAACTACATAATTTGGAAAATAGTGCAATTCCCATGAACCAACCTCTGTCTAAGAGGATTTCTAGATGCATGTTTTCCTAGGCTAGGCTTACAGTTAAAATAACCATGTGCCAACTAGGCATTGCACACTATTTAGCATATTTTCCTTCTCATTTTGTGTCCCAAACCCACAAGAAACCATAAATACTACTCATACAACCAAGAGTCACTTCATTAGACAAAAAAATGAATTTTAACCAAAATTTAAATAGGGACGTACCTCCATGAAAGGTTGGGATCTTACATTACATACCATCAAGGATTTAGGCCAAGACATTTTTATTGTATGGACTGGCATACACCGATCAATACCCATTATGGTTTTCTCATGATACCTATCAATGCTTTGGGTTTCTATTTATAAATAGGCCCCACCCTTCATTACATATGTCCAATGAAATTCTTTTATATTGAATCAACACTATAATACATAATCAATATGATATATCAATAAATATATATATTGAATCAAGAACAAAAAATATTTATTTTTCCCCAGTAAATGAAATAACTTTTTTAATAATATTCATTCAAATAAAACTATATTTAGGAAGGTTATATAATTAATACAACAATGAAATAGTATAAATGATATTTAATATATCCATGATATTTAAAATATAGAAATGATGGAGAATAATAATGTACAATGAATAATCTATATTGATAGATAACATGATCAAAAGAAAGTGATTGATCAAAAAATAAGGTATAATCAATAAATTAGTAAAGGATTATAGAATATGAATAATTCATTAGAAATGATGGTGTAAATTAAAATCAAGTATTTTATAAAATATAGAGGAAAATAGAATAATGTTTTTAAACAAAACCATCTTAAAAACATTGTAACTTTGGATTAAAATGAAGTTATAAATAACTTTCAAGATTATTTTCAACCTTTTGTAAAATAATGAATTTTATTTTAATATAAAAACTAAAAATTCATAAAATAATGTAAAATTATTTTATTTTTCATGTGGATTCCTATGGTTACACCTTGGGGTTCGACATTTATTCCTATTGCATTTAGATGTCTTGGAGCTCCTATATAGATCTGGAAAACACACTGGTTTCTATGTGGATGGGTGAGTTTCATGTTATAATCTTCTTGGATAGGCTAGAGTGTGGGTAGACTTACTATGTATGTTTGACTAGAACCCACTAGTTGATTGCTTTCTTATGTTTGTTTAGACACATTTTTATGCAGTTGTTCTTTTATGCCAGCTGTTGTTAGTTTTTGGAAAGTCTGAGAATATCATGTGTGAATGCACTTATTATAACAGTAGATTATAGGTCCACTGTTGGAGGTGGCCTACTGATATATATTTCTCACCTCCTTTAAATTCACTTTAGTGTGCATACAGACCCAATGTCTTATTTCAGGTTAGAGCATAGGTTGTGTGATGGATGGGATTGAGGCCTATTGTTGTTTGATTGAGTATATGTTCTTGTGTGGAGTCTTAGTATTGAGTTGGCACAACTTTAGAATCATGAATACTGGGTATTTGGTTTGGCTCGATGTTGGTAGTAGAGCTAGTTTTATTTATTTTTAGTTTGTTTATTTTGTATGTGTGGTTGGCCCAGTGGGAAACTAAATATTGTATGTTTTGCATTCATTAAGTCTCTATGATTGTATGTAAAATTTAATTCAATATATCATGATATAATTGGGTTTATTTTTTTGTGTACTCTAATTTTTATCACTGTGTATGTGTTTGGTTATTTTCCATTGTTATTGAACTCTACCAGAGGGTATAATATCCCCAATACACCTTATAGACACTCAACACTATTTGGTAGCCTTTGACATTTTTAGAGGCACGCTTAATGCATTGTGGTGATATATATTAGTTTAAGTTCTAGGTCTACTTAGTTTGGTTCATTATAATATAATTATTCCAACATAAATTTAAACATTAACAATCTTAATAAGAGTGAGACTGTAAAATAACCCCTTAAATATTTGATAACTTTTGAATCTAAACCCCTTAAAAGAGAAAAAATGAATTGAAACTTTAAAAACCATGAATAGATAGGAATTCATGATATAATATGTCTTATGGTTAGTATATATTCCATATAAAATAAATTAGGCATATAATATAAAATATGACTCAATGGAGTGAAATTGAGATGAAAAATACCTACCTTGGATTCTCGCTTGGTTGGATGCATTATATCCTCCTTAATAATAAATTTAAATTTATTAAACACTATTTTTTAAAAAAAAATCATCTATATTACATTTTTAAGGTTCTTTTATAAGTATTTTACATATATTCATAGTATAGTTCTTGCTTATGTCGACTACTTAATGTTGTTCAGTCAATTTATCCAAAAATAATTCGGTATATTAACCATGGTCAAAGGTATTATAAAATCGTTCCATTATCTATATAATATTAAAAATATTATCATTATCATTTTTATACATTAAATATACTTTTATAACCATCCATGTAAGGAAATAATGAAAAATGATGCACATCATTTCATGGAGACAGTGGTTCGTACGTATGCATGAATGACTTTTTTATTTTTCTAATGGATGAAGAGGAAATAAATTAGATAGATTTTTACCTCTAAAAAATAATAATAATATTATAAATATCATATTTATTTATTAAATATATCCTTATAACCATCCATGTAAGGCATAAATGAAAAACTAATCACATCACTTTGTGAAGGTGGTAGTCCACACACATGCATGAGCAACGTTATCATTTTCCAATGGATGGAATGGTAAGAAGGTATATAATATAATATAATTAAAGTATTATAATAATTTCATAAATATAATATATATTTATTAGCTATATATTTATAACCATCCCTTTGAGATGATGAGAAAAACGAAACACATTGCTTCGTGGAGGTGGTAGTCCACACACACGCCCAAGCAAAGTTTTCATTTCCCATGGGATGGAAAGGAGGTGTAAAAAGGTTATCACATAATCATAATAACATTTTATTATATTTAATATACCAATTTTTTTATTTTTTTATTGTTATAATATATTTATAAAGATTTATAAGAAGAAATAAATTGAAAGGAGTCAGTTAAGATGATTACCTCTTCTTTGGGAAACCTCCTCTAACTTACACCTTAAGACTTATTGAAGTGGTATTTTGAGTAGAAAAAAACCTCTATGATGTATATAATGAGTCTTATAAGATATTTTGGTAGTAATTGGTCGAGATAAGTGGATAAATAAGTGTGGATAAGTGAGTAGGGTATATGATCTTTTTTAAGTGAGGTGGGTGACAAACTTGTAAATACTTGAAACTTTATTATATAATATATATATTACTCAATTAAATTTGCTCAAAATTGTCATAGTTTAAACTATAATAATTCAAATGTCATAATAAAACCAAAAAATATTACTCAAGTAAGTGTTTTGTGTTATATTTAATCCTCATCCCTTTATTTGAACCCTTTTAACCCATTTTACCCTAAACTATGGTGATAAATTTTTACCATGGTCACTATTAATTTCGACTAAAAATGAAATTTAAATAATTATAAAATTAGAATATTATAATATCAAATAATTTATCCATTTTATATGATTAATTTTCCATTTTTTTAAAAATTACTTTTAATATAAGTTCACAAAGCGCAATGAAAATATTTTTTTAAAAAATGTTTATTTTAATCATAAAAATGATTTTACACCAAAATCAAGTATAATGATTGTTCAAATGGAATTAATTGAATTATGTTAAATAAAATGATACATATTTTTTTATAAAAAAACCAAAATCAAAAGGAACCTTGTAACTACTTGATTTAAATAAAGGAACCATAAATAATTTTTATTTGAATAAAAACTTTACTTAGTTTTCCAAAATGTAAAAAATATAATTCTAAGCTCAATATTATATTTTTAAATATATTATATTACTTATTAAATATATATTTATTATATTAAAAAGGTTTCATAAACTTTCAAGTCATTTTTATATCTTAAAAATTTCAAAAAAGTAAAATTATTTGTAAAATCAATATTTTTTATTATTCACTAAAAAATCAACCATTTTTGAAAAAATCCAAAAAATTCACCCTAGGATAATTTTGATATTATTAAATCAAAAATGAAATATTTTTTTTTATCAAATTCAATTTTTAAAATTTATAAATATATCTTTTAAATTAAAATACAAAATATACAATAGAACCACATTTATAGAAAAATGACCCTTTTAAACTTTAATTGTTCTTAACTTTATATGTTTTTATTCTTATCATTAAAAAATGTTTTTTACTAGGAGATAATAAAAACACATGTATTAATAAAAATTTTATACATATATTTTATAATGTGGTTACCCCTATTCATACCCGCCATTCCAATGTATAGGTTATAACGATAATATTTAAATAATAATATTTTTTATAATATATCACAGTTTGTTTAAACTTGATATTGTGTGTATCATAATATATTGTACATGGTATTCATGAAGTTAAATTGTAGTGTGTTTCAACCCAAAAATTAAGTAGTCGGGTGGTATGCCATTAAATTTTAGCACTTTTGTTATGGATCGAACCTCGATCAAAGCACTCAACTTCGATCTTAAAGCCACTAAGGAGAAGAGAAAACCACAACCATCAGAATCAAATGAGATTAAGAGACAATAATTCGATAACACATCGATCTACAAGGAAAATACAAAGGTGTTCCATGATCACGTGATCTCTTAGAAATGATTTCAACCTGGAGATAAGGTATTTCTCTTTAAATCACATTTGAGACTCTTCCCAGTGAAGTTGAATTCTTAGTGGTTTTGGTCCTTTATACCCATATATACATTTCACCATGGTGCATTGAAGATTAAAGGATATGAAAATAAATCATTCAAGGTGAATGGTAAACACTTAAAGCTATAATTTTAAATGAAAAACATGGTGGAAACCATCTTCACCATCCAATTGGGTTAGTAAGAGGACTAAACATGTCTAACTTGAGATATTATATATATATATATATATATATATCTCAATAGGAAGTAACCTGAAATTTTATAATTAAATTCAAAAACGTTTTCTTATTTTTGGGAGTTTTTAGTGGAGTATATTAGTGTGTTTTTATTTTTTATTTTTTTTATTTTTTCTTATGTATTTTAATTATTGGATAGATATAAAGTAGGAATTTTATAATTGAATTATTATAATATAGGTCTTAAAATAATCTTTATGGTATCCTTTTTGTACTTTAAAATCATCAAGGAAACTACAATTTTCATATGTGGTGGAAAATCTAATTTCAAAAGTGGATTGAGGCTAAATTTTCAAAAAAAAAACACATCACATGGTTTAACACATCGTGTGTTGTATTGGTGTAGAGTGAAAGAAAAAAAAATAATAGATAATATATTTTTTACATAGTTTACCAAACCATGTGGTATAACCATGAAGATGGTATATACACTTCTCGTGGCATGCCTCATGATTTCCGCAGGGTTTACCAAACCAGGAGGAGTAACTATGAAACCTTTTTAAAACCATTTTTTCTTATTTTCACTAAAAAACTCAAAAATTCCCCTCCCCAAATTATTATTAGGTCATGAACACACTTAGTCATCATTTACTACTCATTTATCCCTTTTTTACTTAATCTAACTTGACTCCCACCCTCTTTATTGAGATTCATCCAACCCTAAGTATTTTATCTTCCTCTCTTCTTCTTATTCTTCTTCTTCTCATTTTTCTTTTTCTTCTTCTTTTTTTCTTCTTCCCCCTCCTCATCCTCCTTTTCTTCATCTTATTTCTCTTCTCCTCCGCATCCACCTCCTATTTCTTTCCTTCCTCTTTTAGTTTAGGTCATCCCTTATTTTCCCCCATCAATTTCAATTTCAATTTTAATTTTCACCCCCTTGTTTTTAATATTTTTCATGATGAATTTTTAAAATAAATCACTTTTCACACATCACATATCATTTTTCCTTAAAAACCCCAATTCTCTTGCCCAAAAATTATATAGAATTAAGTATTCCATGAGTATCTTTTATATTTTACATGTTTTAATTAAATTATGAATCTTTTATTAGTATCATGTGATTTATTTTTATTTTTTATAACTAGATGAACCCCTTTCTAACCCTTAAACCTCTCTATGGACAACCATTATTCCAAGATAGCTCATGGTTCTGGTTCTAAAAATCCTTTCGTCCCTCTCCCATGGATCTATAACAAATAGGAGAATAAGTGTTACCTTATATTATACACATAAGATATTTTTTATCATTATTTATTTTAGATATAAAGACTTGTTGTACTTTGGATAGCAGAAACACTTTGAGTTTACTTTGAGTGTTATTGGATCACAAATTCTCTTTCAATCCATGAACCAATATACAGGGAATTAATTATTGATTTTTCTTCCTCCTTATATTGTAATGAAATTTATACCACATATTAAAATAGTAAAATTATGTAGATGGATGGTGATGTCACATTCCACCTCCTCAAGAGATGACACAATTTTCACCTTAGGGAATTCACAAATTTGATTGGGTTATATGATGAAGATTTTTTCGAATAGAAAGATGTATCTGACGTTTTCTTGGTCTAGGAACTAGATACAACTTGGAATTTTTGGATAGAAATCCCTCAACTAGGGCCCAATTATATCCCTCAAACTAAAAAAGCCACCAAGCTACTAAAACCCATACACTGAGTCCTCTATAGGGTCCTTGAAACATGTTTCACCCCATGCTTAGACAATGAAGGGAATGCTTCCCTTCAGGATTTATTTTTTCTCTACTCAATGATCACTGAGCATCCCATCAATCTAAAATTCATATTTATCTAACAACTCTTCAATTTTTTTTTACAAATTCAAAGGGAGGAATCATTGGAGATCCATACATCTTTCTCTTGGTTGAGCATTTGTTGATAAATGTTTACAAAGTGAACTTTACAGAACTTGAACCACCCCCTTTGATATTACTATGACCAGAATCATGAATATTGTCAAATGTGATGAAAAAAATACAATTTTAAAGGCACACGAGAAGCATAATTGGAACAACCTCATGACATCACACCCCACCCGAGGACACTCACCACACCCCACCACTGCAGAGTTTCACTATTCCCCCTTCCCCACTAAGAAAACCCACCCAACCATGACAACTAATCCTATGCCTCCACCCCCTTAATACCCTTACACAATACATTAGAACTTGAAATTTATATCATTCATAGACCCTAAACACCAATTTTAGTGTAAACGAGATCAATATTCTTTATTCAGCTAGAAAGTGGAATATGCCATGTGATAATTAGAAGGCACTAGTCCGCATGAACTTTTACCCAACCCTTTACTTCCATTTACCTGATTATCTAACTTTATATTAATTCTCATATGTTTCTTATTCCTATACTTCTACTTCATGGTAATCCTCTCTGGTTTTTGAGAAAACCACCATAGGCACGACACCAGGCGGGAACAAGGCAAGTGTTTCTTAGAACCATGGTGATGGTGATGAACCGACCAAAAATAAAGACATGGAATATGAAGTTAGAGGCTATGAACCTGTTTTAGATGAATAAAAAATATTAGTGTCTCATTAACCATTTTTCATAGGCCTTCCCACAATCTTTCATTGATTTTTGTTTCTATGTGGATTTTTTTCTAAATGTTTCTTCCTTTATTTTTTCATGACTACCAAATAACTCTATTTCTATTACTTAATTAATGTGATTTAATTATATGTAAATGATTCTATAGTGTGATTATTTTATGTTCCTATATCCCCTATTATTGTTCTTGTTTCCTTTCTTCACTCTCTTTGGTTTCTCTAATTCAGATAACAAGTGAACCCATTGTATTTTTCCAAGCACACTCTTCCAATAAATGAGCTCATGCAGACCTTTCTACTTATGGTTATTGGAAATAATTCCATGGTATTTCTCATTATTTTTTGGAATATTCTAGTATTTTTTTCCTATTACCCTTGAAAGTGTTTCACTAGTCACCCTTATCCAAAACCATACAATCATGGGGGACCATGCTCGCTCTGAAGTGCGGGGGAGGGTACCTAACTCATTAGAACCCCATTTAGTCATTGACTTAACATTTACAAGGATGAAATTATTTCCACTTATTCAATTTAAGGAACTTTTAAAGATATCATACATGAATATTAGTTAAATGATAAAATATCTTGGGTAAATCATCTTGAGGTTTTGTATATGCTTCTATTGATAAACCATTATTTTTAGTGAGATGTTTTAAGAAAGTTCAAGTAAAATATTTTTAATTATAATATTATTTTTTTAAAAGAGAAAAAATTTCCATATCATTGTTTAAATTAAGGAAACTCTCGAATTTGAAGTCTTTCTTATGCATTTTGGGAAATTGATTCTTGAAATTTATTGATCTCACACATTTGGTTATTATTTGGTCTTAGTTTCATGAGATCTTGAATTGATTTTATAATGTATCAATGCAAAACATTGGGAAAATATGGGTAAAAAAATTTATTTCTAGTATCTCACTTCAATGAAAAATTTGAGATATCAAAAATCATTCCCAAGATTATGATGAAACTAAATCATGCTTTAAATTTTCACGTTAGTGAGATTATGAAACCAATAAAAATGTTAACCCACCATTTGATGTCAAAGAAATATTTTCTTATCATAACCAAGGGTATGAGTAGATGGATATAAATCAGGTGAGTTTATTTTAAATGAATATGGAGGATTTCATACTTAAACCAAAATTATTTAAGAAGAAAATTTAAACAATGATTTGGAATCTACGATTCATACTTTCTTTGGAGATTGGAGATTTATAAAATGTGAATGTGGAACATTCAATTATTTTTTATTCAAAATCATGTTCATTTAGTTAATATTATATTTGAAATTTTACTTGTTTCTTTTATATCCTATTTAAGATGACTTTCTTGGTAATTGTTTTAGGATAAAAAATTGATTAAGTATCGGGGGAGGGGGTTGATTCATTTGCGTGAAAAATAATTTTTTACAATTTATCTCTCCTTGAAATTGGTTTTCTATAGACAATTTTAATTTATTTATGGACTTAATATGTTTTATAGGTGAAAATGGGCAATAAATGAATAAATGGATAGAGTTAGTGTGATCTTAGACATTCAAAGGCCAAAAGGAGTCATTTGGGCAGGGTTTCTATCGAAATTGAAAAATTGTTCACCCTAACCCAGAAATATCACACCTTGACCCTTTTTTGTTAATCATTTAATTCATTTGTTGTTTTTTAATATTGTCTTCAAAATTCAGGATGATTGAGTCTAAAATACTAAAATTTTCTAATTTCATCACAAGCACATGATTGGCGCGTAGTTAGTAAAAATATTATGGTAATTATGTGAATGAATCTATAATTTAAAAGATACAATATTCATGGTTAGTGAATAGCTGTTTTTACCATACATCATACCCATGTGGGCTGATCTAGATCCACTAGTAGGGGGTAAACTATTTTTCCAATAGTGAGGCAAACCATGTATAATGTCTAATTTATTAAAAAAAATTAATTTTACATTTTTACCCCCCTTCAACCCTAAAATTGAACCGTCCCCCCCTCACCCCTCTAATGCGATGAAAAATACAACCCCTACCTCTAATTCACTTATTATCCTTCAGATCTCTTCTACTCATGATTTCAAGGGGATTTTATATGGGAAAGAATCTCTTCTTATTCTCATTCTCCTTCCCCTCCTTCCTCTTATTTTCACACTCATTTTTTCATCTCCCCCCACTATTTTCATGCAAGGATGGACCCTAGATGGGGTTTTGGTCTGATTTTTCCATGGACTAATTTTGATTTTTGTTTTTTCTAACTTAGGGTTCCTCTCGGTCTTGTGAGAATCCTTTTTCTTGGTTTCAGTGATTTTAGATTATAGTTATCGAAAGCAGTGAATTCAAAGTAGGTTTTCCCCATGGCCAAATCATTAATTATAGAACCATTGATTTATTGGGTTTTAAATTCATGTATTAATTTTATAATGACAATATTAAATTTTCTCGAGCATTATTTGAAATGAAAATCAAATTTTACTTGATTTTAAATTCAATACACATGACTTATTGATTTTTGGAACATGTTAAAAATATGTTTTAATAAACAGTGCACACCATGCATGTGAGAAATTTACCATATGACCTTTATGAATATATTTTGATATTTTAAAGGGTTTATTGGTTTTCAAATTTAATTATCAATTTGGATTAAAGGATTTACTTTGAATTTCAAGTGATACTTGAAATTCTCTGTAATGTAAAAAGGATTCAAAAACTCATTTGAATAAAAATATGGTGTTTTGAAATTTCATTTGATATATATTTTTTGTTATACATATATAAAAGGGCACACAAACACAAACTCACATGTATAAATTCAAATGAGCATATGTGAATTTGTGAATTGAGATATATTTATAAATGTGTAAATGTTAATGGGAATAATGATGAGGGGAAACTTTGGGAATTTAAATTTGACACTCAAACTGGGTTTTAAAACAAGTGTTTAAGTGGATTTATAAACTGAATTACAATAGCCCAATTGGAATTGTTTATTTTTCTTGTTATGTTTTATAAATATTTTTTGTTTTATAAAATCTATACCATTATAGTTATAAATAAAAAGTATATATGTGTCATGGTTATAATTAAATGGTTCCTTGGTTTTGATAAGAAAATGTTTTAAAGATGTATGTGTGATCTTGATAAATGAATGGATTGTGATCGGTTATTGAATAAAACCTATTTTATAATGTTTGAAGTGTTTGAAATGTGAATAACTAATGGGAATACTAGGTACCCAAGTTGGATGACGAGGAAAAGTACTCTAGTGTAGATCTGTAATTCCTAGCCATTGAATAATGCTATAACAATAAAAAAAATCTTTTGACATGAATTATGGTTACCACTAAGATTTGGAATGGTCCCCCTCTGTGACTCATTCATGAGAATGACATTATATGGTTCAATCACTGAGAGTGTGAGGATCCTGGTATGACATTCCCTAAACTTAGTTTCCCTAGGGTTTCCCAAGGTTCTTTGTTTTGTCTTGTTTAGTTCTTATTCTATCCTTGTTTATTTAAATTGTTAAAAGCATGTTAAAGTATGCCATTTTTTTCTTACTTATTTGAAATATTTAAAATATTTGATAAAGAGATGTTTCATAAATGGTTTTCAAATTAGGTTTTTATTAATAGTTTGATAATTCAATGAAATGTTTTCTAAGTGATTGTTTTCACTTAAAAGAAAAAATAAATTATATAAATGTTTAATGGTGTGAAATTGGATTTGTTTTTGAAATAGAAAACCAAATTTATATTTACATTTAAAAAATGGATTGAAAATGGATATCCTTTTAAAGGATTAACATGAATAAATGTGGAAGGTGTCCTACTAGGAATTTTTATTCTCATTCCTATATATATATATACACATATCATTTTAGTTTCAAGTTTTGGATCATTTGTGATCACTCTTGGAGTGTTTCTATTTTGGATTTGGATAGAGTGTGATTATGGGTCATATGGGATTGTTTGATAAGATATGTCTATTTTAATTTCATGACTTAGTAGTAATATTATCTAAATAGGCCTTTTCCTACATTAAATTTTGTTTATTGTTAGACACACTATATCTGTAGAGGTTGTAGTGAAATAAGGGGATTTTCTACATATGGAATTGGAAGGTGATCAAGGGATTACTTTGTTTAAATTGTTTAATTGATTTTATATTGTATTTATTTTCTCCAGTGTTTCATGGACCTTTGATATATATAATGGTCATTCACATATTTTTTTTATTTCTTAACTTGGATTTTACTAGGAAAATTCATTCCAATGAGATATTATTTGATGACCTGACACTTTTCACCAACTTGGGGTAATTAAGAACATTCCTTAGGGATGTTGTGGGATAGATAGCGTGTTTGATGGATGAAAAATTTGAGATGTTATGACAAATGGTATTAGAGAAATGATTTTTAAGTTGGACATAGTTTAAGTGTTCCCTTTTTTATTTTGGATGCTACTTATATTAGAGTAGTATCATCGAGGATCAGAATGTAGGTTATATGTTGGTTCATAATCATCACCGCTTATAACAAAACATGATTTTCCATGAGATGTTGAGATTTTAATTTTGATTCCAAGTATTATTTTGACTATTTCTTATGGATTTTTTGAGGGATGAAAATGGAAGTGAAATTGAATCACTTTGTGATCTTGCATAGTTTCATAATTGACACAGAGTCCACTAAACCATGTGTCCAAGTCGCGTACAACCACTAGTGCATCCCAATTTTATTAGTGTTATATGATTTTGTTGATTGGGTTTTGGTTAGAATTTGGTGATAAAAAACAATGGTTTCAAAAGAAAAATGTTTTGGATTTGAAAATTGATAAAGGGAATTTTGTGATGAAAAATATGGTTTTTAAATAGAAGAGTGATTTTGGGATATAAAAAGGATAATTTGAATTATATAAGTGGTTTTGAATTTTTTTTGGGGATCTTGAAATAAAAATGGGGGAATTTAAATTAGGTTTAAGGTTTAAAAGTGGGTAAATGATTTATTTTGAAGAGACAGGTGAAATTTTAAAATGGTTTTTAGGTACAGTTTTCAGAATCTAAAATGGTAATAAGTTCTTTGAAATAATTTTAAATGGAAAAAGTTTTCTATGAATTTATTTTGGGAGTTTTTTAATCGGTAATTTCTTTATGAATGGTTTTTTGGTCATTAGAATGAAAGAATATAGTTTTTTAAAATAAAGGATGTTGGTTTCAAAAACTATAAAGGGAAGTTTCTAAATAAATGTAAAATTAAATTTGTGTTTAGAAAATTTTAAATGTTTTAAATAAAGGGTATAAAAACTTTAAACTGGGCTTTCATGTGATGATTTTCAATTTCAAAGGTTGAGGTTGATATTTCAAATTTGTTAAAGAGGAGTTTTTTGATTTGTTTAGTTTTTTATTTTCTTGGGTGATTATAGTTTATTCCTTAGTGTTTTTATTTTTCATTAGTGTATCTTGGTTGAAAGTGATTTTTTCTTTGAATTTGATTATTCCGATATTGTTTTAATATATTATTTTAAGTATGCCTCTATGAACGGTCTCAAGAATGTAAGGCCTAAGAAGTCTTCTATTGGGGATTATTAGTACTTTGGGTCTTAGTGTGGTTCTAGTTGGTGTGATTCCTTTGGATTTCTTGTTGTTTGTTTCATATTAAGTGTGGTGATTTGAGATTTTCACTTATGACTTATTGATACGATTGGTCCTTCTAAGGTTTTTCATGGTTATGATTATAGTGATATTTCTCTTAGGTTTTTTGGGAATGGGACAATTTTTTTTAAGTTCCTTGGGTTACTAAGATATGATTTGGACCATTCGAGTTTACAAACTAACTCGGGTTGATTTGATTTTATGGTTTCCCTATGAGTGGTATCCTGATTATTATATCCTTGGCTACTCTTTTTCTAGGACCTAAGGTTTGATCCCATGTGTCTTGATAGGGAATGGTCCTGGTTGATGTCATTTCCCTTTTCATCCCCAGTTAGGAGCATGTTAGTGAGTGGATTAATAGTCCTTGTCTTAAGTTATTCTTTTGATTTATTCTAAGGATATATTTTATTTTGTAATGCTTAATTCCTTATGTTCATTTTGAGAATAAAAAGTTATATTTGGATTTTTTAAAAAAGAATTTTATTAGAGGTTCTTGTTTGAGTATCTTTGATTGAATGTTTGGGTTTTGGTCTAGTAACACTTTTAGAGTGCTTTTTTTCCTTTCAAAACTTTTTTATAGAGAGTTTATTAAATGGTGGGGAGACCATATATGGGAATATAATCCTTAATATTTTTATGGAATCGATTAGGTGTGAGTTGTTCCTTGGAGATCTAATTATGTTTTGGTTTTTTTGAGTTGATTTTTCATAGTATGACTTTGGTCAGTTTGGGTGAGACTTGAAATTTTGGTTAGGAGTGTCCCTTCCCATTCAAATATTACTTTTGGATTATTTCCCCCCATTTTTTTGAGTTTCTTTTTGATTATTCCTTGAATTTGGTGTCTTTATCAAAACAGAAAGTGTCATAGTGGGGAGAGTTGTCACACCCTGACCATCATTTTATAATTTTTTTTATTTATAATTTTTTTAATATTATCATTGAATTTCAAACTGATATGATTTAAAATTGATTTTTTTTGGAATTTTAGAATAGGCACACAATTGTAGTATAGTAAGTAGAATCCATGAAGTAACCATATAAATGTGTCTATAATTTTATAGATCCAAAACAAATTATTAATGCATGATTTGTCTAACCGTGATTCCTGCCCGTGTGAGGTGATATAGCTCCTCAAATATGGGGTGAATAGTTGAAAGACATTTTGAACAATCATATGGGAAAACCATGTGTAATGTTAAATTTATTTATTTATTTATTTTAAATTTTTACCCCCTTTTCCCTCTAAAATTACTCTTTTTCTCTCTCACCCCTCTCACACAATGACCATGATAGACCCTATCCCTCGTGTGCAACTCCCCTCATCCAGGCCACCTCTCTTATCATGATTTCATAGGGATTACATTTGGGTAAGATTATTACCCTTTATCTTATTCTCCTTCCTATCCATTTTCTTCTTTCCCCGGTCATTTTCTCCTCTATCCCTCATTGCATGCACACAAGGTTGAACCCTAGATGGAATTTTTCTTCACTTTTTCCCATGGTGAAATTTTAATTGGGGTTATTTATTTATTATGGTTCCTATCAATCTTTTGGAGATACTTTGGATTGTTTACAATGATTTTAAATACCAGTTTTCGAAATAAGAAAGTTCCAAGTAGGTTTCCCTAAGATTGAATATTTAATTCTAGAACCTTTGATTGTATGGGTTTTAAATTCATACCTTAATTTTATAATGATAATATTAAATATGATTGATCATTATTATAAATGAAAATCATGTTTAACTTGATTTTAATTTCAATTTAGATGAAATATTGATTTTAAAAACATGTTACATGTAACACCCCAAGATTTCATAGTGTGTTATTTCTTCAAAATAATTCAATAACTTGCACTACAAACCACACTGAGTTCAATCACACCATGTCTTACCAAAAAAGCCGTTAAAAAAAGGTTATGAATAGTATTAACTAAATTTTAAACTTTATATAATCCTTATAATTTTATAATCCATATTATGAGTTTCTTAAACATAATGTAAGAACAAATTCATTTTCAGTATTGCACTTTTACCAACTTTTAATAGTGAACCCTTTTTAATTCCAATATTTTAAACTTTTATATATTCAATTTGACTAAAAAAATTACTTTTTAGAATGGGGACATCAAAAATTTACAATGAAACATCCCAAGCTTCCACGGTATGCTTTCCTTTGAATAATATAGTAGCGTGTGTTGTACGCGACTTCGAGTTCTAACACACACCACAACCAATCAAACTAGCCGTTATGAATAGTAATACCTACTTTTTGAAATTATATATATTTTATATTTCAAAATGGACTTCATTTTTGGATTCAGAATATTGAATTTTTCCTAATGTGAAATTTTGGTACTTTTTGGATAACTTTAATATTTTGATGAATAGTGAAAATTACTAAATTTTAATTAAAAACAACTTTTTTAATCGAAATAATTTATATTGATAAATTATGAATTTGAGTGGTTTTAAAGTATATTTATAATATATTTTTACCATTTAATACAATTTTGGTCATTGGACATAATTTCACAATTAAACCGAACATAAACAAGTATCAATCTTTTGATAGTTATTATATCTTAAAAACACATTTTTTATTTTGACAGCGGGAATTAATTTTAAATTAATTTCTGCCACTTCTGTGTTTTGAATTTGGAAAAATGGATTCCATATTTGGAATCATGATGTTCATATTGTGTAAATGGGTAACTTTTATTTTTAGACATTTTGAATAATTACTGCGGTAAATATTTTATTTACCATGGTTAAGGGTAAATCCGGTAAATAAGTGTTAAAAAACAATATTATAATAATACTAAATTACCCTAAAACATGTCCTAAACTTATTGGTTGATACATGTTCGAACATAGACATCTTTGGGTCGATTTTGGGACCCCATGGATCCACTTGTAGGTGATAGGGACACTTTATTTTAATTAAGTTAAAATAAGTACAAAAATGACATAAGCATATATCTTTTAGAAAAACAATTTTTACATAGGGTTATATATGTTGGATTTTGGACTATAAATATTCATTAGAAGTATAAAAAGGTTTCCTACATAATGATATTTTATTTATAATTTTTAGACATTAAATAATTTAATTTATTTATGACACAATGATGATGCAGTAATTACCATAATAGTGAAAAATTAAAATAATTGTATTATAAACACCCAAATAAATATAATTTGAGACTTTTAATGAATTACACTAATTTTCTAGGATAATATGACATATTAGGATTGATTTAATTGAATTGTTTTCGAATTAATAATTCTGTTATGAGTTTCACAAAAACCAACTATTGAATAGTGTCAAAATTGACATAAAAGAGTTTTTAAAACAAATATTATATTATTAATTGATATTAAATTCCTGGAAATATAAGGTTCGGCCAAGAGACTTATATCATGATAGGTGTATAATTAATTGACCACTTGAGGGTCTATTGGATGTATATAGTAAGTTTATTAACTATATAATATAAAAATACAAAGTGACATAGTAAATGTCAAACTAATTAACTAAGAGTTAAAACTAAAAGATAAGGTTAATATAATGACCCAAACCTATCTAAATTCTATTGGTTGAATGGTTTTCGACCTATAACCACCTTAATATTTAAATAATACACTTTGGAGCCATTTGAAACCGAATATGAATTTATTATAAATTAATATTTCTAGCTTTTCAGAAGGTGCCCCTCACCCCTCTTATAAAAGGGAACTCCTCCTTCTCATTTCTTCACACCTTCAAAGCCTTTTGGTTCGGCAAAAATCTGCCCAAATACTCTCCCAACTTCCCTCAATATAACCTAGAGGCATTAGTTCGATCAGAAAGCCAACCTAAGGATCCCTTTTGATCAAATCAAAAGGAAGAACCCGAAGAAGACGTAATGATTTCACCACCCTTTTTCAAGTTCATTTCTTCTTCCACTTCCTCTTACTTTGTTGTTACCATTATAAAATAATAAATCCAGTATCATATATATACTGTTATGTCATTATAAATATGGTACAACCATATTCATTATTCTATCCATCCTTTGAATAACATGTCACCATACGTGCGTACGTACGGCTTACCGTCTCCACGTCGTGGTGTAATTGTTATTCAATAAATTATTATTTGGATGGGTATAATAATGATGTTTAACTCATGTAAATAATAAATATAAAATGATAATGATTCTTTATATATGATATAACATCCAATTATATATTATTTTAATATCAAAAGAATGATATTGTCGCTCGTGCGTACGTACGGACTACCGTCTCCACGAACGCGACGAGATTCATTCTCTATCATATCCATTCAAGTATAATTATAATTTGAGGATTTAAAAATAATGTTTAAAGACTTTATATAATTATGGATATGATTAAGATACATCCTATCCATTACAAACATGGCTTACATAACAAAACATATAAAAGAAAACAAGTAAGTTAACACCCGAAATAACGATAATACTAAGATATTATTAACAAAGCAATGTTAAAAGATCATATATGATATCATATTAATATATATGATTCTTGTATAATTTAATAACAATTATTTCACCATTATACAGGAGTTTATACTACCCTCAAACAAGAAAAAGTACAAGGTAAGTGTTTATTTCACAATCTCTTTATTATCCGAGGTTGTTTATACGTAATTATCTACTGGGATCTCTTTATCATCCACATCCATGTTCCTTAAAAATGTATTTAGAAATTTTTTTACTATTTAATATACAATGGGTTAAATTCATTTATACCCTTATGTGTTTTGAAAGGAATCTTTCCATCGTTTTCCAAAGAAGTCACTTTTAACCTTTCGACAAATTTAAGGTATGAATGTTTTTTTTAACTTATACGGCGGGTGCGGCTATTTACCACCATTATAAAATCGTCAAAGCTTCCCTTACAAGATTATAAGAATATTTTCAAAGTAAATGTTTTATTTTATAATTATGTGACTTTTAAATGCTTTCAAAATGAATATTTTAAGAATTTTTGAAAGGTACTCTTTATCAAGATCATAATTTTAAATGTATTAAAGATTTATCTTTCTAAATATTTTTAATTAATGTCCATGTTTTCAAAATGATTTTAAGGATTTATTTATATATACATGAAGGTTTTGAAATGATATTTCTTTTCAAAAGTTTCAAAGTGATTCAAAAATCTATTTTAAATTACTTCCTTTATAAATGTATGACTTTACAATGATTTCGAGAAAAGAGATATTTCTCTCAAATAGTTTTGATTTCATCTATGTCAACATCCTTTGATGGATTTTAAGCTTATTTGAAGTTTATTTATTATGATACAAAACTTTTGTATTGTATTTGAGGTTTTGTGATATGTTTTACTGTGGATGTGTTATTTTTATACCATTCATGGTTTATGGAGAAAGTATTGACATTTCGTATTCTAGTTTTAATACGAATGTTTATGTTATGTTTAAAACTTTTCATATGGTAATTCATTGGACTTAGTAAGTGATGGGTAGAGCCCGCTATAGCTCCTCAATGCATCGGTAGGTCTCATGAGACAAACCAGTGTCTTGGCACAAGACCTTGAAAAAATCTTATTTGTAGTCTTGGCACGAGGCCTTGGCTATGTGGTTCTGATAGTCTGGCATTATGCATTCCATCTTTATGAAAGTGGTTATTGATATTGCATGTGATTGTTAGATTAGTAGAATATCCATGTGAATAAGTAAATGGCATTATTTAATTTTATTGTTGCCATACTATGTTGAAGTTCAAGTTTAAAAGGCTTTGGTTTTACTTATAAAATGCCTTAAGTGTTTATTCTTATTTATGAAAGTTTCCGCTATATTTTTATCCTTATTGGGCATTTGTGCTCACCCCTTTTCTATGTTTTATTTTTCCCAGGGTATGAAGAAGTAAATTATGAATGACCTGCAGGGATATTATGTGGGGATATGAGTGTAGAATATGGATACTATGTTGTTGTAGTTTTCATTTTATGATGTAATGTAAACCTTATGAATATATCTAGTGTTTTCAAGGCTACTAAACCAATCAGTTTTTCAAGATTTGATCTTTCTTGTGATCATGCCAATGTCATGTAATAATGCACCGACTCTGGGTAACTGGGGTCGGGGCGTTACAGTTGGTATCAGAGGAAGTTTAGTACAAACCTTGGAAGCTATATTTAGATAAACTTTGATTAGAGCACATAGATTTAAGATGAACTTTGAGGATTAGTATAGAATAACTTCCTAGAATTTTGGTATTGTAGAGATTTTGTGAGTTTTTTGAGCAATACATCCCTATTTGGATACGAGCAGGTAGAGGCGGCTCTGGCACAGATGTAACTAGGGGTAAGACCCGAAAACACCTATTTGAGCTAGACTCGAACGGGAACTGGTGCACGACAACGGGCCTTGCTGCACTCTTGGTTACGACACTCCTGGGGGATATGCTTAGGATAATTCTCATTTTCTTTACAAACCAATATGAAGGGTTTATGAGTATATACTTCCTCAAAGGAGACATTTTTATGATTATGTATTATATCCATAAACTATTTAATTTATGTTATGTGTTTTACAAGTTTGGGATTAGGTATTGTTATTTATAAACTAATCTAGTGTATGCCATTGTTTAGAAATGGCGCCCAGTAGAAGGAATGATAACTCCAACAATGCACATGATACAAAGAGAAAGAAGGATCATATATTTCATGGTCTTAAGCCAGAATTTATAAGAGAAATAGTCTCGCATGTATTATCATCATATGAAGAAATAATATCATGTGTTGATAAGATAAGTAAAGAGTTTACTGAGTCCTATAGCTTTGAAGGGAAGCAAGAGAAGAAAAGGATGGAAGAGAGAAATATGGATAAAGGGAAGATGGAAAAGAAGAATTTTCCCATATGTGATAACTGTGGAAAGAAACACCCTGGAACTTGCCTGAAAGGAATGAGAGTTTGTTATAAGTGTGGAGGAAAAGGGCACAAAGTACGTGACTGCAAGGGTAAGAAATGGTTTCAAATGTACAATGCTTCATTTTCAAGGAGTTTGGACACTATGCGAACCTATGTCTCAGTCATCAGACTATGCCTCAAATGATGCTATTGGATAATAATCAAGTTATGATACTACCACAGATGAAGAGAAATGATTAGAGTTCTTATGTTGATTATGTCATTTGAGTGTTGTATAAATAATGTACTTGTTATAATAATTATGGAGTATATAAGGATTGTACTGCAGTACTATTTCATTATGGACTTGAGATTGTGTGGAACAAAGAAAAGTGGCTCAATAGCAGGTTAAATTTTTAGAAAATATATGGTTGAGAGAAAGATAAACCATAATATGGTTCTGATACCGAGGTAGTGATTTTAGAACAATACATGATTGTTTTGAATAAATTATATTGGATATTCTTGACTACCTTGAAACTGATTAATGATTTGTATATTCCATCATTGTTGGGGTTTACAACATTTTTGGATTGAAGGAGTATATCTATTATTCTATAAGGAATAAGGGATCATGAATGTAATCAATAATGTTTTATGATAATTCAGTATGTTGCAGTGTTTCAAAAGAATACATGATGAAGGTGATCACATTTTATTTCGTGGCAAAAAAGGGATCTTCATTGTGTTTACCTTCCTTATAAATTTTGGACTAAAGTATTTCAGATAGTTCTAGTTTGGATTATTTTGGATTGCCATAAAAGGACAACCCGGAGGTCGGGCGGCAACCCGTCGCGTCCGGCAAGGCCGCGAGACTTGAACCCACAACCGAAGGGAGACGAGGGTGTATCACCTACCACTGGCCCACGTGATGTCCTGGTTTGAATAATGTCGTTTTTTTAATGGTTCTTCTAGATGAATTATAAATTCATTTTTTAACCCTATACGAATAGGATAAATAGAATATTATTTTTAAGTTCTATTATCTTTTAAAGTAAAATTTGAGTTTGTGGTAGAACTTAGTTAATGGTTGAGACTCTACTTGTCAAGTATATATTTTTCTTCTTCTCATATTCAATGAAGAAATTAATTCTTACACTTTAGTGAAGGGATCTTAAAAAAATGTATTATCTTAATACCATATGTTTTGCTGAACCGATGGTATTTTAAGTCATCATAGATTTATGAATTTAAGGCCCTAAATTTTACACTTGTTTTTGATTGATGACCTCAATCACTACCTATAAATATTTACGTTTTTCCTCCAATTATATGTCTCTAATTACCACTAATGTTCTCCAAATAGAGATCATAATTTGAAAGTGACCCTTTCATTTCTCTTTTCCTCATATTAAGACTAAACTTTATCAACCCAATTTCTGATGTGGGTTTTCCCACAAAGATATTTTCTATATTCAAACTTTTATTTTCGAAGAACAATTTTAAATTGTGATGACACAATTTATTGAAGGAGGGGAGAATGTAACACCCCAAGATTTCATAGTGTGTTATTTATTCAAAATAATTCAATAACTTGCACTACAAACCACACCGAGTTCAATCACACCATGAATTACCAAACAAGCCGTTCAAAAGAGGTTATGAATAGTATTAACTAAATTTTAAACTTTATATAATCCTTATACTTTTAGAATCCATATTATGAGTTTCTTAGACATAATGTAAGAACAAATTTATTTTCAGTATTGCACTTTTACCAACTTTTAATAGTGAACCCTTTTTAATTTAAATATTTTAAACTTTTATATATTCAATATGACTAAAAAATTTACTTTTTAGAATGGGGACATCAAAAATTTACAATGAAACATCCCAAGCTTCCACGGTACGCTTTTCTTTGAATAATATAGTAGCGTGTGTTGTACGCAACTTCGAGTTCTAACACACACCACAACCAATCAAACTAGCCGTTATGAATAGTAATACCTAATTTTTGAAATTATATATATTTTATATTTCAAAATGGACTTCATTTTTGGATTCGGAATATTGAATTTAGCCTAAGGTGAAATTTTGGTACTTTTTGGATAACTTTAATATTTTGATGAATAGTGAAAATTACTAAATTTTAATTAAAAACAACTTTTTTAATCAAAATAATTTATATTGATAAATTATGAATTTGAGTGGTTTTAAAGTATATTTAGAATATATTTTTACCATTTAATACAATTTTGGTCATTGGACATAATTTCACAATTAAACCGAACATAAACAAGTATCAATCTTTTGATAGTTATTATATCTTAAAAACACGCTTTTTGTTTTGACAGCGGGAATTAATTTTAAATTATTTTCTGCCACTTCTGTGTTTTGAATTTGGAAAAATGGATTCCATATTTGGAATCAGTATGTTCATATTGTGTAAATGGGTAACTTTTATTTTTAGACATTTTGAATAATTACTGCGGTAAATATTTTATTTACCATGGTTAAGGGTAAATCCGGTAAATAAGGGTTAAAAAATAATATTATAATAATATTAATTACCCTAAAACTTGTTCTAACCTTGTTGGTTGATACATGTTCGACCATAGGCATCTTTGGGTCGATTTTGGGACCCCATGGAGCCACTTGTAGGTGATAGGGACACTTTATTTTAATTAAGTTAAAATAAGTACAAAAATGACATAAGCAAATATCTTTTAGAAAAACAATTTTTTACATAGGGTTATATATGTTGGAATTTAGACTATAAATATTAATTAGAAAGATAAAAAGATTTTCTACATAATTATATTTTATTTATAATTTTTAGACATTAAATAATTTAATTTATTTATGACACAATGATGATGCAGTAATTACCATAATAGTGAAAAATTAAAATAATTGATATTATAAATAACCAAATAAATATAATTTTAGACTTTTAATGAATTAAACTAATTTTCTAGGATAATATTACATATTATGATTGATTTAATTGTCTTTTTTTTCGAAGTAATAATTCTGTTATGAGTTTCACAAAAATCAACTATTGAATAGTGTCAAAATTGACACAAAAGAGTTTTTAAAACAAATATTATATTATTAATTGATATTAAGTTCCTAAAAATCTAAGGTTCTGACAAGAGACTTATATCATGATAGGTGTATCATTAATGGACCACTTCAGGGTCTCTTGGATGTATATAGTAAGTTTATTAACTATATAATATAAAAATACAAAGTGACATGGTAAATGTCAAACTAATTAACTAAGAGTTAAAACTAAAAGATAAGGTTAATATAATTACCCAAACCTGTATAAATTCTATTGGTTGAATGGTTTTAGACCTATCCCAACCTTAACATTTAAATAATCCACTATTGAGACATTATAAACCAAATATGAATTTATTATAAATTAATATTTCTAGCTTTTCCAAAGGTGCCCCTCACCCCTCTTATAAGAGGGCACTCCTCCTTCTCATTTCTTAACACCTTAAAAGCATTTTTGTTCGTCCAAACTCTGACCAAATACTCTCCCAACTTCCCTCACTACAACCTAGAGGACTTAGTTTGATCAGAAATCCAACCTAAGGTGCCCTTTTGATCAAATCAAAAGGAAGAACCCGAAGAAGAGGTAATGATTTCACCACCCTTTTTCAAGTTCCTTTCTTCTTACACTTCCTCTTCCTTTTTTGTTACCATTCTAAAATAATAACTCCAGTATCATATATATACTGTGATGTCATTATAAATATGGTACAACCATATTCATTATTCTATCCATCCTTTGAATAACATGTCACCATACGTGCGTACGTACGGCTTACCGTCTCCACGTCGTGGTGTAATTGTTATTCAATAAATTATTATTTGGATGGGTATAATAATGATTTTTAACTCAAGTAAATAATAAATATAACATTATAATGATTCTTTATATATGATATAACATCCAATTATATATTATTTTAATATCAAAAGAATGATATTGTAGCTCGTGCGTACGTACGGACTACCGTCTCCACGAACGTGATGAGATTCATTATCTATCATATCCATTCAAGTATAATTATAATTTGAGGATTTAAAAATAATGTTTAAGGACTTGATATCATTATGGATATGATTAAGATACATCCTATCCATTACAAACATGTCTTACGTAACAAAACATATAAAAGAAAACGAGTAAGTTAACACCCGAAACAACGATAATACTAAGATATTATTAACAAAGCAATGTTAAAAGATCATATATGATATCATATTGATATATATGATTCTTGTATAATTTAATAAAAATTATTCCACCATTATACAGGAGGTTATCCCACCCTCAACCAAGAAAAAGTACAAGGTAAGGGTTTATTTCACAATCTCTTCATTATCCGAGGTTGTTTATACGTAATTATCTACTGGGATCTCTTTATCATCCACATCCATGTTCCTTAAAAATGTATTTAGAATTTTTTTTACTATTTACTAGACAATGGGTTAAAGTAATTTATACCCTTATGTGTTTTTAAAGGAATCTTTCCGTCGTTTTCCAAACAAGGCACTTTTAACCTTTTCGAAAAATTTAAGGTATAAATGTTTTTTTAACTTATACGGTGGGTGCATCTATTTACCACCGTTATAAAAGCATCAAAGCTTCCCTTACAAGATTATAAGAATATTTTCAAAGTAAATGTTTTATTTTATAATTATGTGACTTTTAAATGATTTCAAAATGAATATTTTAAGAATTTTTGAACGGTACTCTTTATCACGATCATAATTTTAAATGTTTTAAAGATTTATCTTTATAAATATTTTTATTTAATGTCCATGTTTTCAAAATGATTTTAAGGATTTATTTATATGGACATGAAGGTTTTGAAATGATATTTCTCTTCAAAAGTTTCAAAGTGATTCAAAAATCTCTTTTAAATTACTTCCTTTATAAATGTGTGACTTTACAATGGTTTCGAGGAAAGAGATATTTCTCTCAAATAGTTTTCATTTCATCTATGTAAACATCCTTTGATGGATTTTAATCTTATTTGATGTTTTTTTATTATGATACAAAACTTTTGTATTGTATTGAAGTTTTTGTGATATGTTTTACTGTGGATGTGTTATTTTTATACCATTCATGGTTTATGGAGAAAGTATTGACATTTTGTATGCTAGTTTTAATACGAATGTTTATGTTATGTTTAAACCTTTTCATATGGGAATGCATTGAACTTAGTAAGTGACGGGTGGAGCCCGCTATAGCTCCTAGATGCATTGGTTGGTCTCACGAGACAAACCAGTGTCTTGGCACAAGGCCTTGACAAAATCTTATTTGTAGTCTTGGAATGAGGCCTTGGATATGTGATTATGATAATCTGGAATTATGCATTCCATCTTTATGAAAGTGGTTATTGATATTGCATGTGATTATTCTATTAGTAGAATATCCATGTTAATAAGTAAATGGCATTATTTCATTTTATTTTTTCCATACTATGTTGATGTTCAAGTTTAAAAGGATTTTTTTTAGTTATAAAATGCCTTAAGTGTTTATTATTATTTATGAAAGTTTCCTCTATATTGTTATCCTTACTAGGCATTTGAGCTCACCCCTTTTCTATGTTTTATTTTTCCCAGGGTATGAAGAAGTAAATTATGAATGACCTGAAGGGATATTATGTGGGGATATGAGTGTGGACTATGGAGACTATGTTGTTGTAGTTTTCATTTTATGATGTAATGTAAACCTTATGAATATATCTAGTGTTTCCAAGGATACTAAACCAATCGGTCTTTCGAGATTTGATCTTTCTTGTGATCATAACAATGTCATGTAATAATGCACCGACTCTGGGTAACTGGGGTCGGGGTGTTACATTACAAATCTATTTTAATAAATCATGCACACCATGTATTTGAGAAATTTCTTGGATGGCCTTTATGAATGAATTATGTGATTTTAAAGGTTTTATTGGTCTTTAAAGTAAATTTTCATTTTGGATCAAAAGATTTAAATGGTATTTCAAGTAAAACTTAAAATTCCATGTATTTTAAAAAGGTTTTTAAAATCCCTTGTAATTGTTGAGGATTTTATCTTTATTGTCAAAATTGGTTTTTATTGTCATGATTGATGATATGATCTTTAAATTAAGTAAAGACAGGTGTTGGTGGATGAATGACCAAAATATAAAACATCTTTGAGAAGAGGTGAGGTGTTTAATAAGGCCTATAAGTTTACTTAAGAGGTTCTATGTTTATTTGAGTGAAGTTTAGAATTTTAAACATCTATATCAATGATTCTAGTTACATAGCCAAAAGAGATATGTAGTCAAACTTACCATGTATCCAAATCTATGATGTGGATGAGTACAGATCCACATAGTAAAATCATGTAGAAAATATGATATGTAGGTGTTTTGGAATGAATCAAATTTCCAAAGTGAGTGATGTACCCAAAGTAACCATGAATCTGATTGCTACTTAGTTTCTTATGACATAGATGATTTCTACACAGCCAAGGTGAACCATGTAGTAAATTGAAATGTATATTATTACATGAAAATATTGTATCTTTTATAAGAAGTGATATTGTTGGAATCATAGTGATGATGGATATTTAAGTATCACGTGAAAGATTAAATGAATCCTAAGTATTCAGAATATTTAAATGAATATTTTAATAGGAAATTAAAATGTGTTTGAATGAGGAGTAAATTAGGAAATCTATTGACTAATTTGAATGATATGATCCTACTAAAAAAGATTATAGAGTTTCAAAATATACGATTTTGTGGATGATGAGTTTTTTTGTCATTGTTTCTGATACATTATTGTATCAAATAAAGTGAAGTGACAATGAGCCTGTACCTGAGTGGTAGAGGCTGTTTCTTGGAATCCAGGAGACCCATGATCAAATCCAGGTAGGGGTAAATGTCTGGGTAACTATAGAAGCTACTATTCAGTACTATAGAAGATGACACTATTCATCTGATTTGGGCCTTGGGCCACCATTTTGGACCTATAGGTCTCAGGGCCTTCGGGTCACTAAAGGTCTTCAGGCCATAGGGCCTTTGAGTTGTTAGGGCCTTCGGGCCACCAATGACCTTTGGGACACATAGATTTTGGGCCATAAAAAAGACCAAGAAGAAACTTGATCAGACCACATAAGAGTAGACCCATATTATGATTCAGAGGAAAAAATAGAAACCACCAGAGTAAAGCTAACTAGTTCGGAAGAATGAGAGGGTATGAAAACTGCCATCGGGACCAGGCACCATACAACTCTACACGGGGCAATGCTAGCCGATCATCCATGTGAGGTGGGAAGCTAGGTGCCTTCAATATGTAGATGATGTGAGGGGGGGGGGGATGCTTCAAGTGTGCCAGGTCTTTAGCCTTTAAGGCCATGAATTGGGTCATGTATGGGCCTTGTACCTTGGGCCTATGGTTCATGTATGAGTTCCCATTCAACCTTTAAAAGGGGAATTATCCAAAATAAATAAAAAATAAGGTCTTTGGGCTATTTGGTTAAGAAAGTAAAGTTGAGAAATATTAACCTACACATTAACTGTGACTCTAAGAAGGTTTGGGAAGGTGAATCAAATTTTTTTTCATATTAATGCTTTTTGTTGAGGAAGAATATGATTAGTTCATTCATGAATTATCTCATGCATAGACTGTTTTTTTTATCTAAGGAGAAGAAGGATAATATGTTTCTATTCCAATACTAATGTTTTGGTATTTATGGACCTTCTAGAAGAAGATATAAATTAATTATTGAATCATCATGAATATTAGTTACTATATGATTCATAAAAGAGAGAATGGAAAAGATTTTATAAATAAGTGGTTACTATTTAAACAAATCCGTGGATTCATATAAAGAGAAGTGGATAATTTCTTCTCAAAAATTATGCACCAATTTTAGGAACTTGTAGTTAATGAAACTTTAAAATAATAAGAAAATCCATGTACTTGACAAAAATTGAAAAAAACAAGTAGGATCTCATATATAGGTCAAACCTTTTAAAAATTCCTATGTGCTTCTTCTCTCAAATATTTTTATATGGGTGAAGAAGAGATTCTTAAGAGTAAATAATGAATTTAACCAGTCAAAGGTGTTTGATTCTAAAGAAATAATTTATAAAATGAAGAATAGGAACTACTGATTCACCCCCTATTAGTAGTATTCCAAGTGATCTAGTCCTCTAAAGAGGAATAAGATCCAAAGTTTCCCCCCTGATATTCTACTCTTTTCATTTTTCATGGAGAACCTAAAATCTGTTAATAATAGGGGTGTCCTTTTTTATGGTAATAATCCTCATGGGTGGAAGCATCAAATACTAGTATTTCATATTTCATAGGGACTTTAAGTGAGTGGTGTTGTTACCTTGGGCTATCTAAAAATAGATAGGGATGATGCTATGACATTTTTTGATAATAGAAATGTTGAGATAAATAATAATATAAGAAATGTAATTATATCATGAGGTTGTATATGGTTAAGTAAATATTGGATAATCTGAAAAAAAAATGTGGGGAACATAAAGATAAAATAATAAAAACTGTAAACTAGGAGAGAAAAATTTAAAGATATTAGAATGGATGAGTAAGATAATTTTTATGTATATTTAATTAGGGTGAATGTGACAGTTAGAAACATAAGAGGCTTCAGAGACATGATTTATAATTCAACTATGGTAAAAAATTAATGAATAATTTTCTAAATTGATTTGGCCCAAAGATCTCAGATTTGGAAGAGATTCATGAAATATCCCTTGATGAGCTACAAAATACCCTCTTGAAATATGAGATGAGAAATGATCATATTTTTAAGAAGAAATATAAAGAAGAAATGAACATAAATCCATGAATAAATTAAATATCAAGGAATAGGGAGACAAAACTTCAAGTGATTCAAATTGAGATGATGAGAGTGATGATAATAATAAGAAAATTATATCTCTCATATTTAAAAATTGGAAAAGGTGAAAAGGAAAATATAAAGGAAATTTTACAATTAAGTGTTTTAAATGTGGTGTAATTGGTCACTTTTCTACCAAGTTACATAAGAAAAAAAAATTATGGAATGAGATGAATAACAATAAGAATCACCATAGAGGAAGTCAAAATCCAAAAAGAATACACCCAAATGGGATTAGAGAATAATTTTTAGAAAATAAGAAGAATATGGATCTTCCTAAAGAAGTGATTCATATGGTAAAGGTACTATAAAATACACTTAATTTATGGAACATGTTAAAAGCGGCGAAGATAACTATAATAATGGAGAATAAGAGGTTATGGGCCTTGTAAGAATTCCACCTCACCACTTGAAAGTTAGATTATCAAAAATCAATAAAAAAATGAATGCCTTTAGGCCATTTGAGGAATAGAGAAGAAGAGGAAAGTGATGCTTACATGACTCACATGTTAAATATAGAATTTGATGTCTGTATTGTAAAGAACATAGAACATAATAAGGATGTCAAAGGATTAAAGATTTTTTTTAAAATGATGAATAAAGTTGAAAATTAGTTTCTTTTCAAAGAAAATGAATATATTGAAGAGATTAAACTACTTAAGGTAGAAGTAGCTGAAAAGAAAGTGTTTTAAAAGAATCTAAAAAGAATATTATTTATCAAAAAAGTGAATTTGAGAAGGCTGAATCAATATTTATTAAATATTATAAAACTCTTGTAAAATTTAATGTTGACTTTGATAAATATTCTCATGTATAGGATGATTCATACACCCAAAATAATTATATGAATTACATGGTAATTTCTGAACTAGTAAAATTTGAAAATTCTAAAACTTTTCAATCTAATAGCGTGGAGTCTATGAGAAAGTATAGAAATATAAGGGTTAAAATAAACCCATATAAAAGGTATAATATAGTTGTTATAATAGAGGGAAACCATAAGAAGTGAGGTTCTATAAGAAATGTTCAAGAAACACCTATTCTTATTGCAAAACAGTAAGTAGATTCTCAGGGTCAGACTCAATAATTTCTTAGAAGAATAATCTTTAGAGGCTACCATTAGAGATGTGAAGGCTATTGAAAAATCCTATGTATTATAGTATAACATATTAGTTCCATTAAATCATAGAATACCAGAGTTCAAGTCAATTCACTTAGATCATATAAGTATGGATTCCATGAAAAGAAAATCAGAAAATAAAAATTCTTATATGATGTCTATCTATAATTGTTTTGAGAAGATTAAGGAGGTTTGTGGAAGGTGTGATCAACATGGAAATGATGATGAAGTGTGTTTTATCATGATTCTAGGTAAATAAAAACAATATATTTCTTAAGTTAGGAAGAGTCAATAGATAAACAAGGATGAAAAATCACAAATTATAGACGTTTCCCTACAAGATAGAAAATGGAACTTACCCTGTATTCTCAATAGTGGCTACTCCTAGCATATAGTAGGAGATAACAAGATATCAAAATATTTTTAAGATAATTATGGTGGTTCAATGAACTTTTTAAATGAAATATCATTAAAAATAAAAAGAAATGGAACTATTTTTATTGAACTCAATAGGTGAAATTTATAGGAGTTTTTATTTCTTGATAGACTATAGCATAATATTTTAAGTTTAATTTAGTTGTGTAATGATGAAAATGAGGTGATATTAAAGAAGGATTATTGTTTCATAAAAAGGGTTTAATATGGAAGTATATTTACAATAAGATAAATGGATTGTGGGAATTTTTTTATATTATAGATTCTAGTAATTTTTGTTATCTCAGTACTAGGGAAGATAAAAATGTATGACATAGAAGACATGAACACATTGGTAAAAATAATTTGAGTAATATATCTAAAGAAAATTTGGTAAGGGATATGACTCAATTGAGTAGAGATAGAGACCAGATTTGTATCACATTAAAAAATGGAATGAGGGTTAAAGGGAGACACAAAAGAGTAAAAACACAATCAACATGACCTATTGAATTAATTCACTGAATTTTTTGGGGAACACTGAGACATAAAACTACAATAGGTTACTTGTATTTAATTACTTTCATTGATGACTATACAATAATAAAAAAGTATTATTCATAAAATACAAGTCACAGGCTGTGGAAATTTTCATAATCTATAGAAGAGAAGTTGAAATAGAGCTTAGGATTGACATAAATAAACTGAAAACTAATATTGGGAAATAATACACTATAAATGATTCTAAATATTACCTTGGAAACTACTCTATAAAATATCAATACAACACCCCCTACACACCACAAAAAATGGGGTTTCTAAGAGAATGAACATAACATTTATAGAAATGGAGAGAAATATACCTACTAAATTTGAAAGATCCTTGTTATTTTGAAGGGAGGATGTCTGTATAGCTATAAATATCAAAAATTGATGTTTTTTTGAGGAAAAATTCAAATGAAACATCATATGAGATGTGGTATAATAAGAAAATGGTATTGAACTATTTTTGAGTCTTTGGTAGTCCTTGCTTGATTAAGATCAAAGGTTTAAACCAAGGAACACATGATGAGAGGGAAGAGGAGTGTATCTTTTGTAACACCTTGAGATTTTATGGAAAGTTTTTTTTCAAAACAAATTAATTTCTTTGATAACTTGTATTAAAAACAATGCTGAGTTTTTAACAAACCATAAATTATTATTAATATTATTATTTAAAAAAGACCATTAGAAACTATCCAATAAAATTGGTGGTATGAAAAGGAATAACAAATATTTTAATATAAATTATAATGGTTATATATAAATACAAAATATAAATAAAAAATACTAAATTTTTGGTAAAGTTTTTATATGCTTCGAAAAAACCTTTTTCTCAAAAAATATTTTTATTGATTTTGTTAAAAAAATAATAAAATTAATTTTTGAAAATTTTATAATTTTTTTTAAAAATAACTACATTTTTTTAATAAAATTTTCAAAATTATCTTTTGGTTATTTTTTGATAATTTTCTGGAAAGATTCATTTGTCAGTGAATAGTCAAAATACTGGTTTTTATTAAAAACTATCTTTTCATTCAAAAAATTGTTTTAAAAGTAAAATTATTTGGATTATATATTTATTAATCCAATTTAGTTTATTAGGATCAATTTCATATTGAAATTTTGATATTAAAACTTTCTATACTTGTGATTTTTTTTGGAAAACCGCTTTTTCGTCGCATCTACAGGATTAATTTTAAATTAAATTCTGCAACTTCTATGATTTGAATTTTAATAATTGGATTAAATATTTGGAATCATAATAATTTAAATTATATAATAATTTCAAATTATTTTTTTATAATGATTAATAAATACAATGAAAATTAATTATCGTGATTATGTTTAAAACATGGTTTTGGGCGTTACATGCACTTTAGTTAAAATTAATTTTCCACATGAATAATATTTTTATTTAATAAATTAAATTTAATATTTATAATCATTGGGTACAAAATTATCTAATAATTCTCATTTTAATTTTAGTATTAAATGACAATTTACCTAGCTAAATTAAAAGATACAAGTTGCCGTGGTGAAAACAAAAATGGTAAAATTAAGTTAACTTAAAGACTAAGGAATAACAATTTTAAAACATATTTTTTTGTGGAGGTATTTATCAACCATATTATAAATCCAATCCATTATTTACAAATTTTATATTCTCTTGGGGTGAGATCGACTTTCCATCATTTAATAGTTTTGTGTATTTACAAAAATGTCACTCCTCCCCTATTATAAAAGGCCACCTCCCCCCTCACATGTTCACATCATCTAATCCATTTTTATAGAAAAAACATGAAAAAATAAATCATGAAAATCATTATAAATGTTCTAGATCTTATTTTAATCCCAAAATACCATCCCTAGTGTTCTTTATAAGAGATCCTAAGGGGATTGTTCTGAGCAAAGTTAATTGTGTTCACTAAGATCTTTCTTTTCAATTTATCTTACCACTTTCATTCATGTTATATTAATTAAAATATAATAAAATAAGTATCTAAAAAATAATAAGATATTATTATTTTTAGGTCATAACCTATATTCATCTTCTCTTCCATAGAATGGAAAACAAAACCATTGATTGTGTGTACAGTGAACTACCACCTCATGAACCCATGTAGTTTGTTTTCCATCACCACCTCTCATGGATAGATTTAATGATGGATTAAATATTTATTTATTATATTTATTAAATTATTATAATTATGTATTTATAATATTACATATACCTTTTTTACCTTCCAATATGTTGGAAAACAATAACATCGCTCATGTGTACGGTGGACTACCGCATCACGAATCGATGTGATGTGTTTTCTCCATTTCCATTTTACTTGGATGGTAATAGGGATATATTAAATGAATATATTTTTTTTAAACATAATTATACCTATTTAATTATGATATTAAATATAAATTCTTACTTTCCATTCTATTTGGGATAAGATAACGTCGCTTGTGTGTACGATGGACTACCGCCTCACGAAGTGATGTGATACGTTTCCCACTTATGATTTACACGGAAGGTAATGATGATAAATTTAATGAATATGTGTGATATATATATATATATATAAACATAATGAATATTTAAATTTGATATATTATTTATCTTCCTTTCATTCCATCCATCTAGATAATGTAAACAACATTCATGAGTATGTACGACCTACCATTTCCATGAATGTATTTATTTTTCTATCTCAAAATTTTATGGATTAATCTAAATAAATATATAGTGAATATATATGATATTTATATCATGGTTAAAATTATTTATACTATGTAACCATGATAAAATTAAAAGTATTGTAAATACCAAACCAAAACATATATGAATAATGAAGCAGCTATTACCCGAAACATGATTTTAACAAGGAATTATTAATAAAAGGGTAATAAAAGGTCATAAGTAAATCATAAAAGTGTTTATAAAAATGATTGTGGTTCTTTAATAGATTAATAATAAAACTATATTTTTTATACAGAAGTTTTGAACATGTACAAAGGATTTCAAGACTTAAGGTAAGAGATTTTTGTCTCAAATTGCCTTCTTTAGGACATAAGTTATGTTATGCACTTATCATAATTCATGAGGTGTATATAATTATCATTTTAATTTTTATATAATGAATATTTTTCTTTTAATTATATATAAATTTTCATTTTTTTCTATTATTTAATGGGGTTTATAATTCAAAAGATACAAAAGTGGTGAAAGTTTTATGTTACAATCTCATTATTTATTGGGATTATTCATGATTAAGTTTCTGATGATGAAATTATATGATATACATCTCAATAAACTCTTTTATTTTCTTATAATATAGTTATTTATTGATGATATATGTTTTACATCCATTTTCCTCTCTTAAATGATTAAAGAGACCAAAATAATGTTTTTAAGAAAATTTGTCTTTATTTATCTCTTTGGTTGAAAACCCTTTTTATTCTATATCTATATTTTATAAAAAAAATTAATAAATGTTTTAAAATTAATTAAAGGATTTATTAAAGATATTATTACCCATGTTTTAGTTTTTAAAAAGTGTTTTCAAAGGAAATTTCATGTTTTTCCTAATAAGCATCATTTGACTTTTACTGAAAATGTGAAAGGAATCTTTGTTTTAATGTGTATGACCTGAATAGAATTTCCTATCATATTGACCATTATTTTCATTGAATATTCCTTTATAAGTTTTGAATATTATTTTCAAATAAATGTACTTCCATAATATTTTATGAATTTATGATGTTAAAAATGTTATTTTCGAAGAAAGGTTATTTTCTTCAAGAAATGTTTCAAGCGATTTTTATTTTGAAATAATTTTTCATCTAATATGACATCCTTTAATATTACTTAATATTTACTAGGGATATAAAATGATGATACCATATTTTTTTGGGTAAAGTCCTGGTCAGAGACCAAGACACACTTTATTAAAAAAAAGAGATGAGTTACATAAAGTGGAACAATGATATCTTATTACAATCTCTTTCAAAGTGATGGAGAAGGTCAACCAGAAAAGTATCACTCCATGTCATATCTTGGTTGACTCCTTTGTTGTCAAGGCCATCCGCCACCATGTTTTCTTCACGATACGTATGTGTAGAAATGTATCTGATTTCGAGAAGAGAATTGAGGTAGTTCAACAAGCGTGCGGTAAGAGGCCAGGCAAGGTGGATAACCCCATTCCAAATAGCATGCATAATGGTGGTGGAGTCACTTTAAATCTAGATGTTGTTCCATCCTTTAATCTTGAAAAAAATGATGTCCTGAATCACAACCATCATTTCTGCTTCAAGAGCAGAGGCATTACCACAACTCCCAAAGAAGCATCCATGACATCGTCCAAGAGAGTCTCTGAAAATGGCCCCACATCCCGCAGGACCCGGGTTTCTTATGGAAGATCCATCTACGTTGATCTTGATCCATCCAAGAATCAGTGCTTTCCAAAACACCTCATGATATTGCTTCGGATTAGTATATATGCCATCAATTTTGATCCGTCTAAGAATCACAAAGTCCCCAACCGAATTATCACAATGGGATTTCTGAAGAAGGGCTGCTTCCCGAATGGAAATAAGAATCTTCCTCTAACCTTCATTAAGATTAAATGAGTAATTGTTATGGATAATTGCATTTCTATCATACCAGATCACATGTATGATCTCAGCAACAGTATAAAGAAATAGGTTCTTGATTTGCCACGAAGAGTCAAGTTCCACACAATGTTTTAGCTGAGAGAAAATAGAGTAATAGGATAACCATATACAGTAAAACAGGTCAGTAACATAATTACAAAGAGCAGAGGTTGTAGCACAAGACAAAAAAATATGATTGGTTTCCTCCCTGTGCTGATGGCATAATTTACATTTAGAGCATAGTTAGACACCAAAGGACTGAAGACAAACCTCTGTAGGAATACGTTTATAGGAAATGATCCAAACAAGGTTAAGACTTTAAGGTTTAATCCAAGGCCTGTCAAAAAACTTAAACCATGAAAAAATGGGGTCATAACTAGTGAAAAAATGGTTATAGAAGTTTTTGGAATCCAAAATACCGTTGTGAGTAGGCTCCCAAGTAAGGAAATCATCCCCATTTACAAAGGGTTAGTTTTCCACAATGTGCGTAATGTGATCAAGGATATTATATGGACTAGAGTGAATTACATATTTTATGGTGAGGTTGATGTTATCTGGAGGGGCATCAGGAGATAACATGGTAATGAGGGGGGTGCCAATCCAGTTATCAAGCCAGAAATTCATAGTGGAATATGAACTAACCTCCATCTAGAGTTATGCATGATTTCAACAAAGGTATTTCTAATGGATGGCCAGAGGGAAGAATTGAGATAGCTAGATTGACCCTTTTTAAGTTTTTACAAAAATCTATTATGAAGAAAGGACATGGAGTCAGATTTATTATTGATCAACCTCTATGTGATCTTTTCTTGAAGAGCCTCATTAAAGAGTTTGATATTTTTAATGCCAAGACCACCTCTTTCAAGAGGTTTGTAGTAGGTCAACCAAGAGACATTAACAAGATTTAATTCAAGAATACTGCCAGTCCAAATAAAGTTTTTGATGTAGCCATTCATTTTTTTATAAGACTATTAGGCCATTTATATATCAACAAGGATTAAACCATTTTGGAGATAATTGTGGATTTCACGTGGTAGATCCTGCCAGCCATGGTGAGGGATTTCCCTTTCCATAAGGTCAGTTGATTAGTCACTTTATCCATGACAACATTAAAATACATAGATTTAGGCCTACCCCAAAAGAGGGGGACTCCTAGATAGGTAAAGGGTAAGGATCTCTCTTTAATTCCAAGACTTTCAATGATAAAACCTTTTCTATAAAGAGGTAAGGTTTTCCCAAAAAAGAAAAAGGATTTATTCCAACTAACAGATTGACCAGAGACCTCTTCATAGTGAGACATGGCGTTTTTGAGGTTAAGGATATTTTTTCTACCCCCATTAAGGAACATAATAATGTCATCAAAATAAAGGAGATGGGTTGGAATAACTAGATTTTTGGTAGCCTGTATGGGTTTGAGCTTGCTTTGGTGAACAAGGGAGGAAAGAATCCTGCTAAGGTAGTCTTACACAATGGAAAAGATAATATCATAAAGAGGGTCCACTTGACGCACCTCTTTTGATCACTTGGAGTATCCCATAGGAGAATCATTATTAAGGATGGAGATAAAAGCCGAGTTGAAAAATAATTTTATCCCGCCAATGAAAGTATTATTGAACCCAAAATCCTTAAGGAAGTTGAATATGAAGCTCCAATTGATGGTGTAAAAGTCTTTTTTAATGTCATGTTTGACTACAATATTCCCTCCTCTGGACTTTTTATTAAGAGAGTTAATGCATTTCGAGGCAGTGCAAATGAAATCTTGAATGGATCTACCCCTGATGAAACCAAACCGATTCTAGGATATTATCTTGTTACATAGATGAGAAATCCTATTATCAAGGAGCTTGGTAATGATTTTATAGAGATATTTAATAAGGGAAATGGGGTGGAAGAGGTGTAGCTCAGATGCATTAGCCACTTTAGGGATAATAGTCAGGAATTGGACATTGAGGCCATGGGGTAGGACTACATTAAAAAAGAAGTGTCGAACCAGCTTACAAACATCAATGTGAACTACCTCCCAATGCTGTTGAAAGAAACCATTATTTAATCCATCAGAACCCAGAGCACTATCAGAGTTAAGGCTGAAGACAATATCTTTTATTTCGTGATCTAGTGGGGTGCTTAAAAGAAAGAGGTTATCTTGTTCATTGATCAGAACTGGAATGATCCCAGGGAGGAGATCTTAATTAATATTAGGTTTATTGAAAGTATTGTGAATGTAGAAGACCACATGATTGGATATGGCTTCTTCTGAGTCAAAGGGAGTGTCATTGTCTTTAAGAAAGGATAAAGGATGATAGGTTTTTCTAACTCTCTAGAAGGCATTTTAAAATTTAGTGTTTCTATCAAAATCAGAGATCCATTTAGTTTTGAAAATCTTTTTACACATTTTGTCTTTGTGGATCAGAAGAGAGTTAAGTTTCATAGAGATGTTCAGTTCATTCTGAGGGTCTAAGGAAAAATCAGCACAAGTTGAGTTGTTTTGAATTTGATTGAGTTCAGTCTCAAGAGAGGTTATGTCGTTATCCATTTGATTAGATTTATCCCTAAACCAACCCTTAAGGCAGTGCTTGAGGTGATTTAGCTTAGTGACAGAATAAAAAGCATCTGAGTGATGATTCATAGACTTCCAACCATTTTTTATGAGATGAGAGCACTCCAAATTCACAGACCTAGCATTATTGAATTTGAAGGGAATGCTGGGTTTTTCTCTTTTGGATAGGAAAATAACAAAGATGGGATGGTGATCTGAGTTCAGCTTAGGTAAGGTGATACTGGAAATGGTGTCCCAGACATCTAAAGCCAGGACATTTACAAAGGCCCTATCATGTTTACTAGAAACAACTCTATTGTAGTGTCTCCTGTACCAGGTGTATTTGGACCCTCATAGGTTGATTTCAATCAAATTACAGGTTTCAATTGAGGCTCTAAATTTTCTATTAGAGATTAAAGAGTGAGTGGGACCAAGCTTCTCACTGGGGGACAAAATGGAATTAAAGTCACCAATGATTAACCAGGTCTCCTAGATAGAGCAAGCTAAGTTAGAGAGGCCTTACCAAAGAGGTTGATGATCCTTGTATCAATTCTTGACATAGAACAAGGTACAGAAGCAATGAAAGTTATTGGAAGTAAATTCACAAGTAAGCATTTGATCAGAAACATTGTAAACAGTAACATCTCGTTGTGAGGTGTGGAAAAAAACTCAAAGGGAGTCAATAACATTTTCATTCTTGCAGGCATCAAGGAAATTATAACCAAAAGAAGATAAATGCATATAATTCAAAGAGTAATTAGTTTTAGGTTTAGCGATAGATTTTTTTTTGTTTTATGGGTCATCAAAATATTTTTCAGGACAGATTTAGTATCAGCATTATCTATGCCTTGACAGTTTCAAAAAATAAAATCCATTAAGACCTATGTTTTGATCAGGAGTTCCTATTTTTCTTCTTAGATCCACTCGAGCCTTTGTTCCTCTTTGATTTTCTAAGATTTTAAGAGGAGACTAGAGGAGTCTTGTGGTCCTAATTACTCATAGAAGGATCATACAAGATGTTATTAGCATTTGGTAATAAACAAGATTTTATAGTGCCAAGGGATTTATGGGTCGATGAAGTGTTCACAAGGCCACCCTCAGCTTCAATTAAACAGTCCATGTTCTGAGATGTAATAGACAAAATAGGAGAGGCCTATTTGTCTATTGTCATAATAGATTCATTGGCTGAGGATTTTGAGTTTATTCCATATGAATTGAGATTCAAAGGATTGATAGTGCATGAATTAGTAATCAGCTGTGTGCTCACTGTCATGTGTTGATTATTTATTGGAATAGAAATATTAGAAGTGATCAAACCTATTTTGTTCTCCTGGTTCACTTGAGTAGGAATATGAACATCATGCTGGATAGTCTCAACACCATTATCTCTCCCATCTTGAGGTGCAAGAGGAGCATATGTTGTAACAGAGTCCATTGGTATGGGTCTTTTTCACACTGGAGTTTTGAGGAGGGACCAATAGGTGCTGGCTGTAGCTGGACATCAGGGGCCATCGGGCTAGGGACATAATGAAGATCCCCATTTGCAGGGTGATTAAAGACATCCGGTACTAAATTATCAATGTCCTCCAATATGAAGAGATCTATATCAGAATTTTCCTCCTCTTCCACTTGGTCTGCCCAGGTAACACCCGAGATCTCACTAATGGACTAGTTTTTTAGGTGTCCAAGTTTCCAAAGAAACATAACTTAAAAAATTATGGAACGGATCGTTATCTTATGTAATTAATATTCATCTATTAATATGTTATATTTATGTATTATAAATTTGTTTCTTTATATATTTATTATCATTTTAATCTTTAAATGATTTAAATTTTAAATTTGAACTGAAATTCAAACCTTTACCCATATTTTCCTTTAGATATCCTCTATCCTTTTAAGATCTTTTGAAAAGATCAATTTTTTTAATCTCAAACATCTACCTATCTCCAACTCTAACCTATCTATTTTCCCTCCCATTTCTAAACCTTCAGAGATATCAAATCAAATTAGAATGATGAGAATGAATTCAATGTTAGAAACTTAATTTTTTGTTTAGTCGACTCCTTCAAAGAAGTAAAAATCTAGACCAAGCACATTAGTGAAGCTGAAGAATCATCATATAATTGATTTTATAGTTTCAGTAGGAAAATAAGTCAATGCACAGTAATTGAATTCAATAAGATCACTGGTTTGGAATGTGATTCAGGAATAAGGATGGGTTGATTGGTGTATAGAAAATGGTAAACCAATCTATCTGAATCTAGTAAGGAAGTTTTATTAGAACATTGATTTCTTCCTTGGAGAGAATAAGGATATAGTAAATTTTAGGATAAATTTTTAATTTTTAGAATTCTCTTTGAAGCGCTAAGAAAGGTGTTTGGGAGTGTTTTATAGTGAAGATTATGAAGATTATCAAAATTCATATCCTATTAATCATCTGCACTTTGAATTTCAAAATAAATGGTACTCCCAAAAGGCATACTATTGTTGAATTGAGTGGTGAATTGAGGCTCCTAGTTAAATTTATTTATCATGTAATATTCCCAAGAAAATGATACATTAGTATCCTAAAGAACCATAACATGTTTTTCTTTTTTTTTGATGAAGAATGGTGTTCAAATAAAACTTGTTATATATGTTACGAGAAACATGGTTGAGTTGTGTAAGATAGAATCATGTTTTAGATCCTTAACCTATAATAATATAAATTTTTCCTTTCTAGAGTTCAAATTATTTTTTCCTTAATGGTGGGTGGTGGGAGATAAATATGTCTGATATATTTTTTCTTACCCAAAAATATTTGTATGAAAATGAATGCCAACTAAAATCCATGGAAACAAGAATGGTTTGATGACCTAGAGAAATTGTAAGAACAATATAACCTCATAAATTATTCCATTAGACCTAAGGATATGGTAGATCTTGGTCTTGAATCTAGTGAGGTTGTAGAGTATTCAGATGATAATGTTTTTCCTTCTAAAAAAATAAGAGAAAGTATATGAAAGAATAAGAATAAGAAGAAGAAGAAATAAATGTTGTAGACCTTAATGAAGAATCTTGATTATCTTATGAGGATGATACAAAATATGATCAATTAGTTGGATTTGATGAAGATAGGGATAACTCATAAGGATCTCAACTACTATAAATATTTCTAGTCATCCTATACCTAATGCACCTTATAAGGAGGATAAGTCCCCTAGATATCTTGTATTGGGATTAGAATATCCTGATCCTGATAATGAATATCATGGAGGTAGTCCACCTAAACTTGGTGGACCTCCCATTCTCTCTATTTAAGGAAAATTGGAAGGATCTTTGATTACTGAGGTTTACACTAAAGAGAAAATTGAGGATTCCCAAATTTTTATTCATGAGGAAATTATTGTAAATTATCATAAAGATGAAGCTGAATCTATTAATAGTGTTAAGGATTAGACTATGAGAGATTGATCTGTGGAGGTTTCTCTAGAGGTAGATAGTAGGCACCCTGCTAGTGATCTATCTCCCTATGCTCCTGGATCATCTATTCCATATTCTTCATATTCAAATAATGATTACTTGGCTGTTTTGAAATTAGAGGTGTTGGAAATATTCAAATAAGAATTTGTTAATTTTAATAACTCCTTATAACAAGTGAGACAAGCTAATATTTATGAAGCTGTTACTTTGATAATAAATCATCTTTGGCCTAGATTTAATTTCAGAATAATGAAGATGTAGAATGAGATTTCATATTTTGGAGCCTAGGTTGGTACTCTTCAAGATGGTCTATCTAATATGTTAATTCAGTTAGACTAGATATTCATGAATGCTATGTTTCAGTCTGATCCTATGTTTTGTGGTTCTCTTATTCAGTTAGTTATTGATGAATACAAGATCAAATAAAGTATTTGGGATGATTTTAAGGTTTTTATTAAGATTTCAACAAGTATCATGAATTTATGTATGATGGGTTTCAAACCCATGATGCTAAGAACCTAGCTTTAGTTCTTGAGGATATCAAACAAGCTAGTCAAGACTGAGAAAAAATCAAGAGGGCAATTGATTATTATATATGCAGGATCCTATCAAAGTCTAATATGAAAGGTATGTTTATAATTATTTCTTTGGATTTGAAGAACCCCCTTTGGCATAAGATTTTAATTCACAAGTTGATAATATTATAGATATGAATCCTATTTTAGAAGCTTTCATAGATAATTGGGATAGTTTCCTTCGAGATTTGGATCAAATTTCATTGGATTTCAGTGATTTCATCCTTTTGATGGAACTCTGTCTTTATACCTATCAAAAAACTATGCTAGAACCCTCTACGATTCCTTTAATTCATCCTACTACCTCTTCTTCCATCAATCCTTTTGGATTAACTCTTTCGAAATACTTTCAGCAACTGAGACCATTTTAGGTGTGTAGTTATTAAAGAAAATACCTCCTCATATTCTACTGAGACTACTTCTACTCCTACCTCTACATCCAAAGAAAAGGATACTATCCTTCTTATATGAATTAGATATGACCCTCATTTGGATTCTGATTAAGATTTTTGATAGGGATTTATTATAATATATTTGTACACTTTTTGTAATATCTTTTGATATATTAATTTCATAATCTATTTTATTCTCATCTATCTTTTATATAATTAATTATTTATTTTATAATCTCAAAATGGGTAACAATAATATTTTATTGGTGTGTGTGATAAATTAAAATTAATTTAATTAAGTGGAAAATTTTTCATAATTTCTAGGACTTGTTACATAGTTATCTTAATCCTGTACAAATATACTTTTGATATATGTAATTAATTTAAATTTAAATTTCATGATTTTTTATCATAAAAAGGGGGGATATTGTCAGCTTAGACCAACAACTAATTAATTTAATGACCTAAAATTATGTTTATCTTATTATTAATGATTTTCATGTTTTTTATTAGAAAATGGTTTACTGGAATTGCAAAAAACGGATATGTCTGGAGCTTATTGTGACACATTACTGTGTGAAGTTCAAGTGACTATGTCACCTTATCACACATTATACCTCACCTTACTCATGAAAGAACTGCTTACCATGAGTTATATTTTTTTGTCTAAGTCACAAACTAACAAAATTTTAAAGATTCAGCTTACCATGTGTTGAGAATCACCTTACCGTATGTACAATCAACCTACCAAGAGATCAAAAGACATGACCATGGAAATCAGTAAAGTAACAACATGAAAGAAATTACCCACCATAAGAAGAGATTAAGTAATCATGAAAAGGTATATATAATTTATCATAAATTAATATATTGTTAGTGTCATTTAATATAGTTACCACACGAAGAAACAACTTATCACATGAAATCATGAACTTACCGCCTGTGGAAATGAGTTGACTGCATTAAGAGATGAATTGACTGTACCACATTTTTGTATCAACTGACTGAGTCATATTGTTTTGAGCTCAACTAACCATGCATCAAGTGAATATAGCTTACTAGGTCTAACTTAGCAGTGGAGCATTAAAAATGTATAACTGTTAGTTTTACAGAATTAAATGGATCATTAGTGCATTTAATGCCCAAATGGCCCGAAAGCCTTCATTTTTGTTGATTTTTGATAACCCCCCTTTCAAGGGATGAGGGGGAACCCTTATAAGGCCCGTATGCTCAGATATTACAAGGTCTGTAGGCTTAGGATACCACATGAACCGATGGTCTTAGGGAATTCAACTAGACTATCTACAACTAACTGCCACTCCCAAGAATCTGCATCATGTTAATATCTCTCCACCTTTGCATGACCGTTTGGATAGGATTACCTTGCAAGAATAGGCTGTTCCCGATGGCATAGCCATACCCTCTCATTCTGAAAAATCCATTTGGTTCTGCTCTGGTGAGTTCACCTACTCTGAATCCTATTCTAGGGCTGCTCCTTTTTGTAGTCTGTATGGGGCAACTGCATGTGGCCCGAAGGCCTTGAGGTGGTCCGAAGGCCTTAAAGGTGGATCGAAATCCTCAAGAACTTTAAGGCCAAACCGGTGGCCCAAGGTGTATAGTTCTAGCTGCTACAGTACTGAATAGTACCTGCTACAGTAACTACTACAGTACATGCTACAGTACTCATACAGTGTACAGTTCTACTACAGCACCCATACAGTGTATGATTCTTCTACAATACCCACATAGTGTACAATCTGCTACAGTTCTTGCTACAGTAGCAGCTACAGTACTGCTACAATACCCTTGGAAATATTCCTCTACCTGGTTTTGAACATAGGTCTTGTGGATGCACTTAAGGATACCTCACCAACTGGGCTGAGGCTCATGTGCTCATTAGTGCATTTAATGAAGAATGATTATTCTCTAATAGATATTATTGATGAAGATTAATTTAAGAGAAATATTTGATTGTGCGGAGAAATAAGGGAGTACTGAAAATTATTTCTCTTACATAGAGAATAATAGATAATCCTTTAAATAAGATCCTATGCTATAGATATGACTTTAAGATTCTCTGTTTTCTATTATTTTCTAATAAAATTTTCTAATCTATTCCAAAAGACAAATTCAAGGAATCTAGATAAGCAAATCTATTTTGATCGAGCTGCTTCACATTCCCTCATTCTTAATATCTTGTTCTTTTTTTATACTTAAACATTCAATCCGTGTTTTATATTTCTCTTTCTATCTATAAAAGAATATTCTCTTGTGATAAACTAGAAAATAATTGATATTCTCTAAAATCTTTTTATTTTTTATTCCCATGAATAACTTTGGAAGAGGTCTTGTATTACCTGATATCATTTTAATCCCACATAAAACTATAGAATAAGCTATGTACCAGGATAGACTTGTGTACTATTGCTTTTAAGACCTGATCTAGGTTTTGGATCTATTTATTTTATAATAAACTGCTTGGCAACAAATGATTTCTAAGTGGAGGTGATTAAGTCTCAACTTGATTCTGAACCCATTGTTTCAATTCCTTAGTGTGTTTTTCTAGTTTTTCTATTTTAATTTTAAAATCTGTTTCTATTTTCTAAATTGTAACAAACCTTGCTTTGATAGTTAGTATTAATTTGTGTTTATATAAAGTGTTTGATTAAGTTACATAATTTAAAAATTTAAATTATTTAAAATTTAATCTAACCAATCCTTAATCCAACTTATGAGAAATTATTTGCGAGATCAAATTTATAGATTTATAATATTTTTATTAACCGGTCATTTTCATTAAATTGGGGATTTATTTTTTAATTTTTTTAAATAGAAATGTTTTTGGGAACTCAATTCACCCCCCACTTGAGTTACTCATTCTAACCAATAGTTTTCTAATATCATTAAAAGTTTTAAAATATTTGATAAAGGGATGTTTCTAAAATGGTTTAAAAAATGGTTTTAAAATGTGTTTTTTCAAAAATAATGGTGCAGGCCAAGGAAATATTTTTTAAGTGATTTTTTTTCACTTAAAATATAAAAGGATTTTTATAAATGTTGATGGTGTGAAATTGATTTTTTTTTTGAAATGGAAAACCTAATTTCTATTCATATTTTCAAACTATATTGAAAATAGGTCATTTGTTAAAGGTTTAAAATGTGGTAAGTGGGGTGGTGACCTACTAGAAATTTTTATGATCACACACACACACAGACACACACACACATACACACATTTATTTTTATATTATGGTACAGTTTTTATATCTCTTAGAGAATTTTTATTTTGTGATTGGATGGAGTGTGACCATGGGTCATAGGGGTTAGTTTGATTTGGTATGTCAGTATTATTTTCACACATTAGTAGTAGTATCAACCAAATAGGAATTTTCTTACATTAAATTTTGGTTATTGGAGGACTTTTTATATCTACAGAGTCTGTAGTGGAACAAGGATATGTTTTTATGAAGGGCATTAGAGGGTGGTCCAAAGATTTATTTATTTAATTTTTCAAATTATTTTTATATTATATTTCTCTTCTCCATTGGTTAATGGACCTATGACATATAGAGTGGTCATGTCTAATTTTCTATTATTTATTAACTCTAATTTTATTAGCTGAATTAATTCCCATGGGCTCTTATTTGATACCCTGATGCTTGTCATCACCTCAGGATGATCAAGAATGAATCTTTGGGTTATCACAACCTAACTTGGGAATATAATGGGTGGAATAATTAGTATGGTTCACGACCAAAATACCCTTTAGGATGCATGATAGGAGACAAATCCATTTCTCACAGTCACTGGACAGTTTACCAAACCATATAGGGTCACCACGAAATTGTGTGAGTAACAATTGAAGTGACAGATCAACTTTCATGGTTGGCACATGGTTTACCAAAATGTGTTCTTTAAACATACACCTCAAAGATAAGTGGATAGATTAAACTACACAGTTACTAAACCATGTCACTAAAACATGTGCCCTAAGTAGTTTTTCCACCCACTTCTCATCTATAACCAAAACTACCCTTTGATCTAGGATTATAACACCTAATCACCCCTAGAAACTAAGGGTCAACTAATTTATGGGTTTTGATCATTTTTTGAATCCAATCATCATTTGGGAGATCTCACTTGGACGTTTAAGAGATTGAAACTCATAGTATAAGGATTTTAAATTTTTTAGTGGCTTGTAATTTCTTATTCCCATCACTATAATGAACACTTACAGTAAGTAGAGATTATTTGTCATCATTTACATCATGAGCAGATAATTCCCTTCTATGCATAGGGGTTGAGGGTAAAAATAGAGTTTTTCTTATGTAATTGAATTATAATTATCATGTTAGTGCTGCTTATACATTTATTTCATAATTTATTCATGATACCTTTCATCTATTCACATGATATATTACATCAAACCAAGAAAAATATATCTAATAATCTCTAAAGGAATTACAATGAATGAATCTATGACCATTAGATTTATTCATTTCCAACTTAGTGATTTCTTTAATAAAGTCTCTAAAAAATTAATTTTCAGACTAAGAAATCATTTTTAATAACTTAATCAAAATATACCAAACCAAGGAATTTATGATATTTCTGAATCTTAGTGGTGAATTTCATAAGAGTAACACAGGTACACACGATAATTAAAATTCTAGTGATGTTCATTAAATATTATAATCCCGATGAATATTTATTATAAATTCAAAGCCCAATTTCATAACTTATATTTTTTTTACATAAAAACTTTAAGGATGTTAAATTTCTGTTAGTTTAATATTGAATTATTATTGAATAAGTATTTGAATCTTCAAATAATTTAATGGGGATTTCACATTGAAAAATACATAAGGTTCCTCGAGGATAAACCTCATAATCTCACTATAATCATTATTTATTTGGAAAAAATTTAATTTGAGCCACTCGAAAGTAAGTAGTCGTCTGGTTTGACACAACTCTACCAAAGCACAAAATTTAAAGAAAACTGATTTTCACAAGAAATAATCAATTATTTTAGTAAAAATTACAAAACACATTTACCCACACCAAAAATCATATGAATTTTCAAAAAACCCCTTGGAATCTAATGGTTTTTATTAAAAATTAAAATCACCCAAATTTATGGCATGACTTGTCACTTTCCAAAAATCCAATATTTCTTTAAAACCCCATTTGAAAAAAAATTAAAAATCCTTTCTAAAATCTAGTTTCTAAACCCACTTTCATTATTTTTTCTCAAAACATGATAATTATAGAACATTTCAAAGTATCCAAATCAATGACCCATTTAAAGAAAAACAACTCAAAAAACCATTTTACCCACTCCACATGCCACTGCATGAGTTTTCCTTTCAAAACTGGGTTTTCCTAAAAAAATCACACATATGAAAAACCATTGACCTATGGTAGAAAAAAAACACATCACAATCAAAATTAATCAATCAAACCCCTAAAATGAATATAAATACAATAAACACTTATAATATATTCAAGAAAAAATTGATTATTCTATAAGTTACTTTGGATTATGATGAGTCATGATGTTAAATTAAGCCACCCATAGGCACATATATCATTACCCTATAATTCCATTATTATGATGCATAAACAAATCACTGGATCCCAATCGAGCTCTAGGAATCATCTCATATATCATCCATCCTACACTAGGATCCTTGGCCCACTCCAACACCTCAATCATCACAGAGTTACTACTGCTAACACTAGAAATCCCTTGTAAAATTGGGTCTTAACCATTGTTATGTTGGATAGGCATGCACTCAGTCCACCTACCAAGTCTAGATAACTTAACTTCACCCTTAACCACTCTAACAAATCCCAAAGGATTCTTTGATACCATTTTGTAATGACTAAACCTAGAACAAAAGCTAAAAATTGAGAAATGGTCACTAGATGACATCAAGCATGCCTCCCTATACACTAGAGGCCACCAACTAGCAGATAAGGCTTAACATAGTCACGAGGAGACTATGACCTCTAAAAAAATCCTAAGGGCGATCCCAAATCTATTGAAAATTTGGCATGGAACATCTGTATAATGGATATCTTAAAAACATATAGACATAAAAAAGGGAGATAAAATTGGTTCCCAAAGGATAGAATAGAAATTAGTAAACTATCTATGTAATGAACCAAAAAAATAGACCAGTAATGGATAAAATCAAATAACATGTATCATATATAATAAAAGATACACTGGACAATTCATATTGAATAATAATAAAAGTAAACTGGCCGACCTCTAAACCAACTCAAAAAATTATTATTCTAAATTCTTTTACCCCACAACCTTCTAAAAAAACCACATTCCTAACTCTAAGAAATACATATATATTGAGACATAATAGGAAGGTCTACCTACATACATCCAAAACCATATCGTGTACACAGGTAGGGGGTGGGTCCAATGACCTAATAGGAATCCCAAATGCCTCGATGATACTAGGTACTACTGTTATCAAGTATATGTGCATAATATATATATATATATATATATATATATGAAGTGTATTAATTACCATGAAACACACTCAATCAGAAACAAAACACACAATGCACATATAACAAAAAATTTAAGTTATCTTGTGCTAACCAGACTAACGCAACACTTGAACCTTCTTACTTTGACATAATTTAGGAAGGAAGAAGTCACTACATGCTATAACATAAACCCATGTTACTAAACTATAACCCAATTTTTACCTAATTAATAAGGGTAGGGCATCATCCAAGACCTCAACCCACTACCTGACAGAACAGGGCAGGGTCTTACATCTAAATCCTGACCCTCTACCTCATCACTTGTGGTTGGTTCCATCATCCAAATCTCATATCTCATCACAAAACGGCCAACCTTATCACTCAATGTTTCCCCCTATCTCAACCCAATCATTCTTACTAAATGAAAGGTATTTATCCATCCATCAACCTATGTCTTCTCACTCCAGACGAGGTCAATCATGCCTTCTCATTCAATGTAAGTCCCCTTCTGTAACCATTACCTTATCACTCAAGATATGACCTAACTTTAATGTACACTAAGATCCTACATTTTCCATAGAGATCCTACCAACACCATATCACTCATGGCGATGGTAGGCCTTACGATCCTCTCCCAGACCATCATCCATCACCTATCATAATCACACTATCAGCACACACAAGCAATAACAATGGGTCATGAAACCCATCTCATAACTCACCGATATGCAGTTAGGGATATAGTCACTTGGGAGCTATCCTCATGTCTCAAATAAATCCCAAAACCCATCTTGACCATTTAAGTGTTTGGTCACATTTATCTAAACAAACCTATCACCTTGACACTAGAAAAATAGTTCTCATAGGGATACTCACTCAATATGCATTATCATGCAACAAGCAGCACACAAGAAAATCATAACAAGGGGAACATAAAAAATTACTCAAGATTTATTAATCAATGAATCACTCACATGAGGTCAAATGAACCAAAAAAACTTGACCAATACCTTCCATATTTCCTTTAAAAACCAATCAAATCCTTTTTAAAAATCAATTAGAAAAGGAATCACATTCCATATTTTACTCATGCTGTACCCTTGGCCCAAAATACCATCAAATAATTTCTTATAAAACCACATTTATATTTTAAAATACCATTTCAAAAAACATTTCCCAATAACCCATTTCCCTTGAAATTCACATTGAAGTCAAACCCCTTTTTAAAACAATTTTTTAAAAGAGACACTTTTCTCTTTGAAATTCAAAAACATGCCACCAAGTAATCTATAAGTAGGGCCATAAAAACTTGTTCCACCTAGATGCCAGCATTGAAATTTTTATCAAGATTTGTGATTCATATTAAATATTAGGCCTATTTGAGCCTTTTCCATCCTTATGTAAGAACCACATAGTCATGAAACATGAAGACAAGTTTAATAATTATGGAACATAAACATAAAATCACTAAAAACATGAGACTTAAATAAATCCAAGTAAACCTACCTCATCCTTTGATTATTAAATCCATCCCAAGATAGTAACAACCTCCTATAATATTAGATCACATATATCACCAATAAACACCAAAAAGTTAATCAAACAAACAATTTACACTAAAAATCCAACTTGACACAACGAATTCCAAAATAATCAGGTGAACTCATGAAACTAAAACCCTAAGAGATAAGATGTGGTATACTTCTAGAATACACCCATACCTAATCCACAAAAAATACACAAATTAAATCATTGGTTAAATGGACACTTTAATCCAAAATCACCAAAAACCCTAAATTAACTTGTGGGGAAACATACCTCAAGAAAAATTACGAACAATAGTTTCAATCCATCATCTAGGACCTCCTCTATGAGCTATATATGAAAGCCCCATAAAGTAGGATGACTTCACCATTATCTAGTGTCATTTTTACTTTGTAATCCCAACCAATGGACCCAAAATCAAAGTTAAATAAAGAATAGGATTAAGGGGAATAGAAATATGGATCTTACCTTGAACCCACATAACTAATCATCCCCCAACAAACCGGATTGAAGGTCATCAAAGTAATTCTAAGAGGAGATCAAAATAGGGATATCATATTTTCTTTAGTCAATTAATAATAAGGTAACCCTAGGGGGGTTCTTAAAAAGGACCCCCATAAAAATTACTAGAATCCCCCTAAAGAAGAAGGCCCCCAACATTGGTTCATAGTGTGGATAGGGGGTTCACACCATGACTATACCCCATACATAGGGTATATTACTTGGACTAATAATTTCATGTATTAAATAATATAGTCATACTATAAATGGACCTAGTAATAATTACCCCCTCACAGAAGGTTCATTCCTGGATTGAATGCCACTTGTCATGTCATAAATGGTCTACTTTTCAAATTTAAATCAACCTCCCGACCACTGAACTGACATCTTCCCAAACTCCTAAGGAATCCAAATAGCATCAAACTAATTCAAAAAACAACTTTTAGGGTCATAAAAACATTCACAATTAAAATATGAGTCCCAGTTCTCAAAACAAACCCATGAAAAAAAATCAAAAATTCAAATTTCATCCAAAACTTGTGACCCATAATGACATGAGTTTTAATAGTGTATGAGTGGGATAAAAATAACCTTATATTGTGGAATTTTTCATACTTAGGGAGGTTAACCTCACAAAAAAATTCCTATGTTCTTGTTGTGTGCTTTCTTATTTACTTTATAACCAAATATGAGATAAATAATTTGAGATAGAAATATATTCACTAAACAAGTGAGGAGGGAAAAAAGGATACAAATTCAATTATATAAAATATATCAGTATTGATTCACCCATATCATTGTTGGGTACACCCATTTTTTATCCTAACAATCAGTATCATATCGAGAAAATTCTTTGATTGGATTCTCTAAAATTTCAAAAGATTTATATTTTTTTGATTTTTTTTCATTGTTAACATGGAATGAAAAATTAGAGGAGTTGTAATAATGGATGATTTGAATTCCACCTTTTCTAGTAATTTAAGTAATATAAGGAATAGATAAATTATGGAATTAAATAATACTTCCCTCTTATTCAAAGATAAATAAAACTAACTTCATCATGATATAATCTTGACATGATCAAGATTTTCATGAATATTGAAGATTTGGTATGAAATTATAGTGTAAAGATGAAGGATGACTCCTATACCTCAAGTGAATCAAATATATTATATGAAGATGAGGTAAATATATATTTTTGTGTAGATAATTCTACTGATGAATTAAGTATAATTAGATAATACCATATCTCAAATGAATTACTATAAAGATCATATGATGAATCATATGAAAATTTGGTGAAAATACATCAAAGTTTACAAAAAAATATAGATAAATTTATCTTTGGATATTTTAAATATTTTTAGGAGGAGATTATTCACTTTCAAGAAGATCTAGATATGATTAATAATCTCTTGGATAAAAATATATTGATCTAAAAAATATCACTAAGAAAGTTGAAGTCAAAAGAAAAAGGAATATAGAGATTAAAAATAAATACTCATAAATTTAAGAATAGTTTCTTAGGACAATTCAAGAGAATGAAGAATAATTTAATAGACTATAGGAATAGTTCCATGCATCAGAAAAAAATAAACATTCTTACATTGATGTTAAGAATGCATAGTTGAAAACCTAGGAAAAGAAGATAAAAGAACTTGACACCATACTAAAATAAAGAGATAAAATGCATTATGATTATGAAAAGTATATTTAGAAGATTAAAGGTGAGTGTAAATAAAAAATAAAATTAGTGGATGATGAGAAAAATATTATAAAAATGAGATATCTTAAAATATGAGTTAGATTGTAAAATCTTGAAACTGTTCAAGTTGTCTTTTCACAAATTTTCAAGGGAAAATAAACCACCATGTAAAAGAAAAAATATTATCTTAATATTGATAGATTACAATCTGGTGGAAAGACATGCTTGAAGTTATTCCCTGATAAATATTTCTCAGACCCATGAAATGTGACACCATTAACATATATGAATAATGATTAAACTAAATCTGTTTTAATAAACAATGTAGGATTAAATTTAAAATATAAACATATATAGATGAGAATAAATGGAGATAATTCTACCACCATGTCTATGGTAGATAAAATAAGTAGTTTGAGTGTGGTTTCTCCAAAAGAAGCTTAACTAGTGATGGAGAAATCCCAAAAATAGCAAGTTATAAATTTAGGACAACATGCAGTCTAAAAGAGAAAACCAAGATTTATTAGAAAATGATAGAATCATAACAGGTTTGGGCATAAAATAGCTTATTGTTTTCATAATCTATTAATTTTTAAATTTCAAAGGATGCCTAAATCATGATAGATTAATCTTGAGCAGTTTCAATATTCACATATTAAGAATAATATTCATATACTATAAATTTATTAATAGAAATTGGAAATATTTTTGATGTTTTCAATAGGTTTGGTCACATAAGTGATGCATGTTTGTTCACGTCAACAAATCATGTGTCAAAATAAAATGGTGAAAGAAGACCAAAAAAGATGATAAAAAAAGTAAGTCTTCCTTGGGAAAGTTTTAGAAGAATGAAGCAGATATGAACATGCCCAAGAATCTAATAAAGGAAACAAGTTAGTCATCCCTATGTGATAAACAGAAAAATAATATATCTCAAATAATACCCAAGAAGTAAAATAAGAGAACTACATCAAGAATAAATGATTTCTTCTATTGTGACAAAAAGTAAACACCATGGATACATGTAAGAAATCCATGGAAGTTGAAAAATGATATAGGCAAGCTGATAAAAATGGAAAATTAGTCAATTTTTTTTAAAGGAATTATTTTAGTGAAGAACTCTCTTGATAAATTCATTGAAAATGTATGTATCACTAATCTATCATATTTTTTTAAAGAATTAAATCTCTGTATTAAAATGTATAAATTCTTTTAATCATTGAAAATAAAATATGAAAAACTGGAGAAGATCTTAGAGCTTATATCTAAAACCTGTTAAATGTTTTTGACATGTGTATTGATATGAGTGTGAGAACTCTGGTTTTTATGAAAATGAAAATAAATATATCAATTGGAAGACTTTTTTTTCATCATAAATACATCTAAATAACACTTTAATGAGTTCAGGTAATGAATATTTTTTACTATCCTTTCCTGTTGATCAATGGATAACATTATTGTCTAAATCAAACCCTCTTTTTTTACATTGAGCATAGACCATGTAGACTTAGAGTGAAATAATACCATTCTCTCCAAATATACATTTTATTTATAATAAATATGATAGGTATAATAAAATGAGATAAGTCAATGAGAAAAATGGGAGATAAGAAATGATAATGAATGAAGAAGAAGAATTGGTTGACATATTGACCTACCATTTTCTATAATTAGTATTGACAATAAATAAAAAGAGAGACATTGTTGATCCAACCTTGTGTTTATGTAATATTTTTTTCAATAAGTATCAAAGGTATTAAATTAAGTTTCATGTTATAGTATGTTGATTTTGAATGACTTGGAAGTAGTTTGAAGTTCCAAAGCATCCTGATGAGAATTTAGACTTCTTAAAAGGAAATTGAAATCTCCTAAGCTTGTTAAGAAATAATTTTAAGTAATTTAAATCCATATGTTTCATGGTGCATAATTTCTTGGAAAAGAAAATTTTAATATGTATAGATTCCATCCTTGTGGATTTACCTAGGTTATGAAGTATAAAATCTTCTTGGATGAAGTTGATAAGGTTTAAAAGGTAAATTAGATAAGGGTGTTAGAATTTAAATTTACATGAAATAGAATTATTACTTTCAATTACTTTATTAGTGCATTTGTAAAATTAAATTTTTTTCTATGAACCTTTATAATCTTTGTGTGTGACTTCTTTGAGGGATAATTGATTTAACAAAAATATTTCCAACTCTTATCTATACCAAGTATCCAAGTATCCAAGGCATCACAAAGATGACTAACCAAGATCTAATATAAGAGGTGGTTGAGAGCCGAATGGAGGGTGCATATTCAGAGTGGGTCAGTACTGTGGAGAAATTTTATAGGGTAACGTAAGAGGAAACACTATTCGAGGTGGCACAGTGACCCAACATGCCTTTTGGGGCCCCATGGGATTTTTCAAGAGGTGGATAACATGTTGAGGAATATAAAGCAGTGAACTTCTAAGATAAAACATGACTTGAAACTACTAATGTGCTATAAAGTTCATCTATTTAAAAATATAGACACACATGAGACTTAATTTAAGACATTATTTTATCTTTCCATCTTCAACTTTGAGATTCCAGGATTTCATGTGAGGACATCACACCATATTTGTAAGTATCATACTATTACCATGAGTATCATGAGTTTAATTCATGAAATGAATGTTTGTGAGGAGATTATCTGGAAAGTAAACATGATGATTCTATACTAATCATCAAAGATAAAAATTACATGATTTTAACACCCTCATTTCATTGTGTTGTTTTATTTTCAATTATTTCAGGGTAATTTAAATTTTTGAGAATTTTGTTTGGAGATCTTGATTTTTCTAGAATTTATCCTCTATTGAATGGTTTAGCATGCAGAGGGAAAGGAGAAATCATGAATTACATATTAAAATAGGTTATTCAAAATTCAAAATTTTATCACATAGTTAGTCTTTATGAGCATACTATGTGAATTCTAGTCGAAGCCATGATGGTCCTTTTTATCCTTGAGTATTGGTGCATGAATTGCACATGGTTAGGGGAAACCATATGGGTGATCGTATACCAGGGTTTTAATTTTTACTTGGAGAATTTTTCATTTTTATAACATGGTTTGGTAATCCATGTATCCAAATTGTGCCGGTGTGTTGTGCTTTCCTAGTTCTAGTTGCACGATTGATGCACAATTTACCAAACTATGTAGTCTTCCTAGTTTTTCTAAAACTTGAAATTAAAATTTTTCTACCTATGTGTTTAGGACAATTGTTTCCCTCCTTCTTCCTTATTTTCATTTAGTCAACTATAGGTGTTCATGGTTAGATCCTACCCTCTATTATCCTTTTATTTCAAGCTTCCTTATTTCAATTTCAAGGGGATCTCTTAAGGTAAATCATTATTTTCTCTTAATCTATTCTTACTTTACCCTCCCAATTTGATTTTACTTCCCCCCAAAACCCTAACAGCTATGTATATTGGTTTAGGGTTTGTAACGGATTTAATAATTGGTCTATGTGTGTTTAGAGATTATAGAATCCATTTCCTTTATAGGTTGGGTATCCTTCATCGAAGGTGACACATTACGAATCATTTCCTCTTAAATGAGGTAACCATATCCATTTTTTTACTTTATAACATATTCCATGAGATTATTTGATGTTTTAAAATTACATTCTTTCCAAAGTATGATTATTTTTACTACCCACGAGGGAATGAAAAATGGTTTTCAATGGTTTCAACACATAGAATAAAAGTTTTTTTGATTTTTCTTATTTTATTCTTTAAATTGGATATTTTTTAATGCTAAGTAATTAATAAAATGTCTAAATGGTTTAAAAAAAAGTCATTTGTGATTTTAAAATGGGTTTTAGACACTATTTTATCTTTTATAGGGGGATTTAATTATTTAACAAGGGGGTGTTTTAAAATGTGTTCATTTTATCCATGAAAAATTAGTTTTAATGATTGATAACCTTATGGCTGTTTTAAAGTGATTTTTATAGAGTTTTATATACAAAAGTATTTTAAAGTTTGTTTTTACAGAATGGGTTTAAAGTTTTATTAATCAGATTAGTATTCTAAGACATATTTCAAAGGACCATTTGGCATCTTAAGAAAGAGTATTACTTACTGTTGAATTACCCTTAGTCACGGGCCCCTTGATTTATATTATGTTTTATTTAGAATTGTGACCCATGTAGGAAAGGTTTATATTTCCATGTTCCTATTTGATTATTATACAAGGATATGAAAGGGGTTGTTTCTTGTGAGGTTTTAGGAGGTGAGATGAGATTTATTTCAAATTCTTTGAATTTTGTTATGTAATATTGTCTGAATTTATTTGTTTTTTTTGACTAAAATTTTATTAATATCATTATAATACTCGAAAATTATATAATATATCTAGATATGTGAAATACATACTTTATATTTTGTGATGACTAGGGAGTTTTTCCAGGTTAGATGGGACGAGTTCTGACACAATAGATTATGTGGCCTACGGTTTCTTAGGTTCTCTTGGTATGGATTATATAGCCTAACTAGTTCTGTAAGACCATTGGGATGTTGATGTAATCTTTAGTGCTAACCTAGGGTTCTAATCACCAATACAAGATCATGTTACTTGAGTCCTATGGAGTTTCCCAGGATGCTTAGTTCTTATTGAGGACTGTTTAGGGGATCAAATTCTTACCTTGTTTGTTTCCCCTAACCCTTGTTTAATTGAATTGAATAATTTGTTGGTTATATTACTTTATCCTCATTTATATTTCATCACATGTCAATTTTTATGTTTTGTTTTAGTTTTTTTAATTTTAAAATAATATGAAAAAAGTATTGAAAGTGTGGGTCGAAAGGAAGAAAAATTTATCCTTAAAATAGTATTTGGAAATGTGTTTAAAAGTGGAAAAAAGGACTTTGTGTCCCACTCATGAATTTAAAAGTCATATTTTTATGATTTAATTTTATTAAAGGAAAACATTGAAATGATTTTTCGATTCCAAAATCATATTTTTGGGTAGGATAATCCTCATTTATTTTCCAAAGGTTTTACCTAGGTTTTGGAAAGGAAATAAATAAATTCTGAAACTTGTTTTCCTTAAGATTACATATGTGAAAACCTATTTTTTAAAATTGTGTTCAAACTAGAATTTATGTAATTTATCATTAAAGTAATTACATAAAATATTTGGTGAAATCATACTAGGCTTATTTAGATCACACGCTATATATACACTGATGTATATGTGCATGCACAACTCTTATGTTTCCTCTCAGGTGACCAATATTTGATCTTGTTTTCTGATTATTTGTTGGGTCTACTGATAGATGAGTTGGGTTATGCCGGGTGACTATGTCATGTGGTGGATGATGGATTTGTTTGGATTCAATTTTATTTTCTGGTTCGAGTACATATTGTCCAATTTGTCCAGAAATTTTATTTATTATTGGATTTATTTATTTCTAGACTTATATTTATAATGGATTCTATATATATTTTTAGTTGAGTTGGTTTCTTGCTTCCATTTTTCCCTATTTGACTTGTTATTTACCTTGTATCTCCTTATTTGAAATGAATGGTTGCCTAACATATGGATATTTAATGTCATATTCATGATAGTTTTAACTTCTAGTTATATATTATTATATGAAGGTTAAATATTTCCACATCGCATATTATTGATACCCAAGAACTAGTTTCCATCTTGTGGGGATCAGGAGTGCTCTTGGATCCAAATGGAAGATTAGGTTGGGTGTCATATCGGGTCAACTCAGGACAGTTTGTTACAGATGGAATCCATTATATGACACCCAACCTGATCTTCCATTTTGATCGAAGAGCACTCCTGATCCCCATAATATGGAAACTAGTTCTTGGGTATCAAGAATATGCGATGTGGAAATACTTAACCTTCATATAATAATATATAACTAGAAGTTAAAACTATCAAGAATATGACACTAAATATCCATACGTTAGACAACCATGCATGTCAAATAACGAGATACAAGGTAAAGAACAAGTCAAATAGGGAAAAATGGAAGCAAGAAACCAAATCAACTAAAAATATATATAGAATAAATTATAAATATAAGTCTAGAAATAAATAAATCCAATAATAAATAAAAGTTCTGGAAAAATTGGATAATATGTACTCGACCCAGAAAATAAAATTGAATCCAAAAAAATCCAGCATCCACCACATGACATAGTCACCCAGTATAACCCAACTCATATATCAGTGGACTCAACAAACAATCAGAAAACAAGATCAAATATTGGTCACCTAAGAGGAAACATAAGAGTTGTGCATGCACATATACATCAGTGTATATGTAGGGTGTGATCTAAATAAGCCTAGTATGATTTCACCAAATATTTTATGGAATTCCTTTAATGATAAATTCCATAAATTATAGTTTGAACACAATTTTAAAAAATAGGTTTTCACATATGTAATCTTAAAGAAAACAAGTATCAGAATTTATTTATTTTCTTTCCAAAACCTAGGTAAAACCTTTGGAAAATAAATGAGGATCATCCTACCCAAAAATATGATTTTGGAATCGAAAAATCATTTCAATGTTTTACTTTAATAAAATTAAATCATAAAAATATGACTTTTAAATTCATGAGTGGGACACAAAGTCCTTTTTTACACTTTTAAACACATTTCCAAATACTATTTTAAGGATATTTTTTTTTCTTTCAACCCACACTTTCAATGTTTTTTTCATATTATTTTAAAATTAAACAAAAACTAAAACAAAACATAAACATCAACATGTGATGAAATATAAATGAGGATAAAGTAATATAACCAAAAAATTATTCAATTCAATTAAACAAGGGTTAGGGGAAACAAACAAGGTAAGAATTTGATCCACTAAAAAGTCCTCAATAGGAACTAAGCATCCTGGGAAACTCTATAGGACTCAAGTAACATGATCTTGTATTGGTGATTGGAACCCTAGGCTAGCACTAAAGATTACATCAACATCCCAATGGTCCTATAGAACTAGTTAGGCTATATAATCCATCCCAAGAGAACCTAAGAAACAGTGGGCCACATAATCTATTGTGTCAGAACTCGTCCCATCTAACCGGGAAAAACTCCCTAGTCAGCACAAAATATAAACTATGTATTTCACATATCTAGATATCCTACGTAATTTATGAGTGTTATAATGACATAAATAAAATTTTAGGTTAAAAAAAAATAAATTCAGACAATATTACATAAAAAATTTCAAATAATTTGAAATAAACCTCATCTCACCTCCTAAAACCTCACAAGAAACAACCTCTTTCATATCATTGTATAATAATCAAATAGGAACATGGAAATATAAACCTTTCCTACATGGGTCACAATTCGAAATAAAACATAATATATATCAAGGGGCCCATGACAAAGGGTAATTCAACAGTAAGTAATACTCTTTCTTAAGATGCCAAATGGTCCTTTGAAATAAGGCTTGGAATACCAATCTGATTAATCATACTTTAAACCCATTATGTAAAAACAAACTTTAAAATCCTTTTGTATATAAAAATCTATAAAAATCACTTTAAAACAACCATAAGGTTATCAATCATTAAAAATAATTTTTCATGGATAAAATGAACCCATTTTAAAACACCCCCTTGTTAAATAATTAAATGCCCCTATAAAAGATAAAATAGTGTCTAAAAACCATTTTAAAATCACAAATGACTATTTTTTAAAACCATTTAGACATTTTATTAATTACTTAGCATTAAAAAATATCCAATTTAAAGAATAAAATACGAAAATTCAAAAAAAACCATTATTCCATGGGTTGAAACCATTGAAAACCTTTTTTCATTCCCTCATGGGTAGCAAAAATAATCATACTTTGGAAAGAATATAATTTTAAAACATCAAATAATCACAAGGAATATGTTATAAAGTAACAAAATGGAGATGGTTTCCTCATTTAAGAGGAAATGATTCATAATGTGTTGCCTTCGATGAAGGATACCCAAACCATAAAGGAAATGGATTCTATAATCTCTAAACACACATAGACCAATTATTAAATCCATCAGAAACCCAAAACCAATATACATATCTGTTAGGGTTTTTGGGGGAAGTAAAATCAAATTGAGAGGGTAAAGTAAGAAGAGATTAAGAGAAAAGAAGGATTTACCTTAAGATATCCCCTTGAAATTGAAAGAAGGAAGCTTGAAATAAAAGGTTAATAGAGGGTAGTATCTAACCATGCACACCTATAGTTGACTAAATGAAAATAAGGAATAAGGAGGAAAAAAATTGGCCTAAACACAGAGGAAGAAAAATTTTAATTTCAAGTTTTAGAAAAACTAGGAAGACTGTATAGTTTGGTAAATTGTGCATCAATCGTGCAACTAGAACTAGAAAAGAACAAAACACCGACACAATTTGGATACATGGTTTACCAAACTGTGTTATAAAAATGAAAAATTCTCCAAGTAAAAATTAAAACCCTGGAATACGATTACCCATATGGTTTCCCCTAACCGTGTGCAATTCATGCACCAATACTCAAGGCTAAAAAGGACCAGCATGGCTTCGACTAGAAGTCACATAGTCTACTCATAAAGACTAACTATGTGATAAAATTTTGAACTTTGAATAACACAGTTTAATACGCAATTCATGATTTCTCCTTCCCCCCTGCATGCTAAACCATTCAATAGAGAATAAATTCTAGAAAAATCAAGATCTCAAAACAAAATTCTCAAAAATTTAAATTACCCTGAAATAATTGAAAATAAAACCACACATTGAAATGAGGGTGTTAAAATCATGGAATTTTTATCTTTGATGATTAATATAGAATCATAATGTTTACTTTCTAGATAATCTCCTCACAAAAATTCATTTCACGAATTAAACTCATGATACTCATAGTAATAGTATGATACTTACAAACATGGTGTGATGTCCTCACATGAAATTCTGGAATCTCAAAGTTGAAGATGAGAAGATAAAATAATGTCTTAATTTAAGTCTCATGTGTGTCTATATTTTTAAATAGATGAATGTTATACCACATTAGTAGTTTCAAGTCATGTTTTAAATAGATGAACGTTATAGCACATTAGTAGTTTCAGGAGTGCTCTTCGATCCAAATGGAAGATCAGGTTGGGTGTCATATCGAGTCACCTCAGGACAGTTTGTTACAAATGGAATACACACTTAGGTTCTTAAGTGGTCCAAGGTTCATGAGGTAATATCATTTTATTTGATAATTTCATGGTTGAATGTAGATTAGTATTATCACTGGGACTTAAGAGGCTAGTCATGAGTAGGTTCCCAACACCACATTTCATGAAAACACTTGAGATTCATTGGGTAATTGGGATTTGGATTATATTTTAATTATTTTATTGAATTATGGTTTGAGAGGATAATATTTTTCCCCATTGGAATTATATAAGTTTCCTTAGGTGTTGTTCTTAGAGTTTTGGGATGAAAATGGAAAATGAATTAGAGGCATGAGGTTATCTTGCATGACCTAAAAAACATGAACTAACCATGCACTTGATTTTGGAAAATACTTTAGGAACTGATTCATGATTGGTGAATGGCCTATAAAACCATGTGGCCATGTCAATACTGGTTATGAAACCCATTGGATTTGTTGTTTAGACCCCTTTATCCTCATATCTATTTGAGTGGTTTAGTAATGGGAAAAAGATCAGGCGGGTCTTCCGGTAGGTTGATATTCTTGGAATAAATTCTGATTTGGATTGTGGTGTTCTCTTGATTATGATCATGTTTTAAAACATGTTTTTTGTAATAAAAGTGTATTTTATAAAGAATGTATTCAATTTTAAATGTAGTTTAAATATTGTTTTTAAAATGAATCTAATTTTTTTTGGGATTGGTTGATTTCATTATGAAATATAGAAAGTATTCTGGTTTGAAAACCATGTATTAAATTATTTATATGGGATTTTGACTCTTTTGAAGTGTTTTTTCAAGGGGGTTTAGTTTTAAAAATAAAAATTTGGAAACCTTTTTAAAGTTTTTAATGGGGTAAGATGTTTTGAAATAATGAAGAACTTTAAAATTTCTAGCAGGCAGTTTATTTTAATGAAATATGATGGTTTTCAAAAACAAATTATGTAGATTGTTTGGTTTTTGGCCCTTGATGGGTGTTCAAATGGTTGATGATTTTTAAATTCCTCAAAATGATGAATTGTTTTTTGATGGAAATATTATTTTTCAAAAGTGTTTTTAATTTAGGAAAATTGGATTTTAACTTGTAATTTAAATTGTGAAAGTGATTTATTTTAGTTTTATAAAAGTGGCGAAATGTATAAAAATAGGGTTTTTTTAAAAGATGTATTGCCTCTGAAATGATTTTTGGGACTCCTTTCTATAGATTCATGGTTTAAATATATTTTTTTTTAAAAAAAATTCTTATTTTTATGAATTGTGCTATTGGATTTTTCCCTTGATTGATATTGGGACTATTTGATGTGATTTACAAGACATGACATAGTTGGATTGTTGTTTCATCTGATTTAAAGTATTAATACTAGAAAGGTCTTGATAAATGGTAGAGTGTTTATCTTCAAGGGTGATCTATTTATTATTCTTAGATCTTTCTATAATTCAGATGGAGTGGAAGGTGTTGATTTCTTCTCTTGGAGAGGCAGTGGTGAAACATAGAATTATATAGGATAGTGTTTACCTAACATGTTTGTTTGGAAACCATATAAGTTTATTTGAGTAGTATAGGGGAGTGTTCCTTGGTTGTATGGTTTAATTTATGAGGAAAAATATTCTTATATTTTTAGGTATAAGTCTTATTTTTAGGTGATGATTTGTTTTCAAACTATTTTTCGATGAGTTTTTCACTTTTTTTTGAGGTGGTCTTTTTTTTGTGTATTATTTGGGTTTTTTTGTTTCTTTCATGTGAGAAATGGTTATTTTGGGATTTCTATGCATTATTTTTTCTTTTCAACTCATGTGGTTGATATGTGATGTTAGCTTTAAGGTGAGAGCTATGCAAGCATCTTGGTTTGATGGATGGAACATGGGGAAACCAATGGTACATGCATGGGTAACAAGGGTACGTGGTTTTCATCAGTTAGGATACGAGAGCAACCTAGTTAAGATTTTCTATCAGGATCACAATGATATGGTGTTTTGTGATCTTGAACTTGATTTACCCTTTAATTCAGTTTCATGCCCTGACGTTAAAACCATATAGTTTCTTCTTATGGTATGTTTCTAGTTGATGTGTTCTTCAATTGGTTTTGGGGTGTAATGGATTCAGGGTGTAATGGATTCAGTGAATAAGTTTCATGAACATTGTATGTCCCTTTATCATTGTGATTCATTTGTGGATTTTGATCCAGTTTCTTAGTGATAATTCATGTTTTTTGGTCCCCTTTATTGTTTTTTGAAATCCTAGTTGTCTCAGTGACACTCTCATTATAATTAAGGTCATTTCTAATTCCACCATTTTAGATGAATCCTAAATGGTGGGGATACCTATATTGGGTCTTAGTTTCTCTATAGATTTTGTTGAATTGTAATGAGTTGAGTTTTGACCCATAAGACTTTGGAATATTCTAGAAAATATTTCTGAAGTTAGTCGCTGAGTCAGCATGGGAAGCTAGGGCATGGGGAACCTTGGTGCGGTGATGTTAAAAATATTAAAAATGTTTTTTTCACATGTTCATAGTTTTTATTGAAACCTAAATAACTCCCATAAAGAGTGTCAAATTAGATTTTTGAGGGTGCTGTTGAATTTAGAACATCGTGTCTACCATAGGTTAGAACTAAGGTCGTATGCACTGAGAGTTTCGATCAGGGGTGTTTTGGTGATGTGGAATTAAAAAGGGAATAAATTGGTTTTAATTAATTAAAACCAATTACTCCCCAAAATCCTAAGGCGCATGACACACCAAAGTAAGAGTGAATCTCCTATCCTCCCCTCTTATCCTATCTTTTTCCAATAGATGAAAACAATTAAAATCGACGAAGCAAGGTGCTTCTGATCTCTGTTCTTGATACAGTTCGTCATCAAATCAAGGAGTAGTGTGATCCAGGCATTATTCTACATCCAAATCTTTGGTGTTTCACCATCAAGGTAGGTATATTTTATCTTTGGTCCCAATCCCTTTCGTTATGAATTATTTTAAGGGTTTAGATCCCAAATACCATTTTTATTGATTTCTTCTAGGAAGATCTATGGATTTTGAGGAAGAATGGGATGAATCAGGGAATTTTAAAGGTAATTCATGACTATAATTACCATATAAATGGCATGTAATTCAGTGAAGCATTCTATGTAGCCCTTTCTATTCAGGGAAGATAAAATTTGGGGACTACATGCTGTTTACCAGGGTTACCCACCTTGTAGTGCCCCAAATCATGTGACTATGGGACATGGCTTGGGTTAGCCATGTGAAACTACATGGACATGTACTAACACATGACCAAGGTATATAAAAATGGTTTTTGGTACACATAAATGGGTAAAATAAATGTCCAGGTGACTGTTTAGCCTGAACACACCATGCAGTATGGGATACATGATGTGTAAGGGACATGGTTGGCTGGTCCGTGTAGAAGAGGAACATGGCCAAGGGATAGGTGGAGAGGGACATGATGTTTATCGATTTTACACACTATTTACTCCTACATGGGTTGTTTAACCATGTATATAATATACATAACTAAGTTCTCAAGCGGGATCACACGCTGTGTGTGCCCCAGTGCACATCGTGTACTACTAGGAATCCTCTTGAGATCTTCTTCCTTCCACATCTCTTTATTTGGGACTCAGATTAATGATTTTGAATAGCCTATCCTGAGTGGTTTTCCACATAGAATGTGATGGTGGACTATATCATTTATTACGAGGTATGAGGTGACATATATTGAGTAGGACACTTATGAAGTTGTGCTAAGTTGATGTTGGAGATCAGTGTGGTTCGTGAAGCGAGATACTCAGACTAGTACTCCCCTGTATCTTCATGGAACATGTTTCCCTTAAATATATGCTTAAGTTGATATGGTATTCCCTATTTCATGGTCACAATTTCATTACCTTTGGGTAGTTTCCTCCAAGTTTGTTAATCCATTGATGGATTAGGGTGGGGGTTCCCTGTGATGTTCGAAAAGTTTGATAGTGCTCCCCTACCATGTTAGGGTGTGGGCGCTTCATACTCATTGGAAGGTAGAGTAGGTACTAACCTATCAAACTAGGGTACATGTATTCTATCTATGGAGTTGGTACTCCCCTATTGGACTAGGGAGCATTTTATTTATATATGAAGTATAGATAGAGTGGGTACTCCCCTAACATGTTAGGGAGTGGGTCCTCTATCATAGGAGTCAGTACTCCCCTGTCGTTCCAGGGTGTGGGTCCTCCATATGTGTTGTTTTGGAAGTTTCAGTACTCTCGTGTAATTATAGGGAGAAGTTCCTCTAGCTTGGGGTTGGTACTCCTCAGGTGTATTAGGGTGCGGGTACCCCATGGTGAATGAGCTATCAAAGTTAGTACTCCCTTGTCATACTAGGGTAAGAGTCCTCTAGCTACAGAGTTGTACTCACCTACCAGATTAGGGTGTGGGTCATTGATATATAGAGTAGTACCCCTATAATATTAGGGTGTGGGTCCTCCATTCTCTGAGTGGTACTCCCCTATCATTCCAGGGCATGGGTCTTTACTTATGAAGTAGTAATCCCCCATATTTGAGTAGAAGCGGGCAGTGGATCCTCCATTGGATTTGGAGCTCTCTCGGTTGTGAGATATAGTTACAAGGAGCGGGGACCCTCCACTTGATATGAATAGTACCTAGTTCAAAGTTGGTGCTCCCTCAATGGAATGAGGTGTGGTCCACTCTATACAGATGTGATAGAGGTTTTCGTGGGTTAGTTAAGAGCAACACTCCATCGACTATAGGGAAGTGGTGGGGTTTGAGTCCCTCTATTCTCTCTCATTAGAGGGGATGCATGTAGTGCATAGTATAAAGAAGTGCTCCCTCAACTATGTGTAGTGGTGAGGGGCGGGGATCTTAACTTGGATTTCCTTAGATTTAGCTAGGCACAAGGTAATGATTATGGGACCTCTAGTTTTGGGCATTGGAACTGGAGCTATTAAGATGTTCTCGATGGATCACATTCTCTCAGACATACCGTTAGGAATGGTAGAATTGTTCCCAATGGAGTGAATCTCTTGAATGGGTTCCATATGGGATGGTTGAGCTCATAGAGTGTGTAATCCTGGTTTTATGTGTTACCTTTAGAGCCTTGAGTGGAAATCATGTTACTGGCTATGAGTTTGGAACCTCATGAGACTTGGAGTTTGAGACGAGTTTATTTGGGTGATTTCTGGGAGTCCTTGTGGTGTTGTCACATGTCAGGGTTGAAACCCCTTGTAGATTAAGCTTAATTGTCATGTACAACAGAGGATGGTTCGAGATGTATTTTCTCTCTTGATTTGGGTTTCCTATGGATTGGTTGATTGGACTGTTTCCTTTAATTTTTTCTCTTTTTATTTTGGGTTTTTTGGGGTGCCTACTAAGTATTTTTATACTCACCCCTTCATAGACCTTTCCACACTTGTTTTTTGTATTGTGAAGACCACAAGACTTTTTATGGATTCCATGGAGGACCTGAAGAAGGAAGAGCTTAGTGAGATAAACCGACCGAGGTGTTTACCAAAGCTGAACTGAGGATATTTCTATCAGTTGAGTTGACAACAATCCCCTCCTTTTGAGTAGGTTGGACGCTGTTACACTTTTCTTTGGTAGGAATTGTTTTGAACTTCTTTCACTTTTAGTACTTCTATTGTACTATATTTTGGGATATATGTATGCATGCATTTTATTTTCTAGTTTTTATATCTCTACATTATTGCATTGAGGTGTTTGTGGGTGCATGGATATAGGTACATTAGGAAAATTATTCCCATCTGTGTGATATTCCTTCTCAGAGCTAGTCACCAACACCCATCCTATTAGAGGTGGGCTAGGAGAGTTGTGGCTTAGTACCCATTAGGTCGATTTGTGATAGATTGGTATCAGAGCCGGTTCTACTTTGGGACTAAAATGTACTGATATTGGTTTGGGTTGTATAGAGATAGTGTTAGGATGTTTCGAGTTTGAATATCAGGATAGAGGTTATAGTATTGGTGTGGCACCTGATGTATCCATTCTACAGGACTCTGATAACCTAATTTTTGACTCGGTACATTAGGACACTGGTCCCCAATAAATAAATGGTACATGCATCATATATAACTGGTTTTTGGTTTTTCTTGTCCTTCTTGAGTCAGATCCCCAGATATACTCTTTGATCATGGTGAAAATTGATTATATTTCAGGATTCATCTACAAAAAAATCTATATAAGATTATATGGAATGATTATGATTATAATTCACCATGTGATGAGGCTTTAGTTCAGGGAATTGATTCTGAGGCGTTACCTTCAGGTGGTCTTCTAGTAGTGCCAACACCTGTTGAGTAGTAGGTTTTACTGAAATACAGGATGAGATTCGTACAGGATGAGTGTACTACATGAATTATAGAGATAATGACCTATGAGATATCAAGGTGATCCATACCCTAGGTAGTAGATGACTAGATTGAGGCTGTCACATGAGTTTTTCTCTTAGCGGGGACACCTCCCAATTAGAAGGTGGTCCTAGCGGTGAGCCTTCTGTAGGGTTCAACTGAGTGATGGTGGATTTTGGTTACATAATCTAACGATGAGATGATTCTCACTTGGATGGAGTTTGAGTGACTCTTTAGAGAATATTTTTACCCAGACTTGTTGAGATCATTGCATATCTAGAAGCTTCTATAGCATTGGTAGGGTAGCATGATAGTGGAAGAGTTTTAGGAAAGGTTCATAGACCGGTCGCAATAATCCCTGGATATGTTTTGGTATCCATTTTTTAGAGAATGGACCTTCAAGAAAGGCTTGCACCGAGAGATCAATGTGTATATGATTCCACTATGCATTCCCACTTATGATGGAGTTATGGAGTGAGATTTAAAGGTAGAAAGTTTCTTCGATGAGGGAAATGTGGATGTGACCCATAGTGGTGGTCACAAGGCCGAGGTGTCTGCAGGAGCTAGGAGAGGAAAAATGACAGGATCATGGAATAGGAGGCATAACCATGCCGAGACCAAGGCATAGGGGGCTATAGCGCTAGTAGACCACCAATGATTAGGTCAACCATAGGAGGGGTGGTGCTACGCTTGTGACGATAGGGGAAATATCACAAGAGATTGTCTGAACCATCGTGCTACTAAGAGGGATTCGACTGATGGTATTCCTTGGTAGAGTCATTATTAGGAGCATGGAGTTCCGCAAGGTGGTAGATGTTGTAGAGAAGTTGGTATAGAGGTAGGAGGCAATAGTGTGTTCAAGGTGTTGCCACCACCACCCTCTGGTGGTCCGTCATAGGCTATGGGAGCTAGAGGACGCCGACAATGACAACTACAAGTTGTAGAGGCCTTTGACCTAGATGTTATAAGGATAAATGAGTTACACCTTGTATCCTTTATATTCTCTTCTATATGAATTGTTAGAAACTATCATGGGTACTCTTTTCTTTCTGATTCTTGATTAAGGTTTAACTAGGGTGACATAGAGCATCGGCAGAGCCTCATGTTGGTAGTTGTGACAGAGGGCCCAGTAAGACCTAGTGTTCATTTAGGAATCCATTTGAATCTCGTTAGTACCCTCATGTGTTTGGCATCATCTTTGTACATGAAATTCTCAAGGAGGATGTGGTGAAATTTAATGTAGCTTTGAACTCATGAGGAAGGGGGACAATTTCCCCACTGAGATGCATTTTTGTGATGCGAAAAAACCATATAGGTGATTCAGTGCCTCCCAAATTGAACAATATCTAGGTTTGGTGGATGAGTTCCTTATAATTGTGTTTTTAGGGCATGGTTATGTGATAGAGTGTCAAGGTAGGTCCTGAAGTTTCTCTTCTCAACCCCCTTACTGATTGGTGGCCTTAGGAGAGGGAGACCATTGCTTAGAATCATTCCATAGTGAAAGAGTTAGACCCTATTATTTTTCCACAATATGGATTTATTTCCAAACATCTATACTCATCTTATATTCCACTAGTGGGTGTGATATTGTTTCTATTTGTGTGATCTGTTTTTCAATTGGAGGTTTTTAGATGAAGAACTTGGTAAGACCCAATGTTTTCTTTTGGGAAACCTTATTTCATTCTTGAATGACCTTGCATGTTCAATGCCACTCTTGAATGAAAAAATATTGAGGCTGATATTTTACAGTCCATCCAGGGGTGGATGTGAACTATGGGGTTCCGTTAGTATCTGTGTTAGGTTAGCAAGGTGGTGCACCCCTAGACCCCATGACTATAGTTGGACTGTGGTGCTTGGTGCTTTACCACTTGCAATAGCTAAGGAGACATGTACCCGTTTATTGTATGATGTTGTCCTAGTAGAAGATGGCCATTAGAGTGGTTTGACCTTGGTGGTTTCTCTATGTGTGTGCTTGTAAGAAGCATGAGAACCCTTGGTGAGCTCATTGGCATGGGAGTTCAATGGGGAGATCAATTTCTTCCCTTGTTCTTATGATTTCACTTTTCAAGTATAAAAATTCCCAAGGTGGGGAGAATGTAATGACTTGGATTTTGAACCATAAGACTTTGGAACATTTTGTAAAATATTTCCGAATAAGGGTGCTGTGTTGGGGTAGGAAGCCAGGGGCTAGGGAGCCTCAACACAGTGAAATTAAAAATATTAAAAATATTTTTGTCACACGAAAGTAGTTTCACTTGAAACATAACTAACTTCTGTATGGAGTATCAGAATGGATTTATGAGGGTTCATTTGAGTTCAGAACATTATGTTTACCATTTTCTGGACCTAAGGTCATCCAGGCCAGGAGTTTCAATTAGGGGTGTTTTGGTGATGTCGCATTCAAAGGGGAATTAATTGGTTTTAATTAATTAAAATAAATCCCTCCCCCAAAACCTAAGGAACGCGACAAAACAAAGGAGGAGTGCATCTCCTCTCCCCTTATCCTATTGTCTTTGGATGAAGGATGAAAATAAGACAAATTGATGAATCAAGGTGGTGACGATCTCCATTATTGATGCAAATCATTATAAGATCAAGGAGTATCTTGATATTTGTATTGTTGTACATCCAAATCTTTGGTGTTTCATCATTAAGCTAGTATGATTTGATTTTTGGAATTGATCCCTTTTGTTATGCATTTTTTTAAGGTTATAGATCCCAAATAAAATTGTTATTGATCCTTGTTAGGTAGAGATATGATTTTTGGGGAAGAATGGAAATAATTAGGGAGTTTTATATGTAAGTCTTGACTATAATTACCATCTACATGGAATGTAGTTCAATGAAACATGCTATGTTTCCCTTCCTATTCAGGGAAGATGATATTTGGGGGCTTCATGTCGTGTACCGGTGTTACACACTATGTTGTGACCCAAAACGTGTGACCATAGGACATGGCTTGGGTTAGCTAGGTGAAACTACATGGTTGTGTACTGACACAAAGAAAAGGTACATGGACACAGGGTCTAGTAAACAGAAATGGTAAAAATACATGGGAAAGGGGCTGTTTATCCTGAACACGCCATGTATTATGGGATACATGGCGTGTAAGGGAAATGATTGGATGGTCCGTATAGAAGAGGAACACGACCATGGTCTAGGTGAAGAGAGACATGATGCATAATACCTTTACATGTTGTGTACCCCTATATGGATTGGGGAACTATGTAGACAGGATACATAGGCAGGTGCTCGAGTGGGGTTCCCCAGTGCACACTGTGTACTCCTTGGAGATCCTCCTAAGAACTTATGCCTTCTGTATATCTATCAATGGGACTTAGATTTAGGCTTGTAAATATAATACCCTGAGTGGTTTTCTACATAGAATGTGAAAATAGCCACCGTTATGGATTATGAATTATGAGGTGGTGTAAATTGAGCAATATTTTTTTGAAGCTGTGCTGAGTTGTTGTTGGAGATCGGTGTGGTTCGTGAAGAGAGACCCTGGGACTGGTAATCCCCTATATCTTGAAGGTGTGGGTTTACCTTAACTACCTGCTAAACTAGATATGGTACTACCCATTTCATGGGTGAAAGTTAATTACCTTTGGGTAGTTTACTCCAGAGTTGTTACTCCCATGATGGATTAGGGTGTGAGTTCCCTATGATGTTTGTAAAGTTGGAAAATGCTCCCTTACTGTGTTAGGGTGAAGGCCCCCCATACTCATTGGAAGGTAGAGTATGTACTCCCTTATCAGACTAGGGTGCAGGTCTTCTATCTGTGAAGTTGATACTCCCCTGTTGGACCAGGGCGTGGGTCCTCTATATATGATGTATAGATAGAGTGGGTACTCCCCTGCTGTGTTAAGGCATGAGTCATATATCCTAGGATTCATTACTCCCCTATCATTCCAGGGTGCAGGTCCTTCATACGTGTTGTCCCATTAGTGTTAATACCCCTATCATTATAGGGATAAGGTCCTCTAGCATGGGGTCGGTACATACCTATCATATTAGGGAGCGAGTCCCCCATAGTAAACAAGATAGTAGAGTTGGTACTCCCCTGTCATACTAGGGTGTGGGTCCTCTAGCTATAAAGTGGAACTCCCCTACTAGATTAGGGTGTGGGTCATCGATCAATGGAGGAGTACTCCCCTGTCATATCAGGGTGCATGTCCTCCATTCTATGAGTGGTACTACCCTATCGTTATAGGGAGTGGGTCCTCACAATCTTGTACTCGCCCATCTCCAAGTAACAGTGGGGAGAGGTCCTCCATTGGAGTTGGAGTTCCCTCGGATGTTGGATACAATTATGAGGAGTAGGTCCATCCAATTGATATGACAAATACCTAGTTAGTATTTAGTGCTCCGTCGATAGACTAAGGTGCAGGACACTCCATACAGGAGTGAAACAAGTTTTGTGAGTTAGTTAGATGTAGTACTCTATAAACTACGAGGTAGTGGCGAGGTTTGGGTCCCTCCATTCTCTCTAATTAGAGAGGATGCACATGGTGTATAGTCTGAAGTAGTGATCCCTCAAATTTGTGTAGTGGTGAGGGGTGGGCCTCTTCACTTGGGTTTCTTTTGCTTGCACTGGGCATAAGGTAATGATGACAGGACCTATGGTGTTGGGCACTAGAGATGGACCTAGTAAGATGTTCCTGATAGAGCATGTTCTCTCAGACATACCATTAGGTATGGTAGGGTTGTTCATGATGGATTTTGTCTCTCAGATGGGTGCTATCTAGGATGGATAAGCTTGTGGATTGTTTCCTCTAGGTTTTATGTGTTACCTTTAGATCCTCAACTGGAAATCCTATTGCTGGCTATGAGGTTTGAACCTCATGAGACTTAGAGTCTGATATGAGTGAATCTGCGTGATTTCTGGGAGTCCTTAAAGTGTTGTGACATGTCGGGGTTGATACCCCTTGTAGACCAAGCTGAATTTTCATGTACAATTAGGGTTGGTTTGATATAGAGTTTCTATATTGATTGGATTTCCCTCAAGATAGGTCGATCAGACTGTTTCCTTTTAGTTTCTTCTTTTTATTTTGGGGTTTTTGAGGTGCCTACTCAGTATTTTAATACTTATCCCTACATGGTCCTTTCCCGTACATGTTTTTTGTATTGTGAAAAGCACATGAATTTCAATGAAGTCCACAGAGGAACCAAGGTAGGCAATGCTTAGTGAGATTGACCAACCGAGGTGTTTACTAGAGCTGGGTTGAGGAGATTTTTGATAGCTGAAGTTGACAATGACCCCCTCTTTCTGAGTAGGTTGGATTATTTTATAGTTTTCTTTGGTGGAAGTTTTTTTTCCTTCTTTCAATTTCAGTACTTATATTGTACTCTGTTTTAGGATAGATGTATGCATGAATTTTAGTTTCTAGTTTTTTATATCTCTATACTATTTCATTGAGGTGTTTGTGGGTGTGTGCGTATAATTAGATTAGGATAATGCCTCCCTTATGTGGGATGTGCCTACTCATTGCTAGTCGCCAACCCCAGACCAATTAGAGGTGGGCTTGGGGAGTTGTGGCCTAGGCCCTGTCAGGTCAGGTCGTGACATGAATAGTTACAACATGGATATTTTTTTAGTTTGTTTAGTGATGATTTATTATCTTGAGAGATATTTTGGGGATAATTCGTGTTTATATTTTTCCTTGTTTGAAGGTATTACTATGTTTTTACTAGAACCCCCTCACAACTTTCATTGAGGTGTGGAGATTTTGAGGTTTTTGTTTCCTTTTTATTTTACCATGGACTTTCTAGGGGAATAAAGTGGCATTAAAGGGAAAATTTTTATTCCCTCATGTAATTATGATGTTTTATTCTCTATTATTTTAGGATCATTTCAATTTTTGAGTGTTTCATTTTAAAATATTATATTTTTTGGAATTATACCTCTATTTCACGATTTAACACACACAATAAATGGGAAACCATGCATGAAGTCTTATTAAAAGGTATTTCTAGATCAATTTAATAGCACATAGTTAGTCTATATGGACAGTGTATGATTTTATCTAAACCATGTGACTTCCATTCAAAGCCTTGTGGGTCCTTTTTATCCTTGAGTACTGGCGTCTAGCTTTAATCAATTTGGGGAAATCATGTAGGTGAAATTGGGCCAGTGATACTCTTTTCAATAGTATAATTTTACCTGGTTGGTGCATGGTTTGGTAAACCATGTTGCTAAACCAGACATACAGGTTGTGATTTTTGAGTTCTAGTTGTACAATTGTCACATAGTTTACCAAACCATGTAGTCTTCCGAGTTTTTCTAAAGATTGAAATTACAAGTTTTACATTAAATGTTTAACCTAATTTTTATCCTCATCCTTCCCCATTTTCATTCAGCTGACTAGGGTTGTGAATGTAGAGATCCTCTACTCCCTTATCCTTTTATTTCAAGAATCCTTCCTTTGATTTTAAGTTGAATTAGCAAGATAACTCCTTCTTTTCTATTCCTATCTTCTCCCGTCACCCTATCCCTTTGATTTACCTTTTCCCTAAAACCTTAATACTATATAGGTTGGGTTTTGGGTTAAATATGGATATAATAATGATGTTTTGGGTATTTAGGGATTGAATAAGTTGTTTCCTTGTTTGATTGGTCATCATCCATTGAAGGAGACACATTACAAATATTTTACACTTGAACGAGATAGGTGTTTATTTACTATTTATTTATATCATTTTCTATGATATTCTTTAATTTTTTAAAATTATTTATTTAAAAATTATGATTATATGTGTACCCGTGAGGTGATTAAAAATGGGTTTCAATGGTTTCCACACTTAGCATAAAGGGGGTTTTGTAATTTTTCATGTTTTATTATTTAAATTAGAAGTTTATGAATTCCAAGCGCTTGATAAAATATCCAACTAGTTTCTACATAGTGTCATTAGTTATTTTAAAAGGGGTTTTTAACATTGGTTTATAATTTGTAGGGATATTTATGTGTTTGAAAAGAGGTCCATTTTAAAATGGGTTTTTTATCTATGTGAAATTTTTTTTAAATCTTGATAGCCTTGTGATAGTTTTAAAGTGATTTCTATGAAGGGGTTTGATATATAAATGGATTTTAAAGGCTATTTTTATGGAATGGTTTTAAATTTCTATAAATAATATTAACATTCTAATATTGATTTCAAATTCTAGCTTGTAAGTTAAAGAAAGAGTTTTATTTTATCTTGAATTACCCTCAATTGTGAGCCCCTTGATAAATATTATATCTTTTTTAGAATTCTATGTCATAGAATAATGTTTTATATTTCCATATTTTCATGTGATTATTATACATGGATGTGAAATGGGATATTAGTTGAGTGGGTGTAGGAGGTGATATGTACTTTAATTAAAATACTTTGAAATTTTTTATTTGATGATGTCCTATTTTATTTTTTTACTCACCTCCACTTTGATTTATTTCATGGGAATACTAAGAAAATAAGTTGGATATATAAATAATTAAAAATCATAGTATGTATTGTGAACTAACTAGGGTGTGTTACCCAGTTAGACAAGATAAGTTATAATGGGTTTAAATATGTTCATGTGGTATCTTGAGCATTCTCGATATGGATTATATAGCACAAATAGTTTTATAGGAGTATTGGGATGTGGATATAATCTTTAGTATCAACCTAGGGTTTCATTCTCTAGTCCAGTATTATATTAATTGAGTCATAGGGTGTTTCCCATGATACTTGGTTCCTATTGAGAATTGTTTAGGGGATCCCATTATGGACTTGTTTGTATCACTTAACATTTTTTGATTGCATGACAACATTGTTGGGTTGTATTCACTACTCCTTATTGATATCTCAGTACATTACATTTTTTATGTTCTTATATAGTTTTCATTTACTTTTAACCTAATTAATAAAGTGTACTGAATGTGTGGGTTGAAAGGAAAAATCATTTTTGTCCTAAAAACAATATTTGTAAAAATAGGAAGAAAAGGATTCGGTTCCACTCATAAATTTAAAAGATATCTTTTTTATTGTTTAAAAACGATTTTAAAGGGAACAAATTGAAATGATATTTTGATTACAAAATAATGGTTTTGGGACAGTTTAGACTCTTTTATTTTCTAAAGGTTTTACCATGGTTTTAGAATAAAAATAAATAGAGTCTAATACATGTTTTTTTTATTCTTTCACATGTGAAAACTAATTTTTATAAATTAAGTTTAAACTATAATTTATGGAATATGTTATAAAAACCACTACATAGACTCTTTGGTGAAATCCTACTAGATATATCTCACACCCTACATATACATAAATGTATGTGTGTATGTGAATCTTGGATGTTTCCTCTCAGGTACCTAGTATTTGATTTGGTTTTTTTATTATTTTTTGGGTTCTCATATGTATGAGTTGAGCTATAGTGAGTGACCTTGTATTACATGGTGGATAATAGAGTTGTTTGGGTTCTATTTTGTTTTCTAGGTCAAGTATATATAAGACACTTCTTCTAAAAATTTTATTTTTTATTTTATTTATTTATTTTTTCCCTTTCATTCATGATAGATATTGTTTTTATTTTGAGTTAAGTAGGTTTCTTTCTTAGAATGTTCCATGTTTGTCTTGTTATTTATTTTGTATCTTCTTATTTTTCATGAATGGACATCCAATGTAAAAATAGGTCACACTAGATTCTTGGTAGTTTACTATAAAGTTTATATTATTAAATGAGGGTGAAACCATTTACAAGTGCATATTTTTATTATCCTAGAACTAGTTTCCATCCCATGGGGATCAAGATTACTCTTTAGGCCTAATGGCATATCAAATTGGGTGTCATTTCAGGTTATCTCAAATTGGTTCATTACAAATAGTATCAGAGCCAAGGTTCTTAAGTGGGCTTAGGTTTCTAAAGCACTCTATTATTATTTAGGTGTGTCATACTAGAATGGATATTAGTATTTTAACTAGGAATTAGAAGGTTGGTCATGTGTAGGTGCTTGATCACCAACTTTGATGAAAATTCTTAACCTTTCATAGGTAATCAGGATTTGGATTTCATTTGGATTATTTTTTTGATTACATCTTGATAGGATAATGATTTTATCCTCATTGGAAATATATGAGTTTCATTGGGGTTTGTTCTTAGAGTTTTTGGATAAAAACATAAAAATAATTGTAGGTGTGAGGTTAGATTGAATGACCTAACAAAAAATGCAGTGAATAAACACTTGATTATGAAAAAAATTTCAAGAACTGAAGCATGATTAGTTCATGGTCCATTAAACCTTGAATAAAATTCAATTATTATTCTAGATCTTGTTAGTTTTTAATTTTATACCCCTTGATTCTTACATTTCCTTGAGTGGTTTGGTAATGGGAAAAGGATTTAGGTGGATTTTCTGGTTGGTTAATATTATTGTAATGAATTTTAATTTGGATTGTGGAGTGATCTTGATTATGTAATATTTTGAAATTTAACTATTAAACATATCCTTGTTGGAATTCACATGTTGGCCTCGTGCATTCCATCTGACATCAAATTTGATGCCTGTGCTTTTCGCATTAAGAACTTTAGCTAACACAGTCAAACTACGAAGCACCTGTGTTTTCTGTGACGTCAGTCTTTCATCCTCGACCATTTCATCGATATAAACATCATCAATATGTTCATATGAAATGGTAGTAATGACATGTGCATATGGTTGTTGGACCTCAACACTAGGAGAAACAACTGGTTTAGAAACTTGCTGTTGCTCTGCATTGTGAGCAGCAGTAGCAGCAACAGCTTGAGAGACTTGTTCAGCTTCGAGGTTAGGAGCACCAGAACATACGGAAGTCATTATCTGCAAAAGTGGTCAAACAGTTAATTTAGATTACATAAATTCAGTAATGATAATACAATAACATGAGATAACAAGATCTATATTACAAACAGAATATAACATGTTTATTGAACTCTCTTTCATTTTTTCAAAGGCTGAAGGGATTTGACACCTTTATCGATTATCCAAATCCCTTCATTGTGGTCTCCTCTAACATACAAATCGTCATCTACATTGGGACTACTATGAAATGATTACGATGTAACACTGAAAGGATCATCCTCAATTGAATTTTCATCAGACCCTTTAGTAGCTTTGGAAGATAATAGAGCAATCGACCACTTTCTGTTTGTAGGATCTGGAACATAAAATACTTGTACCTCTTGTGATTCCATTATAAATTGTTCGTCTTTATACCCTTATTTACTAAAATCAACTTTCACAAATACCAATTCATCTATTTTAACACCAATGTTGTTATTAACCCAATTGTATTGAAAAATCAGAAACTGGAATGTCGTATAATCAAACTCCCATATTGGTTTGATAATGTCAAAGTATGACATATTCACATAAATTGGATTTCTATCCTTACTACCAGAAACATGCATCGCTTCAGCCACAAGTGTAAATCCACTATTTTTCATGGTACTATCTTCATCATGTTCATCTGTATAGAATGTGTAACCATTAATTACATAACCATTGTAAGATAATACATACACACTTGGTCTGGAGACTATCTATCGAAGTCATTCTAAAATTGAATTTGGATTTTCATCTAACTACTTAAAAATATGGTCCTAAAACCATCCTATAAACTGGTGATTATGTGTATTTGATATCTATTTTTCATCCCTTGATGGATTAAACTGCCTAATTATTTATTTGTGGGTTTCAATATATGGAGAAACCTCCCAACTATTATGAAAAACATAAAGGTGGGCCTGCTCCCAATCTGTAATATTGATTATCACAACATCTCTTCTAGAAATTCCTTCACCCTCAATGCGTCTAGTGTGACAAGATTTCAGGAGACCAATGCTTTCCACATCAAATAGGTATTTGGTATATAATTCAATGGATTCCTTAACAATATATCACTCCACAATAAAACCCTTTGGCCGAAGTTAATTTTTTTCATACCCTTTAAAAATATTCATATACCGTTCAACGAGGTATATCCATCTATATTGCACAGGACCAAAAAATCGACTCTCTCTCACCAAATGAACCATAAAATTAACCATCATATCAAAGAATTTTGGTGGGAAGAACATTTCTAATTCACATAATATGATGAAAATTTCTCTTTCCATAGCTGGAAATTTCGTCGGGTCTAAAACTTTGCTGCATATAGCTTTGAAAAATAAACAAAGTTTGGTTAATGTATGATGAACATTCTTGGAAAAAATGCAATGTAAAGCTATAGGGATTAAATCATGCATCAAAACATGGTAGTCATGTGATTTCAAACCTTTTAACTTCAAATCATTCATTGAAACAATGTTCTTGATATTTGATGAATACCCCTATGTAACCTTTACATCATTGAAGAAGTTTCAGAACTAATATCTCTCCTCCCTGGAAAGAGTATAAGCAGCTGGAGGAAGAAACATTTGATTTTCACCCTTCACGGGAGCCAACTCTTCTCATATTTCCATGTAAACCAAGTCCAACATTGCCTTAATTTCATCCTTTGTTTTTACAGGGGCATTTAGAAATGTTCTGATAACATTGTCACATACATTTTTTCCACATGCATGTTATCAAAAAAATATATAACGTATAGACAATTCTAGTATGGTAATTCAAAAAAAAAACCGATCTCTTTTTCCATCCAATTTTCGTAAGGTTTTTTTAAAATGGTTTACCTAAAACAGTGTTTACATTTTTTAATTTCTCAAAAAATTGATCACCTGTTAGTGGAGATGATTTTTTGAATTTTTTTGAACTTCCATTGAATGATGTCGTACAAGATCGGTACTTATGCCAATGGGGTAGAAATCTACGATGTCCTAGAAAAACAAGTTTTGATGAATGTTTCAACCTAATTTATTTCGCATCTTATTTGCACATAGGACACCCTTGAGTTCCTTTAATTATATAGCCTGAAAATTTTCCATAAGTAGGGAAATTATTTATCGTCCCATACAACATCACTCTCAACGTGAAGTATTCACTTTTATAAGCATAATACAACTTAACACATGAATCCCACAATAACTTTGAATCCTTGATCAAAGGAGCCAAATAAACATCAATATCATTACTTGGTTGTTTTGGTCCTGATATAAGCATAAATAACTTGATGAATTTCCAATTCATGCATAACTAGGGTGGAAAGTTTTAATTTACCAACATAACAGGACATGTACTCTGAGTGCTGGTTTGAAAACCAAAAGGATTCACTCCATCTATAGATAACGCAAGATGAAGGTTTCTCGGATCATTTTCAAATTCAGGATACTCATGATCAATTCTCTTCCATTGAGAAGAGTCAGTCGGGTAATGTAATTTCCCATATTTATTTAATTTATCTACATTCCACAACAATTGTCTTGTTGTTTGTTCACTTCCATATAGATGCCTAAACCTTGGAATGATTGGAAAGTACCATACAACTTTCATAGGACTGGATTCATCTTTCTTGTATCGAGAAGCACCACACTTTGGGAATTCTATAAGTGATTTTTTTCTCCTTGCGAAACAATATATAGTCTTTCAGGTAGGCATGTATTCTTTCAAAAATCATACCCATCGAGTGTAGCATTTGTTTAGCATCATATGTCCGACTTAGGAGCTCATTATCTTCTAAGAGCATATCATTCAAGAGATAAAGTAGTTCCGTAAAACTAACATCACTCCATCCGTATCCTGCTTCTAATTTATACAACTTTAGTACAACTGACAATGCTATATATTTAGTGCAACCAGCATACAATGGCGTCTTTTCACAACTCTTTAACTTCTCAAACAATTTTGGGAAATCATAGAGTTCATGTTCAATTGTCCATGTCATTTCCTTAATATGATCTTCATCATCATTGACATCTATAATCACATCCTCCATACAATCTTCTTCATCATCCATATTTGTAATCATATCTAATTATCCATAAAACATAGTTTTATCCCATCCAGTAGCTACATTCACTTTTTCTCCATGTTTATTCCAACATTTATAACTCTGATCTATTCTGGGACATATAAAATGTTATTCTAACTCCTCTATAGTAGTTAGTCTAGAATAACAACAACTTAAACATAGACAAAGGATTTGAGAAGGATCCTTTGCACGATTCTTTGCAAACTTGATGAACTCTTTCACTCGGTTCTCATACTCTATTGTCAAACTATTAGCATCTATCCTATATTTATTCATATCCATCCTATTTGAATCTCAAATATTATTATTTATGATTTAAATACAAAAAAGACTTCAAAATACAATAGAAGAGAACCAATTCCTTATAAAAATAGAGATTAATAGAGCCTAACCATTTCCAATAAAGATTTAGAAATAAACAGAACCAGGATAGACCCCCCCATCAAAATAAACACACTTTACAGCCCCCTTACCAGTAGTTATAGAACTCACCACCCTTGCAACAAAATATTAAACATCCTTTTAACCACCCCTACCAGCCACCTCATTCATAATAAAACAATCACATTAAACATCCAAAAACTAGTGACCAAACTCAAGTAAAATGAAAACAAGGAAAAACTTTTGATGAAAAAACTAATATAGTAGATACATTTCCAAACACAATGGGGTTTGCGGGGGATACAAATAACCTAGGTTTATCCAAAATTACTATGGAATATCATAGTTTTTGTTACCCAAATTAACATAAGAAATAGAAAATTGAGGTTAGTGAACATAAATTCTATCATGAACATCTAAAGGATATGAAATAACTCTCCCTCACCTTCCCTAAACTTGTAACTAATATCCAAAGACACGTCTGACATCCATTCTATAAAAAAGTACATCCCTATACAAATGGATAAACAATAATCCCATAGTGTTAAAAAACTCACACATGAGGGGATAAAAGAATCAAATAGTGATAAAACATCCTTCACAAGGGGGTGAATTGTTCAAGGCTAAATCAAGAGGGCCAAAAAATATTTAAAAGATACACTATATAAAGTGTAATCTAGACATTTACTATAAACAATAGAATAGAATTCCAATCCAGTTCACACTTCATAAATCCTCACTTAATAAAAATTAAAAATTTATTAGAATCACAATCACACCATACAAAAATTTCCAAGACATCGTTTAAATAATTTTACATTCTCATTGAAATATGAAATAATCCAAATAAGGCTCCATGAATCCTACTCCTCGATAACTCAATTCCTAGAATTTCAAAGAAATCTACATTTTCCATAAAAAAACTATTTTATATTTTTACTCACACCAAAACCCATTTTAAATACATTTTCCATTAACCACACATTTGAAAATTTTCATTTTTATTAAACAATAGAAGATAATATAGTTAATAAACCAACTTCATGGGTTGAACCCCCTTGAAAAATCAAACTTAAACCAAGAATAATTTCAAAACATGCCATTCATAATTTGAGCAACTTACAACTCATATTTAAAAATTCATAACAATCCAAACATGCAAAATTATTATCTTTCCTTTTTAAAACCAACACCCAAACCCACTCCCACCTCTAGTTCCTTTGAAAACATATTTCACGCCTTTCAAAAATACCATAATACCCTTTATAATAAGTATTAAATTACAACACACACAAAACATAACCATTTCCTTTATTAAAATTCATTTGAAACACATACACATGAAAAATGATTTGAAAACACAATTCGCACAACAAATTAATTTATAGAACAAGAATAAATGCACAAAAAAGCCTATTAAAAACATCTAGAAATTATAGGGCATGGAACCACTGACATTGGGTGAATAAATTTCTGAAATTCAATGTGAAACCCCGATCACACCTCAACTGCACCACAAAGAAAACCTAACAAGGAAAGATTTACCCAAAAAAAAGATTAAACCTTAACACGCAGGATTAAATCCTATCAATGGAACCCTACCCTCTGGAAAATATAAACCTTATAGAAGAAGTGGGAGACTTAGATAGAGTAGATTACACCCGTGATGGAGGGATAGAAGAAGCTTTGAGTGGTCAGGGAGCCTTCTGCGCTACATTAAGAGGGGAATGAATGACCACCATTGAGAAATGGAGGAGTAGGGTTCGCAGGGAGTAGGATCCAGTAGGGAGGAGGAGAAGTAGGGATCATGGGGAGGAGGATTCACAGAAGGGGTTAGAGGGGGAGGATAAGGAGTAGGGTTCGCGGTGGAGTAGGGCTAGCGGAGGAGGTCTAGAAAAGAGAAGATCAGGGGGGGGGAGTTGTCGCAGGGGTACAGTACCGCAAGAGCTTGAGGGAATGATAAACAGAGGGAACTGTGCACCTCATTATATATAATGGGACTATGGTTTTATCAGTGCTAAAAAAGCAGTGATAAAGGAACCATTTATCAATGATGTTTTAGCACTAATAAATGGATTCTTTATCAGTGCTAGAAAAGCGATGATAAAGGGATCCTTTATCAACGCTTTTAATTAGAACTGATAAAGAATTACCTTTATCAACGCTTTCTTACTTAGTGTTGATAAAAGGTGGAACTTCCCTTTCCTGTTTTTATAGTATTAGGAATTTAAAATGATATCAAAATGTGTTTTGGTATGAGGTAGTGTTGTTAGAGGTAGAGTTATGTTTTTAGGACATGGGAGGTAGACCAATTTCATGCATGGATAACATGAAATCAGTTGAAACCCAAGTTTCCAAGGGATTTCCAGTGTTGGTACTAGGAACTCTAGGGGGAGTGAGATGTTAGATTCAATCAAGAATCCCAATATGGGATGGATGATACCCAGAATGTGTCATAGGACTCAATCAACATTTAGTGTTTCATTCATGTATCATGATAGTGGCATGCTTAGGGAATGATAGATGTGACTATGGGTGGTGTTTGTTGACATGTTTCCTAATCACGATCCATTATCAATTAAAGAAACTTATAATATAATCAATTTTTTCTCAATACATTATAATGGTTGATTATATTAATATAGATCCATTTGGATTTTTGATTGATTTTGATTGTCATTTTTTGACCACTATAGTGTAATTAATTTTTATGATGGTTGGTTTTTGATAAAAATCTATTTTAGGATGAGAAACTAGTTTTGTATGAAAACTCATGTGGTGGAGAAATGTGTTCATAAATGGTTTTAATAATTTGATATTACTTAAAATTATCATGAAGCATGTGGTTTTAAAATGGGTTGGATTTTATGGTTTGAGGAACTTATAATAAAAATGTTTTAGAAAATTGTATTTAAAATAGTTTTTGAAATTGGATTTCAAAATAAATTTTGGAAATAAGATAATCTATTAGGAATTGACCTGATAGGCTAGGGATTTTGAGATTTTGGTTTTGACAAGGAACCCTTGGATACCATTGGGTGATTTGAATACTTGGGTGAGTTTTGATGTGTGTTGGATTTAGAAGAAGAAATTGGTAACTGTGAAAGATGTGTTTGATTAGATTTTTGGTGTTATAGAAAAGTGTTACCTGGATGTTTAAATTGTGTTCTCAACTCATGTTCCATTTTTTTTGAACTACCTAGTTTGGTTGGTGGGTGTGAGATTGATTTGGTTTGATGATGGAAAAAATTAACAAAAACTTGTCTGGGTTGGGTTTTCAAGGTTTTTGGTAGTTGATCAGGAGATATACGGTATTTCTCTTGTTTATTTAATGGGTATACTATGGTTGTTTCAAGAGATATTCTTGTGGATGTCTGATGAGATAGGTTTTTGATTTTGGGATTGAGTATCTGAGTGTTTGTTTTGATGGGTCTATGGTTTAGACTGGTTGATTTGTGTGTTTCAGTAGGTGGATCGTATAGGGGGATAACCATTAGCCAAAATAAGCTATTTATAGTGTAATGTTATGGTGGGGAGTACCATAATCGAATAGTTGAATCGGTGGTGAAAACTACAGTGTTTTGGGATCAATGAGTGTGGTTGAGCACCATATTAATATTTGGTGATTGGTACTTCATGTTTGCATTTAGATATGAGTGAGGTGGTCATGTCCAATTGTTACGCATGGTAATTGATGGGATGTGAGTGAAGAAATTCTAGGGTTTTGGTTCAACGAGGAAAAAATATGTATACTACTGTGGTAGGTAGCATCAAATTGGTCATGTAATTGAAACCATCATGTGTGTTATGGTGATAGAAGTGGTAGAATCCGAGAGAGAGTTAGATCAGTGATGTGTTGATGATTTTTGGAAGAGTGTGATGGTTAGATGAGTTGGTTGAGGATCTAATCATGGATTTACACCAAGAGTTGGGTTCTGAATTTCATGTAGGAATAGAGTGATTTCTCAATTCCTCTAGGAGTTAAGGCATTGTGATTAGGTGGTATAATGATATGGTGATTCATTAGTAGGTTAGGCTGAGTGTTTTTGGGTGAAGTTGACTAGGGGAATAATGACTAATGGCTTGTCATAGAAATTGAAATTTTGAATTAAAAACTACATCAAGAACTTTTTTGGGGAGAGGTTGATGTGATTATTGGATCAAACCAGCCTTTGGGAAAAAATATGATATATCTGGGCTTGGTTCTTAGAGTTTCATAAGAGAAGTATGTTGGGAGTTTGGAGACGAAATAAAAAGCATTAGCAATGAATTATTGACTATGGCAGGTCATGTATGATAGTGGAAGGACTATAATGACTTCTTGAGAATTAAAAAAATTATGGTTTGGAGTTTTTAATAACCCACATCATTATGGGTTGGTGGAAGTCATGGTGAATTTTAACTTTGGTCTAAAAGTAGAGAATTTTTGGTGAATTGGGACTCATGTTGGGAGTCTGGGCATTGGAACTTCTTAAAAATATGTTTCTGGATGTGGAATGTGTAATGTTTAATGTTTTAGGTGCTTGGGTGGGTGTTAGAGTAGGGCCAGGTTAACCCCATTTATATTTGTGGTTATAGGCTGCAGACCATGCTGTATCCTGATGGGCAGTGCCATGGTGATATTTGCAAGGAAGAGACCACATCACAACATAAGTGATATGCTATGGTGAGTACCCAAAATGAATGTGTTTCAAGGTTTTACCCCTTCACCTTTTCATATGGTAGTACCACAACCTTGGGACCATACCACAACATGGTCCTTGTGTGATATAACCATATCACAACCCAAGGGGTAGTGCCGTGGAGAGTGCATAGGAGGTAGGACCTCGAGCTTTCCCTCTAGGTGGTATACACCATGAAGCTCCACTCTATACCACATTTAGAGGTTAGGGGAGTTACCCTATGATTTAAACTAAGGTTTTGTTCCGTATATCACCCTTGGTGTATCAATTTTACATCGTGGCCCCTATGGTCATGCTATAAAGGGGCCTCACCTAGTTTTTTCGAGGGTCTGTTTAGTGTTTTTACACAGATCATATTTGGAATTCCATTAGTCTTACCATCATTTTTGTAAACCAAAATAGGGGGAAAGCCCTATTTAGATCTCATAATCCCTCTCTCTATATCTCTTTGATTTTGGTGGTTTATGATCATTTCATTGTGTCTATTCTTGGTAAGATCTATCTTCTTCTTATTGTTGTTGTTGTTTCTATCATTTGTCTTCCTCTAATTTTTAGTCTACTGGGTAGGGATTCAGGGGGAAAATTACCCCATAGCTGTAAGAACTCGGAGCTTCGGTTTCACGTACAGATCTCTTTTATGGGCTTTTTAAGGAAAAATAAAGAATCTGGAAATTTTCAGAGTACATGCCATGTAGTTTATGAGTACACGCCGTGTACTCCTTGGCCACTCGAATTCGTGTGTTGGAAGAGACTAGGCCATACCCATGGTGTATAGGGGTGACGTGGAGGCCGATTTTGGCAGAGTACGGAAAAAACCCACTACACGCTGTGTACTTTAAGAGTACACACCGTGTACTTTTTTTATTTCATTAATCGACCCGGGGTTGCACCTAATGACGAAAAACATCTTCTTCTCCACCTAATTCTATCCAGAACGTCTGAGGAGGTCGTTTCTTCTCTGAGCCACCGATCCATCACCAGTTGTCCGAATCAAACTCCGTCGGTTGCAGAAGAATCACAGCGGTGGGTTCTTGGTTCTTCTTTAGCCTCGTTTTTTGATTCCTCCTCTTGTGTAAGTTATCTGAGGTTAAAAATTTTAGACGTTTTTGAATATCTACTCCATTATAGGATGATTCACGGGCCGAGGTTCTAGTATATCGATCTTCGAGGATCGAGGTAGTTTGTTTGTTTCCCTACATTGAAGTTCTTTGTGTTTTGGTTGCAAAAGTGTCGGATACCCATGTATCGGGTATCCCGGGTTTAGGATTTTGATCCTATTGTTTATTTTCCCTAGATTTCTTGTTATCTTATGATGAATTGCTGATAATTTATTCTTGGTTTCATGTTTTAGGATCACCCCATGGGTGTTTCTCCCATTGTTTGGTTGTTTATCATCATCTGGCACCGTTTCCTGTGAGGCAACCCTATTGCAATTGTTTGTTTACTTGTTATTACTGATTGCATGTTTTGACTACTTCTTAAATTCTCTTGATGTATGGTAGATATTATCCAAGTAGTTTTTCAACTTCTTAGGGCTGTTGTCAGTCGATTACGCATGACTGGACTGCTCAGGGCTGTGGGAACCTGGTGAAGAAGATCAAAGAGGGAATAGACGATTAAGTTCTTCCCTAGAGGGTCTGTTGGTTTTAGTTTCGTACGCATGAACTATGGTAATATGACTTTGTGCTTCCCAAGAGTGTTCTTAGTTTAACCACTCATTGAGACCACAGGAGGAATTAGACGTAATTGCTTCCTCAGAGAGTCTGTAGCTATCGTTGCAAGACTATAGGGGAATTTACGTAAGAGCTTCCCAGAGTGTCTGTACCTTGGTTGTTTACTGAACTATAGGGGTCTGCTAGTTTAATCCACCTAGAGAGTCAGTGTGAATTTTGATGGTTGGTTGTGACGAGTCCACCAAGCCAAAGAATAAGCTTGGGTTTTGTACTGCTTGTGTTTTGGTAGTCTTTTTAGATACCTGCTGTGTTACTTGCTTATCAGGGACTAGAAAAATTTGCTGGTTTTCCATGGTTGTGTAATTAAATGAATGTGAATGATAATTGGTAGAATTGTTTACTGCATTATTTACATTTACTTTTTCTATATCACTCACAGACAGTAGGGAACAAATCTTATGGTGGTCGCCTACTGGGATTAGTCTCACACCCTGTTTGGGTCATGATTTTCGGCCCAAACAGATTATATGGTTACAGGTATAGGTAGGGATTGTGGCACTTCTACCTCTGGTACTTGATTGCTGGTTAGATCTAGATAGCATGAGACCGAGATTTGTTCTGCGATGCTACTAGAGTTGCTGTTTACATTTAGTATTTTGGTTTCAGTTGTATTTTAGCACGTTGTTTTGTTTACTACTTCCCATAGATACATGTACCGTACTGCATCATTATTATTATACCAGACTTTCCTTTTACTTTCAGTTCAGTTGTTTCATGCTATTTACTGCTTCAGCTATTGTTTATGCTTATTCTCCCACTACATACTTTACCAAATGAGGGCATAGTTTCCCCACTGACTCACCAAGGCCCTCGCTGCTAGTCGGCAGCCTCTGGCGTTTGGGGAAACGTGCTTGAGGTCATGTGGTGAACTGGGTATGGGGAACCAGTTGTGTGGCTCCGGATTCGGATCGTTACAAAGTGGTATCAGAGGGGTTTTCTTCCTTTCTATTACCTTACTATTTTGTGACCATAGACAGGGATAGGAAGAAATTGGTAGTTAGTACTTAACTGTGTACGGGAGTAATTAACCTGTGTACATGGAAAAGCTACATTACCTCGTGATTTCAATTTTTGGTTTTTGAAAATGTTACAGTTTATTATATTTCACCATTGGTTGATGCATTTTTTTTTGTTACAGTTTATATGATTATGGTTATATTTGGTTGCAACCCGATGAGATGAGGGTGTGCCATCTCATGCATCGTATAGGCACTGGGTAGGAAATCACTTTTCATGCATTTTACCATGCCATCTAGGGTGCATTAGAATTGCATGCTGTTGTGATAGATGTCGTGATAGATTATGCATGCCGTTGTGGTAGTTGTTGTGATAGAAATACTTGTTGCAATGATAGAGTATTACTTCTTTTACAGCCTGTTTAGCATGGGTGCCAAGCTCTGGTCTTGGAGGTGTGATGGGCCCTCGTGGATCAGAATTTGGTGGATCTTTATTATTATGATGTTTACTAGTTGTATGCATTTTTAGGATGCCAAGCTTTGATTCGCGGGGTGTATGGGCCCCCACGGATTGGAATTTGTCACATAGCAGGTTGTTTTCAGTGTTTCTGGCATTCAGAGCAGTTTCAGAGCTACTGCCTGGAAAAACCCAGAATACACGGTGTGTACTTATTTCATACAGGCTGTGTAGTTTTTAAACCGTGTTACTATCTGTGTAAACAAAAACACGGGGTGTCGGAGAATCTTCAGGGACACATAGTGTACTATAAGTACAGGCTGTGTAGTAGTCAACCGTGTACCCGGCCGTGTCACTAACAACACGGGTTTGGGAAACTCGTGTAGTACACGCCGTGTGTTCTAAGAACACGCCATGTAGGTTTCTTCTGGGTAACCGGCCGTGTCACGAACAACACGAGTCGGTGTTATACATTATTACATGTTGTGTTTGTTCGGAACACGCCGTGTAGGGGTCAACCATGTTGCCGGTCGTGTAACCTGCTACACGGGTCTCCGAGCCTATCTAGTACACACCGTGTGTTATAAGAACATGCCATGTAGTTTCTTCTAGGTACCCAGCCATGTCACGAACAACACAGGTCAGTGTTATCTTCTCCAATACACGCCGTGTTTGTTCGGAACACGCCGTGTAAGGGGTTAGCCGTGTGGCCGACCGTGTAACCTGCTACATGGGCCACCGAATCCTGGCTTGTACATGCCGTGTCCTTAGTGCACACGCCGTGTAGTCTAGAATTAGGAGGACCGTGTAGGTTAGTCATGCAAAAAGACTTGGGTAGGGGAGTGGAGTCAAAGTATACTCCATGTTTTAGGACAACACACTGTGTAGTCCGGAGTGTTACACAACCAATGGTGGCAGAATTACACGCCATGTAAATGGCTTTAACAAACACGCCGTGTAGTTTAAATACACGTCACATAGTTCAGTTTTTCTAATTTATGTGTTTCTCTCTTCTGTTCTCGTTTTGTAATCTTGTGTTTTTTGTTCTTGTTGATCCTAAATCTAGAGTGTGCTTTTGACCTTTCAGGGTTATGGCACCAAGACGTCCTCCCATTACATTCCAAGAACCAGGCAGTGACCGTACACCTGATACGGAAGACCAAGGACTACCTGTAGTTGCGCCGATCATTCCGAACATGGAACCCACAGTGATTCAAGACATTGGTTCCAATGCTCAGTTCAGAGAGGGTTTCATGAGGTTCATGCAGACCTTCCAGGGAGCTCAGCAGCCTTCCCCGTCTATGGAAGAGCTGACGCGAGTCTTCCAGTAGCAGCATCCTCCCACTTTCACAGGGGATGGAGGACCTCAGGTTGCAGAGTCATGGATAGAAACCATTATTTCCATCTTCGAGCATCTGGAGACACCCCTAGATAGAAGGGTGAAGCTCACAACCTACATGCTGTGAGATTCTTCCAAGAGATGGTGGGATGTAGTCTCACAGGCAGGGCGCCCGCGGACTATGGCTTGGGACAAATTCCAGCATATGTTCTACGGCTACTTCTATCCAGCGATGCTGAGGGCCGACAGGGCCATATAGTTCATGAACCTACAACAGGGTACTCTTTCGGTTATGGAGTATTCCTCCTACTTCACCGAGTTATAGTGTTTCTCTCCCGTTCTGAGAAATGACGAGCTGTTTTTGGTGAGGAAGTTTGAGGAAGGCCTCAAACCAGAGATCGGATCTAATGTGAACATTTTCCAGTTGACTTATATTACTCTGATAGTCAACCAGGCGTTGATCACCGAAATAAATCTGAGGGAGACTGGAGCTGTTGACAAGGGTGGTTCAACATCCAAGGCTGAGTCATTTCATACTGACAGCAGGAAGTGCCACCGAGAGTCTACTTGTGGTGACTCGAGGAAGCGAGGTATATCTTCTGGTAGACGAGATCTTTCTTATAGAAACCAGGTGGTGTGCTATCATTGCGGAAAGAGCGGGCATAAGAAGCCTCAGTGCCCGAGGGATCTAGTGGAGTGCCGAGCTTGCGGCAAGATGGGTCATCTGCAGCATTTTTGCATGGTTATTCTTCCAGCGGCTAGTGAAGGAGGATCTGTTTCTACCCCTCGTTCAGGAGTAGGATTACCAGTCCCGTAGAAGACTGGGGGATGGAGTTCTTCAGGTCGTTCAAGACAGGGTAGAGGCTACAGACGTGGTGGTCAGGCTCAAGGGAGATCAGCTCAAAGATATCAGGCTGCTACACAGGGCCGTGGTACTGTCCAGATGTTTGCAGTAGAGCAGATTCATCGGGAGCAGGATCATGGACCTTCCACAGTTCGAGGTACGATCCTTGTAGCCTCAGTTTTATCTTCTGCACTTTTCGATACCGGAGCTTCTCATAGTTTTATTTCTGTGCACACTATGGAGAGCCTTAGACTCACTGTCCTTACTTCTGAGGATACCTTGGCACTAGACACTCCTTTGGGACATAGAACTTATAATATGCATCAGTGCAAGGAGTGCCCCATAGAGGTTGGTGGGTGTCACTTCGTGTGGGATCTTTATGTCCTAGAGATGACAGGTTATGATGTCATTCTTGGAATGGACTGGCTAGTTCCTTTTTAGGCCTTTTTCTACTGTTATCGCCACAGGGTGAGTTTCACATCACTAGAGGGTGGGTCTTTTCTTCACAAGGGAGAATGGGATGTCCAGGCAAGCAGAGCTAGACCAGAACATCATGGGTTGGGCAGAGTTACGGACCAGATTTCTAGTTTATATCTGGATGATCAGGGGACCTCTCAGATATATTTTCCTCCAGTGGTTGATCGCTTTACAGATGTATTTCCATAAGACTTTTTAGGTTTGACTCCGGAGCGTGAGGTAGACTTCTCGATTGAGCTTGTTCCAGGAGCCGCATCGGTATCCATACCTCCTTATAGGATGGCTACACCTGAGTTGTAAGAGCTCAAGAAGCAGTTGGAGGAGTTGTAGGCTAAGGGTTTCATCCGAACCAGTACTTCCCCTTGGGGTTCACCTGTGTTGTTTGCGAAGAAGGTAGATGGTACCTTATGGCTTTGCGTGGATTATCGGAAGTTAAACCAGTTGACGGTCAAGAACCAATATCCCTTGCCGAGGATGGATGATCATTTTTATCATCTTTGAGGAGCCAGGGTGTTCTCGAAGATTGAATTGAGATCCAGCTATCATCAGTTGCGGGTTAGACCATCTGACATACCTCTCACAGCTTTCTGAAGCAGGTATGGTCTGTACTAGTATACGGTTATTCTGTTCGGCCTCACGAACGCGCCAGCAGTTTTCATGGAACTGATGAACCGAGTGTTCCATCCTTACTTGGATTCTTTCTTCATGGTCTTTGTGGATGATATCTTGGTGTACTCTCACACTTGACATGACCATGAAACCCATCTTAATATCGTTTTGAGTATACTGAGGGAGCATCGGCTCTACGCCAAACTCTCAAAGTGCCACTTTTGGATGGATGAGATTCACTTCCTGGGTCATGTCATCTCAGAGACAGAAGTATCAGTAGACCTAGAGAAGGTGAGAGTAGTAGTTACCTAGGAGCAGTCGAAGAACGTCTTCAAGGTACATAGTTTCTTGGAACTGGATGGTTACTACAGGCGGTTTATACAGGACTTATCATTCTTAGCAGCACCGTTGACGGGCTTGACTAAGAAGGGGGTGAAGTTTGTTTGGTCAGAAGCCCGTGACTCAGCCTTCTAGGAGATGAAGGGGATATTGACTTCAGCACCGATTCTAGTTCTTCCAGATCCAGGAAAGATTTATACAGTTTTCTGTGATGCATCTGACATCGGTCTTGGAGTAGTGCTTATGCAGGAAGATCGTGTTGTTGCATACGGATCTCGACAGTTGAGGACACATGAGAAGAACTATCCTACGCATGACTTGGAGTTGGCTTTTGTTGTTCATGCTTTGCGTTGTTGGAGGCACTGTGTCATGGGAGAGCATTTCGTGGTATATACTAACCACAAGAGCCTCAAGTATATCTTCATGCAGTGTGACTTGAATCTGAGATAGTGGAGGTGGGTCGAGTACCTAAAATCTTTCGGCTTCGAGCTTTATTATACACCTGGGAAAGGCAATGATGTGGAAAATGCACTGAGCAGTAGGACTCAGTTGCAGGCAGTTTAGGAGGCCAGCAGTGAGTGGAAGCTCATGGCTATGTTCGCTGAGATGCATTTGGAGGTGCACGACAGACAAGGTCAGACGGTTCTTTCTTCTGTAGCTGTTACCTCTACCGTTTTTGATCGAGTTCGAATGAGGCAGCTATCATACCCTGAAGGCCTAGTCCTATGGGAGGGTGTGTCAGATGGAGACCCTACTCTGGGGTGGATAGTGGGTGATGACGAGGTGCTAAATTTTCAAGGCTACGTATGGGTTTCAGCGGACATACATGAGGAGATGATGCGGGAGTTTCATGCTTCAGCTTGGGGAGTTCATCCGGGTGTCACCAAAATGTACCGAGACTTGCACCGCCAGTATTGGTGGCTAGGTATGAAGAAGGATGTGGCTGGTTTTGTTATGCGGTGTTCCACCTGTCAGTAGGTGAAGGCAGTGCATCAGTGACCAACAGGAAATTTACAGCAGTTACCCATTCTTGAGTGGAAATTTAATGATATCGCGATGGAATTTGTGACAGGTTTACCGAGATCGCCTTGAGGAAATGATGTGGTTTGGGTTGTAGTGGAAAGGATCACGAAGGTTGCACACTTCTTACCGATCAAGGAGACCTTCAGTGTTGAAGAGCTGAGACGGTTGTACATCCGAGAGATTGTACGTCTGCATGGAGTTCCACACTCCATTGTTTCAGACAGGGATGCACATTTTACTTCGCACTTCTGGTAGGGGCTTCAGAGGGCATTGGGTACACAGGTACTTTTGAGTACAACATACCATCCCCAGACTGATGGTCAGTCCGAGCGTACAATCTAGGTGCTTGAGAACATGCTCTGAGCTTGCATTCTATACTTTGGTGGTTCTTGGGATAAGCAAATTACTCTGGTGGAGTTCGCCTACAACAATAGTTTTCAGAAAACTATTCATATGGCACCTTACGAGGCTTTGTACAGTAGGCCATGCCGATCACCTTTATGCTGGCTAGAGGCAGGAGAGGCTGCTTTGCTGGGACCTTATCTTGTTCAGGAGACCTCAGAACAAATAGAGTTGATTTAGAAGAGGATGGAGACAGTACAGTCTCGGCAGAAGTCTTATGCAGATCAGCGGAGATGAACTCTGGTATTCTAGGTCGGGGATCAGTTTTTCCTGCGTGTCGCACCGAGGTTGGGACCCAAGAGGATTCAGAGACAGGGTAAGCTTTCACTGAGATACGTCGGGCCATTTGAGGTTTGGAGAGAGTCGGTCTGGTTGCTTACAGGTTGCAGTTACCTCAGAGATACCAGGCTATGCACAACGTCTTTCATGTTTCCCAGCTTCGACGATATTTCTCAGACCCGTCTCATGTTTTTCAACCCGAGGAGGTTGAGTTAGAGTAGGATGCATCTTTCAAGGAGCATCCTATCAGTATTGTTGATCGTAGGGAAAAATTACTCAGTGGCCGGTCTATTCCTCTGGTACGGGTGCTATGGCAGCACAGCCGTATACAGGACGAGACTTGGGAGAGGGAGGCTGATATGCGATCATAGTGGCCAGAGTTGTTTGAGGTTTCTTCTTCTACGCCTTCCTAGTGAAATTCGGGGACAAATTTCTTTAAGGGGGGAAGTTTTTAAGACCCCGGAGCTTCGGTTTCAGGTACAAATCTCTTTTACAGGCTTTTTAAGGAAAAATAAAGAATCTGGAAATTTTCAGAGTACACGCCGTGAACTTTATGATTACATGCCGTGTACTCCTCAACCACTCGAATCCATGTGTTGGCCGAGATTGGGCCATACACATGGTGTGTAGGGGTGATGTGGAGGCCAATTTTGGCGGAGTATAGAAAAAACCCACTACAGGCTGTGTACTTTAAGAGTACACGCCGTGTACTTTTTTTATTTCATTAATCGACCCAGGGGCGCACCTAATGATGAAAAACATCTTCTTCTCCACCTAATTCCATCCATAACATCTGAGGAGGCTATTTTTTCTCCGATCCACTGATCCGTCACCGGTTTTCCGAATCAAACTTCGTCGTTTTCAGAAGAATTGCAGCGGTGAGTTCTTGGTTCTTCTTTAGCCTCGTTTCCTGATTCCTTCTCTTTTGTAAGTTATCTGAGGTTTAACGTTTTAGATGTCTTTGAAGATCTACTCTGTTCTAGGCCGATTCACGGGATGAGGTTCTAGTATATTGATCTCTCAGGATCGAGGTAGGTGGTTTTTTTCCCTACGTTGAAGTTCTTTGAGTTTTGGTTGCAAAAGTGCCAGATACCCATGTATCGAGTATCCCAGGTTTAGGATTTTGATCCTATTTTTTATATGCCCTAGATTCATTATTATCTTATGATGAATTAATTCTAATTTATGCTTGGTTTCATGTTTGAGGATCACACCACAGGTGTTTATCCCCTTGTTTGTCTGTTTATCGCCGTCTGGAACCATTGCCTGTGAGGAAACCCTATTGCAATTGTTAGTTTACTTGTTATTACTGATTTCATGTGTTTACTGCTTTCTAAATGCTCTTGATTTATGGTAGCTATTATCCAAGTAGTTGTTCAACTTCTTAGGGATGCTATCAGTCGATTATTCACGACTGGATTGCTCAAGGCTATGGGAACCTGGTGCAGGAGATCAAAGAGGGAATAGATGATTAAGTTCTTCCCTAGAGGGTATGTTGGTTTTAGTTTTGTATGTAGGACCTACGGGAATAGGACTTTGTGCTTCCCAAGAGTGTTCTATTTTACCCACGCATCAATACCACATGAGGAATTAGACGTAAGTGCTTCCTATGAGAGTCTGTAGCTATCATTGCAAGACCATAGGGGAATAGATGTAAGAGCTTCCCAGAGTGTCTGTGCCTTGGTTGTTTACTGAAATATAGGGGTCTGCTAGTTTAATCCACCCAGAGAGTCAGTGTGAATTTTGATGGTTGGTTGTGACGAGTCCACCAAGCCAAAGAACAAGCTTGGGTTTTGTACTGCTTGTGTTTAAGTAGTCTTTTTAGATACCTGCTATGTTACTTGCTTATCATGGACTAGAAACTTTGCTGGTTTTCCTTGGTTGTGTAATTAAATGAATGCGAATGATAATTGGTAGAATTGTTTACTGCATTATTTACCTTTACTTTTTCTATTTCACTCACAGATAGTAGGGCATAAATCTTGTGGTGGTCGCCTACTGGGATTAGTCTCACACCCTGTTTGGATCCTGCTTTTTGGCCCAAACAGATTATATGGTTGCAGGTATAAGTAGGGATTGTGACCCTTCTACCTCAGGTACTTTATTTCTGGTTGGCGCTGAAGAGCATAGGACCGGTATTTGGTCCGCGATGCTACTGGAGTTGCTGTTTACATTTAGTATTTTGGTTTCAGTTGTATTTCATCACGTTGTTTTGTTTACTGCTTCCCATAGATACATGTACCGTACTGCATCATTATTATTATATCAGACTTTGCTTTTACATTCAGTTCAGTTGTTGCATGCTATTTACTGCTTCCACTATTGTTTATTCTTATTCTACGGCTGCATACTTTACCAAATGAGGGCATAGTTTCCCCACTGAATCACCGAGGCCCTCACTGCTAGTCAGTAGCCTCTGGCGTTTGGGGAAACGTGCTTGAGGTCATGTGGTGAATCAGGTATGGGGCACCAGTTGTGTGGCTCCGAATTCAGGTCGTTACAATAGTATAGTGTAATTATCCCTCTTGATGGGGATTTCATGAGTTGATTGTAAATGATGTATTAGGAAGATATAATTAAGTCTTCATTTGTTATTTTCCTTGAGGTATATTTCTTCAGGGATTTAATTAGGATTTTGATGATTTTGGGTGAAATTGACCATTAATTAGGGGTTATAATTTATGTGTTTTGTGTGGATTAGGTCTGGGTGAGTGTTAGGAGTTGACCATATCCCATTGTTTATAGTTTCGACACTATGAGGTTGCTCAGTGATTTTGGCATAAATTATGCAAATTTTTTATTTTGGTTTTAAGTGTTTTATTAAATAATTAAATGGTATTTGTTGAAGAGATATGTTTTTTTGGACTTGAAGTAGGTTAGTATGATCTTGGTATGTGTTATGGGTTATCGGTTGAGGTATGTGTCCTCGAACATACTAAGTACCCTATTCAATTAGTGATTTTATATTCTTGTTCTATCATTATTATTATTTTCTATATATTGCATGAATTGTGTGATCTCACCCATAGATTGGGATGGGATCACATTGAATTAATCTTTAACATGGACTAAATAAATTCCCAAATGGTTTGATGGTGGATCTTTGGTTGAACAAGTGTCATTGACGCTCTTTATTCTTTTTTTGGGAGTGAGTTGGTTTTCAAAGAGAAAATGTTTCCTTTTTAGAATGTGTTTTTAAAAAACAGATTGACTGGAATGCAATTTTAAAGAAAAATGGTTATTTTATAAATGGGTTTTGTAATGGTATTTTAAAACATAATTGGGGTTTTCTAAATAATTCTTGATGATATTTTGGCCAAGGACCTTTCATAAGTAAGATGAAATGTGACTCGTTTTATAAATGGTTTTAAAAGAGAGTGTTACTTAGGATAAAAAGTTAATCCCCTAAATCTTGGTTGAATTGTTTTGGTTTGTTTGAGCTTGTGTGGGTGACAACTTATTTTCAAAACACGATTTCTTGATGTGATCCCTATTTTTGATTTCTTATGGATTTCATTATTTCGTGATGATTTATATTTTCATGTGTTGGACTTGGGTATTAAGTTTTTGTATCATATCCTAGGTTAGGTGTGTGTGACTGGAAGTTTAGCTTATAATTATTGATGTATTGTGAGATTTATAGGATAAGGTGACCAGGGGATAGTTCCCTAGTTAAAAGTGGTGAGTGGTGTGATGTGATATATGATCTATTTGTTCTTGAACTTGTGTTCTGATAGTGTTTTTGTGATTGATGATAGTTCCTGGTGTGTGTGTGTGTGTGGGGGGGGGGGGTAGATCCTTAGGAATGACCCCATTATGAGTGATATGAAAATATAATGAAACCATGGGAGAGATGGGGTCTTAGTTTTATATAAAGTATAGTCCAATCTTGAGTGATAAGGTGTTTCTTGAGATGGGGTGTGCACCCTTTCTTGATTTATAAGGGTTGTCTAGAGTATGTCACGGGTAAAATCTCTTGAATGAGAAAAGGTGACCAATATATTTGGTGTATGACCTCCCTTATGTGACAAGGGATGGGTCTATACTTTATTACAACTTATCCCACACCCTTGGTTATGGGTTGAGGAGTTGGTTGGACAAAAAACCTTGAATCTTCAGGTATGGGTCATATTTTAGTTTGAGGGGACTTTTTTCCTTCAGAAATATAGACAAAGTTGTTAGGTTCAAGTGTTATGGTGGCTTGGTTATCACACATAAACCTGACTTATATGCTTTCATGTGAATTATGTGTTATGTTTTCAGGTGGGTGTGTTTCATTACCCTGACCATGATCATTATATATGTATTTCATACACATAGACTTGATCATAATGGCACTTAGTATGGTTGAGCCCTTGGGGATTCCTACCTGGTCATTAGACCCCCCTTACCCATTTACACATAATGGGTTTCACTATACATGGGAAAAACTATAGGTTGTTTCATAGGGAATAGGTACTTCTTGGAGACAGACACCTGATACGAGTTTTGTAGGTTGTAGAGGATGAGGATTTGACAAGATAATTATATGAGTTGGTTCAGAGTCCATTTTACATTTAGTTTTTGATTTTCATTTATTATCTACTATTATATTTATTTATATGATTCTTTTTTTTATTTTTATCTACTCACACTTTGTTATGTTTTGGATATATCATATAGATAGTTTAATTCTTTCTATTCTAGATTATTTGCACACTATTTAATCTTATTTTATGTTTAAAGGTTTTTGGGGTGTCTAATGTATGGATGGGTCATCCTGAATTTTTAGTAGATTTAGGGATAACCCAGAAGCCTTGTTTTAGAGGGAATAGTCTCCCTCCACCTATTTTCGGCCATCGACGCTAGACCGAATCCTATGGAATTCATGGAGGAGTGCTTTAGGTCATTTGATGACCCCCACCTAAGTGTTTTTTGGGAGATCTATGTTTGGTAATTAAAATTATCATCATTGGAATTCACCCTATACCAAGGCCAAATAAAATTTCAATAACTAAGGCTCGAACAGAATCATTTTCAAGAGAAGTTCAAGTTAGTGTAAATCACTACCAGATCAATGTTGGGGAAAACACTCTATAAAAGTAACACCATTTCACACCATAACCTTGAGGATTATATAAAATTTAAAATATACATTATTAGAGTATGAATATAATAAAATTTATTGAATATTTATAATTAGGACATCAAAATTATCCAATGAGTGAAATTTGGTGATTTTTGGAAAAGATGGTAAAATATGATAAAAAATGGTAAAACACAATAAATATGACATTATATATATATATAATCATGAATCAACAAAAAAAAGGTACTGATACTTACCTAATTTTTACACTGACATTATATTAGAGCACTATGTAAGGTACTTAGGTAGTATATGGGAAAATGGATTTCTTAAGATAATGGGAAAATAAAATATTCATTACTTTATTCCATGAGATTCCACTCCCCACACCTATAAATACCCGCACCTTTTTATAATTTATAACACACCAATTTCAAAGTTATCTCTTCATACATCTCTCAAGGAGTGTCTATTATCTACCTATCTTTAAACTGGAAGATTTTGGTGGGTTCCAAGTTTCGACTCTTGGTTGAAAAGCTAAAGAGAGGTAAGGGTCTTTTTCCCTCTCTTTTCAATTCCTTTTTGCATTTCCATTGTAGTATCCTTTTCAGTTTCTAATTTAGTATTAAAATATTGTTTTAATATCAATCTAATTTCTATACTTATGGGTTCTCATACATATGATACCCTATTTCATTCACATTATAATCTTTTCATGAGTTTTTTAATGCTAAAATTATCCAAAGATGCATAATACTCTATATTATCTCGTGATATAAAATCCCCATGTATTCCATATATTTTTGGTATAATGAATATATAATATATAAGAGGTGGTATTTTTATAAGGAAGGATGATAGAGATATAACTAGGGAATCCTCTATCAGATCCCAAGTGGATTAAACTCTATTTTTGACACAAGTTTTCATATTTTCCACCAATGCATGCAGACCTGTAAGTCTTTCCTTAAAAAATCATATATCCATAATTCATATCAAATGAGTGTGATTATATACTCCTTATTTAGAGTAAATTTAACCACAATATATATTTGTATCCTACTAATGAAAATTCATGTATTTGATTGACTAAACACATTGATCATATTAATATTTATAAATGTAATGTATTAGTTTTTTTCGTGTAAGACTTCAGAATATTTCTATAATTTATTTTTCAGATCCAGGCACTGAGATGGTGTGAGATTCTGAGCCCCAGTGTGACCAAAATTAATTTTTAAAATGTATTAAATATATTAAATACCACGTGCATGCAGTTTTCCTATAAAAGTAGAATAAATATTAAAAGGAGTCCAGGTTTATAAATCCAAGGGAACCATTGATTCAAGAGCATAGACATTAACCTTGGAGCAACATAACCATTGTTGGAATGGGTTGTTTCTGAAAAAGTCATCACAAATGTAAAATAAATAAAATAAAATAAATAAAATAATTTATTTTAGGGTGACACAACAACATAATCCTATTATGTAAATACACATTTATCAAAAAATTAGGGTTATACTTATAACCTTATGAATCATTGAGATCCATTAGAGAGTGTTGGAGGAACTCTATTGGTGGACAAAAACCAGATGGAGGCTCCACAATCGGTGTGTGATGTAATCATAAGATCTCACGAATGAAAATGATGCAACTTCATTCTTCACCAATGATCAATCCAAATTGAGGTAAGATGTTTGTTTTATATTGATTTATCCCCATTTATGATATATATGATGAACGTGAATCAATAAACTAAAGAATTTATTCAAGGATCATGCATTTGTGGGTATTGGATAGTTGTGATTTGGGATTGTGAATTTCATGAAGATTACTTTTACATATATTTGGTTTTTATTCTAATGACAAATAATTAGGGTCGACATGAACATTGGCCAAGGTCTTTTCCTCATGGTTGTTCTTTTTTGATTTCCCTTTCCCCATTTCTGTGTTCATCATGGGAAAATCCCTTGGCCCACTATTCAACAAAATATCGGTAAATAAATCATTACACACCCATTTCTTGGTGAAATAGGTTGATATCACATATTTGGGTTTAGATTTATGATGATATCATTATGTGATGAAAGTGATGAATGATCGGATCAGACTAGAAATGCATGGGTTTAGTTCTTGGATGCATGGTGGCGATGGTGATTCAGGATGATTCTCAAGAAAATGAGGCTTCTATAAATCATATATCCAGTGACAATCATCCTCAGTTGACCTAGATACCCAATCCATTGGTGGTATTTTCAATGGATTTGGAAATGATGGTGATGGTTTTGGAATCATTATGAAGCTATGTGGGTTCTATGAAAAACCCAACTACATAACGTGTAATATCATGAACACACACCATGTATTCCTTTCTGTGAAATTCTATGGTTTCAACATGGTGAAAAATATCACATGTCATGTGACCCATGTCACATGTTGTGTGACCCTTATTTGAGTAGCTCAACATGTATAAGGAGCACACACCCAAGAGGATGGGTGGAGTTTCATGCTGTGTAGTCCATGAAACATGTCGTGTACACCATGGAAGGTGGATCAACATGTACAATGAGTACACAATAAGGATATCTTGAGGGTCTTACACTTTTTATATGGTGATCCACATGTTGTATACTTGGAAAAGTACATGGGCATGATAAAGACGACACTCTGAGTTCCATGATGACTCCTACAAGCCATGTACCATTAGGACATGTATTGCATTGAGGAAAAGTACAAGTCATGTGAGTGTGAGATATGGGATGTACCAGGATTAGTGAGACACACCGTGTACCCCCAAGGACATTCCATTTACTCCTTGAGGATAGGTTTTATTCATTGTTATTCTTATCTCAATTTCTTTTTAATCTTGTGTGAGAAACCAAGGACTAGTATTGGTTGAGTGTGTTCCCTTAGTATATTTTTATTAGTGTTTGGTTTGGCATCATGTTTCCATCATAGAGGGTGATCCCACTGTAGCTTCTTATGATTAATACAATATGGGTGAGTTACCTTACTCTATAGTGAGTTGACTCAGACCACTTCAACTACTGAATCGGTGGATTGGAGCATGTATCCATCTGATAGGCCCAAATAAATCCTTATTTCCCTTCATGATACCTTATACAGGGTTGTTGGAATTGAAATAAACAACACTAAATAGGTGTTAAGGTTTTAGAGAAATCCCTAGTGGTGGTAAAAATTTGGATAATGAAATAATGAGTTCCAAGCGGTGGGAGCTCGTGGAGGCCTGAGTGTAGTTTGAGGTATGTCGTGTGACTTCACTGCCCCTATTGTAGTCTTCACATGGAGTTATAAGATACTTTCCCTAAAGTATATCCTCTATTTGATATCTGGTAATATAAATGGATCCCATTTTTCTTGACCCTTGTGTTGGAGGCTCCTACAGATAGAATCAGTGATTTCATGCTTCTACCGACAGTGTGACCTGACTCTGGGAGGAGAGAGAGAGAGAGTGGGAGCCTTTCATAGAAATATTTACATAGTTTTAGTGGAACCATACAATGTTTTCATCAGTAAGGATTGGTTTCCAACCATCCATGCTTAGAATATTACTACGAAGGGGTGTAGTAATGTTTCTAGTTTGATGGGATAGATTTTTCCTCCTTTGATAAGGATTGATCCTAGTTAGGGAAGGATGATCTCATTCATAGGAGGTTATAGCCATTTCCCTATCAATTAGATAGTATTTCCCTTGGAGTATAAAATTTTAATATATTTTAGTTCCTAAAATGGTGGAGGAGTATGAGGGAATCCTTCTTGATGGAATTTCAGGTTTACCTCACCATCAAGAGTTGTATTTTGACATGGAATTTCACTAGGGACAACCTAGTATCTATGCTAGAACTTCAGATGACCCCTTATCGCTATGAGAAATGGAGGTTTGGTTAGAGGAGTCTATAGATAAGGAGATTTATAAGACCTAGTTTGTGTTCCTGTGAATCCATATGTTGTTAACTTGAGAGGAGGATGAGATCTTTAGATTTTATATGGATTAGTGTCACCTGGGTCGGGCGACAGAAGAGAAAGTATCCACTCTTAAGAATTAATGACCCCTTTTCTTAGTGGATGAAGGCATGGTGGATATTAGATTTATCCTTGGTATGGGTTATCACCGTGCATGGTTGGGGATCAGGATATACCAAAAGTATCTTTCTAAAGCTACTACATTTTTTTGGGTAAGTGGTGATACCCTTTGGTGATCTTTACATCCTAGCGAAGTTGAGAGACTTATAGAATGGATCCTTAACCCTTATTGGATTAGTTAATAGTAGTCTTCATTGGTGATATCTATGAGTTCTAAGTGTTAGAGTTGGAGCACATGAGACATAGGAGGACGGTTCTAGACATGCTCTAGGAGTGCTAGTCTCATGGAAACTCTCATGGAGCCAGTTCTAGATCCAAAGGTCCACTTATTGAGATATGTATTCTCTAACATGGGAGTGGTAGTGGAACATACAGAGTTTTATGTGGCGTGAGTTTGAGTGTCACCCAGGGCATGGATATTGTAGTAGATTCTCATAGTGAGGTTTTCTATCTACTATTTTCAAGTGAGTTGATAGGATATTTGAACTCTTTTCACTTTACCCTTTAGGGGTGAGGATGATGTATCATACCTCCAATTGATGGTTGATATGCATTCTCTTCTTTATAAAGTTAGGGAGTCATGAGTTTTGAATATTAACTGGGAGATCTTGTGTGATCAGGTACCCACTAGATACATTCCTGATGTAAATCCATTGAAGGAGAGAATCACATCATCCTTATTCTAGGGACGGATGGTGATTCTGGTCACAATGCAAGAAGTGGTGCTATGAAGGTTGTTTTCACATAGTAGTACATTTAGTGTAGGTGAGGATGTACTAGGATCTCTTGGTATTAGTTGGGTATCCAAGGTAGTTTCAATGAGTTTTTGAGTTGAACTCTTTTTGTTTTAGTTGTCTATGGATGATGGCTGACAAACCTTTATGGAGAGGTCATGAAACTTTTTCTTGTAGGTGGTAGTCCATATATGTTGAATTCTCTCTATGATCATTACGTACTATGATTCTTACTTCACATAACAATTACGGATATGATGCAATAAGCCTTTGGGGACTCAATTTTAGTTGGGTATAGTGTTTTACCCCAGCCAGCTGGCCAAGTAGAATAGACCATTCAGGTTTTAGTGAACATGTTTTGGGTTTTCATGTTGGTTTTGATCCATAGTTGATAGGATCATATAACATTTATGTGGTTTTTGTATCATTATGATTCCCACTCCACCACCAGAGTAGCACATTTTTGAGGCTATGTATGAGAGACCTTACATGACACTGTTATATTGGATGGATCTAGTGGGTAACAATGCATGGGTCCTGGTTTTGGTGTTAGTGTTGTTTTTAAAAGGGTGAATTTCATCCAAAGGAGGATGATAAATACCCGATAAACATCAAGAGTCCTTATTGGACTGATAACAAAGGACATTGGAGTTTAATAGTTACAGAGTCTTATCCAGGGTGGGGAGATATCTCGAGGAATATTAGGCATTTTCTTTTCTTACTTCTATGTTATGCTAGTGTGGTGGTGTTCTGATTAACCTTGAAGATACAATAATTTTGGGTTTGCTTAGTCTTCTCCACATGTCACAACTGGGGAGGTATGTTCATGACTCATTGTGAAGTATTTACCCAGGAGAGCTATTCCATGGGAGTGGAATTTCCTTTTGAAAGAGTTAATGATGTTGAGGACTAGTAGGAGAAAGACCCTTTGTGGGAGAGTGTTTTACTTAGGTGCATATTTATTGATAACATAGGAGACCATTGGGAGAGCTCATGGGGGTGGGTGACCCAGTTGAGAGTTAAGTATCCACACCTTTTGCTTAGTTGTACTTTTTAGGGATGAAAATATTTGAAGGATGGAATAATGTGATGTCCTAGTTTTTTCCACATAAGAATTTAGAATATTTCTACATATATTTCCATCTCCAGGAACTGAGACGATGTAAGATTCCAAGGCACGGTGTGCCCATAATTAGTTTATAAAAATTATTAAATATATTAAATATCACATGCATGAAATTTTCCAAAAAAAGTGTAATAACTCTTAAATAGAGGCTTATATCAGAAATCTAAGGGAACCATTGAGTTTATAGTGTGAGTTTTACCATAGGCATGACATAACCTTTGTTGTCATGGGTTGTTTGTGAAAAAGTCATCGTGGATGTAAAATGAATAAAATAAATAAAATAAATTAATTTACTTTGGAGTGAAATAGTTAACTAATAATATTCATTAAATAACAACTTATTGAAAATTTTCAGGATTAGATGGATAACCCTGCGAATCATTGAGATCCATTGGAGTGTATTAGAGGAACTCTTTTGAAGGAAGAAAACATGATCAAGGTTCCATGATTGGTGTGTGATGGAATCAAAGGATCTCACCAATGAAAATAACACAACTTCATTATTTAATAGTGATCGATCCAAATTGAGGTGGTATATTTTTTTATTTGTATTTATCCCTGTTTATGATCTCTATAATGAAAGTGAATCAATAAACCAACGAATTGATTCTAAGATGGTGCATTTACGAGTATGGGATAGTTTTGATTCAGGCTTGGGAGTTTATTTTTGATTATTTTTACATCTCACATCTCTTAATTATAAGAGAAATTATTTGAGGTAAAAATAGACATCGACTGAGTTTTGTCCCTCATGGATGTTCTTTGTGCTTTCCCTTCCCCTGTTTCTTCATTCATCATGGAAAAATCCCTTGGCCCGTGATTCAAAAAAATACCAGTAAATCAATCACTCTTCACCCATTTCTTATTTCAATGGGTTGATATCAAAGATTCAGGTTCATATTGACAATGAGATCATTTTATGATGACAATGATGATGAATTAGAACAGATAGGGAATGTGTGGGAAAAGTTCTTGGACGCACAACAACAGTGGAGATTCAAGATGATTCCCAAACAAATGATGCTTCCAGAAATCATATCTCTAGTGATTATCATCCATGTTCGACCTAAATCCAAAATCCATGGGCATGATTTTCAGCGGATTTGGAAGCGGTGGTGACAATTTTGGAATCAGTATAAAGCTTCATGGGTTCTGTAAAAATCCTGACTACATGGTGTGTATTCTCTTAAATAAACATCATGTAATCCTTTTTGTACGATTTTAGGAATTTAGTGTGGAGTAAAATATCACATGCCATGAGAACCATGTCACACACCATGAGAACCTTTGCCGAGTAGCTCAGCGTGTACATGGAGTACACACCTAGGAGGTCGGGTGGAGTTGCACATTGTGTGGCCTATGAAACATGTTGTGTACACCCTGGTAGGTGTCTTGGCATATACAATGAGTACATTACTAGGATATTGTGTGGTTACTATATTATATATATGGATATACAAACACCGTGTACTTGGGGAAGTGCGTGGGCATAGTCAAGACGACACATTGAGTGCTGGGATGACTCCTACACTCCATTTACTATTAGGACACACTGTGTATTGAGAAAAAGTACATGCTATGTGAGTGCGAGATATAGGAAGTACCAGAATTAGTGATACATGTTGTGTAGCCCCATGGTCATGCTGTGTACTCCTTGAGAAAATTTTGGATTCCTCATTCTTCTTAGTTCAGCTTTGTTATGAGATTGTGTGATCTACCTAGGAACAATATAGGTTGAGTGTGTTCCCTTGGTATATTTCTATGAGTGCTCGGTGTGACATCACATTAAATTTATAGAGGGTGATCCCATAGGAGATTCTTGTGATTAGTGGAGTGTGGGTGAGTTCCCTTATTCTATAGTGAGTTGACTCACACAACTTCGACTATTGTCTCAACATCTTGGAACAGGTATCCCTTCGAGAGGCCCAGAGAAATCCTCATTTCTATTTATGATAACATAGATAGGGTTATTAAATTGACATGAACAACACAACATGGAGGTTAATCCCCTTTCTAGGAGGGTGTTTCCCATAGGTCCTATGTCCCCTCAGTGAGCCTAGGCATTTACCCCTATATGTGTATCCGGATCTAATACTTACAATAAGGTGTAGTATGATTAAGTACATATCTCAGATGATCCCTCTTATCTTTCCTCTCTATCTAGACCATATGATAATGAAATCTAGGATGAGTGTCAATAGTGGAAGTTTATCTCATGGAGTGTGTTCTCTGGAATGAGTGTTATGTGGAACCTTTAAGTTAGAATCATAGGTTGACTTTATAGTTGTGATCTTACCTTGAGACTATGTGTCTTTGTTGAGTATTTATGGGTTTTCTTATTATATGTGATATATAAATATAGCTATGTATAGATGAATCTTACTCTTGATGATTTGTGATTTGGTTATTTCATGGTGTTCTAGTGGGTATTTTTATACCCACCTCTGCATGGGACCTTCCCACATGTGTCGTGTCTTATGTAGATAATAGAACTTTTGCGCAGTCCTTGGCAGACTAGGATCAGGTGGAGCTAGTTGGGATAGATAGATCGAGGTGTGTACCGATGTTTTGTTTGATAGTACTCCCCTTCATGTGATTAGGTGGGAATTTACATTCTATTTTTGGTTGGACTTTTATCTATACCTTTTAAACTTTCTTGTACTTTTTATCATACTTTGGTTGTGGAATTATAAATGTTTTCATGAATTATTTTTAGTTGTTTTAGATTTCAACATTGTATAGGCTTAGATATTTTTAAATGAATACAAGTAACTAAGAATAATCTATCCCTTGTGTGTGACATTTCTTCTTGGCATTGGTCACTAGCCCATGGACTATTGGAGGTGATCTAGGGGTAGTTGCATCTTGGGCCCTGTCGGGTCGGGCCATGAAAATAAAGTAACCAATAATTAAAATTCAAAATTATTTACCTGATAAGGGTGATTATTTAAAAATTATGAATCACTAATTATCCTTAATTAGTTTTAAATTAATTAAACTAGACATCATTATAAATCCATTAATTGATGAAAGATATTGACATTCTCATATACTACCTTTTTCCATACATACAAAATATTATAAGACATGCTTCATTGAGAAATTATGATAAGTATTTCTAAGTTGTTCATTATTGAAAATTATTCCATGTGTTACCTCTTAAATTTTAGCATATGATGGAATAAATTGGAAGTTAATGTTATGGGTGGGACCTAGATTTATATATCCCCTTAGTGCAATGGTAGGTCTCATGAGAGAACTAAGATAGGATAATGCAAGTGTCATTACCCTTTATATATGATGTCTTGGAACAAGGCCTTGATGGTATGTTTATGATTCCCAAAAGTTTTTATTCCTATAATTTATATCATTATGATATCATTTGATTTTATCAATGTATTTATTTATTTATTTTTATATCCATGTATTATATTATTCTTATTGATATGGTATAATTTATTTTGATATTTTCACTACATTACTTATGACATTATTATGCTATGTTATCTTTTTTGTATGATACCCTTACTATGATTTTGAGATCAACCTTTACTTTTATTTCCCATTTCTTTAAGTAATGAAGTGGGATACTGTGTATGACCAGCTCTATGAATAAAATTAAGGAATAATTATTTGTACTCAAATAAATAAATATTCATATTGTAATGTAATGTTTAGGTTCCTAGTAAGGTATAGTGAACCTTGATATTTGGAATGTAATATTAGGTAATTTAATTACCATGTAATTAAAAACCTACCAGTTTTGGGTTACTAGGGTTTTGGAAATTATAGTGGGAATCAGATCCATATTCGATAGAAACCTTAGGAACTATATTTAAAAGAACATAGGTAGAGAATGTATATTTTACCACTTGAAGATTATAGTGAATATTCTATATTTTTTTGATAGGTATCCTTTCAATAAGATTGTATTTTAGGAAAACATGATATATAAGTCATGTTTAATACATTTGCATCTTATAATACTACTAATGAAGCTATTCTATTTAATAGATAATGGCACCTTCTAGAAGGAATGGAAACCAAGACAATAATAGAGGACATTGTGGGGATTTTTTTTGATAATCAGGATGATATAGTTAATTTTGGTGATGAATAAATTATTAATATTCTAGGGAGATTGAATTAGGTTATAAAAAATAACCATGTCTGAATAGAGCAACTAGTTTCCCCTAAAAAAGGATCAACTTCTTCTTATTTTTTATGAGGGAAAAAACTCCATCATTCAGTGGGAATACTATTCTAATAATGGTTGTGTAATGGATAACGTCTCTGTATAATATCTTTATGAAATTGGGGTATATTAAATAGTAAAAATTTATCATGGTATCATTTAATGGAATTGTTGAACAATGTTGGTACTTGATTCAAAATACTAAGAAGTCATACGAGATAAAAAATATAGAGTGGAATTTATTTAAGGTGATCTAGAGGAATATTTTACTCAGGATAAATATGATGAGATATAAATATAACTCTAAAATTTATGAAAAAATGAAGATGAGATGGTGGGTGACTATGAGGTTAATTTTATATGTTTAGTAAGGTATGTTGTAGATTACTTATATAACCCAAAAATAAATATTGTTTTCTTCTTTGATGGTTTAAATCAATGTATTCAAAGGTAATTAGTCTCTCAAAGTTTTTCAAAATATGAAGAGATAGTGAAGAGTGCTATCAATAATAAGAATAAGTTTTCTAAATAATTCATTTAAAAATATAAACTTGATAGGAAGAGGATGGTTAATCACAGTATATAAATAACTACCACAGAGCAAAATAAGGGAAGAGTGGTGTTCCCTATATGTAATAAATGTGGGAAGAAACACCTAGGGTATTTGTTAAGGGTATTGGGTGTATGATTTAAATGTTGATAGAATGTTCATAAAACTCATTAGTGTATATTTAAGAGAGAAATAATAAATTTTCCATTCTTCAAATAAAAATATGAGACATTAATATAATCAATGACCCAAGAAATGAAGGAATATACCCTAGAAGAGTCCCATGGATCAAGGATAAGTATTTTAAATAATAATGACCAAATGTGATGATTTAAAAGATATAACAATGGGTACTTTGATTGTACATTCAATGTTAGCTAATCAGTTATTTGATTCTCGATCTATACACTCTTTTTCATATTTAATTATTGTAAAGAATATTCATTCAACCCTTGATGTATTAAAGAATGATTTGTAAGTTATAATACTAAGTGATATATTGATTGAAAAAAAATATACAAGGAAGTTCAAATTAGAATGAATGGGTGTTGTATAGTTGTAAATATAATCCTCATACCTATGGTATATTTTTATGTAATATTTGGGATAAATTGGCCCTCAAAATAAAAAGAAAAAATTTATTATATAGAGAAATAAGTTATAATTGGTGAGGAAAGTATGGAATTACTTGTTTTTCAAGGGGATATTTCATTACATAAATCTTGTCTGAAACCACACCCTGTACTTCATCTTAATCAAATCCTTGGGGAAAAAATATATGAAAGTAAATCTATGAAGGGTAAAGAGGTTTTGGGAATAGAAAACACACCCATCATGCAATAATATATTGTTGTATTTTCTAATGAAGTACTTATATATTACGCTAATCAAGAAGATTAATTCACTATTGATCTTATTCCTAATGAAAAGAACATATGAAACCCATCATATACAATGGATCCATTGGATTTAGCTGAGTTAATGAAGAAATTATAAGACTTATGTGATAAAGGTTTCATTTTTACAAGTGTTTCAACCTGGGGAGCACATGTTTTATTTGTGAACAAGAAGGATAGTTCAATGAAATTATGCATTTATTATAGGGAAATCGATGGAATTACCATAAAGAATAAGTATTCGTTTCCACATATTGATGAACTATTTAATTAGAGTAAGGGAACTCAATTATTATCAAAGATTTATCTTCATTATGGTTATCACCGGTTAACATCTAAGGAAGTGGATATACCAAATAATACCTTTAATACATGGTACGATCATTATGAATTCAAAACAATGCCTTTTGGGTTGAAAAATGTACCCAATGTGTTTATGGATTTGATGAATAGAGTATTAAAGTATTATCTTGATAAGTTTATGGTGATATTTATTTATGTTATTCTTATATAATATAAGTGTTATTCGAATAATGAAACTCATTTGAAGACAATTCTTGTGGTTCTAAGGAAAAATAGTTATATGGGAAATTCGGTAAATGTGAATTTTGGCTCAAACAAGTTTCTTTCATTGGACATATTGTTTATAAAGATTATATATATACAAAACCTTTTTAAAACTGAGGTTATCAAGGAATTTCCAAGACCCACCAACATAAATTAAATATGTATTTTCATTGAATTAGCAGGATACTCTCATATATTTGTTAAAAACTTCATTCAATTAGCTAGTTTTTAACCAAGTTAACACATAAGATGGGTAAGTTCACTTGGAAAAAAGAGTGAAAATATATATATGAATAATTGAAGATAATATTAGTAAATACACACATATTGACTCTTCTATATTGTAAAGAAGGGGTTTTTATTTACAATGATGCATTGCCAAAATTACTTGGATATGTTCTAATAAATAATTATGGAGCAGTGGATTATATATCTTGATAGTTTAAACCCCATGAGATTAATTATAAAACTCACAATTTAGAGTTGGAATTAGTGACCTTTTAGTAAATATATGAAGAAATTATCTTTATAGAGAGAGATGTGATATATGTACAGACCATAAGAGTTTGAAATATATATTTACTAAAAAATATTATAATATGAGGTATATGAAATGATTGAAACTATGAAATGATTATGATTGTTCTATACATTATCATCACGGGAAATAAAACACAATAGCATATACATCGACTAGAAAATACCATAATATCTTGTCCATGATGAGTATGTAGAATTATATAATTCTAAATGGTTTGGTATGAATAGAAGTGGGTATTATAATTATTGAACCTTAAACCCACACTCAATGGTCTGATGCTAAAACAATTTCTTTAAAAATTGGATTTTATACAAAGTGAGATGAACATATAATTATTTTATAGAATTTTCATAATATAAACTTTAAAACCTCACAAATAATCACAAAATTCCAATAATGGAAGGTTTATTTTCATTGAGTACTAGTTACATAATAAACTTATTTTACAAAACTTATGAACATTTCTCTATAATATAACCTCACTATACTCCCTTCTATACTTCTCATAGTTTATTGTCAACTTAATTACCTAGGAAATATAAAAATAAGAAAAGGGTGAGATAAATTGTGAAGTAAGGGAAAAAATGCATCAATATGCCATCAATGGTTAGATCATAAGAATATGACAAAACATAATCATTTGAGAAATATATTATTAAAAAGAAAATAGAACAATAAGAGTTATCCATTACGCATATTAACAAGATATGAAATCTAAAATTAGAAAACAAATGCCATGGAATAAGACTAGGGAAACATGTAATAATAAACATGATATATGGAGCATAATCATATGCATAAAGCTATGTAATGCCATAAAAATGTTGGATAAAAATAAACTATGGTAAAACAATAAGAACATGAAGTCATTACATGGTGGATTTGTCATAAAAACATATGGACCATTAGTAAATTATGTTTCACAAAAAGATAGTCCATAAGTGACTTAGGTTTCAAAAACCTATAGTCTATAAGTGACTTAGGTTTCATAAAACTACATAACATAAGTTACTTAGGTTTAACAAACCAATGGTCCATAAGTGACTTAGGTTTCATAAAAGTAAGATCCATAAGTTATTTAGATTTTTAAAACCTATGGTCTATAAGTGACTTAGGTTTCACAGACCTATGGTCCATAAGTGACTAATATTATTCAAACCTACAATCCATAATCAACATATATTTTTCAAACCTATGGTCCATAAGTGACTAGGTTTCATAAACCTATAGTCTATAAGTGAATTAGGTTTTGCAAACCTATGGACCATAAGTGTCTTATGTTTTGAAGAACTATGGTCCATAAGTGACATAGGTTTAGAAAAACTATGGTCCATAAGTGACTCATGTTTCACAAACTTACAATCCATAAGTGACTTAGGTTTCAAAAACATATGATCTATATGTGACTTAGGTTTCATAAACCTATGATCTATAAGTATCTCATGATATTTACAACGAAAAATAAATAATTATAGAGTGATATATCATCCATAAATATGTGTTCCACTTGAAAAAAGTTTTCCATTACATCATAAATAACCCATTAAAATAAAAATTGGGTTTTTATAATATTTCTATATGGTAGTACCAAAACTAACCTCAAGAATATAAATCATTGAGACAAAAAATTCAATCACCAAAAAATTGTGTTTTATAAGAACATTTAGAGGATGGTTCATGAAAAATATACTCCAAGAAAATAAGGTATTTATATATAAATAGGTAAATGGTATTGAAACTATAAAAGAGTTTTTAGAAAACACTTTTATCTCTAGCCTAAATGATGAAGTTACAGTCACTTCAAAAAGTCATTTTTAGATATGTGAAGTGAAAACTTTGGAAAACATTTATTTTTTTTAAATAAACTTCAATAATATATCCTTGAAAATATATAAAGGTTATAAGAAATTAATGTGGGGTGGATGATAAAAAATTTAATTTTGAAAGGATGGAAAATCATTTTAATATACTGAAATACCTTTTTTTGAAAAAAAAAATCATAAAAAGAGGTAGTAAAAATTTAATTTGAAAATGGAAATGAAAAATTGGATGGTCGCATAGGTAAAAATATATTTGGATTTCAAAATAAGACAAAATTAGTTTTGGGAGTAATGAACATAAAAATTGATAAAAAAATATATTTAAAAAAGATAAGATTTTTTTCTTAAAAATGTTCCACTTATTTGAGAAATAAATACTTCAAGAAAGAATATTTTAGTTAAAAAGAAATTTCCCTAGAAAGGGAAGTGTAAATATATTATTAAATAGAAAATATAGTAATTTACCAAACATAGAAGAATTATTCTAAAGTGTAGATCCCCAAGCTAGATGAACCACTGTGGGATGAATCAAAGGATAATTTTTATGAATTATCATTTTAATTAAACATATATAAACATTTAAAGTCTCGATCCATCATTATTTGAATCTTGAACATTATCATATGAAGAAAATTTTAAATCCATGAAAATCAGATGAGTATTTTTACAAGGTTTAACCTCAATAAGAAATCCTACTCGTTTTTGTGATCAACCTGTGTGTGTTTCAAAGATTTTATTATCACTAAGACTGTAGTGATTAAAAGTGTCATTTAATTCACAAAAAAATTTAAATAAGTGATATCCATGTCTCTTAATGGATAAATGGAATTATTTATATTATCACCACTATTTATTCAATGACTTTTTTATACTGGCACCACCAGTTCTTCAAATATCTTCTAACACCTTCTTAATAAGATCTATCTACTACATTGGATGCCTTTTCATCAAATAAATAACATTGATCCTCAATTTTAGGTCTTCTAATGACACTATATCAACAATATTATATATACATAATCCTAGTACTCTTTAATAAGTGGAAGATCCAAGTTATACTCTAACTCACTACTTTATCAAAATGATCAATGGAAGAATATGTAATGTTGTGTAAGTTGTCTTGTTTCTCAACTATCAAATACTTGGGTAAAAGTATTATACTTATATTAAATAATTTATTAGTCTCAAGTAATATCTCCTCAATATTATTTTATACAAGGAAGAGTTTGTGCATATCAGATAAGTATAGATCACATTTTCTTCTCATTATCTGAAATTTATTATTGCATATATTTGTCATGGTTCTTCTTGAATACACAATAATTACTTGTATATTTTTCAAAAATCCTCAATCTCTTGGTGAGGTTTCTTCACTTACTTCATGCATGTATATCACATGCATGAAATACTCTATTTGTTTTACAAATAATCAACAATATTCACACAATACTGCACAATGCTACTACTTCTTTATGTAATGTATCACTAAGATTAAAACATGTTGTTTCGCGCGGAATCCGGGGATGACCTCCTGGACGGGAGATTCAAACGTTCCGATCGGTTTCTAACGGGTTTGTTCGTAGAACCGGAAACATCCAATGATTCCACATCCGTTTGGACCTACTTTCCAAAGGCAGGCGCTCATTAGCTTGTGGGCTAATGAGGCTTAGGAATTTGCATTGGTCGAGAGGATGGGAGGTCGGACTCATCACACCTTTTTGAGGGGAATTATTGTCTACTCCGGGACTCTCTTTATAGATTTAAGTTAAGTTCGTGAATCCTTATTACATTACCAAGTATAAAATGAGCTTTCCTTTAGTTTTAACAATCAATGATTAAATATGCAAGAAATTTAGAGAATCTTTTATATGTATTCGAGGTTCTTCATCAATATAGAATCATCTATATTTGTTTAGAGATTCTTGGTCAATGGTATCCTTCAAAACATTTATATAAAAGTCTCTTGGTCATTTTGATGACCAGGCTGGTTTTAAAGCCACTCAGTGGGGCATTTGAAGTTTATCGTCATTCAGAAGGACAGAGATTATTTCAATGTTGGGATCGAACCCATAAATGGGCTACCTACGTATCCTTTGTTTTAAAAAAGGAATCAGAACCCACGTAGTTCGAGGAATGGGATATGATGTTTTATGATTGATGGCTCAAAGATGAATGTCATAATTACTTTTACACTCTATGCTCACGTGAGTCATGCTCGGTGTGAGAAACAAGAGGTATTGGTAAAATTTAGACAATTGTGCCATAAAAGATGCAATCATAAGAATTTGTTTTGGGGCTTATGTATAGATGACTGCCCAGATAGGTGAAGGTTTAGGATTTACTTTTAGGAAGAAAAATCCATGAACAGGGTCCACAAAGTTATATGTGCTTCATGGAGATTTGAATACTCTAATCTTGGGGCTTACTCCTAAGGAGGATGCCCAAATTAGGAGGGGACTTATGATTGGGTTTTATTCCTAAAAAGGAAACCAAAATCAAAGGGAAGTTTATGACTGGTTAAGAGAAATTTTAAGAGACTTGGGGCTTACTCTTAAGAAGGATGCCCAAGGTTATGACTGAGTCTTATTCCTGAAAAGGAGACCCAGGTTAGGGGACTTGGGGCTTACTCCTGAAGAGGAAGCCCAAGGTTATGACTGAGTCTTTATTCCTGAAAAGGAGACCCAGGTTAGGGATTAAGGTTTGGGGCTTACTCCTGAGGAGGATGCCCAAGATTGAAGGATTTGATTGGGGCTTATTCTTAAGAAAGATGCCCATGATTTATGACTGAGTCTTTATTCCTGAAAAGGAGACCCAGGTTAGGATTCTCTCATTTTAAAGGATGAGGTTGAATGAATGAACTCTCAATCTTTGGTGATATAAAGATGTTTAAATCATTAGGTTTTGAGAGATATTTCACATAATTCCTTTCAGATAAGGATGTCAAATCAAGAAATCATGCCATAAATGGCTTTGAAAAGTATCTTGAAGACTGAATCTTGAATAGGAAGGGTGAAAATGGCTTAAGAGGGGTGAAAAAGGGCAAGATGGGCACCCAAAAAGATAGGGGCGCGCAAGTATTGAAGGTCGCGCAAGTCCTACGGCGGCGCGCAAGTATTGGTCGCGCAAGTATACTTGCGCGACATAAGGGATACTTGCGCGATTTTCAACCAGGGTTGAATTACTTGAGCGACTCTTTATTAAACCCTTTCCCATCCTCTTGAGGTTTTTCCAGAAGAGGGACGCGCAAGTTATATTGAAGGAATTAAGTCGGCGCGCAAGTGTTTGATAAGTTTCAACACTTAGGCCTTCCTTCTTCCCTTTAGATCTTCCATTCTAGGTAAGAAATTACCTTAGAAGTGTTCTGGAAGCTTTGAGAAGAGACTTGGGCGTCGGGAGCTTTGATCCGAGTTTCTGGGAAGAGATCCTCTCGAATGGGGGGCCCACAGGGTCTATTTATAGGAAAAAGAAGACCCCGGGCGGTTACTGGGCGGTTACCAGATATGTCGCGCAAGTCCCTTGCACGATCATGAGGGGTCGCGCAAGTGTTGAGGCGGCGCGCAAGTGTACTTGCGCGACCAAGAGGGAACTTGCGCGACCTATGGGCAATGTTCTCCTTTTCCATCCCTTTGTCGATTTTTGATGTTTCTTCAAAGGATTAATCACTTTGAGCTCAGATATTCCCTTTTCCGATCTTTAGATTCTGTGACGAAAGGAGCGTCAACAAAAGTCCCCCCTCAGAGTTGGATCCGGAAAGAAATGAGGATTTGACTCTGAGGAAATCGAATCCCTCCAAAGGAAAAGGGAGTGCACGCAAGTCTTTCAAGGCGCAGAGGGCAGCGCGCAAGTGTGCTGGAACTTGAATTTTATTCAGAGTTCCTTTGTCTTTTGTGTGGGCAGTTTAAAGTCATGCACGCCGGACATAAAGGGGCTAATGTTTAAGGTCGAAATAGCTTTGACTGAAAATGGATTAAAATGGATTCAATTCCTTGACAATTTATCTGAAAACAAATTACCATACTCAAGTATGAGAGAAAATATGTAAACTATGACTTAAGAATATTTGAATCTGAGGAATGATATGAAAAAGAGCTAAATAGCATTAGAAGAAGTAGTTTCCAAGAATGAAGTTACTATTATTTAACAAAACCCGTTAGGGGGTTGAAATATGCAGGGCCACCTATGGGCATTGGCTGCATAGTCAAATAAAATAGCATCTTTTGGCTGACAAGTCTGTTATGTGGACTGTTTATGCAAGGCCACCTATGGGCACGTGCTGCATAGTTAGGCAAAAGAACTCTCAGAAATTTACTTTCCTAGTGCTAAAAGCCAGTGAAAGTTTATGGAGATTCAAATTTTCTAAAGCATAGAGTTTGTTGTATGGAAAGAGGTACTTGAATATGGAGAAGATATTTTCAAACAAGAATATCGAAGAACTGGATGAACATCACTCCTACGAAGGTCTGACCCAAACGTAGGGAAGAAGAATAAACCATAGACTTGAATACTTTCAGATCATGAAAAAGGATATGGGACAAATACGTTAAGGATGGCTATTTTTGCGGATCCCTACATACTGTCGTTTAAGACAAATAAGAACAAAAGAGGCATTCTTCCCAAGAATGAAGTTACTATTATTTAACAAACCCGTTAGGGGGTTGAAAACATGCAGGGCCACCTATGGGCATTGGCTGCATGGTCAAATAAATAGCATCTCTTGGCTGACAAGTCTTTTATGTGGACTGTTTATGCAAGGCCACCTATGGGCACGTGCTGCATAGTCAGGCAAAAGAATTCTCAGAAGTTTGACATTTTTGTGACTATAAGTCATGAAAAGGGTTATGAAGATCTGAAAATATTTAAGGTTAGGATTATAATACATAAATATGGGTATTTTCCAATGTATATAGAGATACATAGGTCAATGAAAACCATAATCATGTTGTGGCTGGGTCCTGAATTGAAACTTGGACTTCACTACGTATCTCATAAGAATGAGAATCAAGCCATACGTAGTTCTTGAAATGCAGTTTAACGTCGTGCAGGATGAAAGTATGAGTGATCTTAGTTTAGGGTCATAGAATTCGGACCATAATAATGAATACACAGTGTGTGTTTTCATGAAGACTTTTCAGCCAAGGGACTGAAAGTGAAATTTGGGGTTAGGCCCAAAAGACTTGGGACTGGATTCGAGGGACACTCGAATGTTCCTACGTATCCCATAAAGATGGGAATCAAGTCCACGTAGTTCTAGAAACTACCCTTTGTACAAATTTGGTTCGTACATGTGAAGGGTGAAAAGGGACTTTAGTGCAATGATGGTTTTAACCTAAGATAAAAAGTTTAGGCATTACCATGTATGTACGTAGTCTTTTTGAAAATGAAAACCATGATTGAAAAAGAATCAATGTTTAATAATGGTTCCTTCTCAAATGAGGAAATCAAAGAATATTGTAGTTTATTGTCGTACTGGACAAAAGTGTTGTATAGTTTAACGTCATATAACAAGGACGAAAGTGAATCAATGTAAAGATATTGATTCCAAGGGTGGTTTCACAAATCATCATCATATGAGATTGTGGTGAACCAATGTGAAGAGATTGTTTTTGGGCTTGAACCTTTGGGAGGTTGCCTACATACCCAGCCTGGAGGGCAAGGATCAAAGTCTGTGTAGTTCAATTAAAGAATGAATTAATGATCAAATTGTTCTTGTGGATAATGATCTAATAAAAAAAAATGTTGTTGGGACTTACACATGGTTAGTGGCCCAAAGGGAGTGTTATGGTTGATGTTTGCTCTAAGCTCACGTGAGTCATACTCGGTGTGAGAAACAAGAGGTAATAACAACCTTAACGATGCACAGTTTAATGTCATGTAGGACATATCAAGGATTTTCTGTACAGTTTAGCGTCATGTAGTTAGGACGATGGGGACAATACAGTTTAACGTCATATTGGACGAAAGGGGGATTGTGCAGTTTTAATGTCATGCTGGACTTTTGATGATTATATAGTTTAACGTCTTTCCGGACGTGAGGGACTTTTATACAGTTTAGCGTCATGTAGTTAGGACGTCACAGTTTAACGTCTTGCTGGACATATTTGCAAATAGTTTATGGTCGTATACATGGACCAGGAATGATGCAGTTTTAAGGTCATGCTGGACTGTTTATGGAACTTTTTCACAGTTTAATGTCGTGTGGGACGAAGTTGCAGTTTAAAGTCATACTGGACCATTGCTGTATAGTTTTAGCGTCATATAGAAAGGACGAACTGATGCTGTACAGTTTAAAGTCATGTAGCTAAGACTAAGGTGAATCAATATGAGGATATCAGTTCTGATCTTTTTACAGTTTATCGTCATGCTGGACGTTGGAAGTGCCACACAGTTTAATGTCATGTTGTTAGGACACAATATAGTTTAATGTCATCTCGGACAGAATACAGTTTAGTGTCATGTAGGACAATAAGGGACTTAACACAGTTTAACGTCATGCTGGACGATGAAAGTGCCACACAGTTTAATGTCATGTCGCTAGGACAAAATATAGTTTAATGTCATCTCGGACAAAATATAGGAACTTCTATACGGTTTATTGTCATGTAGGACAAAATCAGGGACTATGCAGTTTAAAGTCTTGCAGTTAGGACTATTGGTGCTGCACAGTTTAGTGTCATGTTGCAGGGACATAAGTGCGAATAGTTTAAGGTCATATGCACGGACCATACAGTTTATCGTCATGCTGGACGTAGTTGTAGTTTAAGGTCATACTGGACCATTGCTGTATAAACCAAATGTAAGAGTCTTGGTTTTGGGAACAATATTTTGTGTTTATACAAAATACTTCTTCAGAAATCTGGCATTAGTTGGAGTCGTGATGTGTTCTCCATCCATTGAAATCAGAGAATACGCTCCATTGGAGTAGACCTTATGTACTGAATAAGGTCCTTCCCATTTTGGTTCAAGCTTGGGAGGTTTCTTTCCTGGTATCATTGGTGTTCTGAGAACCAATACCAATTCTCCCTGAATGAATGAACGAAGACGAACCTTTTTGTTAAAAGCTCGTGCTATTCGATTCTGATAGATTTCCAAGTGGTGCAAAGTGCACAATCTTTTCTCATCTAACTGTTCCAATTCATTCATCCGCTTTTGGGATTGCTCATCTGTTGATAACTGATCACAAATGGCTATTCTGAGTGAGGGCAATTGGACTTCAATTGGCAAGACTGCTTCTGTTCCATATACCAATGAATATGGAGTAGACCGCGTTGCATTGCGAGTGGTAGTCCGATAAGCCCATAAAGCATGATAGAGTTTATCAGGCCATGACCTCTTATCTTTATCCACCATCTTTTGCAGTATATTTGAAAGAGTCTTGTTGAAGGCCTCTATCTGGCCATTAGCCGCTGCATGATATCGAGATGAATGGTTGGACTTAATGTTGTATTCTTGATACAATCTCTTTACCTCAGAAGAGCAGAAGTTGGTGCCGTTGTCTGTCAATATGGTATGAGGGACACCAAATCTAGTAATGATGTTAGACTTGATGAAGCTAACAATGCATTTAGAACTGACTTCTTTGAGAGGTACTGCCTCTGCCCATTTGGAAAAGAAATCAGTAGCAGTAAGAATGTACTTAAACTGCTTGGCCGTAGCTGAAGGGTAAGGTCCCACCACATCCATTCCCCATGTGGAAAATGGCCATGAGTATTTAGCTGTATGAAGCAACTCTGGAGGTTGATGAATGAAATTGGCATATACTTGGCATGAATGACACTTCTTTGTGAAATTAACACAATCTTGTATCATTGAAGGCCAGAAGTATCCAAGTCTTCGAATTTGATCAGACAATCTATGTCCAGACTGGTGGGCACCACAGACTCCTGCATGCACTTCTTTTATGACAGCCATTGTCTCTTCACCATCAATACATCTGAAGAGAACTCCATCAAAACCACGTTTGTAGAGAATTTTCTCGAGGTGGTTTGGACCATCATAAAGAGTAAAATTGACCACACGTCGCCGAATTTGTTCTCTCTTGGCTCTATCAGGTGGAAGTGTTCCATTTTGAAGGTATTCCCTGATAGGTGACATCCATCCTGTAGTATGACCATATGGTTCAGGAATGGGACTAATTTCATTAATTTCCTCTGTTCTGACTTGAACATAAGGTGAAATTGCACGACGGTGGGCAATACCGATGGTTGTCTCGTCCCGATTTGGATCTGCTAAAGCTGTGGCTATATTAGCCAGTGCATCAGCTTGAGCATTTTGTGATCTTGGGACATAAGAAAATGTCGGTTCTGAAGGGAATTCCGACATTAACTCTCTGACGTAATCATACAAAGGGATTAATTCTTCTTTTCTGATGGCATAATCCCCATTGATTTGTTTGATTACCAGGTCTGAATCACCTTTTACCTTTAAGTGATTCACTTGTGCTTGAAGCGCTAACTCCAAGCCTGCAATGAGAGCTTGGTATTCAGCTTCATTATTGGTACCACCTTCCCACAACAAAAAGGAATAAGGTAACACTGCCTTATCTGGAGAAATGAGCACAATTCCTAAACCAACTTTGTTGAATTTAGGATTTTCCATTTTCTTCCCTGTTGGACTTCTAGAAGCACCATCAAAATACATTTCCCATGTTTGAGGATTCTCTTGAATAGAAAAAACTTCCTCATCAGGGAGTTCGATATCTGAATATGTGTCTTCCACTGAAGGGTGTTCAGCCAGGAAATCAGCCAGAGCTTGGCCCTTAATTGCCTTTTGAGACACATATTGAATGTCGAACTGCTGTAGAATAACCGCCCACCTTGCCAGACGTCCTGTAAGCATTGGACGACTAAGGATGAATTTGAGTGGATTATTACGAGATACCAATTGGACCTCGTGATGTTGCAGGTAGTGTCTCAGTTTCTGAACTGCAAAGATTAATGCTAGGCAGCATTTTTCAATACTTGAATACCGGGTTTCTGCTTCAAGCATAGTTCTACTGAGATAGTAGAGACTATTTTCATTCCCAGCATCATTCTTTTGAGCGAGAAAGGCACCCAATGATCGCTCTAAAGCTGTCACATAGAGGATAAGAGGTCTACCCTCAACAGGTGGCATGAGTACTGGTGGACTTAAGAGGTATTTCTTGAGAATATCAAATGCTTCTTGACATTCTTTAGTCCACTGGTAAGTGACTCCTTTCTTCAATAATTTGGTAAAAGGTAAACTTTTGCCTGCCAAATTGGCGATGAAACGCCGAATATAGGCTAAGTGTCCTTGAAGTCCTCTTAATTCTTTCAAATTCTGAGGAGGTGACATACCAAGGATTGATTTGGTCTTCTCAGGATCGACTTCAATACCACGATGGCGTACAACAAAGCCGAGGAATTTTCCTGAGGTTACCCCAAAAGCACATTTTAAGGGGTTCATCTTCAAATTATGTTGTCGAAGCTTGTGGAATATGATTTTCAAATCAGCCAAGTGATCAAAACGTTGTTTGGATTTAACCACCAAATCATCTACATAGCATTCAACAAATTTCCCTAGAAAAGGTTTGAAGATACGATGCATGGCGCGTTGATATGTTGCACCTGCATTCTTTAAACCAAAGGGCATCACCCGGTAACAAAACACACCTTGAGGAGCTCTGAAGGCTGTATATTCCTCATCTTCTGGGGCCATTCGGATCTGATTATATCCAGAATATCCATCCATGAAAGAAAGTACTTCATAGCCAGCCGTCGCATCAATTAAGAGTTCTGTAATCGGAACTGGAAAATCATCTTTGGGACAATACCGATTAAGATCTCTGAAATCGATGCAAACCCTAATTTGTCCGTTCTTTTTCTTTACTGGGACAATATTAGCCAACCACTTGGGATATTGAACTTCTCTGACGAAGTTAGCTTTGATAAGCTTATCCACTTCAGCCTCGATTTTGGAAGCATAGGTTGGGTGTGTTCTTCTCGCGGCTTGCTTGAATCCTCGATGTTCTTTTGGCAAACCCAAATGATGGGTGGCAACATCAGGATCAAGGCCAGGCATCTCTGTATAATTCCAAGCAAAGATATCTTTATTTTGCTTTAGAAAAGAAATATACATCTCTTGTTCTTCAAGGGTCATGGCCGCACTAATTAAAGTGGGGCGTGGATCTTTCTCTGTACCCAGATTTACTTCTCTGAGTTCATCCACAGTGGTAGAGATACCCTCTTCAAATGCTGGAGGAGCATCTCTAAGATCTTCCTCTTCCTCTTCATCATGTGTTATATCTTCCGTTTCTACTTGCAAAGTAGATGAAAAAACGAAATTCTCATGATCATAAGAGATGTCAAAATTTTCATATTTTGAAGAAGAAGCTTCCATTTCCGTCCCTATTGATGAACAAGGGTCTTCTTTGGGAAATAAAGAGGAGATGATGGATTGAGAATCGACATCAACATTCACCTCTGGTGTTGCTATAACTTCTTCTGGCCTGATTAGCGAAGTATAGACTTGTTGGATTTCAGCAGACGAAATGAAAACGTCACCACTTATGCTTTCATCATTGCTTGGTAAGTTACCAATTTCTCCCATGTTGTCTGGCTCGATTGCCGTAATTGACATTATGGATCTTTCCATAAGAGTATTTTGATTTGGGCCTATTTTGTCAATTTGACTGATAGGTAACACATAATCTGTACTCACATGTGAAAATGGATTTATTGGAATTTTTTCCAAACCATATGGAGCATTAACTTTGGTAATTTCCTTCATTGTAGATTTTTCTCTTCCCTTCATGTGATAAAATTCCGCCTCAATGTATTGAGACTCACATGTTTTGAACGGGGTCTTATCACCATATAATGTTCCAACTTGACCATCGAAACAGTATTTGAGACATTGATGGTATGATGACGGAATAGCTGCATGCTGATGTAACCAGGGTCTTCCAAGCAAGATATTGAAAGCTGAGTCTTGATCAACAATCATGAAATCTGAATTGGAAACAAGATCTCCAAACTGAGTTCTGAGCGTAACTTCTCCCAGTGGTTCTTGTTCATTTTTATCATATCCTTGCAACATCATGGTAGAAGGAGATAAATCAGATTCTGTGAGGCCCAATCGACGAAGTGTGCGAATGGGCATGAGGTTGACTCCTGAACCATTGTCAATGAAAGCTCTTCGAACATCTATACCATTGACTTTGCCAGATAAGTACAAAGGTTTTATGTGCCCATGCACAACATCATCCTCATCTTTATCAGTAAAAGATATCACTGCATGGCATTCTGCAGGATTATTCTCTATGTGATAAATTTCAGCTGCAGCAATCTCAGCTTCAAACTCTTGAGGACTTGACAAAGCTTCGATGAGTGCTTCCCGAAGATCTCTTGATAGATTCAAAGCATCCAAAATTGATAATTTGGCTGGTACTTGGGCCAAGTGTTTCAATATATCATACTTTTGATCTAGAGGCCTGCGTTTCCCAATAGGAATATGTGGTTTAGCAGGTATCTTGGAAGCAGATGCTTTGGAAGCTGATGCATCTTGTATTGAAGTTGGCAACATCTTTGGTTTTGGAAATTTAGACTGATTAGATCCATTTGCTTGCTGAGATAAAGAAGATGGAACCTTTAATCGGTCTTCCAAAATAATTGTGCCGAAGCTGAGTTGGCCATTAGCAGAAGAACTTGCTTGTTCATTTTGAGCTCGATGAAGGGCTCTACCACGAGTTTCTGCTGCATATACAGTGCTAGCAGGGGTAGAATTAGAGTAGTGGCTTCGGAAAGATCCACGTCTTCCCCTATATCCTGAACCTCTAAAACTTCCTCGGGTTCCTTTATTTGATACAGGGAATTCAGGCTCATCAAGACTGGAATATGAATCTGTTAATTGAATCATATTAACAGAACCAAAGATCAATTCTTCGTCTGATAAAGACTCTGCCTGGTTGGCCTGTTTAGGCTGTGCCGTTTGGTGGGACGGTGCCCGTGACTTTGAAGTAGATGGCATGAAATCTGCCAGAGTCAAAGACAATTTAGGCTTTGATGCATACTCATCTTCTTCTGATTCCTCTTTCTTCTTTGAATTACGCTGCCCTTTTGAGGATTTGTCCTTTGATGGAGGCTTTACTGCAGCTTTTGTAGGAGACACAATTGGCTTCTTCAATTGTGTTCGCAAAATGGAATGGGTCCGATTGATTGTCTTTCTGACCATCCAATCATCATATTTTTTCGCAGTTTTGCTTTTGACTTCCTGCCACTCGCCTCCTTCCTCTGGATCTGTAGCGGTAATACACGCTACATGAGCTGAAGAACCCTTCAATTTGACTTGTCCCAAGTCAACCATCTTTTGTAGGAGGTCTTTAAAGACAAAACACTCCTGGATGGGATGTCCCAACATTTGATGAAAGGGACAATAATTGGGACGGTCTTCATCTCCTTCCTTGTTTGGTCTCTTCGGCACTGGTAATTGAACCAAATTATTTTCCAGAGCTGAAATGAAGTAACCAGGAACTTGCTCACTTCGGAAAGAGTATGTTTTACTCTTCATATCCTCAAATTGTTTTCGTCGTTGATCTTTTTGATCATTTGGACGAAACAGCCTTTGTTGTTGGCGTTCAGGAGGTGGAGCCCTTCGAGAAGATGAAGGTTTTGAAGTAGAAATAGGTACAGGTGCCTGTTTAAGCATAACTGTAGCAGTTTCTGCTTTACCCATTCTTCTTCCTGGAGCTGATGGAATTACACGAGATTTAACCTTAGCCTGTATAAGGGAATCTTCAATCTGTTGAGCGATTGAAGTAAGGTCTCGAAACCCTCCTGTGTATTTCACAGGGATCAATGGCGTGCGTAATTCGTCACGCAAATTTGCCACACAGATTGGCAATAATTCCTCCTGAGGGAGTGATAAACTCAAGGAATACGTTAATCCCTTCCAACGAGCAATGAAATCAGAGACTCTTTCATTCTCCCTTTGCTTGCAGTTTGTAAGATCGAAAACTGTCGTTTTTGGCAAAGTTGAGCTGAACTGAAGAAGGAATTTTTGACGAAGATCCTCCCATCCGATGACTGACCGGGATTTCAAGCTTGTATACCAGACAAAAGCTGGTCCTTGCAAGGTTCGCACGAAGCATCTGAGTTTCACTGCTTCTTGTTGTTCTGGAGTTCCCATCATAGGATCACAACAAGACACGTAATGCGTCAAATGTTGTTCAGGGTCGCCTGATCCATTGAAAGTAGGGAAAATAGGGTTTCCAAAACTGGATGGAGGAGAAATTGAATCTACCCATTCAGGGTAAACTTTCTTTTCAGGTTGAACTTGCGCCCGTTTCCCTTCCATAGTTTCTAACCGAGCTGTTAATGACTCAATAGTAGTTATTAACTTTTGAGAAACGTCAGGTTGAACTTGGTTTTGGGTAGGTGCAATGAATGGAGCTTGGACAGCCGTGGAGGTTGGTGCTGCAACTAATGGTAGTGCTGCCAACCGTTGTTGCGTTTGACCCGTAGGATTAGACCTCTGTGGGTGTACTGATAAAGGAGGATATTCCTGATCCATCTCAGTAGTTACAACAAATTCCTTCGGCTGTCGGACTTCAGCATTCTTAAGAAGAAGACTACTCTGAAGTAGTTCTGCATTCAACCTTCTTAACTCTTTCATTTCTTCCTCCTGTTGTGCAAGCCTTTGCTCTAATGAGAGCGATTGACCTCCTTCAGAGGAAGGGTGAGAAGTAACCTGATTCTTTCCTTTCCCCTTATTGGATCCTTTTCGGAGAGGGGGAAGTGGGTTACTTGAAGGAATACCCAAATTTTGGGTAAGCCTTTGATTACGTGTGCGCACACCTTCTTCATTTAGGTCTGTGTGCGCAACTTCTTGAGCAGGAACCTCTTCATCTGATCCCTCTGATTGAGCCTCATCTGGTGAATCAGCAGCAACGGCAGTGATGACATTAATGGATGCATATTTCATGAAATCCTTTCTATCAGCATTTCTATGATATTGTCTCCTTTTATGTCCATGATAAGACATGGCATTCCGTTGACTTGACCCCTCAGGAATTTCTTTGTGAACCGTCACTTGGAGAGAATCTCCTGACATCTTGGCTCTTCGTTCCTCTTGAGGCTTATTCCCTAATCGAGAGAATACTGACTTTCTCTGAGAGAGGGATTGAAGATTTGAAAAAGTCCCCAGTCCGGTGGACTGGGGGTGTTCCTGTTGCTTCTGCTCAACTCCTCGAATCCCATTCGTTGATTCTGAGGGTTGGGTTAGAGAAGTCCCCAGTCTGGCAAGCTGGGGTGTCTCTTGACATGCTATGTCTGAGATCTTCTTGAAATCTCTCTTGATCTTGCGGATCTTAGTTCGGAAATTAGCTGGATGCATTAACCTGTATCCACTTTTATCACCTGGTTCAACAGACCGTTGGATGATTTCCGAAACTTCTGTCATTTGATGACGTGTTTGCTCCAGACGAGAGGCTTGCGCAATATTCTCGCCTGCTTGATGTAGGAGCAATTCAACAACCTGTTCTCTATATACTTGATTTTGAGAGGAACTAGTTGAAGCTTGATCTCGAGCAAGATTTTGATTATGAACAAAGCCCATTGACTGTGGCCGGCCATGGGCAATAACATTGCATGAGACCATTTTCGGCGGGTTTTGCTGACCGGAAAGCACTGTGAAATGTAGTGCTCCGTGAATACCCCATCCTCTGATATGAACATTAGATGGAGCATTGGAAATTAACTGACGCAATTTTCTCAGCGCGCCAAGGCATGAACGTTGAAGGGTTCTCTGTTGCTTTTCGGCCTTCGGATACCGAGAGACTGATAGAGATGCCAAATCAATCTGGCGTTGTAACCCTTCTATTATCTTAAGATGATTTTCATATTCATCGTAAGATAATACCTTCTTCTTTAATTGACAAAGAGTTTTCCATATGTTAAGACGAATATCATGGATTCCATCATCCGTCAACATCTTTGGAATGTCATACTGTGAATCAGCCAAAGGCCAAAACATGACTGGTACTTCACCTTTTGCCAGTTTTTTCCTCATGTTCAGCATTTCCTCTTTATCATTAAATGAAGATTCTTCTACCTGTTTGGACCAGAGTTGGTGTTTCCTTGTTGCTTCATCGGATTCAACAAGATTGGTAGAGGAATCACTATTCATGCTGGAAGATGAATGACCTAGGGAAGGTTCGGAGAATAACCTGAACCCCAAGCTATCTTCTGATGGAGAAAGAGTTTCACCTGCCGATAGTAAAACTTCAGACATGACTGGTTTTACGTTTGCAAGTGCCTCGAGATAGGAGGGCTTTCTCGTCACTACATTGCCTTCTGAAGAATTTTCGAGACAATGTGAATCACTACTGCGGAGAGGACTTTCGCAGCGAAGTTCATCACCATGAGGAGGACCTTCATGATGGGTTACAGCAAAAGATGATATCTCTTGCTCCTTGGTCTTCTGACCACACAGAGGGTTCCTGTGGTTCTCATCTGAAGAAGAAACTTCAAGATTGACCGAATTTTCATGAAGCAAGTCTTCATGAGGAAGTGTCTGTTGAAGACCTTCGGGATTAATGTTCCTGTTATTGGGAACTGAGGGAGTAGAATCTTGAATTCCGACAGATAAATGTCTGAGGGCTTCAAGAACTCCAGCATCGAGCAAGGCTTTGTTACAGATTGGCCTTTGATCTCCTGACTGTGCTGGGCGGATCTTTTTCTTAGATGCCTTCTTACTCGCTTTAGAAATCACTTGATGACGAAAGTGATTGCTCTGAGCAGGTGTATGTGCCTGATCAGGAAAGATGGTCAGGTTAGGCTGACGATCATCGCTCAAATCAGATGTATGTGCCTGACTTGGTTGTCCATATGATATGGGGGAGTAGGCCCCACAACCCTCTTGGACTGGAACAGATGTGTGTGTCTGTTCCGGAGTGAATTGTTGATGTGTCACTCCACTGCTAGGGATAGATTTATGTGTCTGTCCCTGAGATGAAGCTGAAGCTGTTATGATATCTTGGCAAGCATCCAGAATATGAGCAGGAATTTGCTTCTGCTCTTTCACCATTGACAAAATATGTTTGGTGACTTCAGCCGCCGGAACAGGGATATACGTCCATTCCGGGCTTGGAGTAGGTGTATGTGCCTGCTCCTGTCCTCCTTTTCCTGTCAGTGAATCCTGACAGTACTCAAGTGTGGAGGTAGAGAGTTTAGTCTGCCTCCTGTTTGTCGTCGGGACTTTCCGACTGACTTCTCCGGGTGCTACCAAGCGAGACTGTTGGTAGACTTGATTAGTATCAGCAGGTGTATGTGCCTGCTGATTACACTTCGCCAAACGCGGTTGACGAGATCCATCATATGTAGTCAGACGAGCCTGCTGACTAACTGCTGATGTATAAGCAGGTGTATGTTCCTGCCTATGGTACTCCGCCGGAATTGCCTGGCGGGATCGGCTTGATGCTGCCAGACGAGTCTGCTGGACAGCGAGATTAAAACGAACAGGTGTGTATGCCTGCTCGTTATTTGCCACCAAGTTAGGTTGGTGGACTTCTCCGGAGATGGCAGGGATGACAACCTGCCTATTATTAACCGGATTCCGTCTCTGGTGATTCATCTTGCCTGCTCGGGTTCGAGGAACCTGAGCTGAATGCCTGGAGCCGGTACCCTCATCATGTTGAGGGTGCACTACCGCACGAGTCTGGCGGCGATTGTTGATGGGAGCCCTTGAGAAGGACTCCTGTCTTTTTGAATTAAGGTCCTGCGGGACCTGCTCATTCACTTCCTCGGAGTAAGGGAGTGAATGGAAATTGCGTTCCGGGGATAACGACCCGAAACGGTTGGAGACGGTAGTCAGCACCGCCTGCTTCTTGATTGCTGGTCGCCGTTGTCCGGACGACCAGGTAGAATTGTTAACTTGGAGGGCTTGACGAGCGGCCTCCAAAGTTGGGATAGTACCGTTGCGACGGTACTCCTTAACCAGTGCATTAGAAACACAACGTTGAAGACGTTGAGTTGGTGATGTCATCCTCAGAGCGGATGACGTTCCAGCAGGAGTAGCAGCATTGGTTTTCACAGCAGCAGACCTCACAGTAGAGGTGTTCCCAGCAGCAGTATTCACAGGGGTGAATTTAAGGAAAGCCATTTTTGTAGAAGATCTTGAAAAAAGAGTGCCTTTTCCATGTAACAGACATAATCAAGATGAATCCGGCTACTGCATCTTTTGGATGATCATATGTCAATGATTGCCTTGTTGGCCCAAAGGGCCTAACAGATAAGAAGAACATCACTTTAACTTGGTTAAGGATTCACGTCGGGTTCACCATTTTTTGTTTCGCGCGGAATCCGGGGATGACCTCCTGGACGGGAGATTCAAACGTTCCGATCGGTTTCTAACGGGTTTGTTCGTAGAACCGGAAACATCCAATGATTCCACATCCGTTTGGACCTACTTTCCAAAGGCAGGCGCTCATTAGCTTGTGGGCTAATGAGGCTTAGGAATTTGCATTGGTCGAGAGGATGGGAGGTCGGACTCATCACACCTTTTTGAGGGGAATTATTGTCTACTCCGGGACTCTCTTTATAGATTTAAGTTAAGTTCGTGAATCCTTATTACATTACCAAGTATAAAATGAGCTTTCCTTTAGTTTTAACAATCAATGATTAAATATGCAAGAAATTTAGAGAATCTTTTATATGTATTCGAGGTTCTTCATCAATATAGAATCATCTATATTTGTTTAGAGATTCTTGGTCAATGGTATCCTTCAAAACATTTATATAAAAGTCTCTTGGTCATTTTGATGACCAGGCTGGTTTTAAAGCCACTCAGTGGGGCATTTGAAGTTTATCGTCATTCAGAAGGACAGAGATTATTTCAATGTTGGGATCGAACCCATAAATGGGCTACCTACGTATCCTTTGTTTTAAAAAAGGAATCAGAACCCACGTAGTTCGAGGAATGGGATATGATGTTTTATGATTGATGGCTCAAAGATGAATGTCATAATTACTTTTACACTCTATGCTCACGTGAGTCATGCTCGGTGTGAGAAACAAGAGGTATTGGTAAAATTTAGACAATTGTGCCATAAAAGATGCAATCATAAGAATTTGTTTTGGGGCTTATGTATAGATGACTGCCCAGATAGGTGAAGGTTTAGGATTTACTTTTAGGAAGAAAAATCCATGAACAGGGTCCACAAAGTTATATGTGCTTCATGGAGATTTGAATACTCTAATCTTGGGGCTTACTCCTAAGGAGGATGCCCAAATTAGGAGGGGACTTATGATTGGGTTTTATTCCTAAAAAGGAAACCAAAATCAAAGGGAAGTTTATGACTGGTTAAGAGAAATTTTAAGAGACTTGGGGCTTACTCTTAAGAAGGATGCCCAAGGTTATGACTGAGTCTTATTCCTGAAAAGGAGACCCAGGTTAGGGGACTTGGGGCTTACTCCTGAAGAGGAAGCCCAAGGTTATGACTGAGTCTTTATTCCTGAAAAGGAGACCCAGGTTAGGGATTAAGGTTTGGGGCTTACTCCTGAGGAGGATGCCCAAGATTGAAGGATTTGATTGGGGCTTATTCTTAAGAAAGATGCCCATGATTTATGACTGAGTCTTTATTCCTGAAAAGGAGACCCAGGTTAGGATTCTCTCATTTTAAAGGATGAGGTTGAATGAATGAACTCTCAATCTTTGGTGATATAAAGATGTTTAAATCATTAGGTTTTGAGAGATATTTCACATAATTCCTTTCAGATAAGGATGTCAAATCAAGAAATCATGCCATAAATGGCTTTGAAAAGTATCTTGAAGACTGAATCTTGAATAGGAAGGGTGAAAATGGCTTAAGAGGGGTGAAAAAGGGCAAGATGGGCACCCAAAAAGATAGGGGCGCGCAAGTATTGAAGGTCGCGCAAGTCCTACGGCGGCGCGCAAGTATTGGTCGCGCAAGTATACTTGCGCGACATAAGGGATACTTGCGCGATTTTCAACCAGGGTTGAATTACTTGAGCGACTCTTTATTAAACCCTTTCCCATCCTCTTGAGGTTTTTCCAGAAGAGGGACGCGCAAGTTATATTGAAGGAATTAAGTCGGCGCGCAAGTGTTTGATAAGTTTCAACACTTAGGCCTTCCTTCTTCCCTTTAGATCTTCCATTCTAGGTAAGAAATTACCTTAGAAGTGTTCTGGAAGCTTTGAGAAGAGACTTGGGCGTCGGGAGCTTTGATCCGAGTTTCTGGGAAGAGATCCTCTCGAATGGGGGGCCCACAGGGTCTATTTATAGGAAAAAGAAGACCCCGGGCGGTTACTGGGCGGTTACCAGATATGTCGCGCAAGTCCCTTGCACGATCATGAGGGGTCGCGCAAGTGTTGAGGCGGCGCGCAAGTGTACTTGCGCGACCAAGAGGGAACTTGCGCGACCTATGGGCAATGTTCTCCTTTTCCATCCCTTTGTCGATTTTTGATGTTTCTTCAAAGGATTAATCACTTTGAGCTCAGATATTCCCTTTTCCGATCTTTAGATTCTGTGACGAAAGGAGCGTCAACACATGTATATAATCATATGAATATGAATCAATTTTTTTTGCATAAGTGAGGTTAAATATGTTATCTATTTAATATTATTCTTTGTGTGTGAGTATATAGATGTTTTATTTCTTCAAGTAACTCAATTCATTAAAAATATCTAATGAATGTGGAATACATAAAACTTCTTCAAATAAGGTTTCATATATGGATCTTGTGTTATATTTTTATTCTTAGTGAAAGTTGAAACAATGTATGTAGAACTTTATTCTTATTCAAGTAAGTTTTTATACATAGAATATATTTTCCTTTATGTAGATTCCATGAAGGCTTAGAATAATCACATCACAAACACAACCCTTGTTTTTGTCTTCATGAACGATAGTGTGCTTTGAAAAATACCCCAATCTCCATTATGAAATATTGAATATGAATATCACATGTAGTGTACATTATATCTTGGCCTTAATGAAATATGAGTAAGGCTCATAGATATCCTCTTCCCTTTGTCCAAATGAGTGAATGGAACTATTTCCCATGAACTGGTTCGTGCATGGTAGATGTGGGGTCTCTTTTTCAGAGTAATCTAAATAATTTCAGTAGTATATCGAGGCTTTAGTGATTCTATGTTTATAGGAAAAGAGAAATATACATAGTCATATAATTTAACCACCTTTTATATAAATTTTAATCCATGTAAAAATTGTATTTAACACTCCCAAAAATATTGGTATTTCTAAATCCTTTAAACGTGGTATTTTAAATTCCTAAAGATGTTAGTATTTTTATAGCATGGGTTTCCTAATATTTATTTTGAATTATAAAAAATAGAAAAATGTGGATTCACTTCTTATGAAATGAGGCCTCACATGCATATGAAAATGATTTCATGCCCAAGTATTTTTCATATTCCTAAAATTTTCCATGCACAAAAGTAGTTTTCTATAACTTTGTTTTTCATTTGGAAAAAGTTAACCCTCTTTGAAAAATCTCATGAATACAAGCTTAAGATTTCATATTGAGATCTTGTTATTGCTGGATTGGGATGATCATGGTGATCCATGTCTCAAACATCAAAGGTTCATCCATGAATAAAACTAAAAATACAGAACCCCCGATGATGATATATGTTGAATATGAAGGCGTGAAGTGATTAGACAACCCAAATTTATTCCATCAGACAAAACTATTTATTTACATATGTTTCTTAAGAAGAGATAAAGTGTACCAATTTTTGGAATACCACATAAGTTATTCAATCGGCATGGTTCCGCTTAATATGTAAACTGATTATTCTGATCTCTTGATCTCTCACATGGGTTAGAACTTGGATACACATCACACACTCTGACTATACACTCCGCACCTTCCTATACAGGCTAACTTTCCCACATACACGTGTTCTCACACCCATATGCATTTTTTTGGACACTATGCACCCACCAAGACTCCCCTATACACTCCTTATGGGCGCTATACATCTTCACACCCACCCATGACCCATGAAAGGCTTGGTCAACTACCTACCATGTGGTTTAACACCTAAGTTCCACATGTGGTTGAGGTTGTCCATGGTTTTATAAATGAATTGACCATTCTTTTTAATATAAGGACATTCAAAAAAATACTTAGAAAACTTATAAGTATATAATTTCGAAAACCAAGATTTTCTTAAATATTATTCCACAAATATACTTCATGAAAAATATAAATATGTTTTATTTAAATGATCTTCATAAAATATTCTTCATGAAAATAAATATTTTCATGGTATTAAATTCTTATTAATTATTATATTCTAGTTATTCAACATCATTGACACATATCTTTGAAGTTAATACCAGTTTAGAAATCATAAAAATTAATTCCTCATTAAAATAGATATTTTCATGTACTTCTTTTCAAAATTACTTCATTAACTTCCAAGAATATTTGATAGGAAAGGAAAAAATTCTTTGGATATCATCATATTCACTAGTATTATTATTCACATCATATTGACATATTTTTTTCAATGAATTAAAATTATATAAGTTAACTCAACAATATCACCATTTGTATTTGTTGGTCAATACCCATATAAAAAGGATGTGCCTATATATGTCATGTCGTCTCTCCCCATTTCTTATAAAATTTTAATTTCACTTTCTACACCAATTATTAAGAAAAATAAAATATAATTGGGAAAAGCGGTATCAATTTTTACTTATCAAAGTTCCATCAGCCACCCCATTATTTGTCTACATGATCCACGATCAGTGTAGAAAACAAGAGGGTTTTATCTAAACAACAAATCCATCCATTATAAAATTGAATGATATCAAATTAAATAATAACTCAAAATCTTCTTCAAGGAATGTAAAATTTTATTCTAGGTTTATAAAAATGATATATACTAATTGAAATATGAAAAATATCATCCAAAAACTCCTATAATCACTTCAAAAAATAGATTAAATGAATTCAAGTGAAAATAAAAGGATTTTATAATTGAATTAGCACTTATTTATCCTTTCATTTTTTATATCATTGATAAAAATAATTTTCAACCCATTTGATTTAGAATTTTATTTTTTTAACAAGGATGAGAGATAAAGAATACATGCCTCTTCAATGATATTTTCAAGAAATCCCCTTCCCAAATGTTTATACTTTCATGAGACACATAATTTTGGCAGCTTCAAACTTTTATTTCTCTCACACTTAAGGGTAAAAATCCTAAACATCTTCATAATTGTGAATATATTTATGAATGAATTGTGTGATGTTACAATATAGAGAATAAACCAAAATGGATCTTCAACTTTTATATGTCTTGATTTGAAAATTTCTATAACTTCACTAAGGGTGATCTTATTTAATTATTTTTCTTCATTATAACAAATATAAGATCAAACTAATATGGTATCATATTCTTCTTTACTACCCAAAATATTACAAACCACTCTTCAAAATCAACAAATATGATCATATATCATATTTATATTTAAATAATAATTGATAAATATTTCATGTATGATTACTTATTTTACTTTACTATCATAAGTAGAATATTATCACTGATTCTTAGTTTCTCATCATGAGAAATTTATTAACCTTAAATTTTCTATATTATAAGAACAAATGAAATACACAAATATTATGGGAATAAGGTGGGTATTCTTGCTCTTAAATATGAATAGAAAGGTTGGGATTATTTTCCTAACCAAGTTTCTACTCTTTCTGCATTTTTCATTCTTACACATCTGATATTAAATTTTAATTTTTCTTGAGGTAGCATGGATCTCATAACTTATTCAATTTCTTTGTTTATGAACTTTCTATTCATAAGATATTTGAATACATTTCTATCCCTTGGTGTAACTTTCATCCTTTTTAAGAACTCTTATTGGGGAGGAATAATTTTAGAACAGTCATTAAGAGTGTTTCAAGAAATGTTTCACCTCCCACATAGAACTTATCTAACAAAAAAATTTCATTTGTTGATAACCTCTCATGAATTTTGTCTTATTTACATGGAATCTACTTTTTACGTTTTTCAAAATCCTTTTCTTGTGCATCTTCTAACTTTATTACACTATCCAAATATATTGAAAAAATAAATAATATATATTTGTTGTTATTGTAAGCCTTATTAGAATTTACATATAGATTCCCATGAGTTCATTTATTTATGTCCTTCTTATGAGAAATGTAACTCATCTTGACATTATTCTTGGAACTATTTTGAACATTATCTTTCATGTACATTTTATCTAAGTATGACTTATTATAAAACTTATTAGGTGTAATATGTTTTAGAAAATTTCTTTTGATTTATACCCAAGGTTTATTCTTTAACCTTCTATGACATTCTCTTCTCATTATGATTTGATACATGTTGAGATATACATGTATCACTTTTTTGACTACCACCACTTCCAACATCACTTAAATTTTTGAGTGTAATAAATATGTTTGATATAGATATATTTTTATTATGATATGGTTGTTGCATCTTCACAAGTTTTCTCTCCCTTGGAATATGATTATTATTTTCTTTAGTATTTAAGGTATTGTAACAAAAATTTAATTCACTATTCCCAAATTTTTTACAATAACAATATTGAACCAGAAATCTTGATCTTGTTTTATCTTTTGTATGCCATTCCAAATTTCTAGTACAATAAATATACTATTTTTGGGTTTTCTTTACCACCCATTGAGATATTCTTGGGTAACCAACTTCCAAACTTCTTATTTACACCATATACATGGTGGGATAATATTATTCATTTCTCCTCATCTATATTTTTATACAATTTTTATTTAAACATGAAAATATTATAAAAAAAATTTAGAAAAATTATTACATTGAGATATAGATGGTACCTATTTCTTCACAACTACTTTGGAGAGATCATTAGGTGATGTAATGATTGTATTTCTAAATGATGGAGGTAAATTTTCAGTATAATTCTCCAAATAATATTGTTTGGAAGAAAATCCATAGTTCATTGATTATGAGGTCTCAATATGAGTCTTTTCAAGATTATCCTATTTAATTTCCTATTCAATACATCTCATATTGAGGGAATTATTTTGATCTTTAGTAAATTCCATTATTTCTTCATAGTCCTTACTCGTATTCTCAACAACCTATTTATTCATAAAATTATTTTCTCATAATAAAGTGTCAATATCCTTAATTCACTTTTATTTAATATCTAGTTGTCCATTCTTAACATTAGTATTGTTTTTCATATTTTATTCCAATGCATGTATTTTATTATTAAATTATTTAGAGAACTCATACTTATCTCCAATTTTATTTATACAATATTCTTCAAGTTTATAATATGTTTATTTAATCTCCTCATACTATACTTTAGTGACTTCTAATTCTATGGAGAGGTTTTCACAAGTGTTGACCTTGTTATTCAAGATCTTGTCCATTTATTTATACTCAAACTCAAGTAAAGTGAATTATTTTTTAATGTTTTAAAAAATATAATAAATAATAGAAAAAATTTGTTTTTTAAAATAATGAATCATATATATTAATAAATCAATTGAAAATTCAATTGTCATGTTATAACTTCCACCAGTGCTTGGCTCATCTTCAGGAAAGTTTGAACAAAAATTAGCACACACGACAATATTACTAGAATCCATTTATCCCACTAAGGTAACGGTGTTTTCCATATCACTGGTTATTTAAAATACTATTTTTCATATAAGAAAATTTTATATATGAATTCACCATTTCTTGTTGGGGCCGAAACCTCTTATTATTCTCTTGAAAAGATGGACATCTTCTTCATCTTTTTCTTCTATTTATTTTTTCATATTAATCAATGTAATGTAAGAAACTAAGTTATGATTTGAAATAGAAATAAAATATATAAATATGGACTTAATTATAAATATAATAAATAAATTCAAATATGAAAAAATAATAACAGTAATTTAGAGAATCCAATAGGGTAAATATCACTCTGATACCACTTTTGGAGCCCCAAATTGGATGAAAAAGTAATGGGGATGGATAAATGGTTACTTTTTTTTATAAATTATATTTTAAATTAAACCCATTTGGATTGTTAAATCCTTAATCACTAATTATTCTAAGTCTCACATTTTTAATATGAAAAATTATTAAAGCATTGATAAAACAAAATGATTTTTACATAGTTCATCCTCAATAAGAAAGCACACTCCTTACCATGATCAAGATGCTGTTGTTTCATAGATATTATCATCACTAAGATTTTGGTGATTAAAATTAAAGTTTAATTCACAAAAAAATTTATAGGTAGTATTCATCTCCAATAAAGGATAAATGGAATTATTTATACTAATACCACTAGTTATTTAATGGTGTTGTTTATTTTGTCCCGACTAGTTCTTTAAAGATCTTCCATCACTTTTCTGAAAAAAAAATCTCTATTAAAATTGATGTATTTGAATCAATTTAATAATATTTTTCCTCATATATAGGTACTAAAATACTATGATATCGATAATATTATATGCACATTGGAACAGTCTCACATGAGGTTTCTTCTTCTCAAAAGTTGGTGTGCTTCACAGTATACCTCAAGATCTCTCGCTTAATCCTGAATGTGAAGTTCACATGAAGTGTATACAAGATATTGATTTCATCATGAAATCCAATTAAGGCTTGAGGATATCCTCTTACCTTCTTGAAAATGAGTGCGAAGAACCCATTTATGTGAATTGGTCTAGATGAGACATCTGCAAAGTATATATTTTCATAGTACTCGCAAGAATTTCAGTTGTATCTACAAACTGTGGTTATTCAGTATTTTTAGGGAAAGATACACATTATTATAAATTATGTTTCAACAAATTGGATCCACATTTTAATCCATGTAAAAACTATATTCATAACATCTAAAGATCTCAGAATTTTTGAATCATTCGAACATAATATTTTAAATTCCTAAAGATATTGGTATCTTTCTTGCATGTGGTTACTGATATTTCATTGGTATCATGTGACACTGAAAAATGTGGCATCACTTATTATGAATTATATTCTCACATTCATAAGAAAATGATATCATTCAATAGTATTTTTCATAATATTAAACTCATCGATGTATGAAAATAGTCATATGTAACTTTGTTTTTGATTTTTCTGAAGATCAACCTCTTCAAATAATATCATGCACATAAGATAAATATTGGATGCATGGAATGTTATCTCGTTAATCCTGAGATATTATTCATTCCATATTGAGATGATCATGGTGATCCATAGCTCAACCATCAGTGTTACTTATTTACATATATTTTTTAAGAGGATATATAGTGTACCTCTATATGAAATTCCATATTGGTTCCTTGATTAGTATGGTTCCACTTAATAAGTAAACTACTTCCTATGATATCTCGAGCCGACACCTAGGTTAGAACCTAGATACACATCACACACTTGAGATACATAGGCTATGCCACATTGTGCTATCCCACTCACCCACCTACATGCACACTCAAACAAATTCAAATTCCTAGGGAACTTTGTTCCCTCTATTACTAACTTATCAAATCCTTGTGGGTGATATGTATCTATACATCTACTTTCCACCAGCCGATGGATGATTTGACTACCTCCAATGTGGTTGAACACCTAGGTTCCATATGTGGTTGATGTATTCATTGGTTGGACAAAGGGAAAACCCATTTTCTAATATGATACCATTAAAAAACAATACTTATAAAAATTTTAAGTTTATAATTTAGAAAACCAATCCTTTATTAAATATGATTAATCAAATATGATTTATGAAAAATATAAATATGTTTTATTTTTCATGATCTTCATCATATCTTCATCATGAAAATAAATATTTTCATGGTCTTAAATTTTTCTTCATTATTGAAAATAATGTCTCAATTATTAAAAAAACTAAAACATGTATTTGATTTTAAGACCAGTTCAATAATAGTCATAATTAATTACCAATGTAAAAAGATATTTTCATAGAATTATTCTCAAAAAAACTTAATAACCATCAAATAATATTTGATATGCATGGAATAACTTATTAGGATATATTCAACCTCTCCAAGCTTTTTATTCACATTATATTGACTTTTTTGGGAAATAAATGAAACTACTAGAAAGTAGAATCAACATCAAGGAATAAAATTTTAACTTAAGGAAATGAAATTTGATCTGACTAAATCCCTTATAGATATCGTAGTTTTGAAGAAAAATACATTTAAAAAGGGTTTAATATGGGAGAATGGTAAATCCCTAGAAAAATAGAAAATACCACATAATAAAACTAGTTATCATAATATTCCAAAATTATATGAAATAAGTTCAATAAGATTAATCATAACTTAATGGTTGATAATCGAGTTAATAAAAACTCTTATAGTAATGGTAACATAAGAATTAAAAAAACATAGGAGGGTTACCATGAAATTGACATTGAAATATCATGAAATGAAAAATATTAAATACACTTGAAAGAAATAGGGTAGAGAATACACCATATAAAATAAATTATGGTGGGAAATATCAAAAATTTCTTCTTTAATTTAAAATATAGAAAAATAACCCTTGCAACTTTGGTCTCTTTTGAACCTAAATCCATTTAAATAAATAACACGATATTGCTCTTCAATCCGCATGAATTTCATGAATATAGAAAAATAAATTTATTTGTCAGTTATCACACCATATCAAGGATATAATGGTGTATAATTATAAATACTTCTTAAGAAATTAAATTTGAGACAAAGAACCCCTTACCTTGCATTCCAGCTTACTCAAACACACTCTAAAAACATTAAGAAATTAATATTTCACCTAAAAGAATACTTAGAAATAGAGGCCTTAAGATATATAATTGAGATGATAATTATATTAATTTTTTATAGGATTATAGGAGGATAAAAATAGATGTTTTTTGGATAGTATTTGAAGGTATAGGTGCAACATGAAGTGGTGGAATTGGTGAGATTTTATAAGTGAAATGAAGCGAACTTTTGTGAATATTCATTATTTTTCAATAATGGAATGAAACTATTCGAAGTTAAATTGCTCAAAAAATGGGAAATAATAAATTATAGGGTGATATAATATTGAAAAATCATACACCACTCTTTTTCAAACTTGTTTTAATAATTTTTCAAGAATTTTATAACTTTTTTATATTTTACTATTTTTACCTCAGAAACTAGTTTTTACCTAAGTAATTTTTATTTTATTAAAAATATAAGGTAACCAATATTACTGAATTTTTGGTGAGATGTACCTAAATTTAATACCCATATAATATAATTCAATTTATAATTAATAAAAAATTAACTTTTAAATTAAAAAAATTAATATATAGAAAAACTGTTTCATAGAAAAGTGTTGTTTTCACCATTAAGTGTTGTTAGTATTATATAAAAATAATTCACATTTCAATGTGTGATAAAATGTTTTTATATATTTTTAAAAAAATAATATAAGATTCTTTATATAAAATATATCATTTTAATTTATTAGGTAAAAATTGCACAATATTAATAAAATAATTCTTCAAAAATAACCATTTTCCTATTATCAAGGTTATTAATTTTATTCTTAGTAATCATATTTTTATGATTAAAATGAAATTAAAATTGTTAAATAATATGAAAATGTTGATATAAAATATTAAATCCATTTTTAGATTTAGTTTTTACAAGTGATGAAACTAATTTTTAATATAAGCGAAAAAAGTTTTTTCAGTAAAATATTACTTAAGTTTCAAAAATGTTAAACACGTGCTTTATAAATTCAAAATATTATTTTTAAATGATTTATTTTAGTTTATAAATATTTTTTTTATGTAAAAAAGTTTTCAATTAATTTAAATCACCTATTATATTATGATAATTCCTTAAAATTTGTGGTATTTGAAAAATCAGTATATTTTTACTATTCACCAAAAAACAATTATTTTCAAGATTATCTCAAAAAATTAAACTTAAGATAATTTTGATATGTGGAATTAAAAAATGAATTTAATTTTTTAAAATTAAAATTTTAAAATATATAAATTTATCTTTTAAATCAAAGTTCAATATATGAAGAAAAAATGCTTTTATTTAAAAATGCCTTTTAAAAACTTTAAGTGTTCTTAATCATATTTTATATAAATTTTATAATTAAATATAATATTTTTTATTTAATTGTGCATTTATTATTCTTAAAATTTCTTAATAATAAATATGTATTGGGTGGTTTTATTTCATTGTTGTATGTTGAGTTAGTTATAAAATATAGTATTAATTTAGAGAAAAAGATATATATATATATATATATATATATATATTCCAAAATCTACGGGTGTTAGATTCTATCCCCTTAAATAAATTATGGCTATATTTTAATTATCACTCACTAATAAAAATATATGAGGAAATATAAAATATATACACAACCCAAGATATTTTTTCTATATATATATCAATTTTAAAAACTTATGAATTATTTCTATTTTCCTTAGAATGGGTCAATTATAATATTGGTTTTTTCTATGATCATTTGAGCCAAACATCCCTCATGAATGGGTATCATAACTCTCATAGTATAATTACTTTTTCAAGTAATCCCATATTCATCCCTTCACTAAAATATGATCATAGGTTGGTCTGAAATGCGATTTCTATATTTTGGTAATTAATTTAAAGTCTATGTGGATATGTTTATTAAATTCCAAAAATAACCTCAAAATAACATGTTTTACATATCTATGAACTTCAAATTTGGATACAATAATCTTATTACTTGAAGTTTCCTCTAATAATTTGATATCAAATCATTAAAGTGGTGATTTGATTCTCTTAGAAAACTCCCTAGGTATACTAGAGTGGCTAGAGCTAGATTCTAATTGGATATCCAAAAATATAGAGTGGAGAGTGAATGTAACTTTTACCCTTATTTTTCATGACCTACTTTCATTAGTATGATTAGTATAGGCTTTCCATTGTCCCATGGTATTAGTATATTTTTTATATTTATTTTCCTTGTTATCCATTGGGTTAGGGAATCATTTTTTATAATGCCCATACTCCTAATATTTGAGGAATTAAACATTCTTCACCTTAATTTCATTGATCGAATTATTCACCCCAACTTGACAATCATGAAATTGGTGACCAATCCTTCCACACTTGAAACACTTTCTTGTTCCTCTAAGACATTACCTTGGGAAATTCTTCCCACATTTTGACATATATGTCAGAATGACCATGATGAAGACATGGGGGGGGGGGGGTGAATTGTGATCCTTTAAAACCTTTGTCATACTTTTAACAACCCTCTTGATATGTAAGAATTATTTACCTTTCTCTTAAGGATGAGTGAGCAGTGGAAATAAATAAGAAAAGAAAGCAACTATGTATAGTGGTTCATGGCACAAAAACCCCCTAGTATACTCCATTAATCCTCTCTCTATGATTTTAGTGATTTTCAGTAGTAAGTCCTTTTACTGGGGACTTCCAAAACTGATTAAAGGTAGTTTATACCTTTAAAATAAGGATTTTACAAGGCCTTGTGGTTCTTTTATAAGAAACCATAAATCCATAGCTTAGTTTGAGAATTCGTAACTCCTTCACCGCCATGACTGACTCCGATCAGTCGATACTCCAATAAATCATTAAATATTGACTTGATTGATAAAAATAAGGGGTTTCTCACATTTTTAGTATCAACTGAAATATGTGTTTGATCTTCAATAATATGTAGCAATAGAAAAATAATCTTCAACATTGAATAATATTTTTTAAACAATGATAGATTAAACAAAATATAGATGAATAAAATGTATGTCTCCAAAGTGTGACTGTAACAAATTTTTTGATGATCTTTGTAGAATAATATTTAAAAATAAGATACAACAATAATGACAAAAAATAGAAACAAGATCAACTAGATCCAAACATATATGTATCCCAAGTGTAGCTCTGAAGGAAACAACACTTTTGTTTAAAAGAACACAACTCTTTAATTTCAATGCATATCTCAATATATTCAGAAGATAATCATCTTGATATTTATACTGTTTTCCAAATTTCTCTAGGTCAAATGGTTCAAAAAATACCACATAACAAATCAATAGTGTTTTAATTCAATATCATTTAATGAGTGTCTTAATTTCCCTTAGAAAAATAAAAAAATTTAATCCATCGAATACGAGCATTTTAATCATTCATAAAACAACTTTAAAGAGATACTTACTTCTAGTGAGACTGTTATAGAAAATGTGGATAATATATTTAATTAAAAACTTCATCATTGACTAGTAAAACATAGAGTTATTAATCTTAGATAAAAACTCTAAAAGTAGGGATAAAAACATATGTTTATTTACAAAAGTAGGGTTGATGAACCATACATTTATTCCTAAAACATAAGGTATCCTCCAAATGTAGGGTTGTTAATCCATAGTTTTCAAACAACATAGGTTTCATGATCTATACATTTTATTCCAAACTTAGGGTTCCCAAACCATATGTTACTCTTAAAAATATAAGGTATGAATAGTGAATCTAGAATAATTTCAAACACATCAATAATACTTAAACAAATTTCTTCCCATGGAGCAATGTATTATGTATGGTTCCAGAATAAAAAATAATTATTCTAACAACTATCAATATCATTAAATTAACTTAAAATACATTATTAGTAACATAAATGTGGGCATTTGTGAGCATCAAAATAAAAAATAAATTAATGAATTTTCTGATTCAAAATATGGTCAACAATCTCCCCCATTTTAATGATCAAAAAACAAAAAGAATAAATATTAAAATTAAAAAAATTAAGCACATTTAATTCAAAAAAACACATATATGAAAATATTAATGAAGAACTTCATGGACTATTAGTTCAAGTTATAAAGATTTTTTTTATATCAAACTACTTCAAAGTTGATTAATCCTATTTTAAGATAGAAAAGTATGTATACTTTTTAGATGACCGATTAACAATTTAATGATATATTTCTATGGTGTATTCTTGAAAAACATAAAATATAAGTGCCTTTTGGTAACCATATACTTTTGGGTTCAGTAATGTTAGAAAATAAAGTTTTAGGTGACCAAATATATTTATTTTTTATAGAGAATATACTATTTAATTTAGATAATTATTTTAAACAATAAACATTTTTTACACAAAATATAGAGGTTTTCTAAAGAAATAGTCATTTTTATAATGTACATTAATACCACAATAAAAATATTTAAAAGTCGACATGATTTTTCAATTTTATTCAAGAACAAAATAATTCCAAAATAATTTTGGTCTTTCACCATTACTACATATTCCATATTTTTCTTTTTGAATCTTATTTTTTACAAGGATTTGATTCAAAACAATTTCTCTTTTTGTAATCATACTAAAATATTTTTTAAACTGTAAACATCATCAAATAATTATTTAATTTTAGTTTCATGCATATCACAATAAATTTTAAAAAATTTGATATTTAATCTGCAATTTTTTTGACAAACTCTCGTTATCAATTGAAATAGAATCATTAAATTTTCTATGTTTTATATGCTCTTTGTTTAATGATTTAAATTCATCTTGTATCCTAAAGAAATGTTAATTTATTTCATAATAAGAATATTTTTCAGAATTAGTGTTTTGAGGGAAGGAAGATTATACCTGATCAGTATGAGTCACAAGACATATTATTTTATTTTTGTGTTCAGCCTTAGAATTTTTATAAGATTCATCATTTGAACTAGAATAATTACTCAAATCAGCCTTCATAATTTTCTTTTCTTTTATTTTATAATTGAATTTCTTTTTAGCTTTAAGAAAAGTTATACTTTCTATAAAATTTCTCTTTTAATTTACAACATATATTCTATTCAATTACTTTATTTATTTAATTTTAAATTTTATCAACCCTTTTAAAAATATTCAATAAATATTTATCTGAATTTTTATGGCTTTAATTAGATGATTCATCGATAGTAGTTTTTAGATCATCTTCTTTATATTTGATATGATTTTTTGCTTTAGCCTGCATCTCATCTTCACACACCGTTATAGTTCCAATTAGTTATTTCATTTATAATTATTTAAATGGTGTAGATTTTAATATAGAAACATATATTCCATTAAACTTAGAGGTTAAAACTCTATGAACTTTCAATGATTGATCATATTTCTTAATTGGGTCTCCTAAAGCAACAAAATTATTGACAATTTCGGTAAATCTCCCATTCATCTGAGTGATGTTTTCACCTTCATGCATTCTGAAAGCATCAAAATTTAAATTTTTAGTATTATATATCAATTTTATGATAGTTTTAGTTCCTTTTTAGGAAACAAAAATAGGATAACACATCTCATATGTAGTTGAGCATTGATAAACTCGATTAAACTCATCAATTCCTAAACTACAGATAATAGCATTCATTACTCTTGAATTAGGATCATATTTTTTCCTAGAGAATCATCATATTTCTCTAGATCTTACTTAGTAATTTCATAATGCTTGGAACCCTATAAATAAACCTGTATTCCATGATTTTTCAAATAAATAATCATGAGATATTTCCAGAATCCATAATTATCACCATTAAAGTAAAGATCACAGATCATCGACATACCTTCTTTAAGATCATCCATTTCAAAATTTTTCTTCATCTTAATCTTTCACTCATTATTATTAGATCCAAAAGATACCTTTGATATTTTAAAAGATTATAAACTTTAATATAACTTATTCATATGGAATATAAATAGAATAATTTTCAAAAATAAACATATCAATAGATTCCTACATTTGATACAACTTTTTAGGTCATAATAACTATGTTGAAGACACAAGGGGTGGGTGGAGGGTGAATTTTGATACTATAAAAACATTGGAAGATTTTAAACAAAACACTTGATATGTAATAATTCTTTATATCTATCTTAAATATGATTGATTATATAAAATAAATAATAAAATAACACAATGATGTTGGTTGCACCCAAATTTACCCTACTGGTAAAAATGGTCGATGTAGTACATGTAGGGGTCGAATCCACAGGGACCAAAGAAGTAACCTTGAGACGCTATGATTTCACGAAGGATGAGCTATGAAGTAGCCAACTTTGGTTTTTATTTTGGTTGGTTTAAAGAACACTAAAAAACCTAAGTGAATTCAATTCAAATAAAATGGGTTGATCTTAGGATTATGATCAGGGTGGATTGAATGAATTTTACTTCTTTAGACAATTTTGGTTTTATTAATTCTTGAGGAATCCATTCTTCAAAAATAACACTACATTCATCATTTTCTGGTTTGGTGCTTACTAAACACAATTACTAATCCCCTATACAGTTAGAGAACCAAATTCATGATCTCTCTGAGGTATATGGTCATTTAGTAATTGAATTTAGTTTGCTCAAACACAGTAAAGATGAAGAGTAGAAATTACTGAAGAATGGATGTCTTAAATTAATTATCCAATTAACAACAATTCGTTCATAAAATAACATTCAATCCAGCCTTTTAATCCTCCTAAGATCAACCCATTAAAGGGTTATCCCTCCATTGATGGTATACTCTCAATGGTGGGTGGAAGATGGCTAACAAGAATTGGATTGAAGAAATTAAAACCGCGGAAATAACGAGCACTCCTCCGTGTGTGTGAATGAAATTCACACCTATGTGTGAACTAATTCACAACAAAATAGAGATATCACTGTGCTTTGTTATAATAAAGTTTTAATAAATGAAATGGAAAATATATAAGTGAAATAAGTTTATTAAGAACATAAAGATAAAAAAATAAACTTACATGGAAATGGAAAACATTACAAAGGAAATTTGGAAGCATAACCTTACAATGAAACAAGCAACAAAAGATGATAAGAAAAATATCCACCCTATTACCTTCACCACTAGATCCTTATATAGGCATATTAGGAGCCTTAGATCCACCCCCACAATCAATTCACCCCCCAACAATTAATAGAGTCAAAAGGAGGGTTAATAATCAAAAGAAAATTGATGTTTCGAAGTTGACCTGGAAAACTGTCCAGATTCATCCACCATATTGACGTGTAAATTTTTAATTGAAGAAGGTAGAATCTGAAGGAGTTGTAGAAGAAAAATATATTCTTACATCTATCCTATATGAGATGTAAAAATTTCAGGAACTTTGGCTCAGCCTTTTGGAAGTTATGGTTGAAATGGTGGGATGGATTTCTATGCATTAATGTCGGGTCCACCATTTAAATCTCAACTTCAGATCCCTTAATCATCACGAAAACATTAGAATTAGCTCCGACCACCATTGAATAAAATGATACTCATATTTCTATCTTTGTACTATATAAATTTGATCTTCATTCGGCTTGGTTTGTGGGCCCCACATTTGTTTGATGGGCCTTAGGCCCATTATGCTTTTTCCAACAAGTTTCTGCCTTCAGGTGCAAAAATATCCATCTTCACTTGTGATTCATCCATAAGACCTAAAAGAAAAAATGTTCAAAATAAAGTTATGAATAATATACCAAAATATCAAATTAAAATTATGAATATTGTAATTTCCACAAGAAAATTATTTAGTGGTCCCAAATTAACACTTTAAGCATGAATTGCACAATGATGGGAAACGAAGTTAAATTTATGAATTGGACTAAAATTGATGTTTATGAACTTTTAAACACATTAATATTAAGATCTTAACAATTAATATTATCCACTTTCAGTGACTAATCGCACCCCCCCAACTTGAGTTTTTCTAGTCCCGAGCAAAATATATTACAAATATGAAATTCAAATCCCCTTTTCCAAAAACATTTAAATACACATTGCTCACCCAAAGACCTCATACCAAAAAAATTATGGAACCCATAAAAATCATTTAAATAAATCTAGGTCCATAATCATATCCCAATCCCAAGCCCATTCCTTTGTTCAAATTCATCGCCACATTTCATCCAATTTCAATTAAGCATGATAAAGTGTTGTGCATCACAAAAGATATGGGGCCCATTTTATTGTTCAAGGGGAAAAAATGGAAGCGCTAGGTGGGAATCAAATTAAAACTTAATACGAGTATCCATTTTTTTTATTTTTTTATGATTTTTTATCCACAATAGATATGAAAAGACTAACTCGGGGCAAGACAACTATGGAGTCACGATCCCCAAGTGCCGGACGCCACACATATTGTCAATTTCATGCTCTAAAATAGATATATAAAGCCTAACTCTGGGAAAGACTACTATGGAGTCACGATCCCCAAGTGCCAGACGCCATGCATTTGGACAAAACATTACTCTATGTGGTCAATTTTTTTTTGTTTTTTTTTGTATTTTTTGGATACTCAAATTAAACTAAAAGTGACCCCAGAACCCTATGCTATAATGAAAGGGACCCAAGAACTCAAATTTACACCCACGATCGAGTAGACATGCATTGTGGCATTTTTATTAAGAGGATAAAAATTTAAACATTGAAAAATCACATCGGACAACCGCACTTTTCAAAAACTATGCTCATGAACTTAAACTTTCATTAAAATCAGAATCAAGGCACGCAAAATTTATTTGATATCCAATTTTAGAGTTTGCAATGTGTGTTATCATGTTTATGGTTAATGGAATTTTTCTTTTCATGCATTTTTTTATTCACAAAACAAAATCATTTTTTACCTCCCCCCAACTTAGAATAATACTGTCCCTAGTGTTTAAATAAAATAAAAGTTAGAAGGGGGTAGGATATGAGTTAAAAGATGAAATTGAGAATGATAAAAATGGAACAAATTCACTTGGTTTTTGAAGTTGAAGTTCATGATGCTCTAGATTACTCCTTTGATCTCTTGGGGGATGTAGGAACATCCTTGATTGAACATGTATCACCCAAAATAGTTACTGAACCATAAAAAAAGGACAAAGCAGAAAAAACAGACAACACAATGATTTATTTAATTCCAAGTACCATCATTTTTATGGTTTTCCATGTTTTTTTTAAATCAAACTAATGATACATTGTCTTCTTTATATTTTCTAGGTAAGGTATTACTCAGGGATCACACCGCGTGACACGGATGAATACATAGCTCTCCTTTCATACCCATCCATACTCATAAAAGAAGAACAGGTCAATAGTCTAATTTTTTTAACCTACAAAAACATAAATAAAATAAAATAAACTGATGATACATTGTCTTATTTATATTTTCTGGGTAAGGTATTACTCAGGGATCACACCGCATGACACAGATGAATACGGTGCTCCCCTTTCATACCCATCCATACTCATAAAAGAAGAAGAGGTCAATATTCTATATAATAAAAAATGACAAAATGAAGCAGAAGGAAACAAAAGATTATTCACAGTGATTGGAAACATGAAAACCACAGGTTGCCTCCCATGCAGCGCTTTTGTTTAACGTTGTTAGCCCGACTTGCACCCTAAATCTATCCATTTTTCTCTGGTTCATATGTTGGCTCAGTTAACTCCTCCTTGGTTTCTTGTTTATTGAATGATTCAATGAATGGTTTTAACCTATGACCATTGACTTTGAAAACATAACCACTTGTGGGATCCTGAATCTCTATTGCCCCATTAGGGTACACATGATGCACTAGGTATGGGCTAGACCATCTGGACCTTAGCTTTCCTGGGTGTAGATGAAGTTTTGAACTATGCAAGAGCACAAATTTTCCCAGTTCAAAGTGTTTTACTTTGAGATTCCTAGATTGGTAGGCTTGAACATTAGATTTATTGATCCTTGAATTTTCATAAGCCTCCATCCTAAGCTCTACAAGTTCATTAAGATCTAATTTCCTTTTTTGTTTCAGCCAAAGAAATGTCAAAGTTCATTATTTTTATTGCCCAAAAGGCCTTATGCTCAATTTCAACAGCTAAATGACATGCTTTTCCATTAACCTATCTATATGGTGACATGCCTAGGATAGTTTTGAAAGCAGTTCGATATGCCCAAAGGGAATCTAAGAGTTTCTCGGACCAATCTTTCCTAGAGGGATTGAATGTTTTTTCGAGAATTTTCTTAATTCCCCTATTTTCCAACTCAGCTTGACCGTTGGTTTGAGGATGGTATGCAGTGGAAACTTTATGAGTAATACCATACTTAGACATGAGTGAAGAGAATGGTCAGTTGTAGAAATGGGTTCCACGATCACTGATTATAGTCCTATGAATTCCAAATTGAGAAAATATATGCTCTTTCAGAAATCGGATCACAACATGGTGGTCATTGGACTTGGTGGGAATGGCTTCAACCCATTTTGAGACATAATCAATAGCTAAGAGGATGTAGAGGTATCCCTTAGTGTTTGGAAAGGGTCCCATGAAATCAATTCCCCAACAATCAAAGATTTCAATGACCATAATGGGAGTGAGGGGCATTTGATTCCTTTTGGTAATGGATCCTAATTGCTGACACTGAGGACAACTTTTGTAGAATTGGAAGGAATCCTTAGTGAGGTTAGGACAGTAGAAACCACTTTGGAGGACCTTTGCAGTGGTTTTCTTTGTAGAAAAGTGGCCTCCACATGCCTCTCCATGACAAAATTTTAGAATGGACTCTTGCTCAGACTCGGGAATACATCTCCTGATGATTTGATCAGGACAGAACTTGAAGAGGTAAGGATCATCAAACACATAGTGTTTGACATCGAAAAGGAATTTCCTCTTAGCTTGGGTCCCCAGGAATTTTGGAATGTCACCCGTCACCAAATGGTTTGCTATGTCAGCATACCAAGGGAAATCATTCACTGAATAGAGGTGCTCATCAGGAAATGAATCAGACACAGAGAGGTGGTGTGAGTTGTCTTTGAATTCCATCCTAGATAGGTGATCAGCTAAAATATTTTCAACACCCTTTTTATCCTTAATGGTTAAATCAAACTCTTAAAGAAGAAGGACCCACCTAATCAATCTAGCCTTTGCATCTTGTTTTTGGAAAAGGTATTTTAGGGCTGAATGGTTAGTGAAGACAATGGTGGGTGATCCTAAGAGATAAGACCTGAATTTCTCTAAGGCAAAGACAATAGCAAGCAACTCTTTCTTAGTTGTAGTTTAGTTTAATTGTGCATCATTTAAAGATTTTCTTGCATAAGCAATGACACATGGAGTTTTCTCACACCGTTGTCCTAAGACTGCTCCTACAACGAAATCACTTGCATCACACATGAGCTCGAAAATAAGTTTCCAATTTGGAGATTTCATGATAGGTGGAGATATAAGAGTTGACTTGAGTGTAGAGAATGATTCCTCACAACATTCTGTCCATAAAAATGGAGAATATTTTACCAATAGAGCACAAAGTGGTCAAGAAATAGAGCTAAAATTCCTAATGAACCTTCTATAAAAACAAGAATGTTCTAAGCAGGACCTCACTTCCTTAACAGTTTTAGGAGAGGGAAGGTGATGAATGATTTCAACCTTACCTTTATCAACTTCAATCCCTCTACCAGATACTAGATGACCTAGAACAAGTCCTTCCCTTGCCATGAAATGTCATTTTTCCCAATTCAGTATGATATTCTTATCCTCACACCTTGACAAAACCTTTTCAACATTTATAAGTCATCCCTAAAAAGTATCCCCAAATATGGAGAAGTCATCCATGAAGACCTCTAAAAAATCACCCACCATATCCGAGAATATTCCTATCATGCACCGCTGGAAGGTACCAGGGGCATTACATAACCCAAAGGGCATGCGCTTGAAGGCAAAAGTGCCGAATGGACAAGTGAATGTTGTTTTTTTTATCCTCTAAGGAGACTTCGATTTGATTATACCCTGAGAATCCATCTATGAAGCAATAGAATTGATGACCCGCCACTCACTCGAGGACTTGATAAATAAAGGGTAAGGGGAAATGGTCTTTCTTGGTACAAGAGTTGAGCTTCCTATAGTCAATACAAACTCTCCATCCACTACTGACCCTTGTTGGAAGCATATCTCCATCCTTGTTGGTTATTACTGTGATTCCAGCCTTCTTTGGAACCACATGGATTGGGGTAACCCACTCACTCTCAGCTATAGGATAGATGATACCAGATTTTAACAATTTCAAAAGTTATTTTCTCACTACTTCCATGAGATTAGGATTGAGTCGCCTCTGTGGTTGACGACATGGTTTTGACTCGGATTCAAGAATAATTATATGAGTCCCGATAAGTGGGCTAATCCCAGGAATATCAGATAGGGTCCATCCAATGGCTTTCTTGTGTCTCCTAAGGACATCTAGAAGCATCCTCTCATGATCGGCTTCAAGAGAGGAAGAAATGACAATAAGAAAGGATTGATTTTCCCCTAAGAACGCATACTTTAGTGATGAAGGTAAGACTTTAAGTTCAATATCAGATTGGTCATGACTTTCCAAGAAAGGATGAGACTTTGTATTGAACTTAGTTTCTTTGTTCAGATTTCTTGAAAAAAGTGGTTCATTGTGAACATAATTTTCATCCACTAAATTTTCTAGAGTAGTGTAATGAATGGATATGGACTCAATTTTATTAATTTCAACCATGGTATCATTGATTGGTGATTCTAGAAATTCATCAATAGAGCTATCTGAAAGAGATTCAATCCAAGGAGACAAATTTACCTCATGTGAATAAATAAAATCAATCTCTTCTTGAATTAACCATCCTTCGGTAATTCATTTATGTTCATTGAGTTCATTATCAACACTACCAATCCAATTAACCTCATGAATCTCTTCATCATCCCCAATTTTAGAGTTTTCATTGTAGATATTCAAGTCTAGACTCATGTTTCCAAAGGTGATGGTCATGTTCCCATTTCGGACTCGGATAACAGAGTTGATTGTTGCAAGGAAGGGACGACCAAGGATGATTGGGGTTTTCTACCTAGGACCTAAGCTTGGGTGATTGTACATAACAATGAAGTCAGATGGGTAAATGAAATTTTCAACTTTCACCAAAACATCTTTTAAGATCCCCTTTGGAACTCGAACACTATGATCAGAAAGTTGAAGAGTGACAGATGTGGGTTGAAGTTCTTTGAGCCCTAACTGACAATACATGGAATAAGGATTGAGGTTCACGCTGGTACCTAGATCACACAAGGCTTTGACAACTTTTTTCTCTCCTAGTTCAACATTTATGTAAGGGCATCCTGGGTCTTTCAACTTAGGAGGAAGGGTCCCTTGAATGGTGGTACTCACATTAGCAGCCAAAAGGACTTGGTTTTTATGTGAAAATTTTCTTTTAAAAGTGCACAATTCCTTAAGTTACTTTGCGTAGGAAGGTATGTTTTGGATGGAATCAAGAAGGGGAATGTTCAACTTGACTTTTGAGAAGATTTACCTCAATGTGTCACTCAATTCAGGCTTGGTTTTCCCCCTCATGCATTGAGAAAATGGTGCAGGTTGTTGAGTTGTTTGTTGAAGTGTTGTTTCTTTCACATTGTTATCAGTTTCTTCATTTTGAGCTTGTGGTTCATTTGAATTTTCATTAGAGTTTGAAGCTTCACATGGTTTCTGACTTATTTGTTTAGGTTTTTCAATTGATTTCCCACTTCTTAAAACTGTCACAACCTTTAGTTTTTCGTGAGTTGTTTGAGTGAAACTTGTCTCTCCCCTTTATGTTTGTTGTGGAATGGCCTGTGTGGGAATGGGTGCCTTTCCAGTTTTGATGGTTTGAAGTTCTTGTTTAATGGATGAGAATTATGAGTTCATTTTGTGCATTTTTTTTCACAGTTGTTCTAGTAGGATTTGTGGAACATTTTGTGTTGGTGCTTGAGCTTGTGGGTTTATCCCAGGAGGATACTTTGGTTGTTGGATAGGTTGTTGAATGGGTTGTTGGATAGGTTGTTGATATTGGACATGAGGATGTTGGAATTGGACTGGTTGTGGTTGGAACTGATTATGAGGTTGAAAGTTTTTTTGAGGGTATGGGTTGATACATTGTTGTTGTGTTGGTTGTTGGTTGTTGATTGTCCTTCCAATGAAAGACTGGATGGTCATTATACCTTGGATTTAAGGTGTTCGTGAATTATGGCTTTTGAAAGTTCATTGCATTAACTTCTTCTGGTGGTCCTCCTAAAAGAACATCCTTGATTGAAGGAATGGTTGGGAAATTATCAGTATTGTGGTCATTCTTGTCACAAATTGTACAGACAAGCTCAACAATTTGGGTTTTGTGGACCTTGCTAAGATCAATCTCCTCAACTTTTCTCGTGAGTGCAGAAAGTTTTGCTCTAAGGTTTTCTTCTTCTCCAAGATTGTACATTCCACCAGATTTGGGTGGCTTCTCATAGTATGGTGATGTTCCCCATGTTTGGTTTTGTTCAGCAAGATTTTCTAGATACTCGTAATCATCATTTGGGGCTTTGTTTTTAAAGGTTCCATTACACATCATATCAATGAATTGTTTGTTTCCAGGACCCAACCCTTCATAGAAAATTCTCACTTGTTCTGGGATTAAGAAACCATGGTGTGGTACCATGTTTAATGTGTCCTTGAACCTTTCCCATGTTTCATAGAATATTTCTCCCTCTCTTTCAAAAAATTTTTGTATGCTCTTTTTAAGTGAAATTGTTTTGTGATGGGGGAAGTATTTTTTATAAAATTCTCGTTGAAGTTAGTCCCAAGAGTGAATGGATGCTGGTCTCAAATTGTTTAACCAATTCCTTGCTTGTTCCTTAAGAGAAAAAGGAAAAAGTCTCATTTTAGCATATTCAATTTGATTTGGTGGGCACATGGTTTCGATAATGTCATTAAATTCTTTAACATGAAGGTAAGGCATCTCAGACTCCATCCCATGAAAGGTTGGAAGGTGGTTCAAGACATGGGGTTTGAAAACATATTAGGCATATCCTATGTTATCATGCCTAATTCATGAGGGTGCATTGGTCCAGGTTGGTGTGAGGTAGTCATTCATGGTCTGGTCTGCAACAATTCCCAAGTTAGGGTCTTGCCCGTTATTTTGGTTCCCTCCCCGGTTTATGATTTGGTTTTGTGGGAGATTCTCCATTGTATCGAACTCAACGTCTGAATTTGGAGTATTAAGAAGATTTGGATCTAAAGGAAATAGAACTATTTTAGTGCTTGACTCCCCAGTCCTAGGAGTATCCACCCTAACTAATCTGTTTGAGTTATCGCGGGTGTAGGCGGACATGCGCCAAAAGAAAAAAAAAGCGAGAAAGGGAAAAGATAAGAGAATTGGGATGAGAATAGAAGAATGGGGGTAAGAAAAGAAGGATTTTGGTCTAAGGAACTTTCTTGGTCCCCAGAAACGGTGCCAAAATTTGGTTGCGCCAAAATTTACCCTACTGGTAAAAGCGGTCGATGTAGTACATGTAGGGGTCGAATCCACAAGGACCGAAGAAGTAACCTTGAGACGCTATGATTTGGTGAAGGATGGGCTATAAAGTAGCCAAATTTGGTTTTGATTTTGGATGGTTTAAAGAACACTAAGAAACCTAATTGAATTCAATTAAAATAAAATGGTTTTATCTTAGGATTATGCTCGGGGTGGATTGAATGAATTTTACTTCTTTAGACAATTTTGGTTTTATTAATTCTTGTGGAATCCATTCTTCAAAAATAACACTACCTTCATCATTTTCTGGATTGGTGCTTACTAAACACAATTAATTATCCCCTATACACTCAGAGAACCAAATTAATGATATCTCCGAGGTATATGGTCATTTATTAATTGAATTTAGTTTTCTCAAACACAGTAAAGATGAAGAGTAGAAATTACTGAAGAATGGATGTCTTAAATTAATTATCCAATTAACAACAATTAGTTCATAAAATAATATTCAATCTAGCCTTTTCATCCTCCTAAGATCAAACAATTAAATGGTTAGCCCTCCATTGATGGTATACTCTCAATGTTGGGTGGAAGATGGCTAGCAAGAATTGGATTGAAGAAATTAAAACTGCGGAAATAATGAGCACTCCTTCGTGTGTGTGTGAATGAAATTCACACCTATGTGTGAAATAATTCACAAAAACATAGAGATATCATTGTGCTTTGTGATAATAAAGTTTTAATAAATGAAATGGAAAATATATAAGAGAAATAAGTTTATTAAGAACATAAATATACAAAAAATAAACTTACATGGAAATGGAAAACATTGCAAAGGAAATTTGAAAGCATAACCTTAAAATGAAACAAGCAACAAAAGATGATAAGAAAAATATCCACCCTATTCCCTTCACCACTAGATCCTTATATAGGCATATTAGGAGCCTTATATCCACCCCCACAATCAATTCACCACCCAACAATTAATAGAGTCAAAAGGAGGGTGAATAATCAAAAGGAAATTGATGTTTCGAAGTTGACCCGGAAAACTGTCTAGATTCATCCACCATATTGACTTGTATATTTGTAATTGAAGAAGGCCAAATCCGGAGGTGTTGTAGAAGAAATATATCTTCTTCCATCTGTCCTATATGAGCTGTAAAAATTTCAGGAAATTTGGCTCATCCTTTTGGAAGTTATGGTCAAAATGGCGGGACGGATTTCTGTGCATTAATGTCGGGTCCATCGTTTAAATCGCAACTTCAGATCCCTTTATCATCATGAAAAAATTAGAATTAGCTCCGAAAACAGTTGAATAAAATGATACCCATATTTCTATCTTTCTAATGTATAAATTTGAGCTTTATTGGGCTTGGGTTTTGGGCCCCACATTTGTTTGATGGGCCTTAGGCCCATTATGATTTTTCCAGCAAGTTTCTGCCTTCAGGTGAACAAATCTCCATCTTCACTTGTGATTCATCCATAAGACCTAAAAGAAAAAATGTTCCAAATAAAGTTATGAATCATATAACAAAATATCAAATTAAAATGATTAATATTGTAATTTCCACAAGCATATTATTGAGTGGGACCAAATTGACACTTTAAGCATGAATTGCACAATGATGGGAAATGAAGTTCAATTTCTAAATTGGACTAAAATTGATGTTTATGAACTTTTAAACACATTAATATTAAGATCATAACAATGAATATTATCCACTTTCAGTGACTAATCAGATGTATAGTGGTTCAGGGAAAAAAGATCCCCAAGTCCACTCCGCCAACAATCTCTCCACAAGATTGGTGACTTTCACTAGAAAGTCCTTTTACTCGGGACTTCTACAATAGAGTATAAGTGGTTTATTACTTTACAAAAAGGATTTTACAAGGCCTTATAGTTCATTTATTAGGAACCATAAGTTCAAATATTATTTTGAGAAGTTAATACCACTACACCACTAGGATTGAGTCTGAGCAGTCGATACTCTAATAAATCAATAATGATTAATTTGATGAAGAAAAATAGGATTTTCTCACAATTTCAATAGAAACTGGAAAATGTGTTTGATCTTCAATAATGTAAAAATTCATTAAAATAATCGTCAACATTGAACATGATTTCATTAAACCACAATAGAGAAAACACTAGAAAGTTGAATAAACTTGTATATCTCCAAAGTGTAACTTTGAAAAACACTTTTTCAATCTTTACAGAAGAAGATTTAAAAATAATATATAGTAAAAATGATAACTACAAAAAACAAGTCTATCAATTAGATAAAGACACGTATATATCCAAAGTGGAGCTCTAAAGGCAATGCCACACTTTTATTTACAAGAATACAACTTTTTATTTTCAATGAATATCTCTATATATTCAGGATATGAACTTATCAATATTTATATTGTAGGTTGAATAGATATAGGTTAAACGGTTACATAAATAACATATAATAAATCATGAATATTTGAATTAAAAATTATTCAATATGAGTCGCAAATTACCTTAAAAATATGAATGATTTAATTTGTTGAATAAGAGAATTTGAATCGGCCTTAAAATAATTTTAAGTGATATTTACTTTTAGTGAGACCATTATAGAAAATTCAGATAATATCATTAATTTAAAACACCATCATTGACTAGTGAAACATAGGGTTCCTTCTCTTAACAACAAACCCCAAATGTTGGGTTGAAAATATATGGTTGTTTATATAAGTCAGGTTGATGAACCATATATTTATTCCATAAAAATGGGGTCTCTTCCACACATAGGGTTATTGATCCATAATTTCCCAACAATATAGGGTTCATGATCCATATGTTTCATTCCAAATGTATGGTTCCCAATACATATATTATGGTTAAAATACAGGGAATGAAAAATGTTCCCAAAATACTTTCAAACACATCTAGAATAGTTTAAAAAATATTTTCCCATGGATCAATGACTTATGTATGCTTCCTAAATAAATAAGAAATATTCTAAAAAGAATAATTATCATTATTTTCACTTAAAATAAACATTATTAGTAACATAAATTTGGGTGTTTGTGAGTATAAAAATCAAAAATAAAATAATGAACTTTTTGAATCAACACATTCTCAACAGTTAAATATTATTTCATTTAACATATTCATTGCCTTATCTTCTAGGAAACACCATCCTTATCTTATTTTTTTATTAATATATTTATAAAGTCTCAGGCTATTAATCAAAACTCAAGATAGTTGGGTGATAAAAACAACAATTTTTTCAACACCAGTTTCTATCCCATTTTGTTACTTATTTGGAAAATCACTGCATTTTCCATCACATCCATTATTAACTTGGTTCCTCTTAGATCCATAAATATATTAAACCAAAAGGATTAATCACGATTGATCAATAGTAACACCATAAGGTAATTATCATAAATAAAATATGGAAAATTTTATCTCAAGATGCATCTCTTTATGAAAACATCATGTTAGCTTATAGTTATTTTAGTTCAAACTCAATCACTCTCAGTTCATCCTAAGTTTTTTTAAGTTGGGTTCTTTCATAATTCTTAACCAAATACCCTAAAATATTTTTTTAATAAGCCCTTTATAATTTTTTTAAAGATAATGTGAATTAACCAAACCATATCCCCCGAGAGTGTCTATCCGATTATGTAATATTATTCCCACTCATCATGTACCAGTGTAAAGTCTGATTTGATACTCAACTACCCTTTCTAGTTTTATTATCCATAGGTTAATCCATACCATATCCACATCCACAAACTAGTATCCAGATAGGGGTGTAATTTTTAAGAGGACAACACAATATATACTTTACCAAAAAATCAGGATATTATCCTATACTTAGAGTTATCCCAAGGGATTTCACTAAAGTTAACTTATCCTAATACCCAAAATAACTAAACTAATTACCAAAAATAACTAAACCCAACTATCATACTAGCTATAGTTACTGACACCCTCACTCCCAATTTTGGTGCTAAAAACCTTTATTTAAATAATGGATTTGATATAAAGTTAGATGAACATATCATTATTTAATGATATTTCAAAACATTAACATCTCAAAAATAATCACTCTATACCAAGAGTAAAAGGTTTAGTGTATTTGAGGAATATTTAAATAGGTAAATTATTTTATGACACTTGTGAATATTTATCCATAATCAAACCAAACTAGACTCCCTTCCAGACTTATCATTGTTTATACTCATCTTTATAACCGCCGGAATGGAAACATAAGAAATATGTGAGATTGAATGCTAAGGAAGTGAAAAAAACTCATCAAAATTTCATCAAGGTTTTGATAATAAGTATATAATAAAACATGAGTAGGGAAGAAATATATTATTTTAAATAACATAGAATACTAAGACTTATCCATAATCCATGCTACCAAGACATGAAATCTAAAATGAGAAAACATATACCACGGTATAATAGTACAAGAATATAAGATAATAAACTTAATCCATGGAGCATAATGATAAGAATAAATATATGAAATTACATATAATTGTAGTATAAAAATAAACTATAACACAAAAATAAGCACATGAAGTCATTACATGGTGAATTAGGCACCATTACCCTATGATTCATTAGTAACTTTGGTTTCAAAAACATATGGTCCACAAGTGACTTAGGTTTCAAAAACCTACAATTCATAAGTGATTGAGGTTTCACAAAACTATGGTATATAAGTGACTTAGGTTTTTAAAACTAATCTTCTATAAGTAAATTTGTTTTCCCAAACCTATGGTTTATGATATACTTAGGTTTTACAAACCTACAACCCCTAAGGGAATTAGGTTTCTTAAACCTGTAGTCCATAATTTATTAATGTTTCATAAACATATGGTCTATATGTAACTTATTTTAAAAAAAGGCCCATATGTAAATTATTTTTTTAAACCTACTATCCATAAGGGACTTAGGTTTCAAAAACCTATAGTCCATAAGTTACCAAGGTTTTAAATACCTATGTTCCATAAGTGACTTAGGTTTCAAAAACATATGACCTATAATAATCTCAAAAGATATAGAACCTTAACAAATGAATTGGAAGTTGATATATTATGCCACTTTTCAATCATACAAACATATGCGTTCCACTTTAAAATAATATTATATCACATTATAAATAACCCAAGGAAAGAAAAATGGGTTTTTGTAACATACCTAGATGGTATCACCAAAATTTACCTCAAGAAAGTAAATAGATTATACCCAAAATTCAATCACCCAAAAATAGTATTTAGTAATAAAATTTATAGGATTTTTCATGAAAAATTACTTCCAAGGAAATAAATCCTTCAAATATAAAGAGGAAAATTTTATTGAAAATGTAAAATAGTTTTAAAAACCAATTTTATCTTTAGTGTAATAGATTAAGTTACAATAACTTTGAAAAGTTATTTATAAAAAGGTGAAGTGAAAAATTTGGAAAAACAATTAATTTTTGAAAGTAAAATTTAATAATAGATCATTTAAAATACATAAAGTTTATAAAAAATAAATATATATTGGAAGAAAAAAATTTGATTTTTAGAGGATTGAAAACCAATTTAATATTTTAAAATTTATTTTCTGATACCCACATCATAAAAATAAGTAGTAAAAATTCCCTTTTGAAAGTAGTAATAGAGAATATGATGGTCACATGAGTAAAAAATTAGACTTAAAAATAAAAAATTATTTTTTTGGTAATAATGAATATGGAAATGGAGTAAAAACAATCTTTAAAAGAGATGATAGTTTTTTTAAAAACATTTCACTTTTACGAGTAAGAAATTCACCAAGAAAGCATATTTGAGTTAAAAAAATCATTTTCCATAGATAGAAAATAGAAAATATATATTATTGAAAATTAAATAGAATAATTTATCAAACATAGAAGCATTATGATCAAGTAATAACATTTTAACTCAATGAAAGGAAATTTCAGTTTACCAAATCCCTTACCAATATCATAATTTTTAGGCAAGAGAAATTTAAAAAGTGGTTTATGTTGTATAAATTTAACCCCATATAAAATAAAGAAAAAATATAAAATAATAATATGAGATAGAATAAAGTACAGAAATTATATAAAATAAGTTTACAAAGAAAAATCATAACTCAATGAAAAATAATTGAGTTAACAAAAACCCTTACAATAATGGTAATGTAAGAATCAGAAGAACATAAGAGGGTTATCATGAAATGGATATTAAAATACCATGAAATGTAAGATATTTATTGTACTTGAATGAAATTAGATAGTGAATATGAAATTTAGAATAAATGATGGTGATAATTATCAAACATGTCTCATGAAATTGAAAATAGAGATAAATTACCCTTACAACTTTGGTATCTTTTAAGTCAACATCTATTTAAAGAAAGAACATGATATAGATATTTAAACCCCATTAATTTAATTAATATGAAAAAATAAATGCATTAGTATGTAATCCAACCATATCAAATATATCAAGGTTCATAATATAAACTATGTCCCAAGAAATTAAATTTGAGACAAAGTGCCCCTTACCTTGTATTCTTGCTTTCTTTAATGCATCCTAATCTTGTTAAGAACATGATATTTTACTTGGAAATATCTTTGGAAATAGAGGATTTAGGCTATATAATTGAGACTAGTGGATTATTAAATTTATATAATCTTCTATTAGGAGAAATATTGTATAGTATTAGGATAAAATTCAAATGGATAGGTATAACATGAAGTGGTGTAAGTGATCCCTTTTTATAAGTGAAGAAAAGATCACTTTTGTGAATACTCATTATTTTTAAATAATGGAATGGCAATATTTAGTAGTGAATGGATCTAAAAGTGAGAAATAATTTTTTTTGGGTGAGATAAGGTCTATAAAGCCTCTAAAAATCATTTACACACATGTTTTAATTATTTTTAAATCATTTAACAACTTGATTTATAAATTATACCGTTTTGGTTTTTATCTTGGTAACCAAATTTTACCCAAGTAATTTATATTTTATTGAAAATATATGGTAACCCATATTAAAAAATTTGGCTATTTTGAATTTAAATTTAATAACCATATAATCTAATTCAATTTGTAAATAATATCAAATTAATTTTTAAATAAAAACATTTAATATATAGAATTCATTTTGTTGAAAAATTTTATTTTCACCATTAAGTGTTATCAATATTATATAACATTAATTACTAATTAAATGGGATATAAAATATTTATATACATTTGAAAAAGTTATATCAAATTATTTATATAAAATAATTCATTTTAATTTATTATATAAAAATTACACAACATTAATAAAACTATTATTTAAAAATAACCCTTTCCCCCATTATTATAGTGATTAAATTTAATCTTAGTAATCATAATTTTATTCTTAAAATAAAATTTAACTTATTACACAATATAAATATTATGATATAAAATATGAAATTCATTTTTTATATCTATTTTCTACTAATTATGAAAATTAAATTTTAATATAAGTGAAAACAATTTTTAGAATAAAATATCAATTATGTTTCCAAAACATTAAACACGAGTTTTATAAATTAAACATAATGTTTTTAAATTATTAATTTTAATTTATAAATACATATTTTTTTATAAATTTTTTTCCAATGACTCATAAATCATTATTTTATTATGATAGTGTTATAAAAGTGCCGATATTAAAAATTGTATTTTTTACTATTCACCTAAAATAAATTATTAAAAAAATATAAAAAATTTACATTAGGATAATTTTATATTTGGAATTAAAAAATTAAGTTCATTTTATAAAATTAAAATTCTAAAATTTAAAAATTTATCTTTAAATGAAAATTCAATATATATAAAGAAAAACTTCTTTTATTGAAAAATTCCTTTTCAAAATCTTTAAATGTTCTTAATAATATCTTGTATGAATTTTATAATTGATTACAATTTTTTTTATTTACTATAGTTTTTATTATTCTTAATTTTTATTAATAATAAATATATCCTAGCTCATTTTAGTTCAGTGTTTCATGTGTAAAAATCTATCGAATATAGTATTAATTAGAAGAAATATATATATATATATATATATATATATATTCCAAAATAATGGGGGTATTATAATTATGGAAGGGTAAACATATTTATTATTCCATATAATGATTGAAAATTATTTATTGGATAAGATTATGAAATCTCAACATGATGATAAGTCCCTACAAAAGAAGATGGAAGATAAAGGGAATGTGAAAGTATCAGAGTTTAACATTGGTGATGATATATTTATAAGGTTTTAGAAGAGGATATTTGTTCCATAAATACTAGAGATGAAGAGGGTTATATTGGATGAGTATCATAGATCAAACATCCTTATACATCTGGGCAACACAAAGATGTATAGAGATATTCAAGAGCATTTTTGGTGGGAATATATAAAGGAAGAGATTGTGTTTTATACTTTAAGATGCTTGGTATACCAACATGTGAAGGATTAATGAAAAATTCTCAAAGGAGTTATGCAACCTTTACCTATACCTGAGTGGAAATGGGATAATATTACTATGGTTTTCATCACTGACCTACCTAAGATATCCAAGGGGAATAATGTATTATGGGTCATTATAGATCTTCTTAAAAATTAGACCTATTTCTGTAAAATTCACGAATATTTATATAAGGCCCCAGCCTTAAACCTTACTTAATATTGAGTTATTACAAGATTACACATTGAGGATCTTTTCGGTTTTAGAGTTTTAGACAATTAGATCATAGAACTTGCATTACATTCCACATATAAAAAAAAGTGGTTACATAAAGATAGTATTCCTCTTTCCCATCAATGGAAACATATTTAAAATAAAACATGGATTCTTTCTTGAAACTTCCTTGACACTATCATCATATCATGTACCTTTCCCTTGACCTGTGAAAAACATTTCAAAAAAAAACTTGGGATGAGCATAAAAAGCTTAGTAAGGGATATAAAAATATATGGAAAGGAAACATGGGTACATATATACATAAGAATGAAATCATACTTTACCCATAAAACATAATCACTTTAACATACCTCATCAAATCATGAATAAATCATAGAAATCATAAGACATAAAGGTAACTTGAGGCATTCATAACATTCTTACGTAGGGAGTAACCCTCTTGGTTACGTTTGGAATACCCACCACAGTATATTCCCTAAATCTCTTCGAAGAAACCTTAACGTTTCACTCCTTCGCGTTACCCAATGCATTGGAGAGCTATATCGAGCTCACCCACCCTTAGTTTATCATGGAACCACCTGTCTTCATAATATTTCCCAAGAACCTCAACATAATTGTATCACATAAAACATGCAAAGGAAACATAACATTTCCACCTTTCAATCACAAGATATCAATACAACACATTGATATAAAAACATTATGAAAACCATTTTCAATACCAAATAAAAGAAAAGTAAAACATGGTATTTATTTTTCTTTTAAAAAGAAGGCATGACTTGTAGAGGAAGCCGAAACCCAAATAATGGTCACAGCGGCGGAGAAGTCGTTGTCACCGCAAATGTACGACAAAAACATTCCCTTTTGTCGTTTTGTAAAATGATTCGTATAAAAAATATTCCCTTTGGATAAACGTAAAATTCAAAGGGGTTTATACACCGTATAAAATATAGTTGTGTATAAAATAAAATATGCCTCAATGAAAGGAGATTGAGACGAGGTCCCATACCCCGGGTCCGACTTGACTCGATCATTCATTAATGTCCTGAATAATAAACATGAGTTAATTTATACTTTCTTAAGAACCTTTTTCAAGTTCATTATTCCTTTTATATCACTTATTGTCATGTCATGAACACTATGTAATTATTTAAGTTAATAACGGTCATTTTAACGATCATTGGTACTTGAGTCAAAAATAAATCCTTTATAATTACAAGTTGTTCATGTATCCATTATATCCAGAATTATAATCATGATGTGTATATCTTATATATCCAGTATATAAATGCATTTATAATATTACATAATCATTTAGAGGTAAGAAATGAAATGCACCGTTCATGGAGACGGTAAGCCGTACGTACGCATGAACGCTACATTCATTTCTATTTCGTATTTTATAGAATGGAATAATAATGATATAAAGGTATATTATAATTCCAGTATAATATCATATATAATATCATAGTTCCATCCTTTATACGTCCCACATATGGTATTTAACAAATCAAATCACTTTGAGGGGGCGGTAGTCCGCACTTCCTTAAATGAAGATATCACGTTTACCCATAATGGAAACCATAAAGGTATGCCCAAAATGAAAAATATAGAAGCTTAAGGAAAACATAAATATATTATATATCATATATAAATATAGTTACATCTTAATGGCCACCTTTTAAGGTGTTAAAATAATGTTGAACAATCATCGTTTCGGGAGGCATAAATTCACCATCCACGGAAACAGTATGTTCTTTAACCATTAGATGTAGGTGTGTGTAAGTTTAGCTAGAATCATTATTATAAAAACATCATAGTATATTGAAGATACCGGAGTTTTTACAAAAGAAATGAATAAAAAGAGTTTAGGGGGTTGGAGAAGCAAAATAAAACAAAATGACTCATGTGAATACATTACCTTAAAATCGGGTAACTCCCTTTGGTTTGAGCTCAAAGGATTCCTTGGGAAGACTTATGCCCAAAGTGAGGCTTCGAGGAGTAAGAGAGGGAAGTGGAGAGACTAAATGGGCAGGGGTTGGCCGAGCCAAAGGCTTTGGGAGTGTGGGTAAGGAGGTAGAGGTGGGGGCCTTTTATAAGAGGAGAGGAGGGGCACTCTTGGAAAGTAAAGAAATATTACTTTATTTGAAAATGAGTTTCGGATTTAAAAGGTCCCACATTGATATAATTCGAGGATAAGGTGATAAGGGTTCTCAATATACCAACCCAATAGGTTTTGGACATGTTTAGATCATAGAGTTTACATTATCTTTTCATTTTATTTAAATCCTTTATTAATGAGGTAATCGCTACATCATTATGATGTCATAAATAAATTTATTTATTTAATGTACAAAAATTATAAAAAAACTACTATGATGTAGGAAATCGTTTTATCTTTCCAATGAATATTTATAGTAAAAAATATGGCTTGTATAACCCCATTTAATGATTGTTTTTGTAAAACATATTATGTTTGTGTCATTTTTACCTTTTCATTAAATAAAAAGTTATTTATGTCATTTCCCAACCAAAGTGGCTCCATGGGGTCCCCAAGTTGACCCATGGATTGTCTTGGTCGGCCATGACACATCCAATTAGGGTAGGACATGTGTAAAGCTCATCTCATACTATTAAAACATTATTTTTACCTTAAACTACACTAATTACCACTAATCGCGATTAAAAACTTAATAAGTTACTATTCACCAAAAATTTATTTTAATCCCATTGGACCACATTTTACTTCTTAATGACAACCATGTATGTCGGATTTTTGAAATTCAAAACACAAAGGTGGCAAAATTTCATTTAAATGGAAAATCAGTTTTTATAAGTACCACTTAGTGGTTTCACTATTCATCAAAAATTGAAGTTTTCCAGAAAAATACCAAAACTTCACCCAAAGCTATATTTGATATTCTGAATTCAAAAATGATATCCATTTTAAAAAATTAAAATCATATAATTTACATTAATTAATTTAATAATTAATTCCCGCTGTCATGACAAATATCGTGTTTTTATGAAACAATAAGTATCAAAAGATTGATACCAGTTTAAGTCCAATTTCAAAGTGAAATTGATTCCAATGACCACCATTGGATTAAATGGTAAAAATATATTCTAATTTCACTTCAAAACAAATTCAAAATATAATCTAATCATATAAATAAATTAGATTAAAAAGAAGTTTTGATGTAAAATGCAGTATTTTTCACTATTCATTAAAAAATGAACATTGTCAGAAAAATACCAAAAATTCACACAAAGTAAATTTTGATGTCCCAATCATAAATAATAAGTTTATTTTGACAAACATAGCTTATAAAATTGTCAAAAGATAGATTTAAAAATGGTTTTCCATCAAAAGGCAGTAAAACAATCTTTTAAAAAATATTAGTGTATTCCATGCTTAAGATTGGATTTATTTTCATTTTAAGCCTCTAAAACACTATCTAATTCATTAATAGACATAGATAAAAATATCTATTATTCATTACTTACTTGGGATGTTACATCCTTCCCCCCTTTAGAAAATTGCATCCCCGCAATTTATTTACTTATCGAATAAAAGGGGGTACTTATCCCTCATTGCATTTTTAGATTCCAATGTTGCCTCTTCCATCATATGGTTTTTCCACAAAACCTTTACCTGATTAATCACCTTATTCCGTAACACTTTCTCCCTGTGGTCAAGAATCTGGACCGGTTGTTCCTCATAAGATAGGTTCTATTGCAGCTGAACTACCTCTGGACTCAAAACATGAGATGGATCTGGAATATACTTTCTCAACATCGAAACGTGAAAAAAATTGTGTACCTGAGATAAACTCGAAGGTAAAGCCACTCAGTAAGAAATTGATCCAACTTTCTCCAGAATTTCATATGGTCCAATAAACCTTGGACTCAGCTTTCCTTTCTTACCAAATCTCATCACACTTTTCCAAGGAGAAACCTTGAGAAAAACATGATCACCTACCTCAAAAGTTAGATCCTTCCTCCGGTTATCCGCATAACTCTTCTTCCTGCTATGATCTGTTCTCATGTGCTTCTGAATCAGCTGAAATTTTTCTGCCATCTCTTCTACCAATTCTGGTCCCATCAACTTCCTTTCACCCACTTCATCGCAGAAATCTGGAGTTCGACACCACTTCCCATATAACGCCTCAAATGGTGCCATCTGTATAATGGAATGAAAACTGTTATTATATGAAAATTCAACCAAATAAAGATGTTGGTCCCAACTTCCCTGATAATCCACCGAACAAGCTCGTAGCATATCCTCCAAGGTCTGAATTGTTTGTTCTGCCCGCCCATCTGATTGAGGATGAAATGCTGTACTAAAATTTAATTCAGTACCCAACGACTTCTGAAGGCCTTTCCAAAAGTTATAAGTGAACCTGGGATCACTGTCAGATACAATGGAGAGAGGAACTCCATGTAACCTGACTATCTCTTTAAGATACAAATGGGAAAGTTGATCTAGGGAAAAAGTATCTCATATAGCAAGGAAATGAGCATATTTGGTCAAGCGATCAACAATAAACCAGATTGCATTATTACCTCGAGATGTCTTCGGTAATCCCACAACAAAGTCCATGGATATATTCTCCCATTTCCACTCTGGCACTGGTAAAGGTTGAAGCATCCCTTTCGGTAACTGCCGCTCTGCTTTAACCTGCTGACAAGTCAAACACTTCACAGTAAAATCAGCAATATATCTTTTAATTCCATCCCACCAGTAATACTCCCGAAGATCTCTATACATCTTAGTACTGCCTGGATGAACTGAAAACGGAGAACTATGAGATTCACATAACAACTCTCTCTTCAACTGTGAATCACAAGGCACACACAATCTATTCCCAAATCTCAAAACGCAATCATTATCAGTGTTGAATTCAGGCAACTTACCTTTCTGAACCATCTCTACCTTTTTCTGGAACTCACTATCTTGCTTTTGTGTTTACTTGATTCTGTCTGATAGAGAATATTTAACTGATACCTGAAACAAAACAGAAGAACATCCTGCACCAAAAACTTCTATTCCAAAGTCCATCAAATCCTTAACCAAAGGATCATGTTCCAAACGCAACATTGCTAATGAAGCATTACTTTTTCGACTCAAAGCATCTTCCACTTTATTTTCTTTTCCCGGATGGTAATGAATTGTACAATCATAATCCTTGATTAATTCTATCTATCTCCTCTGTCTCATGTTCAATTCTTTCTGAGTGAATATATACTTTAAACTTTTATGATCGGTATATATTTCACACTTTACTCCATACAAATGATGCCACCAAATTTTTAAAGAGAAAACAACTACAGCTAATTCCAAATATTGTGTAGGGTAATTTACCTCATGAGTTTTCAACTATCATGAAGCATAAGCAATTACCTGATCATTCTGCATTAGGACACAACCAAGTCCTTTCAATGAATCATCCCTGTAGATAAAAAACTCCCCATTCCTAGAAGGTAGTGCCAAAACTGGAGCATTCACCAATCTTCTTTTCAACTCCTGAAAACAATAATCACATTCTTTTGTCCAGATAAACTTAACACCCTTCTGAGTTAGCTTAGTAATTGGACTAGATAATCGTGAAAAATTTCTAACAAACTTTCAGTAATATCCTGCCAAACCAAGGAATCTACAAATATCAGTTACATTTGTGGGTCTTGGCCATTCTTCCACAAATTTTGTTTTTGCAGGATCAACAGTTATTCCATCTTTAGAAACAATATGACCAAGGAAAGAAATTTGTTGCAACCAAAACTCACACTTTCTGAATTTTCCATACAGTTTCTTTTCTTTTGAGGTTTTCAAGATAACCCTTAAATGTCTTTGTTTCTCTTCTTTACTTTTAGAAAACACCAAAATATCATCAATGAAAACCACCACAAACTTATCCAAGAACTCATGGAAAATTCTATTCATTATGTCCATGAATACAGTAGGTGCATTGGTTAGCCCAAAAGGCATTACTACAAATTCATAATGGCCATATCTTGTACGAAACACAGTCTTAGGAATATCTGCCTCCTTTACCTTCAGCTGATGGTACCCCGATCTCAGGTCAATCTTTGAAAAAAACTGAGCTCCCTGGAGCTGATCAAACAAATCATCGATCTGAGGCAAAGGATATTTGTTCTTAGCAGTGATGTTATTCAAGCTCTATAATCAATGCAAAGTCTCATAGAACCATCTTTCTTTTTAACAAATAAAACAGGATCACCCCATGGTGATGTGCTAGGTCGAATGAAACCTTTCTCTAATAAATATTGCAATTGCTCCTTCAACTCTAAAAGTTCAATTTGAGCCATTCGATAAGGGGGTTTTGAAATTGGCTTAGCATTAGGAACTAAGTAAACAGTAAACTCAACTTCCCGATCTAGTATTATTCCATGCAACTCATCAGAAAAAACATCAGGATACTCATTTACCACTGACACATCATTAATCTGAACAGTTCCTTTATTTTCAACTATGTGTGCAAGGTAAAATTCATTTCCATCTTTTACAAAGTTTCTTGGCCACTTGATAAGTTATCAACAGTAAGGGTTCATTCTTGTACACAAACTGAAAGTCTTTCTGAAAAGAAACTTCTTTATCTCTACAGTCAATCTTAGAATGGTAAATAGAGAGCCAATCCATACACAGGATAACATCAAACTCTACTAGAGGTAAAACAATAAGGTTCGCAAGTAGGTTCTTTCCACGGATAAGGATAGGAAGATTCTTATAAATTATTTTTGACTCAACATTTCCCCCATGTGTTTTTACCACAAGTTCAGGAGTCATTTCTTGATATGGTATTCCCATTTTACTAGAAAAGGTTTCAGAGATGAAAGAATGAGTAGACCCTGAATCAAACAACACACTGGCATAATCTGAAAAAACAAACAAAGTACCTGATACAACTTCATTTGATGGCCCGACATCTGCTAAAGTAGTTGCAAAGGATTTTACCACCCCTTTCTGCTTATAGTATAACTGCTTCCCATCACTCAAGCTCTTTGTAGGACACTCGTTTGCATAGTGACCCATCTCATTGAACTTATAACATTCCACTAACTGTAAATCAAATTTGGCCTTACCATCACCCTGATCTTTTTCAGTGCAATCACGAGCCTTATGTCCCATCTTACCACATCGGTAGCACTTTCCAGAATTCAGAATGCATTCCCCAGCATGCCTTTTCCCACATTTATCACAAACCGGAAACTTAGTTTTCTTACCATCAGACCTTTTTGAAGAATTCTTTCCTTTCTCCTGCCACCTCGGTCTCTTCTTCTGCTGGTTGTTATAGAACACTTGATCATCGGAAAACTCCATTTCCACCTTCTCAGCACATTGAACAAGCTTTTCATAACTTTTAAACTCATGAGAAGCTAATGCCCTTCGATATTTTGGCTTTAATCCTGAGTAAAAACGATTGATTTTACTATCAAGGTCTCAGATAAAATTTGGAGCATACCTTGCCAATCGAGTGAACCTTTCTTCATAGGCAGCCACTAAGTCTTCCTCTTGCCTCAATTCCAAGAATTTATTTTCCATCCTAAGTCGAAAAACCATTGGAAAATACTTCTCAAGAAACATACCTTTGAATTCATCCTAGTGAAGAGCATCAATCTCATCGGCATCCCTAATATTTTTAACCATCGACCACCACTGATCTGCTTCACCCTCCAAACGGTAAATAGCAAGACTAACCTTTTGATTGTTTGAACACCCCATGACATCGAAAATCTTCTCTAGTTCTTTAATCCACCCTTCAGCTAGCACAGGGTCAGATAATCCTCCGAATGATGGGGGATGTTACCTCATGAAATGTTCATCCACTGACATGTTCCTCTGCGGTTGATCTGGCTGGTCTCGTGCATGGATACCACCGCCATTTATCGCTTGAGTCAACTGCGCCATTACTGCAACAAACTGTTCAGTTCCAATTCCGACCATCTCAGGATGCTGATTCGGAAGGTTATTTCCTTATGCATGCCTTCCTAGCACTGCTTCCCTGTTTCCTCTACGGGAAACCATTCTGAACAAACATGTCTTAGATGAAGCAACATGGTAATCTTCAAATACTATATCACTTCAATTTGACCAAAAAAAATATATTTTTGGATAATCATTTAATAGAATTATAACTCCTAAAGTTATTTAAACCGACCTTTGATACCAACTATAAGGCCCCAGCCTTAAACCTTACTTAATCTTGAGTTATTAAAAGATTACACATTGAGGATCTTTTCGGGTTTAGAGTTTAGAGAATTAGATCATAGAACTTGCATTACATTCCACATATAAACAAAGTGGTTACATAAAGATAGTATTCTTCTTTCCCATCAATGGAAACATATTTAAAATAAAACATGGATTCTTTCTTGACACTTCCTTGACACTATCATCATATCATGTACCTTTCCCTTGACCTGTGAAAAACATTTCAAAAAAAACTTGGGATGAGCATAAAAAGCTCAGTAAGGGATATAAAAATATATGGAAAGGAAACATGGGTACATATATACATAAGAATGAAATCATACTTTACCCATAAAACATAAGCACTTTAGCATACCTCATGAAATCATGAATAAATCATAGAAATCATAATACATAAAGGTAACTTGAGGCATTCATAACATTCTTACGTAGGGAGTAACCCTCTTGGTTATGTTTGGAATACCCATCACAATATATTCCTTAAATCTCATCAGGGAAAACTTAACGTTTCACTCCTTCGCATTACCCAATGCATTGGAGAGCTATATCGGGCTCACCCACCCTTAGTTTATCACGGAACCACCCGTCTTCATAATAATGACCAAGAACCTCAACATAATCGTATCACATAAAACATGCATAAAGGAAACATAACATTTCCACCTTTAAATCACAAGATATCAATACAACACATTGATATAAAAACATTATGAAAACCATTTTCAATACCAAATAAAATAAAAGTAAAACATGGTATTTATTTTTCTTTTAAAAAGAAGGTATGGCTTGTAGAGGAAGCCGAAACCCAAATAATGGTCACGGCAGCGGAGAAGTCGTTGTTGCCGCATACGTACGACAAAAAAATTCCCTTTTATCGTTTTGTAAAACGCTTTGTATAAAAAAGATTCCCTTTGGATAAACGTAAAAGTCAAAGGGGTTTATACACCGTATAAAAGAAAGTGGTGTATAAAATAAAATATGCCTCAATGAAAGGAGATTGAGATGAGGTCCCATACCTCGGGTCCGACTTGACTCGATCATTCTTTAATGTCCTGAATAATAAATTTGAGTTAATTTATACTTTCTTAAGAACCTTTTTCAAGTTCATTATTCCTTTTATATCACTTATTGCCATGTCATGAACACTATGTAATTATTTATGTTAATAACAGTCGTTTTAACGATCATTGGTACTTGAGTAAAAAATAAACCCTTTATAATTACAAGTTGTTCATGTATCCATTATATCCCGAATTATAATCAGGATGTATATATCATATATATCCAGTATATACATGCATTTATAATATTACATAATCATTTAGAGGTAAGAAATGAAATGCACTGTTCATGGAGACGGTAAGTCGTACGTACGCATGAACGCTACTTTCATTTATATTTTGTATTTTATAGAATGGGATCATAATGATATAAAGGTATATTATTATTCCAGTATAATATCATATATAATATCATAGTTCCATCCTTTATATGTCCCACATATGGTATTTAATGAATCAAATCACTTTGAGGGGGCGGTAGTCCGCACTTCCTTAAATGAAGATATCACGTTTCCATAATGGAAACCATAAAGGTATGCCCAAAATGAAAAATACATAAGATTAAGGAAAACATAAACATATTATATATTATATATAAATATAGTGACATCTTAATGGCCACCTTTGAAGGTGTTAAAATAATGTTGAACAATCATCGTTTTAGGAGGCATAAATTCACCATCCACGGAAACAGTATGTTCTTTAACCATTAGATGTAGGTGTGTGTAAGTGTAGCTCGAATACTTCTTATAACAACATCCTAGTACATTTACGATACTGTAGTTGTTACAAAAGAAATGAATAAAAAGAGTTTAGGGGGTTGGAGAAGCAAAATAAAACAAAAGGACTCAAGTGAATACATTACCTTAAAATCGGGTAACTCCCTTTCGTTTGAGCTCAAAGGCTTCCTTGGGAAGACTTCTGCCCAAAGTGAGGCTTCAATGAGTAATATAGAGAAGTATAGAGACACAATGGGCAGGTTTTGGCCTAGCCAAAGGCTTTGGGAGTGTGGGTAAGGAGGTAGAGGTGGGGGCCTTTTATAAGAGGAGAGGAGGGGCACTCTTGGAAAGTAAATAAATATTACTTTATTTGAAACTGAGTTTCGGATTTAAAAGGTCCCACATTGATATAATTCGAGGCTAAGGTGATAAGGGTTATAAATATACCCACCCAATAGGTTTTGGACATGTTTAGGTCATAGATTTTACATTATCTTTTCATTTTATTTAAATCCTTTATTAATGAGGTAATCACTACATCATTATGATGTCATAAATACTTTTATTTATTTAATGTCCAAAAATTATAAAAAAAAATACTATTATGTAATAAATATTTTTAGCTTTCCAATTAATATTTATAGTCAAAAATATGACTTGTATAACCGCATTTAAAGATTGTTTTCGTAAAACATATTATGTTTGTGTCATTTTTACTTTTTCATTAAATAAAAAGTTATTTATGTCATTTCCCAACCAAAGTGGCTCCATGGGGTCCCCAAGTTGACCCATGGATTTTCCTGGTTTTCCATGACACATCCAATTAGGGTAGGACATGTTTAAATCTCATCTCATACTATTAAAACATTATTTTTACATTAAACTACACTAATTACCACTAATCGCGATTAAAAACTTAATAAGCTACTATTCACCAAAAATTTATTTTAATCCAATTGGACCACATTTTACTTCTTAATGACAACAATGTATGTCGGATTTTTGAAATTCAAAACACAAAGGTGGCAAAATTTCATTTAAATGGAAAATCAGTTTTTATAAGTACCACTTAGTGGTTTTCACTATTCATCAAAAATTGAAGTTTTTTCAGAAAAATACCAAAACTTCACCCAAAGCTATATTTGATATTCTGAATTCAAAAATGTTGTCTATTTTAAAAAATTCAAATCATATAAGTTACATTAATTAATTTAATAATTAATTCCCACTGTCATGACAAATAGCGTGTTTTTATGAAACAATAAGTTTCAAAAGATTGATACCGGTTTAAGTCCAATTTCAAAGTGAAATTGATTCCAATGACCACCATTTGATTAAATGGTAAAAATATATTATAATTTCACTTAAAAACCAATTAAAAAGATAATCTAATCATATAAATAAATTAGATTAAAAAGCAGTTTTGATGTAAAATGCAGTATTTTTCACTATTCATTAAAAAATGAACATTGTCAGAAAAATACCAAAAATTCACAAAAAGTAAATTTTGATGTCCCAATCATAAAGAATAAGTTTATTTTGAAAAAAATAGCTTATAAAATTGTCAAAAGATATATTTAAAAATGGTTTGCCATCAAAAGGCAGTAAAACAATCTTTTAAAAAATATTAGTGTATTCCATGCTTAAGATTGGATTTATTTTCATTTTTAGCCTCTAAAACACTATCTAATTAATTAATAGAAATAGATAAAAATATCTATTATTCATTACTTACTTGGGATGTTACAATTTACCTCTATATTTTCTTTATAGGTTGTATATAAATGAATTTGTGAGACTTCACAACACACTCATATCAATAGTATTTGATCATGACCAAAAGATCACATTAAAATTTTGGAGGAGTCTCCAGAGGGCATTAAATACAGAGCTTAATCTTAGAATGACCTATCAACCTTAAACAGATGGATAGTCAGAAAGGACTATTCAAACATTGGATTACATTATAAGGTCACGTTATCTTGATTTAAAATCTACATGGGATCAATATTTAGTTCTAGTAGATTTTGAATAAAATAAAAGTTATCAATCCAGTATAAAAAATGCACTATAAGAATCCTTGTATTGAAAGAGATGTTGCACTCCAACATGTTGATATAGAGTTGAAGAAATAAATTTATTGGGTCTAGGACTTATAAAAGAAACGTCAGAAGAGATAAGATCCACCTAGAAGAATATCAAGGCAGCTCAAAGTAAACAATTTTTTTTCTAACAACCAAAGGAGAGATCTTGAATTCAAATAAAGGAATCATATCTTCCTAATGATATATCCATAGATAGGGGTCATGATTTTTTTTAATTAAATAATAGCTAATTAAAATGTATATTGGGTTGTTTAAAATATTGAATTAAATAAGAACTGTTACATATCATTTATCTCTACAATAAAATCCGTCTCAGGAGCATTCTGTCTTATATATATCAATTAAAAGGAAGTATATGCTCAAAACTTGCATTTTAATAAAGGATTATCAAGTTAAGATGGATATTGACTTATCATATAGTGATGTTACAATTTTTAAATCTTGATATGGGAAAGAAATTACTATGAAATAACACAACTCAATTAATGAAGGTTATTAAGAGTAATTAACATCTAATGGATGTGACATGGAAGCCTAAAGATACAATGATAAATAATTATCTAATTATTTTCATTGATTGACTTATAAATTTTAGAAATAAATTATTATATGGGGAGAATGTAATACTTGAGAAAATCTATTAAAAAATTAGCATATTTTTTATAAATGAAAATAAAAAGTAAAAATTTATTAAGACAAGTTTAATTAATAATGGAAAATATACAAAAATAAATAATATATGTATCATGTAGATGTCTCTTGGTATATATTCTCCAATAAATATCACTATTATAATAAGAATAGTAAAAAATAATAATAATACAAGCCACAAAATTGACATATTAAAAGAACTAAAAATGAGAAGTATTATTTAGGGGATTGGTTTGAATGAATTTATTGAAAATATATATGGACCTTAAATGGATGTTGTTTATTATGAAATTTGGTCATTATAACCATATGAAATTATGATCATTGGGCATTGTTACCATTAGTAATGTTTCTACTATAAAGTGACCATTGTAATTAGTATATATTAAGGGTAATTATGGGATCTAATTGATATAGAATGGTGAAACCATAGAAAAAACCTGAAAGAAAATATGTTATGAAGTTAATTTATTAGATATTGGGAAAATCAAATCATCCCAGGGGTTTTCCCTTGACCGAAACCAATTAGAAATTAAAATTGAGGCTCAAGAAGAATCTTCTGTGGGAGAAGTTCAATTTAGTGGAAAACACTACCAGATCAATATAGGATGAACCACCCCATGAAAGTATGACCTTTATATACCATAACTTTATGGATTTTTCTTGTGTACTAAAGGATTATATATCTTAGTGTTAATATGTATTAAATTTTAAATTCTTTTATAAATGATATGACATTCATTACAATGCCATATTTTAATCAATTGTATCTCCATTATATAAAAGTTAAAATGTGCTTGATTATAGGGTTAATATGATAAAATGGATTAAATATTTGGAGTCTGGACTTTGAAATTATACAAGGGGGGAATTTAGTTTTTTTGGTAGAAATAGTAAAATATGGTAAAAAATGGAGAAATATGGTAATGAGGCACTTAAGATAATGGAAAAAATAAAATATTTGGTACTTTATTCCATGTAATTCCACTCAACTCACTTAAAAATATGCACAAACTATTCTCATTTATCCTATACCAAATTCTAATTCCTTTCTTAATATATCTCTCAAGTAGTCTCTCCCATAGATCTATCTTTGATCTTGATGAGTTTAGTTTGTTCTAAGGTTCAGCTCCAAGCTAAGAAGATAAAGAGTGATAAAAGTCCTTTTCTCTCTCTTTCCAATTTATATTTACAATTCCATTGCAGTATCATTTTTAATTTTCAATTTAATATTCAAATATTGTTTTAGTATTATTGTATCTTTTATACTTATGATATACTATATATGTGATACCCAGTTTCACTCACATTATACTCATTTCACAGGCCATTGTAATCCCAAAATTCTCCTAAGAGGCATAAAACTATATATTATCCCATGATATAAAATCAATATGAATTCCATATATTTATAGAATCATTTCTAATAGGTAGGATTTATCTATGTAAGGATGAATAATATATAGCTTGTGGAGTATCTATCAGGTCCCAAGTGGATTAAACTCGATTTTGGCACAAGTTCACCTTTGTTATCAATGCATGCCAACCGAGAAGTCTTTTCTTAAGGAAATTTTTTATACCTAATGCATATTAAATATGTGTGATTATATAATCCATACTTATATGGTATTTATTCATTAATAATTTATTAACCTAGCATTTCAAATACATGTATTTTATTGACTAAACACATTGACAATATTAATCTTTATAATGTACCTGATAACTAAAATTCTATATTCTTTACATGAGAAAGGTACTTATTTAAACTTTTTGAATACCTAATTATAATTAATAAGTTTTAATGAAATTTACCTAGCCATCTTTATTAATTCATTAAATGGGGAAAGATATTGATATTATTATATAATACTTTGTTCTATATAGGCTAATCTTGTAAGACAAGATTCATTGAGAAATTATGATAAGTATTTATAATTTGTTCATTCTTGAAAATTATACCATATATGTCCTATATAATTTTAGTATATGATGGAATGAATTGGAATTTTATGTATTGGGTGGGGCATAAAATTAAATATCCCTACAGTGCACTGGTAAGTCTCATCCGATAACTAAGATAGGGAAATGAGAGTGTCATTAACCTTTATTTATGATATCTCAGCATAAGACCTCAATGGTATGTTTATAATGTCTGAAATTATTCATTACCATCATTCCCATATTTATTTATTTATTTTTTAATCAATTTATTATGTTATACTTATTGATATAGAATCATTTGTTTATCTATTTACCATATATTTCTTATTCCATTATTATACTATGTTAACTTTCGGTATATGCTATCCCCTATCAAGTGTCTGAGATCACCCTTTAATTTTGTTTACCAATTCCATATATAATGAAGTGGAATACTATGTGTGATAATATATATGGATAAATTTAAGGAATAATAATATGTACTCAAAAAAAGATATATTCCATGTTGTATGTAATGTTTACGTATCTAGTCACATAAGGACTATGTAACCTTGATATTGAGATTGTAATATCATGTAATCTGATTACCATGTAATAAATAACCCACCATCTTAGGTTGAACCATGTGACACCACCATTTTTAGTAACTTAAAATGTTTTCTCTGTTTTTATTCTATTTAATTCATAGGTTATTTTTCATGAATTTTGGGGAGGTTTCAACATGTTTGGGAGGTATTTATGGAGGTTCACAGTTTGTACACTTGGTAGAGACTATTCACTGCCCCTAGGAAATAGTGTGACATGTTTTGGGGGTCAGTGAATAGGTGCACGGTTGGCACGCAGTTTGTCAAACCATGTGAGTGCCCAAAGGAATCTATACAAAACATCGAAGGAAAAAACATGGTTGGAACAAAATTTTTCTAAATGTTTGAACCAAGCATAAGGGGTGTGGAATTAAGATAGTAGCAGCACATGGTTGGTGCATAGTTTTCCAAACTGTGTGGCCCAAACCATGTGGAAACTTGGATGGTATTATAGCACATGTATGGTTGGTGCATGGTTAGACAAACCATACAACCTAAAAGTTCCATGTACAATTAATGACTTAAAATTTGTTGTTTAATCCATATTAAGGCCCAAAACACCTCATTTTTCCCTATTATTTTATGTTCTAAAATTCATATTCCTCTATAGGATCCCAATGTGATTCTTTTTTATCCAAAGATAACTTTTTTCAAATCAAAAATGCTGGAGTTCTCAATTCATCAGTAAGTCATTTTTATTCTCTATTCTTCACAGAAATACTATTATCCTCTCTCACGAAACCATGGATATAGTCCATTGTGGATTTATCAATTTTCTTTGATGATAATATTGATGAGTGATGATTGAATTTATTAAAATAAATAAGATTTAGGGTTGTATCTAGAATATATTAGGGCTATTATTTGTTTTGTAAATCCATTAAGAGGTAGGTCGCTTCTCTCTAATATCCAACATTATAGAACTTGTACAATTAGTTTTGATTAAATGTTTTTCTTTAAACTATTGTAAAATCTTCTGTGATTCTTGTAGGAAACTTTTTTTTATTATGGATTTTGAATTTTTTGAAAATTGGATGGTTTTCAGAAAACCCACTTTGTTTATAATTTTGAATTGATAGTTTTAAAATTATGTTGTTGGTTTTATGCATGAAAGTTGTTTAATGAAATGATTTTAGGAAATAATTGGTTTTATATGAAATGTAATTTATAATACATGGTTTGTGTGTGTTTATTTTTGGATGTGACCCTAAGGAATGGGAATGTGCTATTAGGGCACCTAGATATTGGTCGCCTAGTGATGACTTGATGGATTGATGAGAAGCCACTCATGAGTAAGGAACTTTCACTTGAAATTCATGCATGCATGTGTGTTTTTGTGTGTAGAAAAATGATAATGGTTATTCCAAATAAATTTTAAATGGTTCCAAGGATTTGATTATTATTTTCCATGATTTATTTTATTTTGGATATAAAATGTTTTATCTTATTCTAAAATGTTTTATATAAATTGGGATAAGTGATTATTGTCCTAGTGGTGTGAGTTGGGAATCCTTTTGGGAATTCCTACTGAGTTTATACTCACCCCCTACTTGGTCAATTTAGTTCATTTTTATATGTTTTATACCAATACATAGGAAAGGTAAGGTATCATACTTCTCCAGTGATTCACTTTGATACTGTGGGAAGGGTAGGTTAAGTTGGATCTTGGAGATGATTTTGTATTTTCATGTAAGGATACCAGATACATGTCGCTAGGTATTTTCATATTTCTTTACATGTTAGTTTTTGTATTTATTTCTGTTTTCACTCTGATGTTTCCATTTTTTGGATTTACTTTGAGTTTTATTATTGTACTTATTCATCATATAGAAGTGTTGGATGTTTATTATTTGGTGTTGACATGTTGTTTCATATTTAAATAGAAAATCATCCCCCAATGTGTTCCTAATACCTTAGAATTTATTGACAGCCTCTAGTGTTTTGAAGATTTAACCTAAGGCCAATGGTACCCTATTACATCTCAAGACAATAAGGAGGGGTGGGATGTTACAAATGGTACTAGTCTTTGTCAATCTATCTATTATCTTAGTATGGAAACAAGGAGATAAGATCATCTGAACTTGAAATGTATAGCATAAAAAGAAATATACAACCTTTTGATGATGAACTTAATGTTACCAGGGTGGTTTGGGGAAAAAGTGTTTTAAGACACTTCTAGATATGTTGTCACCTCATCTTCATAGGTTTATCTGATGATTTTATAATATCATGCATTGGTATTGAGATTTAAAACTAGGATTATATTGTTCATTTAGTATTTAATGATTTATAGATTAGGGTTAACATGGTAAAAATGATTGGATTTTGAAAAGAAAACTTGTTATGATTGTATTTTATTGGTATTTGAAATGTTCCAAGCCTTCACATGTTAGTGAATGATCATTAAGATTTTTTTTCTAGTTATAAAAATGGAACCTGATAGATTACGTAGAAACCAAAAAGAGGAGGCTATAGAAAATGTGGTCATACCTAAGCCACAAGTGAACCAAGAGTCAGTTCAGATAATTGTTTAGTCATTTTCATCCATGGATAGTGGATACAAGAGTGATAATCCATGATAAGTGGATCAATCTGTCAAGTTTCAAAAATAGAATCCACCCATATTTTGGGGGATTCCTTAGAACACCAGATGAGATGAAGGTCAACATGAAAATATACATTCTTGAGGATATGGAACACCAATGGTGGGATTTATCTATTCAGTATAAAGTTGACCAAGGAATTATATGGGAGGATTTTGAATAATTCTTTGAAAAATAATTCTATCCTCATACTTTTCATATCACTAGAACAATGGATTTCTTTATCTTAAAGTAAGAGAGTTTCTTGGTGACATAGTATGTGGAAATTTTATAAACTTACTTATTTTTTTTACAATAAGTATATACAAATGAATCATTGAAAGAATGTATCTTTTAGTTTAGTTTATGATTGTAGATTCACTCAAATATTTTTCTATTTTGTATCATAGACTATACAAAGATGGTAAATAGGGAGACTATATTAAAAATGAATAATTATGGGAATCTATCTAGAGGAATTTTGTTTATCTACAAGGGAATAGATGGTAACTAAAATTACAGAAATAAGAAGAAGAGGGTCACCAACTTCCAAAGTGGCGGATCATCTCAAAATTAGACCACATGATCAGTCAACTTCCCTCATCAACCTAAAAGTAAGTAGGGATGTTTACAATGTGGTTACTTTGAGCATATCATGTGAGACTGTATGAAACCACCTAGATCATGTCAAAAATGTTACAATATGGGATGTATCACGCATTATTGTCTTAGCACTCAAAATAATAATGTTGAAAATACATCTTATGTATCTCAGATATCTTATGCTTTGACTAGAAGATCTTGTCAAGAAAAATTTCATCCTTATAACTAAATGATATAAGGAAATTTTAGAAACACCATGAATCATCAATCAATAAAATCCCAAAAAGGAAAAAAAAGATCAAGGGTAAATGAGTAAGAAACTATATGGTGTTGATAAGGTGATAAAAGATGATCCATTGAGTCCTTAGATAGTGTGAGGTATGATTCTTGTAAATTCTACCCTGGTGCAGGCTTTGTTTGATAGAAGTGCATCCCTCCCTTGGATTTCTTCTCATGTTATTTGTCATATGGGTTTTTGTATTGATATGATTCCTACTATTTTGAAATTAAAAACTCCTGTTTTCTAATGAGAGTGTTGATTTTTTATGTGTAAAACATTTAAGATGATTATTGATGGGGTGGAATTGGCATGAAACTTTTTTGTCCTTGAAGTGGACATTTATAAACAAATTTTTGGAATTGATTGGTTGAAGAAAACCAAATCCCATATCTATCGTGATGCCTAGAAAGTCAGTTTCTCATCCTCTGATGTAGTTAAACATCTCTTTAAAGGATATTTCTCAATGGATGTAAGAAGAGAAGGACCTTTGGTATTGGTGGTTGGAACCATCTCTTACCAGATTGTAGTGGTGACTTTGTAATTAGTGGATGGAATCAAGAATAGAGATTTTCTAATAATTTTTTACCAATTCCCTAAAGTTTTTCCAGTAAATTTATTTAGGTTTCCACTAAAAACAGAACTGAAATTTATGATTGATCTTTTACTAGTGACCATTTCTATTTCCCTTCCATCATATAGGATGGAACAAATAAAATTGAGAGTACTGAAAGTCTTACTGGAATATTTGGAAAGTAAAGGATTAATTCAACTGAGAACATCCCTATGGGAAGCTCCAATTATTTTACTAAAGAATTTAGATGAAACTCTTAGGATTTTTGTGGATTATCGTAAACTCAAAAAATTTACAATAAAGAATCAGTACACTCTTATAGAAATTTATAATCTATGTGAGTAATTGAGGGGAGATCATTGGTTCTCTAATATTTACTTACATTCAGGGTATAACCAATTATGAGTTTGATAAGAGGACATTTCAAAGGCAACATTCATAAGTAGATATGGACATTATGAGTACGTGGTTATTCCATTTGATATTTTGAATGAACTAATGTTATTTATATAATAGATGAATATGATATTTTAGAGGTATCAATACTCTTTTTTGGTGGTGTTATTTGATGAAATTATAGTTTATTCTTAGAATAAGGCCGGTGATGGACAACACCTAGATATAGTGTTGGGTATCTTGTGATAACATCACTATTATGAAAATATTTCAAAATGTGATTTATGGATATAATAGGCATGTTTCCTTGGTTTAATCATCTCCAAAAACAAGTTTCTATAGATCATGAAATGATAGGTGCTGTTATCACATGACAACCACTAAATAATGTCTTCAAGATATAAAGTTTCCTTGGATTAATAGAATACTACATATGTTTTTTTATGATTTTTTACATCTTACCTCACTAATGATAATATTTAAAAGGAAATGTGTTCCTTTCCAATGGATCATTTATTTCCAAAAATCCTTCCATAAAATAAAGTTTATAATCACATCATCACCTATCCTTATTTCACTTGATTTAGGACAAGGCTATGTGGTTTATTGTGATGCATCAGGATCTAGATTGGGTTGTGTTCTCATGTAGGGAGATCATGCTATCACTTATGGATCATGATAGTTATGGGTTCATAATAAAAACTACCCAACACATGATTTGAACTAGCTTATATAGTCCATTATTTTAATACTTATCATCATCATATTTTTTGATATAAATTTATGGTGTTTATGGATCATAAAACTTGAAACACATTTTCTCCCAGAGTGATTTGAACTTAAGGAAATGAATTTTGATGGTATATTTTAAAATGTTTAACTTCAATTTGATGTATAAAAATGGTAAGGAGAATTATATGGTGGATACATTGAGCATGAAGTCATATAACCAGTTGGATAAAGTGTATTAAAATCAATGGATGCTAATGTTGGTGATAGATGACATGCATCTAAATTGTGTAGAGAAAGGTAATGTTGTGGTTTACTTTACAATCAATTTTGTTCCTAATTTGGTTGTGTAGGTAGGTGATGTTCATAAATTTGATCTATAATGTTTGTAAATGATATAAAAAATCAATGGTGGGGAAACCATTGAGGGGTGGAAGCTAGATGGGAGATTAATGTTACATTTTAGAGACAGTATTGTGGATCCTTGAAGTTATCAAGAAGAACTTATTTTACCTAACCAATCAATATGGTTTTCTCATCAGGGCATCCAAATGATGTATAAAGCACTTATAGATTAATTTTTGTGGGATGGTATGAAGAGAAACTTAGTAGAGTTTTTCTCAAAATGCCTCACCTCTCAGTAGATCAAAGAAGAGCAAAAATGACCAACTGTTATGTTGTAATCTTTACCAATTCCCATGTGGAAATGGGATCACATATCGATGGATTTTTCAACTGGTCTGCCAAAAATGGTTTGGAAAAACAATTCTATATGGATGATTGTGGATTGGTTCATAAAGTCAGCCTACTTCATCCTGATTCTCTAATCCAATACGATGAAAGATTGGTACAAACTTTATAATAAAGAAATTATAAATATGCATGGGGTTCCAGTTTTGTTTTTTTTTCTAATTAGGATTCTAGATTTACATCTCTATTTTTAAAATCCTTATAGATATACCTTGCAACACAATTGATTATGAGCACATATCATCATCCTTGAATGTATGGACAATTATAATGGATGATCCAAATGTTAGAGGACATTCTTAAGGATTGTTTGATAGGTTTTAGAGGCTCATGGGAAGGGAATATATTTTTAGTAGAGTTATCACACAATAACAGTTATCAAGAATAAATATATATGGATAGTTTCTAAGTATTTTATGGTCGTCCTTTCCATTCTGCACTTTATTGGGTGGAAATAAGTGAAACTTCACTTATCATATTGATTATTATACACTAGACAAAATAGAATAATTAAATGATCAGAAAGAGAATGAAGATGTATTAGAGTCATCATAAATCATATGTGGACCATCGTCAATGACTGTTATCATTTGAGGTATTAGATTATATTGTCTTAATAATCTCTACATGTCTAGGACATCATCATTTTAGTAAGAGTGGAAATTTGTATCCATGGTACATTGGTCCTTTTAAGATACTTGAACATGTGGGTGATGTGTATTATTGGTTTTTCTTATCATTAAAGTTTAGTTCTATGCATAATGTGTTTCATGTATCTCAATTGAAAAAGTACCAACTAGATTCTAACCATGTGATTTGATATGACCATGTTGATATTGAATTAGATGCTATATTGATTCATGTGCTAATAAATATTGTGGACAAGAAAGATAATATATTTCAGGGGAAAATCCTCAGTTTAGTATAGGATTTATGTTATCATGGTTAGATTCATGAATATAAGTATAAATATGAAAATTAAATGTTCAAGAAATGTCTTGAGAACTTTTTAAATAGCACTGGTTTTCTATTTTCCAAGGATTGAAAAACCAATGGTGGGGAGAATGTGACACCCCCATTTTTAGTTACATGACCTTTATTTTATGTTTTTTAAGTCTATTTAATGCTTGGGTTAATTTTTTTGTAATTTTAGGGTGGTTTCATCATGTTTTGGAGGAATTTCTAGAGGTTCATGATTTGTGCCCATTAAGTAGAAACTATGAACCACATCTAGGGAACTGTGAAATTTGTTTTAGGATCCACTGGGTAGGAACACAGTTGGTTCATGGTTTAGCCAAACCATGAAAGTTCCTAGGAAAAATCATGAAAATAAAAATAGTTTGAATAGAATGGGTAACATATGGTTTATCTAACAATACAATCCAACCGTGTGGATTTTGGGATTAGGATATTAGAAAAACAAATATGGAACATAATTTTACAAACTCTACAACCAAAACAATGAAATTATTTGTCTTGTTGAATAACATGTGTATGGTTAGTTCAAAATTAGACAAACTATGTTACCTAAATATATGACATAAAAATAATGCCCTAAAATTTGTGGTTTAATCCAAATTAAAGCCCCAAAACTATAATTTATTTCCTATTATTTTAGGGTATTTAATTTCTATTCATACATAGTATACCAGTATGATTCTTTTCAATCCAAAGACAAATTTTATTGAATCAAATAATGTTGGAGATATGAATTAAATAGTAAGTCATTATCATTCTCTTTTCTTCTTAGATTTACTCTTATCCTCTCTCCTAAAACCATGTATATAGTCTGTTAAGGATAGATATAAGATATATTATGGGAATATTGCTGATATATGATTGAATCTATTGAAGGAATTAAGATCAAAGTTTGGATCTAGAATATCTTAGTACCATTCTTCATTTTCACCATTTTTTGAGAGGAAGGTGGCTTCTCTCTCATCTCCACCATTCCATAACTTGAAGGATTAGTTTTTATTAAATTTTCTTCATGAATTTATTATATAAAACTTGTGTAATTATTGAAGGAAATCCATTTTTATTATTGATTTGAAAATTTTGGGAAATTGGATGGCTTTTGAAAAACCCTATTTGTTAATAATTTTAAAATGATAGTTTTAACATTGTGGTATTGGTTTGTTGCACACAAGTTGTTTGATGAAATTATTTCAATAAATAATTGGTTTTATGTGGAATATAATTTAACATACATAGTTTGTGTGATTTAATCTATAGATGTGACCCTAAAAATGGGGTGTCTGCCATTGGGGCACCTCAATATTGTTCACCATGTGATTAGTTGGTGGATCAATGAGAAACATCTCATTATTATTGAAATGTCACTTGAAATTCATGTGTGTGTGTGTGTGGAAACACCATAATGGGGTTTCCAAATAAATTTTAAATGGTTCTAGGTATTTTTTATTGTCTTCCATGTAATTTTTTTATGGTTTTGGATATAAACCATTTTAGTTTCTTCTAAATAGTTTTATATAAATTGTGTTAATCAGTTCTTATCCTATTAGTGTGAGTTGGTAAATCTTTGAGGAATGTCTAATTAGTTTAAACTCACCCCCTACTTGGGCACTGTGGTTCATTTTTAGATGTAATCTATCAGGACACATAAAAGTGAATGGTATAATACTTCTATAGTGATACACTTTAATTTTGTGGTAATGGAAGGTGGAATTCATGCTTGGAACTAATTTGGGATTTTCTTGTGAGGATACCACATGAGTGTTTGTGGGTGTTTTTATCATTATTTACTTGTTATTTGTTGTATTTATTTCCACTATCACTCTGATGTTTTCATTTTATTGGATTTTTTTTGAGTTTTATTATTCTACTCAGACATCATATAGGTGGATTGGATGTTTATTATTCAGTGTTGAAAAGTTGTTTTATCTTTAGGGGAAAAAATATCCCCCAATGTGTTCTAAATACCTTGTCATTTATTATTGTCCTTTTGAATCTTGGGGATATAACCTAAGGCTAGTATTACCCCATCACCTATCAAGTCAATGAGGAGGGGTGGGATGTTACATATATATATATATATATATATATATATATATATATATATATATATATATATATCCTCCCCTCCCCTTTCCTCCCTCCCTCCCCTTATCTTATACTCGAAGGTCCTTAAAAAGTATGAGGATGAGAAAATACTTTCCAAGTGTTGGGAGATTTATATATTTCATGGTTACCCTAAGAGGAAGGACCTCATTAGATACTTCTCAGTGATCATTATCAAGCCTATGATGAGGAGATTAGACAAGACATGTCAATGAAGAACATCGTATGTAGTTCTTCATTTTATTTTTTCTAGTCTAATATTAATAGAAATTTCCATTTTAATATCGATTTTGGTTAATGTTTTATATTGTGTTTAGGAAATATTATCCCTTCTAAAACACTTCAATGGTATAAAATACACTTTTATCCCATTCGGATTGAATTATTAAATGAATGAAGAAACTATAAAAATGATAACCTAGTCTCCACAACATAACCAAATCCAAAACAACCATTATTCTTAAAATATTTTAGGACCATGGTATAAAAATTATGTGAATAGGTAATTGTCTTATAAAATTTATATGTTCATACCACTAAGTATCCAAAATGGATATAATAAAGCATCTTGAAAAATGGAGCATCATTTTTTGAATCCACTATGTTATGATGAATTGAGCACCACGAAATTATGGAAGCTGAATAGTCAGGGCCCAAAATGAATTATAGTCTAAAAAAGGGGGTGGTATATTTTCTTTCCTATAATGAACCAAAAAAAAATTTAAACAGAAAAAGAGCTCTAATTTTTTGTGTCTACTAATACAACCATAGTTTATAGAGTGATTATGGAACCAAAACAACGTATGTATTTACAAAATAATGTAGTGACTTTTCCAAAAATAGTTTTCAAATATTCATTGGTGGGAATACTTGGTGTGTATAATTTTAAAGAAAATTCGTTTTTATTAAAATTTAAAAAACCTTCATCAGGTCTGCACTAAATCTGAGGGGGGGATTTATATCAGATTTTTTGGTAGGTGTGATCAATGGTTAAAGTGGATATTTATTGTTGATGATTTATAGAGTGATTATAAATTATAAAATAAGGAAAAATATAAAAGTGTTTTTATTTATTTATGAATAGCTCATAAATGAGATTGAAAAATCTTTATATTTTAAATATTTATTTGAAAATAATTTAAACCATTTCAAAAGGAGATTTTGATGATTATATCAATGGTTTAAATAAAATGAAATGTGTAATATTCATTTTATCTAAAAAATTAAGTAAAATATTATTTTTTATAATTATAAAGGTTTTCATTAATATCACATATTCTGAAATATTAAGTTTTTATAAAAATGTTATGTAAATTAAGAATATGAAAGATTTTATATTAAAATAAATGTGAAATGTTTATATTTATTTATTTTATAGAATATCCATAAGAGGATGCCTAAATTTTAATGTTTCTATAATTTCTTTATTTATGAATTTTTTATAACTTGTTTTATTTTAGGTTCAAATCTATGAATTGTTCATTTATTTAGTATTATTCCACGATTTATTCATTGATATAAATTGTTTATTTTTGATGTAATTTATGATTTAGTTTAATGTGTTAAACTATTTATTTTAATTATTATGCATGAATTCAAGGAGTTACCTACTAGATATGATAATTAATGTTTTTATTATACCTTGTATTTGGATTGTTTATGAGTTATGAGATTGAATTTAAGATTTGATTATAGTTTTCACATATTAAGTATTGGAATTATGATGGAACTGAGGACATTATTTATTTAAGATCCATGGTTAGAGGTAATTTTGGGATGGAATTTTCACTGTCCTATGAGATTTGACCCTATCTATAAAATGTGGGTTGATGACCTGTCACTTCTTACCCACTATTTTGAGTATTATTCATTTAATTTTTTAATCCTTTACCTAAAATGGATTCATGTGTCTATTGAATGAGATAAATTTTTATTTGGGTGAATATAGTTTTATTTTAATTTGGGTTAGTAACACATGATATGAGTTGTGTAAAAAGTTACACATCTATAGGGTTTGATCTTATTGATTTTGTGGAAGGAATAAGGATCAAAAAACTAAATCATTAGAATCAAACATACATGTAAATGGAATAAATGAGATAAAATTACGAGATTTAAATCCAATTATTAATTACTAAGTGTTAGATTAATTTGAAAGTAAACATGTGTCAATACCTCGATCATCTAACTAGACAGGTTCATGATAAAGTTGGGTGTTCATGGATTATCTTGTGCAAGTCATGGTGGAAATGACTAACCCTAAGAGTTCTGTAACTAAATATAATTGTGATATTTGGGTTATCATTAGTTGGGAAATCATAACAGGTATGATACCAGAGGAGTATAGTTGAGTTTATTTATATGATGGATTGGGTAAAGAGTTTTTTGCTAAATTTCTAAAGATTCATACATAATATGAGGGACATGAAAACCTACCTAAATATCTATGAGATGAGACATTTGCTTATGTGGGCTCATTAATTAATTAAATCTAGATTTGGACCACCAATGGATATGATGTAATTTAGGATGGTTCGTCATTTTAGTGGGATAATTTTTAATAAAAGTTCATATTAAATGAATTTAAAAAATTATACTCATCTAATAAAATATTTTATTTTTGATAAAATGGAATCGTCTTCATCCAAATTGAATTTTATATTAATCGTTGAAAAGGAAAAGTTTAATATAAGAAATTTGTTAGACCGGTATCGGAACTTGATAATAGTTCTCAATCAAGAAGGAAAGTTTTATATAGAGAAATTTTTTTTCAAGAAACATCCAACCGATAATGATTCTAAATAAGAGAAATATACTTATAGTAAGAATAGTAAAGATTTTATTAATGTATCTACATTTATGCTTGTCTCAATAGATCCCAAAATGTAAACTGAAATTAGAAACATGTTTTCTTTTGGGATGACATATAACTCAAAAAATATCTATAAAAAATAATATTGACATGAGAAATGTAAAGTTTTAAAAGTTCTATTTTAGTGTAATATGTTTGATGGTACTTACGTATCCACCCATGTACCCAATATTATTGGATATGTAAATTATATGTAATGATTTTTTCACCTATTAAGGTTGAAATTTCCACACACTTCATGATACAATATCCTTTGGAAAAGTTTCAATAGTTTATTATGAGTTGTAACATGAATTAGTTCAAAAAATATTTACTTGATCTCCTAAATATATTGAGAATTTCTGACTAGTACATGGGATGTCTAAGCTTGATTTCCATGATTATTATACAAAATGGAAGTGGTAATAGTTTTGGTTATATAGAGAATAAGCGAAGTCATGGAGAGTTTATGATAACTTTTAAACTAAAGAAAGGAACTTCTATGGATGAGCATTTTTTTCATTGTGAAAAATTGATCATAAGAGGAGAAATTGTCTATAATACTTGAGGGGGTGAAAGAAACTTTTTGTATAGTATATATTAGGTATTTATGTTATAGATGCAGCTCTAAGACTTTCAAGGGTATATTATGAAGACTATACATTAAATAATTAATGTGAATATATATTGGAATTCAAAATTAATATAGGATTGATGCTTATAGATTAAAAGTAGGAATTAAAGTGATGAATAAAAGAGTTTCAACATCATGGAGTTGGATGTAGTGGATCACATTAAATCTCTAGTGGATCAAAATAAAGGAGTTTTTTTCATCATATTTCTATTATATGATAAGAAATTTGTTATTGTAAAAAAAGAGTTTCTATCAAAAAATGATATGATGGATATGATATACATGGTTATGATTGATCCAGTTACATAACATGCTTGAAAATAAAATTAGGATACATAAATATTTATCCATGATAAAAAAGTTTATCTAAGATATTTTTTAATATACGAGGTAAAGAGTTCACACCACATTGTAGTGAAATGTTTTAAAGAATAAATTCATCTATCCATAATATAACTTTAAAAACATATAATACTATATAATATATTGACATTAATAGTTTGTTTGTCAAATATTCCCATTAAAGTAAATAAGTGTTATATCCTAAACAAAAAATATTTTATGCATTATAACATGATGTTCTGGAGAGAATATAGTTTCTGAAAGCATTGTGGGTGTATGTTTAGACTTATAGAAGTTAAAAGTGTAACAAATGAATAATTATACTATTTAAATTTAATTTTAGAGTCTATTTATATCTAAAAATATTTCAGAGTATATTGGTAAAGAAAGATTATATAAAATGGTTATATTATATTTCCAAAGCAATCTCAATGAAATGTTTAAGTGTAAATGTTCCATGATGATGATGATAAAAATAAAAAAGTTGTAAATATATAATATAAATTATTAACATCATAACAATTAATGTTGTAATGTAAAGAAGTTTGAATACTATGTTTGAAGAGTTTAATATTAGGAATATTATTTTTTGTCTCATCGTCATTAAAAAAATCATCATAGATTTTACTCACTAAAATTTTTGTGTGAGAGGTTTTACCATATGTAAATGTAGATATGTGGATGGAATTATATAGGGATGTATTGAGTTTAATAAAACCCTAAATGAACAACAAAAATAAGTCATTACTTGTGTTATATCATATAGTATATGATTAAATAAACACTATTTTACAGTTTTTTAGTTTTCTTAAAAGGTTTTAAGAATATATATTATATTATATTATATAAGATGTAATATCCACTATATCATTATTTCACATTACATACATATATTTCATAAATTAAAATGATAATTGATCTCTAAATGCATGGATTTGAGTTATCCCTAACCAATGTTTGTCATGGAGTATTATATGTTGTGATGAAATGTTAAATTTTGAATGGGTAAGATATCATTTGGAGAAAAAAATAGATAATATGAAAAAAAGAGTTTTGTATACTGTATGACCTATCAGCTACACCACATATAGTTTCATACACTATGTATTTGGTTTTTTAATAGTTAATATTTCGTATTGTATCTTGATACCTAAGGTTGGAAAGATTCATAACATGATAACCGTCATACTTTGATATCTTTATTATACCATCCTTAAGGCTAAATTAATTAGGGGTGGTAATGTATGTTTCTTGTCATGTTTTCAATTGAGGTTTAATCAAGATGAGATTTTTCCACTAATATAAGGTTTATGAAATATTTCCCCTCAATTGAAATATACTTAGGGTGTGTATGTTTATATAGTGATAAGGAAATATGATGTTCTTATCAATTTATATGACGAGAGTGTGATGTGATCATCCACTTGGGTGCATGAGAAGAGATTTTTTCATCCATTTGGTCATTCTATACTTGAAAAATAAAAAAAATTTGAGTAGATTATATGGGATTGATACTACATGTCCCATTATTACATTATATCTTTTAAATAAGGATTATATGATTATTCACACTTGTATATGATACAACTAGTGTAAACAAGAATAGAGATACATGTGTTTGATATAGATAACATTAAATCCCTTTATACCTTGAGTAGAATTTTCTCTTTGATAAAGGTATATATTTACATAAAATTATATATTATATAATTAATAATTGTTTCAATACTATAAAGTAACATGTGGTCAAACTTTTTTATTTCATTAATGAAGATAAATTTTTATTAAAAAGTGTTTTTAAAAAACATTAAAAGGTACCCCAAATTTGTTTTTATGGATATCCAAATGAATTTTTGGATGGATTTTCAAAACAAAAATACATGTGATGTAAGATATGGTAAAAAATGAATGATATATTTTCCAAAAATGAGTTTTGGACATGGTTTCCTAAGTTATTACATGTGATGTGACATAAGGTCAAAGTGTGGTAAGTCTATAAGGATTTAGTGCAAGTGAGAAAATCTTGGAAATGTACACCAAAGGTACAACCATGGTGTAGTGGTTCATATCAAATTGTGGTTTGTGTTGGTTTGAAACATGGTATAATGAGGAACATTAAGTGCATGTATTTCTACATGACATGTGATATTGTAGGGATCTACCTTCTGCTTCCACTATATCAATCATACATTAGTTAATTATAATGTGATGATATTTTAAACAAATGAATTATAAATAAGTATAGGATAGTTATAATAGTTTCAAATCATAAAAAAATTATTTATTTTTTATTCAATATATACAAACATTTGAAACCCAATTAATTTCCTTGGATACCTATATAAAGATTCTCATAGTTGGTGATATGTGTTAAACTAATTGTTGATAAACTCATCTAGCTGAATCCCTTTGTATCTATTTCAATCTCTAAGGTTCTAGAAAATTATGAGGAAAATAAAATCCTTCCCAAGCATTGAGAGATATATCCAGACCATAGATACCCCAAGAAGAAGTAACCCATTGGACACTTCTCAATGATCATTATCAAACCCATGGTAATGATCTTGGGTTCATTGGATCAATAAAAATAAAGTTATATTATTCTTCATTTTAATTTATTTTGTAAAATAAAAATGGAATGATACCATGAAAAATTGGTTTTTTAATGTTATTTTACTATGTTTGGATAAGTGTTATCCTTTAAAAACCCTCACATGAAGAGGAATCTTAAAAAACTGACCACATGGTCATTAAACAAGCAACAATCACTATTATACTCTCTGTTGGAAGTGAATATCACATAAATTATATCATTTTAATGATGTTTCCAATCTTATTTAGTAATTACTAAGTTTTTTGTTAAACTTTTTATATTACTTTCTTAATATAAGCATGGAACCCCTCCTCAGTAACTGTATCAGTAACAATTCTCAAAAAAATACTATTAAAAGACCAATATCTAGATGATAAAATCTTCTTTCTTAGTCTAAAGAGATATTTTCCATGATTATAATCTCTTAATAAATTATTCAAATGATTATTTTAATAAAAAATGTTTGGTTTATTTTTTTTCCATAAATTTAAGATAATTCTACTAAGAAAATTATTTCATTCATTAAAATAATAAAAAATAACAATTAATTATAAAAAAAATTAAAACAAAAATATAATTTTGATCTTTTCCTAGGTTTTACTCTTGACCATGCTGCCATTCCTTTTCAATTTCTTGAAGAAAATAGATTGAGGAACATAATATTTAAATATTAAATACCCATTATTATAAAACATTATAAAAAATTAGACAAGTCAACACACCAACCAAAATTAATCCATGAATTTCTGTTCGGAATGTATATATGGGAATACTATGTAATTTTAGAAAATTTTAAAGAAAAAAATTAAAATAAATTGTATTATTTCTTGAAGAAACTATATTTTTATAACATATTATATATCAATTCATATTACACATTTTCCCTATGCAGTCCATACCAAAATGATTTATGTTTATGTAGAGAAACATTCCAAAGGTAGAAGTTTTTTGGGATGTACCAGTAAAACTTGGATTATGGGTTGGTCGAGAGGATGGGAGGTTGGATCATGCCTTAAGAGAACATATTAAATAATATGAGACTTACTTATATATTTAATACAAATCCATTTAATCATTCCCAGTAACAATATAAATAACTTGTTCATGAGAGTAATTAATTGATAACATGAATCAATGAGAATATATATATATATATCATAGGTTCTCTATTTTTCCATTAATGGTTGATTATACTATTGTTTAAATCCATATAGTTGGGAATTCAAGAATTTATCACTATCCAGGAATACAAATGGTGTTGTGGGGTTGCGATCAAACCTATGAAAGGGGTTTCCAACATATCCCTATAAATGGAATTGAATCCCACTTAGTTCAGTTTCATTTAATGCATAATATTGTAACTTTTAAGGTCATGTGTTAAGAACCATTATAATTTCATTTAAGGTCATGAAACTATAACTAAATGTAGTGACTTTTATGTTTGCGTATCCAGGATTGATGATTTATTATAGTTTAAGTTCATATGACTAGGAACTATTCTAAGCATTTCAATATTAGACTGAAGGACTATATGCTTGGTAGTTTAAATTCATGCATCTAGGAATACTAAGTGAAATGTTCCTTGAAATGGTTGGTATGGGACTTACACATGAACAAACATTTTCAATTAAAACTAGAATATTAATTATGTAAATATAGGTTAGGGTATTTCACCAATTTTTAGGCCCATATATGCATTTCCACCTCTTGTTGGTTGATAACTAGATGAGGAAGGAAGATTGGTCTCATTATACTTGTGTAGTATCCTATGATATTTATGTATCTTTTATGGAGGATTGGGATGAGATAATCAATGAAAAAAATTTCAAGGATTTCACCTAGTAGTAGGCCAAGATATACATGTCCACCTATTGTCTATTGGTAAAACAGGACAAGGAAATAAGGCTCGACTCTTGGGTGATATGACACAATACAGAAGTGTTGTGAATTTTACTAATTCAAAGGTATATAATATTTATGGATCATTGATGTGGGAAGGGGTTGAGATCATAATTGAGAACATGGTTAGGTATGACACCTAGTATAAGTACAAATAATACATATCCACCACTTTCATTTTTAAAAATTGATAAGGAAGGAAGATTGGAAACATGGGTGATATGAACCAATAAGGAAGGGATGAGACTTACATTAGGTTAGAGACCCATGATATTTATAGCTCATTTATAAGGGGTAGGGATGAGATAATTAATGAGAACATTTCTAAAGATTACACCTAGTAAGAGAACTAGATTTCTAAAACCACATCTTATCTATGGGTAACTAAATAATGAAGCAATATTGGACTCATGGGTGATATGACCCAATGATGAAGGGATTTTAATTCAATTAGGATATAGGCCCATGAAATTTATGGATCATTGATAGGGGAAAAGGATGAGATCATCAATGATAACATGGTTAGGTATTACACCTAGTAGGTGGTCTAGATATGAATACCCACCTCTTTTCTATTGGTAGCTAGACAAGGAAGTACGACATGACTAATTGGTTATATGAAAAAATGAAGATGGTTTTAGAATTACATTAGGTCATAGTTCTATGATATTCATGGATCATTGATGGTAGAAAAAGATGATATCATTAATAAGAACATGATTGAGGATTACACCAAGTAGAAGGTCTAAATATGCATGTCCACCTCATATTTAGTTGTAACTAGATGATTAAGGATGACTAGAATCTTGGGTGATATGACATAATGAAGAAAGGGTTGTGACATACACTTGGTCAAAGGACTGTGTTCAACTTTGGCTCATAAGGAAGATGAAATGACTCTCAAAATCCCATTAGATTATTAAAAGTTATTAAAATTGGTCTGGGAAAGCTAAGATGATCATATTAATCCATGAGAGTTTTTAACAGTGACCTAATGATAGGGATGCTCATTATCAAAGTAATACATTAGTTTTAAGACCCTGAGGGTATTATCAGTTAGGGATAAAAACTTGCAGATGGTTTCTAATAGGATTCAAAATCTACATTTTTAAAGGAATACAATATTCCGGGGGTAACTCTAGTTCACATAATCCAATCATGTATTTTAGGATTATATGGAGGGGTGATGAGTGGATAGACCCCCTAGGTAGGTGAACTAGGATAATGGGTGCCTGATTAGTTAACCTAGGAAAATGATCACCCAAGTAGGTGACCTATGTGAATGAGATTCCCAAATTGGTGACCTTGGATAATGGGTGCCCAGGTAGGTGACCTAGGTGAATGGGAACCATTTAGGTGCGATGGGAAATTGGGCATCTTTTCAGGTTACATGGGTAGAAGGGGAACCTGATTATATGAACTTTTTGATAGGGAAATGTAATTATATGACTTGGTAACAACTTTAGAAATGATGTCCCAGGCATTACTCTACCTATGGGGTCTTGGGAACCATGTGAAAAAGTGATCAGAGGACAGATTCCATTCTGAATAAGATACTTGAGATAATTGTAACTCCGTTGGGTAGCCTATAAGAACCATGTCAGTTCCTTTAATGAAATTTTGGGTACAACTATTTTGGGATAGATAGGGAAACTGGATGGTGCACCCTGATCACTTGGTTTCACCTCTTGAAAAGGGTCCTTCATCCTAGCCTTGATAAAGACATGGGAGAAGTTGTGTTTGAATGGTCACATCCATTAAAATACAGAGATAACCTTAACATAATTTCTTTACTCATCAATGATCATTATCAATCCTATGATGATGAGATTATACAAGACATGTCAATGAATAACATCATATGTTATTCTCCATTTTATTCTTTATAGTCTAATATGAATAGAAATATTCCATTTAATATTGATTTGGTTAGTCTATTCTATTGTGTTTGGATAATATTATCCCTTCGAAAACCCTTCAATGTTATCAGATTTACTTTAATCTCATTTGGATTGAATTATCAAATGAATGAAGAAACTAGAAAAATGATAATCTAGTATCCACAACATAACCAAGGATAAAACAACCATAGTTCTTAAAATCTTTTAGGACCACAGTATAAAAATTATGTGAATACGTCATTGTATTATAAAATTTATAAGTCCATACCACTAAGTATCCAAAATGGCCATAATAAAGCATCATGAAAAATGGAGAATCATTTTTTGCCTCCACTATGTTTTGATGAATTAAGCACCATGTCATTGTGGAAGTTGAATATTTGTGGCCTAAAATGACTTATCCTATAAAAAATGGGGGTGGTATATTTTTTACCTATAATGAACCACATTATGTTTTAAAAGGAAAAATACCTCTTATTTTTTATCTACTAAAACAACTATTGTTCATATAGTATGGAACCAAAACAATATATGTATTTACACAATAATCTAGTGACTTTTCCAAAATTGTTTTCAAATATTCCTTGGTTGGAATACTTGGTGGGTATAATTTTAAAGAAAATTAGTTTTTATTAAAATTAACAAAACCTTCATTAGGCCTGCAATAAATATGAGGGTGGAATTTATATCATATTTTTTGGTAGATGTGATCAATGGTTGATGTGAATTTTCATGGTGAATGATTTATAAAGTGTTTATAAATTATAAAATGAGGAAAAATATTAAAGTGTTTATATTTATTTATGAATAGTTCATAAATGAGAATAAAAAATGTTTATATTTAAAGTATTTATTTTAAAATAATTTAAACCATTCCAAAAGGATATTTGGATGATTATATAAATGGTTTAAATAAAATGAAATGTGTGATATTTAGTTTATCTAAAAGATTAAATAAAATATTACATTTTTTAATTATAAAAGATTCATAAATATCACATATTTTGAGATAGTAAGTTCATATAAAAATGTTATGTAAATTTAGAATATGAAAGACTTTATATTAAAATAAAGGTAAAATTTTTATATTTATTTATTTTATAGAATTTCCATAATAGTGTGCCTAAATTTTAATGTTTCTATAATTTCTTTATTTATGAATTTTTTATCACTTTTTTATTCTATGTTTAGATATATGAATTGTTCATTTATTTAGTATTATTCTATGATTTATTCAGTGATATAAATTGTTTATTTTTGAATTTATGTATGCTTTAGTTTAAAGTGTTAAGGTACTTATTTTAATTATTATGCTTGAATTTAAGGAGTTACCTGCTAGGTATAATAATTAATATTTTTTCTTATACCATAGATTTGGCTTGTTTATGAGTTATGAGCTTGAATTTAAAAGTTGATAATAGTTTCCACATATTAATTTTCAACATTTTTATAGAACTGAGGTCTCTATTGATTTAAGAACCACGGTTAGAGGGACTTTTGGGTTGGAATTCTCACTATCCTAGGAGATTCAGGCCTATCTATAAAATATGGGTTGATAGAATGTCACTTCTTACTCACTATTTTTAGTATTATTAATTTAATTTATTTTTAATCCTTTAACTAGAATGGATTCATGTATCTATTTCATGATATTCATTTTTAATTGTGTAAATATAGTTTTCTTTTAATTTGGGTTAGTAATATAGGCTATGATTTGTTTATAATGTTACACATCTATAGGGTTTAAACTTGTTGATTTGGTGGAAGGAATAATTCATCAAAAAAAAAATCATTATAAGCATACTTACATGAAAAGGGAATACATGAGATAAAATTTTGAGATTTAAATCACCTTATTAATTAATAAGTGTTAGATTTATTCCAAAGTAAACACATGTCAGGACCTCGATCATCCAACTGGGAATGTTCATGATAAAGTTGGCTGTCCCGGGATTATATTGCGTAAGGAATAGTGGAAATGAATAAACCTAAGATTAAGGTAACTAAATATAATTGTGATGTTTGGTTTATAATTAGTTTGGAAATCCCATTGGGCATGATTCCAGAGGAGTATAGTTGAGTTTATTTATATGATGGATTTGGTAAAGAGTTTTCTGCTAAATTCTCCAAGATTCATACATAATATGATTGACATGAAAACCTACCTAAATAGATTTGTTATGATATGTATGGTTATGTGGACTCATTAATTAGTGAAATATGGATTTGGACCACTAATGGATATGATGTATTTAGGATGGGTCATCATTTTAGTGGGATAATGTCTAATAAAATTTTATGTTAAATGAATTTAAAACATGATACTCATCTAATAAAAGATTTTATTATAGATAAACATGAAATCATGTTCATCCAAATTCCCGAATGGCCCAAAGGTCTTATTTTTTATTTTTATTATAGATAATCCCCCTTTTAAGGGTTGAAGGGGCACCCGTACATGACCCATAGGCCCAAGGCAAAAGGCCCGACATGTCCCGTAATACATGACCCGATGGCCCAGAGGCATACCATCCCCATAACATGACCTGTAGGCCCATCCCACTAGAATCTCCCCTCCCCAGCTTCTGCATCATTGATAGCCTTTATCTTCCCACCTAGATTGCTGAACAGCTAGCATTGCTCCGTTCAAAGCTGCACAGTGCCTAGTCCCAATGGCGGTTGCCATACCCTCTCATTCTTCCAATCCGGTTAGCTCTGCTTCTGGTGACTGCTAATAGTTCTCTGATCCTCTTCTGGGGCCTTCTCTGTGTGAACTGGGCTACTTCATGGTCTTCAATGTCCCAAAGGCCCTGTGGCCCGAAGGCCTTTGATGGCCCGAAGGCCCTTGAGACCCGTAGGCCCAAACTGGTGGCCCAAAATCCCAAATCAAGTGAATAGTCCTGGATGCTATAGTACCAAATAGTAACTTCTACAGTAACTTCTACAGTTCCTACTACAATACTGCTACCATACCGGAAATTCTCCCCCACCTGGTTTTGAACCTAGGTCTATTGGATGCCAAGAAGGAGCCCTTACCACTCGGGTACGAGCTCGTTGGCTTCATCCAAATTGAATTTTATATTAATCCTTGAAAAGTAAAACTTTAATATATGAAATTAGTTAGACTAGTATAGAAACATGATAATATTACTCAATCAAGAAGGAAAGTTTTATGTATTGAAGAAAAAACTTTTCAGGAAACCATCAACTGATAATGATAGTAAATAAGAGAAATATACATATTGTAAGAATAGTAACAATTCTCTTGATGTATCTACATTTATTATTGTCTCAATGGATCCCAAAATATAAATTAAACTTAAGAATGTGTATTATTTTGGGATGACATTTAACCTAAAAAATATCTGTTAAAAATAATATTGATATGATAAATATGAAGTTTCAAAAGTGCTATTTTAGTGTAAGATATCTGGTGGTACTTATGTATACACTCATGTACTCAATTTTATTAGATATGTAAATTACTTGTAATGATTGGTTTCACCTATTTGTATTGATATTTCCACAAACTTCATTCTACAATCACTTATGGAAAGGTTTCAATGGTTTATTATGAATTATAACATGGATTAGTTCAATAAAAATTTACTTGGTCTCCTAGGTATATTTAGAGGTATTTACTAAGTCATGGGATGTATAAGGTTGAGTTCTATGATTATGATACAAAATTAAATGGTAAAATTTTTGACTATATAGAGAATAAGAGATGTCATGGAGATTGTATGGTAACTTCTAAACTGAAGAAAGAAACTTCTAGGGATGAGCATTGTTTTCATTGTGAAAAAATTGGATATTAGAGGTGAAATTTTCCATAATACTTGATCATGTGAAAGAAAATTTATGTACATTCCATATTAGGTATTTATGTTATATATTCAAATTTAATACTTTCAAGGGTATATGATGTCGACTATACATTAAAAAAATTAATTTGAATATGTATTTTAATTCAAAATTAATAGAGGATTGATTCTTAGAGTTTAAACGTATGAATTTAATGTGATGTATAAAGGGGTTTCAACATCAAGGAGTTGGATACAGTGGATCAAATTAAATCTCTAGTGGATAAAAATAATGAAGGTTTTTTTCATCTTATTTCTATTATATGATAAGAGATTTGTTATTGTAAAAAAAGTTTCTATCAAAAAATGATATTATGGATATGATATACATGGTTATGATTGATCCAATTCCATAACATTAATGAAAATAAAATCAGGATAAAGGATTTTCATCTATGATAAAATATTTTATCTAATATTTTTTGTAAAATATGAGGGAAATAGTTTACACCACCTTGTAGTGAAATATTTTAAAGAATAAATTCTTCTATCCAGAATATAACTCTAAAAACATATAATACCATGTAATATATAGATATTAATAGTTTATTTGTTAAATATTCCCAATAATGTAAATAAGTGTTATTTCCTAAACAAAAGAGAGTTTATCCATTATAATATGATGTTCCAGAGATAATATAGTTTTTGAGAGTTTTTTGGATGTATGTATAGACTTAGAGAAGTTAAAAGTGTAAAAAATGAATAATTATACTATATTAATTGAATAAGAGAGTCAATTTATATATAAAAATACTTTAGAGTATATTGGTAAAGAAAGATAATGTAAAATGGTTATATTATATTCCCAAAGTGATATCAATGAAATTTTTAAGTGTAAATATTCCATGTTGATGATGATAAACATAAAACATGTTTTAAATATATAATATAAATTATTAACATCATAAAATTTAATGTTGTAATTTATGGAAGTTTTAATACCACGTTTGAAGAGTTTAATATTAGAAATATTATTTTTAAGTCTCACCGTCATTCAAAAAAACTTTTTTTTCATAGATTTTACTCACTAAAATTTTAGTGGGAGGTTTTACCATATATAAATGTAGAGATGTGGATGGAATTATATAGAGATGTAATGAGTCTGATAAAACCCTAAAAGCACAAAAAAAAGTCATTACTCATGGTCTATCATAGAGTATATGATTAGATAAAAACTTATGTATGGGTTTTAAGTATTATTAAAAGATTTTAAGAATATATAATATATTATATCATATAATAAGTAGTGTCCACTATATCATCATTTCACATTGGATACATATATTTATTAAAGTGAAATGAAAATCGATCTCTAAATGTATGGCTTTGTGTTATCCTTAACCAATATTCATCATAGAGTATTATTGGTGGTGATGAAATTTTAAATATAAAATGGGTAGGATATCATATAGAGAAAAAAATATGATAATAAGGAAAAAAAGGATTTTTATATAATGGATAACCTAACACCTACACCATATATAGTTTTATACACTATGTATTTGGTTTGTTAATGGTCAATATTTCATATTGTATCTTGACACCTAAGGTTAGAAATATTCAGAACATTATAACCTTCATACATTGATATCATTATTATAGCATATTTGAGGATAATTTATTTAGGGGGTGGCAAGGTATGTTTCTAATCATGTTATCAGTTGACGATTAATCAAGATGAGATATCTCCACTAATATGACGAGTATGAAATATTTTCCCTCGATTGAAAAATAATTTGGATGTGTATGGTAATATGGTGATAAGGAAATATGATGTTCTTATAAATTTAGAATAGGGGCATGTGATGTGCTCATCCACTTGGGTGAATGAGTTGAGATGTTTTCATTAATTTCGCCAATCTATACTTGAAAAATCAAGAATATAAGAGTAGGTTATATGGGATTGATAATCCATATCCCATGATTACTTGATATCTTAGACACATAGATTATATGATTATGAACACTTGTATATGATACAACTGGTGTAAACAATAATAGAGATACATGTGTTTGATATAGATCACATTAAATTTCTTTATACCTTGAGTATCATTTTCTCTTTTATAGAGGTATATATTTACTTAAAACTATATATTATACAATTAATAATTGTTTCAATACTATAAAGTAACATGTGATCACACTTTGTGGTTTCATTAATGGAGATAATGTTTTATTACAAAGTGTTTTTACAAAACCTTAAGAGTTACCCCAAAATTGTTTTTGTGGATATCCAAAAGAATTTCTGGATGAATTTTCAAAAGTTTTTACATGTGATGTATGATATGGTAAAAAATGAATGATAGATTTTCTAAAAAGGTTTTTTGGATATGGTTTCATAAGTTATAACAAGTGATGGGAAATAAGGTCAAAGTGTGGTAAGTCTATGAGGATTTAGTGCAAGTGAGATATTCTTGGAAATTTACACCAAAGGTATAACCACGGTGTAGTGGTTTAGATCACATTGGGGTTTGTGTTGATGTGAAACATGGAATAATAAGGGACACTATGTGCATCGAAGTGTACATGACATGTGATATCGCATGGATCAACCTTCTAATTCCTCTCTATCTATCATACATTAGTTAATAATCTTGTGATGAAATTTTAAAAAAATGAATTATAAATAAGGATACGAGAGTTATAATAGTTCCAAATAATAAAAAAATTATGATTTTTTTTAATCAATATATAAAAAAATTTGAATCCTAAAGAATCTACTTGGATACCTATATAAAGAGTCTCATAGTTTCTGATATGTGTTAAACTGATTGCTGATAAACTCATCAAGCTAAATCCCTTTATCTCTCTATCAAGCTCCAAGGTTATATAAAACTATGAGGAAAATAAAATCCCTCCTAATCGTTGGGAGATATATCCCGCCCCTAGATACCCCATGAGTAAGGAACCCATTGGACACTTCTCAATGATCATTACCAACCCATGGTAATGATCTTGGATTTATTGGATCATTAAAAATAAAGGTATATCATTATTCATTTTAATTTATTTTATTAAATAAAAATGGAATGATCCCATGAAAAATTGGATTCTGTTAATGTTTTTTACTATGTTTGGATAAGTGTTATCCCTTAAAAACCCTTACATGAAGAAGAATCTTAAAACACTGTCCACATGGTCATAAAAAAATCACCAATCACTGTTACACTCTATATTAAAAGTGAGTATCACATAAATGATATTGTTTTAATGAATTCTCCAATATTATTTTGGAATTACTAAGGTTTTTGTTCAACTTTATATATTATTTTATTTATGGCAGCATGAAAACACTCATCAATAAATGTATCAGTAACAACACTCAAAGAATCACTATTATAAGATGAATATCTTGATGATATAAACTTCTTTCTAGGTCTAAAGAAATATTTTCCATGATTATAGTCTCCTAATAAATTATTCAAATGTCAATTTTAATAAAAAAAATTTTGTTCATTTTCTAGCCATAAATTTAATATAATTCTACTAAGAAAATTATTTTATTCATTTAAATGTTTAAAAATTAATAATCGATTACAAAAAAATTAAAACAAAATTATACATTTGATATTTTCCTGGGTTTCACTCTTGACCATGTTTCCATCCCGTTTCTATTTCTCAAAAAAAAAAACAATATAGATCATGGAACATAATATTTAAATATTAAGTACCCATTATTATACAACATTATAAAAAATTAGACAAGTCAACGCACCAACCTAAATTAATCCAAGAATTTATGCTTGGAAAGTATATATTGCAATACTATGTAATTTTAGAAAATTTTGAACCAAAAAAATTAAAAGAATTTATATTATTTCATGAAAAAACTATATTTGTATAACACATTATATCGCAATCCATATTACACATTTTTTCCCATACACTCCACACCCACATAATTTGTGTTCATGAGGACCTACTTTCCAAAGGCAGGTGGTTGTGGGGATATACCATTAAAACTTGGATTATGGGTTTGTCGAGAGGATAGGAGGTTTAGTCATTCCTTAAGAGATCTTATTGAATAATATGAGACTTACTTATAGATTTAAGACAAATTCATTTATTCATTTATAGTAACAATATCAATACCTTGTTCATGAGAGTAATTAATCGATAACATGAATCAATGATAATATATATATATATATCATAGGTTCTTTGGTTTTTGGTTAATGGTTGATTATACTATGGTTTAAATCCACAAATTTTGGAATTTGGGAATTTATCACTATCTAGGGAGGCAGTTGGTTCTGTGGGGTTGGGATCGGACCCATGAAAGGGGATTCCTACATATCCCTAAAAATGGAATAAGATCCCACTTAGTTTAGTTTTACTTAATGGGGAAAATTGTATCTTTTAAGGTTATGTGTTAAATACCATTATAATTTCATTTAAGGTCATGGAATAATGAACAAATGTAGTTACAGTTATGTCCACTCATCTAGGATTGATGATTTATTGTAGTTTAAGGTCATATGACTTGGAACTATTCTATGTAGTTCAATATCATGCCGAAGGACTATATGATATGTAGTTTAAATTCATGTATCTAGGACTACTAAGTGAACATTTACTTGAAATGGTTGTTATGGGACTTACACATGAACAAACATTTTTAGTTAAAACTAGAATATGACTCATGTAAAGATAGGTAAAGTTATTCCACTAATTTGGAGGCCCATATATGCATGCCCACCTCCTGTTGGTTGATGACCGGATGTGGAAGGAAGATTGGTCTCATTACACTTGTATATAAGCCCATGATATTTATGTATCATTGTTAAGGGATACATATGATATAATCAATGAAAACATTTTCAAGGATTACACATAGTATAAGACCAAGATATGCACATCCACCTATTTTCTGTTGGTAAAAATAGACGAGGAAAGAAGGCTTGAATCTTGGGTGATATGACCCAATGGGGAAGGGTTGGGACTTACACTAGATCATAGAGCCATAATATTTATGGATAATTGATGTGGGAAAGGTTTGAGATCATAATTGAGAAAATGGTTAGGTATTACACCTAGTATAAGTATCAAATATACATGTCCACCACTTGTCTTTTGGTAAATTGATAAGGAAGGAAGATTGGACTCAGGGGTGATATGACCCAATAAAGAAGGGATGAGTCTTACATTGTGTTAGAGACCCATGATATTTATATCTAATTTATAGGGGGGGGGGGTAAGGATGAGATAATTAATGAGAATATTTCTAAATATTACACTGAGTAAGAGGCCCAAATATGCACACCCACATCCTATCTATGTGTAACTAAATAATGAAGCAAGATTGGACTCATGGGTGATATGACCCAATGAGGAAGTAATTTTAATTACATTAGGTTAGAGGCGCATGACATTTATGTATAATTGATGGGGGACAAGTATGAGATCATCAATGATAATATGGTTTGGTATTACACATAGTAGGAGGTCCATATATGAACGCCCACCTCATGTCTGTTGGTAGCTAGACAGGGAAAGAAGACATGACTAATTGGTGTAATGAAACAATGAGGAAGAGTTTATACTTAAATTAGGCCATAGGTCTATGATATTTATAGATCATTGATGGGATAAAAAGATGACATCATTAATGAGAACATTATTGAGGATTACACCAAGTAGAGCACATAAATATGCATGTCCATCTCTTATCTAGTTGTAACTATATGATTAAGGATGACTAGAATCAGGGGTGATATGACCAAATGAATAAAGGGTTGTGACATACACTTGGTTAAAGGCATATGTTCAACATTAGTTTATAAGAAAGATTACATGACTCTCAAAATCCCATTATATTCTTGAATGTTATTATAACTGGTACGGGGAAGCTAAGATGCGAATATTAATCCATGAGATTTTTCACGAGTGACCCAATGATAGGGATTCTCATTATCAAAGTAATACACTATTTTAGCACCCTGAGGGTCCTATCAGATAGAGATAAAAACTTGTTGATGGTTTATGATGGGATTCATAATCTAAATTATTAAAGGAATACATGATTCAAGGGGGGAACTCTAGTTCACATAACCCAATCATGTATTTTAGGAGTCTGTGGAGGGGGGGTGAGTGGATGGAACCCCAAGGTAGTTGACCTGGGGGAATGGTTGCTTGAGTAGTTAACCTAGGAAAATGATCTCCCAAGTAGGTGAGCTATGTGAATGAGATTCCCAAATAGGCAACCTTGGAGAATGGGTTCCCAGGTAGGTGACCTAGGTGAATGGGAACCATGTATGTGAGATGGGAAATTGGGCATCTAGGTAGATGACCTGGGTGGAAGGGGAAACTGAATATAAGAAATTTTTGAGAGGGAAACACAATTATATGACTTGTGAATAACTTTATAAATTATTTCCCAAGCATTATTCTACTTATGAGGTCTCAGGAACCATATGAAAAACTAATGAGAGGCTAGATTCCATTCTAAATAAGATGCTTAAGATAATGGGCACTTAGTTGGGCAGCCTCTAAGAACCAGGTGAGATCCTTTAATGAAATTTTGGGTACACCTATTTTGGGATAGATAGGGCACCTAGATTGCACAAACTAGTAACTTGGGTTCACCTCTTGAAGAGGGTCCTTCATCCTAGCCTTGATAATGACATTGGAGAAGTTGTGTTTTAATGCTCACATCCCTTAAAATACAAAAATAACCTTCACTTAATTTTTTTACTATATAGTTTGGATTAAAAACTCAACTAAATGGGAGCTTGGAAAGTTTGGAAAAATATTTATTAAACTTAGGTGCCTCTGTAGTTTCTTCTTTTCACTCATCTTTCACTCCTTCACACTTGGTATCAAAATTGGGGGTCTATGGTCCTTATAAAATAAAATAGATCTTGTCACCCAAATGAATGTCAATATCCACTCAGAACCCAAGTCTTTGAATTGGGCATGCGTTGTAGGCATTAGTAGTGTTGAACACACTATGCGATGCAATGAATTGGTAGGAAGGGTGCACGAGTACTCTTTGAAGCTGATTGTGAGGAACTAGGTGCCCATGTATATTATTCTCCCTATGAATTCAATATTCCTAAAGTATAGATGGAATGATCCCTTTTCTAAAATTCTAGCACCCAAAGACATATCAAAATACAACATGACACTTTAATTGATGTCTAAAATTACCAAATTAAATCAAGACATACATATATACTATAATAGAATATACATTAAAAATGTAATAACATCCCAAATGAAAATAAATGATTGAGATAAAATCTACTTGTACCACTATATCGCTAAAAAAATTTATTAGTCAAAAGTATTAAGTTAAATTATAGTAAAATCATGGAAATTTATCCAAGTTATTATCATGATTAGTTATCATATTAAATTAAATAATCATAGTATATCAATAATTACAAGTTAATTTTACATGATATCTCAACTTAGTTCACGTCCCTAGGCACACAAGTTTACTGTGATTTTATTCCTTGCGTTGTGTTCCATGGTGGATGGTTTAATTGACCTATTATTATAGAAATTCACATTTCACAGTGTTTTATAATTCCATAAATTTCATAAACAATGATATAAATTACATGAAATCCGTACTAAATACTAAATTTTACAAAAAACATAAAGACCAGTTTCACCTTTTAGGGTCAAGTGTAACATCAATAGAAATTAAAGGTAAACTATTTTTTTAGTTTATTTTTATGGATCATGATCCATAAAAGATGTTCATATAATAGTGTAAGTATATTTCATGGAACTTCTATTATTTTTATTTATTTATGTTTTTTACTTTAAACAAACAATGTTTTTAAAATAATTATTTGATAATTATAATCATAATTTTATTCACATGTAAAAAAATATATTCAATTAAAAACTAGACTAATTATTAAAATAAATATTACCTTAAAAAGTAGAATTATTTTAATATATAATCATAACTTCATACTATGAATCTAGATGGTCATCAAGGAATGGTATAATCAAAAGTAGGGTAACTCTTCTACTTTTTTGACCAATATACAAGTCATACCTACATGTTTTATACATTTATCCCAATTCCATTAACCTTGTAGTCTTTTCACAATATCCATTATGGAATCTACATAAAAAACACAAACAAACAAACATATTTTTTAAAATTATTTTATAAATCAATATATTTAAATAATAAAAAATATTATTTACTCATATCATTGTCTAAAAACTATCCTTCATTTACTCTCATACCTCTCTCCATGGTATTCATTGAATATATATAATGTTACTATACTTATTCACTGTTCCCATAAAACTTTTATATTATTTATCCTTCTTTCCAATAATCAACATATATTCATTATAATAAAAAAATGTGTGTGTGTGTTGGTCATAGAAATCAAAGATATTGTCATGACCTTAGTGTCTGTTAGTAGTACGAGATGATCACGAAAAAAGAAATAACTTGTAAACATAATAAAATTATATAAATTTACCTATATTTTATTGATTACATTATAAAATCATACCAAGTTAAAGATATTCTGGAGTCCCTTTAGTATTTTTCCCATAACTATTTACAATTGAAGTAACTTATATAGTAAGTGGTGTGATAAAAATTTGATTACTACTCTATACACTTGATGGTGGAGACTAAAGTTGTGGATGGATGAAACCAGAAGTACTGCTCTATATAGGGGAAGGTTGATTCTGATAAGGTAGTGGAATGAATGGAGGTAAAATACCATTTATAATAAATGGTAGATATAGATAATAGTGAGGGATAAGAGGCACATGACCACTCTTCAACATGGTCATGTGTGGAAAGGATAAAGAAATTGACCAGTAACAATAAAATATAGAAAATAAGGTGGAGATATTAGTGTGGGTGATGTACTAGTGACAAAAAACACATAGAATAATGATGAACCATAGACACAAGGGAACTGATAGACTTAAGTCAAGTCTAATGTGCAGTTCTATAAATAGAAGTAAATTATTCTTCCTCCACATGTTCCACATCCTCTAAAAAATTTATTTGTCTCATAAATGAGGACACCTAATGAAATTTTAAAGGAAAGATAAATTTAACCTTTTTTTAAAATAATTGAATAAATAAAAATGAAATTCAATACTTACTAAAATTATTAAAGGAGGCACCACTAACTCTCAATAACATTGGCCATTATTTTTCATTATTTTTCTATGAACCTCTACATAACAAGAAATAATGAACTAAGTATCACAATAAATAACAAGAAATAATTATGCATATTATAAAAATAAACCTATTTAATTTTATAAAAAAACATATGTATAAATAGATTAAAAAATAGTGAAGGGAATTTTTATTGATTTTCTCAATTTCATTGCTATCATATGAAAATATTAATATCTTTTTCATAAAACCATGGAAATATGTTAATAACTCAAAAAAATCCCAAGGGATTTAACCCCCCTTAAAGGAACCATATTAGTGACCAAAATACTTAACTAAGGCATCCTATTTTATTTATTAGTGATATTTTTGTATAATTATTATTAAATTTTAAATATTCAAAGTTATTATGATGATTATTATTATTATTATTATAAATTTTAATGATTTACAAAAATTTGTGACACCTATTTCAAGGGTTATAGAAACTATGGTAATAGGGTCACTTATTGCATTCATTCAAGCAAGCCATGGAAGTATTCCTACTTTATTTCCACAATTTTAATAAAATATGGTAATACTGGTAGTTGAGTCTTACTTATTTCCATAGTTCTTGGAATGTGTCAATAAGGGGTCTACTGGAATGATTTTTACAAATCATGGGAAAAACCAAGGTAGTAGCCTATATTTCTAGTAGATAATTGATTTATCCAAAACATTAATTTCTTTATTTACTTCATTGAAGATATAGCTAGGAATAATGTTGACAAGAACATTAAATTATGGTTTTAAATGATTAATTACATATAGTATTTGTTTTCTTATGATTCTAGAATGTTATATTCATTAGTATGAAGTTATACCTTCATAAAAATCAACTTAAAACCATTAATATTTACATGAACCTCCTTCCATGTAATTGAATCAAACAACTTGAATTTCATTATAGAAACACAAAACATATATAGTAATATAATATGATTATTTTCTTAGAAACCCCAAAATATGATTTATTTTTCTAATCTGTATTATATATCTGATATATAGTGAACCATGAATTTTTAAACATATTATTACATTATTTTTTGAACATGAATATCCAATAATACAACAAAAAGATCATAAAGGACTAGTGTATTTGAAATACTTGGTCTGTATTACATCAAATGAAACTAAAACATGACATCCTAAATTTATTATCCATAATGATATCCTAATTCCATTTAATCTCATAAAACTACATAGGATAACTTGAGGTATATATAAATAAATGGGTGATATAAAAATCCATGTAAGGAAATAAACATGATAAGGAAATATAACATGTGAGTCAAATATATAACATGATATCTTTAAAGAGAGGGATCATGAGTAATAACATAGAAAAATAACATAAGAAACATGGTATCATAGTAACATGGAAACATAGAAAATGATAAAACAACATATAACATGATAAAACCATGATTTAAGGAAAACTACCTAGACAATATCACATTGTTGACAAAGTCCCACTACCAATTAAGTTTACTCCCTAATCTCATGCAAGATTTCACATGATACTATAACATTACCCAATGAATTGGATCATTATCTGGGTGAACTCATCATAAAATGTTCATAATCTATGTGTTTCACATAAATAAAGTTAAACATAAGGCATAACACAACAATTACTTAGGGAAGAAAAATAGGTTGTATAATCTTGTCCTATATCATAATACAAAGTAATTTTCGTAATGAAGGAATTTGAGAAATGAACATGGGGGATGTATTACTATGCCAAAGGGAAGGAAACATAAGTTAGGAATCCATGTGAGAGACATATATACACAATTTATTTGCATTCCATAACTTTAAATAGAGATAAAATGAGTTTGAGAGAGAATGGTCATAACCCATAGAAAAGCTGTGTTAGAAAGATACCTTACACCAAGCTTGACTCGTCACATGTATTATTTATGTTCATAAATGATAAAAATATTTTAATTATTTAATTGATTAATATTTTTTTAAGTTTAATATTTATTTAATTTTATTTATTACCATGTTTTATTCTATTAATTATTCATTTAGGTTCAATCCAGACATTATGAAGATGTTCATCTCATATTTCCAAAATCACATTAGAAAATTTACTATGGTCAAATAGATTATTAATTCATCATATAAATAATAATAATCTTAATATAATAATCATTTATATACATCAATCTAACTTTTAAAACCAATCATGAAGGATGGTTATGAAAAATAATCTACATTACAGTCATTTAGACGAGAAGCTGTACAGACACATGAGTAACATTTCCATTTTTCGAAAATCATGATGGATAGAAGTTAAGTGTTATTTTGTCTTTATATAATGATCATTATATCATAAATATCATATTATTTCTTTTAAATACACTTATATATTACAGGATCCTAGAACACCCTGAGAGGGGAGGGGTGAATCTGGGTGCCAACGTTTTCTTTTAAAGAGATGGATCTTGTTCCCACATTGATAGAAACTTGTAAAACCTATTTGTAATTATTAAACATTCAAATGTAGAGATAAAAAACAATAGTTTTACATGGTTGACCACTAAGGGATATTCCAAGGAGCATACGCTGATAGAGTTTTGGTCGTATCAAAATCAACTATGCTTCACAAGTTATTACGGAGTACAAAAGATCAAGAAAAATCACTCTATGTGAGGAGCGCTTCTTTTACAATAATTTTAGGGTTAGCAGACTACCTACCTCATAACATTTCTATCAAATCCCCCTATATCATAACCTTGGGTGAAATATTAGTTAGTTTAATGACATGAAGGTTGGATCAGTAGATTGGGTATCTAAGACTTTGTTCCTAATTAGAATGAGAGTCTTCTTGGACCATGGTCCTAAGTTGATGCACTTGAAAGTACTATTTAACTAATCCAAATTTTCAACACTAATGTTTTAAAATATCTCATCCTACACGAAACCCCCTTCTTGATTCAAATAAATAATATAATTTGCAAACCCAAACACTTTTGTGAAGCTCCCATCCTTCACGAAGCTCCCATATTTCCCAAAACTTTAATTCTTCATGAAACTTCTAGTATTCATGAAACTGAATTTTCTGAAAATACATGGAATCAGTTAATTCATAACCAGGCCATTCAGGATACTTATTCTGGTGAAGAGTTCTTGATTCATGAAGTTGTAGCCTTCATGAATTCATAGTGATTCAACTATTTCTCAAATTACCTCTCTGTTTCAACTGATTTGTGTCCACTAATTTATATAACACCTACTTCATGAAGATTTTGATCTTCACACCTCCCTTTTATGTACCACAACATTCATGTTTGCGAATATCCTCCTATTCATGAAGCTCTATCCAAATTATTTTTTTCAAACATCTTTTCATAGTTACATATATTTACCTTCAGCCCATTATGATTCATCCATTTTTGAAAAGCCTATTTCATGAAACTTCAAACCTTCATGCCATCAGATTCCTTTAGGAATCTCTACATCTTCACGGGACTCCAATATTTTTGAAATCCATGTCGTCACCATATATTTTAAGAATCAATCCTTATAACCTACATTTCAGGAAGCTTTCTAATTCCTCTTGATTTTGAGCAATAAAAATTTGGAAAACTCTAAAAATGATGCCACCTTTAACACTAAATCCTCCTACACCGTAAGTTCACTTTCCTGAAAAAATCTCTGATCAACCATAGTGTGGATTAATAATAAATACAAAATACACCCTATTTCCAACTGTGAAAATACTTGGTTCCAAAAATCACCCCCTTTGGGTTTGTTGGTATTCTATAGATAAATTCAATAAATCACCCACCTCGATCAAAATACAAAGAGGTCTAAAAAATCATTATCCACTCTATGTCTATGTGGGTGAATCTTAGTATAGAAAATAATAGTGGAAAAGGAGAATAACATGCCTAGAAATACCACAGACCAATCATGAAAACCTACAAATCGTTGAATTCCACTTATTTACACCTTTGTAAATAAACCTAAAGAATATATATTTATAGTTTTAGTGATACAAAACACTCCTATATTGTATCTCACCCACAGACTTGCATCACAACTGAAAATAGAATAAATAGTTAACAAACAATGGGAAGAGGGGAAGAAATCGTAAACTCATCATGCAATGGGTGGTGGATGAACACCAAGGTTCAAATGACATTTCTTGAATATTGGTGCTATAAAATCCTTAGTCAGGATATAATCCACTTGGTCATTAGTTCCAACATTATCCATTTTAATCATACCTTGTTCAACTTTTTCTTTAATGTAGTGAAATTTTCTCTCATCGTGTTTGGTATGAGTGTGTTGAACCATATTTTTTGAAAGATTGATCACACTCTTGTTATCATAGTGTATCACCATCAGACATTTCACCTCATCCCAAATATGATTAATTTATTGGTTTATCCATAATATAGGATTTCATGCCTTTTTAAAGATATATACTCACATTTAGCCATACTAAGAGTATTTCTTTTCAGTTTATTGCTCAAACATCCCAAACATTTGTTTCCCATGAATAATTCAACTCCTCTTGTAGAATTTAGATCCAATACATATCCAATATAGTCAGTATAAACAATTATGATAATTTGATATCCCTTCCTGCTAAAAATTATAAGCCAAAATTTAGAGTGCCTTGAATATATCTCATGATTATTTTAATGACAACCAAATATTCTTCCTTCAGATTAATTTAGAAGCGAACCTCTAATCACGTTACAAAGAAAATATCTGGAGGTGTTTAAGTCAAGTATAATAAGGTTCCAATGATCCTAGAATATATGGTGGGATCCACAGATGTCCCATCCTCAGGATTTCCATGTTTTTTTACCCACCAAAATCAGATTTGACATTTGTTTGGAGTCATGCATGTTGAATTTCTTTATAAGATATATTAATTTTTTTTGTGAAATGAAGGTTTAATTCTTATTTTGAATCACCTATAACCACAAAAAATATGTTTGTTCACCAATCATGAAAATTTCAAACTCTAATTTCATGTGGTCATAAAATTCTTTCACCGATCCTTACATGCTTCCACCAAAAATAATATCATCCACATGCACAAGCACCATACATTAATCTTCTCAAGAATTCATCACATGAAGATTATGTTTTAAACCTCCTCTTTTAAATTATATATATTTTTAGAAAATCATCCAATTGAAAATATCATTCTCATGGTTCCATGTTTAGATCATTACAAACCTTTTTTTATTATTTCTAATCAGAAATCCCACTAGTTGTTCAACTTTGACTTCTTCTTTAAGGTCACAAGTTTAGAATTCCATTTTGACATTCATTTGATAAACTTGGTACCCTATTTGAATTTCCATCGAAAGGAAGATCCTAATCAAATCCAGTCAAGATACTGGAGAATTTTTTTTTCAATATAAATGCATTCAATATGTATATATACTTTACACACCAAGAGTGACTTTTTTCTTATCACATATCCTTGATCATCCAATTTATTTTCAAATATACAATTTATTCCAATCATATTATGATTTTACGGTCTCATAACAAGATCCCACATATGTTTTTTTTCAATATGATCTAGTTCTTCATTCACGACCTTAAACCATGATTCATACATCACTACTTCTTCAAATGAGGTTGGTTCCACAATTTATAGGAAGGAAGAATGTGACTTATTCCCCATTCTCCTTGTCTGTATAGGTGTGGTCTAATCCACAATAATGCTAGACTGATCAACTTATTCTCTTCTATTTCTCTTGTATAGTTCCAATAAATTTTATTTAGTAATAGTTTCCTCTTATGATCCTTTTTCTAAATCATCATCATTTTGAGTTCCCTAAATGTTTCACAATTCTTCCACTATTTCTCCATTTGAATCTATCCCTTGACCACTCTTTTTCTTTACCTTCAATCATATCAAAATTTAAGATCTTTGAGGTATTAATGGTTTTATCCTTAATGATATTGAAATCATTACCTTCAAAAATATTTCTAAGATGATTATTGTATCATTTTAGGCTTTGTGTTTTTTTTAATATCTATGGAATACCCACTCATCTGTAGTATCACCATACTTTCTTTGATTGCATTCTTTATTTTTGATGAAACATTTACTTAAAAAAACATGAAAAATTCTTTATAGGGGGATTAAATTTAATCCATATCACATATGATGTCCTATTATCTCCTATAAAAATCCCTATTTGATTTTGAGTGTACATCAATACTTTAATATACTATTTCGAGTAATGAAAAGAAACACAACTCTCAATCAGAATAGTTCTGGACATATTAATCACTAGACTATTTCTAAATTCAATGATTAAATTATGTTGAGGGGTTCTCAATGAAGTCACCTCTAGACTAATCCCACGTTTTTCTAGGTAATTTTCAGATTCAAAGGATGTGTATTTTTTTCCATTGTCAGATCATAAAATCTTGACTATGCAACCAGTTTCGTTTTCATCTCTTTGATAATAATTCTTAATGAAATCAAGCACTTATCATTTTTTCTACATAAAATCACACAATCCATTCTACTATAATCACCAATAAAAATAATTAATTACCTTTATTTTCATGTTCCATCCAAATTTATTAGATCGTACACATCTGTGTGGATGAGATCAAGCATATTCGATGACCTTTTCTTTTCAGCCGATTTAAACTCTGAACCATCTTTCCTCATATGAAAGAATCACATGAATTTTCTCAATCACACATTGGATTGGGAATTTAAACAAAAATATTCTTCTTTTATTAGTATTACATGCTATGTTGATTAATTTGAATCATCCTCTGGGACTATTAGTTGTTTTCTTCTTCAATTATTAAGCAACAAGTGTTTTCTTTACTATAAACCTGGTAAAAATTGACATTTGTTCAACATCCTTTCATGATATGATTACCTATATTTTATTTGAATATACACCCATTATGATTAAACCTCACTAACAGTCCTAAATTATAGAGTTTAATCAAACTTAATAGATTGTGACATAAACAATCTATGTAAAAAACTTCTATTTTCATTAGATATTTGTTTTCTTGTTCTATATTTACACTACCTTTGATCTTTATGGAACCATAATTACCAATTATCACCATTAAATAAACCCTATTATAATTTTTTTTTCAAATAATCTATATTTACCATCATATGGGATGAGAATACACTATCAAGAATCCAGGTACTACTATTCTTTGTAGCTTTGATAGCAATTTCTAAAAGGTTGGTTTTCTCAATATTCTTCTTTAACTTCAATGAGACACCTGATTTAATGAAGGAAATATATGCCTTTATAATCTCTTTTCAATATTTATTTGATCATAATACTCGTATTTCCCTTATTCAAGAGGATAATAACTTTTCTCAAGAGTAATTCTTATTGGTTGTGTTTTGAATTATCTCAGAGTTTTATAATTTTTATTCCCATATTTCTTTTACTTAAAATGAATATCTTTATGGCCATAGTTAAAATAATGAAAAAATATCTATAGAAACTATTTCTTATATATAATAAAGGATATTTTCTCATTCTCCTTTTTTGAGTTCCAAGAGTTCCCTCATTCTGATAGATCCTTTCCTCTTCATAGTAAGACATGGTACGGCCTAGAAGGACAAAAAATTGACATTTCATTAGAGGAAATATATCCTCACTTCCATTCCAAAACATATCCCATTATTTTATAAAGGTATTTTACCAGAGATCCTCTCAGTATACTTGAGGATTATTTTTATCTCTCTTTTCTATTTGGATTGAAATTTTCTATTTTAGGACATCATGCACCTTTGTGATATATATAACTTTCAACTTATATTTACTTTGACTTATCCCATTTCTAGCCTTTGATGTTTCTATATCACAACCAATTTCAATATTTCTCATAAATACTTATATTTGATAATTGAATTCATTCTTCAATCCATGATAAACATGCTTAGATATTTCCAACATCTATTCATATGAAAATATTATAAATTGTAATTTCTTCTTTGTTTCTCTCGATTTGGATTCATATTCCAATTTTCCCATTAACGTAACAACTTCTTCTTCAATTCACTCAACTATATCATTCTTTTATTATAGTATCGATGTAAGGTCATTGATGAATTTTTACTACTCTTCAATTTAATTTTAAACACCTCAACCTCTTTCAATATTTCAAGAGTTGTTAAATGTTATTCTGACTCTCCTTCCATTTAATCAATTTCTGCTTCAAGTATATCCACATACTCTAATGAATCTTTCTACAAGGATATTATATTTTTATATTTCTCTTTTTGAATTTCAATATAATAAAGAGAATAAAAAAACCAATCAACAAATTATATTTATCTTTTGAAGGTTATACCTTTTCAACTATATCTATCATGGATGTTTGAGGATCATGTATAAACTATGGTTATACATAGTCCAAAAATAACTTACCATCTTGTTACTTTTTCATATGAAGCTCGCTCTTTATAATTTAATTCTTGATTTGAATTATTCCTTTTTAGGTATCATTTTATGAGGCTTATATATTATTTATGTTTCACCTTATACATCCTCTAATTTTATTGAGCACCAAGTGATAACGTGCCCTACTCCACTACACAAAAAACTATCCAATAGAAGTTTACCTTCAAATATCCATTTTCATCTCTTGAAATTATTTTGAAAGTGTAATAAAATCATCATAAAAATCATATCCATTATCAATATCCTTGGAGATGTCACATTTTTCATGGATTTTAATTATATTTACTTTCTTACTTGAACTATTTCATCTTATGGGTTGACTATCATTTCATAATTTACAAGACTTATTAGAAAATCATGAATAGAAGGCTAAGATAGATCCCTTTCCTCAAGGTATAATAATTTTGAATTGTACATTTTTGGGATCCTTCTTAAGATTTTATTCATAATTTCAATATCCTTAATGTTTTTCCCATGTCCCCAAATAGCTCTAAAAACATCAGTAATACGATTAAAGAAACTATCATCATTTTTATAAGGATGAATTTTTAGAGTTGTGTTAAGAGAATTTCAATATTTGGAATATACATCAACAATATTACCACCTTATTTAGTCATAGAGATACCTATAATATAAAAAATTTGAATCCGTTGAGTTATGGAAAAGAGAACATCCATTCCAAGGGACCACAAATGAGATCAAATTCTATTCTTAAAAATTTGGAAGTTTCATCCATAAAAGAGGGGAACTCCCCTAACACTCACTGAATTATCGATGAATAAAATAGATTAAAGATTTAACAGTTATAATTGTTTTCTCTGATAACACTTTTATAACCCTAGAACACTTTGAGAGGGTATGGGCGAATCATGGATTCAAATTTTTCTGTTAAAGATACAAATCTTGTTCCCACACTGGTATAAACTTGTAAAAACTATGTGATGAAAAAATACACTTATTTAACATCCAAATGTTTAGAAACAACATAAAAGTTTTACTTGGTTCAACAATAAGAGATATTCAAAGGAGAATATCCTGATAGTGTGTCATTTGTACCTAAATCTACTAAGCTTCACTAGTTATTGTGGAGTATATAAGATTAAACACATTCCCATTGTGATTGACACACTGCCTTTATAAGAAGTTTATGGGTAGAACACTACCTCATTCAGAACCCTTCCCTAGAATCCCCCTAAATCACTAAATTGGGCAATGTCCTACTTAGTGTAATAACTTGAAGGCCTCCTTATTATATCATGAGTTTAAGACTTTTTCCCTAATTAACTTAAGTCTCTACTTGCACTATAGTCTTGAGGTGATGCACTTGAATGAACTCTTTACTTAAACCAGATGTTCAAAACTACTATTTATGAATCTTCTACCCTTTAAAAAACCCATTCTTGATTCAAAGAAATATTATCATTCATGAACCCACACTTTCGTGAAGCTCTCATCCTTTATGAATATCCTATATTTCACTAAACTCTATGTCTTTGTAAAACTCCCAGTCTTCAAAAAACCACCTTTTCAAAAAATCATTTCTATTAGTTAAGTATAAAATATACCTTCCACAATGCTTATGATCAGGAAGAGTTACTGACTCACAAAGATCCTATCCTTGAAAAATTTAGAGTGGTTTACCATTTTCTCAAATTCTCTCCATGTTTCAACTAAAGGGTGGCCGCTTATTTATAAACCACCTTCTTCATGAATCTTTTGAGCTCACCACTACCTTTTTAAGAACAAAAATAGTAAGGTTAACGAATATATTCAAGTTCATAAATCTCTAGAAAAATTATTCAATTCATGAATATTTTTGTAGTCATGTATATTTACTGTCATCCCATCACGAATCATCCATTTTTGTGAAGCCTATTTCACAAACCTTTAAGACTTCATGATAATAGATTCCTTCTTGAAGCTCTAAATCTTCAAGAAAATCTAATTTTCATAAAATCCATGCCTTAACTATATATTTTATGAGTAAATCTTAGAAACCTACATTTTTTGAAGATTCTTTCTTCCACATGATTTTGAGATCCAAAAATTTGAAAAACACTGGGAAATGATGCCACCAACAACACCGAAGCCTCCTGCACTGTAAGTTCACTTTCCTTGAAAACCCCTAGATCAAACCTAGTATGGATTGAAAAAAAATACACACCATTATTAGCTATGAAAAATATTGGTTCCAACACATATACCATCCACGTTATTCAATTATAAAAAATAGATTACTTCACTTCGTGAGGTGGTAGTCCGCTGTACACATGAACGAAGTTATCATTTTTATTGGATGGTATGGTAATAAAGTATAAAATATATAAAATATATAAAATTATTAATATTTAATTAATATAATATATAAATATTAAATTCATCATCATAATAACCTTGAGTGGTGATGATAGAAAATGAATTGCATTAGTTTGTGAGATGGTAGTCCATCGTACACATGAACGATGGATTAATTTCTCATTTGATGGAAGTGGATATAGATTTAGATTATTAAATTAACACAATAAAATATTATTTTATTGTGGATACTTATGTAATTAAATAATATTGATTTAGTAATATTTGATGGAGGTGGAAGAATAAATAAAACTTAGATGCTTGGTTAAGAACCTTACCTCTTCTTCGGACCGCCTCTTTAAGAATATACCTAAACTCTTCCTAGACTGTATTTATGATAAAAATAAGGCTTATAGAACATGGGTAGGGGTTTGAGGAAGGTATTTTGTCAGTTATTGAATTATATAATGGGTTTTTGGAAGTGTGGAAAGGGTATTATAGGGGGTTTCCTTTTATATGGGAGGAGGAGTGACATTCTTGTAAATAAATAAAATTATTCAACAATGGGAAGTCACTATCAAGAAAAGTGACTAAAAAATAAAAAATAAATAATCAGAGGATATATAATTCCAATAAAAACCTATAACATTAAAAAAATTATTTAATAAATATATTATTCCATTTACCTCTGAAGTTTAACCCTCAGTAAACCGGCTTAACATTCATTGTGGTAACATATTTTTACTATTTTTACTATTTATTATGAAAAAAAATTAATCAGAACTTATTATATAATATAAATTATAAATATTCCAAATATGGAATTTATTTTATCAAATTATATTTCCAGAATTGGTAGAATATAATTTAAAATAAAACCCGCAAGTGTGATGAAAAAGCGGTTTTCCAAAAAATTTATTTTTTAAGGAAAAATGATATTATATTAACTATATGAATAGAAACAATAATTATAAGATTTTAAACTGAAAAATATAGATATATAATATATAAATTGAATTTAAATAATTCCTTATTATGGGTTATTTTAATTAATTAAAATGGAGAAACATTATGCACTTTAAAATAGTTTTCAGAAAATGGGTTTTTATGTTTAATAATAAACTTATAAAAAATTTAGTATAAAGAAAATTTGAAAATAATTAATTGGATTAAATATAAATAAATAATAATAATGTTAATTTTAAATTAAATTAAAATAATAATTGGACTTAAATTACTTAATTTATTAAAAATAAATAACAGTTTTACAAAAAATAGTATTTTTCATTATTCACTGAAAAATAAATATATTCTGAATAAGACCAAAAATTTAACACTAATTTAATATTTATATGAAGATTAAAAAATGGAATTTAATTTTATAAAATAAAATTTCAAAAATTTCGATAATTAATTAAAAAAGTTTCTCATAAAAAGTAATAAATATCATTTTTGAAAAATAAATTTATTTATAAAAAATTGATCACTTATTTACAAAGAATTTATAAATTAAGTAGAATTTTTTATATAATTCCTAAATTATTTAATCATATTCATACCCACTAATTTAATAGCTAGGTTATAACGGTCTTATTTGAAAAATCATGGTTCGTTTGGGTTTTGTGTTGCATGTCGCATACCCTATCGAACATAGTTTTCCCTTTTAAAAACATGGGGTGCTACATTATTCCCCCATTAATGTATTTATTTTATGATAAATATCATATTACATACTAAGGATAAAATATTTGAGGGTACTTCTATTTCATCGCCTCTTTCAGTTCCCAAGTTTCTTCCTCAATCTTGCAGTTTCGTCACATCAATCTTACCTAGTGAGTTGTTTTATTTCGTAGAACTTTTTCTCTATGATATAGGATCTTAACCAGATTCTCCTCATATTAAATACCTTTCTACAATGATAAAACCTATGTATTTAGTACATTTTATGGGTTTGGTATGTACTTCCTCAATAGGGATACATGGAACACATCATGTACTTGAGTTTGGTTAGGTGGAAGTGCTATTCGATAGGCCACTACTTTGATGTGATCAAGGATCTCAAAGGGAATGATGTATATTTGACTCAACATTACCTTATTCGTAAACCTCATGAATTTATTCCATGGTGAAATATAGAGGAACACCTTATCTCTAAACTCAAACTCAAGGTATCATCGATGATTGTATCTATATCTTTTCTATCGAATTTGCATGGATTCCATGTGATGTTGAATATATTGAACCTTATCTATCGTATATTTTACAAGTTTAGGTCCCATTATATTCTTATCTCTATCCTTATCCCTTCATATTGGATTCTAACATCACTTCCCATACATAGATACATAGGGTTCCATTTGAATTCCAAAATGGAATATATTGTTATTTGATAAATCTATTAGGGAAAGCTGTTGATCCCAATATTCAAGGAAATCCATTTAAAAAGATATCAGCATATCCTATAGAGTTCAGATGGTTCACTTAGGCTGACCATCCATATAAGGGGGATAATAAGTATTGAAACCGTGTTCTGTATAAAAAACCTGCTGAAGGTTTCTGTAGAACCTTGAGGTAAACCAATGATATCAATAAGATATAATAGATATTGACACTCCTTACAATATTATCTCTTACCTTATGTAAATCGTAGAGAGTTGGTTAAGAGAGAAAAATTACATGATAGTAATGAAATGTGAAAACTTTTTAAGGCGATCAACTACCACCCAGATGGCCTTATTACCTTTTGGTGTCCTAGGAAGTCATCTGATGAAATCCATGGTCATGTTTTCCCTTTTCCATACTGGTATAGGTAATGATTTTATCATACACTTAGACTTATGTCATTAATACTTGAATTTTTGGAATACCAAGAATTGAAATACAAATCCCAAAATAACCCTATTCATGTTATCACATGATAAGTTTTGATTCTGATCTCAACACATCTTAGTTTTTCTTGGATTAATAGAGAATTATGATCTATATGCATCATCCAAAACCTTCCTCTTTAGCTCATGTTTTTATGGGACACATATCCATAATCCAAACCTTATAACTACATATTCTGAAAATTTGAACTTTGGAATATTTCTTACCTTTTTCTGTAACACCTCATTGTATTTATAGGCCTCTTTTATCTTCTCAAGAATGGATAGTTGAGAAGTAATTTGAGAAGGGTAGGATTATGATCCATTTACTACTCCCATATCTATAAATTGAAAGTATAAAAAAATTTGATCATTATCAATTCTCATCATTGATAAAATTCATGGATCATTTCTACTTAGATCATTTTCCACCTTGTTTACTTTCCAAATATGGCAATGTATCGAGCAGTCACAATCCTTGATCATCACTAACCATATTCGCTATCCCCTGTTAATATCCTTATGTGTGAAAATATATTTGAGGCTCTTTTGATCCATATATATTTCAAACTTCTCCTCATCAAGATAACGTCTCTAGATCTTCAAAAAAAAAAGATCACTGATGCAAACTCCAAATCATTCATGGGATAGTTTTTCTCATGAACATTCAACTGAATTGAGGCATAGGATATGAATTTATCAATTTTCATTATTACACATTGTAAACCCTTCTTTAAAGAATATATGTAAACCAAAAAAGTTTCCCAACATGAGGGTGTCATCATAATTGGTGTAGTGATAAGCCTATTTTAAACTAATTAAATATATATTTGTATTCAATATTCTATAAAAACTTTACTCTATTCTATGTTATGTTGGTTACTGGGTTTGAAAATTGTAATTTTTTTTTCACAAATCATCGGTAATACCTAGATAATCCAAGGAAACAATGGATTTCTGTTATAGATGCTGGTCTAGGATATTCCTCAACTACCATTGTCTTAGAAGGGTCCACAGATATCCCTTTTCTGGTGATAATATTCTCTAATAATGATACTTCCTTCATCAAAAACTAACATTTACTATACTTTTCATATAACTTATCATTTATAAAATCCCTTAACATAGTATTCAAATGCTCCTCCTGATATTACTTTATTTGGAAGTAAATAAAAATATCATCTATAAATACTACCGAAATTTTGTTGTGGTAATATCTAAAGACTCTATCCATTAATTCCATAAATATTTCTAGAGAATTAGTGAGTTCTAAATGCATCACTATGAACTCACAGCGTCTATACATTGTTTAAAAGATATTTTTGGGAAAATCTTCCTTATTGAACCTTAATTGGCGGTATCCTGATTAAAGGTCCACCTTAGAGAAATACATGGCTCTACATAGTTGATTTAACAAGTCATATATTCAAGGAAATGGGTACTCGTTATTTATTGTGATTTTGTTGTGTTGACAATAATAAATACAAATTTTCATTGACCAATCCTTCTTTTTGATGAAGAGGACCAACACACCCCATGCTGAAGCACTCAGGTGTATATAAAGATTTTCTAGATTCTCTTGTAACTATTTCTTCATCTCTTCTAACTCAACAATATCCATTCTATAAAGATTCATTGATATGGGTAAATATCCAAGTAAAAGTTTTATTGATAACTCTACCTATCAATTAGGAGGAATACCAAGAAAAAATTTAGGTAACACTTCATTATAATCCCTTATAAGAGGAATGTTTTCAACAATGATTATCTTCTTTCTATCAATAATTTGGGATAAATATTATTTCCCATAAGGCAAAAATATCCATGCTTGAATGAAAAAGTATAGGGGAGCTTCATCCTCCTCCTTAAACTTGTATAGAGTTTGATGGTGACTTAGGATGTAGAGAGTGATCTCCCTCTCTCAATAGTTCATGTTTGATTTATATAATTATATCTAATCCATGCTCAAAAGAGATTCAAACTCCACTAAAGTAAGTGATAAGAGATTTTATGGAAGATTAAGTCCACAAAAATTGTATGGGGAGAAGTTATATAATTAGGATGTGACCATAACTCTATTTTCTATTCTCATAGATAGCTCGAACCCAAAGTTTTAAGGCAGTTCTTTAAGAGTTATACTAAACTTGAAAGATATGAAATAATGAATAAAAATAGAATCAAAAAGTATATTTTTTATTATAAATGAATAACTATCATACCTGTCACCACATCATTGTTAGGATCCACCTTAGTGATATCACATGCTCTTAATTTATCTCTAGGATTTAAAGGTTTTTGTTGTTTATTATCTCCTAAAACCCTTGGATTAGGACAATAGATTTCATAATCCTAATGTTCCTTGTAGATTAAATAGTGAACTATAGAATGTTTATTGATTTGAACCTTATTTTCTTCTTAAACATTATGATGTTTTTTTATTTTTCTTCTACCATGATTAGCCTTATGCCCCTGTGTTCCATATTTGAAGAATATCTTGATTCCTAATATACAGTTTCAAGTATGCTAATTCCCACACTTCTGACAAATGGGGTGTTGGGTTTTCATTCATCCATGGGATTTATCTTTTGATTCTCTTGAGGAAAACTCTATTTTATATTTTTTATCTATTATCATGATACCACCATGATTTACTAATATCCATATCAACTTTGAAGGAATAATGTAAAATCTCTTCATAGTTTTCAAAAACCTGAATGGAAAATGATTTTTATAGACTCATATTTAACCCACTAAAGAATTGGAATACCTTTTATTCAATATTTATGACAAATCCAAAGACATAATTTGATATAATATTGAAGTTTTCTTCATATACCCTAATATATGTTAATCATTTAAAACCCCCTATTTAGATCTGTTTTTGATAGGACACATATATAGACTCCAAACCTTATAACTAAATATTCAAAAAAGTTGAACTCTAGAATATTTTCTATCTTTTTTTTGTAACACAAGATTATATTTTTGGGCCTCCTTTATCTTCTTATGAATGGTTGGTTGGGAAGCAATTTGACAAGGGTAGGATTAAGAACCATTTACACTTCTATATCCATCATTTGATAGTATTAGAATATTTGTTCATTCTCAATTATCTTTATTGATAAAATTGTTGGTTTATTTATAATTTGATAATTTTGAACCTTTTTTTCTTTGATTATATGGTAATGGAATGAGAAATAATATTCCTTGATATGATCTATCCCTATTAACTGGAGTATATTAATATCATTCTTTGTTAAAATATATTTTAGGCTCTCGTGATCCATATATATTTCATACTTATCCCCACACAGATAATGTCTCTAAAGTTTCAATAAAAAGTTCACTGAACCCAAATAAAAATAATTCATAGGATAGTTATTCTCATGAAATTTAAACTACTTTGAGTCATAGGCTATCACTTTATCATTTTGCATTAGTACACAGTGAAAACGCTAATTTATATCATTGATATAAACAAACAAAATTTCCCCAGTTGAGGGAATCATGAGGACTGGTGTAGTGATAAGACAATTTTAAAGTACTTAAAGATATATTTATATTCATTAGTCTATAAAAACATTACTCTATTCTATATTATCTTGGACAATGGGTTTGAAAATCCTGAAATGTTTTTTACATGTCATCGGTAATACCCAACTAATCCAAGGAAACTACTATTATAGATGTTGGTCTAGGATAGCCCTCAAATACCTTTGTCTTATAAGGGTATAAAGATATCCCTTTATTGGTAATAGTATTACCTAATAATGATACTTACTCTATCCAAAACTCATATTTACTATAATTTTCATATAGATTATCCTTTCTTAAATCCCTTAGCACAATATTCAAATGCTTATCAAGCTCTTCCTTTATTTTAGAGTAAATTAGAATATTATCTATAAATACTACTAATTTTTTTAAGTTAATCTATAAAGAAATTATCCATTAAGTCCATAAATATTTCTAGATAATTAGTGAGTCCTAAATTCATCAATATTAACTCATAGTTTCTATATCTCGTTAGAAAGACAATTTTTGAAATATCTTCTTTTTTCACCCTTAATTAGTGGAATCCTGATCAAAGGTCCACCTTAGAGAAATAAAAGGATCTATATAGTTTATTAAACAAGTAATATATTAATTGAAATGTGTACATGTTCTTTAGTTTTTTTTGATTTCACAATAATCAATACAAAAGTTCATTTACCAATCCTTCTTCTTGACGAAGAGTATGATCACACCCTATAGTGAAGCACTCAGGTGTTTAAAAATATTTTCTAGATTCTCATGTAATTAATTCTTCATATTTTCTTACTCAAAAATATCTATCCTATAAGCGTTCGTTGATATGGGTAAATATCAGGGTACAATTTTGATTTATAACTCAACTTATCATTTGGGTGGAATACCAGGAAAATCTTCAGGAAACACATTAATATAATCCCCCAAAATAGAAATGTATTCAATCACGATTATCTCCTTTATATCAATCATTTGGGATATACATGATTTCTCATAATGCAAGAATATCCATTCTTGAATGAAAAATTCAATGAGAGCTTCATCCTTCTCTTTAAACTAATATAGAGTGGGATGGTGACTTAGGATATGGAGAGTGATCTCCCTCTATCAATAGTTGATGTTATATTTATATAATTATATCCAATATATGCCCAAAAGAGTATAAAATTCCACTAAAGTAAGTACGAATATATTTTTTAGAAGATTAAGTCCACAAAAATTTACTGGGGATGAGTTATATACTTGGGATGTAACCATCGATCCATTTTCTATTCTCATATATAGATCAACCCACAAGTTTTAAGGTGGTGATTCAATCAGTATACTAAACATGAAATGTATGAAAGAATGAATAAAACCATAATAAAAAAGTACATTTTCTATTATTAAATGAATAACTATAATACCTATCACTACATCATTATCAAGATCCACCTCACCAGTAGTGATATCACATGGTCTATCATACCCCGACCCAATATTCGTGGTTATTATTTTTATTATTGAGTTTCAATTAAATTTTATTTATTTTTTTGTTTTTTATTAAATATATTTAATTAAAATTAAAATATAATTAATTAAATTATGAAAAAAAACTAATATAACCCTTCCCTTTCCCCCATACTTCGCGTCCAACCCTTCCCCTCCCCCTTTCCATGATTGACGTGTCTGACCCCCTCCCATTCCCCCTTGACTCGTGACGCTGACCCCCTCTTTTCCGGACCGCTGACCTCGCTCCCTCCTCCTGGTGAACCTCCCTCCCCCGACCTATACCTCTAGCGGCCTCCTCTCCTTGCGTGAACTTTCTGTCACCTCCTTTGATAGGTAAATTCCTTCTATTTTTGTCTCGGCTGAACCCTAGGTCATGGGTTGACTGGGTTTTGATGATTTCTTTTTTAGGGTGCATAGTGGGTCTTCTGGGTCTTCCTCATGCAGTTTTTGTCATCCTCCACAGAAGGAAAAGCACTTCGGTCCATTCTGGTTCATTTTTCATTGTTTTAGGTTGATTTATTTTACCCTCTTAATTGTTTAGTTAATTTTAATGTGTTATAAATTTTATTTGTGTAGTGCGAAGTTTTCATTAGTATTGTTTTAACATGTTTATGGGTTTAAAATGAGTTTTTGAAAAATAAATGATTGTGTTGTGATATTGTATTGTAATATTTCATGAAAAGTGTTTTATTCCTTATTTTCAATGTGAAAATTATATTTTTAATGGAACTTGAGGAGCATTTTGGTTCAAAATGATTTTTTATTGAAGAAGGGAGTAGCTTTGGCATGTACTCCATGTCGTGTATTTTTACATATGAATTTTAGATTTGTTTAGTTATTAAAATGGGATTTCTAGGGGATTGGTTGGGAAAGTGTGTATACTTTAGGTGTAAAATCTTGTTTTTCTTCTTGAAAGGGTATTTATAAAATGTGTAAATGGATTATTATATTTTTTGAGTGAAGCGAAATACTTTTTTGAAGGTTTTGACATGCTCGTGTATTGGGTTCAGAATTTGTATCGAAAATTGGATATGTTTTGTGTGAGTGTTTTGGTGTGGAGTTTCATGAGAATGTTTTTTAAGGTTTTTTGGTGGGTGCGAATATTTTTTTAAGGAAACATAAGGTGCAGATTATTTTGGAAAGAGTTTTTGAAGGAAAGTGGAATATTTAATATGTGAACTTGATTTTTATTTTTTTATATCAATTGTAGATGGTTTTCAGTGGTTAAAGTCATGTTTTCAAAATTATCTTGGTTTATGTAAGTTTTTACAAAGGGGATAGACCCCTGGATATGGTTGATTTATTCCACCCATTTTTATTGTTTCAATTTTTATTTAGAGTTTTTGGTAATCCTCGATTCTATTTTGGGTTAATTAGATTGTTCAACGTCTTCTCAAAGGGTCGCACACACATACATAGGTATGTATACCTATATATATATATAAATAAATAAATCCTTATTTCACATATATCCTCCTGGTGTGGGGAATATGTGTATTGAATTAAGGGGTATATATATAGGAGTGTATGTGTGTGAAATTGCAGGTCAGTCTTCGTCAAAGGCGCTGGGTGATGAGTCATTCATCTTGGTCCCCTACCTTTTTAAAGTAGGTTTCCCTATTCATTTTCATCTAAATTAATGAATTATTGGTTTCTTTCATTTAACACCTTCATTTTATGTTAGTTAGAAACTTATGGTTTTTAGTATAATTGCTGATTATGAAATAAAATAATACCCTATGTGTATTCAAATTTCATGAAACTTTTTTGTTAAATGTGCTTATTAGTGTTCTAGAAGTGCCCATTTGGACATTATAAATGTGCTTCAGATTTAAAGTGGTGAATTGGGTTTCTTAAATGGGTATCCAAGTGCGTTCCCGGTTTCCAAAATGGTGTGTGTGTGATTCTATAAGAAATGGTTTGGGATAAGGAAAAAAATCACGTGAGGCCCAGTTGGAACTTTGGTAAAGTTAGTTGTCTCTATAAAAATATCCTTGGACGTGGTCCCCTATCTTTAGTTGAGTTGTATATTATGGGGTTCCACTGTGTAGGACTCTCCTGTGATCAATGGAAGAAAGGAGAGGGACATATTCCTTGTGGTGACTCGGGGTGTTGCCTGTTGTGATTTATTATTATATATACTATGATTGGATGCTCATCTGGCATCGGTAGGCCCAACACCTTTCTAAATACATGATACATAGGAACCTAAAATATTGAGAGAATATTCTGAGAATTATTTCTGCACTAGTTGGTTATGGTACTAACCAGTAGCCCATAGTAGGTGGATATTTTTGGGTTTATTGCTATGGGATTTACCCTCAGCCTGCCTAAGAAAGGATGGCCTAGCATTTTGAGAGTTTTAATTTCATTGTGTGTGACATGTCAATGAGAATGAGGTATCATGTATTGGTGTCTTTTGGATTATTCTCTATATCCTGGCTTCCCCTATGTCTACTCGTTATTAGTGCTTGAGTGTTTAGTGTGTTACTTGTATGTAGAAATTATTTCCATTTCCCTTGTAGTGAAACTAATGTAGCATTCTCATGTGTAATGTTTTCTTACTAGAAAGTGATGTGTAGTTTTAATGTGTCTTATGAACACTCTATTTTTCAAAGAATTTTTTTTATTCTCTTTGTGAAAATTGAAAATGTAAACATCACTTTCCCTTTGAAAATTCTAATGTGTCACTAAAAAATTGATTTGGGTTTTGAGAAATGAATAAGATAAATGAATTTTACTTTTCTTTTGAGTAACATGTAGAAATCCTTAATTTTATATATTGTAGTTAAAACTTGAAATTGATGAATCTTTTTTTAAGGAAATGCATTTTGGAATTGATTTCTTGGGCACACATACTGAGTTTTGATACTCACGCCTATACTTCATTATTTTTCTTAGTATCTAGTGAAGGTTTCAGTTTGATCTCGATCACCATGGGTGATGTTGAGTCTTGGGATCGGAGAGTGACCCATGGGGTCACGTGGAGTTTAGTGGTCATCAGGTCTGGTTAGTTTGTCTTTTCAGTTATTGCTTAGATGTTCTGTTTGGTTTATTTATTTTTGGGCTGCTTTATTATTTTCTTCCATTGCTTATGTTTATTTATATTGTGCGGAATCATTCCCATAATTACTCTATTTATTCCCTTGGAACTTTTCGCCAGCCCCGGAGGATTGGGAATGCCTCTCGGTCCATGTCGCGGGTTGACCAGGGTTGGTTCATGAAAAAATGGTATCAGAGGCATAGGTTCTTTATATAACCTATCTTTTAGAGCGCCCTTTGTTATTTGGGTTTTCAAGATAGATGGAGTAGGACTGTCGAAGCATGGGGTGTAGGTTTTGGGGAGTGTCTGACCAACACTTTATGGGCCGAACCATGAGTTACAATGGGAAGTCAGGTTTTCTTGGTTTATTTAGTTCTTGTGGTTTGCTTGGTATTTGGGGAAATGAAATGATAGTCGGGCCAGTTGTCTCAGTGAGCTCTCAGGGTCTGGAAAGCAATGTGAAGCCAGGGGCGTGGTCCCGAAAGACTCTTTGTGATGGTGTTTTGATTGTAATATGGCCGACAACCGTATGATCAAGTCACCCATCGACACTAGTTCCCCCTGGAATATTGTTTTGGATCCTTATGTGATTTTGATATTTTTGACCTGTTGAATGGTAGGTTTCTTTCAATTACACTTAATGTTGGCCAGGATGGTTTTGGGGTGTCTTGTTTAGATTTTAAAATGATGTTTGGTTTGAAAAAATGATGATTGGATGGTCAAATATGGGATTTAAAAAACCAAAACTTTGAATCTTTTGAGAGTGAAATGGGTTGTTTGAAAATGGGGGTTATGTTGGAAAATGTTTTTGAGGTTTTTTAAAGGTTTGGTGAAATATGAAATTGGAAAGTGAATATAGAATTTAAAAATGTTTTTCTTTGACGATGATACATGGTATTAAAATTGGTTGAGGTATTTTTAAAGTGATTTTGAAAGTGATAATGTTTCTTTTATCAGACTCTTTGTATTCCTACAAGTTCTCACATATATATATATGGGTGTATGTATGTGGTGAGTGGATGGTTATTGGTATGTATAGGTGAGTTCTTGAGCTAGAAAAATATTGTATATATGTGATCCTAAAAGAAATGCCAATAGCGGGTGATTAGTTCGTAAGGCTTGTTATGTTTTCTAAAAATATTATTCAAAAAAGGGGATTTCAGTGCTTTAAAAAGGTATGAGTGTGTGATGTTGACTTTTTGTTTTTGGTGATTTTATTTCTGGACTTTGGATATGGTATGTTGGAGGTGTGATTGAAATCATGTTTTGAGTTTGGGTAGTTGATTTGAAAATGCGATGTAGAATTTTGATTTGTGATATGTTTTGATTTTGTTTCATGCTCCATATTTTCAGGTTTCATCCCCACTGAGTTATAATGGATTCTGAGAAGCATCTGTAGGTAGTTCTTTCCCTACGTGCCTTTCAGTTGATCAAGCCGTGTTTTAGACATTTGTTTTGTCCATTTCTGATATGGAACCTGGTGGTTCTCAATAGCAGGAGTCCGTCCAGAGGTTCTGAGAGTTGAGCCCTCCTAATTTTATTGGGCATTCGGAACTAGGAAAATATGAGGAATGGCTGAGAAACATCAGGGAGATATTTGTTTGGCTTGAATCTTCTGAACCTCTCAAGTTGGAGCTTACCACCTTGACATTGGAAGGCCTAATTCAGGAATGGTGGAAATCTGTTCTCCAGGCCGAACCATAGAAAAATTACTGTTGGGAATGTTTTAAAGCCTTGTTCATCCAACAGTATTTCCCCGATGACATGAAGATATCAATGGGTTCTAGGTTTTATGGTCTCGAGTAGGGAAATTCAACGGTGTTGGAGAATGCTAAGAGCTTTTCCGAGCTAGTGTTGTATCTCCCAAACCTTTTTAGGGATGAATTTTTGAAAGCCCCATTCTTTGAGAGGGGTCTATGATCAAAATTTCTCCCAACTATTCCATCATTCCTAGATGATTACGAAGAAGTCATGAGGTAGGCTGTTCAAGTCGAAGTCGATTTAGCAGCGTCTGGCTAGTCAAGAAGATGAACAAAAGGCTGTTTTTTTCCACCTCACCAGATTCATCTGAGAAGAAGTACTAGTTATGTTTTCTGGGTGGGAAGCCGGGGAATGAGATGTTTTCATGTTGTGAAGTGCCTAAGATCTGTAATACCTGTGACCATTTAGGTCATTTGCAAAGGTTTTTCTAGGGCAGTGCCAGGAAGTGACATGGGGATAGATACACTCCCTTGGAGAACCGTCCGGCTCAGTTGAATGAACGTAGCTTTGACGCAAGATCAATCAGAAGCTTCCTTTATTGTGAGTTATTTTGTTGATGTAATTAATTTAATCTGTGGTGTTGTCTCCTTTTTGGGTGTGAAGAATTATATTGCATGTACTTTTGGAACTTTGTTTTAATAGGAATGTCTTTTTAGTGTGTTTAATGGCGCTGATGTAGAATGGTGGTGTTTGTGGTCCCATGTTTTGTTTCTTTGGGGTTTTCTATCCTTTTTTATGATTTGAGAGATATTCCAGATTGTAAAATCAATGTTTTTCTGGAATCCTAATATATTGGGTAGACCACCATGGGATGAACTCATGATGAACCCAACTTCCAGGTGTTCTTGATGGAGCACTTTGATTTTTCTTCTCCACCCGACCCTGATTATAGTTGTTGGTCGACTTGAATAGTGGGTCATGTAATGGATTCTTGCAAAGATCCCGAACAATCCACAACTAGTTTCTTTTATGGTTTTTGTGTTAGTGGTTGGGGTCTTCATTGTTGGGTTACCTTTAGAAAAGAGTGAGTCTCTTATTTGTATTCTCTTTATTGTTTGTTCGAGTTCTTTGGTCCTGTGTAATATCTTCCTTGGATGTGTGACTTATTTTGAGGATGGACTAATAGTTTCCTTTTGAGAGTCCATAGTTTCAGGTTCTTCATAAAAGTGAGTGTTGGTTCTTTGGACATTGAGTTTTCTGGTTTTTCCTTGGTTGTAAATCATCTTTTCTTTAGTTTTGATCAACTGAATCTCTTGGGACTTTCCGGGGGAAAAAATTGTTATGGTGGGGAGAATTGTCACACCTCGAACTGACATTCACAATTATTTTATTTATTCATGAGTTTCAATTAAATTTTATTGAGTTTTGAGTTTTTTTATAAAATAAATTGAATTAAAATTAAAATATAATTAATTAAATTAGAAAAAACCTAATCTAACCCTTCCCTTTCTCCCTACCACACGACCAACCCTTCCCATCCCCCTTTACAAGATCAACTCGGCCGACCCCCTCCCATTCCCCCTTACCTCGCGACACCGACCCCCTTCCTCCCAGACCGCTGACTTTACTCCCTCCTCCCAGCGAACCTCCCTCTCCACAACCTATACCTCCAGAAGCCTCCTCTCTTTGCATGACCTCACTATCACCTCCTTTTATAGGTAATTTCCTTCTATTTATGTCTCCGTTGAACCCTAGGTCTTGGGTTGACTGAGTTTTTATGATATCTTCTTTTTTGTGTGCGCAACGGGTCTTCTGGGTCTTCCTTGTGCAGGTTTCATCATCCACTACTGAAAGAGAAGTGCTTTGGTCCATTCTGATTCATCCCCCATTATTTTAGGTTGATTTCATTTACCCTTTTAATTGTTTATTTAATTGTAATGTGTTATAAATATTATTTGGGTAGGGAAAAGTGTGAATTGGTAGTGTTTTAACATGTTTATGGGTTGGAAATGAGTTTTTACAAAATAAATGACTGTGTTGTGATACTGTATTATAATCTTTCTTGAAAAGTGTTTTATGACTTATTTATAAGGTGAAAATTATATTTTCAATGGTACTTGAGGTGAGTTTTGGTTCAAAATGAGTTTTTATTGAAGAAGGGAGTAGTTTTGGCATGTACGGTTTGTTGTGTATTTTTACATACGAATTTTAGATTTGTTTAATTATTAAAATGGACTTTCTGGGGAATTGGTTGGGAAAGTGTGTGTACTTTAGGTGTAAAATCTTGTTTTTCTTCTTTAAAGGGTTTTTATAAAATGTGTAAATGTCTTATTATATAGTTTGAGTGATGTGAAATATGTTTTTTAAGTTTTTGACATGCTCATCTGTTGGGTTCAGATTTTGTATCAAAAATTGGTTACGTTTTGTGTGAGGGTCTTGGTGTGGCATTTCATGAGAATGTTTTTGAGGGTTGTTTGGTGGGCATGAACCTAGTTTTAAGGGAACTTAAGGTGTGGATGATTTTGGAAAGAGTTTTTGAAGGAAAGTGAAATATTTAATATGTGAAATTTATTTGTATTTTTTTTAATATCAATTGTAGATGGTTTTGAGTGGTGAAGGTCATGTTTTTAAAATGATCTTGGGTTTGTTATGTTTTAAAAATGGGCTTGGCCCATCTCTTTGGTTTATTACTTCCACCCATTTTTATTGTTTTAATTTTTATTTAGAGTTTTTGGTAACCTTTGATTCTCTTTTGGGTTAATTAGATTGTTCAGTGTCTCCTCGAAGGGTCCCACACACATACATAGGTACGTATAGCTATATATATATATATATATATACACTCTTTTCACATATTCTCTCATGGAACATGGAATATGTGTATTTGATTAAGGGGTATATATATAGTAGGGTATGTTTGCATAATTGCGGGGGGGGGGGGGGGGTCTTCGTCAAATGCGTCGGATACTGAGTTGTTTATCTTGGTCCACTCCCTTTTTGAGGTATGTTTCCCTATGCATTTTCCTTTAAATTAAAAAATTATTAGTTTATTTAATTTCACACCTTCAGTTTATGTTAGTTAGAAACTTATGGTTTTTAGAATAATTGATGATTCATAAATAAAGTAATACCCTCTGTGTATTCAAATTTCATGAAACTATTTTATTAAATGCACTTATTAGTCTTCAGAAAATTTCCCTTTAGCCCTTATAAATGTGATTCCGATTTAAAGTGGTGAATTGGGTTTCTTAAATGGGTTTCCAAGTGTGTTCCTAGTTTTCAAAATGGTGTGCGTGCGATTCTTTATGAAATGGTTTGAAATGAGGAAAAAATCATGTGAGGCCCGATTGGAACTTTTGTAAAGTTAGTTATCTCTATAAAACTCTCCTTGGATGTGGTCCCATATCTTTAGTTGAGTTGTATATTATGAGGGTATGCTATGTAGGACTCCCCTGTGATCAATGGTATAGAGGTGAGGGAAATATTCCTTGGTGTGACTCGAGGTGTTGCCTGTTGTGATTTATTATTATATATATTGTGATTGGATGCTCGGATGGAATTGGTAGGCCCACCCCCGTTCTAAATACACGAGACATAGGAACCTGACATATTGAAAGAATTTTCTAAGAATGATTTCCACACTGGTAGGTTATGATACTGACTAGTGGTCCATAGTAGGTAGATATGTTTGGGTTCATTACTCTGGGATTTTCCGTCGGCCTCCCTGGGAAAGGATGGCCGAGCATTTTGAGCATTTTGATTTCATCATGTGTGACATGTCAATGAGGAAGAGGTCTAATGTATTGGTGGCTTCTGGATTATTCTTGATCTCTTGGGTTCACATATGTATACTCTTTCTTAGTGTTTGAGTGTTGAGTGTGTTTCTTATATGTATACACGCTTTCCATTTCCCTAGTAGTGAAACTACTATAGCGCTTTCATGGGTAATGTTTTCTTACTAGAAAGTGATGTGTAGTTTTAATGTGGCTTATGAAAACTCTTTTTTTCAAAGAAAAGGCCTTTATTATCTTTTTGAAAATTGAAATTGTAAACATCAAATTTCCTTTGAAAATGCTAATGTCTCAGTAAAATATTGATTTGGGTTTTGAGAAATGAAAAATGGAAATGACTCATACTTTTATTTTGAGTAACATTTAGAAAGCCTTACTTCAATATATTGTCATTAAAACCTGAAATTGATGATTCTTTTATTTAAAGAAAATGAATTTGGGAATAGAATTCTTGGTCCCACCTACTATGTTTTAATACTCATGCCTATTCTTCATTCATTTTCATAGTCTCAGGTGCGTGTTTCATTTTGATCTTGATCATCGTGGGTGATGTTGAGTCTTGGGATCAGAGAGTAACCTATTAGGTCATGTGGATTTTAGTGGTCATCAGGTCTAGTTAGTTTTTTTGTTCATTCTTAGATGTTCTATTCAGTTTATTTATTTTCAGGCAGATTTATTATTATTTTCCACCGCTTCTGTTTATTTATGTTGGGTGAAATCAATCCCATCATCACTCTATTGATTCCCTTGGTGCTTGTCGCCAGCCCGAGAGGATTGGGAACACCTCTCAGGCCTTGTCGCGGGTTGAACCGGGTTGGTTCGTGACATGGTCTTCCTTTATCTCTAAGCGTTAAAGATTGTTTTCATTGATTGTCTATAAAAACCCTTAGATTAGGTCATTGAATTTCATATTTCCCACATCACTTGTAGTTAAAAAACTACACCGTAGGATGGTTGTTGATTTTAGCCTTCTTTTCTTCTTCCATATTAGTGGGTTTCTTCATCTACCTTCATCAATGATTAGCATTATGCCCCTATTTTACACATTTGAAGCATCTAATGATTCCCAAAAGAATGTTTCCTAAATGGTTCTTCCTGAACTTCTAAGAATTGGGGTGTTGGGTTTTCTTTCCTCTGTCAGATTTATATATTGATTCTCTCGAAGAAAACTCAATTTTATGTTTTTTTTCTCCAATCCCATGAGACCATTGGGAGAAACCATTATACATATAAACTTTGAGGGGACAATATAAAAACTCTTTATGGATATCAAAGTCCTGAATGGCTAATTATTTTCATGGAATCAATATTGACCCACTAAAGAATAGGTCTACCTTAGTTTCAATATTGATGACAAAGATGAATGCATACTGTGAAAGCCTGTCGAATTTTGCCTCATATGCCCTGATAAACTCATCTTCATTTTGATTTCAGATTGAGGAACTCCCTCTCTATTTTAAGACATAGAGTTTGGGGAAAATATTTTTTGAAAAATATTTTCATGAACTCTTTCCATTTCATGGAACTAATATCATCTTTTTAATTTTTTTTCTTTATTAGTTCCCACTACTAACTAGATTCTCCCTCAATGTGATAAATAGCTGACATGAATTTCTCTTTCTACGAGAATTAGAGGATAGATAATATATTCTAAGTGAAGTAAATCCATAGTTCCATGATGAGGGGATCATAATATCTACTAAAGGTAGGATACATTTTCATTATAAAATAATTTAATGCAACTTGATCGTTATTAGGAGTAGGTAGTTCCACATGATTCATGTTATTATTTATAACTTGATCTAGTTAAGCCAGTAATTCCATGATGTTGTAAGATAACACTACCATAAGGTTTGAAATATCATTGGGGACATCATTACTTTTACTATCATATTGTTTTTGGGTACAATTTCTCTTATTTATATCTATTAACTAAAACAAGAAAAAATATTAAAGTACATTAAATAATAAGTATGAAAAAGGGAAACTTGTAGGCATAAGAGTTATAAATTATAAATGATAAGTATACCATAACAAATGATTCTCTATATTTTAATCTATTTTATCCATATTAATTTCCCCACTAGGTTTTATAAACTAATTTTTTTTTCGAATCCTTCATAACGATTTGTAAAGTGTTTGAGAATTTCCAAACCATTTCCTCTGGAAATGTCAATCTAGGTGTTTATAAAGACCCATTTTCATTCCCCAGGTGATAATAAAGTCTATATTAATCCACACTTTTAAAATTTATTACCCCTAGGTGCAACTTTTTGTAGAGCTAAATCCACCTATAGTATATATATAAGTATGTAATTGATTAGAAACCACTCACTCAATCATTCACCAATATTCTAGGATATTTTCATATACAGATAATTATCCTTATATTTATCCACAAGGTTCTCATTAAATTTTCCTCATACGTATTTCCAATGGTTAAAAAAACAATTTCTCTAACACCAAATATAATGACCCATGACTTTTTAAACATATTATTGCATTATTTTTAAACATAAATATCCAATAATACAATAAAATAATCATAAAGGCCTAGTATCTTTGGAAGAGTAGATTCACATTACATCAAATGAAACTAAAAAATAACATCCCAAATTTATTCCCCATAATGAGATCCTAATTATATTTAATCTCACAAAACAACATAGGATAACTTGGGGAATACATAAATAAATGGGTGATCCAAAAACCTGAGTAAGGGAATAAACATAATAAAGAAACATAACATGTGAGTCAAATGCATAACATGATATCTTAAAAGAGATGGATCATGAGTAATCACATGAAAAAATATCATAAGGAACATTTTATAACAATATAATGGTAACATAGGAAATGGGGTATTAATATATAACATGACATAAAAAACTATTTAAGGTTAACTACTCGGATAATATCACATAGTGGACAAAGTCCCATAATAGATTAGGTTTACTCTCTAATCCCTTGCATGATGTCTTATAAGACTAAACTTACACAATGAATTGGAGATATATCACGGTGAAACCGTATAAGAATGTTCATGATCTTTGTAATACACATAAATTAATTCAATCATAAGTCATAGAATAATAATTACCAATGGAAAGAAAATGTGTTTCAAAATCTTATCTCATATCATAATCAAAGGAAATTTCATAATTAATGCATTTTAGAAATGAACATAAGGCATGTATTACCACATCAAAGGAAGTGAGAATAAGATATGTACATATATAATATACATAAATATAGAATTTATAATCATTACATAACTTTAAAGAGAGATAAAGTGAGTTAGAGAGAGGATGGTCATAACATGAAGAAAAGGGTGGGTTAGAAAGACCCCTTACCTCGAGCACAATTCATCACGTGTGTTATTTATATTGATAAATTATAAATTTATTTTTATTATTTAATTTATTAATAACAATTTCAAGTTTATTATTCCTTTCATATTATTTATTTTTATGTTATATTTAATCACTTATTCGTTTAGGTTCAAGTTGGACATTATGACGATTTTCATATAATATATCCAAAATCACTTTTAAAAGTTGACTAAGGTCAAAGAGATTTTTAATTAATAATATATATAATAATAATCATGAAATAATTCTCATTTTTATAAATAAATTATAATTTTAAAACCAATCATGATGGATGGTTTTGAAAAATGAACTACGTTACAATTATGGAGACGATAATCCGTACGTATGCATGAGTAAGATTTCAATTTTTCAAATATCATGATGGAAAAAATTAAATTATTATTTTATCTTTGTAGAAATACCATTATATCATAAATATCATATTATTTCTTTAAATTTTCATACATATACCATCCATTTTATGTGGTAATAAAAAATGAATCACATCACTTCACGAGGTGGTAGTCCACCGTACACATAGGCCACATTATCATTTTCAATGGATGCTAAGGTAAGAAAGTGTATGATATATTAATATTAAGTAATTATTAGTATGTATTTATATAATATATAAATATTAAACCCATAATCATAAAAATTCATTAGTGGTAATGAAGTAAAATAAATTACATCGGTTCACAAGGTGGTAGTCCGACGTACATGTGAATAAAAGTTTCATTTCCAATTTAATGGAAGTGCAGATGGATTTAGGTTATAAAATTAACAAAATAACATCTTAGTATATGGGATATACTTATTTTATTAAATTATAATTATTTATAAATATTTTAAGAAGGTTTAATAATATATAAAACAAATATTCTCGGTTAATAACATTACATATTTTTCAGAATACTTATTTAAAATTAAACCTAAAGCCTCCCAAGATCAGATTTATGATAAAAATAAGGCATCTAGGACATGTTTATATAAGTAAGTATGTTATTTTGGTAAGTATTATTCAAAAAAGGGTTTTATTCGAGTGTAAAGGATAGGAGAGTGTGTTTCTTTTTATAAGGGGGCGGATTGGAATTCTTGTAAATACCCAAAACTAGTCTATAATGTGAATCACTGTCAAGAAAAGTGCCTCCAAAATTGACAGATAATGGATTTTAGGATAGATAAGGAATATACACATATCCAACATTCAAAATAAATATATTTTAAACATTTTATTCCATTAACATCTTTATTTTAGCTCCCAATAAACTGTTTTTAACATTAATTTAGGTAATAGATTTTTACTGTTTTTACTATTCATTACGAAAAAAATTAATTTGGAATTATTATATAATATAAATTATTGTGATTATTAAAATTAAATTAATTTTATCAAATTGAATTCAAATAAGTGACATAATTTACTTTTAAATAAAACCCACAAGCATGATGAAAATATAGTTTTATGAAACATGTATTCTTCAAGGAAAAAATGATTTAATAATAACTGTATTAATAGAAATCATCATTAAGTGAATTTAATTTAATTTAATATATATATATAATATAAATTTCATTTAAATCATCCCATATTAAGAGTTATTCTAATTAATTAAAATGTATAAACATTATGCATTTTAAAATAGTTTTCCATTTTTTTAAGTTTAATAATAAATTTATACTAAAATATAGAATAAATATGATTTGAAACTAATTATTTAGATTAAATATAACTAATCAAAAGTTATTTTAAATTTAAATTAAATTAAAATAATACTGATGGTTTTAAATTATATAATTTATTAAAAACAATTGACATTTTTACAAAAAATCTGTATTCTTCACTATTCATTGAGAAATAAATATTTTACAAAAAATCCCAAAAATTTCACCCCAATTTAATATATATATATATATATATTATGATTTCAAGAATTATTCTTATTTTATAAAATAAAATTTATAAAATTTATTAAATTTATAAAATTAATTATAATATTTTCCCACAGAAAGAAATAAAAAACATTTTTGAAGAAACCATATTTTTTTGAAGAGTTAATGTATTTATTAAAAATTGAGTAATTATTTTAAGAATTTATAAATTGATTATAATTTTTATATCTATTTAATTATTTAATAAATTCTACTAATACCTGTAATTTAATAGAAAGGTTATAGAAGTCTTATTTAAACAATCATGGTTTGTTCGAGTTCAGTGTTGCGTGTCACATATGCTATTGAACATAGTTTTGCCTTTTAAAAGCATAGAGAGTTACATGATGCACTAACATAAGAAACTATTTTCATAATTAATGTTACATCATCATGTTGTGTTTTCATCTTAGTTTCAAAATTGTTTTTTATGATTTTAAATCTATGGAAGACCATTACTCTACACTCACGTGCTATATTGTTTTGAACAAATGAAAATATCCTGATATCAAGTGATACATCATCCATTAATACAACTTAAACATGAAATATATAAATATCTTATGTTGAGTAATTAATCTTTATTTTCATAGTTTTAGTAAATATACCGACACTCGGTACACAATAGGAGCAATTATAAAACCCATCCAAGATCATAACGAATCAATGAAAAGAACAATAGTAGAATAATAATATAACAACATTTTAAATAGGTTATGAATATTTTTATCAAACTTGAATTTCTGAATTCAAGTTTCATTTGATATCCATTGATAACTATAACACCCCAAGATTTTGGAATTAATTTCCCTTTAAATAAATATTATATTGAACATCTTTTTTCACACATAACATCAAACTAAAATAAATTTTGATAATTTTTTAAAAGACTAAGATGCAAGATAATAATTAATACATTATGAGAATGAAATGTGAAATATAATTGAAATAATTACTTGTGGAATAAATATAAAAGTAAATAAAAATACTATGAACATAATACCCTTATCCTCATGGTTCTCCATTAAGATCATCATCCCTATTGAAAATATAAATGTAATGAATAGAATTATAAATATAATAAACATGTGCAATGATAAGAAAATAGGAAGAATGATTTTAGGTTATATATAGGAATGAAATATCACAATTATTTATATGGTCGTTGGAAATATGGTCATTGGATATATTGTTATTGGGTGTGCTTGTATCTAATAGGTATATTGAATTTGTGTAAATTGTAGTAATATATTAAAAATAAAATAATTATAGGATGAAAATAGATAATATTTAATCAAAACATTTTATTATATATATATATATAAATTTCATATTATTATTATTTATATTTTTTGAATGAATTATTTGATGTATTTATAAAATTCCAAAAAATATTCTATTACCAATGTATTGATAAAATTTAATTCATTATTATTAAACAAGTAACCAATATTAATGTTTTATAAATAAAATAAATTATTAATAAAAATAAATTTTCTCATAGAATTATACTTTATATATATTTTGTGTTTCTAAACCAATTGATCGCTATTGAATAATTAAGAATATAAATATAAAAAAATAAATTAATTTTCATCTAAATATTTTCACTTGGCATAGAATATGAATAAATTATTTTTATTCTTAAAAAATACATTTTTTTCAATTTTATGTATTATGTGCACTTATATTAATAATTAATTTTTATAATATATAGAAATTTAGTCTAATAAAAGAATTTTCAATAATAATAATATAATTTTTAATAATATATATTTATTTTTTATCATAAAAAATAAGTTACCAAAGTAAATATTAGTTACCACGGTATAACAATTATTTTTCAAAGTAATTTTTTATAAATGTTATGTCATTTTTATATAAATAAATTATATTGATATATTTTAAATTATTAATATAATATTATGATTAAATATGTAAATAAATATATTAAAACTTATTTAATTTTTAATTATTATGAAATAATAATGATAAACTTTTAATGTATAAAAATACATTATTCTAAAAACCAATTTTTTTCGATATATACATTTTATATAAAACAATTGATTCTCCATATCTTATGTTTTAATTTAAATAATAATTATATCATATTTAGAAAATGAATTAGATTAAATTGATTTGAAAATTTGGAATCATCACATTGATATTTATAAAAAGGGTTTATATTATATTTTTATTGAAAAAATAATTACCATGGTACATTTTTAATCAAGGTTAATAAGAATAAAAATGAGAAACTTAAAGTGACTCAAATTCTACCAAATTAACTGAAAAATTATTTATACTAAAATATATTTGTTAAATTTTAAATTCATAATCACATTTCTCAACAAGATTTCCTCAGCAAACTCACTTAACTCCAATGCAATTCTATCTTCACCCCTCACCTAACTTTCATTTCCAAGGAAACGTCCGTATTTTTCACTTATAAAAGGAGCTCACTTAAAACTCAATCCAAGAAACAATTACCCATAAAAATACTCTTGAGACACTAAATGTTTTACCTTTAATATATTACTATTAAATTTTTTTGAAGATCTTGGCTATAAGAAAGTGTCCCAAATCTTCTATTTTGAAAGTATCCTTTAAGAGAAGATTTAAACTCTCAACATGAGTAATATTAACTGTCTAACTTTCCCTTCTTTATTTTTATCATACACCCTCATCAGAAAATATTATAACCATAAAAATATAATTAAATTTGTATCATTATCATACTAAATTTTATTATATTAATGTGAAAACAATTATCTATCTCCAAACCATCCATTCAAAAAAAGAAAACATCCATCATGTTACATGCAGACTACCGCCACCATGAATGACATATTTCATTTTTCATCATCACCTTACATAGATTGTTTAAATAATTTATTTAATGAATAAAAAATATATTTATTAAAATTTAAATATTATTTAAATCCTTATTAAATAATTATATTAAAATTAAATAACTTAAAAATTATACTTATCCATCGATTATAGTATGATCTTGTTTGGGTAAGTTTAACTACCTAAATGAAAAATTTTAAAAAAAATTATCTTGGAAGGTTATGGAAACATAATTACTAATATAATTTGGTATTAACATTTGAATATTTTTTTTGGTTCTAAAATTATAATATTAATATTTAACTCATTATTAAGGTACTACCTTTTTTTCATTAAAAATTACTGAAATAAGATCATCAACGATTTCATATTCAAGAATCGTAAATAATACTCTCATGGAATGATATTAAAATATTATAAATAATAAGGGAAATTAAATTATAGTACTTTTAATAAATTTTTAATGGTGAAATTTATTCAAAATAATGAGATTCCATATCACTATTACAAAACATATATGAAACAATCAAGGTTACTAATATCCAATGACAAAAAGAAACAGTAAATAACTAATAAATGTAAAATGAATTATTATAATTAAATTGTAAAAAAGATAATATATATGGATAAGGCTATAAAATAAGGTATTATTATGGTTATGATTATGATATAAGAGGTTAAAGTGCTTTCTTGGAAGTTGATATTAAAGGAAATAGGTTTTAGTTACTCAATTTCCATTCATTGAGTTCAGATCAATGTTCTCAAACTTTACTCTTATAAATTGGGGAAAATATGATTTATTATTGAATTATGTTTTAATTGTTGTCATTTTTAAATGATTTATATTTATTTATCATGAACAACTATTCAAAGGATTTTTCATCAATTATTCTTTTTTGAAAAACTTCTTTCTTCACAAAAATGAAACAATGTTAAGGATAATCCTCATCCTCTTTGATGGACATTTCTCCAGCATTTCCATATTCTGTATTTCAATTTTTTTCATTTATTATTATTTTTAAACCTGAATATGTATTATATCATTTTATCTTCTTATCTATTTTTACCTATTTTAAAAAAAATATTTTATTATTCTTTTTATGATGTGGTTTTCAATAAAGAAATTTTAAAGTATTAAAATGGAATTTCCTTTCATGATTAAATATTTAATATTCCAATACACATTTATTATGGATAAACCTAAAGTATTTCTCAAGGAAATATTATTTTTATTTCTATTAAAGTTGTGTTTTAAAAAGGATTTCATGTATATTTTTTTTTGAAAGTGACTTGTAACTTCACTTCTTTATGACAGTGTTAAAAAGTGTTTTCTAAAAGCTCTTTTTCATGGATTAGCTTCCATTTATCTATTTATACCCAAAATATATATCTCTATTAGAGTTATGTTTCTTGAAATACCCTCTAAATACCCTTATGAAATACTCCTTTTGGGTGATTGAATTTTGGTCTCATTCGATTGAATTCTTATTGTCATTTTTAGGTAATACCATTTAAAATGATACAAAACCCTTTTTATTTTTATGGGGTTTTAATGATATGATTAATGAATTTTTTCATGTGTATCATGTTCATATGGTTTATCATTTTGAGAGGGTTTGGGTAAAATAAATCATTGAGACTAGTCAGGTCTGTTAATTTACCTCAATTCATTGGTAAAGGTTTTATTTCTCATGAGCTAACAATGGTGCATGTAAATTATTGTTATGTTCAAAATGTGATGAATTTACATTATTTTTATGTTTATAATTTCATGTTTGTACATTATTGTTATGTTCAAAATGTGATTCATGTAAGTTATTTTTATGTTCACAATGTGGATTGTGTACATTATTGGAATGTTCACAATGTGATGCATCCACATTACTAGTATATTCACCAATTAATGCATCTATATTATTATTATGTTCAAAATGTGATGGATATGAATTATTGCTATTCTAAAAATTTGATGAATGTACACTATTGTTATTTTCACAACATGATTCATGTACATTATTGTTATTCTCACAATGTGGTGTACGTAAATTATTATTATGTTCACAATGCAATGCATGTACATTATTGTTATATTTACAAGGTTATGATTGTATATTTTTGTTATGTTCAAAATATTATGTGTGGAAATTATTATTATGTTAAGAAATTTATGCATGGGCTTAATTAAAGTTAAATTTCCCACAATGTTATGATTTACTTTGATTAGGTATGTTCCATGCTCTTATTCCATATTATAGGTTTGATCATTTAAGACTACATGTCCTTATATTATGCCTTATGGATAAATCTTATTGTTCTATGATATTTTTTAATTATATATTTATACCAGGATCAAGTTTTCTATTATTATTTTGATCTAATTGTTGATGATATATTGATAAGTTTTTTTTCTTATTGAGAATTTGAGATCACCCCTTCTTTTATTCCCCTTTTACCCAAGGGATTATATACAGTAAAATACTTAAAAGGAAGTATTATATAGAAATGATTTTTGGGTGCTGTTGAAGAAATAATGTGTCATAATGTTTTTAAGTATCCAATATCTAAACACACTAAACCTCTAGGTTCTAGTATTGTTCGATCCTTTGTGATAGGTACTATTTATATTCTAGAAATATATGTATGTTCAAATTTAGTCATCTCACTATATCAAAGATAGTATGTGAAGAATGTGTTTTGATTACTAGATCCAAAAGTGAAAGTCTGGAGAATATCAGTTGGTGTTAGAGTAGGGTTTAGTTATTTTTTGGGGATCCAGACTAGAGAAAATTAATGAAATCCCTATAGATAATCCTAAGTATCAAAAAAAAAATAATTTTTTTGTAAGTATAGAACATGTGATTTCCTATAAAAGAAATCCCTATCAAGATATAAACAAGTTGATATAAGCTCTAGAAAATATGTACCTTTAGGTAATATCCCTAAAAAAATTATAGTTTGATATCAACTCATTCTTAAACTTGTGCATATCCTGTGGGATAAACTTCACACATGGTTAGTCACTCTTGAGGTATATGATTTAGATGATTCACTTTATATTTACAAACCATTATAATGGATATATATATATATTAGATAACCTGACATGACTTGACATACCAGGGTATACCTAGATGGTTGTATGCTGACTATTACACCCTAATCTCACCTCCAATAGGCTAGGGATGGGTGACTACCACTGAGTATACATATTGTACATATGGGAGGCCTTATCCTAATTCACCTGTACACAAAAAAATTTGTATCTATATACTTTAGATCAATGAATAAATTAAACAAATAGAATAATAAATGGATGCACAACATCTAATATCCCATATCTAAATATGATGGTTTATAGTCAAGTGATGAGAGAAAATACAGGCCAAACCACTAGAAAGTAGGACTTACCTGACAACACAAGGGAAAATGATCTTAGTATGAAACCAATAGTCTGAAAAAATTCATACTACCACAACCACCAAGTGTCACTAAGCACCAACTATACTAGGTCCCCCTAGATCTTCATTGAATAACTTGTCTTCTGTATAAGACATGAAACATGCTGGAAGATCTTATGCAGGGGTGATTATATACATTCTTAGTGGGATAAATTTAAATCACAAATGTAGGGGTGAGTATATACATTCATAGTGGGAGAAATTGAAATCACCGTGAAGTAAGAATAAAAAATAAAGAGTCATCTTGAAACCATAACCAAGAGGGTATATAAAATAAAAAATCTAGATATTCTCAAAAGGATGTATGAATGTACTAGAGTACATTATCAAATATCATATAGTGAAATGTGTAATGCATTTACATATTCCTATATAGAGGTTTTAAGAAACCTAAACTGCCATTCCCTCAGATGATTCTAGAGGATCCCTCACCCATGATGATGGGTGAAATAATGACTCCAATGGAGGATCCATTTCTTATATGAGCTATATATATGGGATAAATACCATCTCCATAGATAGAGGATCCCTTCCCCTTAATTTGGGTACAATATGGACTATATATAAATTATATAGGTAGAAGATCCCAACCCTATGATTAACATGGATAAAATAAAAACTCCCTAAGTGGATACCATTCCCAATGAGTGAAATAACTACTCTTACTAGGAATAATGAAGGGGGGATCCATTTATGACAAAACTACCCAAGCCAAGGGAATGTATAGAGAATGTATTTGGGGTACATAGTTTGTTATAAAAATTCAGCCACATCTTCATGTTCTGCTATACAATATGGAGTTTCAAAGTCAACTACACATCATGTGAGTCCAGTTACATGATGTACAATGTCATGACTTATCAATTTGTGTGTGTCTGCCTGAGTCATGTCCCACCATTTAGTAAATGGGTGTGGCCTTGACCTATAAGACATGTGGGACACCTATAATTCCTTGAGAATGTGCTCTCCATACATGCTGAGCCAATCTCTCTAGTATATAGATACAAAAATGAATCTTTGTTGCCTCCCATCGAAGGATAATCGTTTCACATGCTAAAACTCACAAAGACACCATCATCAAATCCTTATTTGGATTTGAATAATCATCATAATCCCTCTATCATGTTTAAAATCATGATTCTAAACCCACATCAATGATACCCTAAACCAATGATCAATCATTTAATGAAATGCATTCACAAAAAAACAATCGATCCACTGGTTAATTGAACACTAGTGAGGAATTCGTGTAGAACGGAGGGAGAAATCCACAAAATTCATATGTGAGGATCCAATGATGGTCAAATTTGGATGGACCACTTTTAATTTTTATAAATATAGGGATAAATAAAAAATACAATATCTAAGGACAAATAAATTCCAAATTCCTAACTCAAGGAAAAGATTTAATTGATAGGTTTATTCTTTGATCATCCCAAATTATATTATTAGAATATTTAGTTAATAAAAAAATGATATTAAAAACAGAGAATAAAACCAACAAAAAAACCCTATATCAGTTTTGGATTGATCTTTAGTGAAAAAAAGATTCAATATTGATTCCTTCGATAATGATTCTCGACATGTTCATAGTAATTTCTTGGTGTAGGAAGCTGTCCTTAAACATTATATAATCTAGTGTCTTTTGACAAGAAATAAATTTATTTCAATCTAAAATATATTTTTAGGTTTATATTTTTAGAGAATTAGTTCATAAATATTACATAACAAACTCATTTATTAGAAGTTGGACACTTTTACCTAGTATTTATTTTCCCCACAATACAAGATTTTCAAAACATGTTTTCTTTTCATGATAAATCTTTATAATTTTTGACATGAAATTTTTATTTGTTCTTAATAATCATTAAAACCAATGAAAAAATTTGAAAACATGGGATGAAAACACAAATTTTAGTAAGGGGCATAAAAAAGAAGATGAAAGAAACCAGTTAATATATTTTAAAACCTTGATATTATAGAATCGAGTTTTCCTTTAGTTTAATAAACTTTGAGCGCAATTAATCATTTACTTACACTTGAAATCTGCATTACTATATAAAGTATTTCATAAAATACCTTATAAGAAAACATAGTGGTAAAATTATAACTATAGGGTTTTATAGAAAACATGAGAACCCATGAAAAACATTTTCTTAACAATATAACTTTTTACCCTAAAAGGGTATAATACTTTCTTTAAAATAAAATTATCATTAACTAAAAATTTTAAATAAAATTATTTCCATGAAATTTAATTTGAATGAATAGAAAATTCACCTTGATTACATAGGAAATCATATTTATAGAACCATTACAAGAACCCTTAAAATTGAAATAATCATTACAGTCTACTTCCTACATAATTCTCTAGAGAACATAATCATTATCCAATGCATTGGAGATTTATACAAGGGTCACCCGATCATAAACAATTTCCAAGAACCATAAAATGTATAAAATATTATAATATTTTATTTGCATCATCAATCTCATAAATATATACTTTTTAAATCTATAAAAAAATAATGTTCAATCTTCATATAAAATAAAATATATATACTTTTCTTTTGATAACTTTTAAAAAATGTAAAATTCAAAAAATATTGAGAAAAGGATTTTATTTGAAAATAAACCTATATAATTTTAATGTAAAATTCAAATAAAATAATGTTAATTATGGTAGAAAATATTTTTCATTCCATATATGTTAAAATGGATCATTCATTTTTTCTTTTTGTAATGTAATTCAAAATTCTCTAAATAAAATATATAAAGTGATTAATTTTAAAAAACATTGAATGAAAGTAGAAAGAGAAATAAAATTTAATTTATAATGCATTTATTTAAATATAAAAATATAAAAAAAATTATTTTTAAGAATATGGTTATGTAAGAAAAATATTTAAAAAATAAATATTTAAATAATTTAAAATGTGGTTTTAAGGTAAAGTGTCCATTTTCTTGAGTATAACATATTAAATAAACTATTTACCTTACTGATTAGTCAAATTATAATAATTATTTAATTTCCTAAGAAATATTTTAAATTTAATTATTCCTTTTACTTTATTTATTACTATGATATATTTAATTACTTAATCAATTTAGTTCATGGAAGACGTTTTGAAAATATTTGGCTCATATACCCAAAATGAATTTGGTAGGTTTAATATGGCCAAAGGGGTTATTATTACATAATATATATCATAATTTCTAGGTCATGATTATAATTTTTATACATAATGTATAATTTTAAAACTGACCATGGAATTTGGTTATGAAAAATGATCTACGTTACAATTATGAAGATAGTAGGTCATACGTACGCATGAGTATCGTTTCCATTTTTTGAAAAAAATGTTGGAAAAAAGGTCAATATTATTTTAAATTTACATAATGTTTATTATGTAATATAATTTATTTAAATACAGAAATATATTTTCCATGTGATGTGGTTATGAAAATTGAATCATATCGCTTTGTGGAGGTCGTAATCCACACATACGCATGAATGATGTTATCATTTTTCAATGGATGGAATGGTAAGAAAATATATGATATATTATCTTTAGAGAATTATAATTATTTCATGAATATAATATATACACATTAATTCCATCATTATAACTTGCTTTTATAGGTAATGGGGGAAAAATAATTACATTGGTTCGCGAGGCAGCAGTCCACCATACAAATGAATGATGGATATATTTCCCATTTGATGGAAGAGAAGATGGATATAGATTATGAAATTAACATAAAAATATCTTAGTATATGTAATATACTAGTTTAATTATTTTATATTGTTTGAAGAACATTTTAAGGAGGTATAAGAAGAAATAAAACTAAAATATATGGTTAAAAGTGGTACCACTTCTTCAGAGAACCTATTTTTCTTTACAACTTAATCTCTAGAATAATAACATTATGACCAAACTAATATATCAATAATATGTTTATGGATGTTTATATGGTAATTGGGTAGGTATTGGATGATATAGAGTGCTTAAAAAGTGTGATGAAGAGGAGAGGAGATTTCATTTTATAAGTGAGGGGAGGGGCATTCTTGGAATTTATCAAATCATTAAACTAGTATATATTAATTTTCATTGAAAAATGCATCAAAATTTATTTTATTCTAATATATGATGAATATTTATTGAAAAAATATCATACAATTTAATTTATACAACTTTAAATTTTGTTTTCACTGTTATCTTTTTTGTTTTAATCCCATGTTAACTATTTTGATAATTACTACGATAATAAAGTTTTTCACTCTTTCGGGGTTAAGAAAGTTACTACAAAATGCAAAATGACCCATAAATTTACCATTTTTGATATTTTAAACTATATCCCATTCACTGAGACGAATATATATATTTTTAGTAATTTTAAATCATTTAATAATATATTATTAACATAAAAAATCATTAATGCCATTTTTTACATTATTCATTTAATTTGACTTTGAAAATAATAGGATGATAAATAAAATAGAATATAAAACATTAATAAATACCAAATATTTTATATTTTTCTATAAAATTCATAGGTTACTATAAACCACCAAAGAAAATTACTTTAACAACTTTAAAAATCATTTACTTGATTTTTCTATTGATTATGCAACACTCTGTAAGCATTTTGTAGAAAGTTAATGTAATTATTTAATTTATAAAAATTTAAAATAAAATACCATCAGAAATTCTTTAAAAATAATTTTAATATAAACATTTATATTTATTAAATAATTATATTTACTCACACTTATGTCATGAAAACCTATTTAATATGTTATTTTTACTTTTCTAGCCTTAGACAATTATTACACAAGAATTTGAATAATATTATGGTTATAAAATTTAAAAATTAGAAAATAAAAATAAAAATAATAATATTTACATAATATTTACTAAAAAGTGGTTCACAGAAATTTTATTTCTCTATTTTTATAATTATGAAAACAAATTCATATTTTTCAGTACTGTGAAAACACTGCATTGATATTGAAAATAATTTTCATATTTATCATGAAATAAATTTTAATTTATATCTTTTGAATTATTTTAATTTTATGTTTTTATTATATTTTTATAAAATGTTCATTACATATGTTTAATAAATATTTATATCACATTTATTTCTTGAGGATATAATAAAAGATATAGTATTTCATAAAAACTGTATTTTTTAACCACTCACCAAAAAAATTAACTTCTTCTAAGAAATATAAAAAAATCATGGTATAAAATATTTTAATTTGTGAATATAAAAATTAATTTCATTTAATAAAATTAAATTTATATTAGTGGCAGAAATTAATTTTAATATTAATGAGTAAAATTTAATGATTTTTTTAAAAAAATGCATCTTTTACGTGGAAAATGAACTTATTCCACTAATAAAGTATAAATTTGATTCATATATAGTTAATTATATTATTTATAATTAATGGAGTTGTATATTAATTGAAGATAAAATTCAATTCATTAATTCTAATTTTACAAAAAAGTGGTACATTTCATTATTCATTGAAAAATAAATATTTTCTAAAAAATCCCAAAATTTAACCCTAAGATAATTATTATATGGTTATTTAAAAAATGATATCATTTTTAACAAATAAAAATTATAAATTTTTTTGAAATTAATTATAATGTTTTCTCCCAAAAATTAATAAATAATATTTTTGAAGAAAACGTATTTTTGAAGCATAAGATAACTTTACTAGAAATGGAGTTTTTATTTCCTAACCATTATTCAATAAATTTGAATTGAGTATGACCATTATATATATATATATTCTATAATGTGATTATACCTATTCATACCCACCAATTTAATTACTAGTCTATAACTATAACATTTAAATATTAACTGGTAGAACCTAGGTTAAATTGAGAGAGTTATATTTTGATCTAATTATATTAGGTTTGATCCTAAAATGTAATCAGTTGAAGTGAAGTTGTAATAGAATAATACATATGTGGATACATTTTTCATATTTATATGACCATTTACTTTATATTTATTTTATATTTTTATAACCATATTGGTTTTAGTATTTTTTTTGAAGCATGATCATGAAAATAATGTTGTGAAAGATATGTCTCTAGAAACTGCTAATAATTATAACCAATGAAGGAATATTTGGTAAAAATGGATTAAAATCACTATATGTTCAAATTTTTATGGAAAATATGAGTTTATATTATTAACCAACTTAGTGAGTTTGTTATGTCATTAGAAGTTATATATTGAGACAATATATCTTATGGATACACTTTTCCATTTTTATCATTGAGTGATAGTTAAAATTGTGACGATGAAACTTATTTAATAGGGGAGAATGTAACACCCCAAGTTTTTAATATTAAATTCCCTTCAAATAAATATTATTTTGAATATAATGTTCCATATAAAATAAAAAATTAAATAAACTATGATACATTTTATTAAATTCTATAATTCAAGATAAACATTAATACATTATAAGAATACAACATAAAATATAATTAATATAATTACAAGTGGAATAAATCCATATGAAAATAAAAATAACCCAAAACTAAAATCTTTACCCTCATGGTTCTCCATGAAGACCGTCACCTCGATTGAAACTATTAATGTAAGGAAGAGAATTAGAAATATAATAGAAATGTGTAAATATAATAAAATGGGTTGAATTATTTTAGGTCATATATAGAAATGAAATATGACCATTATTTATATTGTCATTGGATATATTATTATTCGGTATGAATGTATCCAAAAGTTATATTGAATTTGTGTAAATTTTATTAATAGATTGAAAAAAAATATTTCTAGAATAAAAAAGATAATATTTAAAAAATTTATTGTTATAAATATATGTATATATCAATTACATATTATTATTAATATTTCTATTATTTTTATTGATGTTGTTAGAAAATTAAAATAAATATTTTATTACCAATGTATTGATAAAATTTTACTAATGCTTATTAAATAAGTAATTGATCTTAATGTATTAGGAATAAAATCAATTAGTAAAAAAATATTTTTTCGTAAAGAATTATACTTTATATATATATATATTTATATTTTACTTTTAAACCAATTGATCACTATTAAATAATGTGGAATATATTAAATATATATATAAAAAAATATTTTAATGTTCATCTAAATATTTTCACTTGACCTGGAATATGAATAAGTTATTTTTAGGCTTAAAAAATACATTTTTTTTCTAAAAAATGTTTTTATACCTTACACATAATCATATTAATTTTCTTATCAACCTTTTAAATTTATTATAATAAAATGATTTTTAATAAAAATATATAAATTTTATAATAAGAAAATTTTTATGTTTAACATAAAAAATAAGTTACCAATATAAACATTAGTTACCACAGTAAACCGAATATTCTTTGAATAATTATTCTCATAAGCATTGTAAACTTTTTTGTGAAAAAATTTAATTGGGATATTTAAAATAATGGCACTATTTTTTTGTTTAAATATTTTAATCAATATTTTTACACTAATTTAATATTTATTTAATAAAAAATAGTAAAAAACAATTAATTTATAAAAATCCATCTTTCTACCTATATTTTTATATACTATTTGTTTTTATTTAAAATATAATATTATTATATTTAGAAATTGAATTATATTAAATGGATTCACAAATCAGAATAAAAAATTAGAAATTTGGTAGGATGGATCATCTTATTTTTTTAGTAAAAAAATAACTACCTTGATTTTTTTTAATTAAGGTTAATAAGGGTAAAAATGGCCCACTTAATGTTGATTGAATTTTGCTAAATTAACATGAAAATTAGACCTTATAGAAAAAAAATTAGGTGGGAAATTAATTCCCCCTATCCTACCATCATTTTTTCATCTAACTCACCTAACTCCCTTGTGATTCTTTCTTTAGTCCTCACCTAACTTTTAATTCGAAAGAAAAGTACCTCCTTTTAACCTATAAAATGAGCTAATTTCCACCCACTTCAAGACACACTAACCCTTATAAATACGCTTGAAACCCTAAATTTTTTTTCTATTATATAATAATTTTACAAATTTTTTATACCTTGGATATAAGAAAGTTTCCAAGATCCACCATTTCCAAAGGATCCTTCAATAGAAGATTTGAACTCTCTACATCAGTATTATCCACTCACTAACCTTCTATTAAATATTTTTATGATCCAACCAAATCCAAACCTATTCAAAACATATAAATATATTAAATAAAAATAATTAGTACAATAAAATATTATTATATTAACGATACAACCATTATCAATCTCCCTCCCATCCATTCATAAAATGAAAATGATTCTCATGTTAATTACAGTCTACCACCCCCATAAACAAAGTATTTAATTTTTCATCACCAACTTACATGGATGGTTTAAAGAATGTATTTACTGAATAAAATTTATATTTATGAAATGATTAAGATTATATAAATACTTATTGAATAATAATACTATAACTAAATCACTTCATAATCATATTTTTCCATTGATTATAAATTTTTTTGGTTTCTGTTAGTTTAACAACATATAAGAACGAAACTATAAATTTTTATCATGAATTGTTATAGAAGTGTAATTTATATTATACTATGATATTAATATATAAATAATATTTTTGGTTATTTAATTCTAATATTAACATTTAACTCATTATTAAGACACCACTCGCACTATTTTAAGATAAAACTGTAGATTGAAGACATTATTGAATGTAGTCCAGGTGAGATCTACATGAAACTAGTATTATAAAATACATTAACACCACATCCTACCCGACCCCTCATTAATATATATTATGAAAATAACCTTTAAGTATTTTGTATCTTTAAAGAAGTGGAAAATCCTCTCAATCATCTTGATCAATTATTATGATTTATGTGGACCCTTTCCACTATGAAAGATCAGTAAATGCTGCTTAGTGAATTATAAAGCTTGATCGACCAACCATTCTGATTAAATACAAGATATTTTTCTTAATTAATGAATCATTTGGACTATATTTTCAAATAAAACTGATTTTTCTAGAGGATTTTCCTTTGGGGAACACTCCCCATCTTCCTCTCCAGAATTCAGAGATGATATTCTTAAAGGAACCACATTCTACAAAAAAATGAGTATAAGATCCATAAAGTATAAAATTCAATTCCTTTATCATAAAATTAATTTCATAAAGATGAATCCAAAAGGATAAAATGATACATTAGGATTCTAGACAAACCCATAAATCTCTTGGTAACTCGAGTTTTTGAATTAAAGTGTGAAGGTTTTGGGTGCAGTGGAAGCACGTTGGTAGGTTTTCCCAACTTTAATTTTATCATTAACAATGATCAATCCGAGATCTATCACGATGTAAAATTCCAAATCTTCAGAATAGAATGAAGAACTAAAAACAAAAGAGGGAGTCCTGGAACCATAGAGATAGAATCATTATATGTTGGTTATAATTAATTTAATTAACTGAAAATAATTACCTTGATGAAATTCTTTCTTAGTTGATGTCTCCAGTCATTATCCCATGTGATCTATCGTTGGATCGTAGAATCCAAGTGTAAAATTCCTCTAGCAGTGATCCACACATGCTCCACATATCTCTGGACGTCGACTAAGGGATCTCTGTATGCTAGTACAGAAGAACCTTCGCTTGCGATGTCCGCCTTAGATCACCTTGATCCGGTGGTGGTGGATCTCTCTCGGTCTTGAGAGAGTTCTTGGAGGAAGGAGTTCTTTTGGCCTTGAGAGAACTCTCTAAAATTGTTGTGCACAAAAATTGGGGAAAACTGTTGGGGTTGTGAGGATATTAATAATCGGGTTTGAGGTTATAGAGTTATGACAATAAATAAATGTGTTACACATTTTATTTATTTCATTAACTCTTATTGAAAAACCCCATGTCCAATAGTTAATTCCATGGAATGTTACCACGCTGATTATAATAAATATCATTTTAAAAAACAATATTATTTATTTAAAATCACAAATAAAAAAACTACACAGTGTGCACTTGTTTTTTATTTCCTTTATTTCCTCCACCACATTGATTAGACCTTGAATATGGGATATTTATTTCTCAAATAAATGTAACTATATTACTCACTAATAAATATATTATTTCACCCACAATATATTCCCTCGAATAACAAGTGTCGAAATAAATGTGATCAGGAATCCTTGAATAATTATTAAACCAAAGTCGAGAATAATATTTATTCAACTTGTTAAATTAATATTTAACTAAGATACATGGACACACTTAGTGTGTGACCCTCTTGGACTCTTCCCCAGTAAAATTAGGTGGAGCTTGCCTAAATTACAAGGTTAGCATCTAGCAACACACCAAGGCACCCATAGAGAAAGAAGTTAATTCCTAAATGATGTGTCACCCCCTTCGAACGCTTACCGTGTAATGTAATCCCTTTGTCTCGATATCTCTAATCAAGTGGGTTTCATGCTTGTGCCATCAACCCGTGTGCTCGATTATTATTTTTTGACTTCCCAGAATTGAACTCACCCATACATTACCATGGACATGGATTTATTTTGGCTATATCAATTCCATCAAAGGGCATGCGATATCTTCTTCCGTTATAGAACAAAAGGGACAAATCCTTTCTCGCATTATCTATTAATGTAGTATTACTCATGAGGCACCCAATGTATCCTTGCTCACTGTGAACAGTGTGTCATCACAGTATTCGTCAATACATCTATGTGTGCGAGTTGTAATACTCATTAATAATAATCTTAAAGTCTAAGGACAAATACACACGTCCAAAGATAGGAACATACAATGACACTATGAAATGTGGATTTCCTACTGGCGGGTCTCGTTCTCATAATGTAATCCTAGATATTACCAAGGGCGCACACCGTGAGATGGTGCCTCAAATTTTTATGAGTCCTCACCCCTAATGACCTGTATTATTTGTGTCACTCAAATAACAACATCCGACCATAGAATATATATTCAAGAATAGTGTTATGGCACTTCTGGGTTCTTATACTAGCAGGGATCCGCTATGACCCTTTAATGGAATAGCTGTCCATAGGACATTATCACATGCATTGTCACGCAGAAGAACAATCAAGATGTGATAAGGTATTTATTAATGAATAATGTACAAACTAGTTGGTTTTAGGATACCAACTCTAACAAACTACGACTTGGACTAGAGACAACTGCTAACAACCTTTAACCCACTAGCTCTCACTTGATATTCATGCTTCTGCTGAGATAGGCCTTTAGTCATGGGGTCCACCACGTTCTCTTCTGCGGACACTCTGATCACTGCAATTTCACCCCTTTGGTAGAAATACCTCAAGAAGTGATACTTCCAGAGTATGTGCTTTTTCCATTGATTTGACCTTATTTCTTTCACAAGAGCCATCGCTATAGTACTATCACAGTACAAAGTGATAAGATCATTACTGCTAGGCACCACATAAAGCTCCTGGAAAAAGTTATGAATCTAGAAGGCTTCCTTGGCTACATCAGAAGCCGCTATATATTCAGACTCTACTTTAGAATTGGCGACAACTGGCTGCTTTGAAATCTTCCAGCTCACAGCTCCTCCATTGAGACAAAAAACATATCCATATTGCGACTTCAGATAATTATGATCTGTCTGAAAACCAGCATCATCATACCCTATGATGACAATATTCTCTTCTCCTCCATACAATGGGAACATATCCTTAGTTCTTCTCAGATACTTAAGGATAGTCTTAACAGAAGTATAATGTTGTTCTTCTGGATTTTCTTAATATCTACCTACCATGCTCAGTGCATAGGCAGCATCAAGCCTGGTACATAACATGTCATACATAATGGATCCTATAGACGAAGTGTATGGGATATTACTAATTATATCTTTCTTCTGTTGTGTATGGGGACACATTTTCATAGAAATATGTAAGCCATGTGACACTGGAACCAATCCCTTCTTGGGTTGCTCCATACTAAATCTCTTTAGTATCTGGTCAATGTATGTACCCTGACTTAGTCCAAGCAGCCTCTTGTATCTATCAAGAATGATCTTGATCCCTAGAATGTAGGATACTTCACCCAAGTCCTTCATGGAGAAACACTTGTTCAACCAGTCCTTAACTGACTGTAATACTGGTACATCGTTTCCAATAAGCAATATGTCATCATCATATACTACTAGGATAACGATCACATTCCCATTAAACCAATTTTAAACACATGGCTCACATTCGTTCTTAATGAAACCAAATTCCTTTATGGATTCATCAAATCGAATGTTTCAGGACCTGTATGCTTACTTTAATCCATAAATGGATTTCTGCAACTTGCAAACCTGTTTGGCTTCACCTGGAATCACAAACCCTTCTCGTTGTGTCATATATACATCTTATTCAAGGTTCCCATTAAGGAATGTCGTTTTGACATCCATTTTCCAAATCTCATAGTCATGGTAAGCTGCTATGGCAAGTATGATTATTATGGATTTAAACATGGAAACTGGAGGGAAGGTTTCATCATAGTTAATTCCTTGATGTTGTTTGAATCCTTTATCCAGTTGACTTTTTTTATAGGTGCTAACTTAACCTTCCATGTCCAGTTTTCTCTTGAATACCCATTTGCATCCAACATGCTTTACATCAACTGGCTCATCGACCAGAACCTAGATTTGGTTTTGATACATGGAATCCATCTCAGAATTAATATCTTCTAGCCATCTTATAGATTCTGATATTTCTACTGATTCCTTGTAAGAGAGAGGTTCATCATTGTCCAACAATAATGATTCACCATCCTCGGTGACATCGAAACCAAATCTCTCTAGTTCCCTTACCTCTCTTGAGCTCCTATGCAGTGTTTGTGTTTTTTGAACCTCTTCCATGGGGACCTGTGGAACTTATTCTTATACCAACTTCAGTGTATCTTGAGCATCAACTTCGTTGAAGTCAATATTTCTCCCACTATCCTTTTTGAGGACGTGATCTGTCTTAAGAAAGATAGATTTCCTGGCGACACTTACTTTCTTTTATGAAGGTTTATATAGGTAATATCCTTTTGTTAACTTGGGATATCCTATAAAGATATACCCCATGCCTCAGGGTGCTAGTTTGTTTCCTGAGAAGGCCTTAACAAATGCATCACATCCCCATACTCTTGTGTTTGACAAAATGGATTTCTTTCCATTCCATAACTCAGAGGGAATTCCAATTTCCGCTTAAGTTGGTACTTAGTTTAATGTGTATGCTGCATTTTGTAATGCATATCCCCAAAAGGATAATGGAAGATCTCCATGACTCATCATTGATCTCACCATGTCCAAAAAGGTACGGTTCTTTCTTTCACTAACACCATTTCACTATGGTGTATAGGGAAGAGTGAGCTAAGATTGAATCCCAGACTCCTGTAGAAGATCAACGAATTCGTGGTTCAAATATTCTCCACCTCGATCTGATCGAAGCTTCTTTATCTTCTTACCAAGATGATTCTCCACTTCATTCTTGAATTCCTTAAATTTTTCTAAGGACTCTGACTTATACATCATTTTGTATAAATAGCCATATCTACATAAATCCTTAGTAAAAGTAATGATGTAAGAATATCTACCTCAAGCTTCTACTAGAAATGATCCACATACATCCATGTGTAGTAATCCTAGAAGCTCTGTGACCCTTTCACCCTGTCCACCAAAAGGAGGCTTAGTCATTTAACCTTGTAAACAAGCATGACATCTATCAAGTGGTTTTAGCTCAGCAGAGCCTAAATAACCATCTTGGCAGAGCTTTGTTAAGCGCTTCTCGTTTATATGATCGAGATAGTGATGCCACAACTAGGTGATGTATTAGTCATGTGAGTTTGTTTCGTTATCGATTTCCAACACTTGGTTTTCATAATTTAATACATACAAACCATTATTTAAATGTTCCATACCATAACATACATTGTTCTTATAAAATAGACAACCCTTTTTTCCAAACATGAAAATAAATCCATCCATATCCAAACAAGATACATAAATTATGTTCTTGATAACACTAGGTACATAATAATAGTTATGCAAAAATAAAATCATCCCAGATGACAATGAGAGGTGGTAATCACCAATAGCCAACGTAGCCAGCCTTGCACCATTAGCAACTCGAAGATCCACCTCTCGTCTGGCAATATTTCTAAATATACTTGGTTCCTGCATTTGAATACAGATGTGAGCCCCACAAGCTGTATCTAATACCCAATGTATAGAAATAGAAATATTACACTCAATAATGAATGCACCTTTAGCATCCTCATGCTTCTGGATGAAGTTCCTCTCCCAGTGGCCTTTCTTTCCATGTGCAAAACACACTTCCTCCCATTCCTTTCCCTACCACTAGATCTTCCCCTTCTTGGAGGGATGGCGCTCGGGGGCTTCAGACCGTTCATAAGTCTTTGGCCACTTTGCCTTTTCCTTCCTTTTATTATTCACCATAATGACTATGGGTTTGTCATGCCCCATGTCCATATCTACCTGGATAATCAAAGTCAGAAGTTTCGATAGACTCATCTCATTATTGATCATATTTTAGTTGACAATAAAGCTTGAGAAGGTCTTGGGAAGTTATGATAGGATGAGATCTGTACGCAACTGATCCGGGAATTTAATCCCTAATATGTCCAGGCGTTCAATGTAGCCAATAAGCTTGACTACATGAGGCCCATATGGCGCAGACACTCCAATATTAGTTGTAAACAAAGAGTTGTAGATCTCATATCTCTCTTGTCTCACCTTCTCTTGGAAGAGATCCCTAAGGTGAGACATCATTCTATACGCGTCCATGTTTTCATATTGCTTTAGAATCTCATTAGACATGGCCGATAGCATGAAACACTGGACATCTGTGGCATCATCAATATGTTTTGCATAGAGAGATATTTCCTCCTCACAAGCCTTTTTCCTAGGTGAAATTGTAACAGGCTCTTCCAGCACATACAATTTCCTTTCGTGGTGAAGGATGACGCGTAATCGCCTCTGCCACTCTTGGAAATTGGTGCCGGTGAGAAGGTTTTCCTTATCGATTATGGTTCACAAGGATATTTTTTAAGTCATTTTTCTTTTCGTTTCTAAAAATTAAGATGATCAAAGTTTTAGTACTTTATTACAAAAATTTAGACAAATAAATAAATCAATACTTATTAGTCACCCACTATTTTATCGAAATCCAATATCCCTCACAATTGAATTTGGAATATTCTGTTGGATGAATATTTTAGTGGAAAGGATCTATATTTCCCTTCGCGTTACCCTAACTAGGGTTGGTCAAGCAACTTGAAGGTTTTTTGGTAGGCATTCCAAATTCCAACCGCATTAACTCACAGCTCCTTGATCCACTGAGTGGACTTCCCAATCCTGAAAGCCTTTTATTTTTGATTTCCTCAACCTTTACCTCTTAGTAACACCAAGTCCTACTATGACAGCCAACCCTTGATGAAAAACAAGTCAAGTCAACCTAAAACCTTGAATTATAAATCCCCGATAATTGAAAGCACCCTAACTAGGGTTGGTCAAGCACTTTGAACTATGGTTCGATTCTATCCAATATTATGGAATGCTATACCGACTTAATATTTATTTGAGGGATTTCATCCTTATACGTAAATTTCCAATATATTATCTTTTATTACATGCTTTTAATATTATGCGGGATATACATAAGTGATTAACCATGTTTAAGATAATATTTACGTATAAGCCAGTTTTATTTTAGTTCTATCTTTCATTCTCATTTAATTCATTAATTGTGTGATCATGACAACAAACCGAAAATAAATAAACCATGCAACTGACAGAAATAAAATAAATGGTTTTATCATGAGATTTTTCTATTGGTAAGTTTATCTAGTGGTTGATAAACTAACCCCAAACCTAGGGGAGAAACACCTTGAAACTTTCGGGTTTGTGTTTACAGCTTTTCACATGTCCACATTTGTATCTCCTTGGATTGGTTCCACCTTGGCTCCTGACTTGACTACCTCCACTAGCTAGGGAGCTCCATCCATTACATATGCATTTATCTCACATGCAGGTGAGGGGTAAAAATGGGTTTTTACATAAAATAATCCTTGGGCGCGCAGGCCCTACATATTAATGAGAAGAAGGCTCACATGCCAACAAAATTAATTTAAATAAATAAATTAAAATAAACCATTCACATACAAAGGTCTTGGTCTATCTCATGATCATCCATACATGCAACAATATTTACGCATAAGTAAAACCAGTATTCAATTATTTAATTCTTATGGTTTAAGATAAATCATACTCGAATCAATTATTTATCTTTAATTAATCAATCCATTTATCTTAAACCCTTTTCTGAATTTCTTATATATTCTCATCCATCATAATTTTAAACAAAAAAATTCATTTAAAATTATCTTTGTACATAACTTGTACCTTGGAGTCAACCTGGGGAATTCCCATTCATTACATAGATGTTAAATTAAACACATATATTTAAAACACCTATCACGTGTTGTGCCTCAGCTTTATGCCTACACTATAGAACATGTCTCAAGGGTTTGTATAATATAACAACAAATTTTAATAAATCTACATAATTTGGATGAGTACAGGACATGTAGTTCCAACTATATGGTGTGTACTTTTGTTCACCATCCATCCGAAGCAGACGCCCAGGGACATGGAATGTTGATGTACTTCAAAAATCTTCATAGTACACGGCGTGTTCAGTGGGAAACACACCATGTAGTTTCTGTGTTACACAGTTTCAACCGGGAAATCTATGTACGGGGTACACAGTCCAACCCTAAACTAAAGGGACTACACACCGTGTTCAGTGGACCACATGACGTGTAATTCAGAAACTATGTGCACTTGTTCCTAGTCAACACACGGTATCATAAATTACTTAAGGTATACTCCAATACATGACCTGATTTGGCAGACCAGTCCGATGAATTGAACCTAGACTACACGACATGTACTTCCGAATACACGCAGTTTATTCTACAGTTGTACGAACAGAAATGTTTGGCACCTCCGGATGAGTTCCTCTATTTTATTTTAATCAAAATTAAAAAAAAATTCTTATTTAAGGTGAATGAGAAATGAAAGGGGATGAACCGATCTCGAGATTCAGATTTTAAAGAACGATTAACTTGAATTGAAACAACAAAATTATTAAATACGTAAATCACCAATGAAATAAAAAATATTTATATTCAATGATATGACCCTTTGATAACACTTCAAGGTTTGGAGCACAGGAAAAGTGCGTTGGTAGGTTTTCCCAACTTTAATTTTAGCGTTAACAATGATCAATCCGAGATCCATCATGATGTAAAATGTCGGATCTTAGGAATAAAATGAAGAATGAAAAAAAGTTGGAGTCCTGAAACCATAGAGATAAGATCATCATATACTGGTTATAATTAATTTAATTAATTGACAAGAATTACCTTGATGGAATTATTTCTTCGCTAATGTCTCCAGTCACAATCCGATGTGGTCCATCGTTGCATCATAGAATCCAAGTGTAGGATTCCTCTAGCAGTGATACACACGTGCTTCACGTATCTCTGGACATTGCTGAAGGAATCTCTGGGTGCTAGCATGGAAGAACCTTCGCTTGTGATATCCGCCTTCGATCACCTTGATTCAGCATGGGTGGATCTCTCTCGGGCTTGAGAGCATTCTTGGAGGAAAGAGTTCTTTTGGCCTTGAGATAACTCTCCAGAATTGTTATGCACAAAAATTGGGGAAAAGTTTTGGTGTTGTGAGGATATTTATAATTAGGTTTGAGGTTATAGAGTTATGATAATAAATAAATGCGTTACACGTTTTATTTATTTCATTAACTATTATTGAAAACCCCCATGTTGAATCATTAATTCCTTGACATGTAGCCATGGTGATTACAATAAATATCATTTAATAAGACAATATTATTTCCTCAAAATCCTGACTAAAAAAAACTACACGGCATGTAATAATTAATACCCTGTGTGTACTTGTTTTTTATTTCCTTTATTTCCTCCACCACATTTTTTAGACCTTGAATAATAGCTGTTTATTTTTCAAATAAATGTAACTGCATTAATCGCTAATAAATATATCATTTTTCCCTCAATATATTCTCTCTAATAACTAGTGTTGAAATAAATGCGATTAGGAATCCTTGAATAATTATTAAACCACAGTTGAAAATAATATTTATATAACTTGTTAAATTAATATTTAACTAAGATACATGGACACACTTAGTGTGTGAACCTCTAGGCCTCTTCATCAGTGGAATTAGGCGGAGCCCACCTAGAGTCCAAGGTAAGCGTCTAACGATATGCCGAGGCACCCATAGAGAAGAATTTAACTACAAAATGATGTGTAACTTCCTACGAACGCTTACTGTGTAATGTAATCCCTTTGTCTCGATATCTCTAATCAAGTGGGTTGCATACTAGTGCCATCAATCCGTGTGCTCGATTATTCTATCTTTGAATTCCCTGAATTGAACTCGACCATACCTTAGCATGGAAATGGATTTATTTAGGCTATATCAATTCCATTACAGGGATTGAGATATCTACTTCCGTTATAGAGCAGAAGGGAAAAATCCTTTCTCACATTATCTATTAATGCAGTATTACTCGTGACACACCCAACGTATCCTACATCACTGTGAACAGTGTGTAGTCACAATTTTCATCAATACATCTAAGTGCGCGAGTTTTAATACCCATTAATAATAATCTTAAATTCCAAGGACCAATACACACGTCCGTAGATAGAAACATCCAATGACACCATGAAATGTGGATTTCCTAATGGCGAGTCTCATTATCATAATATCCCCCTAAATATTACCAATGGCGCACATCATGAGGAGGTGCCTCAAAGTTTTATGATTCCTCACCCCTAATGACCAGTATTATTTGTGTCCCTCAAATAACATCATCCACCCATAGAACATATATTCAAGAATAGTGTTATGGTAGTTCTGGGTTCTCATCATAGTAGGGATCCGCTATGACCCTTTAATGAAACATCTTTCCTTAGGATATTATCACACAAATTGTCATGCAGAAGAATAATCAAGATGTGATAAGGTATTTATTAATGAATAAAGTAAAAATTAGTTGGTTCTAGGCTACCAACTCCAACAAAGTGACCTGGACAATCACACTCCCACACTACCTCTTGAGTTTTGATAGTCCTATCTCCAATACATCAATAACCAACCCAAACATAATAGGGTGATAAAAAATAATGGGAATATAATTTAATGATAACCTACACCTTTGATACCAATTTTTAACAGAAAAACCTGAGTAAACCATTAATTTCACCCAACTTGGCCTTCCATAAGACATGAAGCATGTTCCAAATCATCATGGGATGAAAAAATCAGGTATTATAAAAATAAACATTGGTATGATTTAAACCTTAATAGATGTATGATAAGATATAAATAATCAGTGTATCATAATAAATATCCAAAAGGAATATATTTAAAGACAAACAAACCTTAAAAAAACATTTAATAATTGGATAATAAGGTCTAAATGACCAAATTGAAAGACCATCAACATGGAACCCAAACCAACCCATGGTTCCATATCCACTTGAAAATATTCCACCACTATTACAACCCATTGAAAGGATGGGAGAGACATCCTTTAGATGACACTCTTCCCTTTACCTGTATCCTATAAAAAAGTCTACAAATGCGAATAGGTAAAGTCAAGGTGTGGGCAATAAATATCAATAGGATATTACAATGAATCTATAAAATTTGTATCCACATGAAGATTTTAGTTCTTTTATAAAATAGATTTCTAAAATATTTTCAAAAGACATCTTTTAACATTTTCAAATAATCCTTTGGGTTTCTTTTCAAAATCATGACATATTTAAATAAATAATAAAATATGACATAACATATATCCCTGAACCATAAGTATATAAATTAAATAGGTTTTAAAGAATCAATACCCATATAATGTGGGAAAATAAGAATATTAAATAAACATGCATGTAATGAATCCACAAATAACCAAGGGAAATACACAATAGAAGGGTGGAGACAACTAAGAAACATGAAGGAACACTAACTGTAATATGTAAACCCTATAGTCCGAGAACCTTGGGTCCCCAGTAAGGATACCAAGTAGAAACCATGAAAACATGGGAACCTACCCTAGCAACAACTTAGTCCAATAAGGTTTATATATGTTTAGTTTTTTACCATACCCCAAGATCCCTCAATGTTCTATATATATGTTTATTATGTTTGAAGAACAAAGTCCTACATTTTATAAAACATTTTCTATAGTGATTCCACACTTCATCCATTCTTTAAAACCAATTTCCTTTTCATATTCATATTCATGGAATTACAACACATATAGATTTAACATTAAAAAATAATTCCCAATGAAATGAATTTTGAAAATAATTTCATAGCTATCAATTATCATATCACCTCTAATGAATCTCAAATCATTAATTTTATAAATCAAAACCAAAGGGATTCATAAGAACACAAAGTATGCTAAGGGATAGACCATAGGATAGAGAAACCAACCTAAAGAGAAATAAAAACCTTTATACCTCTAAGACTAGTGATATGAGGGAAGTCATATGGTCCTCATGAGATCATATCTACAAAGATAAATCCCATGAATAAAGGAGTCACCCTAAGTTGCTTCTTGATGGAATATGAACATCCAAAACCCCTTATTAGAACATTTTCAATATGAAGATCGAGTCAATGATAGGGGTATGATTGGTTTAATAGAGGGGAATTAAATTAAAAGAAATATTAAAACCCACCATTAATATTATGCATAGTTGGAGTAACCTCCATTAGAATATCCTATACCATTTGGTCATTTAAAAATTCTCAAACAACCATCACCATAGTGTTGTGTTTCTCACCATGACATGTTGAGTTCACCCAGGAGACTAACCATGGGGACCATCCATGGAATAGTGCATAAATATAGGCCATTTTTATCCACCAAAACCACCACCATGGTGTGGTGGTTTCCAGACTAGCTGTGGTGCATATGGGGACTCCCTATGATCCACGCTGAAGACCAATCCCAACATAAGGTGTTATAGATCTTACCAAAATCCATTTTTTTCATTTTAAAATGAAACTTTTAATGGATAAGTGTGAACCAAAACAACTTCAACCAAATAAATACATAAAAAGGAAAGTCAAACCAGAGATATAATACATGAAACAACCCTCCCCACTGATTACATAATTATATCAAGCCTCCACCTTCGCCAAACTGCTCGACTAGGTGTCCTATGCAGGGTTGCATGGGCCTGGTACAGATGAAAAAATTCATACCCTCTCATTCTCCCAAATCTGGATGGCCAAGATCAGGTGAATAATTCATGCTCTAAATCCTCAGCTGGAGATGTTCCTTATAGTGTATATGTACTTTCACATTCTAGGATCAAAATATTACCAAAAACAAACATGTAGTCGCAAACCAAGAAGATGAAATTGACATCGTCAACCTATGGGAGCCAAAAAAGATGGAACCACCACAAGATGCCTACAGTCTCTCACCCTCACATCCCAAATCACCATGAAGACCACCACTCGAATCCAAATTAAAGAGTGTGGTGGAGTCCTGGAGCAAGATCAGAGGAATGAGAAACCATTTCCATTGACGAAACTTGTCCCCACAACCCCCCAAAAAACTACCTCAAATCCCTCCCGTTGTAGATTTTATAAACCACCACTGAGAATTATCCAAATTTCAAAGCCAAAAATTCACAAAAAATCCATCAAAACGATAATCACCATTGACCCCCCTGACCTGACCGCTCGAAATCACTTCCCAAAGGACCAAGAATACCACCACACTGCTCCACCTTAGATAGAATGGTGGAAACCTAGAACCAGAGTAGAGAAACAATAAAATAGAGGTAAAAAAATCACAGGAGATATCGCAAATCCAAAATTCCTCCAAAATAAGTGCAAAAAAGCCATAACCCCACCAGAGAGAAAAGTAACAAATGTCTTCATATCTGGAACCATAGCTGATGGAAAGATTCAACCCTCTCTTCATCTGCAAATCTAAACCCTATTTTGACACTTACCAAAAAAACTGTTGAAAAAGAGATCACAAAAAACCCCAGCTCATTGAAAGGGCCAAGCCACCAGCCGTTGCTCGCCATTTGGAAAATCCACTGTGAAGCTTCTGAAGGCCATCATACGAGAAGACCGAACCCATCCCGCCGTTGGAGAAGGAACTGTCGAGGAGGAAAGGAACCACTGTGGAAAAAGAAGAATGCCATTTTCTGGTAGGGGTCATTAATTGAATATCCATTGCAAGAAGAATGGAAGCCACATCCATATTAAGAAAATCCATGCAAATCCGCCACATCCTGACACTGGAGAAGGCACTGTCTAGGAGGAGTGGAATTGAAAATGAGACAGCAACATTCCGCTATCTTGAAGGGGAAAAAATCGAAGATCCATTTCATGATGAAAATAATCCAATACCATCTGATGTGAATCCATGAAAATATTCCATCCACTGCGAACCACCCACCTTATCGACCCCATCATCCCACAGACCACTGATGCGATGCCATAGGAGATCCCGTTGTCTCTAATGAACAACCCATCATAAGGTAACCCTAGGGTTCTCTCGAGATCAAAGATCTCTATAGAGTTCCCCTCTCTACCCATTTTACACTAGAGGTCTAAAGGTACACTACAACCTTTACCATGGACATGGTCCTAACCATTTTTCACTTAAATGACCAAAAACTAATTTTTATCCCACCATGAACCTACAACACCTATAAAACTAAAAATCAATCAACTTAAATCTAAAAAAACATACTTGTGATCTTGAGGGAACCCCAATTCTTCCCACTATAAATGTTTTATATTTATAAAATGCTTGGATTATGATCCCAAAATAGATAATTCTACTTCTTCATCATCAAGGACTTATTCTCCCATGTCTCATTATTTTCCCTACCACAGTACCATATCAATTGAACTAATAGTGTTTTCTTTCCATGAATAAACTTATCGTATCAGTAAACTATATAAACATGCCTTTCAAATACTGATGTGTTGATTTCAATTTAAATATCCTTCCACTTAATAACATGGGAAGAATCTACTTGAAACTTCTTAAATTGGAGAACCTGGAACAAATTATGGATAGACATCAAATGTGCAAGTATGTTTATTATATAAACCATCTTCCTGAGTTACTCCACACTCTCAAATGAGATGATATAACAAGGATATAACTTAACCCAAATACCTAATTTTTTATCTCCCAACTAAGGTGAAACTCAAAGAAAAACCCAATCACCTACGAAAATATACAATGAACAATGTCACTAATCAACATATTATTTATGGTGACCCAGAGCTATCACTAATCCTTTCCTAATAAAATGAATAATACCCCTCATCTCTAAAATGATTCTTGGTCTAACCATGGTCTATTCTCAAACCTATTCCCAATAAATAGTAGATCAAAATAGAATCCCATATAAATACTTAAATAGAACCATCTTGATCAAATCCTGATAACTATCATTATTGGAAAACTCCACTAATTGAAGATGTCCCCCCCATGAACCCAATAAAGATAAGAATTCATGCCCAAATCATGTATTCAATAATCTAGATGGATCCCTTGGATTGGACATCATTTAGAGGATTATAATCCATGATCATCCTAAACTAAGAACCCATCAATACCTACAATTCACTCCAAAACTAGTATATGAAGTGAGGTCCCCTATCCAAAATGATAGTCGATGACACCCCATGGAGCCTAAAAATATCATACACATATAAGTTCCAAAGGTCCTATACCTTTATTTAATCCTTAATGGATAGTAAATAAACTATTTATTTTGATTCAATTAATAATAAACCATATCACATAATTACTATTAGTAGTATAAGGTTACCCAGTCATGAAGTCCATGACTATATCATCCCATATCCATACCAGAATGGGTAATGGTTTTAGAGAAAGAGAAGGTGTATGATGTTTTTCATTAATGATATAACATTTAAGGTTGTGAGACAAAAAAATAACAATCTATCATCGCATTTATAGGCACTATTAATGGTGTATCAAGTCATGATACATCATTATAACTCTAGGGTGAACAAACCAATTTGATTAGTGTCTATTATCCATGAATTCCAGTCACATCTCTATCAGAACAACTATCCTTCCTTAGGAGTGTAAAACCCCAAAGAGAGACCAAGAACACTCAACTGATGCCTACCCACCACAAATATTCTTACTAAAGCTCTAAAACTCTGCATCCTTAGCCAATCTAACTCAAATATGATCATATCTAGATGATCCATCCCAAGAACAAGATATGAACACCTCTACATCAGATCTTCTTTCATACAATAACATCTCAATAATCATTCCATCAAGAACCACTCTTCCACTAATTCCATCATTACAAGATTCAGTAATTTTATAATCAAATAATTTTCAAATAATTTTCTTTTTAAATTGGTTTATGAAACATCCAAATTGAAGGTTTTAAGGTACTCAACCCAACAAATATATCCCATGTTTAGATCCCTATGAGTGAAGATATACTTAAGAATATTATGGTATTAATACAACATAAACCACTCCCTAAAAAGGTAGTGAAACTAAGTATTAGGATCATTCATCTCTACCAAAAACTTAATTTCATGAATGGGGCAGTTCATTTCAGGAGGGTGTAATTGATGAGATCCATAAGCTACCACATGTCTTCCCTATATCAGAACAAAACAAAAACCAATACATGAGGCATAAAAATAAAAATCATATCCTAAACATAGCTCAATAAGAATCAAGATTGGATCTGAAGTAAATCTCAATTTTAACCCCTCAAAAGTTATCTTGAATTGATCACTCAAAACAAACATCACACCATTATGGGTTAACTCTATCATAGGATATGAAATCATAGATAAATACCAAAAAAACATCTATAAAAATATCTAATACCGAGAAACACTGGATCTCAAACATATTTTTGGGATGAAACCAATACATCACCACCTGAATTTCATTAGGTTCCAATAATACACCCTTCTCAGAAATCACATGGCTTATAAATTTTACCACATTAATACAAAACAAACATTTGGATATCTTCTTGTATAGATAAGATTATTTCTAGATCCTAGGGTTGATATTAAAATTCTCAACGCGATCCTACTCTGATCTAAAATAAATAATGATATCATCCATATAAAAAAACATGAATGAATCTAATAATTTATGGATGATTAAATTCATCAAATCCACAAACACCAAAAGTGAATTAGTGAGGATAAACTACCTAACTAGATAATTATAATTCTTATACCTACTTCTGAACACTATCTTAGGAATATTCCTCTCAAACACTTAGATTATGGTACCCCAATCTCAGATAATTTTGTGGAAATAAAACATCTCCCTTGAGCTGATAAAAATGTTCATCAATCCTATGGAATGAATATTTGTTCTTAAATATCACTTGGTTGAGTTTTCTGTAATCAAAACAAATTTTAAGACTTCTATATACCTTTTTTTCAAAGAGAACGAGTGATGGAAAATTTGAAATTCTAAGATAAATAAATCCTTTATCATCAAGATCTTAAAAATGATCCTCTAATTATTGAATTCAGTACTTTATATATGGTATAAAGTTAAGGAAATGGGCCTCATCACTAGAAGTATTTCTGTAGAAAACTCAACTTACTTATGAGGTGGAAACACTAAGAAATCATCTAGAAAAAATTTTGGACACTCACTTACTTCCATAAGAAGAGGGCCACTAATATATGGATTAGAAAAATCAATAAAAATATCAAACAAATGGAATGAGATCATCTCATAACTAGTGGAAATTAGAATTACTCTCGGAGATATAATATCACACTCAACCTAAAAAACATGACTGGATCTATCATAAAAATAAACTAGACTTACAGATGATAATAATCAATTTGGGATTTATAATTATCCATCCAATCCATGAAAATGTTGATATAAAATATTTAAAGATCAAGAAAAATAAAATTTTACACAGTTTCATGGTTTGTAATCATCACCCAACACTCAGGACATCTGGAACACTACATCAACTTCATTACCAAAGGAGTAGAAAGAGTCATCATGAAAGTCCTAAGATCTGAACACAAACCCAATACATTAATGTTATTAGTTTAGATAAAGTATTGAGTTGTATGATTATAAAAACATTATATTACCATATATTATACAATAAACATTGTACCTCTTACAGTAGCTAGTCCTACATATGACTCCTCCAGTGCCCACTTCACTGCATACCAACATATAACTTGATTTTTCCTTTTCTTCACAAACTGAACATCACCCTTGGTGAAAGGTTGATATCCAACCCATTTTTCTACATCAGATCTAAACCGAGATCCCTTCATGAAGGTGGATCCAAATATAAAACCCCAGGATGATCATTGACATAAACAATGAATATGACCAAATTAAACACACGCATGATATACCCTGGGTAATTCCTTGCAATTTGGTTTGAGGTATACCTTACCCCCACAATGATAACTGAACAACATTCCCTTCCATGAAATCTACTGCACACTCCTTACAACACCTTAGTATTGGTCATACCACTACCTCTTCTACCTAGAAAATGAACTCCGACTACTTACAACAACCACTAAACATCCACAAAAACCCATTTTCCTAGATTGGACTAACTCAACCACAAATGATTTTATCAACCACCATAGTAAATGAAAACATGATTTAGAGGATCAAAATTGATTTAATATCAGTGCTAAAACATCTCAAACTGTAATAAATAAAATTCTCATTTTGATTTAATTAAATTCCTTATCATGTAATATGGTTATAGAAAACAAATACACTTATTTGGTTTTATCTTGGAGGTTTTAAAATAGAGTTATATATCATTACCATTGTTAATATAGCTGTAGAAAAATGATCATATGATTAGTCTAAATTTTGGATTTTAACAAATCCAATTGACATAGAAAAAAGATGTAATGGCATTAAATAGTAGAATCATACCCTAAAAATCCCATTTATAAAAAATTCCAACGGAGCTATAATCTCTAGGATTATCTATTGACTAAGACCAAGCTGATATACAATAAATTAAGCATGAGATAAACTATTTACAGGAGAAGTTCAAGCTCCTCAGGATCATGACCCAAACCATGTACGCCGAACCACCCCATGAAAATCTAATAGTCTCACACCCTACTATTATGAAATTTTCTGGTGTATTAAAGGGATATGCATCAACACCCTATCAAATTTATTATTTATATTATCTTTTATATAATAATGACCGTATATTCATCACATTATAAATGATTTTTATTTTGATATTATAAAACAAGAGTAGTTTTTTTGGTTAATATTCAAACTCAATTAAGGAATTTATTTTGATGAATGAATTTTAAATAAATAATATTTTAATTAAATATTATTATTAAATGATTTTTATTAAATTTAAATGATCGTATAATTTTCATGATGTGAAATGTAATTTTTATAAGGGTTCAAAACTATCATCATAAAAAACCCCATCATTTCTTAATAAATAATGATTCTTATTTTAAAAGTGAAAATAAAAGTATTTAGAAAAAAGTTTTGACAAAATGAATATTATTTTTGGAATCATAATTTTTAAATTATCCAATGGTGAAGATTTCATAATTTTTTGATACATTTAAAATTCCACGTAATAAATTAATACCATATAAATATTTGATGTGTATTATTACATCATAATGACCCAAATATGATGTAATAAATACTATAATAGGTATCATAATCCAAATATATGTTTTCCCATTACAATAGTTTTATTTTAGTTTATTTTATTAACTTTATAAAGCCCTTATGAATCCTCCAAAAAATTATAATATATTTTATGTTTTTAAATTCATTTCGTTAAGAGTGTGACTCACCTCCACATAAGCAATGGAATTATTTCAATGAGTTCGTCCCTTTGGCTAATAAAAAAATTAAAATCTCCCATATTTGTTAGAGAACAGGTGAAAAAAAACACGGGAAGGTTTGTGGTTTTGTCTATTTTATTATATTGAGTCCAAAACCTAAGTTTGTGAAATATTAAAGAATTCCCCAACCTTTTCCTATATAAACCCACCCAAGATCCCGTTTTTATTCACTAAAAATCCTTTATGAACATTCTTAATCTTCCCTCCCCTCTATATAACCCCATCAAGTCACCCTATTCTCTCAATAATCACCTAATAAATCTTCTGGAGTCACGCACTCAAGTAAGGGATATTTTCCTTTCCCCTCTTTATTAAAGTATATTCTTTACCATATATATTTATATTAATTTTCTTGGGATGGGATATGTTATTCCATATCCTCATTACTATATATTTTATTTCCTAATGATGAGATACCCATTTCTCTCTGATCAACCCATTTTATGAATTTTTATGTGACATCGTTATGATGCCAAAATTCTATAAGGGGTCATCTCCTTCTCCCATTTATTCATGAATCTTCTTCATTTTATGAAATTTTATTTTTAATTACTAATGTTGGGGTGTGTTTTTACACATTCCTCATTCTGAAAATATTTTGTCTAAATTACGATAGACCCATTTCACTCTCATTTATCCCTCCCATGAACATTTACGTGGCCCTGTTAAGCTATCGAAATGTCACCATGGGAATCCATGCCAAAAAGAATGTATAATGAATACCCATACCCAATTCCTATCAAGGGTGTCCAACTTTATGTACATATACTCATTTTATTAGGGAATTGCATGTATTTATTCCACAATCCATGTCAGTGGAATAAAATATGACGATGAATGAATCCATGTTTTATGATCTATCTAGAAAACTTAAGCATGAGAATGAAACAAAAGTGATGGGTGTTCCAAGAATTATATAGTTCTCCAATGAATTGGGTAATGTATAGTATCATTGTACATAATGTTGATATATAGAGTGAACATAATTCCTTTATGGGACTTTGTCTATTATGATGTCTTGGTAGTTATCCTTGACCAATGTTTATGATGCAGTATTTTAAGTTGTTTCTACTTTTCTTATATTATGATTATCATGCTATATCATGACTTATTATTCATATTGTTTTTATGCCCCATTTTTATTCCTATTTTTTAACATGCATTATCTTCTTCATTTTATGCCTTGTTTATTACCTTACCTATCTTTATAGCTCAGCCCTTTATTATGTTTGTCCCTTGGTTATCCCATGCAGTTTTAAATTTGATGGAATATTATGATCATGTCAAGGAAGTTTTTAATAATGTTTTTGTATCCTATGTTATAATTTGTTATGTAATGTACATAATTCCCAAATACCCTAGACTTATCTATATTCTGGGTTGTATTAAGTGTAATTTTATGTAATGAATCATCAATTAATGTTTCATAAAGAGTTGGGTTCTTATAGGTGGTATCAGAGAAAAAGTTTAGTTATTTTTGGGATTAGGATTAGAAAAATCTAGTGAATTCATTAGGGATAAGACTAAGTATAAGAAAACATCAAAAAATTCTAGTTATTATAGAGAAAATAGTTTATCTAGAAAATAAATTCCTGTCTGGATACTACAAGTAGACATGGTTTTCACATAGATGTACTTATGGGTAAGAACTATAAAAAGGTGTCCTGAGCCAAACTCTGGGTAACCTAGTATATGAAAATGGGCCTTACTGCACACCCAGTTTGAAATTATCAGGGGATAATCTTTACAAAATTCATAACCTAATTATGAACCATTATTAAGGGAAAATGACCATAAGAGTATATGTTATGAAATAGATCATGTATAACAAAAACTGAAGTCTAAAAATTCATAAGTTAAGGAAATAAATTTAAGTTCTGTGTTATCCATTTAATTTCATTAAATTCACCTTTATGTGTTTAAAATTTAAAATATACTGAAGCCTATTTTTTCCTTTTCTTTCTAGACAATAGATGGAAATAGTAGGAATTGGGTAAAAAATCAATGTGAAGGAAATATGATGAGTTACCCAATGAGATGCCCAACCTGATGGGAGAAAGAATCACAAACTTAATGATAACACTCTCTCAACTGATATGGGTTTTGAATAGAGACTTGGATCATGAGGAACATCTAAATCCCCCTAAAAGAGAGAAATTTGAGATCAATTTCTTTATGAGACAAAGCCCTCTGACTTTCAAGGGATCATATGATTCCTTAATTGCAGAACAATGGTTTAATTCCATTGAGAATATATTCTCTATCTTTCAATGTTCTAAATAAGGGAAGGATCTTCTGAATGTTTATCATATAGAGGGTGAAGCTGATTAATAGTGGAAATTGATAAAAAATATAAATCCTGAGAATGATATTAAAGAGATGGAGTGGAAGGATTTCTAGAAAACGTTTTTTGATAAATATTATCTGCACACTCTATATATTAAAATGGAAAGATATTTCCTTTCCATTAAGAAAAAAGATGACGAATCTATTGGGGTGTGTAAGGAAAATTTCACAAGAGTTGCACCATAAGCCTTTGGATTTGTCGTTACCCCTAAATTCAAGGTTGACTGCTTCATTGGTGGCATAACACCTAGTCTAAGAAAATTCTTGGAGATTTGAGAATTTGATAGCTATGAGGAAATTTTCTAATGTTCCCTCAATATTGAAATGAAGATTAGAACATTTCACGGGAATCATGGGGATAAGAAAAAAAGTGGATTTTTATTTTGGTGGTCTGATGGAGAAATCTATCAATGCCAAGATATTATAACACCCCACTTGTCAAAAGTTCGGAAAGAAGAACCGAAGAAATTAATTAAATAGGACGAAGAAATGATTTAGGTATGGGAAGGAAAGGAACCTAGCTAGATATTGTCGAAACAAGAAACCCGCTATTACGATGGAGTAAAGGAATGATCTGGTCAACCCTCAATTCATTTTCCATTACTACAACTGCAAGGAATCAAGGAACTTTTCAAAACAATTGAATAAGACAAGGGTTTTCAGAGACGACCAACAACCTCCAGGGAAGAAAGATTGAGTTTTTCCATCACTACCATTGAGTTTGATTCCAAAAATGAAGTGGTTAAAGGTATGTTAGTCATTCATTCAAGAATAGTGAACATACTTTTTGATTCTTTTTCTATGCATTCCTTCATACCATGGAATTTTTCTAAGACTATTTAAACACCTCCATAATGCATGGAGGTAGAAATATTAGTGAAAATGGAAAATGGGGAAATTATTTCATGCCAAATATATAACTCCTCCCCTGTCAATATTTATGGGCTGAATTTCCAAGAAAACCTTTTCATACTCCCTTCGGTAGAATATGATGCAATTCTGGGCATGGATTGGCGTTCCCTATATAGAGCCAATATAAATTTTTGTGAGAAGTAAATCACTCTCCGTATTGTGAATAAACCCTTGACTCTATACAAGTGTAGGGAGGAGGATGAATATTTTTTAGCACTTTAAACTCAAACATGGATATTATTTATATATGATAAAGATTATCTAGCTCAAATGATTGGGTCTAAGGAAAGAAATATCCTTGAAAAAAATTCTTTTTGTGAGGGAATACATTGATGTGTCTACCATGAAATTTTATGGTCTTACTCTTAGTTGAGAGGCTGAATTTTCAATCAAGATTATACTTGGTATGTTTCCATTTTCCATGAATCCATATAGAAAGGCTATTAAGGAACATGAGGAGATGAATAAAAAACAATATGATAATCTGGATATAATGTTCATATTCCAAAGTGCTTCACCAGTGGGTGCACAATTCCTCTTCACCAAGAACAAGGATAGGTTAATGAACCTTTGCATCGATTAACATGAGCTAAATAAAATAAAAATTAAGGAAAAGCATCCTCTAACACAGATTTATGACTTGTTTGATCAACTATGTGAAGCACAATACTTCTCCTAGGTGAATCTTCGGTCAGGATATTACCATGTAAGGCTGAAAAAAGAAGATATCCCCAAGACCGCTTTTCGTATAAGGTACGAGCACTATGAGTTCATAGTAATTCCATTCAAACTCACTAATGCTCCAGTTATCTTCATGGAATTAATGAATAAAGTCTTTAGATATTACCTTGAATTTTTTTTGGTAGTCTTTATATCTGATATTCTAATATACTCCAAAAGTAAGGAGGAGCATGAGAAGAATCTGAGTACTGTGATAAAGACCTTACGAAAGGAGAATTGTTCTGAAAAGTAAAAAATGCGAGTTATGGTTAATGAAAGTTTATTTATTAGGGAATATCATTACAAACAATGGGATATTAGTATAATATTCAAATACATAATCAATTTAAGGATGGATAAGGCCAATATATGGGACATATATCTATATTTTCCTTGGGTTTTCTGGGTATTATCCTTAATTTTTGAGAAATTTATTTTAATTCTCAAACCCTCTAACTAAGATAACTCGAAAGGGAGTCAAGTTTTCTTGGAATGATGAATATGAAGAAAGATTCAAGGAGTTGAAAAGTAGTCTTATCACTTCACTTGTGCTCACACTAACCACAAGTGAAGAGATTTTTGTTGTATTCAATGATGATTCAAAGAAGGGCTTGGGTTGTGTGTTAATGAAAAATGAAAAATTCATATCCTATGCTTCAAGGAAGTTGAAAGTTCAAAAGAAAAACTACCCAATGCATGATCTGGAGTTGGATTTAGTGTTCTTCACTTTAAAATTATGGCATCATATTATCTTTGGGGAGAAGTGTGAAATATTTAAGGATCACAAATGAATCAAGTATATATTCACACAGAAAGAGATGAATGTACACCAACGAAGATAGTTAGATATGATCAAGGACTATGAATGCACAATTCACTACCATATTAGGAAAGTGAATAAATTGGAAAACAATCTAGGAATAAAGGATACGAAAATTCTATCATTGATGAGAATTGAGAGGGATCTAATCTTATTTGATTTGGAAATGATGGACATGGGAATTATAATGGAATGAACACCTACGATCCTTTCAAAAATTATTACTCAACCATATCTTATGAAGAGGTTAAAGGATGCTCAAAAGGATGATGTAGGAATTCAGAAGAAAGTGTAAGTTAGAAGAAAAAGTAAACACTTGGAGATTAATGTTAATGAAGAATGAGATGTAAGATTTGGATCATGACTATGTGTACCATCAAATCTTGATCTAAATAAGGATTTGTGGATGATGCACACATTTTTACCTTCTATATACATCCTGGAATCACAAAAATGAATTGATATCTCTGAGAACACTATTGGAGGGACAATATAAAGAATGAGATTAATGAATATACAATAAGATGTCTTGTATGTCAGCAAATGAAGGTGAAAGAAAAAAGTCTAAGGGGATGATAAAACCATCAAACATACGTACATTGAAATGGGAAAACATAACCATGGACTTTTTCACTTGAATTATGAATAAATACAAGAGAAAAAATGCTACCAAAGTTGTGGTGGATCATCTTATAATGAATGCAAGATTAATTAAAATTTGAGAGGATTTAAAATTGGTTTAACTTGCACAAATATACACTGGAGAAGTGGTAAGGAAGCATGGAGTACCACTATCGATTGTATCTAATTGAGATATGAGATTCACCTCCACATTCTTGAAAAGTATCCAACATGATCTAAATATTGAGCTGAAATTTAGTACGGCCTATCATAGCCAAACTTATTTCCAATATGAGTAGACTATATAGACACTTTATGTCATGTTGAGAGCATTCCCAAATGAATTCAAAGGAGGATGGAATCAATATATTCCTCTGATTTAGTTCTCTTATAAAAATAGTTTCCACTTGAGCATAAAAATTGATCCTTATGAAGACCTATATGGGAAGTGGTGCAGGACACCTATATTCTTGGATGAAGTTGGGGAATGAAAACTTCTTTGTCCTAAAATGGTTTAGGAAATAATGGAAATGTTTAAGACAATTCAGAAATATTTCAAGGCTACTCAGAGTCGACAGAAGAGCTATGCTAATAATAATTGATGAGATCTAGAGTTTGATGTTGGAGACATGGTATTAATTTGAATATATCCATGGAATAAATTGATGATATTTGGGACGAAGGGAGAGCTTAATCCAAGATATGTCAGCCCCTTCGAGATCCTTGATTGCATCAGAGTTGTGGCCTCCCGACTTGCACTCCCCCATAAGCTATCTCAAGTACATGATGTATTCCTTTTATACCTATTGATAAATTACATACCAAAACCTTCTCATGTACTCAATCAAGAGGCGGTACCCTTGGAGAATGGGTTATCCTATAAAAAGAAGTTGGTGAAGATATTAGATCATAGTGAAAATGTTCTATGAAATAAGACAATTCACCTGGTCAAAGTGTTATAGAGAAACAAAAAGTTTGAAGAAGAAATGTGGGAACCAGAAGAGGTGATTAAATAGAGTTACCATTATCTCTTTTATTGTGGGAAATGAAAATTTCATTGGAAAAAATTCTTAAGGGAGGAAGTTTGTAATGACCCAAACTTTTATAAATAAAATTCCCATCTTATTTTAATTAAATGTATTATCATGTAATATGGTTATAGAAAACACATTCACTTATTTTGTTTTATCCTAGAAATTTTAAAAGATAATTATATATCATTACTTTTGTTAATATATCCAAAGAATAGCTATCCTATGATATTTTTTAAATTTAGGGGTTTAAAAAATCCAATTGAAACAAAAAAATAAAGGAATGGCCTCAACCAATAGGATCATACCCTACGATTCCCATTTATTGAATCTTTCAATAGAGATAGAATATCTAGTATTTTACCTTGACCAATATAAATACTAGATATAATAACTTAATCATGAGTGAAACCGTTTACGAGAGACATTCAAACCCATTGGGATCACGACCCAAACCATATACACTAAACCACCCCAAGAAAATCCCACATTCATGCACCTTACTCTTAGTTAATTTACTAGTGTATTAAAGGGATATATATCAAAAACCTAGAAAATTTATTATGTATATTATCATGTATAGAACAATGAATATATTTTCATCACATTATAAATCAATTTTATTTTGATACTATAAAACACCAATAATTTTTTGAGTAATATTCAAATCAAATTAAGGAATTTATTATGATGGATTAACATACTTTTGAAATAAATAATATTTTAATTAAATATTATCATTAATTTTTTTATTAAATATAATTTATCATTTAATTTTCATGATGTCAAATGCAATTTTTATAAGGGTTCAAAAACTGTTATCATTAAGAAATATCATTTCTCAAAAAATGATGATTCTTATTTTAAATGTGAAAATAACCATAATTAGAAAATTGTTTTGATAAAATGAATATTTTTTTGGAATCAAAATGTCTAAATTATCCAATAGTTTATTTTCCATAATTTTCCAAGATAGTTGAATTTTCATGTAAATATTAAATACTGGATAAATATATGGTGTGTATTATGACATCATAATGACCAAAAATAGATGTAATAAACACAATAATGGGTAAACTCAGAAATATATATATTTTCCCCTTAAAATAATGTTATTTTTTCTTTATTTTATTAATTTTATAAAACCTTTATGAATCCTCCAAAACAAATAATTTATTTTAAAATTGTAAATTCATTTCTTTAAGAGTGTGACTCAGCTACACATAAGTAGGGGAATTATTTCAATAATTTTAAACCATTGGATAAAAAAATAATGTAAATATCCCATATTTTGTATAAACCATGGTACAAAACCATGGTAAGTATTTTGGTTTTGGTTATTTTATTATATAGATTCCAAAACCGTATTTTCTCTAATATTAAAGAATTCCTCTCTCTTTTCCTATATTAACCCACCCTAGATCCTATTTATCTTCGCTCAAAATCATTGAAGAACATCCTTAATCTAACTTCCCTTATCTGGAATTCTCTCAAGTCACAAAAATATCTCCATAAGACCCATCTGAATCTTTTAGAGTCACACACTCAAGTAAGGGATCTTTTCCTTTCTCATATTTATTAAAGTATCTTATTTACCGCATGTATTTTATATTCATTTTATTATGAGGGGATATGTTATTACATATCCTCATTAATATCTATTTTATTTCCAAATGATCATATACACCTTTATCTCTCATCAAACCATTTTATGAATTTTTATGTGACGCTATTATGTTGCTGAAATTCTGTAAGGAATCTTCTCTTTCTCCCATTTATTATAGAATATTCATCATTTTATGCCCTTTTATTTTCAATTACAAATGTTGGGGTGTGTTTTTACTCATTAGCCATAATTACCATATGATGTATAAATGAATTTATACCCCTTTCACTCTCATTTATCCCTCCCATGAACATTTATGTGCCCCCTTTATGCTGTTAAAATTTCACCATAGTAATCCATACTAAAAACAATTTGTAGTGATTACCCATACCCAATTACTAACAAGAGTGTTCAAATTTATGCACATATAATCATTTTATTAGGGGATTACATGTATTTATTCAACAATACATGTTATTGGAATAAAATATTATTATGAATGAAACTATTTTGTATGATTTATGTGGGAAAATTGAGCATGAGAATGAAATGAAAGTGAGAGGTGCACCTGTAATTATATAGCGCTACAATGCATTGGGTAATGTTTAGTATCATGGTATATCATTTTGGGATAGGGATTGATCCTAATTTATTTATGGTACTTTTTCTATTATGATTTATTGGTATATTTCCTTGAATTATGTTTATGATGTAGTGTTTTAAGTTGTTTTCATATTTCCCGTGTTATGATTATCATGTTATATCATGTCTTATTATTCATGTTCCTTTTATTCCCCATTGTTATTTCTCTTGTGTAACATGTATTATATTCTTCATGTTATTCCTTTTTTATTTATTTATTGGGATTTATAGCTCACCCCTTTCTTATATATGTCCCCAAGATATCCCATGAATTTTTATGTTCGATGGAATATTATGATCATGTCAAGGAAGTTTTCAATAATGTTTTTTATATCATGTTATAAGTTGTTATGTAATATCTAGTTCCTAAAGAAACTATAATTCTTGATATTTTGGGTTAAATTAAGTGTAAGTTTATGTAATGAATCACAAATTAATGTTTACTAAAGATAAAAGTTTTCATAGGACCTCAAACCAATCCTGAACCTCTAGTATTTAAGTTAGTTATTAGAAAAAAGATTGGGTGATAAGTGAACTAACTAGTAGAAACAGATAACATGCTCCATAACTAAATTCTCCCTTTGATAGAAGGTTAAAAATTATTAATTCTTCACCAATATCAATGTTTCAAGATACAATTATTTATTTAAAACCTTCTTCAATGCAGTCTAGGAGAGATATTTATCCAACTTGGCTCCCAAAATAAATCATCACCACCTCCTTCTCGACCCCTCAAGCATGTATATAATCATACTCACCTTGGAGAATTATATAGTTTTTAGGAAGTGGTAAATCATCTCAATCCTCTCAATCTATTATTATTATTTGCATGGTCCCTTATCACCATGAAAGATCAGTGAATAATAATTAGTGAACTTTGAGGCATGATCTAACTTCCATTTAATTTCAACACCAACTACTTGGACCAATTACTCTATCATTTGGACTATAATTTCCACCAATACTGAGTCCACAAGATTATTTTCCTATGTGTATTTCTCCACAAATTCATGTGTAGATTTCATAGATAGTTTTTTTAAGGATACATATTTTATAAAAAAGAGTATGGAAATCATAATTATTGAAATTATATTCCATTATCATTAACCAAAAATTAGAGGAATGAATCCAAAATTCTACAATGATAAATAATGATGATAAATAACCACATACTTCCCATGGTTACTAGATATCTGTCATTAATGTGTGCCGACTAGGTAGAATCTCACACTACCTCTCAAGTTTTGATGGTCTTATCTCTAGTTTATAAATAACCATTTAGATATAATAGGGTGATACTGAAGAATGAGTGCATGTTTTAATGATAACCTGACAATTTGATACTAATTTTTAACAAACCAACCCGGGTCAACCCATAATGTCACATGACTTGGCCCGCCATATGGTATGAATCATGTTCTTGATCACCATGGTCTAGAGATAGAAACTAGTGTATCATACAAAGAAACATGGAAATTATTTCTCCCTCAATAGACATGTGATAAGATAAAAACAATCAAATTATCACAACAGATATCTAAAAATAAATCATATTTCAAAACAAACAAAACATAAAGGTAACAAATAATAAGTATATAATAAGGTATAAATGAAGAGACTAAAATAAAATCAATATGTAACATGAAGAAATCCATGGTTCCACCTACATGCGATCATATTTCACCACCATCCCAACCCACCATAAGGAAAAATGATCTAGGAGATCTGTCCTCCACATGGAACTCTTTCTTTTACCCATGTACTACAAAACCAAGTCTAGAAATTACTAAAGTAAAAAAGTTGGCTATGGGAACTGTATTTATATAGGATAACACAACTAATATATTCAATTTATATCCACATGAATTTATTATTTATTGTATAAAAAACATTTATAAAAATTTACCAAAGAAATAATTATATGATTTTAAAATAATCCTTCAGTTTTCTTTTCAAAAGCATACAATATTCAAATAAAAAAAGTAATATTACACAACATAAATCCATAATAAATAATTAGATGAATAAAATAGGTTTTTAAGCTTCAATATCCATATCAAGTGGAAACTATGTATATTAAATAAATATTTATGTAATGTATCCACAAAGAACCAATCGACAATCCATGATACAAGGTTACACACAACTAAGACACACGAAGGAACAACATACAACATAATTTAATCCTATAGTCTAAGAACCTTAGTCCCCCAATAAGGTTATTCACTAGAAAAAAATTTATTAAAGGAACCAACACTTGTGATAGATTAATCCACTAAGGATCGTCTATGTTTAGTTTTCCCCATACACCTAGGTATCCCAATTTTCTATACACATCATCATTACTTTTCAAGAAAAGATGGCCCACATTTCACAAAATATTTTCTATAGTGATGAAACATTTATTCCATTCATGAAAAAAACTCCCTTTCAAATTCATCTATAACAAATTCCATAAAATCCATATTTAACATTAAAAAGCATTTTTTTTAAAAATCCCTTTTGAAAATAATTTCATAGATAAAAAAGATCATATCTCCTCTCATGGATTTAAAATCCTCAATTTCATAAATCAAAATAAAATGGAATCATAAGAACATAGAGCATGCCAAGGGATACACCATAATATTGAGGCACCTACCTTAAGAGAAATGAAAAAATTACTTCCTCTATGTTCAGTGATGGGAGAGGAACAAATATGGTCCTCACGAACCCATATTTACAAAGTGAAATCCCAAGAAGAAGGGAATTACCGTATGACATTATTTGATGAAAGTTGAACACATAAATACCTTTATTGGAGCATGATAAATCTGAAAATTTATCCAAATAGAGGATAATGATCAGTTTAATATACGGTAATTGAGTAAAGAGGTGCATTAACCCCCCCCCCACTATGGTTTCATTCTGTTGGAGTATCCACTCTAGGATGATCAGGTTCCATATGGGTGTTTCAAAATTTTGAAACAAAAATCACCATGACTAGGTGTTTTCTTACAAAAATGCAGTGACTTTATGAAAGAGGCTGATCACAGTGTGGTGTAGAAATTGAGGCCATTTTTATCCACCATTCCCTCCACCGTGGAATGATTGTGGATATAATGGATGTGGTGTATATGTAGACTCCACACAGTTAATATTGAAGACCACACCTAGAATTGAGCATAATATGTTTGAAAATTTTACACTAGAGTGCCAAATTCACACCACGGCCGGGGGTCTTACCCATTTTAAACCAAAATGGCCAAAAACTATTTTTTAAGACCCAATGAACCTCATACACCTCTCAAAACGAAATTAACTAACCAAGGCTCAAAAGAAAACATACCTATGACTTGAATGGATTCATATCATCACTCTAAACTGATGCAAACCATTTACTCATATTCATTTTCCTTTACATAGGTCCCTATAAAGTGTTATATTTGGAAACAAATGGAAACTAATCTAGAATCAATTTTTTTATATAAATACCTTTAGTTGATTCATTATTATCCTCCACTTAGATATTTTTTCTATAATTATTCCACACATATTAGTTAATTTGGAAAACATTTTTAGTGATTTGGTGACTCACTTATTCATGAGTTAATCATGGTTTCCCTATATAGTCAAAACATGGGAATTGAATTAGTCTATAATCTGAATCATTAATGAAATAAAAATACAAAAATAATTAAAACTCATTATAAAACCCATTCTTGATCCAATTATCATTATATATCCAAATTTAAACTGTTATAATATAAAAAATAATATTTTTATTAAAAATGAGGGATTTAATTAACAAAAATTGTAATGAAATTTGAAAACATTATTACAATTTTGATTTATGAACACTAGTCATTACAGAATAAAGTATGTTTTAGTAAATTTTATGAAATAAAAAATTTATTTTCTATTATCATTGAGTTTTTGTTAATAAAATTAGAGATAATATCATACACCTTATTTACTTTAAAAAATAAAACACATGTTAAAATTTTCGTAAATTTTCTTCATTAATGAGAAAACACATTTTCAAAAGATATGTTAAAAATATGATAAAATTATTCATGACACTTTAATATGTATTATGTAAAGAACATCTAAACTATTCCTAATATTTTCAAAAGATATGTTAAAAATATATATTTCTCATTTAGAAAGCTTAAAAAAATTCATTTTAATATTAAAAGGAATACTAATAAATAAAATTATTTAAAAAATATGAAATTATCTTGAAAATTATTATAAAAACATTTATTAAATATATTTATAATATTAAAAAATAAAATTAATAAATTTCTAAAAAATAGCATACCATGATATTAGAAATAAATTATATAAAATATTATACTAGCCATAATTTATAAATTTAAATATCAAACACATAAATTTATTTTCATTTATAATTCATATTTACTTAACATTAAATCATCGTATCATTAATCAGGGAAACCATAACATGTAAATTAAATTTTAAAAAACTTTTAAGTATTTTTATATGACCACAATGATATCAAAATAATATAAAGAACATCATATAGAAAATAAAACAATTCATATAAGTTTTATAAATATATAATTTATCTACATATCATAAAATATCTCATACAAAAGTAATAAAATTATATTCAATTTATATGTAACATTAAAAAAACCTCAAGTTGATCCCTATGTTTAATAAAAACTCACCATCTATCAAACATTAAATTAATAGGTATATAAGAATACATACCTAATAAAAAACTATTGACAATGATATAATAAAGGATGATAGGTGAAAAATTCCTAAATTATAAATAAAGGTATTGTTTTCATCACAAATTGGGGGAAGGTGTTCATCTATTCAAGATGTTTTTAGGGAGAAACTTTTAGATGTTGAGGATGGTTATAAGGTGGAATATGTGAGGATAATAATATAAAATTAAATAGGATTAGTTATTAAAGTGGTAGAATTGGGGTAGGAGTAGAAAAAATAATTTTATGGGAATATTAGGGGATGTGGAATGGGGTTGACTGAATAATATGTTTATTTACCCCAGTACTGTGAGAAATTAAAACTATGGTAACATGTCACCTATTCCCATTTTATACTATGACCATGGAAATAAGACACTCAAAAATGGAATATATCCATGATCTATAAGTTAATATGGCTATATTCTACTCTACTACCACGGTCAACTAAAAATCTAAATATTGGACTATGGCTTCTAGCTGTGTTAGACAAGTGAGTGTGAGAAAATTGTTTTTCAAACATTAAGTGTCCAAGATTTGTTAAATGTATTCAAATGGAAGTAATTTGAGTTAATGTTTTATATTTCATCATGATACATGTTAGTTATGAAATGAGCATGATAGTTATGAAAAATTAAACTTGTGGTAAATTACTTTTTGGACTAGTTTAATAGTTTAAGTATCTTTTAAGGACTGATATATAATTAACGAAATTTTAAAATGAGTATAAAAGTTTATTTTAGAACTAATATGAGAGATTTTATCCCATTACATTAATCTTATCTCATTATTATCATTCTATTAATATCTAGATAGAGAAAGAAAAAGAAAAAACACAATTGATCTGGATTATTCTTAATGAATCACGTTTTTCACAATCAATAGATCGTATGGATATTGAGCATAGAAAATTGGGATCAACTAATTGAATGAGTTATCATTTAATTTATATTTCTCATTTTAAACTCTATTTTACTTTTTATATGAGAGATACTGGGTACTAGTACGTCAGATCCAGTGTTAAGACACAAATTTGTGTAAAAATTTTAAGAACACAAATTATGAATGCATTCACTATGTCCTCATTCATTTATTTCCACTAAAATTTTAAATTAATATTCTTCCATGAAATTTTATTGATCATATTTTTAAATAATATTTTTAATGAAATTTTACAGTAAAAATATTTAGTGAAATATTCATCTGAATTTTATATTGAACTTCTACAGTTCTATTTTTTATTAAAAATTTTCAGAGTGGATTTTCAATGAAATTTTCATTTGAAATTTTATAGTTGGATTTTCCACTGAAAATAACTAGTCAAAATATAACCTATTATTGTTTATTTTATTTTTCATAAATTTTTTCGAATATATTTTTAGTGTCATTTTTACTAGAATTTTTTAGAAAAATTTTCACCTTGTGTTTTATAGTTACATTTTTTAATGATATTTTTTATTAAAATTTTATAATGGAAATTTTCCAGTGGAATTTTCCATTGGAATTTTCATGTAAAATTTTTTGTGGTATTTTCTAGTGAAATATAAAAAAGATTTTTTATTGAATTCATTCACTGAGATTTCAAGGGAAATTTCCCCCTCAATATTTTGTAATTTATTTTTCAGTGAAATATTCCTATTTAATTTTTTAGTAATATATTTGACTTGTAATTTTAACTATATTTTTCTTATATAATTTTATTTTCTCTATAATTTTATTATCAATAAACATCCTTTCTAGAACCCCTCATGATATGGATATGAAGGAAAGTGTGTCTTCTAAATCCTTCCTCCAATTGGATGTAGGGTATAATCCTTCACTAAGGGTGTTAAAACACACATATGACAGGAATTTCCATTATAAATATCTGAAACAAAATAGAAAATCCACCAATAAACACAATAATATAAAATGAATTAAAAAAACATAGTCCCAATACTAATTTTAGTGACATAAATTTGTTTAAAGTCTTCCAAATAAATACCAAAAGTTAAATCCTACAACACCAACGTGTGCCCAATGGCCTCTACATCACAAGCTTATAAGTCATGATCTAATCACTAACCCCATCCTACAAATTAATAAAAAAAGATAGAAAATAGTGGTAATTATACAAGTATACTTAGTAGGATCCTCCCAAAAACTCTCATGAAAATATAGAAGAATTATACTAAATCCTTTATGAATAAGCATTGAAACCAACTCATTACCTAATCTAAGTCATCTACAGTCTTATCCTCACTATGTATCACTCACATATATCCACATATATGTATATTAATGAAATTATCAAAATAATATAAGGAGAAAGGAACCACACACCCACTTTTTAACTATACTATTCACCCTCATGTCCTAATGACAAAAATCTTGAACCTCTCACCCCTTCCATAACCTCATATCCATATGCCACATAACTATATCACAACCATAATCTGTATACCACTGCCACATACCACATACCATAGTCACATGAAATATACCACTATTTCATACCACATACCACATCTCTAACACATAAATACTCTACTTCCTCATCACCACATCCCTACATACCATAATATTGGGCCACCATAGACTATATCATATATGAGAGGTAGAGTGGGGAATTGTGAGTTGTCATCCAACTGTGTCACCCAAATCCTAGATGTAAGGGGTACACTCAAAACCCAAAACCTCATATGGTTTTCGATCATGTTATTTTTATCAGGTAGTGGTGAGTAATAAATAATAAAAAGTACAATGAATATATAGAAAATCACTATACAACAACCTAAAGGTAAAATACCTAACACAATTCCTCTACAAGAATAATCCAATGCCACAACATCAACTATTGATGCTACTAAAACATTAAAACTGATACTATGAGAAAATAACACCACCTCACAACAATAATCATCATCCAATTTCATATTTTCCCATTTATCTTAATTTATTAATCATTTACCGGGGACACATTTTGTTAGCCTTATAACAATTTTATTTACTTTCCATACCACATAATCACCTACCCATTTATAATTTAGTCACTAATTTTTATTACATACCTCAATATTCAATAATTCTAGAACATTATAATCCCACAAAACCATTCCACTTTAATTTAATCATTTTATTCATTAATTTATTCTAGAATAATTTTACATATTTGGGAATCTATAAAATTTTACCAAATTGAACTCTCTATACAACTGTAACAATGACCAAAATATCAAAAATCAACCATGTCAAACTACTATTATAACAAAAATATATATTATCACCCCTTAATCCACTACAAAAAACCAACCATACTAAAATCACCTCAACCAAAAAAGAATAAAAAAGTAGTCACAATAATAAGAAAGAATAAAAAGACCTCATTTATTCATGATTAATTACATATTTATTAATTTATACTAAATAATATCAATATTAATTCCATATTTTTACTTCCACTTTTCTTTTCCTTCTTTAAACATTTCATCCTATTTACAAGTTAAATCATATCAATTGTAACATTAGATCACTATGTTATACTTAAAATGACAATCAATTAAATAAGAAATCAATAATAATAAATAAGAATGTAAGATACACTTATATCATTTCTAAAATTCCAATTTAAAATATAGTTATTATATTCATTATTTTAATTATAACTCTTTACCTAAAGAAAAAATACAGTAGTTCTAGATTTATCAAAATTAAAATAGAGATCTTAAGAATCCCCTACCACCAATGAAGATTCAATGACACAACACCAAAGTGGATAAGAAATATGATATCAAACATTGAAAAACACATAATTATCTTCCAAAAAACAAGAATAAAAAAATACACCATAAAAAATTTAACCAAACATGAAAAAAACTAAGTAAAATCTCTTACAAGAAGAATAAATTAAATAAAATGAGATAAATAGAACCTTGGATAAAAAACCAAATCAAAAAATTATAAATACTTACACTATGAATGAAAAATAATATTAAGGATGATCTATAAGGATGCATAGGGTTTGCAGAGTTCTAAAGGAAATTAATGAAATTTTATAAGATACTTGAATTTATAATTAAAAAAGAGGTTTCAAAAATCATGTCATGACACCTAGGGTTACAATGTAATGGGTTCAAGTCAACCAAACATATAAAAACCATGACATGAATATCCTTTAAAAATCTCCCTTAAAATCATAAATGACCATTCAAAACATATATAACCAAATAACTTTATGGTGAAATGAGTTTTGTTATTCTATAATGTGTAAATCCCCAAACTTAAGAGTGTAAAAATCAGTACCCATTTATTTACAAAACTAAATTCATTATCTAATTCAAAAACCACATTGAAATCATGATAGTGAAACACCAACCATCAAAACATAGTCATCTGAATATATAAATTTCAGAATTTCACAACTCAAGCTTCATGGTGCAACAAAACACCTTATGCCACAACCAATAAAACCATGGTGGAAATTCTCAGATGAAATTACCTAAAATACTATTCTAATTCATCTCCACTATTCAAAATAATATGGTGTGACATATCCTCTCAGGACATTACTTTACTTTCAATTTAATTTTTCAGTTAAAATCCATTTTTTTTCTTCCCTTCACCCCAATAACCATTCCCAAGAATATTTAACACTATGGATCTAGAAATTAGAGATTTAGGAATTCCTACACCTCATAAATAGATACCTCTCAAATAATTATCATCCTGAATAATCCAAACCAAACCAAATCACGATTATTTAAATTAGAGAGGCATTGTTAAATAACCTAAACACCAATAACAAATCCAACCTTGGATCCTAGTGTGATACAATGAGAAAAACTATAATTAAAGAAAGACTATTGAAATACTCTACTTGAGAGTACTAATATATTCCTAATATAAACTCTTCAAATATCATTAATCAATTACTACCCCAAGCTAGTTACCCAACACATTCAACTGATTAAACACCATGAAGGAATTAAAAATATGATCATTATTGTGGTACAATAAATAATTTTTCTACTTGAACACCACTATCCTTGGAGACATATTAAATTCTAACAATTTATTTCATCGCACCTGTGGCCCTACCAGTGTAAGGTGTGACATCCCAACCTCAGTGCCACACACCGGTTCCCCAAGATGGTTTTCTACATGACCTCAGGTGCTCCTCCTCATATGCTAGATGATTATGACTAGTATATAGGGTCTAATATCAATCATGAGAAGACTATACCCCCTTTATCAGAGTAATACACCAAAAAAATAAATAATAAATAACCAAATGATACAAACAATAACCAATTCAAACCAATATCAATTTATGATCAAAAAAAGAATACAATATCAAAAAATGAAAGTAGATATGTCAAGAAAAGTATGTTTCAAGTGTTGAAATTAACAATATAAAATAAATATACTGAAAAATCTAGGCATTTACCGAATCACATCTAGTTCCCTTATCCATGATTCATCCCAAATAATCCATCTAACACATATCATTTTCCCTTATTCTATCCTATAAACATGAAGTCTATTCATGTATCGATTAGGAAGCCTGAGTAGGGTGTGAGTACAATTGAGTAGGCCACCACCAATGACGTCTAAAACAATACCTAGTTAATAAAAGTGTATGTTGGTGTATAAGGAATATATTAAAATTTATAAGTAAATAGTTATCTCATTTATTATTCTTTAAATTAACGACATAAAATCCTAGGTTCCCAAGAACACCCAAACCATAATACCTTCTTTGTCGCATTTCGGAGTCTAAACCAAATCAGGTAATCAATTCACAATTCATTATTACACATGGGAATTCCTAATCCAGTTCATTTCAATTTATATTATGTCAAATTGGAACCATGGTCCAATGCACACATTTTGGGCCTAGATCACCATTACTAAGACCCCATGGGTCTTTCAAGTAATAGTTCATGATCCACAACTCATTTATCAAATAATCACACAAGTGAGATTTTGATGCACCAGACCATGTCCCACACTCATTTATCGCTATGGGATTTTGATGCAACAAACCATGTTCGACACACAAATATCAATTTATAGCACAATATCCCATATATCACATCATTAAAGGTAAATCATAATTAAACCCATTATCACATTTCACATCATGAAATTCCATTTCAATTATCAAAACAAATCATGGTCAATAATTTAATCACATGGGAATAATATGAAAAAATCACCATTATTTTATTTATCAACATTTATTAAAATATTTTGTTAACCCATTAAGGTTAATCCAATAATCACATAATTCCCATAGTCAACTAATTCATATAAATATTAATTTACCAATTACACCAACTTATTAATTAACAATATGAACATTCAATTAATCAATCAATTCCATAGTCATTAAATCCATTAATTAATTCAATAATTAATTTGACCAATTCTAAAATCATACAATATAATTAATTAATTAATTAATTAATCAATTAATCCAATTAAAAAATTTAACAATATCAATAATTTCCACTAACTAATTCATGATTTATTTAATACAATTAAACTAATTCTAATTGTCCTGAAGTTAACCCAATTCACAATTACTTGGAAATTACATTAAATAAATTTTATGATTGTATACATCAATTTATCATTTAATTTTCTCAATTCAAGATTCAATTTCCAATTATTCCAATTGAAATTTACCAAATCATACACAAAATTTTAATTCAAGACTATGGGATTTTGAATTTATACCACCTACCTCAAATCGTTGATGAGCGATCGCCCAAAAAAAATACCCCAAATTGAAATGGAAAGGTCAAACCCATGACAACGAATGAAATCCTGAATTAAATCCAAGAAATAAGATCAAATATATTCTGATTCATCAAAACTATATCTATATCTAAAACCAATAGGGGAAAATATTCATTCAATGGATGAAATAAGAATGAGAAAGATGGAGAAAACCACATGGTATATGATTCACATACTATGAGAGGTGAAAATATTTAATGAAGAATTTGAATCATAGATAATGGAGAACCGGAGGGATTGTTATCTATTCTAGAGCCTTAAAAAATGAGAGAAAATTATTTGGGTCGAGTTTGGGGAAATTTGGGGTTAAGATAGGGGTTCAAGAAATGTTAAATTTAATTTTTGGGCTAATTAGAATTGCATACATAGTTTTTTTGGGAAGGGGCGTATGGTTTTATAAACCGCGTGAATTGACTATGCACCTCTTTTTGGGGGGAGGGGGTTCATGGTTTCTCCTAAGTGGGTGCATTTTTTGACAAACCATGTGCCAAATTTGCAAATAACCTCTATTTGGGTTTTCATGGTTTTCTTGGCTGGGTGCAGGGTTTGGGAAAACTGTTCACCAACCATGCACAACCACTATTCCTTCTAGAATTATCCAATGTTAACCTAAATTTACCCATGATAAAACCCAATAAATAAGTAATCAGAACAAGAAAAAATATAACCTAAAAATGAGGTCAAAAAATCTCCAAAAAAGGCCAAGATTTTATAATATCCCGAACATATAATAGCTCATATTTGAGATGTACTCCTAAGAATCTATAAGAATATAAGGTAAAAATATTAGGCCACAAATACAATATATCTTCTTCCCTTTCCCATGTTTCTCTCTTCACATGACTATGTTTCCACAATACATGAACTATCAGCACGATCTTTCCCCACAACACTTTCTTACTACTATCCAACACACGTATCATGTGTCCATAAAAGGATGCATATGTATTAAGATCAACATAATTCATATCAATCACATTATAAGGGTCATGGTTATATCCTTGTAGTTGTGACACATGAGAAATGTCATGCATAAAAATGTATCTCTATAAAAGATCCAATCATTATGGCACCTGCCCGATTCTACCCACAACCAAAAATAGTCCAAAAAACCTAGTTTATAGCATGAAATATCTATGAATACTTTGGTGACCAAATCTATGTGACATCTGTAGGAAACCACAATCACCCTATGAAACATCTAGGGGTTATTAATGTCAATCATCATATGAAATCTTCCTACTCAGGTCTATAGAAATATACTTTTGAATCGGTTGTACCTGCTCCGATGTCTCTTGCTCAAGACTCGGTCCCAATAACACTGACTCACCTGATTCCATCTAGTATAGAGGGGATCTGCATGGCCTACCATAAAGATCCTTGTATGGTTCCATTTTTATATTTTACTAATAACGTTTATTATATGAGAACTCCAACAAATCTAGGTGCTTCTCCAAAGACCCACTATAGTCTAGGTCACAAGCCCGAAGCATATCCTCAAGCACCTTTAAATTAAGTTTTGACCATCCATCTTTCTATAGGGGGAATAATGTACTCAATAAAACAGATTTACTGAGAAACTTATGTAAGATCTACTAGAATTGTGAGGTAAATTGTGAGTCCTTCTCTAATAAAATACTCCATGGCACCCTGTTAAGACAGACTACATCATGAGCATACATATTCCCCAACCGATCCACTAAAAAAATATCCCTTACCTATAAGAAATTTGGTACCTTTTTAAATGGTCCTCAACCATCTAAATAGTATAATTCTTCTAAGGCAACCTTGGGAGACCCACCACAAATTCCATGGTCACATCATCTCACTTCCATAAAAAAATGGGAAACAATTATAGTAAACCACTAAGTCATTGATGCTTGAACTTCACCTATTGGCTTGTGTAACATCATGTGACAAACCCTACTATTTCATTTTTCATGCCAATACACCAAAACTATCTTTATATGTCAGAGTAAATTTTGGTCACACTAGGATGCACAACCCACTTAGAGGCATGAAATTCACACATCAACTCCTCCCACATGCTCGTAGGTACAAAAAAATGATTCTTGACATAGATGATCACAAACTCATCTATGATCCAATCAGAAGGTGACTCCCCACCTTCAAGTATTTCCCTCAAGGAAAAACATTCTAGATCCTCATACCACCTATCTCCAATCCAGCTCAATAGTGTATTATATAATGAAACTATTACCAGATTCATCTTCTCCTAACCCTCAGGAACCATGACATGAATAACAACGAGAAAATTCTTTTTTTCCACTCTTCAGTAGACTTATGAATTTCATGAGTCTGAGTTTTCCTACTTAAATCATTAACAACATAATTTCCCATACTAGGTATATATGATATCTCAAAATCAAATGACTGTATATACTCAACCCATATCACTGTTGAAGATTCAAGTCCTGCTATGAAAAGATATAATGTAATCCATTATGGTTAGTAGGAAAAGTACATATCTCACCCAATAGATAATGCTAACAACACTTCAACCACTACAGAAAATTCGAGGTTGTTCATAGTGTAATTCTGTTCATGTGGCCTCATCTCCCGAGACCCATATTCTTGAACTCAATATCCCAGAATCAACATTTCCCCAATCCCAATCTAAGAATCATAAAAAAACACAATATATTCCTCCCATGAAACAGGTAGGATCATGATTCTTGTTATTTTGAAATTCTTTTTTGGCTCCTAGAAATAATTCTCATAAGATCCATACCATTAAAACATTACTCCATTTTTGTTAAAACCTGAATGTGGTGCTACCAAGTGGGTAAAGTACTGGATGAACCTTATTCAATATCCTACTAACCCAAAAAAGATATTGATATCCAAAACATTCATTGGTTTCTCCTAAGAAATCACTGCATGAACATTCTCTAGTTTTACTGATAGACCTTCTTATGAGATGGTGTAATTCATGAAGTGTACCTTATCAATCAAAAACTGAAACTTAGATAGTTTGTTATATATATGATTATCTCTCAATGTACCCAAGAAAATTTCAAGATGTTGGGAATGATCATCATGAGTATTAGAGTACAGAAAGATTTCATCTACAAACACAACCACAAACTGATCTAGGTATAGGTGGAAGATTATGTTCATCAAAACCATAAACACTACTAGAGTGTTTGTTAGCCCGGATTTCATCACAATAAACTCATAAAGTCCATATCTACTTCTAAATGAAATCCTTGGTATATCTGAAGGTCAACCACTCAACTGATGATAACCCGATCTCATGTCCATCTTGGTAAAGACACAAGCTCCCCTAAAATAGTAAAAATATTATCAATATGTGGAGGAGGATACGAGTTCTTTACAGTCATTTGGTTCAACTTCTGGTAATCACAACACAACCATAGAGTCACACAAAACATCTTAGAAAACAAAATTAGTGAACCCCAAGGCAACGTACTCGTAAAAATAAACCCCCTATCCATAAACTCTTCTAGACGAGTCTTTAAATATTGAGTATATCTTGGTTCCACTCTATATGGTGGAATAAAAACTAGATCATACCCCAGTATGCAATTAATTAAAAATTCCAAATCTCTCTTAGATGGAATCCCTGAGACCTATTTAGGAAACACATACTGAAATTGGTCCACTGCATTTAGAAAGATATCTTTTTTTACACCCCCTTTAGCCAACAACATACTAGAAAACTGGGTAGTGAGCTCCCCCAGTTTTTGAAGAATTGGACCTTTACAGATTTATTGGATATACCACTCTCCATGGTGAATATATTTTTATCCTTCATGAGATATAAATGATAATATCCTTTGGTAACAATATATGTGGGCGTAGTATGCTACTAACTAGTCCATACCCATAATTAGGTAGAATCCAAACATATCTAGAATGTAATGATCCCATAGAAAATGTTACTCCCTAAACTTGAGAGAACAGCCTTCGCAAAAATAGATATATCTAGACCATACATATAACGGTGTATCTTTCATCATCACCCCACTCACAAACTCCACTGCCAGGATCAAACCATTCAAAATTTGTGATAATATAAAATAATGAGAGCCACTAGTATCCAATAAGGCAATATATGGAATAGAAGCTACAATAATAGTACCTATAACTTTAGATTGACTAGCCTCACTATCCAACAATTCAGGCCGGTCTATGTGTAATTGTCCTACCCCTCTTCTCTATGATGCAGTCTAAGTCCCCTAATATGAACCACTCTAAAGATATGAACTACCTTACATAGAATAACCTTTTCCACTACCTCTACTATCATGACCAGTAGAACTACAAATGTCAGAATGATATGGTGTAATAGGACCCCTTTCCATACTCTAGTTCTTCTTCGTTTCTCCATCATTACCCATCTGTCAAGGGTTCCTAAAAAATCTCTGTAGATTTTCCATCCTTACATTGCCTCATAAATCTACCATTAGTTATGGGAACTATCTACAAAAGTGTCTAGACCTACCACATTACAAACAGTTCACTCAAGCAAGATCCTGTGTAACCGACCCTTCTCCCTGGCTACTCTTCTTACTATCACCTTGGTTAGCATTCTCATAGTGATTCTTCCTACTCTCATAATTCATAACTCCTAACCATCTAGTATAATCCTCCTATGTTATACTAGAATCCTCTTTTAGGTTCGCCTCAGATATGAGAGCATGATTCACCAATTATGAGAACTTCTTTAGCCTATAGATATTCACATGGTACCTAATTTCACATTTAATCCCATCCTAAAACTAATCTGCTTAAGTAGCCTCATTCCTTTATAATTTTATAGAAAATCTCTAAAAACTTGTAAAGTGACAAAAATAGACTATAATATGCATGATACAATTATTCAACCTCGTAAACTCATCTTCACTCTTCTACATAATCATCACCGGGTGAAAGTGTTCTAAGAACTTCTCTTAAAAGTAATTCCACACCATATTCTCTAGCTATCCATCCTGAGTCTAGATTTCCCCCTAATTATTTTCTTGACCACACAATATGTAAGTAAATAATTGTAATATCTTGTCTTTTAGAGTCTCCAGGTGGTCAAGTATAGTTTGCATGGACTCTATGTATAACTCGGCTACCTTAGGTCTACCATCTCTGGAAAACATTAGAGGGTGCTACAACTGAAAATCCCATGTTAGATCAGACATTATTTTTACAACCCACCCTAGGTCTCTTTCACTGAATTTCATGATGCAAGAAAAGTTCTCTTGGAACTTCCCTCTAACTTCCTCACCTAGAATTTCTGGTGCCTTAGGCTCCACTGCTGGAGGATCATTTCCATCCATATCCTTCTGTCATCCTCTTAACAAAAGTCATGATAGAAGCATATATCTCTAATTCCAAACACACATCTTAGGACACATAACACAACTTTAGAAAATTTATATAAGAGATATTGAAAATAATCTATAATAAGACTTTACCCCAAACCCCGCCACATGGTCAAAACGAAGGTTCTATAACTACCCTTATTTATCCCACATATAGATAATGGTTAACAAAGGCTAAATACATTCTCATCATTCAAATCTAACGTTACATCCATTTTCACATTCTTCATCATTTAAAATATTCAATTTCATATTAGGCACCTTTTCATTTCAATTTCAAAAGAAAGGAAAAAATTTCAATTTCAACAACGTACCCAAAAACCATTTTCATGTTCCTGACTAAAATGATGCATGTCACAAAATAATCTTTAGTGCCTAGAATGATGCATGCATACTCAAATCTCAAGATATTTTGGACCATGTGTCAAATCTCATAAAATGTACAAAAATCTCAAAAAAAAATCACATCAAACAACAGGTGCATCAATTTAGGTGAAATAACATCAACTATAACATCACACATCAATAAGAATAATCCCACCTTGGGTACATGGGTTTCACCATACATAGGTTAGCTACTCAAATTCATGATCTCATGTCCAAGGCCTGAATCTTCCTAATCTCTTGTCTACCATTCCCAAAGATTAATACAAAAGAAAAGAATAGAAAACTAGGATCTGATACCACTTTGTGACATCCTGAATGGGTTCCACACATTGGTGCCCTGATCCAGTTTTCTACATGACCTAAGGCACGCTTCCCCATACGCTAGAGGCTACCGACTAGTAGTGAGGGTCTAATATCAATCATGGGGAGAATATACCCTATTTATCTGATAAATACACTAGAGGAAACAAATAATCAATAACCAAATGATATTACCAATATCCAATTCAAACCAGTATCACATGATGATCAAAACGGGAATACAATATCCAAATATGAAAGTAGATATGTAATTCCAAGAAAATGTCTTGTTTCAAAATAAAAAACCTAAAATAAAGACACTGATAATTCTAGAAAGGTCCTGAATCACATCTGGTTCCCTTATAATGCTCCATCCCAACTCATACATCTAACACATAACCTTTCTCCTTATCTGATCCTACAAACATGAAGTCTATTTGGGTACTAATCAAGTATCCTGAGTATGGTGTGAGTTAAACCCATTTAGTCACTACCAATGGTGTCTAAAATAATATCCAATAAATAACAATTTATTAAATTTTATAAAAAATAATGTACAATGAATAAGTAAAAAATTATCCCATTTATTATTCTTTAAATTAACCACATAAACTCCTAGGTTATCGGGAACACATGAACTAAAATACCTTCTTCGAATCATGCTAGGTTATAAACCATATCACATAATCAATTAACAATTAATTATTAAAAATGGGATTTCATTACCCATTTAATTTCAATTTACAATACAGGCAATTGGAACCATGGTCTAATGCCCACATTTTAGGCATAAATCGCTATGCCTAGGACCCTGTGGGAATTTGATGCAGCTGACCGTGACCCAAAATTCATTTATCATATAATCACATAGGGGGTATTTTGACGAAGTAGCCTTTTACCCACACTAATTTATCACTATGGGATTTTGATGCAACATATAATGTCCCACACATGAATATTAATTTATATCACAAACATATATCACATCAGTAAAGGTTAATCATCAATAACCCTCTAATCAAATTTCACATCATGATAAGTCATTTAAATTATAAAAAAATCATGATTAATACCTTAATCACATGGAAATAAAATGAAAAAATTACTATTATTCCATTTATCAATATTTAATCAAATATCCCATCAACCCATTAATGTTACTCTAATCATCACACAATTCCTATAGTTAATTAATTAATAAATATATTAATTGAAAAATTACACCAAATCGTTATTTAACTGAATAAAAATTAAATTAATTAATAAATTACACAATCATAATAATACATTAAAGAATTCAATAATTAATTCACTATAACATAAAACGCCTTTAGAGGCATTTTTTTAGTGGCAGTTTTTAATAAACATCCAAGAAACCCATTTAATTTTTTACATCAACGACACTCCCCACCCCCACCACCACCCAAGACAACGCTCTCCACCCTCAACCCCATGAGGCTACTCCCCCCGACGAGTGTGAATCCTAGCTCCGCTCCCCTCTACTTCCCTCCCGTGCCACTGGTGACCACACCATAGGCTGCTGCTGACCCCACTTCTCCCCCCCAACACCCACGATGTTGGATTCTCCCCTGACCCCGTCGAGTTCGTACCCTAGGTATGATCCCCTCCCCTACCGCAGGTGGGATCAGCCTGTTACGGTGGATTTTGTGTGTGTAATTGTTAGAGGAAACTTTTAGAGGAAAAATGCTTAAGGATTTATGTAGTTTCATTATTGTTGATCCATTTCCATAATTTATTTTGGTTTATCATCAAATTTAGATAAATTCATTTAATGAATTGATTTCATATATATATGGGTTTTGTTTAGAAATGAGCTCATAGGTGTTCCAAGAGTGATCCATACCCTATTACTTGAAGTTATAGTGAGGATACATAATTGATGAGATGTCCCTAAAGTATGACTAATTGGATTAATATGGATTAATTCTCTTAATTAATTATTATTGATTTATAATATATGTTTTAATTTTATGATTTAGGGGATTGAGATTGTATTGGTTTCTATAGATGGATTTGATGAGGATGGAATGATATTTCTTAAGGGTATAACTCTATGGTCAAGGTAGTTTATGAATAATATTACCATAGGATATGGTTATGCATTTATTGTGTGGATTGAAATTTCATATAGGTGGGTATGTGACATGAATGGGATCCATGAGTTATTTACCTTATGAGACACAAGGATAAAGATTAATGTTGGTTTCATAGAATTACATTTAGTATGATGTATTTATTATACAACCATTGATGGCTATGTTATATATGTGAGAGGCTTAAATATAGGGAAATTAAAACCCCAATAGGGTGTCCATCATATATTTATGGTTCAAGTTATTTATAAAGGTCTTGTTTTAGGTAATTGATTCTCTCCTAAAGAAATGTCTATGGGTGATACTATGGGATGGTGTGGTAATGGTCATCTATGGTATGATAATTTATGAGAACATATGAATGAACCAGTATGGAACCAAGTTAGGATCTTTTGCTCGATGAGCAATCAATATGGAATATATGGATAATTATTGGTTCTCCAAACCTTATGAGTTGGGAATGTGGCCCTTGACAGAAATTTATCTCTTAGGTAGGGGTGAGATACCAAGGGAATGGAACCATAAGCGGTGTTTGTATCATCCACCTTAATCAGTTTTCACAATATAAATATAAAATCAAAATTAGATTCATCATGTCAATAACAACTTACCAATCACACTGAAACCACACTAATGATAGTAAGGGAATAACTACTTCTTCCTCTAAATTTTTCTTCTTATTAGTGGTCTAATACTACTAAATTTAGTTCTTGATATCCCTTATTATAAAGCAGATTCAATATGACCTCATTGATTCTCTTAGTTAAGACTTGGAAACCTCTTTTTATTCTAGAATAATCCATTTTTTATGTAATTCTATATTCAACAAGTGACTTTACTTCAGCATGAAACTTCTAGATCAAGTTTTGAAGAAAAAAAGTGGTTTCTTAACACCACTTTCTGATTCTTGATCAGCCATGACACGTTTTGATCATATTTTATATCAAATGAGACTTGAAATAATTATTACATCACTTATTTCATTCATTTTTTGGGATTTAATCAGTTCTTCCTTTAGCTTAATAACATGTACTTTATTAGCACATCCACCCCATGGACCATATCTCCCCATAAATATTGGGCCTCTTCAAACAATGGTTAGAATTATTTAATTTAATGGGAGAGGGGAACCTCCAAATTTCTTAATTTGATTAATGTGGTTGGACTTTGTTCACTCACCCTAATCTCCCAATTTAATTCTAATCCTTTGTGGTGGTACTAATTTATATGACACCACTAGTGGGTGATTTACCATATGTATTGATATAGGAAAACCTTATGTAACATATTTATATATTATTTCAACAAGTATATAGGAATCTCTTTCCCTATTTAGTAATAGTTATGTGTTTTAATTTTTTTTAATATTGTGTAGGCACATTGTGATATACATGGATAAAAGCTAGATTACAATACCGAGGAACACACCTCAGTATATTAAGGGTTTGAATGAGTTTTTAGATTTTCTAATTTTCAATTGATCTGTTGAAAGGAGAATAAGATGCCCATGTCCTAAATGTAAATTTAGAAGATAGTTGAAGAGATATGAAGTTTATGAAAATTTAATATTGAATCAATTCCATGGTCAATATTTTTGTTGGATTTGGCACGGAGAATCGAATTTCACAGAAAGGTTAATCCCTGATGTCAATCCACAGAATGACCTCCCAACTTTGTCGGGAATGGAAAATGAAATGCAAAACCTTATAAATGATGCATTCGGCACTGCAAGAGACCACCATCAACATCAAAACATATTAGAACAACCAGATGAGGGTGATATAAATAGAAACAAGACAAGTGATGTTTTTGAGACTATAGGACAACCATATCAAGATTGTAACATATCAATGGATCATCCTCTTGATTATGTGGATACTAATCTAAGAGAAAAATTCACTGAGGAAAATATGTTCCATGATTTAGTTGATGAGGGAAATCAAGAGTTGTATAGTGGATATTTGAAATATTCAAAACTTTCTTTTATGCTAAATTTGTACCATATCAAATTTCTATATGGAATTACAAATAAGGCAATGTCCATGATATCGAAAATGTTGTGTGATGCATTTCCTGAAGCAAACATCCCCGAGTCTTTTTATGATATGAAAAAAAGTTGTTAATAGGCTTGTTCTGAATTATACAAAAATACATGTGTGTCCAAATGATTGTATGGTTTATTGGAGAGAGGATTAAAGTAGACCAGATTGTAAAAAATGTTCTTCTTTTAGATAGCGGTCAATGGGTGATGTTGGAAGTCTGAATCAACATACTTTCATGAAGAAGAAGAAAATGAACACACCTGAAAAGGTTTTTCATTACTTTCTTTTAAAGCCTTGATTGCAAAGATTATTCATGTCATCGAAAACCGCCAAACACATGAAGTGGCATTATGTAGATAATAACAATGATGGGTTAATGGGACATCCACGAGATTCACAATCATGGAAGAAATTTGATTTATTACATCTATATTTCTCAACTGATCTTAGGAATGTTCGATTGGGATTGGCTACCGATGGATTCAACCCATTTGGGACTTTGAGTACCAGTTATAGCATTTGGCCAGTTATTTTGATCCCTTATAATCTACCTCTGTGGATGTGTATGCAACAAACAAATTTTATCATTTTGATGATTATTCCTGGAAAAAAAATGCCTGGAAATGATATTGATGTATACTTGCTACCTTTAATTGAAGAATTATAGGAGTTTTGGAGCAACAATGTTCATACATTTGATGCTTCTTCTAAGAAAATGTTCAAAATGCATGCTGCTTTAATGTAGACTATTAGTGACTTCCCTGGGATTGTGAATTTATCTAGTTGGAACACTTACACGGGTTTGACTTTTCCTGTTTGTAACTTTGATTTTGTGCCCAAATGGCTACCTCACAGTAGAAAATGGTGCTTCTTGTTCCATCAAAGATTTCTCGATGCATCTGATATATTTCAGCTGAACATAACAAAGTCTAATGGTTTCATTGATTGTAGTCCACCTCCAAAGTTGTTAACTGGTTCTGAAATATTGACACAACTTGGAAATGTAGAAACATAATTTGGTAAGGTTCGTCATTTGAATGATATCGGGAAATAGGTTCGAAGTGCATCATCAAGGGAAATTGGAAAGAAACAATTGAAGAAAAAAAGTATATTCTTCAAACTTTCATATTGGGAATTTAATTTGTTGCAGCATAATCTTGATGTGATGCATATTGAGAAGAATGTCTGTGAAAATTTGATTTTCACATTACTTAATGAGCATGGAAATTCGAAGGATCATCTCAATACTCGTAAAGACTTACAAGCAATGAACATAAAACATGATCTCTGGAAAGATGAGAATGAAAAGTATCCTCCAACAATTTTTGCAATGAAAAATAGGGATAAAGATACATTCCTTAAAATTTAAAATAATTATAAGTTATCTGATGTGTATTCAAGTAACATCTTGAGGTGTTTTGACTTGAAGAATCATAAGTTACATGGATTGAAAAGTCATGATTCACATATTTTGTTACAATAGTTTCTACCATTGGCATTGCGTACATTATTACCTAAAAAAATTACTGCTGTTGTACTCCAATTCTGCACATTTTTGAGACAACTATGTGAGAAATATCTCCATCCATTTCTACCTGACAACATCCAGGAGAGGTTTGTATTGACCCTTTATGCAATGGAGATGATCTTTCCTCCATCGTTGTTTACTGTAATGATGAATTCAACTGTGTATTTGGTTGAGGAAGCTAAATTTGGAGGCCCCATTCATTATCGATGGATGTATCCAATTGAGAGGTACTTTATTTATATGTTTTTCAGTTAAGTAAACAATTTTTGGCACTTAATTAAATTCATAATTATGTTTATTTTATTTCACAGATATCTTGGGCATTTGAAATCATACGTGAGAAATAAAGCTCAACCATAAAGCTCTATTACTGAAGGCTGTTTGGATGAGGAGTGTCTTACCTTTTGTTCTAGATACTTGGATGATATCGAGACAAGATTTAGTCGAGTTGTATGTGTTGATGAAATATCGACTCAATATCAAATACATCAGAAATCAAAAGTATTTCCTGCTATTGGCCGATCAGTTGGGAGGACCTCAAATGTGACACTGACAGAATTAGAATTATTACAGGCACATAGATATGTGCTGCTAAATAGTGAAATTGCATATCCATTTATTGAAGAGTTGAGGATACAAACAAAGAGATGAATGAGAGGTCGAAAACAAAATGAGAAACATATAACAAAATCTGTTAATAAAGAGCTTGTAGAATGTTTTGCACGACGTGTAAGTTTATAAATATGGAAATAAATATGAATATTAGTTTCACACATATATTTTTTAAATCTAATAAATTATATTTCTTTTTTTAGATCATGAATAATGATACTCTAGTAGAGGTGTCATAAGATTTTATGTTTCTTGCTTTAGGTCCTCTAAAACAAGTTAGAAACTTCGACGCTTACAACGTGAATGGCTTCAGATTTCGTACAGTCAATCGAGAAGAGGGTTTGAAAACACATAATAGTGGTATATTTTCATTTTCTGAAGTAGAATAATATGGAAATATGACTGATATTATTGAATTATACTACCATGGTAATCTTTCATTTGTTTTATTCAAATACAATTGGGTGGATATTATAAGGGGTGTTAAAAGAGATTCCTTGCAATTTACTTCTGTGAACTTCTCTTGCTTGATAAATGTTGGTGATCGTGAATTGCATGATCCATATATCTTATCATCATAAGAAAAAATAGTATATTATGTGAATGATATTGTGAATGAAGGGTGGAGTGTGGTTTCTCACGTAATACAAAGAGATTTGTATGATATGGGTGATGAAGTGGAAGATTTGACCTCTGAAATTTAATCTCATCAACAACAAGAAGCAGAATTATTTTTCCATCATGATATTGAAAATATTAGTCTAGAAAGGAAGAATGAAGTGGATGAAGTAATGGATCAAGAAACAGACATGATTGAAGGGGAAGATGATTGTATGTACAGTTATTTATTCATTCAGTAACCACTTATTTCATTTATACATTCATTCATTGTCATTGTTATGTATATTTTGTTTGTTAGTATTGGGCATCTATTATCATTTTTAATTGTATTTTCTGCATAATTTTTTTGAAATATATGTTCTGAACATAATTTTATTTGATTAAATGATAGGAATTTCAAGGAGGAAGTGATGCACTCTTTCATCCACTATTGCGACAGATGACGATCCATCTATCTCCCTCCCTACGGCATCTGAGCCATCAGCTGCCTTCCCCACTGCACCATCTCCCCCTACACCATATCTCACGCTATCTATGAGAGTCCCTTTAGAATCTGAGTTGTCGACTCCCCCTTCACCATCCTCATCAACCAAGTGGTGGCGCGCCACTTCCAATTCATCACAAACATACTGAAGGGTCACTGTCATAGGTACAAATTTTAATTAAATAAATTTATTGAATTTTGTTTATACTAATTGTTTTCTCATTGAAGATGAAAACAATACAATTGTGGAGAAAAACATAAAAAGTTAATATATTTGTAATATGAATGGAGAGAATATAGTCGTTCCATTTGATTCTTATGGGGTCCCTACAGATGACGCCGCAGGGTTACTTGGCCAGATTCTAGGCCAGCTGGAAGCGAATCCCATTTCCTTTCCTATTTCTTGTGATTATTGGAGACATATGCATCCAAGCTAGAAAAATTAAGTTTTTGATTCCCAAATAAAGGTAATTTTATTAAATTATGGTTTAATTTAATTTCATGTTACTAATATGTTCAAAATGAATTACTGTATACAGATGTTCTTCCACTTTACTATTGTTGATGTGATAGCATGGAAGTGGATGTTGAAAAATATTTGTAAGAAATGGAAAGATTTAAAATGGAGATTGTGGTGTGATGTCAATGATACTTCATTGACCGTGCAAAAAATGTATGAGAAGCTACCCAGTGGGGTACCGAAAGAATAGTGGAAAGTTTTTGTTGACATATATTGTGATGTGAAGCGGATGGTATTGAAATATATATTATTATATTATCCTCATTATACATTTATACATGTATATGAAGAGGATATGACACTGAATACATTAATATTAAATTTTATTTTATTTATTTCGGGATCTCTCAAGAAAGAATGCATCAAGCAGGGAAAAGAAAGTCGTCCCTCACACTGCGGGCTCAAAAAGATTTTCTAGAAGATGATCATCTCTGGTAATATTTTAATTAGTTTAAATATTTATAATACAATATTATCTATTTAATATATTGAAATGCTGATTTATCTTTGCTTAATGCAGTCACAAAGTTTAGGGCACGAAGCATCCCGAACTGAACTATTGTTGGATGTTCACAAAAAATCAGATGGAAGCTTTGTTAATGTGCATGCTAAAGAAGTTGGGGTATGAAGTCAATTTTTTATTATAATAAGTTATTATTAGTTTTTACTGTGTTAATATATATTGATATTTGATTTATAGGTAAAAATTAAAGAACTATGGGATGCCAATCATGGGCAGTCCCACTCAGTCTCCTAGGATGACCCGGTTGCTAAAGTCCTTGGGAAGGAGCATCCTGGTAGAGTGCACGAGATGGGTTTGGGACACATACCATCTAAGGTTTTTAGCTGGACATCGAGGATGGTATCTGCATATAATCCTGGATGTAGTAAGCCCATACTAAGAGATGTTAAGAAAGAGATTTTTTCTCTACAAAACACAGTTCAAGAGAAGGGGGATCAGATACCCACGTTGCAAAAAGAGTTGACTGAAATACGTCAGCAGATGAGATGATATGCCCCCGGTGGTACTGTATCGACTGGTGGTGAGCCGGTAAATCAAAAAAATTCAAAATCATCAGGTTTACAATTTTTTATTGGTTTTAATTTTAAATATAAATATGCAACACTTTTAATTTTCAATATAATGTTCTTATAGGTGGTAGCAGGAAGTGGAGATGGAGGTGGAGAGGGTAACGATATGTGTTCATCATTAGACAATGATTAGTTGTATTGTTGATATGTTGGAGGTGGAGAGGGTGACGATATGTGTTCATCCTCGGTTTGTATATGTATCATGTGTGGAACATAGTTTCCACAAACATTTTCATGACCTAAAATTTTCTTGATTTGTCATGTTTCCTTTATGTATTTTATTGATTTCTGATTTTTCCTTTTATGTCTTGATTTCTTGAGTGTAGTATGCATATTTAAGACACAACTGCCTACATTAGTCTCCTAACAAAGCATTAATAGAACCAACCATTCTCTTTCTAACAAATTTACCATAGTGAAGAATAGGGAAAAAATTAAGAATAAAAGGGTTAAGGAATGTCATGGTATGCATATTATATAGTGTTTTCTCATATATCTTAATTATGTTAATATACATAACAAAAAAGTGTGGTTATGTGGGTAACCATGAAAGGGTTGAGGAATGTCATGGTAATTAAGTATTCAAGGGATGAGAAACACTCTGAGTGGTTTTGGTATTTAGTTCAGGGGAGAGGGTAGGGTCAATTGGATAAAAATCCTTATAGACTGAGATCTTAGGTTTTCAAGATAATATTGAGAATAGAATAGGTAATAATACTAAAATACCCATAAGGATTAAATTTTACAACCTAGTTGCAAGTCACCTCAAGAAGGTGAGAAGAAGTTTCTAAGCTATCATAAGTCTTTATGTACCTGAACTACTTAAATATCCCATATTATGTATTTCGACCTAGAATAATAGTGGGTCCTATACAATGAAGATGTACACACTTTATTTTAGAGAGTACTAAACCATTGTTTCAATACAAATTTTCTAAACCCACATCGCCTCTTAGAAACAATATCAAGGATGCCAACCACACAAAGTCATAGGAGTGTCACCTTTTGGTGTACTAACCTCATTGGAGGACCCAAATCTCATTGAGAAAACCACATTGAAAGCAGTGGTACCTATCTCACAAGATAGATGACCTACACATCATTAGTGGGAGAGTTCTAAGATTTATGATCCATTATATGGGGGAGCCACACCTTGTCAGGTCTAAGAGAGAGTTGATTATATGCCTTAACTTGGAGGACCCACAATTTGAGTATATGGGGGAGTATCAAGCCCTATGAATAATGTAGGATAACCATGCCCTATAATAGACACATTTCCAATGGAGTAACCAACCCCATGTATTCTTCAATAATCTTGCCCAAACCTAGTCATTAGACCTATAGAGATAAAGAACACAAATTTGTTGTATTTCTAAAAGTTTCACCACTAATTCTAAAGAGGATCATAACACTGTGATATATATGGAAAATTCATCGAATGGATTACTCACATTCCAATATCCAAGTCTCAATATTAAAAATAGGGAAATACTATATAATTACCAATATATGTAATTTACTATCATGTAGACAACATGTATGAATCAGGTTAAAACTAAGGTTCCACTAATGTCTCTATAGTGTGAAGTCAACCTCGACTGCATGTCCTTGTGGGATGATCAATTTGCGGGACCTATGATTTTGTTAGAAATGTATCTCTGATTCATACAATCATTTTATCCCAATATATATGGTGTGTTATCCAATGATAGATGAAATCTAACTCTACAAGGTTAGTTAGTGTGTATAGACATGACATTATTCATGTTCCTAAAATTGTACACAACATGTACCCCTACCGATATGACATGTTTGGACAGGAAAAAATCCATGTGGTTGCTATATTCTTGTAATTGTTTTTTTTTTCAAGGAACTAGTACAGAAGCTGCAGAAGCTGCTGTTTTTTTTGTAATTGTGGTGTTAGCGGCAGTTTAAACCGCTGCTATATGTCAGCATTTTTCAATTAGCGGCAGTTATAACCGCCGCTAAATGTCATCATTTTTTCTATTCATGGCAGTTATAACCGCTGGTAATTTTCACGGTGGTTTCGACTGCCGATACAGTGGCCCATATTCCGCGTGAACTTCATGGTAGTTATGATGCTTTTATGGGCGGTTTTAACCACCGCTAAAAACATTAATCTCCTGGCTGGGACAACGACCACTAAAAGCATCATAACCGCTGCGAAACATCTATAACCGCCGAAAATAGAGTCCTGACACCAAATTTAGCGGCGGTTTTCGGAAACCGCTGCAGAAGCATATAGCAGAGGTTTAAACCGTCTCTATACCCAAAAATAACCACCGCAAACATCGAATTTCCCTGTAGTGATTATACCATTTCCACAATTATAAAATTCTTTTATTTAATTCACTAATTAATTAATCCAATTAAACGATTGAAAAATCACAACAATCTCTATTGACTAATTCACGAACTAGTTAATATATTTCAACCAATTCCAATTGCCCTGAAATTTACCGAATTAAAAATTATATGGAAATTAAATTAAATCAATTTCATAATTCCATAAATTTATTAATCAGTAAATTTACTCAATTCAAGATTCAATTTCCAATTGTTCTATATAACGACTCACAATTTTTGTATAATATTTTGTTTCCTAAATATGTAAGTTTTACTATGTCATTATCAATAAAACTATATAAGTATAAATGAAATATAACAATAAGTTTTTTAATGTTATATGATTGTTGGTTAATATGACTGTTGGTTAATATGACCATTGTAAACCATAATAATTTTAATATTATAATTATTTTTTGTAAATAGAAATGACAATGGAAAATTAATGAATAAAGAAGATTTGATGGCCTATACTAGTAGAATCGTTCTGTATAAATCCCATTTGTGGGAGCATGTTAAGGAGGTAGAATCACTAGGATTTACTCTAGAACAATCCCAATCCGAGTTTCAACATGTTAAGCTTGAATGAAATCCACTACGAGAGAAGTTAAAGTTGATAGAAATCACCACTCAAGAAATGTTATCCCAGTCACCCTAAGAGTCTATCAACATTGCAAACCTTACCCTAAGGTCATATGTGTGTTTTATAAGGGGTTATGTAACGAGCCATCAATTACTTTGTGTAGTCCATTTGTATAAATAAAATTATTATTTTTTGTAAAAAAAAATACTTTTTTTTTTGAATTTCAAATTTCAAAATTAATCTAGGATCAATTTTTAGTATTTTTATAAGAAGTTTCATATTATTGATGAATATTTTAAAAAAGAGTATTTTAAAAAAATTATACTTTATAAATAATTTATAATGTTAAATGGTTTTTGAAAAATGGACATAAATTGTTGTGATTAGTAAGAAATTTAGATTTTGATAAGATTACCTTATTTTTTAGTGAATAGTAACTTATGAATAGTAATATTACCATTATGAATAGTAATATGACCAATGGAATATTAATATGACCAATGGAATAATAAAATCACTTAAAGATGTATAAATATAATTTAGGTATCTTGATTGGTAATGTGATATGATAGTATAAGTAAATAATTGTTTTAGAAATTTTAATTAAGTATCAATAGTTTTTGAATAAATAGTGATTTTACAGAAAAATTAAATTTCTAAAATTTAGAAAATTATTTTAATAACATGAATTTTATTTTTGAATTTAAATCATATATATTAGGTTATGGTGAGTTTATGAGGTTTTTATAAAATGTTTTGTTTTTTAGTGAATAGTAAAAATAAAGTTTCTGAGTTTTCGGTGTATTTATTGACATCATAATGATGTAATATGTAATTTAAAATAATGGTAGACTCATGTGTATTAAAATATGTTATGATTTGTCTCATGTGGACAAAATAACTGGAAATTACCATGGTGAATCCCATGGTTTTTTAAATACCGCCGATGAGGTATCTTCAAAAATTAATAAAAAATCCCTCTCTTTTACTATAAATACCAAGAAATTAATTCGTTTACCTACATTAAAAAATAACCCCCCTTGATGATATGATAGTATTAACTCCCAAGTATTCCTCCCACGATGTCCTCAATCCCTCGATGTCTCGATCATAGAGTTTTATAAGTTACTCTTCATGGTAAGGGAATTCTCAACTTCTCCTTTCCTTTCATGTTCTCTTCTTATGTGGTATGTATTTCAAATTTTTATACCATGTTCATATATCCATTTTATTATATCTCTATAATGTATTATGATTCAGGTATGAATAGGTTACCCTTTTCCCCTATCTTTTTAATGTTTTCCAAAGACATGTTTCGTACTCGTTATGGTGTAGAATTTTTGTCTCAAAATCACTATCTTTTTCCCCAAGAAATTATTTACTTTCCATTATGTGAATAATAAATACTCTTAATTTATATAGGTATTCATAAATATGTAAAAATTAATTATTTTAGTCTATAATTTACATAAATAAAACCCTTATTCCCTTTTCTTGGGTTATTAATGACTTAATGGTCATGTTTTTAAAAACCTTTAAAATCACTAGGATTTTGATATAAAAACCATTTATTTTAGTCTATTTGAGTTTTTTATGAATTTTTTTTTATGATATATTTGGATAAAATAAAAATAAATATATATTAAATTTTCTCCTTAATAGTGCTATAATTAATTGGGTTAAGAAATTAATCTCTAGAGATGATAAGTTTTACGATAGCTTGGTGAACAACCTTTATAATTTTTATGACACCTTGGGGATGGACCATGGTGATATGCTTATTAATGTCTAAATTAAATGTTGTGTCCAAAATTTCAAGTTATGATTCAATTTTTTATTGTTACTATATTCCTCTTACTCATTCCTTTAATAAATTACTCATGTTCTTATTGATATCTCTCAAGATCTCATGTAAACTGTTTTCCCTGCTTTCCCTTATCGGGCCTTATTCTCACCCTTTCCTTTGATGTATGTCCCAGGTTATGAGATATAGTAATTGTACATAGGATGAAAATTTAATAATCTATTCAATTGGGTTAAAAAATATTTTACATTTTCATGTATTATGTACATTATTTCCAAGACACTAAACATTAAAGATCTTCTATTCGTAAAATGTAATGAAAAGTTATGTAATAAAAAGGTGGGACTCCATATTTGGTATCAAAGGATAGTTTAGTTATTTTTCAAAATTAGGATTTGAAAAGTTTAGGAATAACCCTAAAGAAAATATTAAATATAAGAAAACATCCTTGTATTTTTTTGAAATATTAAGTAAGTGGTTTCTGAATAAATAAATCAGTATCTGGATACAAACAAGTGGATGTCTCTTTGACACAGATGTACAACACATTGAGCTGGACTCGAACAGGAATTTGTGCATGACAACAAGACTTATTTCACTTATGTTTGGACACTCCTGGGGGATATTTAGGGTTAATCACAATCTTTTTATGAATCATTATGAAGGATTTATAGAGAAATGTAATTGTTGTTAATGAATAATATCTTTAATTATGAAGTTTTAATACATAATAATGCTTTACAGTTAAAAGATTAGTAAATGAAATAATTTTCTCACTATGGTTTTATTATTTTAGAAAATGGTGGGAAATAGGAGGAACTGTGTAAATGGGGACTACAAAGAACCAAGCACTGATGGCCCTCTAATGAAATATGGAATGGAAACATTCATGAGAATGATGAATAAATTAACTCAAGTTATGGGAAATAACTTAAATCATGTTGAGAGTCCAATTTCACCATAAAGGGAAAAACATTCAGTTGAATCCTTCATGTGTAAATGACCACCAAAGTTTGGTGGATCTACCAACCAATTAATTTCAAAACAGTGGATTATCTCAATAGAAAAGATCTTTTCTGTACTCTGCTATTTAAAATAAGAGAAATTCACCCTAGATATTTACCACTTAGAGGGAGAAGTTTATCAATGGTGAGAACTGATTAAAAACATGAGGCCAAGAGGGGATATTGAATCTATTTAGTGGGAAGAGTTCATAGGGATCTTCTTCAATAAGTATTTCCCTCATTCAATTTGAAAAAAATAGAGAAGGAATTACTTGAGCTGAAGTAGAAGGAGAATGAATTAGTTGGAAGCTATGAGATGAACTTCCGAAGAATTTTCCATTACACATAAAGATTTTTCATGGATCCTAATGAGAAGGTTGATAGATTCTTTGGTGTACTAAGACCTCATTAGTGGAAAAATAAATCCAACTAAGACTATGATGGCTATGAGGAGATCATGTAGAGTGCTATGAAAGTAAAACTAGAGTTCATTGAGACACAGTGTTCTCACAAATCCAATAAAAAGAAGATATCTATGGATCCATTTTTGGGGAGAATCTTTGATTAGGGAAGATGAAGAAATCAAGTGCAACTTCAAACGTGCAATAAATGCGGGAATAATCATTCATGTAATTTCTTGATCAGGAGTGGTAAATGTTACAAGTGTAAAAGTGATGGCCATATCGCTCAGAATTTTCATAGTGAGGTGAAGCCTCAAATTCCCAATACTAATGAAAAAGTGAATATGGTACAGGCCTTATCTGAATTCCAATTCTTCAAGAGTGGACAACTTTGGAACTTTTCCAATCATTGTCTATGTCCGAGGGCTGTAGAGGGGAATCACCATCAACAAAACAAAGGCCAAGGGAGAAAGGTTATGTTTTTTCTATCATTATAACTGAATATGAATCTCCAAATGATGTGGTGGTAGGTACACTTGTTGTTCTCTCAAATCTATAAAGTACTTGGTTTGATTTTGGTTCTACGCATTACTTTATTTCCTCTATGTTTGCAAATAATATAGAATCAATCCTGAAACTTATAAAATTAAGGTTATCAATCAAGAATCTTGGATGTATTATCCAAGTATCTACAATGTTTAGAAACTCTAGTATTTTATTTAGTGAGCATAATATTATCAAAAATATTATAGTCATTCCCATGTTGGAATTAGACATTATACTAGGGATGGATTGGATCTCAAAGAATAATGCTAAGATCAAATACAAAATCAAGAAAGAATTTGTATTCTTGAATGGAAAACATATAGTTATCTTCCAAGGGGAGATATATCGACCCAATATTGGTCTAGAAGCACCTCCTATAGCCTTATTTATGGAGTTTATTGATGAATAAGAACAAGGAAATGAGAGTATAAGGATATAGAATGTACCCATCATTCAAGAATGCATTGATGTATTTTCTGAGGAGTTACCTGGACCTACCTTAGAAAGAGAGGTAGAGTTATCCATTGAACTCATTCCTGGTTCAAATATGATTTCAAAAACCCTATATAGAATGATGAATGTGGAGCTGGAGGAATTAAAGAAGCAACTCCAAGATCTTTTGGAGAAGGGGTTTATCCAACCATGTGTGTCTCCTTGAGGATCAACTATTATCTTTTTGAATAAGAAAGATAAGTCAATGAGTCTATGCATTAATTATAGAGAACTGAATGAGATCATAGTAAAGAAAAAAAATACCCTCTTCGAAGAATTGATGACTTATTTGACCAGTTTCATGGGGCTCAATTCTTCTCCAAGATTGATCTTCGATCTAGTTATCATCAATTGAGGGTAAAGAAAGAAGATATTCCAAATACTGCTTTCCAGTCAATACATGGGCATTATGAGTTTGTTGTTATGACCTTCAGTTTGAAAAATTCACCTACTATATTTATGGATTTTATAAATAGAGTATTTAAGGACTACCTTGATAATTTTTTTATAGTTTTAATTGATGATATTGTGATATATTATAAAAGTAATGAGGAGAATGCATATCATCTAGGGGTTATTTTGAAAACTCTACGGAAGGAAAGAATTTTTGGAAAGTTCAGAAAGTGTGTGTTTTGGTTACAAAAAGTTTCCTTCTTAGGGCACACTATAACCAATGAAGGAATCTCAGTTGACCCTACAAAGAAAATGGTTATAGAAGAGTGTAATCATCCTACAATAGTAACTGAGATTCATAGTTTTCTTTGTTTAGAAGGATATTATAAGAGTTTTTTTAAAATCAGGACCTTCCAATCCATTAATCAAGTTAACTTGAAAAGGGGTCAAGTTCATCTGGACAAACAAGTGTGAAGATAGTTTCCAAGAGCTGAAGAAGAGATTGGTTACTAAACCCATGTTAAATCTTCCCTCTATTAGAGAAGTATTTGTTATTTTTAGAAATTTATCTCTAAAAGGGATTAGGTGTATCCTTATAGAAAATGACATGGTGATTTCTATGCATGTTAACAGTTGAATACTCACAAAGAGAAGTATCTTATGCATGATATTGAGCTGACTATGATTGTTTTTACTATGAATATATGGAGGCAATATATTTATGGGGAGAAATGTGATATACACATAGACCATCAATGTTTGAAGTATATTTTAATGCAAAAGGAATTGAAAATGAGACATAAGAAATTGTTTTAACTCCTTAAGGACTCTGATTATTCATTTAATTGTCACCCTAGAATAGAAAACAAATTTTTCGATGCATTAAGTAGGTAAGACCCTATTATTCTGGTAATGATGAGGATTCAAGGAGATCCCTTGATCAAAGTCCAAGTAAAACTACACATGGGAATTATAAGGGAAGGGACATCATCAACCATATCCCAAATGATTTATAAATTTTTATTACTAGAGAAGATCAAGAAAGATCAAAAATAATATCCTTAATTATAGAAGAAGTTTGATGCTATGAAGGATGCGGATTTTCCTAAGTTCAAAATTGATCAAGAAGGTGTAATAAAATTTTGTACAATACTATGTGTTACATCTATCTAGGAATAAAGAAGGATTTGATGGATGAAGCTCATAGATCTACATTCTCTATACATCCTAGAAGCACTAAAATGTATTGGTCCCTTCATGATCATTATTGGTGGGATAACATGAAAAGGGATATTTTCAAATACACTACATGGTGCCTGGTGTGTCAACAAGTGAATGTAGAGTGACAACTTCCTAAAGGAGTATTACAAACACTACCCATACTAGCATGTAAGTGCAAAAATATCACTATAAACTTTTTCACTGGTCTCCTAAAAACTTCCATGGGAAACAATGTGATATAGTTTATAGTGGATTGTCTCGCCAAGACCGCCCATTTTATCTATATTCAGGAATATTTCTCTCTTTATCAACATGTCGTGATTTATGTGAAAGAAGTGGAAAGAATGAATGGAGTTACACTTTATATCATATTTGATCGTGATCCAAGGTTCAAATAAACATTCTAGAGAAGTATTCAACAATATCCGTGTACCAAATTTAATTTTTTGTACGACCTATCACCCCCAAAATGATGGACAATCTGAAAGTACTATTCAAACACTCGAGGACATGTTGATAACATAATCATTATAATTAAAAGGTGGATGAGATCAAAATCTACCATTAGTTGAGTTCTCCTATAAAAACATCTTCCATTCAAGTATTCAGTTGGAAAACTATGAAGATCTATATTGGAAGTGATAAAAAACTCTTACTTGTTGGGATGAAGTTGGTGAGAGAAAGATGATTGGACCTGATCTTGTGTAAGAGATGACAAAAAAGGTTCATGTAATCTAGAAACACATTAAGGCTGCTCAGAGTTGACAGAAGATCTATGCCGAAAACCATCGAAGGGACATGGAGTTTGATTTTGGTGACATGGTTTTCCTTCACATTTTTTCATGGAAGAGAGTCATGCAGTTTGGAAAGAAATTGAAGATCATCCCTTAGTACATTGGCTACTATGAAATTCGTGATCACATAAGAGCAATGGAATATTGGATTGAACTTCCTCCAAATCTAGATCATGTTCATGATGTATTCCGCATATTCCTCTTGAGAAAGTACATATATTACACTTCACATGCACTGAGTCCAGAAGTGGTACAACTAGAATATGACCTCTCTTTTTAGGAGTATCCAGTGGAGATCATGGACCATAGATACAAGGTTCTATGAAACATGACTATAAATCTTGTTAAAGTGTTTTAGAGGAACCAAAAATATGAAGAATCCATGTGGGAGCCAAAGGAGACAATAAGGCAGATGTACCCATAACTTTTCTCTTCTAAGAGTATGAGTTGAAATTTTGAGGATGAAATTTCTTAAAGGGGGAAGAGTGTAATGACCCAAACTTCTTGAATAATATTTTATTTTATAAAAATGTAAGTTTTATTGTGTCATAATCAATAAAAATATATAAGTATAATTGAAATATAATGACATGGTTTTGAAGGTTATATGACTGTTGGAAACCATAATAATTTTAATGTTATAATTATTGTTTATAAATAGAGATGACAATGGAAAATTAATGCAGAATGAAGATTAGATGGCCTCTAGTAGTAGAATTTTTCTATACAAATCCCATTTTTTAGAGCATGGGAATTAGGAAGTTTCACTGGGATATTCTTTGGACCATGCCCAAGATGAGCTTCAACATGTTAAGCTTGAACGAAATTGACTATAGGAGAAGTTTTAGTTGATAAAAATCACCACTCGGGTGATGTTATATGAGATTCCCCAAGAGTCTATCACCATTTCAAACTTTACCCTTAGGTCATATGCGGGTGTTATAAGGGGTTATATAATGAGTCCTTAGTTACTTTGTATAACCCATTTGTATAAATAAAATTGTAATTATGGTAAAATAAAGATCAATTTTTATGAATTTCAAATGTCAAAATTATTCTAGGATGATTTTTTTGTATTTTTCTAAGAAGTTTCATATAGTTGATGAATATTTAAAGAAATAGTATTTTAAAATATTTTTTATACTTTAAATAATTGATACTGTGAAATGATTTTTGAAAAATGGACACACATGGTTGTGATCAGTAAGAAATTTAGAGTATGATAAGATCAAATTAATTTTCAGTGAATAGTAACTTATGAATAGTAATATGACCAATGGAATAGTAAACTCAAATATGGAAGCATATATATGATTTAGGTATCTTGAATAGTAATGTGATATAATATTATAAGTAAATAACTGTTTTAGAAATTATTAATTAAGTATTAGTATTTTTCGAGTAAATAATAATTTTACTTGAAAATTAAATTTCTAATATTTATAAAATTATTTTCATAAAATGGAGTTAATTTTTTAATTCATAACATCGATATTAGGTTAGGGTGAATTTATGAGATTTTTATAATATGTTTTGTTTTTTGGTGAATAGTAAAAATATAGTTTTTGAGTTTTCATTGTGTTAAATGACATCATAATGATGTAATATCTAATTGAAAATGATGGTCAACTCATGTGGATTAAAATATAATATGAGGTGTCCCATGTTGACAAACAAATGGGAAAATACCATGGTCAAGTCCATGGTTTTTCAAATACCACTAATAAGGTGTTCTCGAAAATTATTAAAAAACTCCCTCTCTTTTACTAAAAATACCAAGACATTCCTTCGTTTACTTCCATTAAAAAATAATTCACCTTAAATATTTACTAGTATTACCTCCCAAGTATTCATACCAAGGTGTCCTCAATCCCTCAATGCCCCGATATTATAATTTTAGAAGTTACTTTTCAAGGTAAGAAAATTCTCAACTTCTCCTTTCTTTTCAAGTTCTTTTCTTATCTAGTATGTCATTCAGATTTCCATACCATTTTCTTATTTAAATTTTATTATATCCCTATAATTTATTATTATTCATTTATTATTGGTTTACCCTCATCCCCTCTATTTTTAATGTTTTCCAAATCCATGTTTAGTACCCGTTATGCTGTAGAATATTTGTCTCAAAATATCTCTCTTTTTCCTCAAGAAATTCTTTGATTTTCTTTATGTGAGTACTAAAAAATATTGATTTTCTAGTGGTATTCATAAATATGTAAAAATTAATTACAATATTCTTTAATTTACATACATAAAACCCTTATTCCCTTTCCTTGGATTACAATTGACATAATGGTCATGTTTCTAAACACTTTAGATCACCATGATTTTGATATAAAACCCATTTCTTTTATTATCTTTGTGTTACTTATGAATTGTTTTATTATGATATATGTGTATCAAATAAAAATAAATACATATTAAGGGTTTTCCTTGATATCTTTCCAATTCATTGAGTAAATAAATTAATCTCTAGAGATGATAGTTTTTATGATACCTTGGTGATTAACCTTGGTAATTTTTATGACACCTTGGGAATGGTCCTTGGTGATATGCCTATGAATTACTAAATTATATTTTTTAGCCACATTTTCTTATTATTATTAAAGATACTATTTTTATGATATGCCTCTTACTCATGACTTTAATAAATTCTTCATGTTCTTATTGATATCTCTTAAGATATCATGAAAACTATTTTCCATGTTTTCCCATAATTGGCCTTATGCTCACCCATTCCTTTGACATATGTTCCCAAGTTATGAGATGTACTAATTGTACTTAGGATTAAAATTTCAGGAATACTTTCAAGTTAATTAAAATAATTTTTTTATGTTTTCATGTATTATGTACCTTATTTCTAAGACACTAAACTTTAAAGATCCTCTGTTTTTAAAATTTAATGAAAAGTTATGTAGTAAAAAGGCAGAATGCTACATGCCATTTGAAATTTTACAAATAATACATGTAACTGTAATTAAATAATATGGTCTTTTAAATTTATACCACCTACCTCAAATATTTTATGAGTGATCACCCAATAGATATTCCCTAAATTGTAACGAAAGGTCAAACCCCTGATGAAGAATGAGATCTTGAATCAAATCCTAGAAACAAGACCTAGAGGATCTTGATCCAAAAAACCTAGACCTATATGTAAAACCAAAAAGTTAAAAACACCCCTTAAATGATGGAAGAATAATTATAAAGAGGGATGAAACCACATAGGATATGATTCACTTACCAAGAGAGGTGCATATCTTCAATCTATGCTTCGAATCATCAAGAACAGATATCAAAAGGGCTTGGTATCTGTTCGAGAGCATAAAAAACGATAGAAAACGATTTGGGTCTTATTATGGGTGATTTGGGGTTAATATGGGGGTTAAAAAAATTAAATATAATTTTTTGTCTAATTAAAACCACATGCATCGTTTCCTAGGTAGTGGTTAATTGTTTTTCAAATCGCGCGCCTTAACCATGCACCTATTCTGGGTGGGGGGAGGGGTGCATGGTTTCTCTTAATAGGGAACATAGTTTGACAAATTGTACACCAACCATTTGAATACCCTCAGTTTAGGTTGACACCATTTTCTAGGATGGGTGCATGTTTTGGGAAAACCGTCTGCTAACCATGTACATATCTCTTCCTTCTAAAATTCTATAATTTTCACCCAAACTCACCCAAGTGAAAAAACAAATAAGTACTCAAAACAATGGAAAATAGCACCTAGAAACAATTGTGAAATATCTCTAAAAAAGGTTGGAATCTTACAGAATGATTGTACATGAAGAGATTGATGAGACATTACCCACTATAGGAGTACACATACCATCACCATACTAAACCAATAAACTCAATTTCAAAATCCCATGTATTTTCAATTACTAAACATAATGAAATGGAATAACTAACATGTTTATACCGAAGCACCAACAAGAAATTATTCAACTACTAATTCCAAGATTACTAGAAATATAACACTTAATGTTCCATAAATCTATATTGAAATGAGGTACACACCCCTATAAATTCAATGGTTCACTCTACACCATATTAATTTCGTTATACTACTCCCCAAACACCAACACATCCTAATCCTCTTCAATTGATTTTTTATAAAATAATCACAAAATAACCTTCTAATTAACAAAGACATGTCTCTCCTACTATCCATAATCTCTAAGCTTTCCCACTCCTTGACACCTCTCCAATGTCATTGGTACACTACCCATACTTCAAGAAGAATAGGGTATAAATCACTCTAAATCACACCCCAAAAACCACCATTTACTAAAACCCAATGGATTTTCATGACTCATATCAAATCTATCATGGATTAAGTGGTACAAAAAACCATTCTGAAATCACAGTATCCTTTGAGTTCTGGGACCCATGTAGTTTGAAAAGTTCCTAATATATCATTCTATTTTCAATGATACTACAAATAGTAAAGGAATCATGTATAACCAATATTTATTTAACACCAATGCATTGTGACTTTTCTACAAGAATCCACATAACACCCACTATATCCTTATGAAGCAAGAGTGAATATCTTAAGAACCCTCTCATTGGTTATCTTCTAATATCCATGATGATCACCTCCTAACTAAAAAATGGTATACACTACTATAATACCTGATTATATATCTGAATTCATGATTCTATGATTTAAATATAATCAATTCTAGTCTCATGAACCTAATAAAATATTAATGAATCCTCTGTATGAAGAAGGTATCAAACTAGAAGTACTTTTGGTTCTTCTTTTTCTAAAAACCCAAGGATTCTAACTAATGAGATGACCAACTGTGTGACCACATGTTACTCATGTTTCATCTAAATACATGAAGTGACCACAAAAGATCTAATTACCCTATACCTAACCATCTAGGATTACCCCTCACCATCCTAAGGGAAATTTGTATCCCGATCCACTAAGCAAGGCATCTATACAATATTATCCTATGAGTGGAATCCCAACACCATAAGTGATATAATTGTTATGTATATAAATATAAGGAATCTCACATGCCTTCTATTACCATAACAAGGGTATCTAAATCATAAACACAACATATGGTTATTACAAACCACATCTTAAATATACAAACCTATATCTATCCATCACCAATGCATGAAATTCATAAAACCACTTACTATGGCTATTACACATCTCATTCACTTAGTGAATATATCATCATAATTAGATAAAAAACACAAAACCAATACCGCCAGTTTTAATTAATTAATACACCAATAATATGTTATATAAGAAAACATTAATTAACTTATTGTTTATTTATTGATTCATTAAATCCATTATAGAACACTATCTAAAATATCACCCATCTTCTTTAAAAAAGAAGTTTTTTTAAAACTATTTTTCGTTTTGAAGGTGATTTTATTACCACAATCAGTCACATGAATTTCCAAAGAATCGATGTGCCTTCAATAATATATAAACAGACACATCCTAAAAATCTAGGACAAATGTAAAACCATAAATAAAAATCTAAAATCAACACATCATACTTGAATAAATATCTCAATTGTAATACTGAAAATCGAGAAACACAATCCCATAACCCTAAAAACATGGACTTTCACCTAATATGTGTTCTTGTAGTATAAGATTATTTTACACACCAAGATCCAAAACTACTTATCTTCAGTAAATATTTTATAAATAGTAATAAATATAAAAAATATAGATACAATTTTGTAACACATTATACTGGGAACTATTGAACAGTGACTGAGACGGAGCCCCACATAACCTTAGGCGTGCCTAATTTTACGCCAAAGGATTCAAAATAATTGCAATAGTATTTTAAAATAATGGGGATACTATACTATAAATATAAATATCATGGACATTAATAATAAATAAATAACTAAAATCATCATCCATAACAAAAAACTAGAGTATTCATATGGGATTACATCTAAAAGAAAACCACTGATAAATAACATACCCATATTATAACAAATGAATAATGCAGATCTAACGTCTCATATAATAGTAAGGATAAATCACTTGGTGTGTAAAAAATAAATATAAAATAAATATATTAGAGGCTCCACTGTAAACCTGAAGCATAACCTCAACCTATTCTAAGTCCTATCAAGAAACTCTGAACTGATCCCCTATGTAACCAATATTGAGACTTGAAAACTAGATATAAGGTTTTAAAACAAATTTAATCACCCATATAGGGTGTGATAAACACTATTAGTAGGGTTTCATCATCTTCCCTTAATATATAACATGATATACTTGTGTATACATTAGAAAAATAAACAAATATGAACAAAAATAACATATAAGCATACATTTCATGTCATTATTTATTAACCAGGCCACCATAAAAGGTAACCGTACCCCGTAGGTACCATCTAGTGAACCACATATATCATATCAAAAAATCCAAATTAATATAATATGGCTTTTTGGAATAACTATTGATCTAAATATATATTCTTAATTCCATTTAGCATCCTAGTCTCTTTATATATTTGAAAATAGAAACCAAATGCCATATGATGTCCCAGAATATTTCCTAGTCTAACCATAAGCACCATATTCCATATGTAATCCCAAAAAATTTATCACTTTTACAATAAGTTCAAAATCTCATTTGGAATATGGAATGTTAGACTCTCTAATTTTCTGACCATAAGCACAAAATGTCATATGGTTTCCCTGAAACATTGATGATCTAACAATAGGTTTCAAATGTCATATGGAATCTAGGACTCTCTATTGATATATCCATACGATTCAAATTCTATATGGATTCCCATAATATTTTTGGGTATGAAAATGGGTGATAAACAATTATATATGGAATCCATAATCTCAAATAGTTTTACCATGGGTGATAAACTAAAAGAACCAAAGAGATAAACATCTGGGTGGTGTACCTCTACACCCTAATTCCCAAGGCCCCATTACACCTTGGAATCCATTCCAACATCAATATTTATAGGGTGAACTAAATAAATATAAAAAACAACCCCAAGTCATTTCTCATAATTAACAACCAGCTCATGTCATGCGTCATACAACCTAACTCATACCCAGACACTAGTAATCATAAACTAAGTCCCCTAACCTTATCACAACTCATCACTATCCTAGAATCAAAGGTCAACATACCCATATTAGGAACCATCACTCCAAAAATGTTAATTCAAATCAATTATCATATCCATATTTATTAAGAAGTAAACTATGTAGTTTCATCAATCTAACTCAGTCCTTACCCCATAATATCACTAACATCCAACACTTTCTCATTGTCTTCATATCCTAGAGGCCTTATCTGACCCAAAATTCAATAGTCCTATCCAATATCAATACCAATTTCCCTTATTACCATCTCATTTATGATACCCAAGGTCTATCCCAATCCAAAACACCCAATGCCCCTTATAAAATCTTCCAAATCATTGTAATGTATTTCCCACACCATCTATTTCAGTCCCCTTAGAATTACTCTCAAAGATAGCTCACAAACCAATCATTTCATAGGAATCAATCATCACCACACTACACATAGATGTGAAGGAAATATCATTCTCACCAAAAGGACCAATACTCATAATCACCCTTAAGAGTGTGATTCCAATCATTCATGAGATGAATGATAATCTCTCCTGTCACTTATAATCCCAAGACCACCATGTATTCAATAAAATTTTATTAAATCCCCACATGAAAAATTCAAAAGTCATATTAAGCTTGAATACCTATATTGGATCCTCATTCACTTAAAAAGTATCCTATACCCTTAGAATAAATGTCACCATATGATTCTAAATTATTTAATATATGGTGGGGCACTTAATCTAAGTCTAGGAATCACTATCATTCCTAATTCTCCAATCAAGATTCTACTAGTTCCTATCCAACTTACCTAAAACCTAAAACCCCGTGAAGGAATACAGAATCATACATAAATAAGAACATAGTTAAATATTATTTTGATCAACTACCTAGATATTAGAGTTAACCCCTTAGCTATTCTCATCCATTCCTTGTCTAATCTCACAAATGTAAGATCTTAAACCCTCCTAGACCTCTACATTATATTTTTCAGGCATTAGAGGTGTTGAGAAGTGGTTCAAAGGTGATAAAGTGGTGAAAAGTCGATTTTTGTCTTTAAAGGGGATAAAAAACACATTTTGTGAGAGAATAATGTCATTTTGGATGTCATGGTATCACTATTGGCATAGAGGTTGGGTGTTTTGTTTATTTTGGTGAAATCAAGTTCTGAAATACCCATTTCAACCATTCTATACTGTTTATTTATACTCAGGGGGGGTAAAAGAATGGTGCCAAGAAATCATAAGTGAAATCTGTGTATGAAATAGGGGAGTTAAAAATGCTTATTTTGGGATCCATGAAGGCATTATGTTATAGATAAAGAAGTTCCACAGCATGGTCATGTCACTGAGGTAGGAAAAAATGGTGAGGTGAGTTCCCTAAACCATAGTGGTTCCTTAATAAGAGTTAGGGTTCAAGATCTCTATTCATTTATTTATAAGTTAATATGGATTCATTATGTTGATATTTTCATTGGGTTGATGGTTTTAATTAACCTAGTAAAGATAAGGAATCAAATTAAGGAAAAATAATGGAAAAATTAAACTCACATGTATTTTTATGAATTTCATGTTATTGTATTTGTTGTGTTAATTTGATGATTGATATGTTTTTCTATAAAGTATTTATTTAATGTTATTAATATAAAATATGACCATTAATAATTAGTGAAACACTTAAATATGGTTTAGTGAATAGAGAAATGTGAATCTGGAATTTATATTAACATTTTTTTCATGAAGAGTTGAATAAATAATAAATTATGATTAAAAAAGGGAATATTAAATGTCACATAATATAGTGTTTTATGTAGTTTAATTATATCCTTGGTATAACTATAGTGGTTAAATATTTTTTGGTGGATTTGTATGGAATTAGAATAGTGATATAATGTTGATGTGGTGATGGTTGGAAAAATTGATTTTAAAATGGAAGTGCATGATGTTGTGGAAGAGGTGGTATTGATTAATGGGGTCACTAACATGGGATAGTGTGGTATTAGATGCGATATTGGGAGAGGTTTTTATGATTCATGTTATAGATTCCTGGTAATACAAAATATAGTGGTAATAAATGAAATGGAAAATTAAAATGGTTTACACATTATAGAATTGGTTGGTTAATAAAATATGAAATGGGGATTATCGATATAAAATGTTGATGGCTTAATAAATGTAAAAAATGGAACATTATATAGATGGTAATGAAAAATATTTAAATTTTAAGTCATTTAATAAAATTTGAAGCTGAAAATGATGTGTGGATCTTCTATAGTGGTGGTGTGGTTAATTGAATTTAGTTTTTTTAGCTGTTGTGATTCCCTAGACTCGTTCTATCAAATTTGATTATCATAAAAACATAAATTATACATGTAAATTTAAATAAAAAGACTATACCCAAATATAATCATATATTTTTATAATATCAACAAAAATATTGAGTTTCTTACACATGAAATATATTTTAGGATTTTCGTTTTAGATAGTTGGTAAAAAACATTAATTAACAAAACCCATATCTTTCCCATATAAAGGAAAATTTTCCAATTATACCTAGTTTTTATAATTCCATAATATTAATTCAATATCTCCAAAAAAATTATACACACATGATATCCTCTTATATATATCATATTCATTACTATTCTTCATATTATTGGGAAATTGAAACATAAGAAGGGTGAGATCAAATGGTCAGTAAGGGTAGTCTACAATAGAAGTTTTCATAGAGAAACAAAAAATGAGTAATATGGTAGAGTAAATTGTTAATAATCATCCAATATAATCAATAAATTGAGAATGAAATATATTTATGGAAAATATTTCAATGTAAATAATCTCATGGATAACAATTACTGAATTCATAGTAATGGAATGTATAATGCTGAATATTTTATTCTTCTAATCTAGGTCTTATCCAAGACCTAATACTTACCATCCTAACAAAATCTAAGACATAATTGATGAAATCACGACCATATCTAATACATGATTCTTACCATCATAAACACATCTAATAAATTATTCTTTTTATAATGACTATAGTCAAGAAATTATTCTTTCTATCATGACCATAACCAATAAATTATTCATACCTTCATGACCATATCCAAGATATTATTTTTACTATCATGTTCAAAGAAAATACATTATTCTTATTATAATTAATGAAACAAGGAAATCATTAACAAATGGATAAACATATACCAAATACCCAAACTTATTTGTCTCATGAGTCCAACCGATGCATCGAGGGGATATATAATTCCAGACCCCACTCACCACTTACACATTTCAAATGCTATCCTGATATATTAAATGAAAAATAATATATATAATCAAATTTCCTTAGTAATCAATAAACATATCCTATTTAAATAAATATAAGAGATGTTAATACTTTCTCTAGTTAATAAATGGAATAACAGGATAATAATCTATACAAAGGAATAAAGTGGACAGTATCCTTATAAAATATCACCGGTGAAACTAAAAATATTTAAATCATGTTCGCATAGATGAAGAAAACTTTTAAAAGATCATGAAAAATTTACCTAGAAAAAGAATAATAAATACCCTTTACATTTTTGATATCCTATTAAGAAAAAATTTTATGGAAAAAAGGAATAAAAAATTATTTTAAAAAAATATGGAAACTTGTAAGGGTTGTTTCTTAAATAAAAATAACAATTATGGGGGATAAAAATGAATTTATATGGAAAACATTAAAAATAAACTTCTTTCACATTTTTTAGAGAAGGTCAAAGTTAATCAAACATAAAGTCAATAGTCATATTTAAATATCATTTTAAATAATATGATAAGAATAATATTCTTAAAATAATATTTAAAAATATAAATATTGAAAAAATATATTTTTGAAAATAAATAAAGGCTATGTACCCAAATTTTTAGTGGAATATAGAGGTTATAGACTTGAATAATATTTCAAAATATCTTTATTGAAACCCAAGCTGTTAAATGAGTAATACTGATTCCTTTTGAAAAGTGATAAAAATAAATATGGATTTAAAAATAAATAATATGTATTTGGATTTAAGAATTATAAATTATAACATTTTTGGGAAGAATAATATGGATATGGTGGAAAAATAATCCCAATAATAAAAGAGTTAAATTGAAAAAGAAACTCTTATGATTTTGGACACTTTTAAATCAAATGATCATGAATGAGAGAACATGAAATGGTATATTAAATAAAATAGATATAACTTTTATCATTATAAAATATTTTAAATAGTTATTATATATACCATAAAAAATAAAAAAATTGGTGAATATGGATTATGTCTCAAAGAAAGACAATTTAGATGGGAACCCTTACCTTTTAATCATGAATTTCATGAAAGACCTTTAACCTCATTGATAATAAGAATAAGTATATTAATAACTTATTTTATAACCAAATATATATCAACTAAATTTTATATTACTAAATTATAAACATTCACTACACATATATTAGTTAGTTAGTGTTTATTTTCATCAACAGATATTAGTAATTACAATTACTTCATACATGCTTCATAACAATGATATCAAAATACCTTATTTGATAATAATTTCAATATTAATATATTATTAATGATATTATATTCTTTTTTTAATGATTTTTTAAGTAAAATTTTCATTTCATGAAATTCATAGGCATTGTTTGTGAAAATGGAATCTATGATGATCTTTTTCCGGGTAATTTTTCGATAGATTACATTATAATGATTGTAAATTTTTGTGTCATACTTTGATAAATATACTAATTTTATATATTTCTCCTTAATATCATATTCATTAATTAAATATATTATAGAAAAATCCATGTAAGACAATGATGAAAAAGAAACACATCATCCATAGAAAGGGTAGTTCACACTAATGCATATGCATCATTTCTATTTTCTAATGAATATGAGGGAAGGAATTTAGATAATGATACATCTTTCTCAAATATTAATTATTTAATTAATAAAATATTTATTCACTAAATACATTATTATAACCATCCATGGTAGGTGGTGATTAAAAATTAAATATGTCCCTCTATAGTACTGGTAGTCCACACACACACACTGCTAGATTGCGGGGATGAGAGAAATTGGTTTTTTATTTTAAGAATAATAAGAATCATATAAATATAATATTTATTCATTAAATAAACATTTATAACCAACCATTTATTGTGGTTATGAAACATGAAATATTCCATTTCGTGTAGACGGTAGTCGCACAAACACACAAATGACACTCTAATTTTTTTAATAAAGTGGGAGGGGTAGATAATGTTTATAGAAATATAATAATAAAATTTTAGTATTATAACAGTAATTATTTAATTATATTATGTTGGGAAATATATATTTTTTAGGATAAATATTAAGAAAAAATAATAATAAGTGATTGGTACTAATGTTGAGAATTTGAACGTTCTCTTATATGACCTTTTAGAAATTGAGAATTTAGGGATTTTCCATGGATCAATGGGAAGAAAAATGTGGGATAGAGGTTTAGTGGATGTAAAAAAGGTATAGGTTCAACTGGATTTTGAATTTATATAGTCTATGTAAATGTGGTGGTGGAAGCCTCCATTTATAAGTGAAAGGTGTGGCATTTTTGTGATAATATAAAAAATAAGTCAATCTTCAAGGAATATGAGTCCAAAATTTGGAAATAATGGAATTTTTAAGAGTATTGGTTTGAAAAAACCCTTTAAAATACATTTTTAGATTAGTTTGAGAAATTATAGGTGATTTGTACTAATTTTTGACTCTTACCATAATTTATTTTTATTGTATTAACTCATTTTTTAACCTCAGTAATTTATTTTAATGAATAAAAAAAAATTGACCTCATTAGCTAATATGATAATTATTATTTCAAATATGAAAATAATTTTATCAAATATGAGCTTCAAGGGTGAGAAAATAAGTTTTAATATTAGTGAACATAATTTTTAAAAATTATTTTTTAAAAAGTGTATTCTTAAGCATAAAACTATATTTTCACTATTTTCCTAAAAATAAACCATTTCAGATTAATCGTAAAAAATAATCCTAATATTATAATGTCATGTTGAATCAAAAAAATAATGTTTTTTTCAAATTAAAATTAAAAAAAATATTTTAATTTTTAAGCGGTTTCATAAAATATAACGAAAACAATTTTTATACTAAAATTAATGTTTTAAATATTAACTGTTCTTATTATCATTTCTTATAAATCACTAATTAAATTAGTATTAATCTATTGTTAATAAAAAAATTACTTTAACATAATTTAATCATAATATTTTTCTTTTCTTTAAAAACATAGCACAAAAGAAGGTATTTTTTAGAAAAACCCATTTTAAGCATAAAATGGTATTATTAGTTGTTTAGCTGTAATAAATAAATTTTTTCAATGAAATAGTATTAAAAAGGAGATATATTTTTATACATATATTCCATAATGAGGCTACCTATTTTTATAACTACCAATTTAATAAATACATCATAACGCTTATATTTACCACTAATACTTTTATCTCAATAAAATATATCACAACGAGTTTAATTCGAGGTTGCATGTGAAGAAATCTATTAAACATAGTAATTATTTAAAAACATTGATACAAAAAACTCATAGTGTTACATTATACCACTGTAAATAAATATATAATAATTTTATATTATTATCCATTTTACCCAAATATCTCTTCTTATATATCTATAAGTCTTTTTATATTTAAGATATATACCTTTAACAATTTAATTTTCGTGATTTTATTTTCAACCAAATACCAAAATGAGAGTGGTTAAGATAATATACAATAATATATGAGTAGAAGTTCATATGAATATAAAAACTCAATCCTAATATATTTTATCTTTGGAATCCTTCATTCCAATCTATGATAATTTCTATTCAACTATGATATTTCTGGATAAACCCTTAACTCCTCCAGTTCAACATAGGTTATCCATGCTCATTTTCCTGTTAGGCTCTATAACCTTAATAATTATATATCATGTCATCAAATTCCATAACTATTACCTCTTAATGGTTTATAAATACAATTTTAATCATTAAATAATATCCACTTGGAGTGTTAAACAAGGTATACAATTATACCGACTTGTTTTTCACTCAGTGAAAATTGAGTTAATACTCAATGAAACTTTTTAGGGTTATTAACCATAGGTGCATGTGTTCTAGAGCCTATATCCACTTGTTTTTATCCATACAGGGATGATATTTCTAGAAACTACAAAATCTATACTTTACCAAAATTTTAGGATATTTTTCTACATTTAGGCTTATTCCTACGACTTTCACTAATATTATCTAGTATCAATATCTATACAATATAACATCTTATATAAATCAATATATAACTTAATCATGTATACTCACAAAATCTATTGATATGTTCCTAGGATATCCTAAATTTATTTTACATTAAATCACTAACCAAACCTAAGGAATATCTATACCTTGGTCAGGTACTCTAACTAATATATAAATATAGATAATAAAGATAAACATACATAAATTATAAATTTATTTCATGGTTTAATTACTACATTCCACAAATAGTTACACAAACCAGGGATAGAATGGTTTAATGAATTTGAGAATATCTTCGTAAAAATCTTATTTTACAACACTTATGATCATTTATCCACAACCACTCTCCTCTAGACCCTCTTATAGAAGTCTCATATGACACAATCATCTTGAAATCATGAGGAATCAAAACATTATATGGGGTGAGCCTGAATTCTCAATAAGGGAAACATATCATCTTTTAATAATGGTTAGATCTAAAATATGAGGGAAAAACATAGTAAGGGAGTAATATCAGATAAAAATATTACGAGATCACAAGTGATAAAACACTTTATTGATCATTACAAATCATGACATAGGAATATAATACTTAATAAAGGTAAAACAACTTAGCTTGAAACATACAACGAAAATGAAATCAATACATAAGAAAGAAAAATATCATTAGAACATGTAATATCATAAATATTTTGAAAATTTAAAAAATAATTAACATTTTGTAGAAGTAGTGTCATAAAAATAAGCAAAGAGAAACATTGTGAACAAATCAAAGTATGTCCACAATTTTATTTTGTGATCAAATTTAAGTATATATGCCATTTAGTTTTGTGAAAAAATATATGTACGTACATACATAATTATCTAATGTGATATTAAACCATAACTAATAAATTATATGGTGATATATGATCCCACACATAATCATCCATACATATGAGTGCCACATAAAATCAAATAATTCATCTTATCATAAATAACCTATGGGAATAAAAACAGGTTTCATAACTTTTCCAAAAATTATCACATAAAAACATGATAATTTGATACAAAAAATATTAACACTCCAAAATAGAATATATCAGGTGATTTATGAAGAGTTAATTTTATAAAAAATGAAACTTTGAAAATGAAAGAGAAATCAGAAAAATATTTTTCTAAAAAAAACAAATTTTAATATATCTTAAAATGACATGATTTTTGAGTAACATTCCAAAAACCATTTTTTTTGAAAACTAAGTGGGAAAATATGAAAAAATAATAGAAATTATTTTCAATAAATATTCCTTTTAAAGAAATAAATATTATGTTTAAATGTGATGTATAAGAGAGGAATATATGATCCTTGAAAGGAAAATCCTTTAACAAGAACCCACATGGATAATCGATTTAATATTTTTTTTGAAGGTGACAGGTCATAAGATGTGTGGTTTAAATTCAATGCTTTATTTTTCCTTTATCACCTCAACTTAATCAGTGCAGAGTTAATACATCTCTAGTTTAAGGAAATCACTGGAGACAATCTTGAAAGGAAGGTGATGGTTCTTCTCTTGGTGGCGGGCTCATAGTGTTTATGGGTGGAAAGAACAAAGCTCTCTAAGAGGGGTTAATCACTTATTTCCAGTAACTGGTTTCCAGAACAAATTTCACAGTGGTTGAACTATCACCAATTCTTAAATATTGGGAGTCTTCCCGTTCACCCAGGAGTATCATGCTTTTCAAGGATACCTATTCCACTAGGCAGGGGGCATCTCATATGAGTCATTAGATCTATTGGGTACCTCCCTCTAGTGGTTTAAAACTCAATGTTAATGCTTCCCACTATAATAATTTTTTGTTAAGAGGTGGTATTTTTCATGATCTAGGTGTATTAGTCATTCTTCCTTCAATTCTTTGTATGTTCCCCGTGTTTCACTTTTGGCAGAGGCGTGTAAAATTCATAGCAGGCTGAAAATTTGTAGTAACAACAATATCCATCTATCATGTATGGATACCAACTTAGTTATCATCCTTAACTAACACTAGGGTCGAATCATAGTGCCTTAGTCTATTATATATCATATTCTAATATGGAAGTCCCTTATTAATGACCATACTATCCTGCTCCATACTTGGCACGAAGGGAAACTGAAAACAAATTTTTTTGCTTCATGGGTTAGCTAGGAGAGTTCCTATATTTATTATACTAGTTTTGGATCTATTACTCTTATAAAATTTGAAATTATGATATATTATGACCTCAAGTTCACCATTTTAGGCCCCTATGATCTTTTTTTCATTTTTTACCCTTTTATTAATAAATTTTTTAATTTGAATCTAAAGGATAAGACTTTAAAATATTTGAAACACCTTTATTAAAAAATGAATATCATTAAAACAATATATAATCATTGGTTGTAAAATAATGGGAACTATAAGTTTCATTTGATATATAAAATATTTGAGTTTCCACTAGGTAAATAATAGAATTATAGGGAAGTAAAAATGTAGATATGGGAGAAAATTCCATTAAAATAGATGGGAAATATTCTCAACAAATTTTCATTTAAAAATAATAATAGATTCATTAAAGAAAAATAATTTGGTGTGAAATATTATTTTCCTATAAAATAATGTGTAAATACAACATAAAAATACATATGTTACATTTAATCTTACTTGAAAGCATGTTTGATAAAGAGAAGTGGTTAAGACCTAAGGGAAGGATTTGAGTCACGAGAATACTTTACCTTTAGTCTCGCTTAGATGAATGAGATCTAAACTCATGTATCACATAAATAAATATATTAATAAAATATTTAATAACCTTATTATATTATATAACCTTTTATAAATTTAATTTTAAAATATTCTATACATGTATATTAGTTATCTATCATTTATTTTCAAAATCGAGTGTTAGAAATCTTGATCATTTTGAACTAGTTTTATAATGGTGATGTTTTTTTCCATTATTATCCCAAATTTCAGAATTCATAGATCATAATAGGTACTATAAAATCTTTTTTAAAACAATTTATAAATTTATAATTTCATATCATAAGTGTTTTAGTAATGTTTTGTGACAAAGAAATCAAAGACAATCTCGTTTTGTTGAGTTTAACAAATAAAAGGGGATATATTAATAACACCATTAAATAATAATATTATGATTATAGAATCATTTTTAAATATTTAATAAATTATTAATATATTTTATTTACCAAAATATAACATTCATTATTCATTTATGACATAAACATTTCAACAACACTCATGTAGGTTGAAAAAACTACCTAAAGAAGAGTGGGTTATAATAATTGGAAAAGTATTAGAATGTTATTATGTAATGTTAATATAAAATTTAAAGAATAATTAACATTACATAAGTATCATATATCTTTATAAAGATCATTATTAGAACCATCCAATATGGGTGGGTAGGAAAAATGAGATCCATTGTTCATGGAGGTGGTAGTTCGTACATACACATGATTAATGATTCCATTTCTCAATGAATGGGAGGAAAGATGGTATTTTAAAAATGAACTTTTTAGAATTTTATTTTTAAAATAGAAAACCTATTTATTCATAAAATATATCCTTTGTACCATCCTTGAAATATTTTTATCAAAAAAACCACATTGCATTATGGAGGTGGTTGTCCTCACATTTACACGATCAATGCTATTTTATTTTCATAGTGGATGTAAATGATACAATATTTTTTGACTAAATAATATAATGAAATTTTAGTATAATATATAAAAGTTTAATTATATTAACAAGGTTCTAAATTATTTTAGGAAGGATAATAATAAAATAAAATAATAATAGAAGGCAATAATCATGTTAGAAGCTAGAGTTTTCTCTTGGAAAACTCTTTAGAAGTAAAGGCATTAAGAAAATTTAATGCCGCCAGATGATTATGTAGGTGAGAGAGGGATCTAGTAGGATAAAAAAGGAATATTTTAAAGGAGTAATTATAAATCAATGTGAAACTTGAAAGTTTGGAGGTGGTATTATTTTATAAGAGGAGAAAAGGGAACTTCTGGAAACACACAATATTTTTTAATAATGCCTTGACACTACTCATGGGTAAATGGCTTAAAAGTAGAAAATATGGAGTTTGGGAAAAGTTAAGGCATAATATCATCCCATAAATTCGTTTTGAGACAAGTAAATAGTGATTTAAGGATTTTAATTTTTTACTTTTACCCTTTTACCCAAATTAACTTTTACATTGGTAAATAAATTTTAACCATAGTAATTAACATTAATGAAAAAAATTTATATTTAATATTTTTACCTAATTTAAACCTTTTGATTAAAATTTTAAAACCATTTTAATACAAAAAATTTCTAAATTCATGAGAAATTAAATTGAAAATAAACACACTTAATCTTGTAAAAATAGTTTATAGAAAAAAAAACTTTGTTAGATTTAAATTTTTATATAAGATATAATTATATAGAATAGTAATTTTAATGAAATATATTGATTTATTATAAAAAAATTAAAAATTATGAGGATTTCAAGGAAATCCAAAACTTAATTGAAATATATACACACTTAATTTATGGAAAAGACTGAAAACAATTTTCTTATTAAATTAAACTTTTAATTTGGTTTTTAAAATATTCGACATATGATTATAAGTTCATTAATAATTTTAAAATGAATAATATTTTTTCTTAAGTAAATATTTTATTACTAAAATGGTTTTTTATCCTTCTTAGATATTCTTTTATAATTATAAAATCATAAAAAGTATAATTTTCACAAAAACTATATTTTTTGAATGAAAATAAACATTTCGAGAGAAAAATCAAAATTTTATACTAAGTAAATTTTTATTTGAGGAAATAAAAATTTTATTTTAGTTTATAAGATTTAAAATATAAAACCTGTAAATTTATATTCTAAAATAAAATACAAAATAGAAAATGAATGCCTTTTATTAAAAATAACCTTTTTAAATATTAACTCATATTAACTATTTACCTTATAAATATTTAATAGTTTACCATATTAATAATTATTATAGATTTATTTATAATTATCTCTTAATATATTATGGTTTTTTTATTAGGTGTATTGTGACATCCAAGTTATAAAAAATAATATTAGTTTTACAAAGTATATAATTTTGGGTTATTACATTCCACACCCCTTAAAATAATTTCATTCTCAAAATTATACTACACAGGGGAATACAAATGAGGGTTCTTTTATCTCATCACATCCTCAGGTTCCTATGTATCTTCTTCAAACTTATGATTTATATACATAAATTTTACTAGATTATTAGTATTTTTTTGGTAACACCTTATCTCTTTGATCCATAATATCTGATGGTTGTTCCTCATACAAGAGATCATGTATTAGTGGAATTAATTATAAATTTATTAAATGAGATGGTTTTTGTATATAATTTCTCCAAATAAATACCTATAATAAATCTTGTACTTAGGATAGGTTATAATGTAGTGATAAATGATATATTACTACCCTAAAATGATCATGGATCTTAATTGGAAGATATGTACCTAGGGAACAACTTTTGGTTTTTCCCATATATCAAAACTTATTTCCATGGTGATATCTATAGGAATACATTATCTTAAACATTTAACTCTAGATCTAGTCAAGGATTATCGGTATAGTACTTTTATTAATTTTGAGCTTCTTTCATAAATCACTGAATGTTATAAGATGAAATTATATATACATATTGGATACATTTACTTAAATTTTATTCATTTTTTATTCTATAATTAAATTGGTTTTGGTTTATTTTATCAGGAATTAAAAATTATGGACTCAAAATAATATATTATGAAAAAGTGCTAAAAATAGGATTTTCACTCTGTGTATCTCATAAAAAAATTTAAACCTCATTAACAGAATCCTTGTAGTGCCGTAGACTAGACCATAAAGTACTTGTATGATGTGAAGATAGTAAATGTTGTGTAACATCATTACATGACCTATAGATTTAAAAAATCATAATCTCACAAAAAGTGATTTTCATACATGAAGTGCAGATATTATACAATGTGGAAGTTTCTAAGGTCACCCAGTCAAAGATATGAACTGATTATTTAGTGGGGAATGTGGATCTCAAATACATGGCATAAAAACAACTTACAAGACATATAGATGTTGGGAAAAAGTCCCTTAATCAAATACATGATGTGCATTACTTATACACCCTATACTTATGAGGCCTAGTAATATTATGAGTGCTCCACCGTGCAAAAAAGCTTGGAAAATTTTTCTTTTCTCTTGTTTTGATTCCATTGTTTTCATTATTTTTCTTTATATACTAGATTTCATTAATTCCTTTAATTATTTTATTGAATCTTTGTGAGTTATTAATCATTATTTTCCTATTCTTCATCTATTTCAATCCCATTTCCATTCTTAATTTCCATTTCAATTCCACATTCCATTCTGAATCAAAGAATGTATCATTATTCAATGTTTATTCATTCACAGTGAGTTCTTAGTTGTTTCTTATTTTTTTTTGATTCGAGATTTCTTGTTCTTCATTGTTTCATAATGAATAGTTAGTTTCTGATAGGATTTTTATGTCTTTCAATTGTTTAATCTTAATTATTTTTTAATAATTGATTTCTTATTTCTTGACTGTTTCATGATTATGCATTGCATGTTCAATATTTACTTGCTTTTGACCATCCCCACTATGAGTGACTAATATGCCTAGGGTTAGGGGTCAAGAGTAGGGGTGTTTTTGAACCTACTTAATTCATATATTGAAACTGGGTAACCGTATGGCTAGTAATTAATTTAATAACAATTGTTCATCACATTATTTCACACAACCATGACCATGTGAAGTGATATTGAATGAACCTAACCTAATTGGAGTTGAGAAAAAATATGAGCATTAGCATGTGACTCTTTTTGTATAAAATATAAGCATAGTGCACTTAAGTTATTATCTATACCCTGACCATGGTATAGTTTCAGCATAGGTATATCCAAATTGTTTGACCAAAACTAATTGGAGATCTTTTCACCACTTCGTAGACTAAGCCATAAGATTATTCCAAGTTGAATATGGGATTATCTTTTGTCAAGAGACCTGAAATTGACTATGATCCCTTAATATTAATCTGAATTAAACTCCAAACTACCTTTCATTACTAAACATCAAATCTAAATAGTGAACATGATGACTCCTTCCAATGATTTTATTTGATTGGCTATTGACATGCCAATATTACCTATTGGATTGACCGCACACTTCCACTTTAATAGACCCTTGTAATAATTGTTGTTTGGGACTATAAATATATAAGTTGAATGTATCCTATGAAAATTCAATGGTTCATATAAGAGATTCAAATTTTGGAACCATTTCAGGGATTACTAATTCTCAGGAATATTTACCTTTGGATCAAACACCATATTATCTCACCCTCCTCCCTTATTCTTTTCCTCCCCGCAAAATTTTTACCTTTTTCTCCATCAGGAAAACCTACATCCTATCTCTTTATCTCCATATTTATTTTCCTCTCGGTTGCTGTATTCTCTAGGGAACCTTATCTTACCCAAAAATATTATATATATGAGAAACAATTATCTTTAAACCCAAGTTCAAAAGAAAAATTACTACAAAGTGAAAATTTAAAATGGTTGAGTATAAAAATAAAGTGACACCAAACCTTCAAGACCCCTAGTATTCACTACCTACTAATCAGGGTGAGAAACCTATTCTACAAAAGAACACAATTATGGAATACAGTTTTCCATACATTATTGTTGTTGTGTCCAGCATTGTGCACCCTCCAATTCAAGAACACACTTTCGAAATCGGACCTAGACTCATTCACATGATCCAAAATATGGTTCAATTCAATGGTATTTAATGAGAAGACCCCCATGAGAACATTTCAAACTTTCTTGAGGTTTATGATACCTTTCAAAACCCAGGTGTATCATCATATTACATTCGATTGAGATTCATCCTATTATCCTTTCATGACCGAGCCAAGGATTGGATAAAAATTCAAACTCATGATTCAATCATGACTTGGGATGAATTAGAAAAAAAATTAGACAAATACTTCCCACTAATCCAAACATGAAAGATCTGCAATAACCCATGAATACGAAGAATTAGTGTGGGATGCATGGTATAGATTCAAGGAGATTACCCATCAGTTATGACATCACATACTAGATATGTGGCTAAAAGTTAAAAAAAATTATCAAGGATTTCAACCGGCTTCACATATTATAGGATATTCAACTTCTAATGTTAGAATCATGATCAAAATGAATCAATTCAGCCAAAAAATTCATGATAAAGTATCTCATAATTAAAATCTATGGAAAAGTTATAGAGGACCACCTTAGTGCGGAATCCACCAAGTGGAAGATACTACCCACCTGTCATTTAATGTTTAGGATCTTACTAAGAAGCTAAAATCATTTTAGTTACATGATGCACCACCAACCCCTACTACTCTGGTAATAGAAATTCTATACTATGAGATGTGAAGTGGCCCAAATTAATACCAAGATTATTGAACAGTGATAGAAAAAACCCATGCTCAAGATTTTATGTCAATTACAGTCAACAAGGCCAGCAGTTCAAAATCCCCAATAGTATCAATAGAAAAACTACCAGCAAATACCAGATCAAAATATATAGAAAAACCAAGTATATTCTTAGTAAAGGAGTGGGTAGGTATCACAAAGGAATTAGAGGCCACTAGGGTACCCACCATAAGGACCACCTCCACGAACACAACAAAAATTCCAAAAACCTTTTCTTAGAGCTCAATAGTACCCACCAACACCACAATAGTAATTCCAACAAGCTCTAAAAATATCACAACAGAAAAAAAAACCCATCTAGACCAATATTGAAAACCTTTTTATATATTTTATGCATAAATAATATTAAAGGATGATAACTCAATAGAGAGAAATGAAAAACCAAAGATATTCAATGTGAAATGTCATTCACCATATGGGTCAATGTTCAAAAACCTTATCAGAACAACTTTCAGGTAAATTGACAAGTAATAGTGTAAAAAACTCAAGAGGAGAATAAAAGGATATTGTTATTAGAAATGGTAAAATACAATACTTTTAACAAACATGTAATTAGGAGAAATAGAATACATAGGAACATAAAAAATAGGTGACTTACATCAGTGAAGATGAAAATGATAGAAAAAATGAAGCAGTTAAATGAAAAAATTTAGAATCAGAAGCAATTAAAAACACCCTAAAAAATTACATCCCAAAAGGAAAAACATTATATAATACCACTAATATATATACCTCATATACCATTCCCTAAAATAATGATTCAAGAAAATATCAAGGAACAAAATAAAAATTTTCTAGAAATGTTTATGTAATTTCATATCAACATCCCATTTTCTAAATCCATTACCTAAATGTTTACATATGAAAAATTCCTAAAACAACTACTATCCAAAAAGAAAAATATGGAAAACATGGTAGTCAAATTCTAAAATCAATAATTCTCCACCATTTTTCAGAAAAATATTCTACCAAAGATGCGAGACCTGGGTAGTTTCCCAATTCATTCCACTATAGGGGAATATAACTTCATAAGAGAAATATGTGATCTAGGCACAAGAAAAAATATACTACCAATGAGTGTCTTTAAGAAGCTAGATCTTGAAAAATTAAAACCTAAAAGAGTGGAAATTCAAATGTAAAACTGATTAGTTAAGTATACACAATGACTTCTTGAGGATATCTTAGATAATGTTGGAAATTTTATCTTTCCGGTATATTTACAAATCATAGACATAGAAGAAGAAGGATAAGTTCCAATTATTCTAGGATAACCATTTCTATCCACCAAAAAGGTTTAATATATATTAAAAAAAGGGATAATTGTATTAAATGTTGGGATGCACAAGTTGTGTTTGACATATACAAGGCTTCCAAGAAAGGAAATGTTTCTTTTAACTTTCAATCCATATTTCATACTGATGAAGGAGTTATGTTAATGACAATTGGAAATGATAGGGAGATCATACCTCCTAATTAAGATGAATATAATGATCATGAAAATGAAAGCTACTCTGAACCATAGACAAGTGACACTATCCCACCATTCATAACCTCTTTCATTAATCCACCATAATTGGAATTAAAACCTTTACTGAGAATAATAAATTACTCATTCCTTGAGGATGTGAAAAGACTACCAGTCATTATTAACTTATATTTGACCTAAAAAGAGTTAGCAAATTTTATTAATATCTTAAAAGGACTAAAAAAGCAATATCTAGGGGAGTGGATTCCCTTAAACGGATCATCCCCACAATGCGCACCCATAAAATCTTCTTTCAGGAAGGTTCTCAAACCAAATACCAACCCTAGAGGAAAATTACCCAACCAATATAAGAGTTGGTAAAGAAAAAGTGTTAAAACATCTAGATTCCAGAATAATATATTCAATATATGATATCAAGTGGGTGAGTCTACTACAATTCATTACAAATAAGGGTGACCTTATAGTTATGAAAAACAAAAATGATGGGTTGATCTCTACTCGAACCATCACTGGATGGATAGTATAGATTGATTATAGGAACCTCAATATGAAGACCTAAAAAAATCATTTCCACTAACCTTTATGGATCAAATGTGGGAAGACTACATGGTCACAAATTATATTATTTTTTGGATGAATATTCATGATATAATCAAATTGCAGTAAATCTAGATGACCACTCCAAACATATGTTCACTTGTCCCTTTGGAACCTTTACCTATCTATGTATGTCATTTGGTATGTGAAATGAACCAACACCTTTTCAATGGTGCATGGAAAATTTATTCCATTATATGGTGGATGAATTCTTGAAAAAATTCATTGATGAATTTTCTATATATATAAGATCCTTCATGGTGTGCCTGAAAAATTTTAATCTAGTCTTGAAGTGTTTTGAAGAAAAATTCCTGGTATTAAATTGGTAAAAGTGTCACTTCATAGTCCATGGAGGTATATTCCTCAGATATAAAATCTCAAAATATGTCATGGAAGTCAATCCATATTAAATCAATATGAAAAAAAACTTACCTTTGCTTACAAAAGTGAAGGGGATAATGAGATTTTTGGACATGTAGGATTCTATCATCGGTTCGTTAAAAACATTGTAGAAGTATCCCACCCCTTCACACACTTATTGTCAAAATAAACAATTTTTGAGTTCTTTAAAGAGTATCTTTTTATATTCCATAATCTAAAGAATATTCTAGTGGTCGTGCCTATCATAATTTCACCATATTGAGACAAGGATTGTGAATTGACATGTGATGTAAGGGACATCACTATTATCACTATTCTAGGATAGTGAGACAAAAATACCTTTTGTCCTATTTACAGTTATGGTTACCCACTGAATGATGCTCAGGTAAAACATACGATAGGTAAAATGGAACTTCTGGTAGTCATATTTTTGTTTGAAAGTTCTTCTCTCACCTTTTACTATATAAATTTTTGTTTTATATTGACCATGCATCACTTAAATATATACTAAACAAAAATATGCGAAACCACATTGAATACGATGAATTCATTTACTACAAGAGTTTGAAATCATAATTAAGGAAACAAAAGGATATGATAATGTCATTATTGACCATTTATCTAAAAATCCACTGCCCAACATCGGGAATAAAAATAATCTTAACACCAAGGTTGACATCAATGACAAAGACCATTCAAGATTAATAGCTAAGAAATACCATAGTTTTTAGATATTTAAAATTATCTATCCACAATATCACTCAACCCTGACTTTAACTTTCGAAATAGGAAGATATTTTTTTATAAATAGTCACATTACTAATGGGATAAACCACTAATTTTTAAGCACAGTGTTGATGGATTAATGTGGAACTGCATTCTAAAATATGAACAAAAATTGTTCTCGATGTGTGTCATATGTATCCATTAGGAGGGTATCATGGACCTAGACATACCAAAAATAAAACCCTTCAATGCCATATATTCTATACTATATTCTATTAAGATTCAAGGAGGGTTTTTCAAACTTGTGATTGATTCCATAAAAAGTAATTACATTAAAAAGAAATGAAATTCCCCAAAATAGAATCTCAAAAGTTGAACTCTTTGATGTATGGGGGATTGGTTTTATGTGGAAATTTCCTAATTCTCATGATAATTTTAACATCCTAGTAAATGATTACTATGTCTAAAAATTTGTAGAATCCAAATATAGTACTCATTACACAACAAAATTGGTAATAAAAGTTTTCTAAAAAAATATATTTTCCATATTTGGATTACCTTAATTACTCATTAGTGATCTAAGAACTCATTTCATTGATAAATCTATGAAAGAACTTCTTGAAAAGTATAGAATTATATATAACATTGGTACTCTTTACCACTCAAAAATGTAGGCAAGTTGAAGCATCAAATAGGGAAATTAAACAAATCATAGAGAACATGGAGAATAATAATAAAAATGATTGGAGTGTCAAACTGGATGACACACTTTGGGAATATCACTTGACCTATAAAATTCCCATGGGAACTACTCCAGTCCTACTAGTGTATGGAAATCCAAGTCATATTTTAGTGGAATCAAGAAATGATATTTTTGGGTAATTAAATAGTTGAACATGGGTTCTCAAGAAATAAAAAGAGGTTAAAATAATACAACTATATGATCTAGAAGAAATTAAGCAGGAAACCTTTGATAATGCTATAATTTCTAAAGAAAAATAAATATAAGTGGCATGAAAAATGAATAATGCATAGAATATTCACTCATGGGGAATAAGTTCTGTTTTTTAATTATTGACAAAAATTATTTCATGGAAAGAGGAAATCCTGATAGATGGGTCCTTACCAAGTCATTATGGTTTTCTTTTATGGAGCTATTGAGATTCTGGAATGTGAATAACCACCATTCAAGGTTAATGTGAAAATGTTAAACTTTTACCTAGAACCATTCCCCAATGGGTGCCTTGTCACTCTCAAATTCACCAGAATAGAAATTCAACTGGATGATGATGTAATTATTAGATTTTTATTAAAGGCAAACCATATTTTTGTTTCTTTTATTTTAGTTTGGTTATTAGGATATTTTTTTCATTTTAGTACCTTCCTTGTATGTAGATAGTTCTTTTACATCAATGTACTCACCTTTCTATATTTATATGAGTTGCTTTTCAATATTTACTATGTGCACAAGCCCATTTCCCTTCTTCCATCTTATTTAAACCCTATGTACTAATGTTTTATCTAGTGTAGGTTTTGTCTTTATAATAAATTATTCATTTACCCCAACTTGAAATCATTATCCAACAAGTTTCCCAATGGCATGAAACTCATCATTAGGAGCTCTAAATTCTATAATTTCAATTTCATATTCCCATTTAATTTTTATAAACTATATATGTGATATATATCCTATTATAATTTCCATGACAGTGAGTATATTATCTCATTTTAAGTGCGGGTGAGTCTTTATTGATATTTATTGTCAATACACTTGGATTATTGTTTTTTTCACCTATCTAGGAGTCACTTTTTTTAGAAAGCATGCTTTAAACTGAAAATATATATAAAATAATTGGAATAGAAGAAACATTTAGGTTGTAAATTGTTGATATCCATGTTTTACTCTTATTTATATTATATAAAAGGTCACTGAGTTTAGTAATTTAATTCAAAATTTAAATTTTTAGAAATTTCTCTTAATTTACTTATTACTATATTTTATACCATGAGTGATTGAAAGTTATTTCTATATACTCCCATTTCTGAGAGGATTCAAGACCCAAGATTTCATATTATTTTCTAAGAATATTTCTTGAGAGACACCAGGGGCATGTAAACCTATAAGAACATTACTTGTTATCTTATTTGTGGATATGAATGAACAAATACATTTTTAATATGATTAGGGAATTCTTTTTTGATATAATTTTTCTTGATACCCACCATATACTTTTCCTAATTTATCCCATAGTATTCATGAATGAACTATTTAGGATGAAGAAATTCCAAGATGATTATCCCTTCATACCATACTCTTGGAATTATGTATGATTATCCTTTGAAAAAGTATAGGAGAATTTTCACTGGTTGTAACGACCAAATGTTTTAAAAATGATTATTCCATTCTTATAAATATTTCCTAAAATCACATGAAAACACAAAATAATGTAAAACAAACTGATAAGTGACCTTTGAACATAATTTTTTAACTTATGTGTTTGGAATTTCAAAACTCCGACATACACGGTTGCAATCAGTAAGTTATTTGGAGTCTGATAAGGAAAACATAATTTTTGGTGAATAGTAACCTACTCTTATGAATTCAAACATACCCTTATGAATAGTGATATACCCTAATAAATAGTAACCTTAACAGTTATAATATATTAATATTATTCAAGTTGAAAGTACGATATACCTATATTTTAGAATAAGTAAAACAATGTTTTAAAACCAGTTTTTGATAATAAATTATAATTTTAATTAAATATTAAAACAATCATATTTAGAAAATTATTTTTGAAAAATAGACTTTAATTTTGGATTCTACACATCAAAAAATTATTGGGGTGAATTTATGAGATTTTTCTGAAATACTTGAATTTTTGATGAATAGTAAAAAGATGATAATTTACAATAAATGGTAAATAATGGATTTATTGAGTCATTGATGATTTTCTAATGTTGTAATAACAATTGGTTAGGTATCAAATGATAAAATTACTATTCATGGTCAAGGAAGACTCACTATTCCTTGTCTTGTGGGGAAATAAAAAATTAATGAATTTTATATTGAGAAATCCCCTCTCTCGTCCACTATAAAACCCCCCTTCACTCCCTCTTCTCTTTACTCCTCTCAAGCCTTGTTCCTTGATAATATTATACCCAAATCTCTCCCCAAATTCCTCCCCCAAATCCAAAAATCTACCATCCTCTTCAAAAGACCAAAACCTATCCCCTTAAGAGGTTCTCAAAGGAGGATGACTCAAGAGGTAAATTCCTCTTTCAATTTCCTTCATTTCTTTTAATTTATTTTCTTTTTTGTTTCTTTACTCACATACCTTAACCCAAATAGTATGATAAATTCAGTAACATAAATTTAATTCAATGTTTTCATACTAATGGGATATTTCATTATCATCTCTCCTTTCCCCACATTTTATTTGAAATAAATGAAAGCACCATTTGAGATGTGCTAATTTAACACATTCAAGGACAACGATATATCAATTTCTATTATAATAATTAATTATAGTCATTAAACCATTTGTATTATGGTTGAACCAAATTATTATATATTTAATATATCCTATTTTTACTTTTATAATCCTTTTGTACAAATGGTATTAAGTTATAAATCAAAACATGTTCTTTGTAATCAAACCCACCGATTAACAAAAACAGTTGTCACTACGGTTTTATATAAACGTTCGACTTCAATATAAGTAACCAAATTAAATATAACACCATGTAATCTCTTGGATGTTCACTAATTGCATATAACTTTATTTTTGGACAACCACTTCCATGTTTCATGTTTATACGAACTTTAATATAAGTGAACTGATCTTTTAAAACCAAGTAAACAAATGAGCCTGAACAATAAAATTGAACCTTATAACTAATAAAGAAGGCCTTTAATGAACTAAAAAGGGTTATAATAAATCAATTAAATATATTAGAGGTCATGTAATTATTAACTAATAAGCCTAATGTTTTTATTCAGGTATTTAATAACAAGTGGAGAACACCAACAGATTTAAGGTAAGGGTTTCTCTCAATTTCACTCTTAATCAAGATTATCCTATATGCTATGAATTTTTATGGGTAATACTAAATGGTGTGTTATATTTCGGAACCTCCCCCATACTTCCTTAAATATTTATAAGTGATGAGAAACCCATTCTATCTCTCATTAATCCTTCTTGGGTACACCTGACACCATGCCGATAAAACCGTAACGAATTCTACCTGAACCTTCTTTGTTCTTCCGGGTTGCCTTATCTTTCTTTCAAAATGGTTTTATATTATCTATTAATGTTAATATTATAAATTATGGTTATTTTTTAAAAAATTATATATCAAGACCCTTTCATCACTTTATTTTGGGGATATACATGTTTTTAAAAGATTCTCTCCTTAGAACTTTCCGATAAGTAAACCTGTTTTAAGGGGACTTCTCTCGAATTTTTACCCAAATTTAAAGTGCACTATATCTTTTGTTTTAAGACACCAATTTATTTATAAAATCATAATTTTTATTCTAAAAACCTTCTTGGTTCAATTCTGGTTTTATGTAAAAGAATTTCCTATTTACTATTTTAAAAGCTCTATAGTATTTTCATTTAAAACTGCACAAAAATGTTTTAATGATAATGTTTCTCAAATAAATTTCTTATTTGTTGTCACTTATGTTTGACACCACTTACCATGTTATATTACTCTTTTACCTTATGAACTTCCATGTATGTTCTAATCCATTTCTTTCATGGACACTTTCATGATACACCTATTGGTTGTGGTTTATGTCATGATTGTGGTACCCAATTCTTTCCATGGATAACCTTATGTTTATGTATGTTTGATTATGTATGATTATTCATGTGGAAAGATTATTTTTGTGGAAAGAATATTCATGAATATGTTGATATGGGTGCACCTAGATAGTGCTCTAATTCATTGGGTATGGTTAGGTCTCATGAGATGCAAAGTGAAACGGGATTGGTAGTTAGCCTTGACCCGTACTAAAATAGGAAATGAGATTCGCGGTCAGCCTTGACCCATACCAAAGAAATGTTTTATGATTCTGTCACATATATATGATTACATGTTTATATGAAACCATGATTATATAGTATGATTTCATGTGTTCCATAATTTGTATATCTTTATGTCATGCCTTCTAACTCATGTGCTTAAGATGTATCCTTATGTTCATTCCCTTACTAGGCTTTTCATCTCTCCCCTTATTTCATGTTTTCTCCAGGGTACCCTATACAGATGTAAGGGCTCAAAGGAAGTTAGGAGCTCTTTGTGGAGATTAAATAAAGAAGATTTTTAATCCCCATGTTTTATTTTATACGTACCTATCTTTCCAAGAAACTAGACTTAACGATCCTTGGATTGTACACTAATGATTAACTGTGCTTAAAATAATGGAATATTATATGTAAAAGGCTTGGGTCTCTATACTAGTGATGGATACAGAATTTTGTTTTTGAGGACATGTACTGTGAAATTTTTATAAGAAAAATATGATGTGTTCCAGGATTAATTTTGGAATTTTCTATTCTTAACCCATTACATTGAAAAAAATATTGAATGAAAAAGAAAAATATATTCGGTTTTGTATTAGAAAGGTCAATAATCACCATTTTTCTGATCGATGAATCCTACGATTGGTCATATATGGTAAGGGTATTGATGTGAGATTGGGAAAAAACATGAATATTAAAAATGTAATAAAAAAGAAAATGAAAATAAAGGAAAGTGGTATATTTTTTACACATACTTGTTATATTCAAGGATCCACCGTGAGTTGATCTTAGAAGAGTTACTTCATTGTAGTATTCATGTTTACCATGCATTATACTTTTGAGATTACCCTTTTTTTATCTTGATTTTCACTATCTACTCACCCACCCTTCACCTCAGAGTCATTTTAACCCTGTTTGCTGAAACCCTCATGATTGATTTTTTATTTCTCTTTATAAAGTGGATATTATAGAACCAATGAAATCCAATGATTATGAACATATATTTATGGTATGAGCATAAATACAGTTACATTTTACCATGATTTATGAGATAAAATTAATTATTATATAAATTGAAGAATAGTTATATAATTTAAGGAACTATTATTAAACTATAATTAAAAGAATAAATAATATAGATAAAGAACTAAACTATGAGGCTTGACTAATTTTTTCTTTAGGATTTATTTTAGAGGTTTGACATTTCTAATTACACTTAGTTTTAATTTCCTAGTTGTAATGAATGTATCCTATTTTAATTTTTTCTTCTTTTGGAATCCCTATTGAGATTATTTTTTCTTGAGGACAAGAAATTGTTCAAGTGAGGGGTAATTTGATAAGATTAAATTATATATACACATTGAATGCATTTACTTAAGGTTTAGTCATGATTTATTCAATAATAAACTAGGTTTTTTTTTGTTTTTATATGAATTAATAATCTTTTACTCAATGAATGAAATTCTGTAAAAATACCAAAAATAAGTTTTACACACATTTTATCTCATACATGATGTGTAAACATAATTCACATCATCCCTACAGAGACAATGAACAACCCTTAAAGAACATTCATGAGGTGAAGATAATATATTTCATATAACATCATTACACAACATAAATATTTGAATGATCAGAAGCCCACAAAAAGTGAATTTCATGAATGATTTGTAGACATCGCACGACATGAATATTTCTTTGGCTCACCCTATGAAAGATACGAACCTATTATTCAGTCGGAAAAGTGCATCTCAAATACAAGGAAAACAAAAAACTTACATGATGTGTAGATTTTAGGAAAGAATTCACTTAATTCAGTACACGACATGCATGACTTACACATAGTGGAATTCTCGTGCCTATTAATATTCATAATACTTCTCCATGAACAAAATCTGGGAACAATTTACCTTTATCATTTTTTCTTTCAAAGATTTCGTTTTTTCAATTTAAACTAGATTTCATTCATTACGTTGATTGTTTTATTTAATCTTTGTAAGTTTCTAATCATTATTCACATGTAATTCATTCGTTGCAGCACTATTTCCATTCCCAATGTCTGTTTCAACACCACATTACATTATTCATCAAATATTTCTTCGTTCTTTAACATTTCTTCATTCAAAGTGAGTTATTGGTTGTTTCATATTTATTTTGATTCCAGATTTCTCATTCTATATTTTTTCATCCTGTGAAGTCATTTTTTGATTATATTCATATTTATTTCAATTATTTAATCCGGATTCTTAATTATTTAAATTCTAGACTACTTATTTCTCAACTGTTTCTCAATTATGCATTACATGTTAAACATTTAATTGATTTTGACCATCACTACCATGTGTGTCTAATCTACCTAGGGTTAGGGTTCAAGAGTAGAGGTGTTTTTGAACCTAATTAATACATATATTGAACCTTGTAACACTATGGAGAGTAATTAGGTTACTGATAATTGTTCATCACATTAATTTATAAAACCTTGACCATGGAAAGTGAGATTAAATGACCCTAAAATAGTTAGAGTTGAGGAGGTAATGAACATTATATTGTGATGATATATGTATAGAATCCATGAATCATACACTTAGGTTATTGTATATATGTCGAGAATGGAATAGTTACATCATAGGTAGATCCAATTGGTTTGACCAAAACCAATTGGTGATCTTTTCACCACTTCAAAACCTAATCCATAGGAATATTTAAAGTTAAATATAGGTTTATCTATTTTCAAGGGCCCTCAAATTGACGTCAATACCTTCCTTTTTATGTAAATTAAATTTAAAAATACCTAGATTTAGTAATGATAAAATATGAATATTGAACACAAGGAATCTATCCAAGGTTTTTATTCGATTGGATACTGACCTTCGAGTAGTACACATGAGATTGAATCCACACTAAAACTTTACTAAACCCTTGTATTAAGTGTAGTTTGGGACTATAAATATCTAACATGATTGCATCCCATGCAAATTCAACAATGTGTACGGGTGATTTGGAATGATTTGAACCTTCTCTATAATTTTCTGGACATTGTTAGGACTTATCAACATCCTATTTCTAACTTCATGACAACATGTTAGAGTCATACATCTCTTACCATAATGAGCCTCATATGGTTCCATTTGAATGCTAGAATGGAAACTATTTTTATATAGTAACTCAACCGAGGAAAGGTGTTGATCATATTATATTTGGGATAACATAAAACAAGATATCAGTATAACCTCTAGATTTTGGACAGTCCTCTCAGACTGACCATCTGTCTCAGGGTGATAAAAAATGTTGAAACTTGACTATGTTTCCAATGAATTTTGAATAGTTTTCTAGAAGCTTTTCATAAACCTTGGATCTTGATCCGACACAATGGAAAGAGGAAACCCATGTATTATTACCACTTCTCTTATGTATATCTAGAAGAGTTGTTAAAGAGATAAATCTTCATTAATGGTGATAAAATGCACTGACTTTGTAAGATGGCCAACTACAACCTAAGTATAATTATGGATCATATATGTTTTGAGTGTCCCACAAAAAAATATATGGAAAATTGTTTCCCATTCCCATACTGGTAAGGGTCATTCTTGTAATATACCCTTATATTTTTTTCATTCAACCTTAACTTGATGGAATATCAATCATTGAGATGAGTATTCTATGATTTCCATATTTATGTTATCCCACCATATTTTATGTTCTAAATATCTAAAAATTATTGTGTTTAATAGATTAATAGAGAAGGGTGAGCTATGAGCATCATCCAAAAGTTTCTTCTTCAGTTTTGTTTTTTAGGGGACACATATCTAGGTTCCAATCATTATAAATCTATCTTTATCAAGGATGAACTCCAGAATACTCACAACATTTTTCTATAGCATTACATCATCTTTATGGGATCCTTTGACCTTATCATGAATGGATGTTTGATTAATAATTTAGTAAAGAAAATATTTTTATCTGTTCCTTATGGTTTCATTATTTATCCATTTTAAATAGACTTATATTGAATATTTTTCAATATTCATCATAGATAATATATAATGATCTTTCCCACTTAGTACATCATTCACCTTGTTTGCCTTCCCATGGTGGTAATTAATTAAGAATTTTAGTCCTTGATCAAGTATAACCAACTCCTTTAGTACTTGTTTTTCTATTATTGTGTGAGTATATACATTATCATTATATGTTTAGAACACATTTCATACATCTTAACATTGAGATACTTTCACTAAATTTTTAAAGAAAATACTACTATTGTAAGCTCTAGATCCTGAGTTGGGGAGTTCTTATCACAAGTCTTTAATTATTTTGATGAATATGAGATTAAATATTTTTTTATTATTAAAATAGCCCAAATCATTCACAAAAGTGTCACTATAAATAAAAAACCCTTTTCCACTGCAGGGTAGTGAATGAAAAAGAACATTGACCAATTTATTCATAATCTCCCTAAACATTTTTTTCACATTCAATTTTATAGAGGAGCTTTACTCCCTTTTGAGTCAACTTAGTTAGTGTATTGTATAATTGGGAGAATTTTCACACAAAATACTAGTAGTATCCAAAATAATCCAAAAAAAATTCATATCTTATGCATAGAGGTTGGTCTTATCCATTTTCAATTACATATTTATTTTATGTGTACACATATATATCCTCACTGGTAATAACAATACATAATTAGTATGCTCTTTGAAACCAAAATTCAAACTTGTAGAACATAGTGTATAATTTACCATTTTGCAAGTTCGTCATCACAATTCCCAAATACTCTAAAAATCATTACTTACTCTTAGAATATATGATTATTTTATCAATAAAGACTACAAAAAATCTGTCAATGTAATATCTAAAGACTATATTTCTCAATTCCATAAAGTTATAAGAAGAATTTTTAAGTCTCAGTAGAATCAATATAAACTTATATTTTCCCTAACTTTTTCATAAAGTTATCTTGGGTATATGTACTCTCCAAACCCTCAGTTGATGATATCTAGATGAAATTTCAATCATTGAGAAAAATTAATCTCCTATAAGTTGATCAAACAGGTAAACAATATGAATCATCAGATACATTTTTTTATCATTATTTTTTGATCTCATTATAATCAATATAAAGATCCATTAAACCATCCTGATTTTTTATAAAAGGACTGGTTTGCCCCATGATGAAGAACTAGGGCATATAAAATCCATGTTAATATTATCTTATAATTTCTTCTTGTATTCCTCTAATTCAATGAAAGCCTTTTCTATATGGATTCAATGAGATATTCAATGATTTAGGGATGAGTTCAATTGGTAGTTAAACCACACATTTTAAGGGAAGAATATGATCACAAAAGAAGTTACTCATAAATTATGAATATATTATTTCTTAACAACTCCCTATGTTTTAATCTAGGTTATTCATGATTATTTTTTATTATTATTTCCTTAAACACACTAGTAAACATGGAAACTAGATCCCTCTTTATGGTTTATATATATAATATGAATTAACCTTAGCATATCCATTGAGAGTGTCTAATAAGGTGTCCAATCATAAGCCCACTCATTGTGCATTAGGGTGATGATCAAGTGAGTTCTCAACAAACCCTTTTCAGAGTGATTACTCCAAGCTGAGTATGTTTGATAACTAAATCTACTTTCTAGTATCCTGATAGAGATGTATTGCATGTAATACCACAGAATATCTACATTACCAAATCATCAAGATGTTATCCAACACTTAGACTCATTCTGAGAGTTCTTACTAAATTTCTCTAAACTAAACTAATCCCTAAAATAATTGAACCTTCCATTTAATACCATCATTGGAAACCCAAGACAAACATACATAAATATTACATTGATTTCAAGGTTTAATTAATATATTCCCTAAATCGTCACACAAAATAGGGACTGAAAGGTCTAGTTTCTTAGAGACTAGGAACATAAAAATCTTATTTTATAACACTTATGAACATATATCCATAACCATTCTTGTCCAGACCCTCTTATAAATATCTTTTATGACATAATCCTCTTTATAACATAGGGAATTGAAAAATAATAAGGGGTGAGCTCAAATTATCCGTAAGGGAAAAATATCAACTAGTTATAATAATGAGATGTAAAATATAATGAAAAACATGTGTAAAGGATTAATATTAGATAAAAACATCATGAGATTATAAGTGATAAAAAAACATGATTGATCAATATGGATCATGAAATAGGAACATAATACCAAAAAAGATCCATAAAAAAATTTGTCTTAAAAACATATAACGAACATTAATTTAGTATATACAGAAGAATAATATCATTAGAACATTAAATAACTTAAAATATTAGAAAAATATGAAAATTACAAACATTTTAGAGAAGTAGTTGTACAAACATAATAACATGAAAAAATTGTAAAAAATCTATGTAGGTTAACCCTTTTATTTTGTGAACAAATCCATTTATGTACACCCTTCAATTTTGTGAAAATATTCAAGTATGTCCACATATCATTATCTATTGAGATATAAAACCATAACCAATGCATTGGAGGGATGTATATGACACCACAAATCAGAATCCATATATATGAGTTCAACTTAAATTCAAATCCTCCATCTTATCAAAAATATTTCATGGGATAAAAAATGGGTTTCATAACTTTCCAAACGTTATCACCTAAAAAAACATGATCATTTGATGCCAGAAACATGATCAACCATAATAGAATATATTGAGTGATATATGAATAAAAAATTTACTAGAGAATAATACTTTGAATATGAAAAATACACCGTAAAAATTATTATTCTAAAAAACATTTTTTAATATCATCTTGAAAAGATGTGATTTTTGCGTCACATTCCAAAAATCATTTTTTTAAATGAAGAGGAAACACATTAAAGTATTTATCTAAAAAATTATAATAAAGAGACTTTGAAAATAAATAAATATTGTTTAAAAATGATATTTATAAGGTAATAATATAGGATCAGTGAATGGAAAAGCTTTAAAATATTCAAAACCCCTTTGTTGAGAAGACCACATTATTAAATGGATATAAAAACCATGGTTTTAATATATCGGTGAATAAAAGCACCATTGGGAATAAAAATAATTTTAGTTTCAGATATGGAAATGATAAAATTTTTGGTAAGTAAAAATGTGTATTTTGGGGGCAATCCATTAAAATATGTAGGAATTATTCTCAACAAAATCACACTTTCACAAAATAATAGATTCATCAAGGAAGAATAATTTGGCGTTAAACATAATTTCCCTATACAATAAGGTGGAAATATAAAATAATAAAATTATAGGTTTTATATTATCATACTTTAAAAGGTTTTAGACAAATAGAAGTGTTTATGACCTAAGGGAGGGATTTGTGTAACAAAAAACCCTTTCCTTTACTCATGCTTAGTTAAATAAACTCTAAAATCTTGTATAATAAATATAAATCTATTAACCACCTATTTAATTTCCTTACTAATTTATATAATCTTTTATGTAATTCATTTATAAATATTCAATACATTTATATTAGTTACATGTCATCTATTTTCAAAATTGGGTATTTGAAATCTTGATCGTTTTGAACTATTTTTATAATGAAAATATTTTTCTCCCACATTATAAAAAATTTCATAATTCCTAGATCATAATAAAAATTTTAAAATATGTTTTAAAATAACTTATAATTTTATGATTTCATTTGTTTAGTGTTTTGGTAATGTTTTGTAACGATTAAATTGATGATCTCGTTTTGGTCAGTTTAACACATAAAATGTGATATTTTTATAAAATAATTAGATATTAATATTATGAATCTAGAATAATTTATGAATATTGAATAAATTATCATCAATTTTTTTAACTGAATATAAAAATCCTTTATCATCGCTGATATAAACATTACACCATCACTCATATGATTAGGAAAAACAACCTAAACACAAGTGTGCTATAATGATTGAATGATTAAGAGAAAGATATTATATAATGTTAATATAAAATTTAAATAATATTTACCATGTATTTTTCATCATATATCTTGATTAAACTCATTCTTATAATCACTTAGTATGGATGGATATGAAAAATTAAATTCATTTTTCATAGAGGTGATAGTCTGCTCATACACATGAGTAATAATCCAATTTATCAATTAATTGGAGAGATGATTTTATATAAAAAAGTATTTTATAATGTTTTCTAATATAAAACCTTTTTATTAATTAAATCCATATTTGGTACTAGAATTTATAGATTTTTATAAAAAAACCACTTCACATTTTGGAGGCGGTAGTCCTCATGTTCGCACTATTGATGCTATTTTGTTTTCTTAGTAGATGAAAAATATTGAATATTTTTTATCTAATTAATATAAATAAATTTATTTATAATTATTATAATTATTAAATTATATTAATAAAATTAAAAAAGATTTTATGATGGAGTATATTAAATGAAAAGTCTTAGAAAAAACAATAGTCACATTGTAATCTTGAGTTTTCTCTTGGAAAACTCCTTGGAAGTGAAGGACTTTAGAAAAAATAAGGTTACTAGAAGCATATGTAGGTGGGATATGGTTCTATTTAGAGAAATAATTTAGATTTTCAAGTATTAATTCAAAGATTAAGTGTAACATGAATGGTTAGAAGTGGTATCCTTTTGTGACAGAAAAAAGGGAACCTTTAGAAATATGCATCATTTTTAATAATTCCAAGACACTATTCTAGGGTAAATTGATCAAAAGTGGGAAATTATGGGGTTTGGGACAATATAAGTTTGAATATTCTCTAATACATTCATTTTTAGACAATTTAAGAGTGATTAAAGGCTTTTTTTACTATTAACATTTTACCCAAAATAACTTTTACCCTTGTAATTAATTTTTAACCTTTGTAATTTGAAATAATGAAAAAAATTAATATTTTATCATTTTAAATTAATAGGAACCTTATAATTAAAATTTTTTAAATCATTTTCACACATAAAATTTCTGAAGGTGGGAAAAGTTAATTTTAATGTAGACACACTTAATTGCATAAAAACAATTTTTAGACAAATAACATTTTAGGATTTATGTTTATATATAATATATAATTATCTTAGATACCTATTTAATGAAATAAATTGATTTATTATAAAACAAAATACGAATTAGTCTCAAAATGAAATCAAAAACTGAATTTCACCATCTAAATACATAATTAGAAGAATATTCCTAATTTTTTAATTAAAGTAATATTTATTTAGTTTTAGAAATATTTGACATAATATTATAAGTTAATAGAATATTTTAAAATCAATAAAATTATTCCTCAAATAAAAATTTTATTACTTTATATTTTTATTCTTATAGGATAATATTACATAATAATGAAATCATAAAAAATTATAATTTTCTTAAAACCCGTATGTTTTGACTAAAAATAAACCTTTTTATAAAAAACTAAAAAATTCATAAAATATTAAATTTTATGTGATTAACTTAAAAATTAATTTTATTTTATAAACTTTAAACCGTAAAACTTTAAAATTATTATTTGAAAATAAAATTCATAATATAAAGAAAACATATTTAATTAAAAATAACTTTTTTAAATATTATCTCTTATTAATTATTTACATTCAAAATATTTAATGGTTTACAATATTATTCATTATTATATATTTATTAATAATATTATCACAATATTTTGTGATTTTTTTTCATTATGTGTAACATGTAATTCATGTTACCAAGCATAACATCAGTTTTACAAATTCTATAACTCCAATCCGTTACACTAAAGTTATCTAAAAATAACTTTGATACCAAATATGACGCAACAGACTTGTACTTTTAGATACACTGCTCATAAATACATATTTTATGTATAGAAACTGAAATAAATTTTAGGATCCCAAATTTAATCATACATTATTTCAATACCAACAAAAAATACTGAGCCACTTACACACCAAACACTTTTTAGGATTAAAGTTTTAGAGAGATATGAAAGATATTTGTCTAAAAAATCCAATTTTTTCTCATCCAATGTATAATTTTCTCATTATACCTAGATTTTATTATTCCATAATAACTATTCAACATATCAAAAAAAAATTATCCACATATTATTCCCCTCTAGATATATCATATGCATTATTTTTCTATAAAAGCTAGGGAAATGGGAACTGAATAACGATGAACTAAAATGATCAGAAAGGGTAACGTACAATGGAAGTTATTATAGAGAAAAAATTGAGTAATTTGGTAGATTAAATAGTTAATAAATGTTTCATATAATTTATGACTTGAGTGAAGAATATATCCATGGATAATATAACAATGTAAATTGTCACATGAATTATAATAACTAATTTCCTAGTGATGAAATGTAAATTTTTTAAAATATTATTATTACCATTAAGGACTCATCCAATAAATCATACCTAACATCATGAATGTATCCAAGACATTATTATTTCCACCGTGGACCTAAATAATACATTATTCTTACAATCATAACCACACATAAGACATTATTCTCACTATTATAACCACAACCAATACATTATTCTTACTATAATGACCACAACCATGAAAGTATTATTTCCATCATGAACACAAATAATATATATTATTAAAATCATGAACACAAAAAATAAATTATTATTACCATAAAGAACAGAACGATGAAAATAATATTATCAGAACAACCATAACCACAATATTATTCTTACCATTATGCCCATAACCAAGACATCATTAATAAATGTGTAGTCTTACCCAAAACACCTAATATTTTTTTATCTCATGAGACTTATAGATTAATAGAGGGGATATATAATTCCATAAACCACCCATCACTTACACATGACCAATTATTTCCACAAATATTCATTCTTTCAAAGTTAACTTTTTATTCCAAAAGCTGATAAAAATACAAGTGACTCAGGGTGGATGAAAATTTTGTGGTCCAAGAGCATCCCCCTTAATGAAAATATTATAAAAATGTGCTATGGAGCCACTGGATCTATAAGTGGTGAGTTTATTGCAATAACTCCATTTATTGGAAATGTTATCTTCTTAAAAGTTCCCTTTTCTTAAAGAGTGTCTCTATAAACACTTGTATTTGATTAACGATCATTCGAAATGTAAATACTTTCCCTATTCAATAAATGGAACAACATGACCATACAAAATCCAAAGGAATAAGTTGAATAGTATAATTATAGAATATGCAAGATGAGAATCAGAATATTTAAAGGATGTTGAAATATATGAAAAATACTTTTAAACGTTCTTTAAAAGTTTACTTGGAGAAAGAAGAAGAAATACCGTTTATATTTTTTTACACCGTATTAAGAAAATATTTCACAAAACCAAGAGCATATAAATTTCATTGAATAAACATGAAAACCTAGAGGGTAATTTTCTAAAATAAATGTGGAAAATATTGTAGGGAAAGATGAATTTTTACAAAAAAATTAAAAATATATTATATTCACATTTTGTAAAGAAGTTCAAAGTTAATAAATAATAAAGCCATATGTTAATGTTAAATATAATTATCAAGAAGATAAAAAGAATAATTTTGTAAAAAACAATATTTCATAATAAAATTCTTGAAAAAAATGGTATTTTAATAACAACAAAAGTTTTTTTCCATAAATTTAAAGTGGAATATAAAAGACACAAAGAAGAATTACATTTCAAAATATCTTTATTGAAACCAACATTTTTAAAATAGTAATATGAATTCCTATTGAAAATTGAAAAATAAATTTATAAATTTCATAAGAAATAACATATTTTTTTATTTAAAAATAAGAAATTAGAATATTTCCTAGAAGAATAATATGGATATAGAGAAAATATTCATGACTAAAAAGGATGAAGATTGAAAAAAAACTCTTATAACTATGGTAAATTTTAAATTGAATGCTATTGAAGGAAATAAAAAATAAATTTAACATTAAATACCATGAATATAAAGTGATACATGATATAATATGTCAAATATGTAGTATATACACAATATATAATAATACAAGTAGTGAATATGGCGTATGTATTAAAGAATAAAAAATGAAATGAGAACCCTTACCCTTCCCTCCCGACGTTCAAGAAATCTTCTTAAACTCCTATAAAACAAAAAAAACTATATTGTTAACTTATTTAATATCCTTATACATATATATTAACTTTTATAATATTTAATTATACTCACTCGATACACATATATTTTTTAGTTAATATTTATTATAACCATCAAATGTTAGTAATTTTGATTATTTAGTACATGTTTTCTAATGGTGATGTAACACCCCATTATTTGATAAAAATATCACCATTACTTGATTATTCATGATATCAAAATATATTTTTTATTTATTTATTTTTTCCCATTTTAACCATGTAATTCATGTGTATGGTTTGTGAAAATGGAATCCATGACATGCTTATTTTGGGTAATTTACCTAACATAACCAAATTACTTTATAATGAACACAAATTTTTATGTCATCCTTTCATTAATATTTTAATGATATATATATTAATCATTAATTTAAAATATATTCATTAAATATTTTTTATAACCATCCATTCAGGTCAGTGATGAGAATAAAATATTTCATCCATGGTCGCGGTAGTCCACACGTACGCACGATTAATTTTTTCATTTTCCAATGAGTGGGAGGGAAGGAATCTTGATAATTATTTATCTTTAAAAAATATTAATTATGTTATAAATATAATATTTATTAATTTAACACATTATTATAACCCTCCATTCAAGGTGGTGATGTAAAACAAAGTACATCAGTTTATGGAGGTGATTGTTCACACATACACACGAACAATGCTTTCATTTTTCATAGAAATAGGGGATGATAGAAAGTGATTTATTTTTAAAAAATATTATAAATGATATAAATATCATATTTATTCATTGAATACACTTTTATAATAATCCATTCAAGGTTATTGTGAAAAATAAAATACATTGCTTCCTGGGGGCGGTAGTCAGCATGTACACACAAAAACCATTCACATTTTTTCTATGTGGGAAGAGAAGAAAATGGGTTTTAAATAAAGATAATAATTTTTTTATATTGAAAATATATATCTAATTTTATAAAAGTGGGTAAAATGTTTTTAGAGTAGAAACATAGGGAATAAAACGATTTGAGTGGTGATCACTACAAATGTTGAGAATTTGAACCTTCTCTTGGTGGAACTCTAAAAAATAAAGGACTTATGGGTTTTACATAGATAAATGGGATATAAAATGTGGGATATGACACTTGGGAAATAAAAAGGGGTTGATTTTAAATAGTAATTATAATTTTTAGAGTGTATGTAAATGGGTGGTGGACATATCCTTTTATAAGTGAGGGGAGGTCATTTTGTAATAATCTAAAAGGTCAAGTCACTATTCGAGGCATGTGAGTCAAATGTTTGATAATAATATAGTTTTTATGAGTCTTGGGTCATGAAAACCCTTAAAAAATTATATATATATATGTATATATAATGTAATTTTATGTGTTTTCATATTTAGTTTTAATTTTTATCATAATTTAGTTTTACCGTGTTAACTCATTTTTTAACATCGGTAATTTATTTTAATGACCAATTAAAAATTGAACTTATTACCCTATTTTAAAATGATTATTTAAAAAATTGAAACAATTTTATCTAATAATATTTTGAAGGGTATGAAAATTAATTTTAATATAAGTGCACAAAACATGTAAAAACCGTTTATAGAAACTGTATTTTTTTAAGCATAAAAATTATGTGTAGAATTAAATTATATTTTTTTTTATTTTTTATAACATAAATTGGTTTATTCCAAAAAATAAGAGTTATGTGTATTTAAAAAAAATACAAAACTGAAATTCACCAAGTAAATATTTAATAAAAAGAAAATACCAAAAATAGTTTTTATTGGTGTAAAATATTACCTAAGTTTCGAAATTCGAAATATAGTTTTATAAATTTAAAATAGTATATTTAAATGAATCATTTTACTCATAAAATAATTTCTTGATTTATATTTTTTAAAAAAGTTCTAATTCGTACTTATATAATGATGAAGTCAAAAACATTACAGTACTGGTAAAAATTGTATTTTCCAGTATTTATCTAATAATAAACCATTTAATAAAAGTACTTAAAAATTATAATAAAATAATACTTTTACGATGAATCCAAAAATTAATTTAATTTTTTAAAATTGAAATTATAAAATTTAAGAATTTAACTTTTAATTGAAAACATAAAATATAACAATGTTTTTTGTATAATTTTTTTTTAAATATTAACTGTTCTAGTTATTATTACCTATAAATTAATAATTTAATTAGTATAAATATATTAATTATTTGAAAAAAAAATTACCATCATTTAAACATAATATAATTAGTCTTTTGAGATACATAACACATAAAAATGTTATTTTAGTGAAGTAAATATTTTGGCATAAAACAATCTTATTAGTTGTTTATATATAATAATTTAATTTTATCAATGCATTAGTATTAATATTTAACATTATATTTCTTTATAAATATATTTGGTAATGATATTACCTTTATTTATACTAATTATATTAACGGATATATTTTAATGATTACATTTACTACTTATACTTTCATCTTTATAAAATATATGATGGTTAGTTTTAGTTCAGTATTTCATGTAAAGATAGATATTAGAAATATTATTTATTTAAAAAAAAATTTGATACTAAAATATTGGGGTGTTATATTTTTTGTTAGTGTAATGTGGTGTAGATAAAGTATCTATTATTGACAGAGTTAATAAATGTAATACACAAATGTATTTACCCTTTATGTTGTGCTTGTGTGGTTTTCTATATCATTTGTAATTTTTGTTATTTCTTAAACACCACCACCTAAATCATGTATCCTTATATATTCCCATTATGTTTTATTTATTTCCCCCAATATCTAGGATAGTTTTGGTATAGATTTTTGATTACTTCCTCTTACCTACTCTATCTTCTATATGTATATAGGTTGTGATGGCCTATAGTTATGATACAAATTGTGATGAACTAAAGTTATATTATGTTGTATTAGTTATGACATGGTTGAATAGTATAGGCTTATATGATAGTAATAGGGAATGCAATTTATTTACTTTATGATTACATACCTCACTGTAAGGAATAATTGGTACATAGTTTTATTTTAAATATATAGTTTGGTGGTAGTTTTATGGTATGATGCGGTTGTGATATGCGGTGATGACGACGTGGCTTTGATGTGAGATGTGGTATGTGGTTATATTAATATAAAAGGTATTGAAATGAAAGGACATATTCCATCAAGGTGTGGGGGAGACTAGTCCCATGGTAAAGTGGTTATAGGGTAGTATTTATCAACTATTATTTTAATATTATGATATTATACATTCTCGTGATATTGGATGTGTGATCCTTTGTTAGGATGTGTAGTAGTCAAATGGGTAAAGGTGATGAGTTTTTTCTACTATTTATTCACTGAGGTATTACTATGATTCTTCTATATTTCCAAGAGAGGTTTTAGGGAGAATCTTACTAAGTATATTTTCATGATCATCCCTTTGTAAAAATATATATATTTGTGTGTGTATCCTATTTTTAAATATTTCAAGGAGGGATTTGGTGACCAGGATAGACCATACTAACTCATGGTGATCATTATCATTCACAAATTCACTATTATAAGAGTTCCATTTTGGTATCATATTTTAGGGACCTTTGGATTTGTATGAAATTTTCAGGAATTGTGTGATTATGGGTTGTTTTCATATTTATGATATTGATTTTATTAGTGGTTTTTCTTATGTTCTTGAGATATATGTGACTAATGCCTCCCATATGTGTGTTTCCATACCATAGTTTTTGTTTCCAAACCATGTCCTAATAAAGGAGGGATTAAGGGGTCACTATAATATTCATTATTGGACAAATGGGGATTCTAGTATGGGTGGTTCATGGAAATATTTATTAAATATATGGGTGAGAGTTAGGATAGAGTTTGGATTTAGTCACTAGTGAGGATTTCATGGATTTTGTAGGAAAAAAGTATCAATTAGCCACAAAATGTGATGTAATAAGGGAGATCAGTTAGGGCATAGGTGTTTAGGGCCACTTGTGATCTAATATAGGGAGTATAAACTTACTAAAAAATCTAATTAAGTTGGTAATTATTGTGAGATAGAAACGATGTTGTGGTATATTTATCATTATTATTTCCACCCATGTTTTAATTAATGTGATTATGGGGAAGTTGAAATGAATATACATAAATGTTCCTAAATAAATTCTATATTTTTGGATTATGAACCCATGTTTTTGCTATATATATGTCTTGTGAAAGGTGTCCTCACATGATTTAGGTTGGACTGGTGTAATAGGATGCTCTATTTGACCATAGTAAGGTTTACCTAGCATAGGATGTGAGTTTTTAGAGGAATATGCTTCAGAAGTTCAATAGTTAGAGCTTACGAAAGTATAAACGGTCAGTCTCTATATAAGATATTGAGAGGTGGTTAGAGGATATTTATATTACTTTCAATTTGAACTATGAAAAGAGGGAGTATTGGAATCAATTTTTTGTCATCCAGTTGAGGGGAAATTCTCATTAGTGATGAATCTCATTTCTTAGTTTGTATGAGGACTAATAGTTCTTATGGTATGATTTTTTAAATTAGTTTCATACAGAGTTAACTTCCTCAATGTTGAAGGTGTCTTAGAGGAATGATATTCAATCTCTTAAATAATGGATCCTAAGTATACACGAGATTGGGATTTGGTGAAAATATCTCCTTTATTATGCTCTTGATCTTATTTCTGGTGATTAAGATATGGTGTGATATTTCAAGGAGGATTTACATGTAGAGATTCAACACCATCACTCCCCGACCTTGGAAATAATTTAATTTCCTTCTTTTTGTGGTCTTGGATCTTTATAGTTGAGGTTCATATTGAGTCTCAATTAATTTTTTTGAAATTTGGATGTCTGGGTAGATTTTGGCCCATGCATATTCATCACACGATTAGTGGAAACTGTGTGGTTCATCCCATGTACCTATGTGGAAGGTCCTGGATATGGGAAGAAGATACCACATAGTTTGATCATGGTTAGTCATACCATGTGGTTTAGTCGTGTGGTCAATCCCCCTCTCAGAAAGAATATACCGCATGGTTTGCGCACAATAGGCCAAACCATGTGGGTTGGTCATGTGTATGGTTCCTGCTTGGGAAGTGGCTACCTCACGATTAGTGCACAGTTTAGTAAACAGTGCGTCCAAACCGTGTAATTAGCCTAGAACTATAAAATATTAAAAACCATATTATACCATGCCCCTATTTTACCCCAAAATCAGAACCCTCCTGCTTTCTTGGTTTGGCACATGAGAGGGTTTCAAAACCCCCATCCCCTTGGTTATCCTCTCTTTATGGATCAATCTCTAAGATTCCAAGTTATATTTTTAAGGTTTTTTCCTTTCCCCCCCTTCTCTCTCCATTCTCTCTCAATTTATAGGGTTCTCATTATGGGGTTTCGCTCTTAGATAAACCCTAGGTGTTAGGTTTTGGGTTTGAAAGGATTTTTTTAGATTCAATGGTGTGTGAATGACCTAGGGGGATTAGATCTCCTTTCTCCAAGAGTTTTGTCACATTCTCACCCCATTGAGGAAAGTGTTTCCATTATTTTCATTCCTGGAACAACTCATTGAATCTTGTATATTTCCAATTAATTTTTATATATGATTCACATGCCTAGGGGGAGTTGGTGTTAATTTTTATTGTGTTTTGTAATTTGTATAATTCCTTAAAACATATGTTTCAAAGTGAATCTTGAAATATGCATAAGTATATATGTATTTAAAGTTTTCATTGAGATACCATGTGTTACTTTAAAATTAAATCAATCATTTTGTGAAGTGTTTAGCCTTATTTCCATTATGAAAACATTTTTGGATTGTGATTTTGTAATTGTGTGTGTGAATTGGTAATTTTTAAGGCATGACATTTACATAGGGCTTATTATATTGGTTGGAAAAAATATTTCATTTATTTAAATTTGGTTTTGGATCTATTTCATGGATACTTGTGGTGTTCCATTGGATATGGGCACATACATGTGTGCTTGGGATGCACACATGGATGGGAACACAAATGATTATGGCCCTAATTAACTTAAAAACCCAAATTTCAAAACATTTACCCCTCCTCCTTCCCTCTATCTATCAAAATCTTGTTCTTTCACTAAATTTATCTCTGTCTCAAGTAACTCTAATATGGTTTTAAATGTTTTTATGAAATCATAGATTATTTGGTACTTTATAAATGATGGATGATTTCTAAATGGTAAAAAATCTTGTTTGGCATCTTTGGTTTTTTAGTGAATTTTCATTTTTTCTTTGAAAAAGTGTTGAAAGTGGAATTGGTTATAGAATGTGATTTTTCTTTTGGAAAGTGATCATGCAAATGTTGTTTCACATTATTTTGGAAGTTGTTTGGAAATGATTTTGGAAAATACATTTGGACGTGCAAAGTTAAAGGCCCATTTGGAAAATTAGTTTGTCTTTATAGAAATAATTAAATGTTTATATGATGTGATAGACTAGTTGGAACATTTGATAATGTGATTTGTAGTGGGAACTCCTATTATGGATTTGACTATATGGGTTATCGTATAGGTAGTGTCCGTGTTTGGGTTAGGAAAGTGCAGTGATAGAAGGTAAGGTGTGTCACACATGCGAGGGCCTCCGACTTACACAGTGTACTATTACCATGGTTTCTTGGATATATTTTAGAGGGTCAAGTGAAAGTTTCTTATAAGATTTGATTAGATGGGTTGGTACCCCCATTATTTTCTGAGCGGATAGGTGGGTTGTGCCACTGGATTGGCCAGTTTAGGGCATGTCAATTGGTTATAGACTAGATAGATTCACCATATACCAGAAGGTGGTTCAAAATTGAGTACGTCTAGGGATCGATCTAGGGATGTTTAGGAATATCCCATGGTTACTATCTATATCTTTTTGTTTATCTTATATTGTATCTATTTTCTTTCTTATTTTCCCAATTTTTTTTGCATATCCTGATACTGTTTTTGTTATATTTTGGAATGGTTTTTTGTACATAAATGCTAACCCGTTTTGAAAATAGAGATGCAGTGTGGATTGTTTTAAAAAGAAAAGAAGTGTTGTTTATTAAAATGAGAAAAAACTATCTTATAAAAGTATTTAAAACTTTTGCTAATGTATTTTTTTCTTGAACAGAAACATATGTATTTTTTGGTGGTTTTATACTGAGCAGTTTAGCTCACACCCTACTTGTACCACTCGATGTTGGTAGACCCAATCAGTTTTGAATGTTCTTTGGTTCAAGCTCTCTCTTGAAGAGGTTGTGTCTTATTGTTGGAGGTAACCAATATGTCACATGGAGATCATGTTGGTATTAATTCATTTTATTTTTTTATTTTCAGTTCTATTTTAGTTTTCATTTAGTTGTATTTGATTGCATTTGGATAGGCTTGTTTATTTATTTGAGATTCATTTGTTATTTTTTTCTACTTTTCATGTTTAGTTTAAAAATACTGGTTTTTGGAAAAAAATCATTCCCACTTTTATTATTTTGATTCCCAACACTAGTTTCCTTCTACTTGGGATTATTAATTCCCTTTGATCCATGCAATAGATTGGGTTGGGTTCCGGTTCAGATGGTACTCTAGTATAGTTTGTGAAATAATGATATCAGAGTAGGTTCTTATTATTTGGGGTGTCTGGTAGTTTGAGATTAGGATTTTTGGGGCTCAAGATGTAGGTCATGGTTTGGTGCCTAATCACCACCACTCATGGAGAGACCTGAGATTCCAGGGGTAGTTCGGGAATTATGTCTCTTCGTTGTTTTGTTTTTTGGATTGAGGAATGAAAATATAGGTGAGATGATGTCATTTTGTGAACTCACATGGAGTAGTGACCCATATGGAGTCCAAGTGCATAGTTCTAGGTCCTCTTAGTTGTTATTTCTTACTTGGGGCATTACCCACTATGATGTTGCCGAGTTAGGTTTGGCCCCTAGTAACTCATCTTGATAGTTTGGTGTAAGTCAGGTTTTGTTTTGGTTTTGGTTGTTGTAAGGGAGGCTTTCCAAATGAAAATTGTTTTCGAAATGGAAATGATTTATTTAAAGTGGTTTTGGAATTGGGAAAATGGTCTTTAAGGAAAAAAATTTTGTTTGAAAATTTTCTGTATGTTTGGAATTGGTAAAGAAGTGGCATGGATGCACCCTTGGTGTTCTTTATGAATGTTTTCACAATTGAGGGTATTTATGTGGAATGTGTGTGTTGGAATGAGTGAATATAATCATATGAATACATATACAATGGTTTATGTGATTCCATGGGTGTGCGTTTGAGATCAAAGGGACACACCTTATTTTTTTATTGTCATTTTGAAAGTGGAAAATGATTTCATAAATGGGTGTTTGTTATAGAAAGTGGGTTTGTTGTGAAAGTTGTCCTTGGAATAAGGTGGTTTTTAAAATATAAATGTAAATAGGATTTTAGGAAAGATTATTTTTTCCTATGTTGGTATTTATTTGGCTTGTTTGCTTATTGGTTTGTCTTGAGAGGTTCTGTTTAATGTTTTTGTTAGGATGTTGATTTTTGGCTTTGTGTTTTGACGTTGATCAGAATATGCCACCTAGAAAGATACAAAAAGTATCTATTAAGTCCTTCCCTGTTATTGGTTCTTCTCAATTGTTGCTTATTATTCATGGTGATCAAGGTCATTTAGAGTTAGTTGAGTGGATTGAGGAAGTAGAGCGATTATTTAGACCATTGGGACCTTCTGAAGCTGTTAGAATTCGTGATGTCTTGGGTCTAGTTGAGGGTCTATATTTGGATCAATGGGCAATGTTTTCCCCACCATTGATGTAAGTGGGGATAAAATAGGAAATGTTAAAGTCTATCTTTTTTCAATGGTTTATTCCTGAGGAGCTAAAGATGAAGAAATGAGAACAGATCACCTGTATTCAACAATGCCAGGAGACAGTGATGGCCTATGTTGACCACTTCAAGGAGCTGGTTTCTTTTTCTTCGGAGGCAGTCTTACAAGATCTATTGAAGACTTCTCTCATTATTGGGGGTATTAATCCTAATATCAAGGAGTGATTACTCTCCTCCAATGATCTTTTTTTTTGAGAAATTGGTGGATAAATTGTTTCTAGATGAGTTTGTTTTTGGAGTGTAGATAGTTAGAAATCAGGTGTATCTTATTATTCATGAAGGTTCCCCATCCCGAAATAAGTGAATGTGGGAGGAACCTATCTCTAAGGATTATCACTCATTGGTTTTTTGATTCTAGTTCTTCAGGGCATTCTCTTGTGTTCCTCTAGTGTGTCTGATTCGGGAATTCAAATCAGTTTTGTTACATTCCTCTGAAGATACACTACGGCAAAAAGGCATTTAGCGACAGTTTTCAAAAACCACCGCTAAATCGTGCATCGGGAAACTATTCGCGGCAGTTTTTTAGCGGTGGTTTTTTTAATTTTTTAATTTTATTATTTTTTGTTATTTTTGTTATTTTTGTTATTTTTGTTATTTTTGTTATTTTTTTTAATTATATATATATATATTTATTTATTTATTTATTTCGTATTTATTTTATTTTATTTATTTTATTTATTTATTTTATTTATTTTTCGTATTTATTTATTTATTTTATTTATTTTTCGTATTTATTTATTTATTTTATTTATTTATTTTTCGTATTTATTTATTTTTCGTATTTATTTATTTATTTATTTATTTATTTATGTATTTATGTATTTATGTATTTATTTATTTATTTATATATTTATTTATTTATTTTATCTATTTATTTTATCTATTTATTTATTTTATATATTTATTATATTTATTTATTTTATTCATTTATTTATTTTATTTTATTTTATTTTATTTTATTTATTTTATTTTATTTATTTTATTTATTTATTTTATTTATTTATTTTTCCTATTTATTTATTTATTTATTTATTTTTCATATTTATTTTATTTATTTATTTTATTTATTTAATTTCGTATTTATTATTTATTTTTTTATTTCTTATTTATTTTTTATTTATTTTATTTCGTATTTATTTTATTTAATTAATTATTTATTTATTTCGTATTATTTTATTTACTTTATTTATCCATGCATTCACATCCCATGCACATGCACATGCATGCCCATGCATGACCATGCAATATAAAGAAATTCTGCGTTTGGTGAGATTTGAACCCCTAACCTCTTGCATATTTTCCAAAGACTTTACCACTCAAGCAAGTTTGCTATGTGGTTAATAAATAGAATTTAATATACTTATATATATTAATTGAAAAAACAAATAATACATAAATAATAGATATAAACTCGATAATAATAAATAATAAATAATAAATAATAAATAATAAATAATAAATAATAAATAACAAATAATCAATAATCAATAATAAATAATCAATAATGAATAATAAATAATAAATAATAAATAATAAATACATAATAGATATAAATAATAAATAATAAATAATAGATAATAAATATAAATAATAAATAATAAATACATAATAGATATAAATAATAAATAATAAATAATAGATAATAAATATAAATAATAAATAATAAATAATAAATAATAAATAAAAAATAAAAAATAAAAAATAAAAAATAAAAAATAATAAGTAATAAATAATAAATAATCAATAATCAATAATGAATAATAAATAATAAATAATAAATAATAAATATTAAATATGAAATAAATAAATAATAGATAATAAATAATAAATAATAAATAATAAATAATAAATAAATATAAATAAAAAATAATATATAAAAAATAATATATAATAAATAAATATAATTAATAAATAAATATAAATAATAAATAGTAAATAAATATAAATAAAAAATAAAAAATAAAAAATAAAAATAAAAATAAAAATAAATAATAAATAATAAAAAATAAATAAATATAAATAATAAATAACAAATAAATATAAATATAAATAATAAATAAATATAAATAATAAATAATAAATAATAAATAATAAATAAGTATAAATAATAAATAAATATAAATAATAAATAATAAATAATAAATAAATGTAAATAATAAATAATAAATAATAAATAAATATAAATAATAAATAATAAATAATAAATAATAAATAATAAATAATATATAATAAATAATAAATAATAAATAATAAATAATAAATAATAAATAATAAATAATCAATAATCAATAATCAATAATGAATAATAAATAATAAATAATAAATAATAAATAATAAATAATAAATAATAAATAAATAAATAATGAATAATGAATAATAAATAATAAATAAATATAAATAATAAATAATAAATAATAAATAATAAATAATAAATAAATAATCAATAATAAATAAATATAAATAATAAATAATAAATAAATATAAATAGTAAATAGTAAATAAATATAAATAATAAATAAATAGAAATAATAAATAATAAATAATAAATAATGAATAATAAATAATCAATAAAAAACAAAAAATAAAGATAAATAATAAATAATAAATAATAAATAATAAATAATAAATAATAAATAATAAATAATAAATAAAAAATAAAAAATAAAAAATAAAAAATAATATATAATAAATAATAAATAATAAATAATAAATAATAAATAAATATAAATAATAAATAATAAATAAATATAAATAATAAATAATAAATAAATATAAATAATAAATAAATAATAAATAATAAATAATAAATAATAAATATTAAATATTAAATATTAAATATTAAATATTAAATATTAAATATCAAATAAATAAATAATAAATAATAAATAATAAATAATAAATAATAAATAAATATAAATAATATATAATAAATAAATATAAATAATAAATAAATATAAATAATAAATAATAAATAAATGTAAATAATAAATAAATATAAATAATAAATAATAAATAATAAATAAATATAAATAATAAATAAATATAAATAATAAATAATAAATAATAAATAATAAATAATGAATAATAAATAATAAATAAAGATAAATAATAAATAATAAATAATAAATAATAAATAATAAATAATAAATAATAAATAATAAATAATAAATAATCAATAATCAATAATCAATAATCAATAATCAATAATCAATAATCAATAATAAATATTAAATATTAAATAATAAATATTAAATAAATAAATAATAAATAATAAATAATAAATAAATATAAATAATAAATAGTAAATAATAAATAAAGATAAATAATAAATAATAAATAAATATAAATAATAAATAAGTATAAATAATAAATAATAAATAATAAATAATAAATAATAAATAAAGATAAATAATAAATAATAAATAATAAATAATAAATAAAGATAAATAATAAATAATAAATAATAAATACATAGTAGATATAAATAATAAATAATAAATAATAAATAATAAATAATAAATAATAAATAATAAATAATAGATATAAATAATTAATAATAATTAATAAATAATCAATAATAAATAATCAATAAGGAATAATAAATATTAAATATTAAATAATAAATAATAAATAAGAAATAATAAATATTAAATAAATAAATATAAATATAAATAATAAATAATAAATAATAAATAAATATAAATAATAAATACTAAATACTAAATAATAAATAATAAATAAATATAAAAAATAAAAAACAAATAAATATAAATAATAAATAATAAATAAATATAAATAATAAATAATAAATAATAAATAAATATAAATAATAAATAATGAATACATATAAATAAAAAATAAAAAATAAAAAATAAAAAATAATAACTAATAAATAAATATAAATAATAAATAATAAATAATAAATAATAAATAATAAATATATATAAATAATAAATAATAAATAATAAATAATAAATAATAAATAAAATAAATATAAATAATAAATAATAAATAAATATAAATAATAAATAATAATTAATAAATAAATATAAATAATAAATAATAAATAATAAATAAATATAAATGATAAATAAATATAAATAATAAATAATAAATAAGAAATAAAAAATAATAAATAGTAAATAATAAATAATAAATAAATATAAATAATAAATAATAAATAAGAAATAAGAAATAATAAAAAATAACAAATAAATAAATTTAAATAATAAATAATAAATAATAATAATAAATAATAAATAACCAGTTACAAATAATAGATAATAAATAAATTAAAGTATATTATAAATAATAAATAATAAATAATAAAGGAAACACATGAAAAATTATGAGAAGACGTGATAAGGGAGGAAAAATCATGAAAACGCATGAAAAAGGATGGAGAAGCATATGAAGAATGAGGCATTAGAAAGAATGAGAACGCATGAAAACTCATGACAACTCTGGAAAACTCCTTAATAATTCAACATAATCATCATAATAACCCACAAAAAACCATTGATAAAGATAACAAGTCATGGAAACCCAAATAAACAGTAATAAATGGAGCTACCATTAAAACCCGTCAAAATGGTCATAAAGAGACAAAAACATTGGACCCACATTAATGGAGATAACTTATGATCCGAGAGTCCGTTTTAGATCCGTGACCTATCTAATCAAAGATCCTGAAACAATCTTCGACCTGAAAGGTGAAAGTGCCCGAATGGACAGGCGGATCGGAAGTTATGACCATTTAAAAAAAGCTGACGGGGAACGAGTGCTCGAAACGAGGAATTGAAAAACATAACAAACCTGATACCCACTAGAAAGGCCATAACATATGATCTAGGAGTGCATGTGGGCGCCACGACCAGTCAAACTGAAGCTCATGGAACAGGCTATGATCTGGCAGGTGGAGGAGGCCAAACTGACACACGGATCGAAAGTTAGGTCCGTTTGAAGACAAGTTCGACGGGACACCGGTGACGGAAACGGGGTTCTAGAGGCCTCCGGAGGGGTTTTTGGGGTTGAAAACATGACAGAAGCTAGCTTGTGTCGATCTGGTGCATATCTCTCTTCACTGGCTTTGATTTGATATGTGGTAGAGCCCAAACAGACATCCAGAGCGAAAGTTATGACCGTTTGAAGTTGGAGAACTTTTTTCAACTTTTTATAACTCTAATATCTTCCGCACCTTAGACCGTCTCACGGTTTTGATTATATTAGCCTCTAGAACTCTTCATGAGCTTCGATTTGACTAGTCGTGGCGCTTCAACGGACGCCCGGATCAAAAGTTATGGTCGTTTTAGTGATTTTGGGGTTTCTCGTGTTTTTTTGATTTTTTCATTTCATTTCGCGGTGGTTTTACTGAAACCGCCGCTATTTCGTGACGGTTTTTTAAAAAAACACCGCTAATCATCGAATAAAATTAAAAAAAATAAAAAATAATATAAAAAATAATATTTTTTTTTCTGTTTAGCGGCGGTTTTTTCACGGCGGTTTTAAAAACCGCCGCGAAATGCCCGCCCGAAACACATTTCGCGGCGGTTTTAAAAACCACCGTGAAAAAACCGCCGCTAAACGGTGGTTTTCTTGTAGTGACATTCTAATATTATGGTCGTTAGGGTCATCTAGAGATGTTTTGTAGGAGGAATTTCTTGAAGAAAGAGTTTTGATAAGAGGATGACATTACCTGACTATGAGGTAAGAGCTTATTTAGTCATTTGGGCTCCATCCATAAGCCTCAGTGTTAAGCTCGCACAAAGTTAGGAGTTGTTGGGGTTGTGTGAATCCTTGTCCGGGTTTATTCCTCCCGTGTTGGGGTGGAAATGTTTTAAGTTTCTTTGTTTTATTTCATATTTTTTTTGTACTAAGTTCATATTAGGTTGTGATAATGTGATGGAATATTTCGGTGTAAACCTAGTTGTTTTATTCAAACATGCTTAACCCGTATATTGGTTAGATCAAGTTTTAGCTTCAATTTGTGCATGTTTGTAAATTTTGAACTCTATGGAGCTTTGATTTATAGCTTGTGCCCAGGTTCTTTATATGGTTCTAGTTCATTCTGTGAGATTTCCCCATGTGTTGGGGGTCTAGAAGGTGTGGGAAATTTCTAGTTCTATTGGTGGTGTTGTTTGGCTAGTTCTATGGAATTTGGATTAGCCCATGTTGGGAGTTCCCTAGTTACCGGTTGAGGTGAGGGTGTTGTTTGGCTGGTATAGAGAAGTTGATTTAGTTCTTCAGGCCCCAATTTTCCATGATTTTTTATAGTGGGTTTCCCTTTTAAGTAATATAGGTGTTGTTTGGATTTTAAAGTTTCTATTTCAGTTGACTTCTGTGGTGGGGAGAACCCCCTCATGTTCTCCCCTCATTCTTATATTGTGGTTTCTTATTGATCAGCCAGGTGTGACTTGTAGAGTGAATGGTCACCCCAAGGTTCGTAATTATTTCAGATATGATTAGGAATTGATTAGAGTTTTTTTTAATCATTCGGCTGGGTGAATTTATCTGGGAAGAATCTGTTTGTGATTGGGAGAATTATCACACCCCAAACTTGGAAACACTTTCATTTCCATATTTTAGTAGTCTTCTATCTCTCCGATTGAGGTTCAGGTTGAGTCTCAGTTATTGTTTTTGAAATTTTGATGTCTAGGTTGATTTTTCCTTGTGCATGGGAACCACATGGTTAGTGGAAACTATGAAATTCATCCTAGGTAACCATGTTATAGGTCCTAGAGGTGGTTAGAAAAAACCACTTGGTTTGAGCTTGGTCGGTCAAACTGTACGGTCTGGGTGTGCGATCGGTACCTCTCTCTAGAAAAAGCTACTGCATGGTTTTCGCAAAGTCTCTCAAACCACATGTGTTGGTCATGAGATCAGTTCTTACTTGGTTAGTGGCTACCACAAGGCTTAGTAAACCATGTGTCCAAACCGTGCGATCGGCCTAGAGCATTAAAATATTAAAAACCCAATTCCACCCTTCCCCCATTTTACCCCAAAATAAGACCCCCATCATCCTTTCTCAGTTTTGGCACATGAGAGACTTCCCAAACCACTCTCCCATTGATTCTACTACCTTCATGGATTAATATCCAAGCTTCCAAGGTATGTTTTTAAGGTTTTTTGCCTTTTCCCCCTTCCATATCCCATATCTCTCATTTTTTATGGTTCTCCATTTGAGGTTTCCCTCCTTTCCAAACACTTGGGGTTAGGGTTTGGTTTTTATGCTATTTTCTTTGTATTTAGGGTGTGAAAATAACTTGTGGGGCTTAGATATCCCTTCTCTAAGAGTTTCATCGCGATCTCAGACTATTGAGGTAGGTGTTTCCATTATTTTCGTTTTCGGCACAACCCATTGATGTTTGTGTGGTTCCAATTAATTTTTAAATATGATTCACATGCCAATGGAGTGTTGGTGTTAATTTTCATGGTGTCTTTGAATTGGTAGAATTTGTTAAAAATAATTTTTCAAATTGATTATTAAAATATGCCCATGTTTATGTGAATTTAAAGTGTTTTTTGAGATACCATGTTTCTTAAAAATGAAATTGGGCATCTTTTGAAGTTTTTATACTTATTTATGTTATGAAAACAGTTTTGGATTGTGATTTTGAAATTATGTGTGTGTGAATTGGTAATTTTTAAGGCATTGCGTTTACCTCTAGCTTATTGTATTGGTTGGATGGCATGTAGTGTTTCTTTAAAATGGTTTTTGAAGCTATTTCATGGATAATTTTGGTGTACCATTTGATATGGGCACATCCAAATGTTCTTGGGATGTACACATGGATTGTAAAACAAATGATAATGGACTTGCTTAACTTAAAAACCCATATTTCAAAACATTTACCCCTCCTCCTTCCCTCCCTCTTTCAAAATCTTGGTCTATTACTAAATGCTTCACTATTTTAAGTTACTAAAACATGGTTTTAAATGTTATGTATGAAATAATGGAATTTTTAGTACTTTAGAAACGATGGTTGGTTTCTAAACAGTATGGAAGCCAGTTTGGAATCATTGGTTATTTTGTGAATTTTCATTTTGGATTTGAAAAAGCGTTGAAAGTTGGATTAGTTTTTGAATATGAACCCCTGTTTGGAAAAGTGCTCATGGAAGTGGTGTTTCACTTTTTTTTGGAAATGGTTTGAAAATGTTTTTGGAAAATTCATTATGATGTGAAAAGTTAAAGGTCTGTTTGGAAAATTATCATGTCTTTAAAGAAATTATTGAATGATTATATAGGGTGATGTTCTGATTGACACCTTTGAAAATGTGATGTGTATTGGTAAATCTTATTGGGTATTTAACTATATGGGTTATCATATAGCTAGTTTCTATGTATTGGATTGGAATGTGTGGTGATGATAGGTAAGATGAGTCACGTGTGCAAGGGACTTCTATTTACATAGTACACTTTTACTGTGGGTTCCTAGGCATCATTTAAAGGATTGAGTAATAGTTTATTATCTGCCGCAATTAGATAGGTTGGTACCTCTTGTATTCACTGAGAGGCCAGGTGGGTTATGCCACTGGATTGGTCAGTTGAAGGTGTCCAGTTGGTTATAGAATAGGGAGCTTCACCATACACCAATAGGTGGTTCCGAATTGAGTACATCGAGGGATCGATCTGGGGATGTTTAGGAAAATCCCATGGTTACTATCTATATCTTTTTTTTATATTATACTTCATATATTTTCTAGTTTATTATTCATATTTATTTTATTGCATATCCTGGTATAGTTTTTCTTGTATTTTGGAATGTGTTTTGGTACATAAATGGTGACCCATTTTATAAATAGAGAGGTGTTGTGCGTTATTTTAAAAAGAAATGATTTTTTGTTTATTAAAATTAGAAAAAATATTTTTATAATGTATTTAAAAATTGTGTTAATGGATTGTTTTTAGGGAAAGAAATGCATGGATTATTTTGTGGTTGCCTGCTGAGCTGTTTGGCACACACCATACTTGTACCACTCGGTGTCGGTAGACCCAATTGATTTGGAGGTTCTCTAGTTTGATCTGGATCATGGAGAGATTTAGTCTGATGGTTGGAGGTGAATAATAGGTCACATATTTATTGTGTTGGTAGAAGTTCAGTTTATTTTTTTAGTTCTAGTTTTTTTTAATTCAAATGTCTTTTTGTATCTAGCTCATCTAGTTTATTTATTTGATATTAAGTTATTAGTTTTTTCCACTTGCCCTGTTTATTTTACTGATCCTAATTTTTGGGAAAAAATCATTCCCACTTTTATTTTTTGGATATCGGTCACTAGTTACATCCCGTTGGGATCGAGAATGCCCTTTAGGCTATGCTGCAGACCGGGTCGAGTGTCAGGTCATGTAACACCCCGAACCCAGTTACCTAGAGTCGGTGAATTATTACATATCATTGGAATGATCACAAGAAAGATCAAGTCCCAAAATACCGATTAGTTTAGTTTCCCTGGAATAACTAGATACATTCATAAAGTTTACATTACATCATAAAGTGAAAACTACTACAAAAACATCTTGTCTTCATATCCACTCATATTATCCCTGTAGGTCATTCATAAATTACTTCTTCATATCCTGGGAAAAATAAAACATTGAAAGGGGTGATCTCAGATTCTCAGTAAGGATAACAATATATCAAAAACATTCATAAATAAACAGAAATATTTAAGGCAATGTATAGCTAAAACAAAAGCCTTTTAAACTTTATCTTCAGCATAATATGGAAATGATAAAATAAAATAATGTCATTTACTTATTCACATTGATATTCTATTAGTCGAATAATCACATGCAATATCAATAACCACTTTCATAATGATGGATTGCATAATGCCAGACTATCATAACCACATAGCCAAGGCCTTGTGCCAAGACTTCAAATAAGATTTTGTTATATCCTTGTACCAAGACACTAGTTTGTCTCATGAGACCTACCGATGAATCAAGTATATATAGCGGTCTTCACCCGTTACTTATTAAGTCCAATGCATTCCTCATATGAACAAGTTTAAACATAACATAAACATTCGTATTAAAACTAGCATAAGAAATGTAAATACTTTCACTATAAACCATGAATGGTATAAAAATAACACACCCACGGTCAAACATATCACAAAACCATAAATAATATATGGAAGTTTTGTATCATAATAAATAAACTTCAAATAAGCTTAAAATTCATCAAAGGATGTTGACATAGATGAAATCAAAACTATTTGAGAGAAATAACTTTTTTTTTGAAATAATTTAAAAGTCACATAATTATAAAATAAAACATTTACTTTGAGAATATTATTATAAGCTTGTAAGGGAAGCTTCTGACGATTTTATAACGGCAGAAAACAGCCGCACCCACCGTATAAGTTAAAAAAGACATTCTTACCTTAATTCTGTCGAAAAGGTTAAAAATGAACTTGTTTGGAAAATGACAGAAAGATTCCTTTAAAAACTTCTTATAAAAAGTCAAGAAGGGTATAAATAACTTTATACCATAGTCTTTAAAATATTAATAATGATTTGAAATACATTTTTAAGAAACATGGATGTGGATGATAAAGAGGTCCTAGTAGATAATCTCATAAAAACAACCTCGGATAATGAAGAGATTGTGAAATAAACCCTTACCTTGTACTTTTCCTTAGTATATGGTATGTTAACCTCCTGTATAATAGTTAAAACATTGTTATCAAATTATTCAAGAACCATATACATAATTATGATACCATATATGATCTTTTAACATTTATTTGTTAATAATATCTTAGTATTATCATTGTTTCGGGTGTTAACTTACTCATTTTCTTTTATATGTTTTGTTACATAAGTCATGTTTGTTATGGATAGGTTGTACCTTATTCATATCCAGAATAATATATTGTTCTTAAACATTAATTTTAATCATCAAATGAGAATTAGTCTTGAATGGATACGATGGGGAATGAATCTCATCGCGTTCGTGGAGATGGTAGTCCGTACGTACACACGAGCGACACTATCATTCTTTTGATATTAAAATAATATATAATTGGATGGTATATCATATATACAGAATCATTATCATGTTATATTTATTATTTACATGAATTACACATCATTATTATACCCATCCAAATAATAATATATTGAATAGCAATTACACCACGACGTGGAGACGGTAAGACGTACGTACACACGTATACATGTCATTCAAAGGATGGATAGAATAATGAATATGGTTGTACCATATTTATAATAATATCACATTATATAGGAGATACTCGATTTATTGTTTTAGAATGGTAATAATAATGAAATAAGAAGTTGAAGAAGAAATGAATTTGAAAAAGGGTGGTGAAAACATTACATCTTCTTCGAGTTGTTCCTTTTGATTTGATCAAAAGGGATATTTGGTTGGATTTATGATCAAACTAAAGCCTCTAGGTTGTATTGAGGAAAGTTTATAGAGTATTTGGGAAGGGGTTGGCCGAGACAAGAGCCTTTGAATGTGTGAATTAGTGAGAAGGGGGAGTGCCCTTTTATAAGAGGGGTGATGGGCACCTTTGGAAAAGCTAGAAATATTATTTTATAATAAATTCATATTCAGTCTAATGGATCAAAAGTCTATTATTTAAAGGTTAAGGTGGGGATGGGTCTAAAACCACTCAATAAATATAATTTTTATAGGTTTGGGTCATTATATTAACCTTATGTTTTAGATTTAACTCTTAGTTGATTAGTTTGAAACTTACCATGTCACTTTGTATTTTTATATTCTATAGTTAATAAACATACTATATACCTCAAAGAGACCACCCAAGTGGTACATTAATGATACATATATCACTATATAAGTCTTTTGGACGAACCTTAAATTTATAAGAATTTAATATCAATTAATAATATAATATTTGTTCTAAAAACTCTTTTATGTCAATTTTGACACAATTGGGTATTTTGTTTTTGATAATTTAATAACAACATTATTAATTCGAAGAAAATTTATATAACCAATAATAATGTTTCATATTAACCTATAATATTATTTTAATTCATAAAAAGTCTCAAATTACATTTACTTTGATATTTATAATATCAATTATTTTAATATTTCATTAACTAGGTAATTACTGTATCACCATTGTGTCATAAATAAATTAAATTATTTAATGTCTAAAAATTATAAATAAAATACCATTATGTATTAAATAATTTTATCTTTCTAATGAATATTTAAAATCTAATTTATCTTATGTATAACCCTATATTAAAAATGTTTTAGTAAATAAACTTTGATTTTAACTCTTTTAACTCTTCTTTGAATTAAATAATAATAAATGTCCTAATCTAATCCAAGTGGACTTAAATGATAATATTTTATTCCTAAGGTTGTTTTTGGTCAAGTTACACTTGTCCAATAGAATTAGGACATGTGTTAGGGTAATATTAATATCTTTTTTACCCTTAATTACCCTATTTACTTTTAACCGTGGTAAATAAAAGTAAAAAGTTACTATCCACGAAAAATTATTTTCATCTCATTGAACCACATTTTACTCCTTGAAATTGACCGTGTCTCTTGGATTTTCCAAATTCCACTCACAGAAGCGGTAAAATTATGTTTTATGTGAATTTCAAAATTCTCCTAGGAGGTGGGTAAAAGACGGTGGAACGTTCAATAAACTTTTTTATATATCTAAAAATATTCTAAACTAACTCCAATGAATTACATTGAACTTATATAGGTATTATGTTTCTATTTTTACATTAATTAAATTTAAATAAAATAAATAATTATTTAAATAAAAATTTGGTTTTAAACTATAACTCAGTGTTTTTTCAATATTCATAAAAAATTGAAATTTTTCAAAAAAATACCAAAATTTCACCCAAGGATAATTTTGATATTTTGAATCCAAAAATGAAGTCCATTTTGAAAGATAAAATTTATAGAATTTCAAAAAGTGGGTATTACTATTCATAACAGCTAGTTTTATTGGTTTTGGTGTGTGTGTTAGAGCTCGAAGTTGTATACAACACACACTACTGTATTATTGAAAGGGAAGCATACCGTGGATGCTTGGGGTGTTACAGGTCAGATGACACTCTGGTCTAGTTCGTGACCACCACCATGCCAACCCAATTATATTTATAATGTATGTTGAGGATATATATAAGGTGGATTTTATTGAAATTATTGATGACCATACCTGATCATCTTGAGAGGGAAATCATTAGAACTTTGAAATGAGTAAAGTTATGGAGGGAGGTTCTTGGTTATCAGGGTAATCATGGTTTTATTCAGTAGGTAGTTGATCTCAGTTTTATTCTTATTTGTCTAGTATTGGTATTTCATAGGCCTCTACTAGGATTTTTGGTTTGGAGTTTCATTAATTTAGATATCTTGGCTATAAATGTTTTCAGTGCCTTACCATTCTTAGTTTTTAGTATTGGGCCAGGAATTCAGTTTCTTGTACATCCTCAACAATAATTGACTTTGAGCCATATCAACAGTTGAAAGGTTAGTAGAAATTTTGGTAGTAGATGGGAAATGGATTAGGGGAAAATAACTCTATGATTTACCTCTCCCTCAATAACATATGGTTGTTCATGACCATAGAGATGAGCTTCATCAGGTTTATTGAGGTAGAGAAGCAGAGTACGAATAGTTTCATTCCATGGATTTTCTAGTGCCTATAGGTCCATAGATAGTGGAGGTACCATCTATTTATCCTAAATAATTGTTTATGATCTATTTTATTCAATATATTTCCACTCCTTAATCATATATAACTTATGAAGATTTTTGAAACTCATGGTAAAGATATTTGTGGTGCCCTTGGTATTGACTATTCCAATTGGAATTTAGTATAGTTTTCTTGATGTGTGTCAAGATTTTGAGTTGATGATGGGATAACCTCAGTAATTGGGAGATTTATTTTAGATATAGATAAAACCATATGATATCATTGTCATCATATATTGGTTGTATTTTGTTCATGATTTTCTTGATTTCGTTTGAAGTAAAATTGTTTTAATTGATTTTGAAGGCTATCATGAAATGTTTGTTGGAGAGAGGGATCATCATTTGTGTGGAAAAAATTTGAAGCCCTTTTATTCTCAAATGGAGGAGATAATGTTGGGATGGGTGAAATCTTATGTGATAGTGTTTCCAAAATTTGATAAGGAGTTTCTTAATTTTTCCCTTGAGTAGGTTGTGAAATTATCCCTACAATGTGATATCGTGTCAAAAAACGGATCTAGTTCCCAATAATATTGACACAAAATACATCCCATGACAAGTACCTAAGGGAGATTCCTATCCCCACGAGTAGGAACAAGTGCCCAGGTTTCAATAAGTTAGGTTTGGGAATAATTTACCTGAGTATAAAAGCATGAAACATTAAAAACAATCAATAATAAGAATATGAAATTTTCAAGCCAAATAAGTCTTAGAAAAACCAAAAACGAATAAATGGTTTTAAAAAAAGCACAAGAGGTCCAAATAGTAATAAAAATGGTAGATATTCAGCCACAATGACTCCACATTACAAGGGGTCTTCACCCCTAAGTTGTTTACACAACACCGAACTGAGAGGGGATTAACAACCCGAACCGCCTTCACCTGAGGCTTTACCTTTACCTGAGTAAAAAAACTAAGTCTAATTACACCCAATGGGTGTAAGTAGGTTTTGAATGTAATATAAATATGATACCACCCAAATATTTTAAAGTGTATTCATTATAAGGTGTAAAAGCAAGAATTTTCAATATGTAAAGAAAAGCAGTGATAAATTCCATGAAATAAAACTTTCAATTTAAAACAGTTTTCAAACTAAAACTTTCAGAATTTTAACAAAATTAAACAAGACATGTTAGATACTATAAATTACATCCAAACACACCCTAAGGAAAGGTTAGGTACCACAAATCCAATGATCACCAAAACTGGAAACACCCCTAGGCAACTTGATAGTCTCAGGCCCTATGCACCTTGTACCTCAGTGAAAAGTAACCATAGAAAAATAAATTCTCATCTATGATCCACTAGTAGGTAACATAAAAATAACCTATTCTCCCCCTGTCATCATCCATATAGTTTATCTATAGTTTTCATTATCCATTTTTTCAGTGAAACAAGGAGAACACCCATCCGGTTCACTAGCCGTACTAGTACATATCCGCCCACCTAGGTACTCGGGATTCCTTTTTATGCTTAAATAATTAAAACATTATAAAAAAATCCATTTTCATATAAAAACACCAATATTGATCACATAAAAACAATATAGTAGATATACACACTTTATATCTCTTAAAACACAATTTTTTTTTGATTTTCAGTAAAAGAACTTCTCAAAATCTCACATGGTTTTGCACCAAAAACTCTTTGAAATATCCACTTTTCACACTATATTCACACTTTTAAGTCACCAAAACAAAATTTCAGTTCAATACACATCAATCAATCCAAAAATTAAGTTATGGGGAATCCCCTTATGAACCAATAAGTTATATATTTTAAAATCCTCCATTTTCACACAAACATGGCACTTAGAGTCCATTTGCTTCACAAACACCATTAAAATAGATTTTTGCAGCAACAACCAAAGGATATAAACATTCAAAATAGTATTTTCATCCCTAATAAACTTCAATAAGATCAAATTAGTAATTATAGGGTAGCCCCAAATGATCAAACAAGATATTTCTATGAAAAAAACCCCAATTTCACATAAAAATGGCACTGAAAATTCATTTGCATTACAAACACCACTAACGCCAGTTTTTGCAGAAATAATCAAATGAGATAAAAATGAAAATACTGTAAACATAGAAATCTATGTCAAAAGGATTTCATACATAATGTAATCACCTACAAAAATGGTTAAAACCTTGAATCCTTTGTTTGAAAACTCAATCGCACCGCTGCCGCACCTCATGGAGGGTAGATCGAGCCTAAAAATAGAACATTGGACCAGGAAAACCCAGGGTTAAATCCAAGGTTTGAAAACTGACTCTCTAGTAATTTGGGAACTCAAGGATAAAGAAATAAACCCTAATCACATTGAATGAAACCCTAAGAAAAATGAAAGAATAATGAAGGAGACCCACTTACTTGAAGAATCTTGAATAAATCACCCCAAATACACCATTAGCTAAATTTTAAAATATCCAAAATGAAATTGAGTTTGGAAAAAGGAAGATAAGGTTAATTGAGAACTAAAATGGGGGGGGGGGGGAGTAAAAAATGATGGAGTTATGAAGGAATCAAATTACCTTTTAAAAAATGGATGAATTATGAAAGCTTCATATGTTTTTACCTAAACCACGAGGAAAATGAGCTCTAAAGAGGGGGAGAAGTGAATGGAGGAACGCCTAGGTTCAATGGGCTCGGGTGAGAGGTGAAATCACTGAAATATCATTAAAATTGAATAATATATTAAATAAATAATTTTTTTAAACTTGAAATGGGCTTTTGGGATGTCCCACCTTCTTAAATAAAAACACAAATACACCGTGATTATGGATTTATAAAGTCTCAAAATTGACATGGTGGTGTTAATAGACCAGGGTAGGACATTTAAGATTTGTAATGGATGAAATTTTTTTAAAAATTAAGTAGTTATAAAAGAAAGAAAATTTCTTTTTAAATCTAGAATTGGGCTCATGATTCGGCTCAAATTTTGAAAACCTACCATTTCCACCAAAATGCATGGGAAACACCCAAAACAAAGCATGAATGGAAATTAAATGATAAATAATTTTAAAATAAGTCATGAAGGTGATAATTCTCCCCAACATGAAAACTTTCCTTCCTAGAAAGTCAACCTGAAGCTTGATCAAAAAACAGGTAGAGATAATCTTCCTCAACCCATGACTTCTGCTCCCTTGTCTCATTGTATCATTTCATGCTGCCAATGAACCCGAAATAGTGGAATAGAATTTCCCTGAGGTAAATTCTCTTAGAATTCCACTATTTTCAATGGTTGCTCAAAAACTAACAAGTCAGGATCTATCTCCAGTTCTTCCCAACTCAGCACATGGGACGGATCCGGGTTGTATTTCTTCAACTGGGAGACATGGAAGACGTCATGGATGGATGTCAATTGGGAAGGAAAATCCAACCTATATGACACATTTCCAATATGATCAGTGATCTCAAAAGGACTAACATACTGATGCATCATCTTCCCTTTCTTTCCCAATCAATGATGGACCAGACGAAGGTCTACTTTCAAGAATACCCTGCCACCCATAGAAAACTCCAAGTATCAATGCTTCAGATTAGCATAAGATTTATAATGACTCTAAGATTTCAATAAACGCTTCCTGATCAATTTAACCTTATGAGAAGTCTCCTGTACTAGACTCGGCCCCAGCAGTGAGGTCTCACCTACGTCATCCCAACACAGGGGTGCCCGAAAAGGCCGACCATAGAGAGCCTCAAATTAAGCCATTCGAATCAAGGATTGGTAACTGATATTATAAGAAAACACAACCAATCACAAATGGCTATCCCATGATTCTCCAAAGTCCAAAACACATGTATGAAGCATGTCCTACAAAATATGATTCGCCCACTCTGTATGACCATCCATCTAAGGGTGGTATTCCGTGTTCATCTTAATCTAGGACCCCAAGGCCTTTTGAAGGCCTTCCCAGAACCGATAAGTGAAACAAGGGTCTCTATATGAAATATCTACTAATGGAATGCCATGGATTCTCACAACCTTCTGAAGATAAAAATGTCCCAACTCATCCACATTTGTTGTATCTCTAATCGGAATGAAGTGAGCTGATTTGGTCAGACGATCAATCACCACCCAAATGGAATTATTACCCCAAGGTGTAAAAGGAAATGCAAAAATGAAGTCCATGGAAACCTCGTTCCACTTATAGGTAGAAATGGGTTATGGATGGAGAAAACCGAAGGGCCTCTGATTCTCTACTTTCACCTGCTGACATGTGTAGCCTCTGGACAAAATTTCTGCTATGTCTCGTTGCATACATGGCCACCAAAACCGTTGTCGATCATCATAATAAATCTTGGTGGGACCTAAATGGACAACCCACTAATACAGGTGGCTATCCTCCATCACCAACTTTTACAGATATAACGACACTATTGAACGACTCTTGAAGAACAAGGTTCCCTTGGGAGACAACAACCAATCAGAGGACATATCCCCACCATGATGAAACTACCTCAATCTCTGAAAAATATCACCACTAGGTTGTTCCTGCCGAATAAACTCCAAGAGAGGAGTCAACTGAAAGATCGCCAAGAACATACCTCTACTATGATCCATGGTCTCTACATGTATCTAAGCAAAGAGCCCCATCAAAGTACACTCATCACTAGACTTCCTCAAAGCCTTCAATAGAAATCTTCTACTCAAAGCATTAACCACCACATTAACCTTTCTTGGGGTATAGATAATGTCAAAGTCGAACCCTTTCAAGTACTCAATCCAATGAAACTGCCTCAAGTTGAGGTCCTTCTACAAGAAGATATAGGCCAAACTTTTGTGGTCAGAGTAGACCACAAAATTCTCCGCAAAGAGATAGTGACACCAAGTCTTCAAATCTTACATCATGGATACTAACTCTGATACATGGGTCCGGTAATTATTTTCATGTGGCCAGAGTTGGTGAGAGCCATACGCCACCATGTGATCATTTTGCATAAGCACGCACCTGAGACACATACCTGAAGAGTCGCAATAGACAACATACCCATTCTTAGCCTCAGGTAAAATCAGCACGGGGGCGGTAGTCAACCACCTATTAAGTTCCTTGAAGGATTCATGACATTTTAGGACCCATAAAAACATCACCCCTTTCTAAATGAGGACGGTCATCAGTGAATCAAGCCGAGAGAAATACCAAACGAATCGCATGTAATAACTAGCTAGGACAAGGAAACTCTTGATCTCAAACACATTCTTCAGTTACTCCCATGACATGACCACACTGATCTTCTCAGGTTCCACTGAAACCCCCTACTCTGAGATCACATTCCCCAGAAATTTCACTTCCTTGATCTAGAAAGTGAACTTTGACAACATTCCATAGAGGTGGTGATTTCGCAAAGTGCCCAGAACGATCCTCAAGTGATGTTCACGTTGTTCCTCAGAGCCAGATTATACTAGAATGACATCCACTAACACCACAACAAATTAATTGAGATACCAATGGAACACCTAGTTCATGAGTGTCATAAAGACCACTAGAGCATTGGTCAATCCGAAGGGAATAACCAAATACTAAAAGTGGTTGTACCTACTTTGGAAGGCTGTCTTCGGGATATCTGGCTCTCTCACCCAGAGTTGATTGTATCCCAAATGAAAGCCTATTTTTGAAAACCACTTTTCCAACTTCATCCGATCGAACAAATCATCCATTTTTAGAAAAGAATATTTTTTCTTAATTGTTACCTTATTCAGCTTCTGGTATTCGATGCACATCTGGAGGGATCCATCAGCCTTTTTCACGAACAACATAGGAGAGGACCAAGGAGAGATGCTTAGGCAAATGAATACTTTAGATTCTAATTTTTCTATCTGTATATTTTATTCCCTTAGCTTATTAGGGGCCATGTGATATGAGGGAAGAGATATCAGTTGTGTTATCAACACCAGTTCAATCGAGAACTCCACATCCTGCTCTTGGGGAAAACATGAAAAATCATTTGGAAATACTTTCAGAAATTCATTTACTAAATGATTTAGTGCACCTTAAGGTGAAATAACATTGTCCTATAGTGAGAGCGACGATAAAAAAGAAGACAAAACTTCTTAACTCTAGGAGTAGAGATCCTACATGACCCGACCGAGGATCCCATTCTCCACAAAAAACCTGGCGACTCCTATCAGGTGCGGTGAACTTCACTTGAAACCTATAGAAACAATGTGTTATTGGAAGTGTACCAGCCAATAAATGCCAAGTATCATGTAAAAAAGATCCATATCTAAGACAAAAATCTCCCACTCTATCTCAATATCTGACATGAAGAGCGCACACGATGGGCACTTAAGACCCTGCTCCTTCTCCTTTACCAGTGGTGTAACCAAATCCATCGAAAATGGAAAAAACTCGGTGGGAAAATTTAGTGTGTCCAAAAAATAGGTAGAAATGAATGAAACGGAAGAAAAAGTACCAAAAGAGTAGAAACTATATAATATGGGATCAAAATGGTACCTTGAATAGTCGACAGTCCCGCCTCTAATATGACTGGCGCTTGATCCACTTCATGGAGATGTCTGGTCTCTTCTTGAGGACGACCACTAGTCTGTGGTTGTGACTTGAACTGGATTTTCCTAGAAGATGAACTAGCCCTTACACCATGACCACAAAATCGAGATCCCCAAGTCCTCGATGGATCAGACTGTGCTGACACTCTTCTTGAATCTACTGACCTTGCCCCACTCAGAAGTGGATGTTACATCTCACAAAATCACTGCAAATGCCCCATACCTCTACACTAGTAACAAGGATTTAGAGGCAGTTGGAATGCTGGCTAGATGTGCCCCGACTTCCCACACTAGTGGAATTTGACTTATCTCATATCAGAAGCCGTAGATGAAAACTTTCTGGAGGAGTGGCTAGAACTACCACTACCCTTCTTCACCTATTCCTCTGGATTACTTTTCTTCTATGAATAGCTTCCACTTCCCACTACATATAATGATCCAGATAAACTATCCCTACGTTTCCAATCAATCTTTACCATGCACTCCTGGTCAACGCCCTCAACATAGGTCCTCAGCTTAAACAAGAACACCTAGAAGTATATCTCTAGTCGCAAGCCTTTCTCAAACCTATGGGAATTTTCCTGATCATTAGAGATGATTTCAGGAGCATATCGAACCAAATCAGTGAAATGGTTATCATAATACATCACATATAGATTCCTTGGAACAATGTCCATGAACTCTTAGGACCTGGAATATGCCAAGACCTTGGGGTAGTATTTCTCATTGAAGACAACCTTGAAATCTCTCCAGCGCATCTCTGCATTCTTTTCAGTCTGAAGAACTGATTCCCACCACCTGTGGATGGGGCCCTCAAATAGAAAGGAGGCACAATTAACCCTAAGATCTATGGGTGTATCCAAGAACACAAACATGCTCTTGATCTCGTGAGTCATTCCTCTGCTTCATGGGGTTCTATAATGCCTGAGAAGGTGGGAGGCTTATTTTTTAGGAAATCTTATGAATTGTATTATATAAGATTAGTATCATACTCTCTAAAAGAATCTAGAACAAAATATGGACCCTATACTAAAGCCTAGACATCCCGGAAAATGACCTCTACTATCCTCTAATCAATTGGTGTGGGAGAACTCTCAACGGCTTCCTCTTATGGGCGCATGAGAGCTTTTTGGAGAGGCATGTTGCTAAAAAATGCAATCGTCAAAAAAACGATACTCAATACCACAATTATGAAAATTTTAATCAAATAAATCAAATATAAATAATCTAAACACATCACAATAATAAAATAAACAAATACTCCACCCCAGCCCAATGTCCACGTGTGGTCTACAACCCACATGTCTCACCTGGAAGGGAAGTGAATTAGTCAATTCCAGCATCCCCTAGTGACTCAAGGTATTCCATGAGAGGTGCGGGCCATGCACCCTACTCAAGACCAAAAACCCCAAGCCCCAAAAATCCTAGCTCATATCTATCCCTACTCATCCCAAAATAGCAAGATAACCCATTTTAAAAACAATCATAATAAGAATCTTAAATTTTGTCAGGAACCAAATCTAGTTTCCACTAATAATGACACAAAATCCAGCCCATGATAAGGCCCAAGGGGCACTACCTATCCCCACGGGATGAAAAAAGTTCCCGTGTATCAGTAAATCAGGTTTGGGAATGATTTACCCGTGTATGAAAGCATAAAACATTAAAAACAATCAAAAATAAGAATATTAAATTTTCAAGAAAAATAAGTCATAGCAAAACCAGAAATGAATACATAGTTTAAAAAAAGAACTAGATGTCCAAATAATAATAAAAATTATATCAATTCAGACACAATGACTCCACATGACAAGTGGTCATCACCCCCGAGGCGTATCCACAACACCACACTGAGATGGGACTAACAACCCAAACAAGATTCACCCGAGGCATTGCCTTTACCTAAGTCAAACATAATCAAGTCTACTTACACCCAATGGTTGTAAGTAGGGTTTGATCCTAATACCAATATTATTCCACCCAAATAATCCAAATAGTATACAACAAAATGTGAAAAAGTAAGTAGTTTTAATATATAACGAAAAGCAGTGATAAATTCCATGAAATGCAACTTTCAATTGAAAACGGTTTTTGAACTAAAACTTTCAGAATGTTAACAAAATTAAATAAGAAATTTTATTTACTATAAATTAAATCCAAACACACCCTATATCAAGGGTAATTACGAAAAATTCAATGAGCACCAAAACCGAGAACACCACTAGGCAACTAGACAGTCTCGAGCCCTATTTTCATCATACCTTGGTGAAAAGTAATGATAGAAAAATCCATTCTCGTGCACAAGCCACTAGTAGGGAAAATTACCATAACATAGTGGTCCCCAATAATCATCCATATAGTCTCGTTAGAGTTGTCTTTATCCATTTTCTCAGTGAAACATGGATAACACCCATCTGGTTCACTAGCTGTACTAGTACATATCCGCCCACCTAGGAACACGGGCTTCCCCTTTTGTACTCAAACAACTTCAACATGTTAAAAAAATCAATTTTCATATAAAAACACCAATATTGGTCACATAAAAAAAATATAGTAGATACACACACTTTATATCTCTTAAAACACAAAAAAATTGATTTTCAATAAAATAACTTTTCAAAATCTCACATTGTTTTGCACCCAAAACTCTTTGAAATATCCACTTTTCACACTATGTTCACACTTTCAAGTCACCAAAACAAAATTTCAGTTCAATACACTTCAATAAATCCAAAAATTATGTTATGGGGAAGCCCCATATGAACCAAGAAGTTATATATTTTAAAATCCCCCATTTTCACACAAACATGGCACATAAAGTCCATTTCCTTCAAAAACCCCATTAAAACAGATTTTTGTAGCAACAACCAAATGATATAAACATTAAAAAAATTTATCTACCCTAATAAAATTCAATAAAATCAACTAATTAATTATAGGTTATCCCAAATTAATCAACATGATATTTCTAGGAAAACCCCCAATTTTACATAAAAATGGCACTAAAAATTCATTTTCATTATAAACACAACTAAAACTAATTTTCACAACAATAATCAAATCAGACAAACATAAAAATATTGTAAACACAGAAATCTAAGTCACAAGGATTTCATATATAATGGAATCACCTACCTCAATGGTTAAATCCTTGAATACTTTGTGCAAAAACTCAATTGCACCACCGCCTCAACTCAAGGAGGGTAGATCAAGCCTAAAAACAGAATATTGTGCCAAGAAACCCCAAGGTTAAACCCTAGGTTCGAAATGCCACTCTCTTGTCATTTGGTACTTCAAGTATAAGGGAAGAAACCCTAATCCTATTGAATGAAACCTTAAGAAAAATGAAAGAAGAGTGAAGGATACCCACTTACTTGAGTGATCTTGAATAAATCGCCCCAAATACACTAGTAACTAAATTTGAAAACAGTCAAAATGTAATTGAGTTTGGAAAAAAGGAAGATAAGGTTAAATGAGAAATAAAATGGGGGGAAAATAGTGAAAAATTAAGAATTTATGATAGAATCAAATTAACTTTTTAAATCTGGATGATTTGTGAAAGCTTCAGATGTTTCGACCTAAACCATGAGGCAAATGAGCTCTAAAGAGGGGGATAAGTGATTGGGGGTGTGCCTATGTTCAGTGGGATCGGGTGAGAGGTGGTATCACCAAAATATCAATAAAATTTAATAATATATTAAATAATTTTTTTTAAACCGGAAATGGGCTTCTGAGATGGCCCAACACCTTAAATAAAAACCCAAATATACCATGAATATGGATTTATAAAGGCTCAAAATTGACATGGTGGTGTTAATAGGCTAGGGAGGAAAAGTATTAATTTTAATAGATGAAAATTTTTAAAATGAAGGAGTTATAAAAGAAACAAAATTTATTTTTAAATCTGGAATTGGGCACACGGTTGGGCCTAAATTTTAAAAACCCACCATTTCCACCAAAACGCATATGAAACAACCAAAACAAACAAATAATAGAAATTAAATGAAAAATCACTTTAAAATTAGTCATACATGTTACATATTGAGTTTAAGATAGAGTAATAACATTACATCTCTTTGATGGGAATGACTCTTTATTGAATGGAACCTTTAATGTTGTGGGATTTTCGTATTTAGATCAATGAAAAATTGTAGAAGTGTTTTTTCCTAACCAACTGTGTATCCTTGGGGTACTCCAGTACTATTTTCTAATAAGTTATACAATATTATAAGTATATTCAAAGATTATCATTTATTAAACCATGCAATGGTGAATAGTTTTTTTCCTCTCCCAAGGATTGACAATCTATTAAATCAATTAAATAGAGATAGTTAGTTTTTAAACATAGATCTATGGTCCAAATATCATTATATGTGAGTGAAATGGTAAGGTATTATAAATAATTATTTTATGTGTCAATATAGTAACATTGATTATATAGTTATGATATTAAGTGTCATAAATTCCACCACTGTTTTCATGGGACTAATGAACTCATTATTTCATGACTTCCTAGATTAGTTTGTGGTAGTGTTAATCAATGAAATACCCATGTACTCGATGTCATAGAAGGTATGTGTTGAGAATTTACATTTTGTTCTATAATTCCTCTTATTAAATTATATATATGGACAACCTTCCATGTGAAAGTTTTTGACAAGATAGGTTCACATCCTTTGGTATTTTATATCTTAAAAGGGCATGGAAATTAATACTTAAAAGATTAATGTGTCTCTTTCTTGGGCATATCCTAACAATGTTGTTGAGGTTTTTAGTTTACTTGGTATTTTAGGATATTATACGAGGTTTGTGTCAAATTTACCTTTATTTTCATCCCCTTTAAAAATATTTATCGGAAAGGAATAAGCCTTTTTTGGAAATATTAGTGACAAATTATATTTTTTACCCAAAGGAGAATCTTATCAGTTATCATATTCTCCACATTTTATAAAAAGAAGTTATGTTTGAGGTATTTTTTGATTCTTATTTTATTTTTTGATGGTGTGTTATGATACATCATATTGTAACAATCTACTATGGGAATTTACATTTATGTTCCGAAAAGTGTAACTATGCCACCCATGATCAGGAGTTAAGGGTGGTGGAATTTTCTTTTAATTAGTGGTGGAATTAAACCATCAACAAATTCTATATAGAAATCATAGATTATAATATATTTAGGTGTATTTTCTCATAGTATGACATAAATTCATGTCATTAGTGGTTTACAAAGCTCTTATAGGACTATGAATTCATATTATTCTTTACCCTAGTGAAAGTAAATGTGGTGTCTAACATACTGGGAAAGAAGCCTCATCATGGTACTTTCCATGATCCCGACGATGCATGAATGGTGATATAGGATCTCATAGAAATTTATTATGATGTGAAGGAAGTTGATGGTAGAAGTTTCCTATATCAAATTATAGTGTAATCCACCTTGACGATGCAAGCTTAAGGATCTAATTTGGGAGAACATGAGGTGGTGTTTTGGTCCGATCATATCTTCTATGAATATTGTCTTGAAGGATGGTCATAGAATGGTTAATATAAAGCGTAGTTATAGGGGAATATATTTTTTCCAATAGTGGTGCTTAAGGTGGTTCTCTATGAGTTTAATAGCTCACTCTTGGTAGTGAATCCTGGTATATCTAAGATGTATCATACTTTGAGGAGTATGTTCTCGTGGTGAGGGATGAAGAGGCCAATGTTGATGTTTGTTTTAGGGTGTTTAGTGTGTTAGTAGATGAAGGTCATGAATCATCTTTTTGGTGATTTTATACAGCCATTGAATATTATTTATTGGAAGTGAGAGAACATATCATCGTATTTCATTATAAATTTTCTATGAGACCAGAAATGGTATTATTATTTTTGAGTAAGAATAGTTTGATTGAAATTGTTTGCTCATTTCAAGGAAATCAAGAAGTCTAGTGTGGTGGATGTTCTACCAAGGTTGTATGAAGAGAATATTATTCATATTTATAGCGTATTGCGGATAATAATCACTAATCATAATCTTCATTTTACCTTATAAGTGTATAAATTCTTGTAATTCACTTTTAGTTCTCATATATGCCTTATCACCAATTTTTATCCTCATATGGCTGGGTAAACTCACCAGGCTATCTAGAATCTGGATATAACAACCCTACTCTTTAATTCACAGTAATACATGATCTATTTCAGAATACTACACATAATAAAACCCAAAAGATCAATAATTATAGTGTTTTTTTTTGAATTTGGTTCATTACACAACAACATAAAACAATAAATACGTTGTATTTATTGAAAACCACCTTAAGATGTTCATAATATTCCTTTGTACTTACAACTATATGGGCTAACCTGAGGATAAACATAAGAAAGGGGTGAGAAATAAATCCCAGTAATGGAATAAACATGGAATAACATGAAGAGGATAATGAATGTTATGAAATAAGCATATCAATGAGGCATAAAAAGAGTATGAATCATAAACATGAATAAAGAGACATGATATAGCTTGATAATCATAACATGGGGAATGTGGAAACAACTTAAAACACTGAAACATAAATATAGGTCAAGGCTAAACCCACTACGAAATCATGTTGGAAAAAGTCCCATAAAGTAATTAGGTTCACACCTTGTCCCAATGTGATGCATCATCATACTAAACATTACCCAATTCATTGGATCACTATCTAGGTACACCCATCATATTCATTTCATTCTCACGATTAAGTGTTCTACATGGATCATAAAACATGAATTCATTAATCATCATAATTTATTCCTTGAGTATTTAATCTAGAATACATACGTGTAAATTCTCAAAAAAATTATATGTGTATAAATGTTAACACCCCTGATATAAAATGTGTATGATATTTACTACACAAGTGTTTTGGCATGGATGATCATGATGATATTTTGGTAGAATAGATACATCACTTAAAGATTAATAAAAATAGTTTGATGATAGAGAAAGGGGTCTCAAATCACATATACATTATATGGGATGTAATAGGTACATATATAAACACATTAAAATATTATAAATTGTAAATTGAATGGATAAGGTAATTAAGAAACATGAATAAAGAATAGAAACCTAACTATATTTTAGTATGGTAATGACTGTACATAAAGTATCAAGGAAGTTTTAATAAGAGGGAAAAGGGTATCTTGTAATTTATAAATTAAATGGAAAATGAGTGTAATATGTATGAACATATCCCATCATATGAAAATGGAATTTAACAAACATAACATAAAATAAGTGTTTGAATGGAAATGAGAAGAGAGAAATACCTTACTAAGTTTCAGTATGGTAACAAGTGTACATAAATGATCATGAAAGTATTAAGGAGAGTTAATAGGGGATATAATAATTTATAAATTAAATATATAATAAGGGGGATATGTAATAACATATCCCAACATAAGAAAAGGGAAATTTAGGGACATTACAAAAAGAAGGGCTTGATAAAAAGAGGAGAGTGGAAGATACCTTACAAAATTTTGACATAGTAACATATTAGGTATGGTTTAAAATGAGAGAGTATAAATGATATATAATTAATATATCATCAATTTTATAGTAATATATTGATTAAAAATTAATTAAAATGTAACAAATTAAAATTCTAAAGACTAATTTCAATAAATGTGCATGAATTGTAAGGGGAGATGAAGGTCCCTAACTAAATTCGGGCATGGTAACGAGTGTATGTAATGGTTCATGGGGATAATAATGAGAGTTAAAGGGGTATAAAATCACATTGAAATAATAATTATAGTAATATGGTTATAGGAAAACATAACCAGACAACACCAAATTGAAACTAAGAATGTAACATAAAGAGGTGCTTTAATGGAAATGAGAAGAGAGGAGTCCCTTACTTGAGTGGGTGACTCCAAAAGATTGGGAGGGGCTTCTTAAGGGTTTGTATGTACCTTTTGAAGAATCTAGATAGTGTTGGTAAGAGTATGATCATTCTCTAAGGAGTTTTAGTGAAGCTAAATGAGATCTTGTATGGGTTTATATAGGAAAAGAAAGGGATTTCATTATTACTTAGGTTTTGGACTCTACATAATAAAATATCCAAAACCACAAACCATCCAATGGGTTATTCCTATGTATTTTTTGAAAATGGTGATGTTATCATTATTTTATATGTTTAAGGGCCTAAAATATTAAAATAATTTACATGATTATGTGTAGGTGAGTCACACTATTAAAGAAAGGATTTTAAAAACCTTAAAACATATTATAAGTTTTGGAGGATAAATAATGGATTTAAAAAATATATCAAATAAACTTAAAATCAAATTATTTTAAATTTATAACATATATTTGGTCATTTATCCCATTTATAGTAATTATTACATAACTTTTAGGTCATTATGATGTCATAATACATAGATTATATTTATACGGTATTTAATTGTTACGTGAAAATTCGACATTCTCCAAAAATTTGGAAAAATTAACTTCTAGATAATTTTCATTTTATGATTCAAAAAATAATATTCATTTTATATAAATAGTTTTCTAAATATGTGAATTTTCAATTTTAAAATAAAATCGACATTTATTAAGAAATTTTTATTTTTTTACAATAACAGTTTTCAAACCTTTCAAAAAAACTACATTTGAATTCCTATAAATTATATGTTAATTTATATTTGATAAATTTTTAATAATAATAATATTTCATAAAAATATTATTTATTTTTAAAATTCACTAATTCATAAATTTATTGGATGAATTTGAATATTAACCAAAAATACTATTTTTTATTGAATCAAAAATAAAAAATCCTTAATAATGTAACAATAATAAGAAGAAAATATATTCATTATCTATAAAAAATGTAAATATTTTTATTACTAGGGTATTTAAATACATCAATTTAATATGATAGCCTATTCCCTAAGAGTAAGGTGCGTGATGGTAGGACTTTACTGGGGAGGTTCGACGAACATGGTTTGTGCTGTGATCTAGATGAGCATGAAATAATCTCAAAAATAGTTTCTCCCATACATTAGTTTTTGGATTTCACCTTTTTATTGGTCAAGGAAAAACCCCAAAGATTCTATCTCCCATGAAAGATTCAATAAATGGGATTCATAGGGTATAAACCTATTATTTGAAGCCATAATTTCTTTTTTTTCTATATCAATTGGATTTTTAAAACCCTATATTTATACTAACCATGTGATCACTGTACAACAGATATATTTTTTAAAAAAATGATTCATAAAGTCCAATTAAATATGTTAGGTTATATTTAAACCAAATAAGTTTATTTTTTTCTATAACCACATTTTCTTAATAAAAAGTTTAATTAAATCAAAAGGGGAATTATATTTCTAACATTTCGGATATTTACAATCATACCCCAATAAAAAATTTCACCCTAAAAATTTTCTTTCCCCACACTAAAATAATGAGGGCATCTCTACTTTATAACCTTTTGTAGTTCCCATATGGCTTCTTCAAAATTTTGGCTTCTCCAAAACACTTTTTAAAGGTGCATTGTCTTATTTCATAGAAATTTATTTCTATAATATAATATTTTCACCGTCTTTTCTACCTAGAAAAGGTCATTCTATAATGGTAACACCTCTTAATTTAGCACATGTGATGGGTCTGGTACGTACTTCTTCAAGAGGGATACATGGAATACATTATGTACTTGAGATAGGTTTGGTGGGAGTGATAGTCGATAGGCCACCATTCCAATGCGATCCAGGATCTCAAAAGGGATGATGTACCTTGGACTAAGCTTTCCCATCTTCCCAAACCTCATCAATTTATTCAATGGAGATATATAGTGGAATATCATGTCTCCAACATCACCCCTAAAAAGATGGCCTTTAGCGGCGCTGTTATTTATCAATTCTATGAGAAAACGCAGATAAATAGAACATTTATCAGCACCAAAGAAAGTGCTGATAAATTTACCCCTTTATCAGTGCTAAAGAAAGCATTCATAAATTTAAACTTTTATCAGTGCTTTATTTTTTGTACTGATAGAGGCTATCTTTTATTAGTGCTTTGTTTTTTCACTGATAAAGTGTACACTTTATCATCACTTTATGTTCAGTGCTGATAAATATTTCTTTCATCAATATATTTTTAGCGCAGATAAATTGAAATAATTAAATAAATAAAAAAATTATGAATAAAATATTATAAATTTTGTTAATTAAATAATTACTGATAAAAATTAATCCATTGATTATATATTATTAAATATTAAACATTTTATTAACTAGATAACTATGATAATTAATGTTATTAAATTTTATATATTAAATATGTGAATATATATTAATGTATATAAATATGATTATATATTAAAAAATATTTATGCGCTTTACATTAAATTATCATATATTTATTGAATAATGGTATATAATTAATAATTAATATGAATTAAAAATATTTACCAGTTGTATAGTACTCGTTGTACATATAATTGAATGATGTTTGATTTTTTAATTTAATATATATCAAATGTGTGTTATATTGATTTCAAATATACATATAATTAGTGTATTTTTATATACAATATTCATGGACACAGAACTTATCAATTTTTTCAATATTGTTAGTGTACCTATATATTCTTAATTTATTCAATTTCACTCATTTTGCACATATATGCATGCAATCAAAATTATATATTCATTAATAATGTTAAAAATATATTTTTTTAAAAATATTTATAAATGTACATTCACTATATTTATAGAATTTTATATTTATAATTATAAATGAATATATGTTTTTTAAAAGTATTTATATATTTATAAATAAACAATTATGTATATTTAAATACTTATTAAATTTATAATAAATTTATAATAAATTTATATAAATAATGAATATATTTACAATATTTTTATTAATATATTTTTATTAAATATATATATGTATAATTATAAAAATATATATAATGATATAAATAATATTTTTTTAAAATATACATACAATTATAAATAAATAATTATAAAATTATAATAAATATATTTAAAAATGAATATATTTACTATATTTATATTTATATATATTTATTAAGCATTTATAAATATTTAAATTATTTTTTACAATTATAATTATGAATCCATTAAAAAAGCTTAAGTAATAAGCACTAATAAAAGAATCTCTATCAGTGCTTTTTTGATGCTGATAAAAGAAGCTTTATTAGTTCCTTTTCACACTAATAAAGATAAGGATTTATCAGGGCTAAACAAAGTGCTGATAAATGAACATTTATCAGCGCTATAGGTTTAGCGATGATAAAAATTGGTTTTATTAGCGCTAATAAATAGTACTTTTATAAATGATTATATAATAAGCACTGATAAATGGGATCTTTATCAGCAATTATTGGTAACCATAGATAAAAGTGTCCTGATCTATTTTAAAAACCCTAACCATTTGCAAACTCATCACGATATAGATGCTTTCCATGGAAGCCACCCACTTCTGGTGCTCCTCCATGGTGAATTGAAGGTTGAATAACACACTGCTGGAAAAATGACCTATACTCGTGGTTTAAAACCATGGGTATAACCCCCAAAACCATGGGTATAGGCTATACCCATGGTTTGGGAAAAATTGGGCAACCGAGGAATCAGGATAGGTCCATAGCCTATACCCATGGTTTTTCAAACCGTGGGAAAGGATCTATCCACCATGTCATCGTCTTTTTTCCACCATGTCACAACCTTCTACCTACGTTTTGAAAACTATCGGTTTAAATATATTGAAAAAAATTAGGGTTGGGAATTGATCATGTGACCTGCACTTTTCTCACTGAAAACCTATTCATCTAACCTGATTTAATTTCTTATATTTATATATATCCATTAACTTAATTATATTAATATTTTAAATCGGTTTTAGGAAAATAAGTCCAACGGGTTTAGAATACATGACCTCCACTTAAAATACTATGAGACTCACCCCTTAGTCTATGGGAGTTACGTTGTTTTAATTCTACATCGGTGTAATTATAATAACTTTCAACATCGCATATAAAAATAAATGGTCGTGGGTTTCAAACGTGGGACTCATTTCAAAAACAAGTCATGCTTCACCAATACAGCTATGTGTATTTTTAAAATATGACTCTATATTTTTATAAATATAATAATATAAAATGTGGGTATAGGATAAAAAACCATTGGTATAGGGTTTTCCCACCTTAATTTTTTTTCCATTCTTTCACGTGGGAAATCAATACCCACGGTTCTATAAAACAATGGGTATAGGTTTTTTTTTCTGAGGGTTGCACCCATGGTTTTCTTAGAAAACCATCGATATAGGTATTGAACCGAGACCTATACCCACAGTTTTCTGAAAACTATGGGTATAGGTTCAGAACATACCCTTATACCCATGGTTCTCAAAAAACTGTGGGTATAGGGGGACCTATACCCATGGTTTTCCCAGAACCATGGGTATAGGTCCAGACAGACCCGTATTCCCATGGTTTTGACGAAACCATGAGTATAGGGGGAACAATACACACAGTTTCTCCCAAAACCGTGTGTATAAAGGCTTTTTCTAGTAGTAACGCCACTTAAATACCTCTGAACATCTTGTCTAACATCTGAAGAGGTTCACATATTTTCTTCAACCTAGCAAGGTAGGCCTTCCAATTTTATTTCAGAATTTTTTGTTTTGTTTTTGATTTATTCTTCTATGGTTTGTTTACGATCCATTGTTTATGATCAATTGTTTGCGATTTGTTTATGATATGTTGTTTAGGGAATTATTTGTGGTCCATTTTTTGTATTGAATACCGATGTTTGATCCATTGGTTTATATCTGACACTGAACATTGGATTTATTCATTATTGTTTTATTGTTATGTTTTATATCTTCTTACTAAATATTTTTTCCTCTATTGGTTATATGTATCATAGGATATAGTTCCTTCTATAATTCACTATGATCCATAGTTTTCTTATGGAGAAGATTCAAAGGGTACATCCCCAGTTAAGCACATGAGTTTTTATCACATAAAGCCTTTACTTTTTGAATCATTATGGTGCCTTTAGTTCACATTATGTTTGAATATCATGTTTTAATCTATTAGATATTTCTTATAGACTACAAGTTGATGAGTTTTTATACTAGTGTGACTTGTATGTGTGTCTAAATAGATATTGCATCAATTATTTCCATACTTACTTTACAAATAGGTATGCCTATATCAGGAAATGATGATTTTGGGTCTGCATATGTCCATTAACCCCAAGGGTCATGCTAGGATTTTGTTTGACATCTGGTAATAATTTGTATCTATTGGGGGGGGGGGACCCCAACCCATTTATTCTTTTTTACACCCAAATATTTACCATCATTTAGTGACTTTGAGGGGTGTTAGAGGTCATAAAATGATCTGACCTGGTGTTGTTTGGGTAATTCAGGCAAGGGTTATTACACTATCCATCTTTCTGTTTACACATATAAATTTTAGTGACAATATAATTTATTATACAACTTTATCGCTATCTATTTTTTCAAATTCCAACAACCCTTATTGTTGGATTTGCAATATCTAGGCATTCATATATTCTAGTATAAATGATCCATATTTCCCTTATTCGAATTGTCTATTACTTTCACTTTTTATAATGAATATATTATGATTATGTATTTATATATTATATAAAATTAATCATTTATAAACCCAATAGGATGAATATGAACCAAAAATGGATTCATGATAATCATTTGAAAAATAAATATGAAGATGGAGTTAAATATTTTATCAAGTTTTAAAGATATAATGTAGATGACCATTCTAAAATCCTCTTTCTATGTTTACATTGTTGTTAATCAAGAAAAATTATTCTAGAAGAGTTATATTTTTTTTCACAGAATAAATCAAATCTATAAATGTTGAACTAAACATAGGAAAAACTGAATGTGGACATTGATTGGGATGATACTATGGTTTATGAATTATTTTTTATGAATAACTTTGTAAAAGATGATGGAGATCGCTCAGAAGAAATGACAATGTTGACTGAAGATGACATTCGTGATTGTCCAAAGTGGTTTGAGAAGTTAAATAGCTATTATAATAGAACATTTTATAGTAGTTGTACTAAATAAATAACATTGTCAGTGGTATTAAAGTTATATAAATTGGATGTTAACAACAGATGGAGCGACACCATCTTTATAGAACTACTTGATCTTCTGAAATATATGATACAAGAAGAAAATGAACTACTATGCCTAAAATATGATGATAAACAAATTTTACATTCAATGGGCCTGATCTCTAAAAAAATGTATGCTTGTACAAATGATTGCATATTGTTTTGCATGGACCCTGAAACACTCATCAAATTTCCTAAGTGTGGCATATATCGATACAAGAAAAATGAATCAAGCCCTTTAAAATCTATATGTTACATTCTTATCATTTCATAGTTTAGAATACTATATATATTTCAAGAAAATGAAAGACAATTAACATGGAATATAGATAGAAGGATTAAATATGGGAACCTATGTCATCCAACAGATTCTCCTCAGTGGAAAAAAATTGATTACAAGTTTTTTGAATTTATAGATGAGTCGAGAAAATTTAATCTTTTGTTATCTATAGACGGAATAAATCCTTTTTGTGTACATATTAGTACTCACACTACACGAACCATCATGTTTGTAAATTATAACTTTCCTCCATGTTTATTCATGAATCACAAATACATTATGTTGTCTATGCTTATATCTAGACCAAAGAAACCTTGTAATGATATTGATTTCTATTTGGATCCATTGATCAGAGATCTAAAATTGATGTGGGATACATGTGTTACAATGTATGATGCTCATCGAAGTGAATAATTACCATAAAGGGACATGTTGTATGGAATGATAAATTAATTCCCCACTTATGTTAATTTATTAGGCTATAGTATTAAAGGCATGTTGGGGAGTCCCATTTTGGATGAACACACATACTCAGTTCAGTCGAAAAATACTCTAATACAGTGTTTTTAAGAAATTAATTTTCTTTACCTCAACGACAAAAATTCTGATCCTATATGACAATATTCAATGGTAATATTGAACAAAGTACAATACCGTCTCTAGCAACAGATGATCAACTGCACAAAAAAATAAAAAATATTGACACTGTTTTCAGTAAACCATTTTCAAAAAAATACTCAAAATTGGCTTGAAAGAAGAGATTATATTTCTTTAAATTAAAAAATTGGAATTTTATGTATGTCATATATTGTTATAATTTCATTCACATAGAAAAAAATATATTTGATAGAGTTATTGGAACATTAATAAATGTTCCTAGAAAAATGAAAGATGTCATCAATGTTGGGTTAGACTTGATTGAAATGGGGATAAGGGAATAATTAGAACCGGTGAAGCATAAAAAAATACATTTCTTCCTCTAGCATCTTACACTCTATCCAGACTGGAAAAATTACAATTTTTACTTTTCCTTACACGTGTAAAAGTTCCACATGGGTATTCATGAAATATCAATAATGTTGTGTCAATGACTAATTTGAAGTTACAAGGAATAAAATATCATTACTATAATGTTTTAATGAAATATTTAATGAAATTTTCTTTCCATTTCATTCTACCTCAAAATGTATGACATACATTAACCTGCATCTACTTCTTTTTCAAATCCATATACAGTAAATTTGTAGACCCGGAAAAGTTTCCCATCATGAATAAGGATATTTCAATCATATTATATGAATTAGAAATGTTCTTCCCACCATAATTATTTGATACAATGGTCAACCTGATGGTTCACTTGGTCAAAGTGGTTTAAATATATAGTGTTCTCCAATATAGATGGATGTACCCCATTGAACGGTATATGAATATTTTGAATGGGTATCTCAAGAATCGAAGATAACCAGAAGGTTTTATTGCATACTAATATATTGTTGAAGATGATATTGAATTCTGTATAGATTACCTATCAAATGTTGAAATCATCAATCTCCAAAGTCTAGTCATAGTGAACAACTTATGGGTGAAGGGATTTTTAGAAGAAGTGTTGTTACAATAACCGTGATAGGGTAGGAGCAAGAACATATTTACATATTACATAATAGTGAAGATTTTTATCCATACACTGAATTCCAAAAATATGTTCTCAGAGATTTGAATCTAATAAGGGCTGAAAAATGGATATCAGATACACATAAACAATAGTTTATAGGATGGTTCATAGATAAAATTTATAAAGAGTTATCTAAAAATTTGAATTCAGTTTCCAAATGATATCAATGGATTTCCGGTGGACCAAATGAAAATGTTATATCTTAAAATGGGTTTGTAATTAACTATTATATGTTCTATAAAAAATAAAAAGATAACTTCAGTATGATGAGAAAAGTGGTGTTATGCTTATGGATGAAGCACAACACATATCTGGTTCTAAGGATAGAAATCCAATTTATGAAAATATGTAATATATTGGCATTATCAAATAGATATACGAGTTATATTATACAAAATTTCAAGTGCTGATTTAACACTACAAATGGGTTGACAATATCAATGGAGTGAAAGTTGATGAAGTGGTCTTTGTGATGGTGAATTTTAATGTATAAGGTAAAGAGGATGAGCCATTCATAATGGAATCACAAGGATTGCAAGTATTCAATGTCTTTGTTCCAAAAAAAAGAATTGGTTGATTATCCTGATGGAGACTAAAAAAAATGTTGAGTCAGATAAAAATTCAATAGAGGATGACCCTTTCATGGGACATCAAAATCGGTTCATGTTGGATCCACTATAGACAATTTGTTGTATGTTAATGGGGACCATAAAGAAAGGATTTGGTTTCTAGAAATATGAACCAAACCCTTAAAACCTTTTAAAAAAATAAAGTGATTTCAATGAGAAGGTTAATGTTTTTTGAATATATTTTGTTTTCCCTCATAATATTATATGTTCTCTACTGTATTAATATAATCTAAATTAAATTTTTGACTACTCATTCTGAAAATGTCTTCGACTCATGGTGATGTTACAAATCCCTCATAATAACAAACTATAATGAAGGAAACCCATTGGATATATACAAAGGTAATGTTATGATATAATTTATCTATTTTACCATAAAATTATATAATGGAACATTGATTTATTTTTCATTATTCCTTGAAGAGTTCATTTATTTTAGAAATCCTTTTCGATGTTTCATGCCTTTTTAAGAAGAGAAATAATGTTATATATGTTCAATAAAAGATGTAATATTGATGTTTTCACAATAAAATAATTGTCCATATAATTAATGTATTGTTTTATATTTATGTTTAATTTAAATATTTTTAGTATTAATCACATAATAATTGTTTTCTTATATAGGTAGATTCGTTTTTTCTAGTTGGGGGTGCTCTATCCTACATTAATGCTTCTTCTACCTTAAAACCTTTTCACCCATATAGTAGTGAATTTATCAGTTTCTTTGAAGTTACCACCACTTCCTTTGTAGGAAGAGAAATGATGCTACCTTTACTCAATTACAGATGTAATCTTGATGTTTTCATAGTAAAATCATTTTACATAGAATTAATGTATTTTTTCATATGTATGATTAATTTAATTAATTTTAGTGTTACACACTTAATAATTGTTTTTTAATATGGGTGTATTCTTTTGTTCATGTTTGGGGTGATATGTCCAACTTTCATGATCCTTATCCCTTAAAATCTTTCCACCCCTATAGTGGTTCATTTATCACTTTCTTTCTAGTTACCTCCACTATATTTGCAGGAAGAGAAAAAATGATGCCTATGCTCAATTACAAAAGTTATATTTATTTTTGTACATTGAAATCATTTTCTATAGAATTAATGTATTGTTTCATATGTATATTTTATTAATTTATTTTTTGTATTACTCATATTATAATTGTTTTCTCATACAAGTAGATTCTTTTTTCCGAGTTGGGGGTGCTCTATTATAAATTCATGATTCTTATCCCATAAAATGATTTCACACATGTAGTATTTAATTTATCAATTTTTTTTATGTTACCTCCACTGAATTTGAAGGAAAAGAAACGAAACTGCATCTGCTCAATTATAATGGAAATCTTGATGTTTTCACAATAATATCATTGTATATATAATTAATGTGTTTTTTCAAATATAGATTTTATTTATTTATTTTCTTGTATTACTCAAATAAGAATTTTTTTCTTATAAATAGGGATTCTTTTGTTTGAGTTTAGGTTCTCTATCCATATTTCATCCCTTTCTACACAAAAACTTACATGAAATTCTTCTCTCACAAAACCTTTCACTCATATAGTGTTGACATTTATAACTTTCTTTCATTTTCCCTTCACTACTCAATCATAGAAGAAATCTTGATATTTTCACAGTAAAATCCATGTACGTAGAATTAATGTATTATTTATTATTTATGTTTTATTTATTTATTTATAGTATTAATCATAATAATTATTTTATTATACAGGTGGATTCTTTTTTTTTTCGAGTTTAGGTGGTTTGTTCGAAACTACACATGCGATGTTGGTAGTTCAACAAATAAAGTCAGTGGAAATTGTGGTAACATTGATAGTTAGTAATTTTTTTGAATGTATGTAATAATTTATATTTATGTAATTGTATAAAATAATGTTTGAAATGTCTATAATAATGTTTTTTCAGGTATTTGTGTTGTCAATTCAATTTTATTTACATTATGTATTGAGACTTTTTTGTTGATATCTTATCTATTTTTGGTGTTGAGTGTGCTGTAACAACATATTGCAGTATGTCCCTTTATTAGCACTTTCAAAACATTGATAAATATAATCTTTATCTGTGATTTTAAAAGAAGTAATAGTGGTTTACTTTAGCAGTGCTAAATTAAATCACTAATAAAGGTCCTATTTATCTTTGTGTTTTCAGCACAAATAAATTTCATGGCCTTTTAACATCGCTCATGTTTTTAGTGATTTTATAGTCCTGATAAAGGATATCTCTTGTGCAATTAAATGCCAGTTTTGTAGCAGTGTATCAAAGTCTAGTTCTCATAAATGACTTTCAACTTAAATTTTTTATTGACTCAGGCCAGCCATGGTGAGATTCTGAATGGTCTTAACCTTTTCCACCATTTCCTAGACTATTTCAAGACCTATCAATTTTTCTTCCCCAACTTCATCCCAACATGAATGTGTTCTTAACATCCTCCCATAAATATCTTAATAGGGATCCATTTGTTTGATCGAGTGGAAACTGTTGTTGAAGGAGATCTCAACCAAAGGAAGATATTGGTCCCATCCTACATTGAAGTCAATTGAGCCTACTCTCAACATGTCCTCCTGTGTTTGGATAGACTACTCAGATTGTCCATCAATTTGAGGCTGATAATCCATAATTAATTTCAGATCAATGTTTAGAGAATACTGGAGTCTTAAAAAAATTTAGAGGTGAATCTTGGATCTTGATAAAAAACAATCGATAGTGATACTCCATGTAGCTTCACCACTTCTTATATGTATAACTATGAAAGTTGATCTGGTGATAAATCCTCTCAAATCACAATGAAGTGTGCATTATTTGTAAGATGATCCACAAAAACCCAGATAGAAATGTTTCCTTTGGAAGTATTTATATGTTTTATGACAAAGTTTACAGTGATATTCTTCTATTTTCATATTAGTATGGAAAAAATTACATCATCCCCTAATACTTATATATTTTAACCTTCATTTACTAAAATAGCAGACACTTTTATGTATATTCTGCAATGTCTTTCTTTATATTGTCTTACTAATAGCTCTCTCAAATATCTTAATACATCTTTGTGTTTATTGGTTGAATGGAAAATGTCGAACTACATGTATCATCAAATAGTTCCTTCTTTGACTTTAGAATATATGGAACACACAGTCTTGAACCCAATCTCACACTACCTTCTTTATTAACATTGAACTCTAAGGATTTCCCTTTTATTCTAGTTTCTACTTTCTTTTGAATTCCCACATTATCTTTTTGAGCATCCTTTAAACTTTTAAGAAGAGACGATTGAGAAATCATCTATGAATTTATTTAGTATGTTATTTTATGATTCTCATCTCCATCCTCTTCATTTATAAATAGAATGGATACTTCTCAATTTTTATCAATCATATAATTGATTTATCCATTCTACATAGAGAATCTTTCACTTTATTCTCTTTACCATAATGGTAGTGAATTGAGAAGTCATAGTCCTTGATCATCTATAAAGATCTCCATTGGCACAATTTTCACTTATTTCTGTGTGAATATATATTTGAGACTTTTGCTATCCATATATATTTCACACTTCTCACCAAAGAGATAATTCCCCCATATTTCCAAAGAGAAGATCACTGCATCCAAATCCAGATCATGCATTGGATATATATATTTTTAGTATCTTTCAACTATATTGAATAATGGGCTATTAATCTATCATTTTTCATCAGCACACAACCCAATCCCTTATTTAAAGAATCGCTGAATATTATGAAAATTTATCTACTTCTAGGTAGTGTGAGAATAGGGGCAATGATTAACATTATTTTCAACTCAATGAAGCATTCTTCACATTCATAATTCCCAGAAAACTTGACTCCATTATGAGTTATATTAGTAAGAGGGTTTGAAAATCATGATATTTTTTTACAAATCGGCGATAATATCCAGATTACCAAAATAATATATAGATATATATTATAGTTGTTAGCCTCAGCCATCCTTCAATTACTTTTGTCTTTTAAGGATCCATAGATAACCCATTTGTTGTGATGATATTCATGAAGAACAAGTTTTCCTTCAACCATACTTGCTTTATTTGAATAAATCTGGTCCTTTCACAAGGTCTTTATCACATTGCTCAAATGCTTCGATTTCTACTCATTAATTTTTGAGTATAATAAAATTTCATCTATAATGAGTACTACCAATTTGTCGATGTAATCTATAATGTCTATATTCATCTAGTCTATAATAAAATCTGGAGAATTAGTGATTCCAAATAGAATTTATATGAACTCATAGTTTTAATACCTTGTACGAAAGTCACTCTTTGGGATATCCTCATTCTTCACACTAACTTGGTAATATTTCAACCGCAGATTCACCTTGGAGAAGTATTATGATCCACATATCTGATCGAAAAATTCATCAATCTAGGGAAAATGATACTTTTTCTTTATCAAAATATTTTTGAGCTAATTATAATAAATGAAAAGGTTCATTGAACCATCATTCTTCTTGATGAAGAGGATGGGTGTACCCCATGGTGAAGCACTTGGGAATATAAACCCTTTATACAAATTCTCCTAAAGTTGTCTCTTTAGCACATCAAGGTCCACAAAAACTATCATATATTGAATCTTGGTTATTAACAACATGAGTATTGGATATTTTCAATGCATGAGGGATAAGATCGATTTAAAATTCAACCTCTTGACTAGAAGTAAGGACATGAAATTACTCTGGAAACACATCAGATTATTACATCACAATTTATATGTCTTCAAGGATGATCCTTTCGTTAGATTTAATCATTTAAGCTAGATACTCTTTCTCACATGTAATTAATATTCATTCTTGAGATGATGGTGTTAAATATAATTCAGTCTCTTTCTTGTACCTATACAGAATAGAGGGTTGATTCTCCATATAGAGAGTTATTTCCTTCTCATAGAAATATATGTTATGTATATATAGGGAAATCCAATCCATGATAATAATTAAATAAAATTCCACTAATGGTAGTCTAACAAGGTTTACTGGGAATTTCATCCCACAAATTGTGTTGGGGGAAGAATTATATAATTGGCATGTGATAATTTCCCCATTTTCCATTTTCATCGATAACTCTACTTCAAAGATTTGTGGTGGTGTTTGAGTAGCTCCACTAAAAATTCATGATATAAAGGATTTCATAGACCCATAATCAAAAATTATATTTTCTATTGTTGAATAAATAACTAGTGTATCTATCACCACTTTTTTGTTGGGGTGAACCTTAGCAGTTGAGATGGAAAAATCCCACCCTTGATACCTTAGAGGTTGCTGGTTGTCTTTGATAACCATTGGCTTAGGTAATTGATTTGAAAAGTTCCCTAGTTCCTTATAGCTGCAGAAATGAAAAATGTGCTGAGTGTTTAATGGAGCATTATTGTTTCTATCACGTTAGAGGGTTTCAATTGTCAATAAAATTTATCCAAGTATCCTTCTTTCCCACACCTAAATCATTTCTTCATTCCCTTTATTAAATTTATAGGGTTCTTCTTTTAGCACCTTTGACAAGTGGGATATTGTAATTTCATGGCACCTCTATATTTCTCTATCAGAGTGCTAGAATTAAACTCCACTTTATGCTTATTATTCCTATGATACCCTTGTGATTATCCAATATTCATCTAAATATTAAGGGAACATCAGACAATTTCTTCATAGCTATCAAATTCATGTATCAATACATCTTTTTCATATACTAGGTTTTAGCCCCCCCAAAGAAGTGGTCAACTTTTTATTCAAGGGTAATGACAAAACTAGAGGAATATCTTTCAAGTATTTTGATGTTTTCCTCAGATTCCCCAATAGATACTTTTTTCGAGTGCAAGGAAATCATTTTCTATTTTATGATAGAGAGTGAGAGGAAAATATTTTTCACTTATTTTTTTCATAATTCCATCCACTCCATTTCTTCGATCTCTTCCTTAGGATTCATATTCTTGATCAATGTCCACCATTGATGAGATTCTCTATCCATACTATAAATAGCCAGAAGAACCTTCTTTGGTTCAGGGCAATGAAAGATACAGAATATTTATCAATGTATTTGATCCATTGTTCTGTAATTAAGGGATCAGATGAACCATTGAATATAGGAGGCCTTTGTCACATGAAGATCTCATTTACAGATTGTTCTTTCTTAGTGGGGGTTTGGATGCTCCTCCTAATATGGGTTCTTATTTAGAACTCGAGTCAGCTAGGATAATATCATCATGAAGTTCATAATTCCTATGCTTATTGGGGTTTTTATCTCATTAGGGTAGTCATCACATTGCCCGCCACATTGATTATTTACATGATTCCTCTTATCTCCAAACATTGGCAATAATAAAAGGAAAAATAAGGGTGGGTATTTTTAAACTATTAAACTCATTAAAGTTAATCCAATGAAATTAGATTGATTAATTATAAATTACACTTATTTTATTAACCTATGAATTACTAGGATTCCATCTATGTTATCCATGATCTACTTCATAACAAATGTTATTATGGGATTTTTTTATTCCCATAATAGTGGTTTTTAATGAGTTTTGGAATTGACCAAAGTATATCCCCTAGGAGTGTCAAACAAGGTGCACAATGAGGCTCATTGTCATGTACCAGGTTATCCTGAGTTAGTCTTGAAATACCTTATCAGAGTTGTTACTCCTAGGTACATCTATACCAGAACCATGCCCAATTATAGTATCCAGACAAGGATGTATTTTATTTATAACACACCTAAACTATAATTATCAAAATTTAGGGATGTTTTATTATGATTAGTCTTATCCTTAATGATTTCACTGGAGTTCTCTAATATTAATCCCAAAAATAAATAAACATTTCATCTAATACAAACTATAAAAATTATGCTCTTTATTTCACATTAATACTTGATCTATATAATAAAAATACACATAACATAAGCCAAAACACCAATAATTCTAGTGTATTTTGGAATGATTTACATTACCTAAGAACTTAAACCATGAAATACATCATATTAATTAAAAAACTTCATAAAATGTTCATAGTATTCCTTCACACTTAAAACTGCATGGGATAACCTCAAGGAAAACATAAGAAATGGGTGAGCTATAATGCTCAATAAGGTAATGAACATGAAACAACATGGAGAGGATAATACAAGCTAAACAATTGGAATATTAGTAAGGCATAAGAAGAGTTGGAATCATAAACATGAACAAAGATACATGATATATCATGATAATCATAACATGGGAAATGTGGAAACAATTTCAGACACAAAATCATAAACACAGGTAAAGGGTAACCCGTCAAGACATTATTGTGGAAAAAGTCCCATAAACGAATCAGGTTCACTACCTATCCCAATAGAGAATATCATGATACTAAACAATACCGAATGCATTGGAGTGCTATCTGAGCACACCAGTCATATTCATTTCATTATCATGCTTATGTGTGCCACATAGATCATAAAACTTGTATTATTCATCACCATAATTTATTCCACAATTAAAGAGTGTGGAATTAATATTTATAAGTCTGAAATGAAAAATTATATGTGTATAAATGTGAAAACCCATGATATAAAATGGTTATGTGATTCACTACATGATTGTTTGGCATGAAAGATCATAGTGATATTTCATTAGAATAACGACATCACATAAAGATTAATAAAAATGTGTTGATGAGAGTGAAATTGGTCTCTAATGATGTAGATATAAAATGGGATGTAATAGGGCCTAGGATAAACATATTTCATAATTATGAATTGTAAATAGAAGGCATAAGGTAGTTAAGAAAGTTGAATAAAGAATAGAATCCAAACTATATTTCAGCATGGTAACAGGTGTACATAAACTATCATGGAAGTTTTAATGAGAGTGAAGGGGGGTTATAATCCTTTATAAATTAAATGGATAGTAAGTGTAATATGTAATAACATATTCCAACATATTAAAATGTAATTTAAGATACATAACATAAAATAACCACTTGAATAGAAATGGGAAGAGAGAAGTCCCTTATTAAATTTCGGCATGGTAATAGGTGTAGATAAATGATCATGGAAGGATTAATGAGAGTGAATGGGGAATCTCATCATTTGTAAATTAAATGTATATTATGTTGGATATTTAATAACATATCTTAAAAAATGAAAAAGAAAATTTAGATACATTACAAAAAGAAGGTCTTGATAAAAAAGATGAGAGTGGAAGATCCCTTATCGAATTTAGGTATAGTAATTGCTTAAGTAAGGGCAAGAATGAGAGAGGATAAATGATATATAATTCATAAAACAACAATATATAAGTAATATAATGATTATAAATGAATTAAAATGTAACAAATGGAAATTTATAAGACTAATTTTAGCGAATGTGCTTCAATTATAAGGAAGAGGGGAAGTTCCCTTACTAAATTTTGGCATGGTAATGGGTGTACATATGGGTTCATGGGGGGAGGGATAATGAAAGTTAAAGGGGTATCTCATCATATGTAAATAAAACTAACAAAAATAGGATTTTATAAAAATATAATCTGATTACCATTAATTGAAACTAATAAGTGTAACATAATAGAGATGATTGAATGGAAATGAGAAGAGAGGTGTCCCTTACTTAAGCGTGGGGCTGTAAAAGCTTGGGAGGGTATTATCAAGGGATTTGTGGTGAATTATAAGGAATATATAAAGTGGAGATAAGATTATTATTGTACTAAAAGTAGTTTTAGCTAAGGGAAATGATATCTTGGGTGGGTTTATATAGGAAACGAGGGGGATTTGATTATTATTTAGGTTTTAGACTCTACATAGTAAAATACCCAAAACCACAAACCAACCCACTATTTTATCCATGGTTTCTACCAATAGATGTGGTTATAGTTATTTTATTAGTCCAAGGCCTGAAAATATTAAAATAATTCCCTTGCTTATGTGGAGGTGAGTTACACTCTTAAAGAAAGGATTTTAAAACCCTAAAATTTATTATAAGTTTTGGAGGACTCATAATGGATTTAAAAAATAAATAAAATAAACATAAAATAAAATTATTTTAAAGGTAAAACATATATTTAGTTTTTTATCCCATTTATATTAATTATTACATTAGTTTTGGGTCATTATGATTTCATAATACACAAAGTATATTTCTATGGTATTTAATTTTTACCCGAATATTTGACTTTCTATGAAAATTATCAAAACTACACCATTTGATAATTTTGATGTTACGATTTCAAAAATAATATTCATTTTATATAAACAAATTTCTAAAATTTTAAAATTTCACTTTTAAAATAAAATCATCATTTATTAAGAAATGTTGGGGTTTTTCATAATAATAGTTTTTGAGCCCTTATAAAAAACTACATTTGAGTTCATAAAAATTATATGATAATTTATATCTGATAAAATAATTTAATAATAATAATTTATTAAAATATTATATATTTTTAAAATTCATCAATTTATAAATTGATTAATTTAATTTTAATTTTAAAAAAATACTATTGGTGTTTATTGAGTGAAAAATAAAAAACATTTACACAGTAAAAACAATAGGATGAAAATATATTCATTATTTTTTAAAAAATTATATAAATATTCATATTTAAAGGGTCTTGATACATATCCCTTTAACACTCCAATATACATCCTAAAAGTAATGTGTAAAATGGGGAGACATTCATGGGGTGATTCAGTGAATATGATTTGGGTCGTGATCTCAATGAGCTTGAACTTCTATCATAAATGGTTTCACTCATGATTAATTTTTTCTATATTAGCATGTTCTTGGTCAAGGGAAAATCATAGATATGATATATCCCTTGGAATCTCTGATAAATGGGATTCATAGGGTACAATCTTACTGGTTGTGTAAAGAACCAAACTATTACAAGTGAAATTTCTCTTTTGATTTAATTAAATGTATTATTTTATATAATCGATATAGACAACACATGTAATATGTTTGTTTTATTATATAAAATTATATTTAAATGACTTTTATGTGTCATTACCATTGAACAGTGATCACATGACTAGTAGAAAAGGAAGGGAAGCTACATGAGTTCCACATTGATGAGGATTGTGTCATATGATTTGGAACTAGGATTTGTGTTCCTTCTTCACCTAAGATAAAGAAGGCTATTTTTGGATAATGCACACATCTCCTATTCTCTATCCATCCCGAAAGTACCAATATGTACTATGATATTTGAGATAACTTATAGTGGTAAGAAAAAGAGGATATTGAAGACTATATATCAATATTTTTAGTATTCCATCAAGTTAAAGTAAAGATAAATTAGTTCAAAGGGATGATGAAACCAATTTCTATACCCTCATAGAAATGGGAGACTATCACTATGGACTTCATCACCAGTCTCCCAAATACATCTAAACGAAATAATGAGATATGGGCTATAGTGGATCAACTCACCAAGACTGCCCCCATGTAACACCCCAAGATTTCATAGTGTGTTATTTCTTCAAAATAATTCAATAACTTGCACTACACACAACACTGAGTTCAATCGCACCATGAATTACCAAACAAGCCGTTCAAAAGAGGCTATGAATAGTATTTACTAAATTTTAAAATTTTATATAATCCTTATAATTTTAGAATCCATATTATGAGTTTCTTAGACATAGTGTAAGAACAAATTCATTTTCAGTATTGCACTTTTATCAACTTTTAATAGTGAACCCTTTTTAAATACAATATTTTAAAGTTTTTGACTAAATGGGGACATCAAAAATTTAAAATGTAACACCCCAAGCTTTTACGGTACGCTTCTCTTTGAATAATGTGATAGCGTGTGTTGTACGCAACACCGAGTTCTAACACACCATAACCAATCAAACTAGCCGTTATGAATAGTAATACCTACTTTTTGAAATTATATATATTTTATATTTCAAAATGGACTTCATTTTTGGATTCTGAATATCGAATTTACCCTAAGGTGAAATTTTGGTACTTTTCGGATAACTTTAATATTTTGATGAATAGTGAAAATTAATAAATTTTAATTAAAAACAACTTTTTTAATCAAAATAATTAATAGTGATAAATTATGAATTTGAGTGGTTTTAAAGTATATTTAGAATATAGTTTTACCATTTAATATAATGTTGGTCATTGGACATAATTTTACAATTAAACCGGACATAAACAAGTGTCAATCTTTTGATAGTTATTATCTCTTAAAAAAACGCTTTTTGTTTTAACAATGGGAATAAATTTTAAATTAATTTCTGTCACTTCTGTGTTTTGAATTTGGAAAAATGGATTCAATATTTGGAATCAATATGTTAAAATTTTTTAAATAGGTAACTTTTATTTTTAGACATTTTGAATAATTACTGCGGTAAATATTTTATTTACCATGGTTAAGGGTAAATCCTGTAAATAAGGGTTAAAAAATAATATTATAATAATACTAAATTACCCTAAAACGTGTCATAACCTTATTGGATGATACGTGTTCGACCATAGGCATCTTTGGGTCGATTTTGGGACCCCATGGAGCCACTTGTAGGTGATAGGGACACTTTATGTTAATTAAGTTAAAATAAGTACAAAAATGACACAAGCATATATCTTTTAGAAAAACAATTTTTACATAGGGTTATATATGTTGGATTTTCGACTATAAATATTCATTATAAATATAAAGAGATTTTCTACATAAATATATTTTATTTATAATTTTTAAAAATTAAATTATTTAATTTATTTATGACATAATGATGATGCAGTAATTACCATAATAGTAAAAAATTAAAATAATTGATATTATAAATACCCAAATTAATATAATTTGAGACTTTTAATGAATTAAACTAATTTTATAGGATAATATGATATATTAGGATTGATATAATTTACTTTTTTCGAAGTAATCAATCTGTTAGGAGTTTCAAAAAAATCAACTATTGAATAGTGTCAAAATTGACATAAAAGAGTTTTTAAAACAAATATTATATTATTAATTGATATTAAATTCATAAAAATCTAAGGTTTGGCAAAGGGACTTATATCATGATAGGTGTATCATTAATGGACCACTTGGGGGTCTCTTGGATGTATATATAAGTTTATTAACCATATAATATAAAAACACAAAGAGACATTGTAAAAGTGAAACTAATTAACTTAGAGTTAATACTTAAAGATAAGGTTAATATAAGTACCCAAACCTGTCCAAATTCTATTGGTTGAGTGGTTTTAGACCTATAACCACCTTAATATTTGAATAATAAACTTTGGAGCCATTATAAACCGAATATTAATTTATTATAAATTAATATTTCAAGATTTTCCAAAGGTGCCCCTCACCCCTCTTATAAAAGGGCACTCCTCCTTCTCATTTCTTCACACCTTCAAAGCCTTTTGGTTCGGCCAAACTCTGCCCAAATACTCTTCCAAATTCCCTCAATACAACCTAGAGACCTTAGTTTGATCAGAAAGCCAAACTATGGAGCCCTTTTGATCAAATCAAAAGGAAGAACCCGAAGAAGAGGTAATGATTTCACCACCCTTTTCCAAGTTCCTTTCTTCTTCCACTTATTCTTCCTTTGTTATTACCATTATAAAATAATAACTCCAGTATCATATATATACATTGATGTTATTATAAATATGGTAAAACCATATTCAGTATTCAATCCACCCTTTGAATAACATGTCACCATACGTGTGTACGTACGACTTACCGTCTCCACGTCGTGGTGTAATTTTTATTCAATATATTATTATTTGAATGGGTATAATAATGGTGTGTAAATCATGTAAATAATAAATATAAATTTTTTATGATTCTGTATATATGATATACCATCCATTTATATATTATTTTAATATCAAAAGAATGATATTGTCGCTCGTGCGTACGTACGGACTACCGTCTCCACGAACGCGATGCGATTCATTCTCCATCATATCCATTCAAGTATAATTATCATTTGATGATTTAAAAATAATGTTTAAGGACTTGATATCATTATGTATATGAATAGTATACAAACTATCCATGACAAACATGACTTATGTAATAAAACATATAAAAGAAAATGAGTAAGTTAACACCCGAAACGACAATAATATTAAGATATTATTAACAAAGCAATGTTAAAAGATCATATATGATATCATATGAATGTATATGATTATTGTATAATTTAATAACAATTATTTCACTATTATACAGGAGGTTAACCTACCCCATCCAAGGAAAAGTACAAGGTAAGGGTTATTTCACAATCTCTTCATTATCTGAGGTTATTTATACATAATAATATACTGGGATCTCGTTATCATCCACATCCATGTTTCTTAGAAATGTTTTTCAAAACATTATTACTATTTAAAATAATATGGGTTAAAGTCATTTATACCCTTGTTTGACTTTTTATAAGAGTTTTATAAAGGAATCTTTCCTTCGTTTTCCAAACAAGGTGCTTTTAACCTTTTCGACAAAATTAAGGTAAGAATGTTTTTTTAACTTATACGGCGGGTGCGGTTATTTTACGCCATTATAAAATCATCGAAGCTTACCATACAATCTTATAAGAATATTTTCAAAGAAAATGTTTTATTTTATATATATATGACTCTTAAATGATTTCAAAAATAGAAAGAGATATTTCTTTAAAAAGAGTTTTGATTTCATCTATGTCAACATCCTTTTGTGGATTTTACGCTTATTTGAAGTTGATTTATTATGATACAAAACTTCTATATTGTATTGAAGGTTTTGTGATATGTTTGACTGTGGATGTGCTATTTTTATACCATTCATAGTTTATGGTGAAAGTATTGACATTTCGTATGCTAGTTTTAATACGAATGTTTATGTTATGTTTAAAAATTTTCATATGGGAATGCATTGGACTTAATATGTGATGGGTGGAGCCCGCTATAGCTCCTCGATTCATCGGTAGGTCTCATGAGACAAACTAGTGTCTTGGCACAAGGCCTTGGCAAAATCTTATTTGTAGTCTTGGCACGAGGCCTTGGCTATGTGGTTATGATAGTCTGGCATTATGCATTCCATCATTATGAAAGTGGTTATTGATATTGCATGTGATTATTCGATTAGTAGAATATCCATGTGAATAAGTAAATGGAATTATTTCATTTTATTTTTGCCATACAATGTTGATGTTCAAGTTTAAAAGTCTTTTTTTTAGTTATACATTTCCTTAAATGTTTATTCTTATTTATGAAAGTTTCCGTTATATTGTTATCCTTACTGGGCATTTGAGCTCACCCCTTTTCTATGTTTTATTTTTCCCATGATGTGAAGAAGTAAGTTATGAATGACCGGAATGGATTTTATGGGGGGATAATAGTGTTGATTATGGAGACAATATGTTGTTGTAGTAGTTTTTCACTTCATGATGTAATGTAAAACTTTATGAATATATCTAGTGTTTCCAAGGCTACTAAACCAATCGGTCTTTTGAGATTTTATCTTTCTTGTGATCATGCCAATGTTATGTAATAATGCACCGACTCTGGGTAAATGTGGTCGGGGCGTTACAGTTGGTATCAGAGGGAGGTTTAGTACAAACATTGGAAGATAGATTTAGATAAACTCTGATTAGAGCACATAGATTTAAGATGGACTTTGAGGATTAGTATAGAAGAACTTCCTAGAATTCTGGTATTGTAGAGATTTTGTGAGTTTTCCAAGCAATACATCCCTATCTGGATACGAGCAGGTAGATGCGGCTCTGGCACAAATGTACCTAGGGGTAAAACCCGAAAACACCGCTTTGAGCTCGAATCGAATGAGAACTGGTGCACGACAACGGGCCTTGGTGCACTCTTGGTTACGACACTCCCGGGGGATATGCTTAGGATAACTCTCATTTTCTTTACAAACCATTATGAAGGGTTTATGAGTATATACTTCCTCAAAGGATACATTTTTATGATTATGGATTATATCCATAAAATATTTAATTTATGTTATGTGTTTTACAAGTTTGGGATTAGGTATTGTTATTCATAAAATAATCTAGTGTATGCCATTGTTTATAAATGGCGCCCAGTAGAAGGAATGAGAACTCTAGCAATTCACATGATACAAAGAGAAAGAAGGATCATATATTTCATGGTCTGAAGCTAGAATTTATAAAATAAATAGTATTGCATGTATTATCATCATATGAAGAAATAATATCACGTGTTTATAAGATAAGTAAAGAGTTTACCGAGTCCTATGGCTTTGAAGGGAAGCAAGAGAAGAAAAGGATGGAAGACAGAAAGATGGATAAAGGGAAGAAGGAAAAGAAGAATTTTCCCATATGTGATAACTGTTGGAAGAAAAAACCTGGAACTTTCGTGAAAGGAATGGGAGTTTGTTTTAAGTGTGGAGGAAAAGGGCACAAAGTACGTGACTGCAAGGGTAAGAAAATGGTTTCAAATGTACAATGCTTAATTTACAAGGAGTTTGGACACTACGCGAACCTATGTATCAGTCATCAGGCTATGCCACGAATGATTCTATTGGATAATAATCATGTTATGATACTACCACAGATGAAGAGGAATGGTTAGAGTTCTTATATTTATGGTGTCATTTGAGTGTTGTATGAACAATGTACTTGTTATAATAATTATGGAGTATATAAGGATTGTACTGCAGTACTATTTCATTATGGACTTGAGATTGTGTGGAACAAAGAAAAGTGACTCAATAGCAGGTTAAATGTTTGGAAAATATATGGTTGAGAGAAAGATAAACCATAATATGGTTCTGATACTGAGGTAGTGATTTTAGAATAATACATGATTGTTTTGGATAAATTATATTGGATATTCTTGACAACCTTGAAACTGATTAATGATTTGTATATTCCATCATTGTTGGGGTTTAAAACTTTTTTGGATTGATGAAGTATATCCATCATTCTATATGGAATAAGGGAGAATGAATGTAATCAATAAGGATTATGGTAATTTAGGATGTTGCAGTGTTTTAAAAGAATACATGATGAAGGTGATCACATGTTATTACGCGGAAAAAAATGATCTTCATTGTGTTTACCTTCCTTATAAATTTTGGACTGAAGTATTTTGGATAGTTCTAGTTTGGATTACTTTGGATAGCCATAAAAGGAGAACCCGGAGGTCGGGCGGCAACCCATCGCGTCCGGCAAGGCCGTGAGACATGAACCCAAAACAGAAGGGCGAAAAGGGTGTATCACCTACCACTGACCCACGTGATGTCCGGGATTAAATAATGTAGTTTTTTAAAGATCTGGTAGATGAATTGTAAATTCGTATTTTTTGGAACACTATATGAATAGGATAAATAGAATATATTTTTTCGTTCTATTATCTTTTAGAGTGAAAGATGAGTTTGTGGTAGAAATTAGTTAAAGGATGGAACTCTACTTTTCAAGAATATATTTTTCTCCTTCTCTTATTCTATGAATAAATTAATTCTTATACTTTATTTAAGGAATCCTAAAACCAAAAATGTGTTATCCAAATACCCTGTGTTTTGTTGAACCGATGGTATTTCAAATCATCATAGATTGATGAATTTAAGGACCACAATATTACACTTGTTTGTGATTGATGAACTCAATAACTACCTATAAATATTTATGTTTTTCCTCCAATTATATGTCTCTAATTTCCACCAATGTTCTCCTAATAGAGATCATAATTTGGCGGTGACCTTTCATTTCTCTTTTCCTCATATTAAGACTAGATTTTAGTAACCTAATCTCCGATGTGGGTTTTCCCACAAAGATATTTTCTATTTTCAACCATTTATTTTCGAAGAACAATTTCAAATTGTGTGGACGCAATTTATTGAAGGAGGGGAGAATGTAACACCCCAAGATTTAATAGTGTGTTATTTCTTCAAAATAATTCAATAACTTGCACTACACGCAACACTGAGTTCAATCAAACCATGACTTACCAAAGAAGCCGTTTAAAAGAGGTTATGAATTTTATTAACTAAATTTTAAAATTTTATATAATCCTTATAATATTAGAATATATATTATGAGTTTCTTAGACATAGTGTAAGAACAAATTCATTTTCAGTATTGCACTTTTATCAACTTTTAATAGTGAACCCTTTTTAAATACAATATTTTAAACTTTTTGACTAAATGGGGACATCAAAAATTTAAAATGTAACACCCCAAGCTTCTACAATACGCTTCTATTTGAATAATGTGATAGCGTGTGTTGTACGCAACACCGAGTTCTAACACACCATAACCAATCAAACTAGCCATTATGAATAGTAATACCTACTTTTTGAAATTATATATATTTTATATTTCAAAATGGAATTCATTTTTGGATTCGTAATATCAAATTTACCCTAAGGTGAAATTTTGGTAATTTTCGGATAACTTTAATATTTTGATGAATAGTGAAAATTACTAAATTTTAATTAAAAACAACTTTTTTAATCAAAATAATTAATAGTGATAAATTATGAATTTGAGTGGTTTTAAAGTATATTTAGAATATATTTTTACCATTTAATATAATTTTGGTCATTGGACAAAATTTTACAATTAAAAAAGACATAAACAAGTGTCAATCTTTTGATAGTTATTATCTCTTAAAAACACGCTTTTTGTTTTAACAACGGGAATTAATTTTAAATTAATTTCTGTCACTTATGTGTTTTGAATTTGAAAAAATGGATTACATATTTGGAATCAGGATGTTCAAATTTTGTAAATAGGTAACTATTATTTTTATACATTTTGAATAATTACTGCGGTAAATATTTTATTTACCATGGTTAAGGGTAAATTCGGTAAATAAGGGTTAAAAAATAATTTTATAATAATAATAAATTACCCTAAAACGTGTACTAACCTTATTTTTTGATACATGTTCGATCATAGGAATCTTTGGGTCGATTTTGGGACCCCATGGATCCACTTGTAGGTGATAGGGACACTTTATTTTAATTAAGTTAAAATAAGTACAAAAATGACACAAGCAAATATCTTTTAGAAAAACAATTTTTACATAAGGTAATATATGTTGGATTTTAGACTATAAATATTAATTAGAAATATAAAAAGATTTCCTACATAATTATATTTTATTTATAATTTTTAGACATTAAATAATTTAATTTATTTATGACACAATGATGATGCAGTAATTACCATAATAGTGAAAAATTAAAATAATTGATTTTATAAATACCCAAATTAATATAATTTGAGACTTTTAATGAATTAAACTAATTTTCTAGGATAATATGATATATTATTATTGATTTAATGGACTTTTTTGAAGTAATCAATCTGTTATGAGTTTCATAAAAATCAACTATTGAATAGTGTCAAAATTGACATAAAAGAGTTTTTAAAACAAATATTATATTATTAATTGATATTAAATTCCTAAAAATCTAAGGTTCGGCCAAGAGACTTACATCATGATAGGTGGATCTTTAATGGACCACTTGGGGGTCAATTGGATGTATATAGTAAGTTTATTAACCATATAATATAAAAACACAAAGAGACATTGTAAAAGTGAAACTAATTAACTTAGAGTTAATACTTAAAGATAAGGTTAATATAAGTACCCAAACCTGTCTAAATTCTATTGGTTGAGTGGTTTTCGACCTATCCCCAACTTAATCTTTGAATAATCAACTTTGGTGCCATTAGAAACCGAATATGAATTTATTATAAATTAATATTTCTATATTTTCCACGAACGCGATGCGATTCATTCTCCATCGTATCCATTCAAGTATAATTATCATTTGATGATTTAAAGATAATATTTAAGGACTTGATATCATTATGTATATGAATAATATACAACCTATCCATGACAAACATGGCTTATGTAATAAAACATATAAAATAAAATGAGTAAGTTAACACCCAAAACAACAATAATACTAAGATATTATTAACAAAGCAATATTAAAAGATCATATATGATACCATATGAATGTATATGATTATTGTATAATTTAATAACAACTATTTCACTATTATATAGGAGGTTAACCTACCCCATCCAAGGAAAAGTACAAGGTAAGGGTTATTTCACAATCTCTTCATTATCCGAGGTTGTTTATACGTAATAATCTACTGGGATCTTTTTATCATCCACATCCATGTTTCTTAGAAATGTTTTTCAAAACATTATTACTATTTAAAATAATATGGGTTAAAGTCATTTATACCCTTGTTTTAATTTTTATAAGTGTTTTATAAAGGAATCTTTCCGTTGTTTTCCTAACAAGGTGCTTTTAACCTTTTCGACAGAATTAAGGTAAAAATGTTTTTTTAACTTATACAGCGGGTGCGGTTATTTTACGCTGTTATAAAATCATCGAAGCTTCCCTTAAAAGCTTATAAAAATATCTTCAAAGAAAATGTTTTATTTTATAAATATATGACTCTTAAATGATTTCAAAAATAGAAAGAGATATTTATCTAAAAAGAGTTTTGATTTCATCTATGTCAACATCCTTTGATGGATTTTACGCTTATTTGAAGTTGATTTATTATGATACAAAACTTCTATATTGTATTGAAGGTATTGTGATATGTTTGACTGTGGATGTGCTATTTTTATACCATTCATAGTTTATAGTGAAAGTATTGACATTTCGTATGCTAGTTTTAATACGAATGTTTATGTTATGTTTAAACCTTTTCATATGGAAATGCATTGGACTTAATATGTGACGGGTGGAGCCCGATATAGCTCCTCGATGCATCGGTAGGTCTCATGAGACAAACTAGTGTCTTGGCACAAGGCCTTGGAAAAATCTTATTTGTAGTATTGGCACGAGGCCTTGGCTATCTGTTTATGATAGTCTAGAATTATGAATTCCATCATTATGAAAGTGGTTATTGATATTGCATGTGATTATTAGATTAGTAGAATATCCATGTTAATAATTAAATGGCATTACTTCATTTTATTTTTGCCATACAATGTTGAAGTTCAAGTTTAAAAGGATTTTGTTTTAGTTATACATTGCCTTAAATTTTTATTCTTATTTATGAAGGTTTCTGCTATATTGTTATCCTTACTGGGCATTTGAGCTCACCCCTTTTCTATGTTTTATTTTTCCCAGGATGTGAAGAAGAAAGTTATGAATGACCTGCAGGGATTTTATGAGGGGATAATAGTGTGGATTATGGAGACAATATGTTGTTTTAGTAGTTTTTCTCTTCATGATGTAATGAAAAACTTTATGAATATATCTAGTGTTTCCAAGGATACTAAACCAATCAGTATTTCGAGATTTGATCTTTCTTGTGATCATGCCAATGTTATGTAATAATGAACCGACTCTGGGTAACTAGGGTCGGGGCGTTACACCCCATCATTGTTATTCGGTGGGATTTATCTTTGGAAAAAATTAACAAGATATATGTGAATGAAGTGGTGAGACAACATGGGGTTCCACTTACAATCATATTTGATTGTGATCCAAGGTTCAATTTTATATTTGGGAGAGGTATTGAACATGCTTTGCGTACCAAAATAAATTTTAGTATGAACTATCACCCCCAAAATAATGGCCTATCTGAAAGGACTATTCAGATGATCGAGGAAATTCCAAGAGCCTTATCAATGAAATTCAAAGGTGGACGGGATCAACATCTATAATTGGTTGAGTTATTATATAACAATAGCTTCCAATTGATTATTCAGATGGATCTATATAAACCTTTGTATGGGAAGTAATGGATAACTCCAACTTGATGGGATGGAGTTATGGAACAAAATCTACTTGGGCATGATCTTATAAAAGAGATGACCAAGAATTTTTAAACCATCTAACAACACATAAAAGTTTCCCAAATTTGGTAGAATATCTATTTTGAAAATTTTAAAAGGAACTTAGAGTTTGAATATGGAGAAAATGTTTTTCATTTGAATATCACTATCGAATAGAGTCATATAGTTGGGAAAGAAATGGAAGCTCGGCCCAAGGTAGAATGTTCCCTTTGAGATCCTTGATCACATAAGTGAAGTATACTATCAACATGAACTTCCACCATCCATGTCTCAATTGCATGATTTATTCCAAATATTCCTCCCAAAAGGGTACATACCATACCCCTCACATGTAATAAACTCTAAGGTGGTATATCTGGAAAATGATCTCTCTTTTGAGGATAATTCATTGAAGATCTTGGATCAAAGAGACAAGGTTATACGTAACAAAAAAATCACTTATTCAAGGTAATATAGGGAAACCATAAGTATGAATAAGTGAAATGGGAAATACAGGAATAAATGAAGGATAAATACCCTCATATTTTTTCACCTTAGATTGAAAAACAAAATTTTGAGGATGAAATTTCAAAATAGGTGAAGAATGTAATAAATCATAATTTTATCAATGGAATTTACCTTATATTAATTATTTCACAAAACATATTTATCAAATAAAGAACTCCATAATAACATTATTCTCATAAATGAAGAATGAAATAAGTGGAATTTATGGAAATCAAGGTACCTGTACCAAAGGAATGGTAACCTGACCATTTGAATAGTAATATGACCATTATGAATATTAATTTGGATGTTAGAATAATAAGATCCCATATAAATGTATAAATAATATTTAAGTACCTTATATATAAATTATGATGTAATTATATCACGATATAAGTAAATAAATGTTTTCTAAATTAGAAACTAAATTTTGGTATTTTTTTAAAAATTTAAACATTTATTTAATATTTTATAATTAATATAATGATTTAGAATAATATTTATTTTCATAAAATAGATTCCTAAATTAATATTATGTTGTATTACAATTATTCATGTACTGTGATTTTCTAAAAAAAGGATGGAACAATCTTTTGGCTTGAAAGAGACACTTTAACTATTTTCCAAGAAATACCAAATAGTGCGATTAATTTATCATGGAAACTCACTACAAGATAGATGGAATGTCTCTCATTCCCCATGGATCTCAACTTCATCATCACCCATGTTTGTCGAGAAGATAGCATGGTGGTGTAAGGCCTCCCAAATAAAGGAATCAACAAAGAGCATACTTGGTAATATGGAATTCCATCGGATCTTTAACACTCTATTGAAAAAAAGTGTAAACAATTTTCTTCTTTAGACTCATGTAATATCCTTTAGCTTTCAATATTTTTTTCCTTTTGGCCAACTCACCCTCTTCAAAAAAATTATAATATAAAAATCAATATTTTTGAAATAAATGATTACTTGATTTGAAATTTAAATTTCTCATATTTAGAGAATTATTTTCATAAAATGGAGTCCATTTTTAGAATCTACACATTGAAAAATGGTTAGGGTGATTTTTTTGGTTTCTTCTAAAATAGTGGAATTTTTTGTGAATAGTGAAATATTATAATTTATGGTATTTAAAATTATAATCCAAATATAAGAATTTTTGAGTCATACATGATTTAATAACCCATTATTTTTATGTAAAATGCACTATTTACTGAATATAGTAATAGGAATCAACGCTATTTACATTTTTGAGCCAAAATAAAAAACTAATGGATAAAATAATAAAAACACCCCTCTCCTCCCTTATAAATACCACATTTCACCACCTCTTCTACTCACACCTTATCATCCTTTTATCTTGTATAAATTATACCCAATTACATTACCAAGCTCCTTTATAATGTTAAAAATCTATTTGTCTCAAAAAAAATAACAAACCTATGTGCCTTAAAGAGGTTCTCAAGGAGACTATTAAATAGTTAAAATCCTCCTTCTTTATATTTTAAATTTTTTCTTTATTCTACCTTATTTTCACCTCCCCTATGAAAAGGGGAATTATAACTATAGTATTACATATATATACAATAATTTATTTTTTTAATGGAATATCCATCATAAAATCTCTTCTATTTTTCTTTTATTCTAAAAATGGAAACATTGTCCGTGATGTGTCGATTCATCATCTTCGTGGATGATGATTTTTTGTTTTCCATTACCACTTTTAAGTCCAGTCATAAAACCAATATTATGGTTACAAAATATATCAGTATGTATATAATAACTATCTAAATATTTTATAACAAATTTATAGAAATAATGTTAAAAAAAACTAAAAGGGTTTGATGTGGTCTTAAAAACAAACAAAATAGACTAAAAAAAAATTTCATTAATATTTTATCTGATGAATAATAATAATTTCATAAAAAATGAAATATAATACCATTTAAAATTCTTGATGTTCATTAATAACATACAACTTAATTTCTGGATAATTACTCACATTTTACAAAAACTACTATACTTGTATACAAGTGAATCGATCGTGAAAAAAAAATATGAACAACCCCGAAATGATGAAATTGAACTCTATAACACATAAAAATGTCCAAAAATGAACTTAATAAAATTATAATAAATCAAATAATTTTATAAGAGGTTATTAATCAATTAATTAATGAATATAATTTGATTATCCTAGACATTAAGTTCAAGTTTAGAATACATTTAGACATATGGTATGAGGGTTCTCAAACCCAACTGCCTTTCTTTGGGTTATATCTCTTTCATTCCAAATTTCAGTGTGGATATTTATATAATGTTATTTAAATAAAATATAATTGTTCTTACCCCAAATTTTTTTGGGATAAACATGTTTCCAACATTGTTTTATAAAAAATTTAAAGATTATCAAAAAGAACTCTTCTTCCCAAAATACATCTTGATTTCTATTTATATTGTTTTTTATTCACTCAATATTGATGATTATTTTTCCATGTATGTTTTTACATTTTCATTTTTCAACCCCAAATTATATTCATGATCTTATGCTTTATGAAATTATTATTAAAACCATTCCTTTTCATGGGTTATTTTTTGACTATGATTTTTATATGTTCTATGTGGCATGCATGATTATGTAAATGTTATGATGTGATGGGTGGGATCAGAATTTTATATCCCTCCAATTAATTTTATTATGCAATTTATCTCATGATATGATGTATATTATGAATAAAAATGATGTAGGAATTTTTCCCATAGACAAATTTATGATTATGCACATATGTTTTTCATGAACACAATGCAAGATTTGTTCACAACTTTAGGTGATATTTGACAACTAAGGGAAGTTATTTCATTTTTATGAATTGAAAAATTACACACCTTTATCTAAATTTTCCTCTCATGATAATTATGATGATCCTGTGCTTATGTTATGATGACGATGATTATGCTCAACCTTGTTTTATTAATTTATGTCCTTATTCATCCTCTTAATGGGCTTTTAGATCGCAACATTCATTGATGTATATCATCATGTTACTATATATACTATAGAGAAAATGATATTTATAAGGATAAAGAGGAATATTTTAAATAAATTTTAATATTTTATTATGTATAAGTGTTGTATGGAACCAATTTTCCAAAGATACTAAACCCTCAGATCCTAGTTTGTAAAGCATATTTTTTATCTAAAAATGATTTAATAGTCATGTAAGAAAATTAATTTCACTATATTTATCTCGAGATATCTCAATTCCACCATAAAATCATCACTTAATATGTATAAATAAAAATTAACTACTTAATTCAAGCTCATAACTCAATAAAAGAACAATTCATGGTATAAGTAAACTAAATCCACAATCATACAAAGAATGTAACTCTTTAGATGCATGTAATATAATCCCTATAATTAATTTAACAATTTAAACTAAATAATACAACCATATATAATATAATTTTTTTATTAATTAATAATAATAAATGGAAATAATTTTAAATAAATGAAGGATTCACATATTTAAGCATGATATACACATTTATGAACAATTTATAAATAACACTAATTATAAAAACATTATAATTTTTTTAATCTTATTTATATTCTTTAATTTTGAATATAAACACCATATATTCATTTTATACTATGAAATATTTTTTATTACTCATTATATGACATTTAAATTTAAATACATGAGATTACAAGAAATATAAAAAATTTATATTTCAATTATATTATAATAAAACTTTTATATTTTCAAAACATCAAATATTATTATTTAAACATTTATCAAATCAATAATAAAAAATTATTATTATGTGGTTTAAATAATTTCTCAAACAAGGCCTTAATTTGAATAATTAAAATTAATAATTATTAAAAATTAAAAATATAAATATAAACTCTAATATATTTTTGCCTTATTTTTTATTTTATAAATACTTTTTAAAATACCCTTATAATATTTATATAAACACTTTATTTATAAATTATAAGGAATAGAATTTAAATATTAAATGGTATTTCAATATTAACATTTAACATTTTATTGATATTAATTAATTAAATGTTTCAGAAACAATTTTTAAATTAATTATATAAAATTTATAATTAATTAATTTATATACACCTTTATAAATTAATAAAAATACCAAAATATGTTAATCTATAATTAATAAAAAATTTCAAATTATATATTTCATTTTATAATTGAATTTAAGAAAAATATTATTTTTTTATTGGTCATATTTAATGACTCACCCAATTCTATTATTAATCTATTATGATAGATAATAAGTTTTCTTAGGATTAAATTAGTGTAGGTGTAAAATTGTGGGGTGGCTTGTCTATTCATACACAACAATGGGTTGATTATTCATTCTTATGAAATAAAAATGTATGATATAATAGTTTAAGAACATTAATATTATTTGAGGTGGTATTGCATAAGAATAAATAGGAACTACATGGGAATAAGAAATCACGATGAGGTCTGTGTAGTATTAACTAAGCGCCCTTATAGGATTAAACCCAATGCTTGCATAGGATTACCTCTTATTGCATATGATTTTGTGAGATTAATTCAGCACCTATGTGAAATTAATATTACCTCGCAACGGATATATAATGAGAAGAAATTATGAAACAGGGATAATGTGATATTAAACCTAGCACTGCATAGGAATAATTTAATGCACTACATGATATTTAACAAACCATATTGCACACAACATGAGTTTAGTACCCATGTAAGAATAACTGAAGAACTTCATTACATTAACCATGATTTATTCTAAGATGCAATTTGGACTGAATAAGAATAATAAAGTGTCTATCATAAACAAAGATACCTACACACTATAATATCCCTTTATATTTAATGACATTCATTATATCATAGATGATGATCCAGGGCCCATTTTTTTGCATCCAGAATAATTCATGATGGTGCATCATTTTAAAAACATGATTTCAATAATAAAAAATTTGGGAATTACTCTAATGCCACTTATAAGGTGGAAACACCTTATTTCATATGAACACATATGATGTGAAATCTTATAAACCTATAAAATCACTTCATTTTCCCAAATCTTTGTGTACAAAACTCTTCACATCATAATCACTCTCTTGGACATAAGTTTCATATTTTCACTAAACTTTCATGAGAGTTACCCACATATGATTAATTATTTAACCTTGGATATGATACCACTTCTAGGATACTTAGAATCAAATGATTTTCATTTAACAAATAAAAAGAAAAATAATTCAATAAACCAACATCACCATGTATAAAAAATGAAAATGTGAATTTATAAAATGAAGAAAATTTGATGTATAAATTTCACCATATAATCTAATGATACCAATAAATTCTAAATTTATTGATAAATATTACATTATATTCAGATGAACGACATCCCTCCTATGTGGTGTATCCATGGATTAGTTGAATAACTTTTTTACATGAGTGATTCTTCTCTTCTCATTAATACATGGTAGTTCTTTATAACAACCCTACTCTTTATTACACATTAATAATTGTTATATTTAATAATACTTAACATAATAAAAACCAAAATATTAATTAGTATAGTTTATTTTGGAATTAGTTATATTATATAACAACATAATACATTAAATACATCATCTTTCTTGAAAACAACCTTAACATTTTCATAATATTCATTCACACTTAAAAATAAATGGGATAACCTGGGGAAAAGAACAATAAAGGGAGAGTTATAAATACCAGTAAGGGAATAAAAATAAAATAACATGAAGAGGATAATACATATTGAACAATAGGTATATCAATTAGTCATAAAAGTAGTAGGAATCATAAACATGAACAAAGAGATATGATATAACATGAGAATTGTGGAAACAATGTAAAACACTGAATCATAATCATAGGTCAAGGATAAAACCTCAAAGACATTATGGTGTAAAATGTTCTATAAATGAATCAGGTTAACTTCATATCCCAATGTAACATATCATGATACTAAATAATACCCAATGCATTGGAGCGCTCTCTGGATGCACCCATCATATTCACTTTATTCTCGAGATTAATTCTGCCACATGGATCACAAAAGATAGATTCATTCATCATAAAAATTTATTCCATGATTAAAGAGTGTGGTATAAATATGTATAAGTCCCAAATAAAAAAGTATATGTGTATAAATATGAACACCCTTTATAGGAAATGGGTATGGTATTCACTATATTGTTATTTCGGCATGGAAGATCACAATGATATTTTTGTATCACAACGACATAACTTAAATATTAATAAAAATGGTTTTATAAGAGATAAATGGGTCTATATTCACATATATATATGAAATGGTCAGTATTATGTACACGTAATAACATATTCTAACATTATAAATTTTTAATAGAAGGTATAAGGTAATTTAGAAACATGAATAAAGAATAGAATCCAAAATATATTTTGGCATGGTAACGAGTGCACATAAAGGATCATGGAAGGTTTAATAATAGTGAAAAGAGGATATCATAATTTATATTTTAAATGGATAGTAATTGTAATATTTAATAACATATCCAAACAAATGAAAATGTAATTTAAGATTCATAAAAAAAATAAGTGCTTGAATAGAAATGAGAAGAGAGAAATCCCTTACTGAATTTTGGCATGGAAACAGGTGTACATAAAGGATCATAGAATACCTAATGAGATTGAAAGGTGGATATTATCATTTATTAGTTAAATGTATAGTAAGTGGGATATTGAATATCATATCCCAACATAGGTTAAAGGAAATCTAGAGACATTACAAAAAGAAGGCCGTGATAAAAAGAGGAGAGAGAAAGACCCCTTATGGAATTTCAGTGTAGAAACAACTTAGGTAAGTGTAAAAATAAGAGAGGATAAATTATCTATCATTCATATAAAATTAATTAAATAGTAACTAAATTATTATAAATTAATTAAAATGTAACAAAATCAAGTTAATAACACTAATCCCAAAGGATGTTCTTGAATTGTAAGGAGGAGAGGAAGGTCCCTTACTAAATTTCCACATTGTAACATGTGTACATAAGAGTTAATGGGGGTAATAATTAAAGTTAAAGGGTATTCCATAACATTTATATTAAAATAATAGTAGTATAATTTTAGGAAAACATAACCAAACAACCAGAAAATGAATCTAAGAAGTGTAACATAAAAGAGGATCTTGAATGCAAATGAGAAGAGAGGAGTCCCTTAATTGAGTGTGTGACTCCAAATGCTTGGGAGAGGATTAATTAAGGATTGTTGGTTCCTTATGAAGGAAATATTGAGCTTATGTAAGATTATGGACATACTCAAAGGAGTTTTACTGAGGAGAAATGGGATCTTGTGTGGGTTTTATAGGAAAAGAGGACGATTTTTTTATTATTTAGTGTTGGACTCTACATAATTAAATTTACAAAACCACAGTCCATCCCATGGTTTTTCCATTTATTCTTTAAAAATGGGTGTTTATAATTGTTTTATAAGTACAAAGGATGAAAATATAAAAATAATTCCCTTGTTTTTGTGGAGGCAAGTCACACTCTTAAAGAAAGGATTTTAAAACCATGAAATATATTATATGTTTTGGAGGATTCATAATATATTTAGAAAGTAAATCAAACTATTTTAAATGTAAAACATATATTTAGTAATGAATACAAATTATTTTAATTATTACATCACTTTTAGTTCATTAATATGTCATAATATACAAAGTGTACTTTTACAGTATTTAATTTCTACCAAAAAATTTGATTGTCTCTGAAAATTATGGAAAATTTTCCATTGGATAATTCTATGTTCTGATTCTGAAAATAAAAATAATTTTACCTAAATATTTTATAATTATGTGTTTTTTCAATTTTAAAATAAAATTGACATTTATTAATAAATTCTATGTTTATTTGACAATAACAGTTTTTAAACCCTTATAAAAATCACATTTGACTTCATAAAAATAACATGATCATTTATATTTGATAAAGATTATTTAAAAATAATATTTCATTAAAATAATATTTATTTTTAAAACCAATTAATTTATAAATTGATTAATTTTATTTGAATATTAAACAAAAATACTATTTTTTTAATTAATCAAAAATAAAAAAATTTATAAAGTAACAATAGCAGGATGAAAATATATTCCTTATTATATAAAAAATAAAGTAAAAATTTCTATTTCGTGGTTTTGATACATATCCCTTTAATACTCTAGAATATTCTCTAAGAGTAAGGTGCATGACGGTGGGACTTTCATGGGGCGGTTTGGAGAACATTATTTGGGATGTGATCTCGATGAGCTTGAACTTCTCCCATAAATGGTTTTGCACATTCTTAGGTTTTTGGATATCATATTGGGAATGGTCAAGAGAAAAGATAAATCATTATATCTCCATTGGAAGCTTTGATAAATGGGCTTCATAGGGTACGATCTTACTGGTTGAGGCCATCACTTCTTTTTTCTATCTCAATTGGATTTCTAAAACCTAATATTTATACTAACCATGTGATCACTTTTAAATGGATATATAATCAATATAAATGATTCTTAAAATTCAATTAAATATAATAGGATACAATTAAATCAAATAAGTTCATGTATTTTCTATAACTATATTTACTAAATAATACATTTAATTAAATAAAAAGGGGTATTTTATTTATATCAGTTCGGTTTAATACAATATTCCACCATTAAAGAATTTATCAATCAAAATTTTCTTTTCCCATAGTAAAATATATGAGGGTAACTCTGATTCATCACCTCCTTCAGTTCCCACATTTCTTCTTCAAACTTTTGGTTTATCCATAATATTTTAACAAGGTGTATTGTCTTTATTGTAGAACATTTTCTCTACAGTCTCAAATTTTCACCCACTGATCTTCATAGGAAAGGTCATTCTCTAATGGTACCACCTCTAGATTGAGTATAAGTGATGGGTTTTATATATACTTCCTCAAGAGGGATACTTGGAATACATCATGTAATTGAGATAGGTTTAGTGGGAGGGTGTCGATATGAAATAGTTATGATGTGATCAAGGATCTAAAAAGGGGCGATGTACCTTGAACTAAGATTCAACTTCTTCCCAAATCTCATCACTTTATTACATGGAGATATGTGGAGGAATATCATGTCTCCAACCTCAAAACTTATGTCTCATTGATGTTTTTTATCATTTCTCTTTTGTCGACTCTGAACAACCTTGATGTGATGCAGAATGGTCTTAAACTTTTCCACCATTTCCTATACCATTTAAGTATCTAACAGCTTTCATTACCTAACATCATCCCAAAATGTAGGTTTGTTTCACCTACTCTCATATAGATCTTCATAGGGAGCTATTTGGATGCTCAAGTGGAAACTATTGTTGTAAGAGAACTCGACCAAAGAAACATATTGGTCCCATCCTCCTTTGAAGTCAATTGAGAATGCTCTTGACATGTCCTAATGTTTTTTGATAGTCTTCTCATATTTAAAATCAGTTTGAGGGTGATAATCCATACATAAGTCCATATAAGTTTTTATATAACGATAGATAATTTTAAAAAACATAGAGGTTAATTGTGGATCTCGATCAGACACAATCGATAGTGGTATTCCATAAAGACTCACCACTACTCTTATGTATATCTGTGTAAGTTGATCTAGTGAGAAATCGTCTCTAATTATAATTAAGTTTGTAGTATTTTTAATATGATCCACAATAACCCAGATAGAATTATTTCCTTTGGATGTATTCAGAAGTCTATTGACAAAGTCCATGGAGAGGTTTTTTCCATTTCCATATTGGTACGGGTAATGGTTATATCATCCCCTTACACTTCTGCCTTTCATTATTCACTTGCTAACATACCAGACACTTTGATATATATTTTGGGAAATCCTTATTCATGTTGTTACACCAATAGTGATCTCAAAGATCTTGATACATATTCCTTTTTCCTGGATGCAGGGATAAAGTACAACTATGTGAATTATCTAATAGTCCCTTCTTTAACTTAGGATTTTATAGAACACATAGTCTTGACCCAAATCTCACAAATCCTTCATCATTAACATAAAACTCCAAGGATTTCCATTTTATTAAAGTTTTTTACTTTCTTATGAATTCCCACATTATCTTTTTGAGCATCCGTTAACCTTTCATAAATAATTAGTCGAGAAATAATATGTGAAAAGATAGATTATGTTCATTGTTTTTTGATTCCCATGTCCATCCTCTTCAATTATAAAAAGATTTGATTCTTATCAATCATCATCAATGATAAAATTTTATGATCCTCAATAATTTGAGAATCCACCACATTATTAACTTTACCGATATGGTAGTGAATTGACTAGTCATAGTCTTTGACCAGCATTAACCATCTTCATTGGCACATTTTCACCTTTTTCTGTGTGAATATATATTTTAGACTTTTGTTATTGGTATATATTTAAAACTTCTCCCCAAATAGAAAATTCTGCCATATTTTCAAAGAGAATATCAATGAAAAAAACTCTAGATAATGCATTGGATAGTTATGTTCCTGAACAATATATTTCCTTAAATCATATTATATGACTTTTTTATTTTTCATCAACACATAGCCCAAGCCCTTCTTCAAAGCATCAATGAATATTAGGAAATGTTATCCACTCATGGGTAGTGTGAGAATATTGGAAGTGATAATAATTATTTTAAATCAATGAATATTTATTCACATTCATCATTATATGAAAACATTACTCCCTTCTGAGTTATCTTGGTAATAGGGGTTGATAATCATGATAAATTTCTCACAAATTGAAAATAATATCATGCCAACCCAAGTAAACTATGGATATCTATCATAGATGTTCCCATATAAAATCCTTCAATTGATTTGGTATTTAAAGGATCCACATGTATACCATTTCTTGTAAAGATATTGTCCAGGAATGAAACTTCCTTCAACGATAAATCACACTTGTTGTACTTTGTATAAATCTTATCCATTGATAGGGTCTTTAACTCAATGCTCAGATGATCCTCCTTGGTCTTGGAGTATATGAAAATTTCATCAATAAATACTACCACAAATTAGTCAAGAAAGTATTTAAAGACTCTATTCATCATGGTCATGAAGATTTATGGAGAATTTGTGAGTCCGAATGGAATTACTATGAACTCATGGTGCCCGTACCTTGTACGAAATGCAGTCTTGGGGATACCCTCCTTCTTCATCCTAACTTGGTAAAATCCCAACTTCATATCCACATTATAGGATTATTTTTCTATACATAGATGATTAAACAAGTCACAAGTCTATATAAGATGATAATTTTTCTTTATCATGATCTTTTTGATCTCACGATAATCAATGCAAAGGTACGTTGACCCATCATTCTTTTTAACGAAGAGGACTAGTGCACCCCATGGTGAAGCACTTGGGTGTATAAACCCTTTATCTAGATTCTCATTTAGTTTTTTCTTTATCTCCTCAAGTTCCACAATATCCATCCTATACAAATTATTAGATATTAGAAATGGACCAAGTATAAGAACAATTAAAAATTCAACCTCTTTTATAGAAGGAAGACCAAAAAATTCTTGAAAAAAAACATCAGTATATTCCATAATAATAGGCATGTCTTCGAGGATAGTTATTTCCTTAGACAAAATAATTTTAGATAGATACACTTTCTCACTAGGTAATAACATCCATTCTTTAGACGATGGTGCTAAAGAAGATTCATCCCCCTCCTTGTAGTTTCTTATATTCAGTGGTCGATTCTCCATAGAGAGAGTTATTTCCTTCTCCTGGAAATTTATGTTTGATCTATATTGAGAAATCCAATCCATGAACATAATATCATAAAAATTCTCCAAAGTTAGTATGAAAAAGTTCAATTTTAAGTCCATTTAACAAATTATTATAGAAAAAAAGTTATATACTTGGGATACCATAATTTTCCCATTTTCTATTTTCACCGATAGCTCTACTTCGAAGATTTGTGGGGGTGTATTAATAGTTCTAATACAATACCATGATATGAAGGAATGTGTAGAACCAAAATCAAAAAGTATGTTCACTATTCATTAATGAATATCTAGATTACCTGTCACTACTTTGTTTTTAGGATCCACCTCAGCGGTTGTGCTAGAAAAAGCTCACCCTAGTGGCCTTGGAGGTTTTTGGTTGTCTCAAAAAACCATTGGTATAGGGAAATGATTTTCAAAGTTCCTTAGTTCCTCAAAGTTGAACCAATGAACAATGCATAGAGGGTTTATTAGAGCATTCATTTCCTCTATCATGTTAGTGTGTATATCCTATAGGTAAAAGTTAGCTAGGTCTCCTTCCTTCCCACAATGAAAGAATTTTTTCATTCCCTTTATAAAATTTATGGGGTGCATTTTACACACCTTAGATAAGTGGGATGTTGGAATTTTTTTTCACTATTATGTTTCTCCATCGGACTACTAAAATTAAAAACCACTTTTTTGCTTCATATCCCTATGATACCCTTGAAATTCTTAGATATCCATCACCACTTTGTGGTCACATTAGACAATTTCCTAATAACTATCAAAGTCATGGATCACCAAGGCTTTTCATAGAATAGGTTTTATCCCATAAAAGAAGCGGTCAACATTGCATTCATGGGAAATGAAAAAACTAAAGGTGTATCATGAAAGTATTATGAATTTTTCCTCATACACCCTAATAGATTCATCATCATTTTTCTCGAGTTAAAGAAATTTATTTCCCATTTTATGACATAGAGTGTGAGGAAAACATTTATCAAATTTTTATATAATTATATCCACTCCATTTATTTGATCTCATCCTTAAGTTTAGTATTCTATATCAATGTCTACCTATGATAAGATTCTCCCTCTATACTATAAATAGAAAGAAGAAACATCTCTTATTTGGAAAATTGAAGGATAGATAAGATATTCTTAATGGATTTGATCCATTGTTCGAAAATTAAGGGATCAGATGATCCATTGAAAGAAGGAGGCCTTTGTCACATAAATATCTTGATTATGGTTTGTTCTATATTAGGGGGTTTTGGATGCTTCTCCTGATCCATGTTTCTATTCAGAACCTAAGTCATCTGATAGAGTATCATCATGAAGTTTATGATTCCTACTCCCATTGGGTTTGGAATCTCATTGGTGAAGTCATCACATTACCCTCCACATTGATTTTTTACCTGATTATTCTTATTTCTATCCATTGTATTGAATAAAAGGAAAACTAGGGGTGAATATTTTAAAACATTAAACTCATAAAATGGAATCCAAAGAAATTAAAGGGGTACATTACAAATATGATTTATTTTCTTAACTTATGAATTTTTAGGCTTCAATCTATGCTATCCATGATCTATTTACTCACATGTATTCTTATAGGAATTTGCCTCCTTAATAATGGTCATAATAATCTTATAAATTTACACATTTATAACCCCCTAGAGTTTCAAACCAGATGCATAATAAGGCCCATTTTCATGTACCGTGTTACCCTGATCCAAGCTCGAAATACCTTGTCGGAGCTGTTACATATTAATACATCTATTGTAGAACCACATCCACTTGTAGTATCTATATAGGGATTTATTTTCATGATAAAACACTTACTCTATGCTTACTAAAATTTATGGATGTTTTCTTATACTTAGTCTTATCCTTAAATATTTCATTAGAGTTCTCTAATCATAATCCCAAAAAAATCTAAAAATTTTCTCTCATATCAATAGTAACAACCCCAGTATTTATTTCACATTAATACTTGATATATTTCATAAGACTACAATTAATACAACAATTGTTTTGAGGAGTATAATTTACTTTGGAATTAGGTAAATTACATAACAACTTAAAACATGAAATACACCATCTTTATTGAAAACCTCATTAACATGTTCAAAATATTTGTTCACACTTAACAATGCATGGGATAACCTGGGAAAAAACATAGGAAATGGGTGAGTGATAAAACACTATTTTAGTTGAAAATTTTCATGATAATAAATGACATAATTTCCTCACATTGTGCCAAATATGTTCATTTGTGAATTATTTGGGATTAGATCATTCATTTGAAAATTTGATGAAAATTCCAGTTTTACCCTTTTAAAATGAACTATAGTATTTCGCACATAAATATTTTAATATGAATTATTTGAAATTAATTTTTTTTTTAAATTTTTCCTCATGTAATTTTCTACAACTTTTATTCAAGACACTAGAGCTAAAGATTGCATTTGGATGGAGTAAATGATCCCTTAAGTCAACGATGGGATGGACACACGAGATTAGACATCACTTTAGTGTGTGGGTCATATCTTCTACATCCCTAAATGGATTGAGACCAAATATTGATAGGAGATCTAAAACCCAATGTCAAACATATTATACTTCTCTATGAATATCTAGTTCATGTGTTTTGGTGGTCAAGAAGGAGGTGCAATTAGGATTAAAATATTTGGCAGAATCTTCTCATTCACCCTTGAAACCACTTTTAACCTAGTCACCCTTCCAATTTATAAATAAAGTTGGGATGTGCATTATGAGACTGAAGGCAGAAGAGAATTGGTTTCACCCAAATTCTACAACCATTTTAGGAGGGGAAGATCTTGAAGCAAGGATCCCCTCATTGAAGGCTTTTTCACTTCTTCATGTTGTAATGTTTTCATTTGTGTAATAAACTTTTTTTCTTCTTATTTTATTTATTATTTTTTCTTCTATTTTTTAATTACATTCTTCATTAATAATTTTATTTGTGTTGGAATAAAGAGTGGATATGAAATTGTGTTCTTCCCTTTCTATCCTTCGTTCATGAAAAACTTCTCCACGATGACCACACCACCCATGGAAAAGTAATTCTCTTAGTGATCAATCTATCTTCTACCCTCTTAATTTCATTATTTTGAATTATTGAGATACTAAAGTTCAATTAATCATATCCATGAATTTATTTTTTAAATTATATGAAACTAATATAGAAATTGAACAATTAACACAAAAACATGTGAGGTGCAGTATTGTGTAAATTGTGAGAGCGCAAACTTAATCTGTAAAACAAGACCACACATGATAATTTTGAAGAGTTAAAATATAATCCATAAGCTCAATTCATCATCATTTTACAGAGTGGACATGTTTCTTAATTTACCACTGACCATAATCTATCCTTAGAACATCAATCAAAGCAGGGTGCTGTGATTTCATGTTCTGAAGATAGCCTAGAGTTTAATTCTCTCCATATTTATGGTAAAGTTAATTCTCTTAGGGTTTGGGGGTTAAAAAATTAGGGGATCACAATTAAGTGGATATAAATTTAAATGGTAATGATTAATATTTAAATGAATAGGTAGAGTTAGATCAATTACATCTTTTAATTATTGTCTAAAAAAACATCTTCTTGTTGTGTCTTTTTAATCAAACTTCATTTCAAAAATAAAAAACAAATATTATACAATATTCTTCTAGAAAAAATCTTCTAGTTTTTTGAATGGTAAAACGCCCAAAATCCTTTCAGGTAGTGTTATTATTCCCTTTTATGTTATTTTTAAAATACCATTAATAAGTTGTCAAATTTACTTCCTCCTTTGAAAGACGACCTTGGTCAGCCACTCTACTATACCTAAGTACCCAAAAAAATCACTAATCATCTGAGGAAACCCACGACATAACCTTTCAAATTGGTGACGTTTTTGGGGAGGAAAGTAATTATTTCAACCATTTAGATGTATTTATTTTATTTTACATTTTATTCTCTTGTTTCTTTTTTCTTTACCCATTTTGAATTTTTCTTCTTTTGTTTTCTTCTCTTTCATATTTTTGGACCATCAAATCTGACTTCTCATATTTTATTTTATTATGGTCCACTTTTTGTTTTTTCATTTTTATATGATTTATGACACAAACTAATCTCGAAGATCTCTTAGATCTTGATCCAGAGATTGAACGTAGTCTTTAAGCTCGAATTAGACATTCTCAGTCTACGAGGAGTTTCAACATTCAACCATTTAGAGAATTCCTCCAATCCTAGAACATTGAAATTGGAAGCAATTCAAATTCAACAATAAAACAAGAACCAATGTCTGAAAATAATGGAAATGAATTTAATAGAACCATTTGAGAATTGGATGCACATGATATTAAATGTGAACCAAATTTTATTGAATACCCAGATCTTGAATCGAACTTTTAATTGAAATCTAGATTAATTCACCTTCTTCCAAAGTTTCATGGCCACTCAGGTGAGGAACCCAATAAACACATTAATGAATTTAATGTGGTTTTCTCAACCTTAAAAGCAATAAATGTTTATAAAGATCAAATGAAACTAAGAGCATTCTCATTCTCACTTGATGGAGCAGCAAAAGAGAAGATGTGTTATTTAAAACCTAAAGTTGTAACTTCTCAGAATCATTTGAAACGTATTTTCATGCAAAGATTTTTTCCAGCATCAAGGACCACTTCCATTGATAAAGAGATATTGGGGATCAAGAAAGTTCAAGGAGAGTCAAAGTATGAGTGCTGGGAGAGATTCAAGAAGTTATGTGTAAGCTTCCCACATCACCAAATCAGTGAGAAACTACTCATACAATACTTCTACGAAGAACTCAAACCTATGGAGAGAAGCATGGTGGATGCCGCGGATGGAGGGGAATTAGTAGACAAGACACCAGTAGCTGCATGTGCATTGATCGACAAGATGGCACAAAACTCCCAATAATTTGGGGATTCAGGAACACCACATGTTAGTGGAGTACATCAGGTAAGTCCTTCCTCAATTTAAAATCATTTGATTGATACTAAGTTGGAAGAATTGACCACTATGGTGAGGAATATTTCTTTGGCACAAAATTCATCACAACCCTTTCTTTCAAGGGATTGTGGAATTTTCACTGAGACAAGCCACCCAACTGTCTGTTTCCCCCAAATACAAGAAATAGAATATTGTGCAGCAGTGTTTCATGGGAGACCATATTAGTAGAAACAACAAAAATATCCTCAAAAGAATCTTGATTCCTTTTCCCCAACATATAACCAAGTGTGGAAGGATCAATCAGACATGAGGTATGCATCTGGACAAAAAGAAAGGCCCCCCTTTCAACAAAACTTCCAGTAGACTCCACCTTAACAAAAGGGTTTCCAACAACCACAAAGGCGATTTGAATCTCAAGCATAAAAAATTCAACAAAAAGGTAATTCTCAACCAAAGATAGATTCTAACACTGATGATATCATAAAGAAAATTGCTCTTAATCAAAATAATTATTTAAATAGTCATGGTTAAGAGCTGAGGGAGTTGAAGACTCAAATGAGCTAGATTGCCACCACCCTATAATAACTGGTAAGTAAGAACTCTAGAAATATTTCTTCCCAACCTACTCCAAATCCAAAGGGGAATGTCAGTTACATCACATTGAGAAGTGGGAAGCAAACAACTAATATATATGTACCTACCATTCCACTTGGATTCACCTCAACTCTGGAGAAACCCCATTCAAAACCTACTGATGAGCTACCCAAAGAGAGATACAAATGTAAGAAAAGGATAAATGATGTTCCTCATAAACCCCTTATTTTTCCAAGTGGGGTTGTTCAAACTAAGAAGATAAATTAATATGTGATGCAAAATAAAGTTTTGGATATATTCAAGCATGTGGAGATCAAAATCCTTCTACTGGAAGCCATCAAGAAAATCCCAAGGTATGATACATTCTTAAAGGAACTTTTTACCAATAAAATAGGGATCAAGGGAAATGAGAGGATAAATCTTGGAAAGAATGTGTCATAACTCATTACACCAACTCTAGCAATGCCAACATAGTGCAAGGATCCATGGACATTCTCCATTCTATACACCATAGGGGAGTTGCAATTTTCTGATGCCCTTTGTGATTTGGGAGCTTCCATAAATGTGATGCCTCACTCTATATTCTCTTCTTTATAGGATGGTGATTTGAAGTAAATGATAGTAGTGGTACAGTTGGAAAATAGAGCTACAATATATCCAGTAGGATTCCTTGAGGATGTACTTGTCTAGGTAAGAGACACAATATTTCTAGTGTATTTCTATGTGCTTAACATGGAGGACGATCAACTAATTTCTAATGACCCCATTATCTTAGGAGGTACCTTCCTCACAACTGCAAAAACTATTATAAATGTCAGTGAGGGTTATCTTTCCTTGGAGTTTGGAGATAAAGTTGTGATATTTAATATCATGGAATCCATGAATTACCTCTCACAAGACCATTCTACTTTTTTTATCTCCCATTTTGAATAACCAAGTAAAAACCCCATGCATTTTGATTATTCTATGATTAGTGAGATTATGAGAATTGGTTCTAGTTTAATTTCTAAGAGTACTTCCACACCTATTCGTAATGCACAAGACTCTCTTAGATTTGATTTTGAAATTGAATCATATTCTGATTTTGATCATGTGATCTTTGATTATGACATGGTTGTTGAGTATGCTGATGGATTGGAAGCTTTATTATCTGCTTTTGATGATATATATTCTGATACTACTATTCTTTGTGCACATATTTCTGTTCCTTAAATGTCTTCATCCATACACAACCCCCCTACACTGGAAATCAAGCCATTGTCGCTAAATCTCAAATACTCATACTTGTTGAGTGGTGAGAAATTACCTGTTATCATTTCTAACAATATCCCTTTTGAACATGAAGAATTTTTTTTTAATATTTTGAGGGAGAATATGAGGGAAATTTGGTAGACCTTGGATGACATATTAGGTATTAGCCTCTCCATTTTCATGCATAAGATTCTTTTGGAGGATGGGGCTAAACCGGTTAGGTAGCCACAACAGATATTGAATCCAAATCTTTTGGAAGTTGTTAAAAAAGAAGTTGAAAATTTTCTCGAGGCAGGTATAATATTTACCATTTCAAATTTTCAGTGGGTAAGTCTTATTCAGGTTGTGACTAAGAAAAGTGGTGTTATAGTTGTTAAAAATGAGAAAAATGAGTTAGTTCCAATGAGGTTACAAAAAAGTGCGTATGTGCGTATTGCTTACAGAAAACTAAAATAGTCCACTTACGAAGACCATTTCCCCCCCCATTTATTTATCAAATTCTTGAGAGACCAGCTGGGAAGAAAAATTATTGTTTCTTGGATGGATTTTCTTGATATTTTCAGGTTCCTATTGATCTAGAGGATTAGGAGAAGACAAAATTCACTTGTCCATTTGATACATTTTCCTACCAGAGGATGCCATTTGGACTTTACAACGCCCCAGGTACCTTCCAGAGATGCATGGTGTGTATTTTTTCAGATTTTATTGAGACCCACATAGAGGTATTTATGGATGATTTTACGGTTTATGGATCCTTATTTGATGAATGTCTAAGTAGTTTGGGAAAGGTGTTGAATTGTTGTATTGAAAAGAATCTATTCTTATACTTTGAAAAGTGTCATTTAATGGTAGAGCATGGAATTGTCTTATGGAATGTAGTGTAAAAACAAGGGATTGAGGTTGATATATCTAAGGTATATATCATTTCATCCTTACCATATCCTTCATGTGTGTGTGATGTTAGATCTTTCCTAGAACATGCAGGATTTTATCGGTGCTTTATCAAAGATTTTAGTAAGATTGCTCTTTCTATATTAGGATTACTTCAAAAGGATTATGATTTTGTGTTTGATGATTATTGTAGGACTTTCTTTGATGATATAAAGAAGTGTCTGACCACTCCACTGATCATACAACCCCCACGGTGGGAGATTCTTTTTGAGCTAATGTGTGACACATATAACTTTGTAGTTGGAGCTGTCTTATATCAGAGGGTGGAGGGACGTTCACATGTGATTACCTTCGCATAGAGGACACTAGATTCATCCTAATCAAACTACACTACCACGAAAAAGGAGTTTCTTGCTGTTATATTTTCTTTAGATAAATTAGGTTCATATTTATTGGGCTCTAAAGTAGTTGTTTTTTCTGACCATGCAACTCTGAGGTACCTATTGAAGAATCCATATGCAAAGCCCTGGATTATATGATGGATGCCCCTTCTTCAAGAATTTTATATTGAGATAAAGGACAAGAAGGGGTCAGAAACCTGGTTGCGGACCACATGGGTAGGCTTACTCACACACTAGAAGATGACACATTGGACCATGTACAACTTCAGGACACTTTCCTCGATGAGCATCTTTATTATATCTTAGGTACACATCCTTAGTATGCTGATTTAGTGAACTAAATTGTTTCATATGAAATCCCTGCAAATTTAAAGTAACATCAAGTCCAAAAATTAAAAAGTGAGTCTCAGTATTATGTGTGGGATGATCCCTACCTTTGGCGCATGTGTAGTGAAAAAGTTATTAGGAGGTGTGTTCCTAATCATGAGTTTGAGTCTGTTATGAAATTATTTCATGCACTTAATTATGGTGGGCACTTTGGACCCCAACAGATAGCTAGAAAATTTTTGGACTCTAGATGATATTGGACTAGCTTATTTCATGATGCCCATGTGTTTTGTAATTCATTCTCTCATTCCAACACACTGGGAAAATTTCTAAGAGATATCAGATGCCCTAAGAAACCATACTATTCTGTGAGATTTTTGATGTATGGGGTATCAATTTTATGGGTCCTTTTTCTAGTTCATGATTGTTTTTGTATATTTTGGTTACCGTTGATTATGTGAGAAAATGGGTGGAGGCTGAGGCCACTAGGATTTATGATTCTCATATTGTTGTGAACTTTGTCAAATCACATATTTTTTTCAGGTTTGGAGTACTGAAGGCCATCATCAGTGACCAAGGGAAAATATTTTTCAATCAGAATTTGTCTTCTCTCCTTCAAAAGTATATGGTGACACATAAAATATCAACACCATACCACCCTCTTAAAAATTTACAGGTTGAGGTTTCAAATTGTGAGTTGATTTTTTTTGGATAAAACTGTGAAGCTGAATAGGAAGGATTAGAGAAAGTTCTTAGATAATGTGCTATGAGAATATAAGAAAATATACAAAACTCCCATCAGTATGTCCCCATTTCGGATTGTTTTTCAGAAAGTGTTCCATCTCCCCGTGGAAGTTGAGCACCGGGATTATTAGGCTATAAAGAAATGCAGCATGGATTTGGTACAAGATGGAATCCAAAGGAAGTTAAAAATTCAAGAGCTTGAGGAGATTTGATTATCTTCATATGAGAAATCAAGGATCAATAAGGAAATATCAACAACATATCATGATAGAATGATCCAAAAAAGGGAGTTTCATGTTGGAGAGAAAGTCCTTCTCTACAGTTTTCGACTCATGATGATTCCTGGTAAGTTACGTTCCAGATGGTTTGGTCCTTATGTTGTGACTAATGTTTTTCCTTATGATGCAGTGGAGATCACACAAGAGGACAGGGGAAAGAGCATTATAGTAAATGAGAAATGCTTGAAGAAATACATTGAGGGAATTTCTACTGATATAGTGGATTTCATCACACTACATGACCCCATCATCACTTAATCATATCTAGATTTTACTAACCCTTTCACTTCTTTATTATTTTTCCTATTTAAAACTATACATTTCATTTTCATATCTCACCTCATGGGTTTACATTTAGGACAATGAAATATTTTATGTGTGGGGGATGGAACCTTTTAGTTTAGTAATTTCAATTGTTTTCCTATTTTTCAATTATTAATAAATGTGCGTGTTTTTATAATTTTGTGTGTTTGCTTTTCAATTTTTTGTGTGTTTTTGAAACTTTTAAGCTGAAATTATTCTCATCACCATTTTGAAATTCATATCAATAAGTGAAACAAGTTATCCCATGAAACCGATCTTAAATGAATTTTAAAAATAACTTTGTTTCAATTTTAAATATTTAGTAATTTCAGGAAAAGTACTATGAATTTTGAATCCCATGCCACATATCACTCTCTTTATATTTGAAATCAATTTTTTATGAGGATTCTGAACTATTCTTTTCATATTATTTACATTTTATTCATTTTTTGAGAGGACCAAATCATGCTTTATTTTACTAGAATTTTATTTATTCTTGTCAAAACATGAGGGTTTTAGGTACTTAGGTTTAAATGATTGAGGAATTTTTTTGGTATTAAATCCCCTATTTCAAATTATATTTTTTTATAATGGCCTACATTGAACATTTAATCCTTGTATCACATAGATTCCATGAATATCTTGTTAGGTTTTCCACATTACAAGCCAATTATCCCTATCCAACCAACTCGTGAAGTGAAATTGCATAATCTAGCGGAACTTAAGTGTGAAGGAAATTGTCTTGTGTTGTGATACCACATTCTGTGATACTTTGGGTGGAAAACTAAATTCTAAAGAGATGTGTTTACTACTGAAAAATTTAATTAGATTTAAGTCTATTCCTTTTTTTGGATCTTTCATTATAAGTGAAGTTATGCCTTTCAAGAGCATATAATAGAGGGAGAAATTTGTGACTATCTAGAGCTTTAAAAAAATCATGTTTGAGAAGATTGAAATTTTTACTGTTGAAATGTTGAATGGTGTGCACATTACTTTATTTTTCCAGATAATGAACATGAATATATGCTATGGGTAATGATTAGGAGACCATATTTAATTGAAAATCAGATTAATGCAATTTTACTTCAAAAATAGTCAAGCCCTATTCATTCAGCCTCAGAATTTTTCAAATATAAATCCTACCAAACAAAAGCTACAGAACAACTCTAAAAAGTACTCATGATAAACATATGTACTTGAATCACATTGGGTGGTGATTTAGGAATTTATCAAGCCTATGTTTACCCTTGTATGAGTTTGGATGAGAAAGATATTGCTAAAAAATTGACAATTGTGTAATAAGAGAAAATTCAAGCGAGGTAAGTGTTTTGTGCATGATAGGATAACTAAAGTGGAAATATATTGAATGATATAAATGGAGAACTTGAAATAATGATTTTTACAGGGCATTATATCTTTTGTTTCTTGGTGTAGAATTGTTGGATATCAAGGATATGTGTTTTAAAATCGATTTTCATTTGATATTGATGTTTACCTGATATAAGGTTTTTCCCATGAGTGCAAAAGGGTAAGTGTGGGGGAGTTGATAAAACACTATTTTTTGGAGTATTTTATTGATAATAAATGACATAATTTCCTCAAACTGTTCTAAATATGTCTATTTATGAAATATTTGGGATTAGATCATTTATTTGAAAATTTGATGAAAATTCTAGTTTTACTCTTTTAAAATGAACTATGGTATTTCGCATTTGAATATATTAATATGAATTATTTGAACTTATAAGTTTTCAAAGTTTTTCCAAATTTACGTTTCTACATCTTTTATTAAGGACACTATACCTATAGAGTGCATTTGGATGGAGTAAATGGGTTATTAAGTCAATGGTGGGCTGGACACGCGAGATTGGACATCACTTTAGTGTTTGGGTCATATCTTCTACATAAGTGAATGGATTAAGCCCCAAGTTTGAGATGGGATATAAAACCCAATTTCAAATATATTATACTTCATTAAGAACATCTAATTCACGAATTTATGTGGTAAAGATGGTGGTGCAATTGGGATTAAAATATTTGGAATAATCTTCTCATTCACACTTGAAACCACTTTTAACCTAGCCTCCCCTACACTCTATAAATATGTATTTTTCTCATTATTAAGGGTTGGGACCTAAATTAGGATATTTAAGGAAGATTATAGTTTGTTTCACTTAAGTTATCCAAACATTTTAAGAGGGGTACCTCTTGAAGAAATGATCCCCTCATCGAAGCATTTTTCTCTTCTTCATGTTGTAATGTTTTCATTTGTGTAATAAACTTCTTTTTTCTTATTTTATTTATTTTATTTTATTCCATTTTTTTCAATAATATTATTCTTTAATTAACCTATTTGGGTTTTAATCAATAGTGGAGATGATATTGAGTTCTACCTTTTCAATCCTTTTCTCATGCAAAACTTATCCACGATAACCACACCGACCAAGGAAAAGTAGTTCTCTTAGTGATCGATTTATCTTCTAACATCTTAATTTAATTATTTTTAATTATTGATATATTTTAATTCAAGTAATTTGATCCATACATTTAGTTTTTAAATTATAAGAAATTAATAAATTAATTGAACAATTTTCACAAAAACATGTGAGGTCGAGTAATGTGTAAATTGTGTGGGCACAAACTTAATCTCTAAAACAAGACCACATGGGATAAATTTGTTGAGTTCAAATATAATCCCTAAGATAAATTCATACTAATTTTCTAGAATTGAAATGTGCCTTAATTTACCACTGACCATAATCTATCTTTATAACATCAATCAAAGCAGAGTGTTTCGATTGCATGTTCTGAAGAAAACCTAGGGTTTAATTCTCTTCATATTTGTGGTAAAGTTAATTATCATAGGGTTTGGGGGTTAAAAAATTAGGGGATCATAATTAAGTGGATATTAATTTAAATAAAAATTATTAATAAGTAAATTAATAGGTAGATTTAGATCAATTACATATTTTAAATATTATTTAAAAAACATCTTCTTGTTGTGTCTTTTTAATCGAACTTCATTTCAAAAATAAAAACAAAAATATTATACAATATTCTTCAGAAAACTTCTTCTAGTTTTATGAATGGTAAAAATACCCCACATCCTTTCAAGTAGTGTTATTATTCAATTTTATGTTATTTTTAAAATACCAGTAATATGTTGTCAAATTTACTTCCTCCTTTGAGAGACGACCTTGGTCAGCCATTCTACTGCACCTAAGTACCCAAAAAACAATCACTAATCATTTGAGGGATCCCACGAAAGTGAATTTTAGTGAGTTTTAAAGCCTTGTAAGGGAATAAACATGCAATATCATGGATATTATAATACATTTAAAACAAAAGGTATATCAATGAGGGACAAAAATATTAGGAATCATAAACATGAACAAAGATACATGATGTTTCATGATAATTATGACATGGGAAATACGACCACAATTTAAAACACTGAATCATAAACATAGGTCAAGGATAAAACTGCCATGATATAATGGTGAAAAAATTCTAATAATGTAATATTGTTCACTCCCTCTCCCAACATAACATATTATGATACTAAACATTTCCAAATGAATTGGAGCACTATCTGGACACCCATCATATTTATTTATTTCTCATGCTTAAGTGTACCACATTGGATCATAAAACATAGATTCATTCATAATAATAATTTTTTCCATGATTAAGGAATGTGGAATACATATTTATAAGTCCACAGTAAAAAATTATATGTGTATAAATTTGAACACCCCTGGTACGAAATGAGTATGGTATTCACTACACAATTTTTTTGGAATGGAAGATTGTGGTGATATTTTGATAGCATAAGGACATTCCTTAAAGATTAATAAAATGGTATGAAGAGAGTAAAAGGGATCTATAATTACATAGAAATTAAATTATAAGTAATAGGGACATTGATAAACATATAAAAATATTATAAATTGTAAATATAAGTCATAATGTAATTAAGAAACACGAATAAAGAATATAATCCTACCTATATTTCAACATGGTAACATGTGTACATAAAGGATCATGTAAAGTTTAATGAGAGTAAAAGATAAATATCATCATTTATAAATTAAATTAAATGTAATTGGAATATTTAGGAACATATCAAATCCTATTAAAAAGTAATTTAAGACCCATAACATAAAAGAAGTTGTTGAATGGAAATTAGAAGAGAGAAATCCCTTATTAAATTTCGGCGTGGTAACAGGTGTACATGAAAAATCATGTAAAGATTAATGTGGGTGAAAGGGGGATATAATTTTTTATATTTTAAAGGTAAATTAAGGGTGGATATTTAAGAACATATACCAATGTAGTAAAAAAATTAGTGACATTACAAGAATAAGGGCTTGATAAAAAAGAGGATAGTAGAAGATCCCTTACCCAATTTTTTTCGTATTAATGACTTAGGTAAGGGTCAAAATTAGAGAGTATAAATGATATATAATTCATATAACAATATTTTAAAAGTAATTTAATGACTATAAATGACTTAAAATTTAACAAAGTTAAATTAATAAGACTTATGTCAATGAATGTGCATGAATTTTAAGGAGGAGAGGAAGGTCCCTTAAATTTTTTTACATGGTAACAGTTGTATGTATGGGTTCACAGGGGACATAATGAGAGTTAAAAGGGTTTACCATCAAGTGGAAAAAAAAATTAAAGCAATAAGTTTATAATAAAACATAACCAAATAACAAAAAATATGAAATTGATAAGCGTAACAGAAAAGAGGTGCTTGAATGGAAATGAGAAGAGGGGATTCCCTTATACGAGTGTGTGAATCCAAAGGATTGGGAGGGTATTATTGAAGTATTTAGGGATCCTTTTGAGGAATATATAGAGTTTATGAATGATTATGTTAGTGATAAAAGAATTTTTAGTGAATATAAATTGGAGATTTGGCGGGTTTATATAGGAAAACAAGGGGATTTCTTTTTTACTTAGGTTTTGGACTCTATATAATAAAATATCACAAACCACAAACCATCCCAATGTTTTTTTCATGGTATCTTGAAAATTTAGGTTCTCATTATTTTATAAGGAAAATTTATGAAAATATTAAAATAATTCCCTTTCTTATATGGAGAGAGTCACACTCTTTGAGAAAGAATTTTAAAACCGTAAAATATATTATATGTTTTGGAGGAATTATAATGGATTTAAAAAATAAATGAAATATAATTAAAATCATATTATTTTAAAAGGAAGAAATATATTTGGTCTTTAATACCATTTATATTAATTATTGAATCACTTTTGGGGTCATTATGATGTCATAATACACTAATTATATTAATATGGTATTTAATTTTTACCTTAAAATTCGACCATCTCTGAAAATAATGAAAAAATAAACACTGTATAATTTTAGAATTATGATTCTAAAAATAATATTATTTTTATCTGAATAATTTTCTAAATATTTCAATTTTCATTTCTATAATAAAATCCACATTTATTAAAAAATGATGTGTTTTTTGGACAATAACAGTTTTCAAACCCTTTTAAAAATTACATTTGATTTTAAAGAAATTATAAAATCTTTTATATTTGCTAAAAATTATTTTAATAATAATATTTTATTAAAATATTATTTATTTTGAAAATCCATTACTTAATAAATTGATTAATTGGATTTTAATATTAATAAAAAATAATATTTGGGTTTTATTGAATAAAAAATAATTTAAAAAGTAACAATAATAAGATGAAAATATATTCATTATTCCATTCAAAACAGATGTTCATATTCTTATTTCTAGGGTCTTGATACATATCTATTTAATATACCAGCATATTCCCTAATGTTATGGTGCGTAATAATAGGACCTTCATGGGGTGGTTCGATGAACATGGTTTGGGCCGTGATCTCGACGAGATTTAACTTCCCCAATAAATAGTTTCATTCATGATTAAGTTATTTGATCTCAGGATGGGATTGGTCAAGGGAAAATACCATGGACACTATCTCCATTTGAATCTTAAGTAAATGGGATTCATAGGGTACACTATTATTAGTTGAGTCCGTTACTTATTTTTTCTATGTCAATTGGATTGTTAAAATTCTATATTTATACTAACCATGTGATCACTATTCAACTACTATATTATCAAAAAAAAAGATTCATAGTGGTCAATTAAATCCAATAGGATATAATTAAACCAAATAAGTGGATATGCTTTATATAGCCATATTTACTTAATAATGCATTTAATTAAATAAAAAGTGGAATTTTATTTATAACAGTATGGGTAATTACATGCCTTGATAGGTAAAGGTGGAAGAAAAAGATAGTTTCAGGTAGGAGAGAGATTTATCTAGTTTCAATTAAGGGATCCACACATCCATTAATAATAAACTACCTCTTTTTATAAGATCGTAGAATTATCTCGATCTAGCTATAAATTTACTCATAGAATATATAACACATGAAGAAATAACATATTGTTATAATAGCTTGTAACCCATTTTACAAACCCTTTATTCAATGATAGTTCATGTGGATTATATTCATTCATTAAATCATTTAAACATAGTTTTTAGTAGCATGATATTATGTATCATCTTGTTATTATATTCCCAACACAAAGGCATACAACCTGACTTGAAAGCATGTCATAAAATATGGCACACAATATATTGTACACTATGATACAACCTTAATGAACATCTACAACACATACATTATGGGATTATGGGTTATTTTTATATTTATGAGTTGGATTTGATTGCTAAATTTTCTAATGTCTAAAGATATAAATGGTTAATTCTTCCTATATTTGTGTTTTCATACCCTCTGTGTTTTCTATCACCCATAACTTGTTAGAAATAAGATTTTGGGGTCACATACATCTTCACTATTGGACTAAGAGTGGTTCCAAGTGGTGGGTATAGAAAAAACCAATCCATGCCAAGATTATAGTACCCTATTTCACACCATAATCCCCAAAAAAATTAATTATAAAAACATATAATTAATTAAAATGTTTAAACCAATGTCACATGGCCCCTGAAAACTCACCGAGAAACCTAGAGACATTTAAACAATAACTAATGAAACATGTATGGTCCATGACACACCCACAACACCTATACAATAAAAATACTCATCTACCAAAATCCAATTGATTTCCAATTCGATAATGAATAGGAAAATTCCTTAATAAAACTCACTGGGTAACATTCCTCCAAGAAAATAATGGAAGACAACATGCATTTAAAATCCTTCAACACTCTCAAATGACTACACTATGAATATCTATTATATAAGTCAGATTTTACCATGATATAATGATACCCAACATGATCCATAACATCGAACAATCAAAAAGTAGAGAGAAACAACAAATAATAAAGAAGAGGGATAAAGAAGAAGGACATCCCTTAATACACCACAAAATCACCACCCAAAACCACCCATAACCAAGGATAATAAAAGGGGAAAAGATTGGGGAATGAGTAATCTAAATGACCATCCTAGACCCCCTTCCCTTTTAAATGCTAAAAATGAATGATTGTGAAAATTCCATCCTTCCCATAATTTTTAAAAACCAGAAAAAACTACATTGGGTACTTGATACACTACCATAGGGTACCTAAAGACCTCAATAGAGAGGCCACCTTATTAGTCTCACAAACAGGTACCCAACACCCTACCACTATGAATCCAATGGTATATGATATAATTTTTTGAAGTATTTGGACCTCATCAGGTACTTGGTCTACCACCAACAAGTGCTCGATGGTGTCTACAAAACTTGACTACCACACTACCCTTCTTATACCCTTTCCCAATCTATTAATACACCTCATAAACCATTGAACATAACCGAAAAATTCCATTTCTTTATTCTTAACAATCAAGGATTAAATATTAATCTAAAAAATTCAAATCCACTTGGGTTCTAACTCCCAAAAATTCAAATTTTCTCCAAATCCACCATCCCATAACAACAAGGATCATTATATTTTCTTGAGTGTGAATGATCAAAAGTAAATGAATAAATAAATTCAATTATAAATAATTAATGTTTTGAATAGTATTAATTGAATTAATTTGTCATGGAATTCACAAGTTATTTAATTTTATGTAAGTTAATTTGAGAAATATAATTTTTGTGGTTCGTTTAAAATATTTAGGATGATATAGCCAATTTATTGGTTTTTATTTCATCACTTGACATGATAGAGAGTTACAAGTGATTGGTGAAAAGAATATAACACTTATTCTATGTTAATTATGTTGTAATTGGAATTTTGAGTTGCTGATATTATTTATGTTTCCGAAATGACATAATTGATATTTATAAAATATAAAACATAACTATATACACATTTTTTTACCGGGAATGAAATATAGAATCCTTAGCACAAATTCTCAATCCTACATCTCATTATCTTATATTTTAGATACATTAAGTGAAGGAAAATCATGATGTTGGACCCACTTTGGGATGGGTTGTATTTGTTATCAATAATAATGATGGAAATAAAGAAAAATATCAGTTTGTATTAAAGTAGAAAATCTTGAAAGGAGTTTGGAGTACCTAATCATATTGATGAGAAAAAGATTAATTTCCTAATAAATGTGTCAATTTATGTTGAGTTATGAAAATTTCATGAGGATTCAACAAACACCATAGATCTTGGATGTGAGTTTTTATCATTACTACATGATAATGAAAGATGTTTGAAGTAATACCATTGGATATTCTTGGAGATCCATTTTCATGAAAAGATATTTTATGGTCTTATACTTGATGTTTTATGTGAAAAATTAGATTAAGTAGATTGGAATGGATAACAGTGATGTGATATATCCCATTGAGTGAGAATAATCCTTAATATTATATATCTATGAAGATGTTAGAAATTTAGCTACGACGAATCCATGATTATGTTTACAAATAATGGAAAATGATGTTAAAAGTTTAAATAAACTTTTATGAGGTTGAAGGAGTTATGAGAATCCATAAATTAAATCTAAAAGTTATACATTTGAAAGTAATACCTACTGGAGATGAATCATGAATGTTGATTTGATGAATATCTAGAAGTTACCCATATCTAGAGATGAATTTCAAAAGTTATATTTATAAAAGAAGTTGATATTTAATAATTTCAATATAAATTAGATGTTAATGATCTATAAATTGAGGTTCTAAGGTTTCAATGAGAAGATACCCTAAGTTAACTATTCATAATTTGAGATTTTGGGAAATTGGTTGAGGTAGTGGAAGTATTAATGAAATACTATAAAGAGTATTTACATGTTGAATAATGTTTTAGAATTATTATAGTGATGATTAAATTTGTTTTGAAGGTGTTTTAAATTAATTTAATGATATTGGATTAGTTTTTAATATATTAATAGTATATATTATTTTGGGAAAATAAAAAAGGATAGAGGAATAGTGAATATGTAATAAACCAGTTCAGAATAACCGAACACATCACCTGAATTGATTCTTCACTAGGTTTTAAGGGAATTCATGATCCCTACGGGATAACAATTATTTCCTAGATATCAAGAATTAATGATTCATGAATTATTTCACCATATAAAAACAAATAAAATCATCTCAAATCCCACCTAGGAATCCAACATGACCCATCCTTGTATCATATTTTAATTCCTAAAATAAACAGTTTCAACATAAAATAAACAACCAAATAGTGTATTACAAAACAATAATAAAATGAACCACTAAACATCATACAATAACAAACAATGTGATCAATAAATATTGATACATACGAATCATAAACATTGAAATAATATTACTAAATTGACAAATAAATAACCATAAAAAAATAAAATAAAAAAATTCTTGATCCACTACCAACATTTTACTCATTACCTACAACCACTCAACACATCACAACACTAACCATCATTGTACATACCGAGAATAAAACTAAAAATAAACCAGATCATGGGAGCATGAGAGGAAACATGAAAGTTCCATACACATAATTGTGTATTTATCGTGTGATGTAAACATACTAATTATGATTTCACAAATTAGTTAGTATAATTCCTTTCAAAATGAATTTCATTAATTATTTTTTGAATTATAATTATAAAATAAAATATCCACATGAATGTTTATAAAAGATAAATAAACATATCATGAATCAATTTTATAAAACAATTTCCCCTTTTGTAGTGAAAATGGTGAATCAAGAACCTTTTTTAAAAACATATTTAATCTATAGAAATAAGTTATTTTTATAAATTTATGAAAAACAAGCACAAATCCATTTCATCTTTCCTAATATTTTTCTCAAATACATTTTATAAAACATGAATTTTTGTTTTATAATCACCCTTTCAAAATATTTTTATAAATCAATTTGAAAGTAAATAAAATCCATAACATATAATAAAAGAAAACATAGTGGGTACCAATATATAAACATAAAATAAAAAAATGAAAATAAAAAATAATAGTCCCACGTAATCAACTCAATATCTTCTGGATAAAAATATGATATAGGATGAAGTTCCTTATATAATCCTTAAAACAACAAGTTATCATAAGAAAATCCCAATTAATCATTAATTCAGACCTAAATAGGCAACTAGTAACCTAGGACAACACTAAATAATAATTTAATGCCCCAAAGTTCCTACAGAACTAGTTTGGCTATAAAATCCATTCTGGTAGAAATAAAGATATCACAGTCCATGTATTCAATCCCATTATAACTCATAACATATAACCAGGTACCATTCCCTAGTAATATCCCAATCTAAACTATTAATTTCAGTTATCTAGGCCATATACTACCTTATTAGGATTCCCATGACAGAACTCAAAAATGTAGGTATGCATATAAGTATGGGAAAGAAATATCACATGATCAACAATAAAACATAATAAATAAATCCCATATATCTCCTATAAACAATTCACCTGAAATAAACCCCTTTTTACATGAATAAGAATAACATAGTGGTATATCATTAAAAAAAATCTTCTAAGGGGGCCATAATCCACAATAGGAATGTCCATTAAGAGGGACTCAATCAAGGGTCTCACAAGTTTTTTAAAAAATATTTTTAAAAGTTATAAACCAACCTTCTATTCAAAAATGACTTATAATTCCAAGAAATTTTCATTCATTTTGGAAACTAAATCTTGGAAACAATATATTGAAATATATTTTGAAATCTAATTTTAAAAATCCATTTAAAAAATTACCTATGAACAACCACATTTAATTTTTTTTAGAAAATTTACTTTTTATCCAAGACATTTGAATGTACCAAACACTACCTTACAATTAGAACAATTGTTAAAAACCTCACATTTTCCTATTCCAACACCCAAATTATGGAAAAATACATTAATCAACAAATTAACTTTAAAAAAATACCTTATGAATCCCTTAAAATAGTTGGCTTTTAGAACCAAACTTTAAAAAACATGAAAAATAAGGATCACCTTTATTCCTAGTGATAAATACCTTAACAAATTTATGAAATCCCATTATAAATATTATAAATAGTATTAATTTCAAAAAAATGTTTTAGAAAACATCATGAAGTCAATTAAATTCCAATTAAATGAAATTAAAAAAACACTTACCACAATCCAATAGAAAACATGTCGTAACATATCAACATCAATATAAAAAACAAAACTGTGCAAGGATACAACCTCACACCTTCATAAATGTGTAAATCCCAATTATTAGAGCCATCATGAACCCTAAATTCATACCACACCATAATTAGGGTTGATGGGAGAGATGAAAACTAAGGGAAATGGAGAAAGGGAGAATAAGAGAGGATGAAAAAAGGTATTTACATATAAACCACTTGAAATCTATAAAGAGGAGGCCAAAAATCCTAATATAATAGAGTAAGAGTCATTACCTAGGATCCCTCAGTTAGGATGCATCAATGATTCAAAAAATGAGTCCCTAAAAGGATTTAATTCGATGGGGATAGAAGCAGAAATTAATGAAATTTGAAAGCCTGTGTATGTCACATTGTTGTGTGATATAATTATCACAGAGTGAATGATTCCCTAGAAAAACTGGGTACCACTTCCCAAGGTTAATTCACATTATAATTCCCTATTTTACATCATAAATGAATATTGAATAAAATAGTGCACCATTTTATAGGGTTACATCAGGATGTGATTCCCTATACTGCAAAATAAACATCTATAATCCAAAACTGCATATTCTATGGACTCCATGAATCGCCCAAAAAATGATAGAAACTATAAAAAAATATTCACAAAAGTAATTTAAATTAAATAAAAAAGTATTTTCACTATTTTTTAATTATCAAAAAATCATGTTTACTATGATATTAATGAGTTTTATGTTTTATGGTATCATTTTACATTATAATGTAGATTAGTGAAATTCGGCTAAGTATGACTCAACGTTGAGTTTGATTCAGCACCAACAATAACTAAACATTGGGGAAGACTCACCTTTAGGATGAAAATTTAGTTAAGTATGGGAAATATTCATCATTAAGGATGTATCACCGACATAATAACAATTTGAAAAAGTACTAGAAAAACCTACTGTCAGTTATGTATCACTATTGGAACTAAAATTTCAAAAATTATGGAAGAGTCCTGCTGCTAGAGAAGAGTCACTTTTGAATACCACTCTATGGAAGGATAAAAATTTTGATGAGTGTTAGAGAGACCTACCAATATACCTAAGTAATCATTGAGAAAACATATCAATTTAATGCGAAATTTAAAAAGGGTTGAGATGATATTTCACTGAAATGACTAATCGTTGGTATGTATCACCACCAAATTAAGTCACCCTTAGGATGACTCACCAATACTGTTGTGTCACAATTAAAATAAGTCAACAACAATATTTATATGTATTTTTAATTAAATATTTCTAATGGTTATATTATAGAATTTAATGTTGTGGATTATTTTAATGATTGTTCTTAAATATTTTACAGAGAAGCATTTAAGTGCGTGTCTGTCATCCAATATGAGGTGCAGAAGTTGTGAATGATTATTCATGTACATTTTTTTTATTAACTAGTATACTAACTCATGTGTACATTTGTGTATGTGAGTGAGAACAGAACCGAGATGTAGACATACACACAGTGATCTAGAGCAGAATATTACAAGATTAAAAGAAAATTGTTGTGCCTTGCACAATAAAAATTTACCTGTGATCGACTGTGGAATAAATAGAGCATATAAAACATTTATTTCCTTTTTACAATCAAAATAATAAAGAGTTTAAAACAATATGTTCTATTTCAAATTCTAGAAACTCATCTTGAGCTTCATTTGAAGCTATTTTCAAGGAGTCACGAGCTATAAAGCTTATCAAATAGAGCAACAATTTCCTCCTACACATTTTTATTTTCTCTTTCTATTTTCTATATTTACATAATGAGAAGTGGGTGATTGATCTATTTTAAATATAAACACTATTTCTAATAACTTAATTGGAATATACTTGATATCATATCAATTCCTCTTACTATTATTTTTCACATATTGTGGAAGTGGATATTTGTTTTAGTTCCCTGTATTTTTGGAAGAGTCCCATATGCGGCCTGGATAGCATGGTTTCTTTTGTAAACCTGATCCATGTTTTGGATAACAGATTATTATATTTAAAATTCTTGGAGGGTAGTGATTTCTAAGTCGAGAGGATTAAGTCTCAGTTTGGGACTGAACCCATTATATTTATTTCGGCTGTACATTTTATTTTGTTTTGTTTGTTTGATTTATAAGCTTTAAAATTGAATCTATTTTAATCTATAAAAAACTAATAATATGTTATTTATTCCTAATTAGTGTTTATATAAGGTTTTATTAAGTAAATAAATAGAAAAGTTATAGTAGTTTTCAAAAACAATAAATGAGTTATATTTAATCTTTGAGAAATATGTTAAAAAGATAATACATTATATCGATATTACATGTTTCTTAACTAGGATGTTTTAAATTAATTGGTGAATTTTATTTAAACATATTTTAGACATAAATTTTTTGGGTACTTAATCCACCCCTCTTAAGTTACTAACTTGGACCAATATTTTTTATCAAATATATTTCAAAACATTTCAACTATGATTGTAGATGTGGTTTAAAGATCATAAATTTATTTCAATTATAAATTTCGGTCGTTAGATAGATAATAGAAATAAAGGTTAATATACTAACTGACCTCCCTTCTTTAATGAAAAAGCTATGATCAATGGAAAATAAAGATAAAAATGCATACAGAAATCATGAATTTTGAATTTTTTTTGCTATAGAGGATATTTATGAGTTTCCAAAGACTGAAAGAAGTATATGGGATTATTATGTTCCTATTTATTATACTAATAATAAAAAAACAATGAATTCCCTTTACTATACCTTAGTATTTGAGGAATTGAATAGAATATTATCTAGTAAAACTACCTATGAAGTTTGGGATACTTTAGTTACTTCACATGAAAGAACTGAAAATGTTAAAGACATGAGATTGAACACTTACATAAATATATATTATAGTTTTAATATAAAACCTGTTGATATAATTTTTGAGATGTACATTAGGTTCAATGATATAGTCATCAATATGAGCCCCTTAATAAATCCACTATATAAAAAAGATCAGATAATGAGACTACTGAGATCCCTTCGAGAGAGATGGAGAGGGACATCTGTGTCGATAAGGGAATACTATGACATTAGTAAGTTAAATTTCAAGAAATTTGTTGGGAAGTTGATGTTTTATGAAGAATATATTTAATTCAATCATGAATAATATATTGATCATAAGAGAATGTCATTAGCATTCATGTATAGTACATCAAAATAGAAAGAAAAGGAAAAAAGTACATTCCAAAAGATACAGAGATTAAGAATCGCTACCTGACTGTGATGAAGAAAGAGCCCATTTGGATTAAAGGTTTAAGAAGATTTATAGGAAGAAGAATTTCTTTAGTAATCCAAACGTCAAAGGAAATTATGACAACATAGAAACTTGGAAAAAAGAATGTAAAAGAGATGAAAACTCAAATGATATTACTTGTTATGAATGAAAGAGAAAAGGGAATATTAAGGATGACTGTCCAAATAATAAATACAAGAAAAATTATGAGGACAATGACATAAGATACAAGAAATCCATGAGAGTCTCATGGAGTGCCTCTGAGGAAAACTCCAGTGACAGATCATACACATGAAGAAAATATAAATAAATCTAACATGTTCTTTATGAAAAATGTTTATGAGGTACCTGTTATATCTCTAGTACTTAATTTTAATCACTCTAAAAATGAAAATGAAGATGAAATGACTAAATAAGTAATGTTTGAGTACTTCAACATGATTGAATACACATTTAATGAACTTAACGAAAAATAATAAATTCTGAAGAAATAGTATGCCTTGTCTGCATATATTAAATCTGATCTCACTATATAAAAAGAAAAGAATGATCAATTACTAAAAGAAAATAATGAACTAAAATTTTCAAAAGAGAAACATAAAAAGTTCCTAGAAAGTTTAAAACATTGTAGACAAACTGTAACTTATATTTTAGGAAAATAAATTGCTCCTAAATATGTTACTGCTCTCTGTTATCAACATAGACATAGAAGATTAATTAAGAGCACATTTGTTACTAGGTCCAAATATAAGAATTCAGCTTCCAGTTATTTCTCAAATCGATATATTAAAGTGTTTATTTCAAAATATTTTTAATATTCTTATAGGAAACCCATTAAGAAAATATGGGTTCCTATGGATTTATTCTCAAACATATCTTGAACCAATAGAATCTTGGTACCAAATTCATTTCGGGTAAAAATTTGGATTATAGGTAAGCTTCTTAAAGATATCCTTTAAAAATATATGGTACTAGGAAAAATTCTACTCTATACATATGATTGGAGACTAATCAATCTTTAAGAACGTCCTATATTTTTATGGTGTTCATGTTACCTTTGGTGATAATGATAAATGAAAATTTATTGGCCTTGGAAAAATTGGTAACACCAATTCAGTTTTAATTTCTAAAGTACTTTTTGATGATGGTATTAAATATAACTTGATTAGAATTTTTGAATTATGTGATGATGGTTTTCATGTGAATTTCAAAAACAATTAATTTAATGTTTTTAATTCTAAAAATTATTTTGTATTTATTGCTTTGATAAATGAGAATGTTTATTCTTTTAATCTTGATTGGTATATTTCTCAAAAACATTCCTCATTCAGTTTCTTTTATAATGAATCCTGGCTTCGGCATAGGTGGATAGGCCACTGTAACATTTAATCACTTAGAAATATTACTAAGGAAGGGTTAGTTAGGGATATAATAAAGCTTGAGTTCCCAAATAACATAGTTTTTAACCCCTATTAGAAAGGTAAACAACACAAGATTTATTTTAGATTAAATAAATAAGTTTTAAATTCTAAACCTGTTGAGATGCTTCACATGGAATTTTCATAACAACCATAGTTTCTAGTTTAAATTGGAATAACTATGTTTATGTACTTGTAGATCATATTTCTAGGTATACTTGGGTATTAATTTTTGCTCCCAAAATTGAAGCATGTTCTTATTTTTCCATGTATTCAAAATCTGTAGAAATCTAAAGTGGACTTAGTATTAACACCATAAAAAGTGACCATGATAGTGAGTTTAAAAATCAAGATATTAAATCAATTTTTATCACAAAATTGATATAATCATAACTTATATGCTCCTAGGAACCCTTAGTATAATGGAGTGGTAGAAATAATAAATTTAATACTTCAAGATATATATTGGAATATTCTTAATGAATTTGACATACTAGTCAAATTTTGGACAGAGGATATGAACACAAACTACTGTACAATAAACAGAGTTTTAATTAGAACTATCTTGAAGAATTGCCCTTATGAACTTCAGAATAATAGAAATCCAAAATTTATTTACTTTATATTTTTTGGTTGCAATGTCTTTTTTATTAACACTAAATATATTCCTGATAGTTTTACCTCTAAAAGTGATGAAGAAATTTTCCTTGGTTACTCAACCTCTAGTAAATTGTATAGGTTTTTAGTAAAGTAACAAAAATTATGGAAGAGTCTATTCAGGTCAAAATTGATGAGATAGATACACATGAGACTAAGGACATGAGGTTGATTTATAAATGTTGAACTTAAATTCCGAACCCTAGGATTTTGATGTGAAGCAAGATGAAATTGTTTACAGTTCTAAAGAACATCAATAGTCTGAACCTGAATCTATAGAAGACCCGGAGGTGACCAACCATTCTTTTTCTAGAGCTATTAGGACTCTTAAATAACAACCTTTAGATGTTTCTGTTGGAGACATAGATTAAGGTTCAAAAACTCGAGCTTCTCTTAAAAACTAGGTTAAACATCAAGCTTTCTTGTCACATATAGAACTTAGGAACATCAATGATTAAATTAATAATTAATTCTAGATAATGTGTATTCAAGAATAACTCAATAAATTTGAAATAAATAAAGTATAGAAACTTGTTGATAGACCCAAATAAACCTCAACTATAAGAACTAAATGGGTTTTTAGGAACAAGGTTGATGAATTTGGCATTATAGTATGTTATAAGGATAGAATATTTTTAGAAGAGTATAGTTAAGAAGAAGGTATAAACTATGAAGATACCTTTTCACCTCTATCTAAGCATGAATCCATTAAAATACTTCTTGCCTATGCAGAAAATATAGATTTCAAACTATATCAAATAGATGTCAAAATTGAATTCTTAAATGGGTATATAGGTGGGGATTTTTTTGTTGAAAACCCCATGGATTTCAAAATCATCAATTTACAAATTGATATTTCAAATTAAAAAATATTTATATTTTTTGAAACAAGTTCCTATATCTTAGTATGACAGGCTCAACCCTATTATTAATTTAGAAAAAGATTTCAAAATGTATACCTGATCCTACCCTTTTTATAACAATAATTTCCAAATATGTTTTAGTTGTCCAAATTTATTTAGATGATATTATTCTTGGATATTCTAAAAATTATTTATGTACTAAATTATCAGAAATTATGTAAAATGAGTTTGAAACGAGTTTAATGGGGGAACTTAAATTTTTTTTCATATTTTTTAAAATAAATAATGAATTAATTTAAACCAAAGTAAATATAATAAATATATTTTAAAATGATTTAGTTTCGATAGAAATAAGAGTAGTTATAATCCAATGACTACCTCCTATAATATGGATCTTGAGAAAGTTTGATAATTAGTGGATTGAACTAGTTAAGTAGGTATAATTAGAATTCTTCCGTACTTAAATAATAATCGACCTGATAGTTTGTTTAGTGTGTGTATATGTGCTCGTTATCAAGAAAAAAACAATATATTCAAAGTTGGTTGCTATTTTTTTTGAATACCTCAAATATACAACCAATTTAAGACTATCCTATCTAAGAACAAAATAATTTAACCTAGTTAGTTATTTGGATAATATATTTTTTGGTTTCAAGTTAGATAGAAAAACCAATTCTGGGAAATGTCATATTTTGGGAAAGTCTCCATTTTCTTGGTGTTGTACAAAACAAAATTTTGTTACACTATCTATTTTTGAATCTGATATAAAGCTACTTGTAGTTATTGTGCTCAAATTTTTTAGATGAAACACACATGACTAGACTATGAATATCAATTATGACATGTACCTATAAGTTGTGACAACAAATGTTCTATAAACATATTTAAAAACCCTCTATCTCACCCTAGAACCAAAAAAATTGATGCAAAAAATCACTTTTTGAGAGATCATTTCCAAAAGGGTGATATAAATTTTGAATACATTTTTACTAAATATCAGCTTGCTGATATTTTCACTAAGACATTGAATTATGAGAGAATTAACTACATCAAACATGAACAAGACATGCTAAATTTTAGTTAAGATTAATTTTTTGGGACTCACAGTTGCGTTTAATTATAGTTGAGTTTCCCCACTGTTGATTTTACCCATCATTGAGTTTATCCACCATTGAGTTTACCCACCATTGAATTTTCTCACCGTTGATTTTTCTCACCATTTGAATTTTTCTGATAATTGGAAGTTTTCTCACTATTGGAAGTTTCCTCACTGTTGAGTTTTTACTCACTATAATATTTTTAATCACTGTTGACATTTATCGACCATTCAAGTCCCTTTTTTCCATTTGTCAAAATTTCATTGATCTATGTTTAGTTTGTAGTTATTGTTTTGGTTCTCATATTATTTATTTATTTATATAAATAATTCTTTATTAGATTCAAATTTTATCCCATGTTTTTATTTTGATTTTATAAATCCCTAAAACCCTAAATGATATAAATGTGGAATTGTTCTAATCCCAAAACAAACTACCCTATTTCCTTTTTTCACTTGAATCATGTTGTAACACTTTCTCTCCCAACCATCGACCTACTCTTATATTTACCTGAGATTGCCAAGAACTCCATGGTTAGAGTGAAGTGAGATTTAGAGTCTTATCTGGATGATTGGAGTCCTTCTAAGAAGTAGAAAGGTGAATTGATATACTCATTATTTTGATCCTGTGAATACAATGCTTGAGAAAAGGGTTGTAGAACCTGAAAATAAAGTTCAATCTAAGTGGTTTCTACCCAGAAAACCATTAGTTTTGAATGTGTTTTAGATCCAAGGATAGATGGAATGGTTTTTTTCTGACAAGATACATTTTTTATTCTAGGTTGTTGAATATGTTTTATCAGTTCATGGAATTCCGTAGGGAGGAAAATAATGATTGGGTAAGAGGTAGAGTCAATGGCTGTAAAGTATTTTTTATTCATTTCAGTCAGCTTTCTCTTTGGAGGTTCCTCATGAAGTAAATAAAAAATATTATCAAGGATACATTTCAGATGATGATGACATGTTTGTTTAAAAATATTATTTTAATGAGTTAAGAGGTGATAGAAATAGTGAGAAGGTTAGTTTCCTCTGGTCTAGATAGAGAATACAGTTTTCTTTTCATGTTTATCTAGCATATGTTGTGTCCAAGAAAATACGAATTTACTACAATGAGGTATCAGGATGTTTATATTATTTTCTAATGAAAATTGGAGGGAAGATTAACTTATGTAGATACTTAATGCTTCACATGACAGAGATGTGAAATCTTTCATATATATCTAATTTCTTAATCTAACCAAATATTCTTCTGGCCATGATAATGGGAAAAGTATTGTTCAATGAATGTGAATAAATCGTATTAAACTATGAAGGTTTCTATATCACTAGGTTTATTTTAAAATAATTAAAATCAATTGGAATCCTTGGAAAAAATAATGTGTTGATTATAGTGAGAGGCTATATGATGAATTTAATCCAGTGGATCACCCTTCAAGACCAAAGGACCTCGTAGAGCCTAGCTTAAAGCCAGCTTAGGTTGATAAATATTTTGATGATGTAGAAGAGAATTTTGCTGCCTATAGTGATAAATAAATTGAATTTTCTATGGAAGAAGTAGTGAATCAAATTTACCTTAGAGTTCTCCTACATTATCTTTTGGTGCTACAAGTCCACCAAGATCTCTTTATGTCATAGAGAAACTCTTAAAATAAGGTAGTGACAATGAGGAAACATAAATTCTTAGTATAAAAAATTTGAAAATTTGTTTTAATACTTCTATAGAAAATTGGGAAAATGGTGACGAGGATGAATAAAATGAAGAATAAAATGAGGAAGATAGAAATGGATATGGATATGGAAGTGATAGTGATGGAGTTTCTGATAGTCCTAGTATATTCATTAGAGTTGAGGGTGTGGAAATGACTCATACACTTGTCCCTTCTTTTGGAGTATCTATTAATAGATTTGAAGAGAATTCTATATTTGTTCAAGGTGTTGATAGAAAAATTGGAGAAGAAAATGTATGATAATTGAGGGGGAGAAATCCATGAGTCTGTAAATTCATCCATTTGACACAAATACTGGTGGATACATTAGAGTTTCAGTTGATGTTGTTCACAAAGATGTTGTTTAATATGTTGTGGATCATCCAGTTTTATGTAGATGTAAGTAGAGTCTACTATTGTTGATAATTTAGTGGTTGTGTAGAGTTTAATTGAGAAGTTGAGTGTTTTATGTACTATGGGTGTTTCTATAGTTTCTAGTTATGAAGTTGCAAAATCTCTTGATATGTATTCAATTGGGTGGATGGATCCCATGTATGAGGAATGGGTTATGTTTTTTTTGATATGGTTGGCAGTCTACCAAATAATGCCGGACCTCCTAAGGGATCACTGGTTAACCATATTGATGCTATAGGTCAATTAGAGATGTTTTCTTCTAATGAACCCACAAGTTCTAAGAATACTGAAACCTTATCTATCCTTATTGTTCATGTAGTCCTAGTTGACGTTATCATAATCAGTGAAATGGATTCTTTCAGATAAAATATTCTTTTAGTTGTTTTTGTTGTTTTTGAAGAACCATCCTTCCTTGGTTATGAAGATCATTGACAAAGATTCTCATCATTATTTGGACATTGTCATTTATTATATTCATACCAAGATGATGCTCTATGTTTGAGAAGTGGGAGTATAAAGTAGGAGGTTAGAAAGTGATATTGAAGCTATGAGAGCCTTAGTTGAGAAGATGAGATACTCTTTTGCAAACGCTATGGAATCTTTTCAAGAAATAATATAAAATATTTCATTAGTGGATTTTTCATATCATGAACCTCATCCTACTTCTATTGATGTTGAAATGATTAGATCTAGTTTGATAGAAAAGAGATTCTATATACTTGAAGTGACGTTCTTGACCTACCTTAAGAGAAAATAGGCTAAAATTAGTCATAACAGTTACCATGTTTATATGATGGTTAGGGAGTTTATGAAAGACATGATGTATGTCTAAGATACTACCACAAAATCTATTAAGTATTATTTTTCTATAATATTTACTAAGCAATAGATATATTCACATTTTAGGTTCTTGGATGCGAATATGAGGATGGATCTTATTACCCAAGAATTTAAAGAGAAAGTGAATCTGTTAATGGTTATGACTCCTATGTTAAATATTTTTAATTTAGAGAAGAAATATTTTTTCAATTTAATGGAGAGAGGTGGGAATATCATTATGGATTTCATTAATATAATGAATCAATTTCTTCATGCATCTAGAACTAATTTATTGGCTTAGGATTCTATTCCGATTATTTCTCATCTAAATCCTCTAGCTACTAATATAGTGTTTCTTTGGCCCGGTATCACCAGAGAACTGTATGCTTCTCTACCATCCTATTTCGATCCTTTTTCTATATCTCTCTTAGGTATGTAGTTCAGCACTTCAGGCCAATCATCATTTGAGAGTCTCCCTCTCTTAATAATGTTCCTACCACTGTTCCTATAGTTTCTTCAACTTCACATGTTAATCCTTCTACTTCGAACAAAGGGAAAGATGAATCACTATTGATTCCTTCAACCCAACCCAAGTATCATTGAATTTGGATTTTTTTTTCCTTTTATGGGATTCTTTGTTTATCTTCTTATCACGTTTGGTATTACTTTCATTGGATTAACTTATTAGAAACTATCTTAATCATATTATTTTATATTAAATTTACTATTTTTTTCTTTTTGATAATCCAAATATAGGGTAAAGATTATATGAAATTTACTTTCATTTATTTTCCTTTTTCAATTTATGTTTATCTGATGTATTTATTTTAAATATTTGTCATTTATTGTTATCTATCTAATTTCTATTGATATCCTTCCTTTGATACCATGTGTATCTTCCTTTCCTTTGATACTATAATTTTTAAAATGACATGATTTATGATCGTAATAAAGTAAGATATTGTTAGAAATCTTTTTTTATGATAAAAAATCATGTTTATTATGATATTAATGAGTATTATGTTTTATGGTATAATTTTACATTATAAGAAAGATTGGATAAATTCGGTTATGTATGACTCACCATTTAGGTTTAGTGACCAAAAAAATGACTCGCGATTGAGGAAGACTCACTATTAGGGTAAAAATATGGTTAAGTATGAGAAATAATCCCTTCCAGGGATGTCTCACCACTAGAATGAAAATTTGACAATGTACTGGAAAAACCTACCATCAGCTATGTGTCACCATTGAAACTGAAATTTGAAAAAGTATTAAAAACACCAACCACCAAAGAAGAGTTACCATTGAAGATGAACATCCACCACTTGACATGAGTTACCATTGATATGAACTATCACCAGAATCAAGATTTTACATATTGTTGAGATGATCTTCCACTGAAACGATTCAATGTTAGTATGTCCCACCACCAGCTTAAGATAGCATTAAGATGACTCACTGCTAGTGTTGTGTCACCGTTCAAAGGAGTCACCTCCACAATTAATATATATTTCGAGTTAAATATTAATAATGGATATATTATCAAATCTAATGCTGTGACTTATTTTAATGATTGTTCATAAATGTTTTATAGAATTAAATTAAAGTGCATGTTTGTTTTTCAGTATGAGGTGCAGAAGATCCAGATGATTCATCATGCATTCAGTTATTATATGAAGTTGTAGAATCCCTCATGGGGACATGTGTGTATGAGGACATGAATTTTACAAACACACCATGATCTTGATCTGATCATTGTAAGATCAAAATATGATTTTTGTTCCTTATAAGAATCAACCTTACTAGTGATCAACAATGAATGAAGTAGATAACATCGAACTGTCAATTCCTTTCTACAGTCAGAAAAAGAATGATTTTATTACACTCTATTCTACTGAAAATTTTAAAAACATTACTCGAAGTTAATTTCAAGCTACTATAATTGAGTCACAAGCTACACAACTTATCATATAGAGTAGCATTTTCCTCCAACACATTTTTATTTTATCTTCTTGTTTATTGTGTTTAAAATTTGAGCATCATGTGCTTACTCTGTTTTAAACACAAACTATCTCATGTACCATAACAGGAAGATACTTGACATCTTGTCAACTGCACTTAATCATGCTTCCCACATGTTGCGGAAGAGGTCCTTGTGCAGCCTACATTTGTTTTAGTTCCCACAGTTATGGTGTAAGAGGTCCTTATGTGTCCTGGATAGCTTGTTTATTATTGTAAAACCAATCCAGGATGTTGATCATAGATTATTTTATAGAATATTCATGGAAGCAAGAAATTTTTAAGTTGAGAGGATTAAGAAGGGGATTAATAATTAACTTCTTGTATTTATTTCTATAGTATGTTATGTTTTTTATTTCTAATATTTAAAATTGAATATGTTTTTAATTCAAAAAAACACTAATACTCTGATAGTTAGACTTAATTAGTGTTTATATATGGTTTTGATTAAGTAAATAGATTTCAAAAGTTAATTTAGTTCTCAAAATTGTTTTAATTGAGACTTAATCAATCTGTGAGAAAGATGTCAAAAGATTAGAACTTATTTCGATACTATATTTTAATAAACTAGGCCATTTTAAATTAGTTGTGGGATTTTATTCAAACATGTTTTAGTCATAAATTTTATTGGGAATTAAATTTACCCCCATTTTAAGTTAGTCACTTAGACTAACACATAGTGGTATGGGCGTGTTAAAATTCTCCCCACAATGACACTTTCTTCCCACATAAAGATATTGAAAACTGAAGATGTAATGAAAAGATAAATCTTTACTTCTAAACATACGAGGAAAGAAATTATGAGAAAACAAAAGAAGATCATTCAAAAAGGAAACAAAATTCAAACCACTATTCATTAAAACCTATGGAAGAATACATAAGCATTGTCAAATAACACCAAGTATAACCCAAATCAGAACCATCCAACTCAAAGACCATAGTGAATAGAAACCAAGGAAATAGTACCCCAATATTAAAGGATCATCTAAAATAGTGAGATAATAGATAAAGAGACATCCAGAAGAAAAAAAGGTCACCCAAAACACCCCAATATAACTAAAACATCCAAGGAAACCACAGATTACATATGTTAAAACAACTTATTAAGAAACCAACTCAAACTCTTCATGGAAACATAACCTAAAGTCCATTATAAAGACACTAAAACCAAGGTGTAACACCCCATGCTTCCACAGTATTCTTCGCTTTGAATAATACAGTAGCATGTGTTTTATGCAACTTCGAGTTCTAACACACACCACAACCAATCAAATTAGCCGTTATGAATAGTAATACCAAATTTTTGAAATTTTATACATTTTATCATTCAAAATGGACTTCATTTTTGGATTCGGAATATTGAAATTATCTCTGGGTAAATTTTTGGTACTTTTCTGATAACTTTTATATTTTGATGAATAGTGAAAATTACTAAATTTTAATTAAAAACAAATTTTTTAATCAAAATAATTAATAGTGATAAATTATGAATTTGAGTGGTTTTAAAGTATATTTAGAATATATTTTTACCATTTAATATAATGTTGGTCATTGGACATAATTTCACAATTAAACCGGACAAAAACAAGTGTCAATCTTTTGATAGTTATTATATCTTAAAAACATGCTTTTTGTTTTGACAGCGGGAATTAATTTTAAATTAATTTATGCCACATCTATGTTTTGAATTTGGAAAAATGGATTCCATATTTGGAATCAGGATTTCAAAATTTTATAAATAGGTAACTTTTATTTTTAAACATTTTGAATAATTACTTCGGTAAATATTTTATTTATCATGGTTAAAGGGTATGTCCGGTAAATAAGGGTTAAAAAATAATATTATAATAATAATAATAAATTACCCTAAAACATGTCCTAACCTTATTGTTGGATACATGTACGACCATGGGCATCTTTGGGTCAATTTTGGGACCCCATGGAGTCACTTGTAGGTGATAGGGACACTATATATTAATTATGATAAAGTGAAAACAAAAATGACATAAGCTTATATCTTTTAGAAAAACAATTTTTACATAGAGATATATATGTTATATTTTTTATTATAAATATTCATTAGAATCATAAAACTATTTACTACATAATTTTATTTTATTTATAATTTTTAGACACTGAAAAAGTAAAAATATATATGACACAATAATGATGCAGTATTTTCCTTATTAATGAAAGAATCAAATAATTGATATTATAAATGTTAAAATAAATATAATTTGAATGTTTTGATGACATACACGAATTTTATTGGTTAATATGACATTTAAGGATTGCATAAATGAATTTTTTTCAAATTAATAAAGTTGTTAAGACTTTAACAAAAATCAATTATTGAGTAGTGTCAAAATTGACATAAATGAGTTTTTAAAACAAATATTATATTATTAATTTATATTATATTCTTAATAATCCATGGTTCGGCCAAGAGACTTATACCATTATATTTTTATCATTAATGTACCACTTGGAGGTCTATTGGAGGTATATAGTAAATTTATTAACTACATAATATAAAAATACAAAGTTACATGGTAAGTGTCAAACTGATTAACTAAGAGTTAAAACTAAAAGATAAGGTCAATATAATGACCCAAACCTATCTAAATTATATTGGTTGAGTGGTTTTCGACCAATAACAACCTTAAACTTTAAATAATATACTTTGGAGCCATTATAGACCGAATATGAATTTATTATAAAATAATATTTCTAGATTTTCCTAAAGAGGCCCTCCTCCCCCTTATAAAAGGACACCACTTCTAACCAATTCCTCACACCTCTCAAGCCTTTTGGCTCATCCAACCTCTACCCAGTTAATCTCCCTACATCCTTAGCCTCCTCTTAGATGCCTTATTTTAGGCAGAAGGCGCTTCAAGAGTCCTTTTTGGTTTAAACCAAAGGGAGTTACCCAAATTAAAGGTAACGATCTCTCTAGGATTCTTTTCTTTTCTTTTACATCTCCAACCCCTAAACTCTTCTTATTATTTTCTTTTGTAACAAAACCAGTATACTAAATATACTAGGATATTTTTATTATAAGTATTAGAACTATAATTACACACACATCCATCTAATGGGTGAAGAACATAATGTTTCTGTGGATGGCAATCAAACGCCTCACGAAGCGATGATTGTTCAATTATCTCCTACCACCTCTCATGGTGGCCATTATGATGACACTATAATTAAATATGATATTTATGATATTTATTTTAAATATAATCTCTTGTAATTCTATTTTATATCATACCATTATTATTTTCATGCTATATATATATACGATAATTTCATTTGAGGAAGTGCGGACTACCGCCCCCTCAAAGTGATATGACTCGTTCATACCATACATGGAACGTATAAAGGATGGTGATTAATGAACTTAAGTAACACATATAAGATATTATATTATACTGGAATAATTATATACCTATGTATCATTTGGTTTTGATTCCTTTTAAAATGAAAAATGAAATGGAAGTAGCGTTCGTGCGTACGTACAGATTACCATCTCCACGAACACGATGAGATTCATTTCCCCATCATATCCATTCAAGAATAATTATAGTTTTATGATTAAAATTAATATTTAAGGACTTGATATTATTCTGGATATGAATAAGATACAACATATGAATAACAAACACGACTTACGTAACGAAGCATATAAAGGAAAACGAATCAGTTAACACCCGAAAAAATGATAAAACTAAAATATTATTAACAAAGCAATATTAAAAGATCATAAATTATATCATATTTATGTATATGATTACTTTATAATTTAATAAAAATTATTTAACTATAATACAGGATTTTAACCTACCCTCGACCAAGGAAAAGTACAAGGTAAGGGGTTTTCATCTCACTCCTTATTCCCATGAGATTCATGCCATATTACCACTATTACCATTTGTGTGGTGTATGTACTTCCCATAATTGTATTCTTTGTGTAATAAAATTTAATTTAGGTGTATTTACATAATCATTGTATGATACCTCTTTCATGGGGTGTATGTTTCGCAAGTTACCGAATTGGTAAGGGTTAATTCCTCAATCTCATTATTATCCGAGATTGTTTATGTGTAAGTATTTACTGGGAAATTTTTATCATCCTTGTCCATTTTTCTTAAAAATGATTTAAAAATGAATATTTTATGTATTTTTGAAAGGTAATCTTTATGAATATGATAATTTTAAATGTTTTAAAGATTTATCTTTCTATATCTTTTAAATTACTGTCCATGTTTTTAAAATGATTTTAAGGATTTATTTATATGGACATGAATGTTTTGAAATGATAATTCTTTTCAAAAGTATCAAAGTGGTATGGGAAACTTTGATTCAAAAACCACTTTTAAATTAGTTCCTTTATAAATGTGTGACTTTTAAATGATTTTACAAAAAATATATTTCTCTCAAAACGTTTTACTCATCATTTTCATCTATGTCAACATCCTTTGAAGGATTTTATGCTTATTTGATGTTGATTCATTATGATACAAAACTTCCATATTTTATTGAAGTTTTTGTGATACGTTTTATTGTGGATGTGTTATTTTTACACCATTCATGGTTTATAGGGAAAGTATTGACATTTCGTATGCCAATTTTAATACAAATGTTTACCTTATGTTTAAACCTATTCATATGGGGAATGCATTGGACTTAGTAAGTGATAGGTGGAGCCCACTATAGCTCCTCGATGCATCGGTAGGTCTCATGAGACAAACTAGTGTCTTGGCACGAGGCCTTGACAAAATATTATTTGTATTCTTGGCACGAGGCCTTGGCTATGTGGTTATGATAGTCTAGCATTACGCATTCTGTCATTATAAAAGTGGTTATTGATATTGCCTGTGATTATTCAATTAGTGTAATATCCATGTGAATAAGTAAATGGCATTATTTCATTTCATTTTTTCTATATTATGCTGAAGTTCATGTTTAAAAAGTTTTTGTTTTAGTTATACGTTCCCTTAAATGTTTACGCTTATTTATGAAAGTTTCCACTGTATTTTTATCCTTACTGAGCATCTGAGCTCACCCCTCTCTATGTTTTATTTTTCCAAGGATTCCAAGATTTGTATTGTGATTGATATACAGGGTTAAGACAATAGAATAATGGCATTCACAAAGGATTATTTATGTTCTTTTTTATGTTATGAAGTGTAATTTAACATTCATGTATGTAATCTATTTTACAAGACTGCTAAACTGATCGGTTCTTCGGGACTTGATTCCTTGTAATCATGCCAATGTTATGTAATAATGCACCGAATCTGGGTAATTGGGGTCGGGGAGTTATAGTTTGTATCATAGGAATTTTAGAAATAACCTTGAAAGCTATATTTAGATAATCTCTGATTAGAGCACATATCCCTAAGATAGACTTTGAGGATTAATAGAGAAGAACTTCCTAGAATTTTGATATTATAGAGATTTTTTGAGTTTTCTGAGCAATACATCCATGTATGGATATGAGCTGGTAGAGGAGGCTCTAGCACAGATGTACCTAGGGTAAAACCCGAAAACATCGCTTTGAGCTAGACTCGAACAAGAACTGGTGCATGAAAACGAGCCTTGCTGCACTCTTGGTTACGACACTCCTGGGGGATATGCTTAGGATAATTCTCATTTTCTTTACGAACCATTATGAAGGGTTTATGAGTATATACTTCCTCAAAGAAAACATTTTTATGATTATGGATTATATGCATAAACTGTTCAATTTTCGTTAAGTGTTTTACAAGTATGGAATTATGTATTTTGATTAATAAACTGATCTAGTTTATGCCATTATTAAGAAATGGTTCCGAGTAGAAGGAATGAGAACACCAGCAATACGCATGATCCAAAGAGTAAGAAAGATCATATATTTCATGGTATTAAGCCAGAATTTAGAAGGGAAATTGTAACGCCCCGACCCTAGTTACCCCGAGTCGGTGCATTATTTTAATACATTGGAATGATTACAAGGAATCAAGTCCCGAAGGACCGATCCGTTTTTCAGTCTTGGAAAAATAGATCACATACATGAATGTTACATTTGCACTTTATGACGTACAAAACAACATAAATAATCTTTATGAATGCCATTATTCCCTTGTATTAACCCCGCATATCAATCACATTAAACTTCTTGGAATCCTGGGAAAAATAAAACATAGAAAGGGGTGAGCTCAAATGCTCAGTAAGGGTAAGCAATACAGCAGAAACTTTCAAAAATAAGCATAAACATTTAAGGAAATGTATAAAACTAAAACAAAAGCCTTTTAAACTTGAATTTCAACATAATATGGTAGAAATAAAATGAAATAATGCCATTTACTTATTCACATGGATATTATACTAATCGAATAATCACATGCAATATCACTAACCACTTTCATAACGATGGAATGCATGATGTCGAACTTTAATTTCTATGTTGAGGCCTCGTGCCAAGACATAAGGGATAACTATAACCGGAACCCAACCCGGAGAGCCTCTGTAACCAGACTCTATCCCGGAGTGCCTCTAATAACTGGACACCAACCCGGAGTTCCTCTAATAACCGGACACCAACCCGGAGTGCCTCTAATAACCGGACACCAACCCGGAGTGCCTCTAATAACCGGACACCAACCCGGAGTGCCTCTAATAACCGAACACCAACCCAGAGGGCTTACTTTTACCGGTCTCCAACCCGGAACATAATATTCCAACACATTCATCTTAAGAATTGGATGAAATATAACATAAACATTCATATTAAAACTAACATACAAAATGTTAAAACTTTAATCATAAACCATTAATGGCATAAAAATAACTCATCCAAAGTAAAAAATATCACAAAACCTTAAATAAAGTATGGATGATTTGTATCATAATAAATCAACTAGAAACAAGTTTAAAATTTATCAAAGGATGTTGACATAGATGAAATCAATACTATTTGAGAGAAATATATCTTTTTTTGAAATCATTTAAAAGTCCCATAATTATAGAGAAAACATTTACTTTGAAAATATCTTTATAAGATTGTGAAGGAAGTTTCAAAGGTGTAATAATGGCGGAAAATAACCGCACCTGTCGTATAAGTTAAAAAAAGACATTCTTACCTTAATTTTGTCAAAATGTTAAAAAGGACCTTGTTTGGAAAACGACAGAAAGATTCCTTTATAAACCTCTTATAAAAAGTCAAACAAGGGTATAAATGTCTTTAAGATATATTCTTGTAAATAGTAAAAAATGTTTTTAAATAAATTTTAAGAAACATGGATGTGGATGATAAAGAGATCCCAGTAGATTATTACGTATATACAACCTCGGATAATGACGAGATTGCGAAATAAACCCTTACCAATTTTTTAACTTACGAAATGTACAACCCATGAAAGAGGTATCATACAATGAATATGTAAATACACATAAATTAAAGTGCATTACACAAAGAATATAATTATGGGCAGTACATACACCACAAAAAATGTAATGGTGGCAATATGGCATGAATCTCATGGGAATAAGGAGTGAGATGAAAACCCCTTACCTTGCACTTTCCTTTAGTCAAGGGTACGTTTAACCTCATGTACGAAGATCGTAATATGTTATTAAATTATACCACAACCATATTAATATTTATGATATCATATATGATTCATTTATTACTTTATATTACCCATTTAATAATAATTTCCATGTTAAGTTAACATTTCGGGTAATAATCACTTTCTTTATTGTACGTGTTTTAACTTGTCACTCTTGGTTGTATCACTTAGATCATGATTTAAATACATCCAGAATATAAAACATGATTAATATATAATATATATTTAGAATATAAATATGTATAATAGACATATATATGAAATGTAAAACACCGTTTATGGAGACGGTAGTCCGTACGTACGTATAAATGTTTTTTCTGTTTTCATATAGTATTGAACGGAAGTAAGTGAATAAGATAAATGTAAGTACATAAATCCTTATATATATATATATATATATATATATATATATATATATATCTACAGTAGCATTATTATGTCATATATTACACACTTATTAGTAATATATATTTTTATAATCGTCGATGAATGGTGAACTTGGAAATGAATCTTATCGCGTCGTGGAGACGGTAATCTGTACGTACGCACGAGCGAAAATATCATTCTTTTGATATTAAAATAATATATAATTGGATGGTATATCATATATACAGAATCATTATCATGTTATATTTATTATTTACATGAATTACAAATCATTATTATATCCATCCAAATAATAATATATTGAAAAACAATTACACCACGACGTGAAGACGGTATGCTGTACGTACGCACGTATGGTAACATGTCACTCAAAGGATGGATAGAATACTGAATATGGTTATACCATATTTATAGTAATATTACAGTATATAGGAGATACTAGATTCATTATTTTAGAATGTTAATATCAAAGAAAGAAGGAGTGGAAGAAGAAAGGAACTTGAAAAAGGGTGGTGAAATCATTACCTCTTCTTCGGGTTCTTCCTTTTGATTTGATCAAAAGTGCTCATTGGGATGGATTTATGACTAAAGGAAGGCCTCTAGGATGAAGTGAAAGAAGTTAAGAGAGTATTTGGGTAGGGGTTGGCTGAACCAAAAGGCTTTGAAGGTGTGAATTAATGAAAAGGGTGAGTGTCCTTTTATAAGAGGGGTGAGGGGCACCTTTGGAAAAGATAGAAATATTATTTTATAATAAATTCATATTCGGTTTATAATGGCTCCAATGTGGATTATTTAAAGGATAAGGTGGGAATGGGTCGAAAACTAATCAACCAATAGAATTTATACAGGTTTGGGTCATCATATTAACCTTATCTTTTAGTTTTAACACTTAGTTAATTAGTTTGACACTTACCATGTCACTTTGTAATTTTATATTATATAGTTAATAAACTTACAATATACATCCAAGAGACCCCCAAGTGATCCATTAATGATACAGCTATCATGATATAAGTCTCTTGGCCAAACCTTATATTTTTAGTAATTTAATATCAATTAATAATATAATATATTTTTTAAAAACTCTTTTTTGTCAATTTTGACACTATTCAATAATTGACTTTTGTAAAAATCATAACAGAATGATTACTTCGAAAAAAAGTTAATTAAATCAATCCTAATATGTCATATTATCCTAGAAAATTAGTGTAATTAATTAAAAGTCTCAAATTATATTTATTTGGGTATTTATAATATCAATTATTTTAATTTTTCACTACTATGGTAATTACTGCATCATCATTGTGTCATAAATAAATAAAATAATTTAATGTCTAAAAATTATAAATAAAGTACCATTATGTAGGCAATCGTTTTATCTTTCTAATGAATATTTATAGTTGAAAATCCAACAAATATAACCCTATGTAAAAATTGTTTTTCTAAAAGATATATGTTTCACTATGGGAAAAATGGTTAATAGCGACGGGAATTATTCCCATCGCAAATACCGTTCGCAAAGGGGTATTTGCGACGGGCAACTATTCCCGTCACAAATACCTTGTTATTTGCGACGGGTTTTTTTTACCCGTCGCAAATGGTTTGGCGCGAAATGCACGTCAAACCGCGCGAAGTTTATTTGCGACAGGGTTCTATCCCCGTCGCAAATAACCGGTGGCGGTAAAAGACTATTTGCGACGGGGCTGCAGCCCCGTCACAAATAACCGTTTTAATGCTGCCCATAATTAAATGTGGTCAGGGTTATTTGCGACGGACTTCTATCCCTGTCGCAAATAATCGGCGGCGGTTAAAGACTATTTGCGACGGGGCCCGTCGCAAATAACCGTTTTAATGCCGCTAATAATTAAATGCGGTTAGGGTTATTTGTGACGGGCCCCGTCGCAAATACCGTTATTTGCGATGGCCAACCCGTCATAAAAAAAAACCCGTCGCAATTAATCCAACCTATAAATACTGCCAACCATTACAAATTCCTTACTCTCAACTCTCAAGTGTTCCAATTTTTTCACTCTAAGTCTTTTACGAATTTCAGTTGTAATTTTTTTTTCCGACTTCGAGGATTCAGTTGGCGGTGTTCTACAATTACAGTGGCTCGACATTGACATCAAGTTTAAGGTTTTTATCTGAATTTTAATTTAATATTTATTTTATTTTTTGTATTTATTTAGTTTAAATTTTTAGATTTTTTTTTAATTTCTAATTAGAAATAATTATGAATAAGTATTAATAATTAATAGTAATTAGAGACAATTAAACACTAATTAATTTAAAATAGTTAGCTGTAATTACAATTAATTAGCAGTAATTTCCAATAATTAGTAATAATTTCCAATAATTAGTAATAATTTCCAATAATTAGTAATAATTACCAATAATTAGTAATAATAACCAATAATTAGTAATAAATAGTAATAATTAGGAATAATTACCAATAATTAGGAATAATTAGTAATAATTACCAATAATTAGGAATAATTAGTAATAATTTCCAATAATTAGTTATAATTACCAATAATTATCCACAATTAGTAATAATTACAAATAATTACCAATAATTAGTAATAATTAGTAATAATTATCACTAGTTACCAATAATTGGTAATAATTATCACTAGTAACCAATAATTAGTCATAATTAGTAATAATTACCAATAATTATTCATAATTAGAAATAATTATCAATAATTACCAATAATTAGTAATAATTAATAATAATTACCAATAATTAGTAATAATTAGTAATAATTATCAATAATTAGTAATAAATAGTAAAAATTACCAATAATTACCAATAATTACCAATAATTAGTAATAATTAGTAATAATTATCAATAATTATTAATAATTATCAATAATTACCAATAATTACCATTAATTTTCAATAATTAGTAATAATTACCAATAATTACCAATAATTTCCAATAATTAGTAATAATTACCAGTAATTTGTAACAAATAGTAATAACTAGGAATAATTACCAATAATTAGGAATAATTAGTAACAATTAGTAATAATTACCAATAATTAGGAATAATTAGTAATAATTACCAATAATTAGTAATAATTATCAATAATTACAAATAATTAGTAATAATTACCAATAATTATCCATAATTAGTAATAATTAGCAATAATTACCAATAATTAGTAATAATTGGTAATAATTATAACTAATTACCAATAATTAGTAATAATTAGTAATAATTACCCATAATTATTAATAATTAGAAATAATTTACCAATAATTACCAATAATTAGTAATAATTAATAATAATTACCCATAATTAGTAATAATTACCAATAATTAGTAATAATTACCAATAATTAGTAATAATTAGAAATAATTACCAATAATTACCATTAATTAGAAATAATTACCAATAATTACCATTAATTAGTAATAATTACCAATAATTACCATTAATTATCAATAATTACCAATAATTACCAATAATTAGTAATAATTCGTAATAATTACCAATAATTAGTAATAATTAATAATAATTACCAATAATTACCAATAATTAGTAATAATTGCCAAAAATTAGTAATAATTACAAATAATTAGTAATAAATAGTAATAATTAGTAATAATTACCAATAATTCAGAATAATTAGTAATAATTACCAATAATTACCAACAATTAGAAATAATTAGAAATAATTACCAATAATTACCAATAATTACCATTAATTAGTAATAATTGGTAATAATTATCACTAATTACCAATAATTAGTAATAATTAGTAATAATTACCAATAATTAGTAATAATTACCAATAATTCGTAATAATTAGTAATAATTAGTAATAACTACCAATAATTACCAATAATTGCCAGTAATTACCAATAATTACCAATAATTACCAATAATTAGTAATAATTACCAATAATTAGTAATAATTACCAATAATTACCAATAATTAAGAATAATTACCAATAATTAGGAATAATAAAATTATTATATTATTATTATATTTAATTATTAATATTAAAATAATACAATTTTCTATATTATATACAATTCTCTTTTCATCTGTGTGTTTTTTGTCTCCACATGTAATATTTGCATTCTTTTTCAAAATTATCAACCTACTCACCAATGGAGAGGTGAAAGTGAATGCAAATATTACATGTGGAGACAGAATGTTAAACACACAGATGAAAGGAGAATTGTATATAATATAGAAAATTATATTATTTTAATATTAATAATAAAATATACTAATAATGTAATAATGTTATTATTATATAATTAATATTTATGAAAATATAATATTAGTATTATTAAAATAATAAAAAATTTATATAATATTAAAATTATCAATATTTGTAACAGGTTTTACTTTATTATCAACATATTCAATTCTTAAATGGTCAATTTTTAGGTCTATCTCAATAAAAAGTTTGCGTCAGTCGTGTATGATGTAAACTCTATAATTATCCTTGCTTGAGTGTTTTTTCTAACAAATTATTCAAAACCAGTAATGCTTTTATATTTTATAGTAAAATATGGAACAACGTGGTCGTCAACAGTCATTATTAGATGACCGCATATGGATAAATCAACGTAGAAATCCAAACGGTTCTGGTTTAAATCCAGTATATATAGAGGGTGTGGAGACTTTTTTATCATTTGCGGCATCAAATCCAGAATTTGTTTCAGAAGGCAAAATAAAATGACCTTGTAGAAAATGTACATTGAGAATATTTGACACATTTGAAAAGGTGGGGGGGACATCTCTTGCTTTTTGGTTTTCAACCAGATTATGTTTTTTGGTATCAAAACGGTGAACGCAGTTCCAGAGTAGGTGATACCAACTTCATTCCGGAACCATCCCGGTTTCAAGATTTAGTACATGATGTTGCAGGTTCATCTGTTCAACATACAGAAACTCTGGCTGATATAGCTTCAAATCCTGAGTTGGAACCGTCTGAATTTTATGAGTTGTTGAGGTCTGCTGAGGATGCATTATATCCTGGCTGCAAGATGAGCAAATTAAAAGCAGTTGCAAAATTTATGGCTATCAAATCAGATAACGGAATGTCAAACACCTGTTTTGACCAGATATTTTCTTTGCTTAAAACACTGTTACCCGAAGGAAATGTTTTGCCTATAAATTACTATGAGAGTAAGAGGCTGGTTCGAAATTTGGGACATACCTGTCAGAAGATTCATGCATGTTCAAAGGACTGCGTTTTATATTCTAGGGAAAATGAGTCATTGTATAGTTGTTCAACATGTGGGCAACTGAGATATAAAGAAGGGAAACATGGGAAGTCTGGTTTGATTCTTGTAAAACAGTTGAGATGTTTTCCGCTTACATCCAGACTTCAGCGTTTATTCATGTCTAAGAATACAACGACAATGATGTCATGGCATAAAGTGAATATTTCAACCGATAAAAGCTTGAATCATCCAGCCAATGGTGATTCATGTAAACATTTTGATAGAGTGCATCCATCCTTTTCTTTAGGAGTTAGAAATGTTCGACTGGGCCTTTCCACTGATGGTTTCTGTCCGTTCGGATCTTATGGAAGTCAATATTCATGTTGGCCTGTTTTTTAACTCCGTACAATTTACCTCCATGGATGTTGATGAAGGAGCCATATATCTTTTTGAATTTACTAATTCTAAGACATCCGAAGAAGAATATTGATGTTTATTTGAAACCATTGATAGATGAATTAAGTTTATTGTGGAGTACTGGTGTCAGTACATATGATGTTGCTACGAAACAAAATTTCATACTGAGAGCAGCATTGATGTGGACAATTAGTGACTTCCCAGCTTATGGGATGTTATCTGGTTGGAGTAAACATGGTCAGAAAGCATGTCCTTACTGTATGGGAGAGAACAAAGCATTTATGCTCATTCATGGAAAGAAACCTTGTTATTTTGACTGTCATCACAGATTTCTTCCAGCTGATCATCCTTTTCGTAGAAACAGATCTCGTTTCAGAAAAGGAACAGTTGAAAGGGATGAACCTATATAAATGATATCAGGTTCAGAGTTAAAATCAGTTGTATTTTCATTACCTCCCATCAATTTTGGTCCCACAATAAACCAACAGAAAATTTCTGGTTTTGGGAAAGAACACAATTGGATTAAACGTAGCATATTTTGGGATTTGCCATATTGGCCGGATTTGTTGGTTCATCACATGTTGGATGTCATGCATATTGAGAAGAACTGTTTTGATAATTTGTTTCATACAGTTTTGGATACGCCAGGAAAGAGAAAAGACAATGTAAATGCACGTTTAGATCTTGCCCAAATTTGCAGGCGTCCAGAACTGGAACTGTTTGAGAATGTCAAAACAGAAAGGTTACTGAAACCAAAAGCAGCTTATACACTGTCTAAAGAAAACCATTTATTATTTTGTCAGTGGATTGCAGATTTGAGACTTCCATATGGATGTGCTTCCAATTTGGGTAGATGTGTAAAGAATGGTCATATTACTGGATTAAAAAGTCATGATTGTAATGTTATAATGGAAAGACTTCTACCCATTGGATTAAGAGGTTTGTTGAATTCTTTGATTTGGGATTCCATAACAGACATGTCTCATTTTTTTCGGGAAATTTGTGTGGCTACAACAGATTATGATGCTCTATGAGAACTTGAAGAAGATGTTGTTGTAATTATATTTAAACTGGAAAAAATATTTCCGCCATCTTTCTTCAACTCAATAGAACATTTAATATTACATTTTCCATATGAAGCCAAATGTGGAGGTCCAGTACAGTTTCGATGGATGTACCCATTTGAAAGATGCATGCAAAAATTGAAAAGAAAAGTACATAACAAAGCATCTGTTGAAGGATCTATTGTAGAAGCTTATTTGCAAGAGGAAATATCTTTTTTCTACTCCCATTATTTTGAATCTGAGTATCCTTCAAAACACAACCGAATGGGACGGAACGAGAGGAATATTGATGAAATCGACAATCAATTATCTGTTTTCAACCATCCAGAGCTTGGTTTTGGTGGAGTTTATGAACGCTGGCTTTCGGATGATGAACATCACAGAGCTCATACGTATGTTCTGCTCAACTGTGAAGAGATGACATCAGTTGTACTATAAGTGTTTATATCACTTATTCTATCATTTATGTTTCAGTAAATAACTTTGTTTTTTTATAGGTTGTATGATAATCATATCAAGAAACAAATTCCACAAATTACAGCAGCTGCTCTCGAAGAACACTGACAGAAAAATTTCTATCAGTGGTTTCAAAAACTTGTAACATAATTTCTTTATCTTTTAGAAACTCATTCAATGTATAGTTTACTATATTGATAATTATTTCACAAATTTTAAGGTTTCTCGACATGCTGATAAAATTGACAAACGACTGGGTATATTGAGTAACCCACCTTCCAAACTTGTTAAAACATATAATGCATATGTGGTGAATGGATTTATATTTCACACACATGCATATGGGGAATAAAAAAAACAATGAACAGTGGAGTTAGCTTGAGAGGATCTCATCATCGAGAAAATGAAGTTGACTTTTATGGCATACTTGATGAATCATCAATATTAAATGTAAAAGTGTTCTCGCAGTAAATGAACCATTCTTATTGGCTCAACATGAACATCAAGTTTATTACGCAAAGTATTGTGCTACATCAAGAGAGTTGACTGATTGGTGGAGTATAATAAAAATCAAAATTCGAGACAATCAGTTTAGTCAAAGTGAATGTGCTTTCACTGATGTGCAAGGAATTGATGTTTTTCAAGAGATTACTCAAAATCAATCTTTTTTACAAAGAGACATGAGTATCGATGACGACACCCCACATTTCAGAGTCGGTGATGACGATGATGTTAATGATGTCACATATGAATTTGAAATTGTAAGAGATGAAGCAACTGGAACTCGAATGGAAATCGATGACGTTGTGGAGGAATATGAAGATGACATTGACATATATGAAGATGATGAAGAAGATTAACAATGATAGAATTCCATGGTAGTTATATAAAATCATAACTAATATATATGTATATATAATAGTAATTATCAATTATTTGCTAAAAACATTAACATTTTCTGTTTCAGATGGATGATGACACATTTCATGAGTTGGCGGATGCTGACCTGCCTTTCGATGCAGATGAGTTGCTGGCAGATGACCCTCAGCCTGCATGTGATCCAGGGAGTACGCGGAGGGGGCGCGGTCTTGCACCATTGATGATTCCTGACCCTGTCCCCGAGCGATGTCCACCTCTTGGGTTTGATCCACGCACACAGAGGTGTAATAACCTGTGTGATAACCTATGGATTTGACTAAGATTTCATTAATCTATTCACATAATAAATGTTTAATATTTTTTATAGTTTTCTGCATATAGCAGTCAGACAGGGAAACACTATTTTGTGCAACCATTTCTCTCAGCCTTGGACCACATGGGAGAAGATTCCCATTGATGTGCAGTAGGCCATGTTCGGCCATTGGTTGGTACGTACGTAAATAAATAATTTTTATTTTGAAAATTATTTCATTTCTAACATGATATTTTGATTTATTTGTAGGTTTTATGGTATCCGATCGAGGATACCTTGCGTGACGCCATCCACGAGGCATGGGAGGTGGCCATGCGTGATTGATTTCGTCAGTTTTTGCACAATTTAAGAAAAGATGCCACAAAGAAAGCAGGAGTGTCAGTTTTTGACGAGTCATGTAGAGCACACCGACCAAAGTACATTTCATCCCATGTATGGGATGGATTATGTGAACACTGGTTGAGTGATGCCTTTCAGAGGAGATCATCGGTGGGGAGACAGAATCGGGGGAGACAGGAGGTGACTCATCGAGCTGGGAGTCGTACTTTCATTACTCATAGATAGCATCTGGTACGTACATTATTTATAAATATTTTATATAACTATAAATATTAACAGTTTATTTTTTATTCTTATAGGCTGTCGAGCACCCCGATATTACGAAGTACGACATATATCGGAGGATGTATAGTGATCCTGCTACTGGGGAGATCAGAGGTGATCGTCAGCGTCACATCGTGGTCAGTATTATTTGTTTTCAAGTTTTAAAATTAACTGCATATAATATATTCACAATTTTAATTTTAAATTGCAACTACAGGAGTCATATGAGGCCGCAACGTCACAGACCCGGCCTGAGAGTCAGGCCGAGTCATCAGATCAGACCACTAGCCGTCAGTTTGATGAGTCGGCATGGATGCAGGCCACCCAGTATGCCTTCGAGAAGGGCCGGGCAGTTGGTATCAGCTCTCGACTAACTCCCAGAGATTATTATGGCAGTGCTGCGATGTCGGCGTCCAGCTCAAGAGGAGCTCGTGCATCTTCCTCTGCTATACAGTATGAGGATCAGTAGCGATCTCAGACTGCACTGATAGAGAGTCTCTGACAGGAGCAGGAGCAGATGTGTCAGCAGCAGCAGCGACATGAGGAGGAGCGTCGACGCTAGCAGCAGCTGTACGAGGAGCAGATGAGTCGGTGGCAGCAGATGAATATTAATTAAAATAACTTATTAATATTTTTTTTATTTATGAATTATAAAAATAATATTATTATATTAATTAAAACCATTTATTAATATTCTATTATTTTTTATTTTTGAATTATAATTCTATTATTATTATATTAATTAAAATAATTTATTAATAATTTATTATATTTATTTGTGAATTATAATTCTATTATTATATTAATTAAAATCATTTATTAATATTTTTTTATTTTTGAATTATAATTGGATTATTATTATATTAATTAAAATAATTTATTAATAATTGTTTTTTTATTTTTTTTATAGTATTTGCGACGGGATACTATGCCCGTCACAAATAGTATTATTATTATATTGATTAAAATAATTTATTAATATTTTTTTTTAATTTTTTAAAAAATACTAATTACGACGGGACCGTCGCCAATACGATTTTAAAAAGTTTTCACAAATATACGGACTAATATTTGCGACGGGAAGGATCGCCGTCGCAAATAATACCTTTAGCGACGGGCCCGTCGCAAATAATTGTTGTTGCGACGCCGTTTTCCGCGATGGGCTATTTGCGACGGGACCCCGTCGCAAAAGCCTATTAGCGACGGGATCCCAACGTAAATGACCCGTCACAAATGCCATTATTTTCAGTAGTGTTTGTGTCATTTTTGTATTCATTTTAACTTAATTAATATAAAGTGTCATTATCACTTACAAGTGGCTCCATGGGGTCCAAAAATCGACATAAAGATGCCCATGTTTTGACATGTATCAACCAATAAGGTTAGGACACATTTTAGGGTAATTTTTTATTATTATAATATTATTTTTTAACCCTTATTTATCGGATTTACCCTTTAACCATGGTAAATAATATAGTTTCCGAAGTAATTATTCAAAATGTCTAAAAATAAAAGTTACCTATTTACACAATTTGCACTTCCTGATTCCAAATATGGAATCCATTTTTCCAATTTCAAAACACAAAAGTGGCAGAAATTATTTTAAAATTAATTCCCGCTGTCAAAACAAAAAGTGTGTTTTTAAGATATAATAACTATCAAAAGATTGATACTTGTTTATGTTCGGTTTAATTGTGAAATTATGTTCAATGACCAAAATTGTAGTAAATCATAAAAATATATTCTAAATATACTTTAAAACCACTCAAATTCATAATTTATCACTATTAATTATTTTGATTAAAAAAGTTTTTTCTAATTAAAATTTAGTACTTTTCACTATTCATCAAAATATTAAAGTTATCCAAAAAGCACCAAAATTTCACCCTAGGCTAATTTTGATATTCCAAATCCAAAAATGAAGTCCATTTTGAGAGATAGAATTTATAAAATTTCAAAAAGTAGGTATTACTATTCATAACGGCTAGTTTGGTAGGTCATGGTGCGCTTTAACTCGGTGTTGCATGTAGTGCAAGTTATTGAATTATTTTGAAGAAATAACACACTATGAAATCTTGGGGTGTTACATTCTCCCCTACTTTAATAAATTGCGTCCTCGCAATTTGAAATTGTACTTCGAAAATAAAAGGTTGAAAATAAAAAATATCTTTGTGGGAAAACCCACATCGGAAATTGGGTTACTAAAATTTAGTCTTAATATGAGGAAAAGAGAAATGAAAGGGTCACCACCAAATTATGATCTTGATTAGGAGAGCATTGGTGTAAATTAGAGACATATAATTAAAGGAAAGACATAAATATTTATAGGTAGTGATTGAGGTCATCAATCACAAACAAGTCTAAAATTGAGGTCCTTAAATTCATCAATCTATGATGATTTAAAATACCATCGGTAAAACAAAACATAAGGTATTAGGATAACACATTTTCGAAGTTTCAAAATATCTTAGTTGAAATCCCACATCGAAAAATATATTAATGAGGCCTCTATTTAAAATAAAGAGTGGAAAGTATGAAGATTACCCAAAATAACACATACTAGGGTTCCATGTAGGAAAATATGGATATAGAAGAGAAATCTAACCATCAATTATCCGATGGAGAGTGGTATAGAACATGGATATGAAAAGGCCAACAATCCTAAAGCCATAAATTAGTGATGATCTATGGTACCATCTAGGACAACATTTTTGTTCTAAGTTACTTTTCTTAATGTTGAGGAATTTATTTATGAGATTGGCTAAGATCATAAGGAGATATACTTACTTTATAATTAGAGTTTTATCCATTAATAAATTTCTTCCACAAAATCATCTTTCACCCCAAAACATAATACAACTCAAAAATACTCTATTTATCCTAATCTTATAGGGTTCCAAATATAATGAATTTATATTTCACATATCAGACCCTTTATGTAAAGAAACTACATTATACCATCCAGGAACTTCATGTAGCACAATGGTAGGTGATAAATCCCAATTGCACTATGGTTGTGGGATCGATTCCCGCGGCTTTGTCTGACACGATGGGTCGTCACACGGTCTACGTGTTGTCCTTTTATGAAAATCCAAAAAACTAACCTTTCAAAATTAATCCATTCCAACAATTAGACTTATCCAAAATAATATTATCCAAACTCATAGTCCAAAATTTACAAGGAAGTTAAACATAATGAGGATCCTTTTTGCTAGGTAATAATATGTGAACGCCTTCCTTGTATATTATTTTAAAACACCGCAACATCCTGAATTACTAAAATCAACCATCTCTTATTCTAAAATCACTACCTCAATATTAGGACCATATTAATGTTTATCTTTCCTTCAACGAAGTAATTTCCAAAAAAAATTGACTCACTGTAGAGTCACTTTTCTTTGTACCATAAAATCTCAAATCCTTAATTAAATAGTACTGCAGTACAATCCTTATTTATTTCCAGAACATCATTGATACAACACTTAAATGAAATAATTCTAAAATAATAACAAAAGAACACTAGTCATTCCTCTTCATCTGTGGTAGTATCCTAACTTGATAATTATCCAATAGCATTATTTGCGGCATAGTATAATGACTGGGACATTGGTTCGCGTAGTGTGAAAACTCATTGCAAATGAAGCATTGTACATTTGAAACCATTTTCTCACCCTTGCAGTCACGTACTTTGTGCCCTTTTCTTCCACACTTATAACAAACTCCCATTCCTTTCAGGCAAGTTCCAGGGTGTTTCTTCCCACAATTATCACATATGGGAAAATTCTTATTTTCCCTCTTCCCATTATCCATATTTCTCTCTTCCATCCTTTTCTTCTCTTGTTTCCCTTAAATCCATAGGACTCCGAGAATTCTTTACTCATCTTATCAACACATGATACTATTTCTTCGTATGATGATAATACGTGGGAAACTATTTCACTTATAAATTCTTGCTTAGGACCACAAAAGATATGATCCTTCTTACTCTTTGGATCATACGTAATACGGGAGTTCACATTCCTTCTAATGGGCGCCATTTCTATACAATAGCATAAACTAGTTCCGTTAATGAATAATTACCAAACTTGTAAAATACCATACACAAATTGAATAGTTTATGGATATAATCCATAATCATAAGAATGTTTTCTTTGAGTAAGTATATACTCATAAGCCCTTTATAATGGTTTGTAAAGAAAATGAGAATTATCCTAAGAATATCCCCCGGGAGTGTCATAACCAAGAGTATAGCAAGGCCCGTTGTCGTGCACCAGTTCCAGTTCGAGTCTAGCTCGAAGCAGTGTTTTCGGGTTTTACCCCTAGGTACATATGTGCCAGAGCCGCCTCTACCTGCTCGTATCCAGATAGGGATGTATTGCTCAGAAAACTCACAAAATCTCTACAATACCAAAATACTAGGAAGTTCTTCTATACTAATCCTCAAAGACTATCTTAGGGCTATGTGCTCTAATCAGAGTTTATCTAAATCTAGTTTCCAAGGTTATTGCTAAACTTCCTCTGATACCAACTGTAATGCCCCGACCCCAGTTACCCTGAGTCGGTGCATTATTTTAATACATTGGCATGATTACAAGGAATCAAGTCTCGAAGGACTGATCAGTTTTGCAGTCTTGGAAAAATAGATCACATACATGAATGTTACATTTTCACTTTATGACGTACAAAACAACATAAATAATCTTTATGAACGCCATTATTCCCTTGGAATAACCCCACATATCAATCACATTACACTTCTTGGAATCCTAGGAAAAATAAAACATAGAAAGGGGTGAGCTCAAATGCTCAGTAAGGGTAAGCAATAGAGCGGGAACTTTCAAAAATAAGCATAAAAATTTAAGGAAATGTATAAAACTAAAAAAAAGCCTTTTAAACATGAACTTCAGCATAATATGGCAGAAATAAAATGAAATAATTCCATTTACTTATTCACATGGATATTCTACTAATCGAATAATCACATACAATATCACTAACCACTTTCATAACGATGGAATGCATGATGCCGAACTTTAACTTCTGTGTCGAGGCCTCGTTCAAAGACCTAAGGCATAACTGTAACCGGAACCCAACCCGGAGAGCCTATGTAACCAGACTCCATCCCGGAGTGCCTCTAATAACTGGACACCAACCCGGAGTGCCTCTAATAACTGGACACCAACCCAGAGGGATTACTTTTACTGGTCCCCAAACCGGAACATACTAGTCCAACACATTCATCTTAAGAATATGATGAAATATAATATAAACATTCATATTAAAACTAACATACAAAATGTTAAAACTTTAATCATAAACAATTAATGGCATAAAAATAACTCATCCATAGTCAAAAATATCACAAAACCTTAAATACAATATGGATGATTTGTATCATAATAAATCAACTTGAAGAAAGTTTAAAATTTATCAAAGGATGTTGACATAGATGAAATCAATACTATTTGAGAGAAATATCTCATTTTTTGAAATCATTTGAAAGGCGCATAATTATAGAGAAAACCTTTATTTTCAAAATATATTTATAAGATTGTGAAGGAAGCTTCAAAGGTGTAATAACGGCGGAAAATAACCGCACCCACCGTATAAGTTAAAAAAAGACATTCTTACCTTAATTTTTTCAAAATGTTAAAAAGGACATTGTTTGGAAAACGACAGAATGATTCCTTTATAAACCTCTTATAAAAAGTCAGACAAGGGTATAAATGTCTGTATCCTATATTATTGTAAATAGTAAAAATGTTTTTAAATACATTTCTAAGAAACATGGATGTGGATGATAAAGAGATCCCAGTAGATTATTACGTATATACAACCTCAGATAATGAAGAGATTGCGAAATAAACCCTTACCAATTTGGTAACTTACGAAACGTATAACCCATAAAAGAGGTATCATATAATGAATATGTAAATACACATAAATTAAAGTGTATTACACAAATAATATAATTATGGGAAGTACATACACCACAAAAAAGGTAATGGTGGAAATATGACATGAATCTCACGGGAATAAGGAGTGAGATGAAAACCCCTTACCGTGCACTTTCCTTTAGTCGAGGGTACGTTTAACCTCTTGTATGAAGATCGTAGTATGTTATTAAATTATTCCAGAACCATATTAATATTTATGATATCATACATGATTCATTTATGACATTATATTACCCATTTAATAATAATTTCCTTGTTAAGTTAACATTTCGGGTAATAATCACTTTCTTTATCGTACGTGTTTTAACTTGTCACTCTTGGTTGTATCACTTAGATCATGATTTAAATACTTCCAGAATATAAAACATGATAAATATATAATATATATTTAGAATATAAATATGTATAATAGACATATATATGAAATGGAAAACACCGTTTATGGAGACGGTAGTCCGTACGTACGCATAAACGTTGTTTCTGTTTTCATATAGTATTGAATGGAAGTAAGTGAATAAGATATATTTAAGTACATAAATCCTTATATATATATATATATATCCAGTAGCAGTATTATGTCATATATTACATACTTATTAGTAATATATATTTTTATAATCGTCGATGAATGGTGAACTTGGAAATGAATCTCATCGCGTCGTGGAGATGGTAATCCGTACGTACGCACAAGCGAAAATATCTTTCTTTTGATATTAAAATAATATATAATTGGATGGTATTTCATATGTACAGAATAATTATCATGATATATTTATTATTTACATAAATTAAAAATTATTATTATATCCATCCAAATAATAATATCTTGAATAAAAATTACACCACGACGTGGTGACGGTAAGCCGTACGTACGTACGTATGGCAACATGTCATTCAAAGGATGGATAGAATACTGAATATGGTTGTAACATATTTATAATAATATTACAGTATATAGGAGATACTTGATTCATTATTTTAGAATGTTAATAATAAAGAAAGAAGAAGTGGAAGAAGAAAGGAACTTGAAAAATGGTGGTGAAATCATTACCTCTTTTTCAGGTTCTTCCTTTTGATTTGATCAAAAGTGCTCATTAGGATGGCTTTATGACTAAAGTAAGGCCTCTAGTATGAAGTTAAAGAAATTAAGAGAGTATTTTTGTAGGGGTTGGCTGAACCAAAAGGCTTTGAAGGTGTGAATTAATGAGAAGGGTGAGTGTCATTTTATAAGAGGGGTGAGGGGAACCTTTTGAAAAGCTAGAAATATTATTTTATAATAAATTCATATTCGGTTTATAATGGCTCCAAAGTGTATTATTTAAAGGATAAGGTGGGGATGGGTCGAAAACTAATCAACCAATAGAATTTAGACTGGTTTGGGTCATTACATTAACCGTATCCTTTAGTTTTAACACATAGTTAATTAGTTTGACACTTACCATGTCACTTTGTATTTTTATATTATATAGTTAATAAACATAAAATATACATAAAAGAGACCCCCAAGTGGTCCATTAATGATAAAAATATCATGATATAAGTCGTTTGGCCGAACCTTATATTTTTAGGAATTTAATATCAATTAATAATATAATATTTGTTTTAAAAACTCTTTTATGTCAATTTTGACACTATTCAATAATTGACTTTTTTAATAATCATAAAAGAATGATTACTTCGATAAAAAGTTAATTAAATCAATACTAATATGTCATATTATCCTATAAAATTAGTTTAATTCATTAAAAGTCTCAAATTATATTTATTTGGGTATTTATAATATCAATTATTTTAATTTTTCACTATTATTGTAATTACTACATCATCATTGTGTCATAAATAAATTAAATTATTTAATGTCTAAAAATTATAAATAAAGTACCATTATGTAGGAAATCGTTTTATCTTTCTAATGAATATTTATAGTTGAAAATCCAACATATATAACCCTATGTAAAAATTGTTTTTCTAAAAGATATATGTTTGTGTCATTTTTGTATTCCTTTTAACTTAATTAATATAAAGTGTCATTATCACTTACAAGTGGCTGCATGGGGTCCGAAAATCGACAGAAAGATGTCCATGTTCGGACATGTATCAACCAATAAGGTTAGGACACGTTTTAGTGTAATTTTTTATTATTATAATATTATTTTTTAACCCTTATTTACTAGATTTACCTTTTAACCATGGTAAATAAAATATTTACCGAAGTAATTATTCAAAATGTCTAAATATAAAAGTTACCTATTTACAAAATTTGAACGTCCTGATTCCAAATATGGAATCCTTTTTTCCAAATTCAAAACACAGAAGTGGCAGAAATTAATTTAAAATTAATTTCCGCTGTCAAAACAAAAAGCGTGTTTTTAAGATATAATAACTATCAAAAGATTGATGCTTGTTTATGTTCGGTTTAATTGTGAAATTCTGTCCAATGACCAAAATTGTATTAAATAGTAAAAATATATTCTAAATATACTTTAAAACCACTCAAATTCATAATTTATCATTATTAATTATTTTGATTAAAAAAGTTGTTTTTAATTAAAATTTAGTAATTTTCACTATTCATCAAAATATTAAAGTTATCCAAAAAGCACCAAAATTTCACCCTAGGATAATTTTGATATTCCGAATCCAAAAATGAAGTCCATTTTGAGAGATAGAATTTATAAAATTTCAACTAGTAGGTATTACTATTCATAACGGCTAGTTTGGTAAGTCATGGTGCGCTTTAACTCGGTGTTACGTGTAGTGCAAGTTATTGAATTATTTTGAAGAAATAACACATAATGAAATCTTGGGGTGTTACAGAAATAGTCTCCCACATATTATCATCATATGAAGAAATAGTATCATATGTTGATATGATAAGTAAATAATTCTCGGAGTCCTATGGCTTTGAAGGGAAGCCAGAGAAGGAAAGGATGGTAGAGAGAAGGACAGATAAAGGGAATAAGGTAAGGAATAATTTTCCCATATGTGATAACTGTAGAAAGAATCGCATTGGAGAATTCTTGAAGGGAATGGAAGTATGTTATAAGTGTGGAGAAAAGGGACACCAAGTACGTGACTTCAAGGGAAAGAAAAAGGTTTCAAATGTACAATGCTTCATCTGCAAGGAGTTTGGACACTACGCAAACCGATTTCCGAATCATCAGACTATGCCGCAAATGATTCTATTGGATAATAATCATGTTATGATACTACCACATATGAAGAGTAATGAGTAGTGTTATTATGTTTTTATTTTGTAATTATTTCATTGGATTGTTGTATCAATGATGTACTGGAAATAAATAAGGATTGTACTGTAGTACTATTTCATTGAGGATTTGAGATTTTATGGTACAAAGATGAGTGACTCTACAACGAGTTAAACTTTTTGGAAATTATATGGTTGAATGGAAGATAAACCTTAATATGGTCCTAATATTGAGGTACAGATTTGGGAATAAGATATGGTTGATTTGGGTAAATTATATTGGATATTCTTGACTGCCTTGAAACTGATTAATTATTTATATATTCCATCATTTTTGGAGTTTACAACATTTTTGGATGGATGAAGTATATCTAGTATTTTATAAGGAATAAGGGAGCATGAATGTAATCAATAAGGTTTTATGGTAATTCAGGATGTTTCAGTGTTTTAAAAGAATACATGATGAAGGTATTCACATGCTATTACGAGGTAAAAAGGATCTACATTTTGTTTACCTTTCATATAAATTTGGGACTGAGAGTTTACAAAAGTATTTTGGATAAGTATAAAGGTTATAAGGGATTTAGTTTGAAATGTTATTTTTGGATTTTTATAAAAGGAAAACCTGGAGGTTGGGTGGCAACCCGTCGCGTCTAGAAAGGCTACAAGACTTGAACCCACAACTGAAGGGCGACAAGGTTGTATCACCTACCACTAGCCCATGTGATGTCATAGATTGAATAATGTAGTTTTTTAAAGGTTCTGATATGTGAATTATAAATTCATTATTTTTGTAACCCTATATGATTAAGATAAATAGAATATATATATATATATATATATATATATATATATATTTTAAATCTTTTAGAGTAAAAGACGAGTTTTTAGCATGAATTAGTTGAAGGATGAAACTCTACTTTTCCAGTATATAGAAATACATACATACATATATATATATATATCCTCTTATTTTACAGATAAATTAATTATTAATCTTTAGGGTAGGGATATTAAAATAGAAAATGTGTTATCCTAATACCTTACGTTTTGTTGAACCGTTGGTATTTTAAATCATCATAAATTGGTGGCTTTGAGGCCCACAATTCTACAATTGTTTTTGATTGATGACCTCAATAATTCCCTATAAATATTTACATTTTTCCTCCAATTATGTGTCTCTAATTTCCACCAATGTTCTTCTAATCGAGAACATAATTTTGTGGTGACCCTTTCATTTCTCTTTTCCTCTTATTAAGACTAAATTTTATTAACCCAATTTCCGATGTGGGATTTCCCACAAAGATACTTTCTATTTTCAACCATTTATTTTCGAAGAACAATATCAAAATGCGAGGATGCAATTTATTGGAGGGTAGAATGTAACACCCCAAGCTTCCACGGTATGCTTCACTTTGAATAATATAATAGCGTGTGTTGTACGCAACTTCGAGTTATAACACACACCACAACCAATCAAACTAGCTATTATGAATAGTAATACCCACTTTTTGAAATTTTATACATTTTATCATTCAAAATGGACTTCATTTTGGGATTCGGAATATTGAAATTATCTTAGGGTGAATTCTTGGTACTTTTATGATAACTTTTATATTTTGATGAATAGTGAAAATTACTAAATTTTAATTAAAAACAACTTTTTTGTTCAAAATAATTATTAGTGATAAATTATGAATTTTAGTGGTTTTAAAGTATATCTAGAATATATTTTTACCATTTAATACAATTTTGGTCATTGGACATAATTTCACAATTAAACCGGACATAAACAAGTGTCCATCTTTTGATAGTTATTATATCTTAAAAACACACTTTTTGTTTTGACAGCGGGAATTAATGTTAAATTAATTTCTGCCACTTATGTGTTTTGAATTTGAAAAATTTATTCCATATTTGGAATGAGGTTTTCCAAATTGTGTAAATAGGCAAATTTTATTTTTAGACATTTTGAATAAATACTTTGGTAAATATTTTATTTACCATGGTTAAAGGGTAAATCCGGTAAATAAGGGTTAAAAAATAAAATAATAATAATAATAATAAATCACCCTAAAACTTGTCCTAACCTTATTGGTGGATACATGTCCGAACATGGGCATCCTTGGGTCTATTTTGGGACCCCATGGAGCCACTTGTAGGTGATAGGGACACTATATATTAATTAAGTTAAAGTGAATACAAAAATGACATAAGCTTATATCTTTTAGAAAAACAATTTTTACATAGAGATATATATGTTATATTTTAGATTATAAATATTCATTAGAAATATTAAACGATTTACTACATAATGGTATTTTATTTATAATTTTTAGACATTGAAAAATTAAAAATATATTAGACACAATAATGATGCAGTATTTTCCTTATTAATGAAAGAATCAAATAATTGATATTATAAATGTTATAATAAATATAATTTGAAGGTTTTGATGACATACACGAATTTTATTGGTTAATATGACATGTTAGGATTTCTTAAATGAATTTGGTTAGAATTAATAATGTTGTTAAAACTTTATCAAAAATAAATTATTGAGTAGTGTCAAAATTGACATAAATGAGATTTTAAAACAAATATTATATTATTAATTTATATTCTATTCCTAAAAAACTATGGTTCGGCCAAGAGAATTATATAATTATATTTTAATCATTAATGGACCACTTGGGGGTCGCTTGGAGGTATATATTAAGTTTATTAACTATATAATATAAAAATTCAAAGTGACATGGTAATTGTCAAACTAATTAACTAAGAGTTAAAACTAAAAGATAAGGTTAATATAATGACCCAAACCTGTCTAAATTCTATTGGTTGAGGGGTTTTAGACCCATCCCCACATTAAAATTTAAATAATCTACTTTTGAGCCATTAGAAACCGAATATGAATTTATTATAAAATAATATTTCTGGATTTTCTTAAAGATCCCCTCCCCCCCTTATAAAAGGACACCACTTCTAACCAATTCCTCATACCTCTCAAGCCTTTTGTATCATCCAAACTCTGCCCAACTAATCTTCCTACATCCCTCACCTCCTCTTAGAATCATTACCTTAGGCAGAAGGCACTTCAAGAGTCCTTTTTGGTTCAAACCGAAGAGAGTTACCCAAATTAAAGGTAACGATTTCTCTTTGCTTCTTTTCTTTTATTTTACTTCTCCAACCCCTAAACTCTTCTTATTATTTTCTTTTGTAACAAAACCAGTATCCTAAATATACTAGGATATTTTTATTATAAGTATTAGAACTACACTTATACACACATCCATCTAATGGGTGAATAACATAATGTTTCTATGGATGACAACCAAACGCCTCACGAAGCGATGATTGTTCAATTATCTCCTACCACCTCTCATGGTGTCCATTATGATGGAACTATAATTAAATATGATATTAATGATATTTATTTTAAATATAAGCTTCAGTAAGTCCATTTTATATCATACCATTATTCGTTTCATGTTGTATATATATACGATAATTTCATTTGAGGAAGTGCGGACTACCACCCCCTCAAAGTGATATGACTCGTTCATACCATACATGGAACGTATAAAGGATGGTGATTAATGAACATAAGTAAAAAATATAAGATATTATATTATACTGGAATAATTATATACCTAGTTATCATTTGGTTTTTATTCCTTTTAAAATGAAAAATGAAATGGAAGTAGCGTTCGTGCGTACGTACAGATTACCGTCTCCACGAACGTGATAAGATTCATTTACCCATCATATCAATTCAAGAATAATTATCGTTTTATGATTAAAAGTAATGTTTAAGGACTTTATACCATTCTATATATGAATAAGATACAACCTATCCATAACAAACATGGCTTACGTAACGAATCATATAAAGGAAAATGAATCCGTTAACACCCGAAACGACGATAATACTAAAATATTATTAACAAAGAAATATTAAAAGATCATATATGATATCATATTTATAAATATGATTCATGTATAATTTAATAACAGTGATTTAACTATTATACAGGATTTTAACCTACCCTCTACCAAGGAAAAGTACAAGGTAAGGGGTTTTCATCTCACTCCTTATTCCCTTGAGATTAATGGAATATTACCACGATTACCTTTTGTGTGGTGTATGTACTTACCATAATTGTATTATTTGTGTAATACAATTTAATTTATGTGTATTTACATATTCATTGTATGATACCTCTTTCATGGCGTGTATGTTTTGTAAGTTACCCAATTGGTAAGGGTTAATTCCTCAATCTCATTATTATCCGAGATTGTTTATGTGTAAGTATTTACTGGGACATTTTTATCATCCTTGTCCATTTTTCATAAAAATGATTTCAAAATGAATATTTTCTGGATTTTTGAAATGTACACTTTATGAAGATCAAGATTTTAAATGTTTTAATGATTTATCTTTCTAAATATTTTAAATTAATGTCCATGGTTTCAAAAAGATTTTAAGGATTTATTTATATGGACATGAATGTTTTGAAAAGATATTTCTTTTAAAAAGTATCAATGTGGTATGGGACACTTTGATTCAAAGACCTATTTTAAATTACTTCCTTTATAAATACGTGACTTTTAAATGATTTAAAAAAAGGATATTTCTCTCAAAACGTTTTACTCATTATTTTCATCTATGTCAACATCCTTTGAAGGATTTTAAGGTTATTTGAAGTTGATTCATTATGATACAAAACTTCCATATTGTATTAAAGTTTTTGTGATATGTTTGACTGTGGATGTGTTATTTTTACACCATTCATGGTTTATGGAGAAAGTATTGACATTTTGTATGCTAGTTTTAATATGAATGTTTATGTTTTGTTTAAACCTGTTCATATGAGGAATGCATTGGACTTAGTAAGTGACGGGTGGAGGCCGCTACAGCTCCTCGATGCATCAGTAGGTCTCATCAGACAAACTAGTGTCTTGGAACAAGGCCTGTAAAAAATCTTATTTGTAGTATTGGCACGAGGCCTTGGCTACGTGGTTATGATAGTCTGGCATTATGCATTCCGTCATTATGAAAGTGGTTATTGATATTGAATGTGATTATTCAATTAGTGGAATATCCATGTGAATAATTATATGGCATTATTTCATTTCATTTTTTCTATATTATGCTAAAGGTCAAGTTTAAAAGGATCTTGTTTTAGTTATACATTGCCTTCAATTTTAATGCTTATTTCTGAAAGTTTCCGCTGTATTATTATCCTTACTGAGCATCTGATCTCACCCCTTTCTATGGTTTAGTTTTCCCAAGATTCCATGAAGTGTATTGTGATTGATATGCAGGGTTAAGACAAGGGAATATTGGAGTTTAAAAAGGATTATTTATGTTATTTTGTATGTTATGAATTGTAATGTAACATTCATGTATGTAATCTATTTTCCAAGACTATTAAACTGATCAGTTCATCGGGACTTTATTCCTTGTAATCATGCCAATGTTATGTAATAATGCATCGACTCTAGGTAACTGGGGTCGGGGCGTTACACAAGGAATATGAAAAGTTTACGAGATCAGGTCACCAAAATCATCAACTTTAAAAAAATAAAGAGAAAATCATTAAACAACATTCCATAATAATAAATGACATGCTTATGAACTCAGGGAATATATATGAATCAGAAGGTGACTTGGGTGTAAATATATAGATCAACATCTCATAGAGATCCCGACAGAAATTCTCAACACAATGGTACCTAAGGTTTAACCTACAATAATCCACATATCCCAGTTACCCATGAACACACCCAAGACCACCCCATGTTCAATCCATAAAAATAAACCTCATACAAATCTATTATATATAAATTGTCACAAATAAACCATTTAATTAGAACCAATAAATGAGGCATAGGATTTTCCTAACAACCACCACTCATAGAGGAGAAACCCAGAGAGAACCCAAAGAACATGACATATAAAATCTTATGAAAACAATGATTGATATAAGTTCATAGGTCAGGAATATAAAAATAAATCATCTCCCCAAATTAATAATTACACCAAATACTCTAATAAGATTGTTCCTCATTAACCCAACTAGCGAGACAAGGCTCGTCTGGCCTAGTCAAACCAGACCAACCTACATGTATACCAAATAAACCTTCTAGGAAAAAACTATCTTGAATTATTAAATGAATCAACACTACCACACTATAATAGAAAAAACAGTTGAGGATCCATTTGGATTTTGGGAAGATCAATGAAAAAGAAAGGGGTTACCCCTAAAGATAAATACTATACCTTTACTCATGAAATTTCTATGAAGCATGTTGTAGACAACACAAGTCATGGAACACCCAATAATTTATATTGAACAAAATTCAATGGTACCAATATAAAATAAGGGAAAACTTATAATGAAAAATTTATTAAAAAAATAAAAATATTTTTAAAAACACTATTTTTAAACCGTAGACATAATGGAAAAGAATCCCAAAGATCATTTTATGGAAAAAAATATTTGAAAAACAAGCCAATATTTTAAAAATTAAAATTTGTTTTAGAAAAAAAGGATCTTCCTTTAAAATTTTATTTATAATTCAAAATTTCCACATTCCATATCAAAATAATTTATACTAAACAGTAGCAAGAACATTTACCATTTAAACACCCATCAAGGGTCAATAACCAAATAAGACACCAATATAATTTATAAAACCACAAAAATTACTTTAAAACAAGGAACCAAATCTATTTCAAATTGATATTATCCATAAAAAAATTCAAAAAATCTTATTAATTTTAATTTTAAAATCACCACTCTTTGATTCATCTTCTATGATAGTCTAAACCCTTCACGAGTAAATCATCAATAGATTTTGAAACTAAAAACCCTTTGTATAATTACTAATAAAAAAGCACCTCCATAGAATTGAGTAAGATCTAAATAAATTTTAAAAATATTCTATCTGGCCTCATTCCAAATAAAAATAATTTTCCTTATGAAATAAAATTTTTGAATAAAAAACTAATTTCACAACAATCACATGAGAAAAATCGCACCAAAATATTCATCCAAAATATAATTCAACCATATAAACACATCATAATACCCAAATTCATTTCATTCAGAATACTAAGAATCGGTCAAGAATAATCCAAGAACCATGGGTCTCAGTAACAAAACCTAATAGTATATAAAACACTACTTTACTTTTCCATATGGTTTAATAGACCATGTCCAAGACATCTAATAGTTCCCAAAATGATTCCAAAATCAATCTCTTGGTCACTATATAGTTTTTTAGGCTATGCGAACCAACCTCACAACACCGATTCTATTTCTGTTTTCAACCCAAATATGGAAGATAAAACCCCAAGGAAACTCATAACATTACAATGAAGATCAAATTTACAAACTAAGAACTCAATCCATCAAAAATAGTTAGATAAATTCCAAAACATTACTGACCATGGAAACTAAAGGCTATGGTAGAGAAAGATCTAGCATTAATATCCCTATACCTATATCTAAAACAATAACATTCCTATATACCTACAAATAGAATTCCAAAATAACAAGCGAGTGATTATAGAGTATATGCCCCTATTGTGAACTTAACATCTGATAAAATTTGTAACAAACTGGACCCAGATTAACTAATACATCACCCATCCAGATTGTACTAGCTTTATAAAAGACTCTTGGGAAAGCCTGAAGCATCACAATGAAGCGTTTTCTTGTGTTCATAAATAAAAGTACTTAAAAAATCATATTAAAATCTGGTGTCAATCAAAATATAAGAAACTTGGCATGGATATTTTATCTCTTGAGATGGAGATTTATCAAATCCAAAGCTCCAACACTAGCTTTGATTTCACTTTTGACCTGCAACTTGAAATTGATACCTCCATTAAGCTCAAATCTCTGCTTTTCCTTAAGGATAACATGAGAAAGAAAATCTTCAAAGCTAAATGGATTGCCGATGGTGATAGAAATACAATGTTTTATTATTCATTTCAAAGAGTTAGAAAAGACTATAGACCTATTTATCATCTTAGAGATGAAAACAATCTCTTGGATACTGAGGAAGCTATTTCAAATCATGTGGTAGATTACTTTAAAAAAAATTAACGGTCCAGATGTCAACAAAGATATTACTAAGGATATCATTTCGACTTTAGTGACTAAGGAGGAAAATAATTTTCTATTAAGAAACCCTCTTGATCATGAAATTAAATATACAATTTTTAGTCTTAAATCTGATAGTTCCTCAGGTCCTAATGGATTCAATAATGGATTTTTCCAGCTCTATTAGGAGATTATTCATAATGATTTTTGCAATAATGTGAATGATTTTTTTTCCAATGGTGTTCTCCCTTATGGATTAAGTTCTCAATTTCTCACTTAAATTCCCAAAGTGGACAATGCCTCTAAGATTAAAATTTTCCTTCCTATTTCTCTGATTAACAATCTTTAAAAAATTATTTCAAAACTTATTGTTAATAGACTTAATAACACATGAAATAGTATTGTATTTTGGAATCAATTTGGTTTCATCAAAGGTAGGTCTATTCAAGACTGTATTTTTATTGCTTCTGAATGTACCAATATTCTTAATAAAACTATAAGAGTTGGTAATGTTGTTATTAAAATAGATATCGGGAAATATTTTGATACCATTGATTGGATTTTTTTCTTCAAAGTCCTCAAAAGTTTCGGCTTTAATGACTCTTTCATTAGTATGATAAAATCATTATTCAGCTCAACCTTCATCTCTGTCCTGGTCAATGGTACACCCAAGGGTTTCTTTAAATGAACAAAGGGGGTAAAACAAGGGGACCATATTTCTTCTATTCTTTTTGCGACCGCGGAAGATTATTTAAGCAGACTCCTCACTTGCCTTGTAGATCAAAACAATATTAAACCTATTCAGGCTGCCAGAAACATAAATGTTCCCACACATCTTTTATATAATGATGACATCATCATTTTCTTGCAACGGGATAAAAGAAAAAATCAAAGTCTCAATAATGCTCTGTCTCATTATGATGAAATTTCTGGTCAAACTATAAGCTGGGAAAAATTATTTGTGTTCTTTGGGAAAATTGGTTCCTCTACTAGAAAAAGTAATATCATAAGCTATTTAGGGATCAAGGAAGGCTCTTTCCCTTTCACCTATCTAGGAGTTCCAATCTTTTGGAAAAGTCCTAAGTCTAGCTACTTCTCTACCATTTTAGACCAAATTATAAATCAACTATCTTCATGGAAGGTTAAATCCCTCTCTATGGCTGGAGGAATTTTCCTTGTCAAATATACCATTATCTCAAAAATGGTCTACTCGATGATGGTTTAAAAATGGCCTTCTGGTATTTAAAAAAAATTAACATTTCCATTAAAAATTTTGTCTGGACAGGAAGAATGCTTGAAAGAAATATTGTGACCATACCCTGGCCCACCTGTTGTAAACCTTTAGAAAAAGCTGGTATTGGTATCAAAAATATGAATCTCTTCAATGATGCTCTTCAAGCGAGACTCACTTGGAGGCTCCTTAACAACAATTCTGACTGTATCAATTTCCTCCAAAAAATATTCAGTGCTAAACTAAAGAGTGGAAGTTTGAATTACATCAATTCTTCCATTTGGTCATCCATTAGGAAATCCTACACCAACGTTATGAGCAATTCTAGATGGATGGTAAGCTCTGATTCATCCCTGATTTTTTTGTTTGACCACTGGATGGGAGTTCCTTTTGTTTCCAGGCTTCCTCCCAATTATTTTCCTGAAAACAATAATTCCACTCTAAGGGATGTTCTAAATGACAATATAGTACCTCCTTCTGACAACATTAGAAGAGTTGTTGATAACTATCCATATTCCAACGCGGAAGATTTCCTCATCTGGGAAACTGCCTGTAATGGTATTCTTGACTCTAAAGTTTTTTATAATCACAATTTCATTGATTAAGACTATATATTATGTTGGTTTAAATCCTTTAACAAACCTTGGATTAAGCCCTTGAGACTTACTCCTGTCTGGCGCATTGCACATAACAAAGTCCCCATAGATTTTTTCTTGTAAGCTTTTGGGATCCAAATTTTCTCTAAATGTCACATGTGTAACCAACATAGAGAAGATATTAACCATCTGTTTTTGTCCTATGTTACAACATCATCTCTATAGAATTTTATCTTTGATATGTTTGGAAGTAGATGGTTACTCCAAAATTCCATCAACTCTCAGCTACATCATTGTGTTGTTTCTGATTATTCTCAACAAATTAAAAACCACTTTTTAACCCTTGTTTTTAAGCTAGTACATGTGATATAGTATGATTGAAATAACATTCTCCATAATAATTACTCATTTAAGATTAATGTAGGTAAGACGCATATTCTCATTGCCATCCAAGATGGTGCCTTGATTCAGAAAGACCACTATGACAACAACGTCGTAGACTTTAAAATTCTGTATCAACTCCAGATTGTTGGTCTTTTTAAGCCTCCTAGATGCACCTTGGAAGTATTCTAGAAAGCCCCGTTTCTGGGATGGATCAAATTGAATGTTCACCGTTCCTCCAAAGGTAACCCAGGACCTGCGGGATGTGGTTCTATCTTCAGAGATCATCTTGGACATTGTCATGGATGTTTCTTTAGCAGATGTGGTATGACATCATCTCTAGAGGCGGAAATGATGGGGTTTATCTACACTGTTTGTTTTGTTAAAGAAAATGGTTTGAATAATATTTGTATTGAAAGCAACTCAACCACTATTGTCCAAGATATCTAGAAGGGTGTGGTGCATCTTTCCTGGCCACATACCTCTCATTGGATGAGTTGTCTTTCTATGATTTTTGAAACCAACTACATTATCACGCATGATTTTCGTGAAGCAAATATGGTAGCTGATGGTCTTTCCAATAAGAGAATCAATGAGGGTGTTACTTGGTGGGATGATTTTCCTGGGAAATTGCACCCTTTTTATGAAAAATATTATAATAAGATACCATCTTTCAGACTCATGTAATCCTCCTTTATTTTCTCTATTCGATAAATTGTTCCTTTTAAAAAAAATTATGAAATAAAAATTTGGTTTTACATGGTTGGGTTTGAAATTCATACATCTATTAGTGAAACACTATAGTACTCAATTTCATTAGAAAGAAAATGATTACAACTTGAGATGAGATAATCCATATGGATTATTATAATAAGTAATCATGATTAACCTAAGTAAATATGGCCATAACATATAATTTTAAAAGACTTCCAACTATTCATATAGTTTCACTAACCTTTAAGAAATGTGGAATTCTATTCATTCCACTATTTTTACTACCGATATCATACATAAATCATCAGTGTGATCACTACCTTTGGTAACACAACAACCTCCCAATAGACAACTAAACATCCACCATCATAAGGAAGTACCAAAAAAACATATAGAACATGACCACATGGCACTGAGAACATAAAAAGAACCTACTTATAGAAATCCATTATAGAAATAATAAAGGAAAACCCACCACTTTCAATACTTTAGTGAAATTAATATATCATAGATACACTCATTCCAATTGAATGACATTAATCAACTGAATTAGACTTCACACAATCTAAATAATCTCCCACCTAAATAATTCTTCATAGAAACCATGGTATCACCTTCACCTTCCAAAAAATATAATTCTTATCCACCTTCTTTTGTTCACCCAAGACAAACTGGGGCTTAATGTTACCCTGATATTGCTTGACACAAACTATAGTTGAAAATTACCACAAGATTATGTTCCCCAACCATCTTCCATAAATTTATTTCCCTATCTTCCTAAATCTTCTAGAAGTAATGATCATTAAGATCAATATGATTAGCTATTGATTGAAACATTGGATTCTTAAACAAATTCATTACACTATGATTATCACCTTATAATAAACCCTTTCCCCAAAGTTTATCTAAGTTATTAAATTGAATCCCTTAACCAAATCATATTCTTACTATCTTATCTCACAACCATATACTCTGATTCTATTATAGAATGTATAATCACCCATTGTAACCTAGAAATTCCACTTATAGTGGTTCCGCCAAATGTAAATTCATATCTAGTTATGCTATTTGTTGAATTATAAACTCCCCAAGGTTTGCATCTATAAACCTAATTACAGGATAATCATCTTTGAAATAAATCGTTTTACTTGATATTACTTTGAGATATCGAATAATTCACTTAAAAACTTCCTAATAATATCTCCCAAGATTTTCCATGAACCGGATGGCCACTCTCATTGTATGAGAAATATCCAGATGAGTTCACACTATAGCACACATAAAATACCCAACCACTAAATCATAAATTTTCCTTATCATTCATTTATTCTTATATTCATAGTACCAATTATTTGTTAAGTTTTAAGTGACCAGTGAGAGTACTGTAAGTCTATTGTCTGATGATAAATGGGTAAAATTTCTCTTGTACTTATGAATCTCAAAAAGAGATTGCTCAACCCTATCCTTTTTAAAGGTTCCTTTTTCTTTGGGTCGATTATAGGATGGGGAAAAAGCATCACACTCAGACGATACACCTATGAAGTTTTCTTCTTGTTTTGAAAACATGATTAACTATCTATCATATATAGAAAAATTTACTTTTAAATCATCATAAACTTTCAATAAATTGTAAAAATTTCTAAATTCATTTAAAATAATCATATCTTGATAGGTATTGAGTTTCTAAACATATTTGGATTCCCATCCTTGGAATTGAATAATTTATTATAGCGAAGAATTAGTTATCATAAAAGTCTCTTTTGACAAACTAATCATGGAAGAAATTCATGTTTTTTAAATCATTCAGAGGCATTGATTTTAGTAAATTTTCTAAATATTTTTACATGGGTATAATGATAATCCATTGAGTACAGATACATTCAGACTCCACTATTTGAGTAGGATCATATCTTTGATGTAAATTAGATATAACCGATGTGGGACATGGTAGGGGGTTCATTTATATAGGTGAATAAAATATAACTCTTGAGATTCTCTGACTCAGATTTGATTGAGTTGATCTGAAAGTTGAGATAAGTGAACACTTGCTATTTTTTTAGAAACAAATTTCTTATTCTAGATGAATCTGATAAAAGTTTTTAATTAAAATAAAATAACATCAAAAAAATGTAATTAAACTGAAATTAATGGAAATTATAACTTTTTGAATTCTGGGAACGATTTTTTGGTTTCGAAGGATTATTTTTTAAAAATAAATAAAACTCTGAAAAAATGGGTATGAAAATAATTATATGTGTATGAAAAGTATTTAAATTGAATAGTGAATATGAGTACAAAAAAAATTGACTGAAAAAAAATTGAGTACGAAAATCATTTGAGTAGGAAAAATTATGTGTACAAAAATTCTATGTAAGAAAATACTGAGTACACAAATTATGAGTTTGGAAATTGTGAGTATGAAAATTTTAAGGACAAATATTCTGAGTATGAGAAAGTTTTAGTAAGAGAAATTTTCAGTATGAAAATTCTGAGTATGAAAATTCTGAGTATGAAAATCCTCAGTATAAAACAAATTGAGTACAATTTTTTTTAGTATGATAGTTTTTTTTCAATAATATATACTCCCCTTCGAAAAGGAGTAACATAATGTAAGAAAATGATTTAAAAAACAAGTATATTTTAATGATTAATTTATAGTAATCATTACTAACTTCTGTCTATTGTATTCAAATCTATCGGAAGGTAATGGTTTTTTTAAAGATATTAACATGTCATTCTTCAGTTCCAATGAATTGTAAAATTATATCTCCTTTAAGTGTGTGATCCCTAAGAAAATGATTACTAATATTTAATTGTTTTTCATGAGAGTGATGTGTTGGGATTTTACTTAGAATTATGGATCTAGTGTTATCAAATAGTATATGAGGCTTTCTTAAACTCATTCCATAATCAGTGAGTGTGTGTTGCATCCATGACTCTTTTGCACAACAACTTCCAACTACCACATATTAGTCTTCAGTAGTGGAAAGTTATACTATGTGTTGTTTCCTATTGGACCAAGAAACTAATGAATCACCTTTGAAATTAAAATTTTTAGATGTATTTGTTTATCCATTTTACAACCACCAAAGTTAGCATTTGAAAAAAAATTAATTAAAAATCATTTCCAAAAGAATAAAAAAATCCCAAATCCATAGTTCCATTTAAATAAAAAAATAGTTTTACATATTTTAAATGGGATTACATTATATTTTCAATATAAATTGCACATAATCATAATAAAAGCATTAAGTATAAATGACTATTTGTTATGTATTGTAAGCTTCATATCATCCCTCTAAAAGTTTTTTGATTTACTGGTTGTCAAGATTCATCAATTTCAAGAGTATTTAAGATATTAATTGGTGTAATAATACTTTTAGTATTTTTATATCCATAATTTTTAAGAAGATATTTAATATACTTATGTTAGGATATATAAGTCCCTTATGGTTTTGGAGAAATTTAAAAACAAATAAATAATGTTAACTCACCCATCATACTCAACTCAAACATAGGTTTCATAAGATTGGAAAATAAATCTATTAAATATTTCTAGGTTGATCTGAATATAATTTACTCAAAATATATTTTTATCCTCAAAACATTTTTGTTTTATTTATTTATGAAATGTTTTGGATCAACAGTTCCCTTAACAATTTTTTGTAACAAAAATCCTATTAATCTATCATAACAGACTCTAGGGGATTTTTTAAGTCCATATAAATCTTTGGTAAGTTTAAAAACAAATTCATAATGTTTTTTATCTTAAAAATCAAGAGGTTATTCAACAAAAACTTCTTCTTGAACATATCCATTAATAAAATCAGACTTCACATCCATTTGAAAATCTTTGAAATTAAAGAATTTCACAAAGGCTAATAGAATACAAATAGATTCATGTCTAGATACTGTAGAATACATTTCTTCATAATATATTCCCTCTTGTTGATTATGAATTTTATCAACTAATATTTCTTTATTTCTAATGATTATTATATTTTTATCGCATTTGTTTCAAAAGACCCATTTACTCCAATTACAGAGGTTTTTTAGGTCATTCAACCAAGGTCCAGACTTTATTTCTTTCGAATTCATTTATTTCATCCTGAATTGCTTTAAACAAATATTCATCTCCTAATGCCTCATCAATACATATAGGTTATAATTTCGAAATAAATGCTAGCGGATATACTTCATTTCTCAAATAACATTTTGTCCTTATAGGTTTAATTAAATCACCAATGAAATTATCACTATCATTATTCTTAAGAACAAAATGATTTGGGTTTTGTAATACCTATTCACAAACATAAGATATAAAGTCTTCTGGAGTGAATTCTTTGGAAACAATTTCTTAAGTATTTTCCTTATTAGAGGAGTCTTTTATCAAAGGTTGATAATAAGTTTTAGAAAATACATCACAACATGTAGGTTGGGATTGATTAAAAACAAAAGGATCTATGTCATCAAATTTAACACAACTATTTCTTAAATAGTTCATAAATTTTTATTGAAAAATCTATAAGGTTTAGAAGTATTGTAATAGACTAAGAAAATACCCTCATTGGATTTGGGTGTGAATTTATGTAAATTATCATTTTTATTCAAAATGAATAATTTTCATCCAATTACGATGACATATGACTCTTTTGGTTTTTGGCCAGTTCATAACTCATATGGTGGTTTATTAAGAAATGGTCTAATTAAAAATATATTTATAGTATAACAAGAAGTACTCACAAATTTGGTCCAAATTTTTTTGGAAATAGAATATTCACTCAATATGGTCCTTGTTATCTCTTGAAGAATACGATTTCTTATTTCAACAACACCATTTTTTAGGAGTTCTAGGAGATGAAAAGTTATATGTAATGCCTTTCTTACTACAAAAAGTTTCAAAATCATAATTTACAAATTCTCCACCGTGATCTCTATGAATATTTATTAATGGAAGGCTTCTCTCATTTATATCTTTGGACACAGAAGTTTAAAAATAACAACAGGCTTCAGATTTCTTTGCTAGAAAATAGACACATGTATATCTAGTGTATTCATCAACTAAAACAAATACATAATACTTGCCTCCAATAATTATAGTTTGTGTAAGACCAAATAAGTCTATGTGCACCAACTATAAAGCATCATAAGTTTAATCTTCACTAATTGATTTAAATCTTAACTTATGTTTATTTCCATATTGAAAAGAATCACAATCTTTTGAAGAATAAAATATATGTTCTAGTAGATTCTTAAAAAATATTTTCTTATACAATTTATAAAAGTTACTAAGGTTATAATGTCCAAATATTCTATTTCATAACCAATATTGATCTTCCATTGCACTAAGGAAAGGTATGTCTTGGACCCTATAGTCTTTTAAGATGAGTGTGTAAACATTCTAATTTCAATGGAAAGAAAGAATAAATTCTTCCTTGGAATTGTGTACTACACATTAATCATTCCTAAAATTCACAAGGCAACCTTCATCACATAATTTACTTATTCTTATAAGGTTGTGCATAAGACTTTTTATAAACTAAACATTTGAAATTAAAGCTTTTTCAAGAAGAAAAGTATTAGATATACCAACAATCTTTACTTGAGTATTTTCTTTGAAGAAATATTTTCCCCATTCCATTTCAATAATTTTTTTGAAGAAGTATTTGTTTCCAGTTATGTTTTTGGAACATCCACTCTCCATATACCACATATTTTTTCTTTGTTACATCCTTTTTATTCATAAAAAAATATTATACTTTTGGAATCCAAGAATTCTTAGATTTAGAAATTTTAGATAGAAAAAGTTTAGGAATTCACATTTGTTTTGAAAAATGGGCATTGCGGAACCCTAAATATATATTTTTATTTAAATAACAGTTCTTGTTCCAATGACCTCCACATTGAAATTTTGTGAAAAATGGGGAATTTTCAAAAATAAAATAATTATTATTAAAAATATTTTTGTAATGATTATATCAAATTATTGAAATATTACATTGTGGATGAATCTATTTATACATTTATTCAAATCCTTCTTTACTAGTGTTAAATATTTTCAAAAATTTATTTACAGATAAATTTTAAGTATTTTTTTAAAACTAACTTATTATACACATTAGTATTAGTTTCATAAGATATTTTTTTCTAATTTGTTTTTCTCATTAATGATTATTTTAAATTATTTTGAAGGATCATCCATCTCATAATTAGCGTCCTCATGGGTTTTCGAAATAGAGTCAATTTTAAAAACTTTTTTTTTCAATTTCATTAGAATGGTTATTATTGTTTCAAAAACATTAGATGTACCGAAATGACTGATTTCTACCTTCTTCCAAATATTTTTGGCTTCTTCACAAGATGAAATATTGATAGATATATTTTTAGTCATAGAACAAAGTAAAGTACTACATACCTTATAATTGAACTCATGTTACTAATTTTCGTGATTGGTAAAGATTCTAACTTACTTATATGGAATTTTATACTCTCGAGTCAGCATAAGAAAATTATCAACTCTAGTGTTGATCAAAAAGGTATTTATTTTCTCTTTCTTGTATTCATAATCATTTCCATAACAAATTGGTGGTATTATAGCATTGATATTGTCAATTGATCTAGCATTATGTCCTAGCATCTTTAAAGAAATACAAAAATTATTTTTACCCAACACACATTAGTGTAACAAATATTTATGAACAAGAATTTTATAAAAGAAATATAACTAACATGAAAAATTAATGAATGAAAATATATGAGTAGTTGAAACCTCCTCTAATTCTGAATTTTATATCATAATGTATATGTAGATGAAATAATACATGAGAGGGGTGAATTTTATGTTTATAAAGTTTTCATTTTTATACCTGATGATATTTAGTTTAACATAATTTAAAATAATTCAATTCACAATAACTATTAATGTATTAAAACAATTAATTGGATTATACCTCAGATCTGTTTAATATAAATATCGTAATCAGATCAATTAGGATTTCTATTACACAGGTTGTAATTATAATCAGTTCTATTATCCAAAAGAAAAAAATTTAATCAGAGTAAGCATGAAAATAATCCTAATAAGAATGGTTATGATTATCAATGAAACAAATACAATGATTCTATCATAAATCATGCAAGATCATATTGAGAAATTTAAAATATTGTAATTATAGAAATTTTAATTAAAAAAACATAATCATGAGGTTTAAAATTGAAAATAAATATATAATATAATTCAACTCATATTACAGTTCAATTAAAATCTATAAAAGTAAAAGAATACAATTATTTAATCCTAAAGAGAAGGGTATCCAATAACCTCAGATAGAGGTCCCTTGATTTATAATTTGAAACAATTATATCTTGCCCACATTAGGGATATCCCTTGATATGATGTTCAACTTCAGTATTACTATCCCCAAAATACCTTGATCAAGAAGGTAATTAATGCCTCTATCTTCCTAGAATCCAAATCTCTTGATCCATAAACAATCTACCCAGATATCTTCATATCCATCGAATCCCACAATTTTAATCGCTAATGATCAGTGTCGCACTAAGAAAGTCAAAACTCTTGAAGTCACAAGTATGTAGAATGAGAAGTTTACAACTTATACCACTAATAGTTCTCTCATAAAGAATAAATTTGACAAATATCTCACACAGTGTCTCCAATACATCAAAAGTTGTGAGCTCATTCAAATGACCTTGTATTTAAAGGCCAATATCCCAATGGTCATCTTGGATTCTAACAGTCGGATTTTATCCAAAAAAATTAGAGGGACTTTGACACCTGGCACTCTAATGGTAATCTTATAAGTAAAACAATGAAATAATTTTCAAATAATATAAAAACATAATATAGAAAATCCTATTGATTTAAGGGTTTTCAATATATTATGATACAGTTCTTTGTATATGATAAAATGAGTTTGAACGAGTTTGATGATTCTCATAGTGTTGATGAGTAAGATTTAAAAATTGATATGATACTGGATGGTGTGTATGATATAAATTGTTTCCAGTATGTACGATAAAAATCATATTTGATGGGTTTGATAGAAATCCTACCTGGGCTCATTATACTAATAAAAGAATGAATTATTTCTATAAAAACTCATGAGTATGATAATTATCATACACATATGAATGAAATCATAACGATAAAATATGAATTAAAATATCTTAGATAAAGTTTGATAAAAATATATATGATTTAATTATTAAAATACTTAGGACATAAAAGAATAAGTGATTAGGTATTTAAGAAAGAGTTTGTGATTTACTGAACAAGGGGAATATAAAATTTAAAATTACACTTGACTCAATTGATGTTTTGTGGACTATATTGAACAAAGTGTTTATACTTATTTTGTGTCTTAATTGTTTTGTAATAAAACATTGTAATCTAACAAGATTTAATATAATCATTCCTATCAAGAGATAGAAGGTGTATAATAGGTGTTGTCACCAGCTTTATTCACTTTTTCATAATAGTGAATTTCCATAGACCCATGTGAGTGGATATGGAAAGGATATATGTTCTCACACTAAGGAAAAAACTTTTAAATATTGTGTAATTTTCATTCTTTACTATTTATTCATGCATGATTATTTTCTAATAAGTAATAACATTATAACATTTTACAGGTCGTAGGTGTTATGTTATAAAAGTATTGAAACTTATTAAAAGTGAACACCTGATTCTCACCCATTATCAGTTGTTATTCCATCCATTGGGACCTCAATTGGTATTTGAGTGAGGATTACCTTATTTAATCCTTATCATGGATAATATCAATTGTGTTAATAGTAGAGTAATTTTAACATTTAATGGATGAAAATATCTTGGATGAAAAAATAAGATGATTACATATCTATTATCTCTAGGCCTAGAAGTTTTCGATGCCCCTAAAATTGGGTTTACACCTATTAATAAAGATGTCTTGAGGAATTTTTTTGATAATAGAAATTTGAATTTGATCACAAATATATAAATTTTATCCTAATGACCATATAAAAAATGATTTCTTGAAGGTGATGGGTATAAAAAATTCAAAGAGTTTGTGGGAAAAACTGGAAGGTATTTTCAAAAGTAATACTAAAGTTAAGGAGTAAAATATTAAAATATAGTTTATTAGTTATGAAGGCACAAGAATGATAAATGAAGAAACTGTTGATGAATATTTCACCTGAGTAAATGAAATTGTTTACAACATCAGATGATTCGATGATTTATTAGAATATTTTAAAATTATATAGAAACTAATGTGAATCATTCCAAACACAATTGATTATAAAATTTAATATATATAAGATAAAGCTGATTTATCTCTTTATTAATTGCATGTTTTTTTCTTCTGAAATGAGAAAATCTTTAATAGTAAAAAAGATGAATAAAATAGAAATAGATTTTTAATCTATGAGAAAAATAAAAATTAAATTTGTTAAAGATGTTGATGTTTTTGACATAAAAGATAAATAGGATGATGTGTTGAATGAAAAAACCATTCATAGTATATTTAAGAATAATCAAAGAGTAATAAAAAAATGTAGAGGTAAAATTCCATAAAAATGTTTTCAGTGGGGAGAAATCAAGCAATTTTTTATGAATTTTCTAAAAAAGAAATTTGGAGAATATCGATATGATTTTGTTGATAAAACACAATGGAATAATTGAATAAAATTCTAAAAAAGAACAATAATCCAATAAATATAAGAAAAAGTTCACTAGAGATAAAAGGAGTATTTTGTGTAAGAAATCTGAATCAGACTCGACCAAAAGAATTCATCAGGAGACAAATCTCAGAAAATGATAAAATATTCACTAAAAAAGTTGAGAAAATAGAATAATCCTTACACAGTGAAGAAGAAGTAGGTGAATAATCTTATAGAGAGTTTCATCTCAGAACATAACTTCTTTCATGTCTTTAGAAAAAATATATATTAAGAAATAAATCATAATTATAAATAAAGATAGCAGAAAAGTTGTTGAATTTGAGAAAGATGTTTTCAAGAAATAAGAAGAATACATCTAAGAGATCTTATATTACAAAATAATACTTTATTATCATGGAATTATGGATGAAGATTTCAATAAAAATATGGAAGACAATGAAGAATAATTTAACATGTTTCAACCAAAAATTCCTAAGTTTTAAATTACCTTGAGGAAGATGAATGAAAACTTTAGGAAAGCTTCAAAAGTAAAATATGAGAGTTCTAAAGTAAATGAGGAAGATTTTATAACATTTCATGTTCATAAAAATTTTTTGGGAAGAATTTTATGGAAAAAGGGTGTGAGAAACATATTTCATCTACAAAATATTAAAACTCACTCAGAAGAAATGATAATCCACATCTAGAGATGGTTAGAGTAGTAATAAGTTATCAACATGAAAAAACCTGCTACAAAGAAAGTTATTACTTCAATATAAAATAAAGATTTCATAGTTTGTGTTGGTGATATGGAATTTATGGGAAAAGGTATTACAGTTATTGGAACAACTTATCTCTACCCAGAATATAGTTAGAGTAGAGTTCAATAAATAGTGAAAGTATAATGTGTAACTTTCATAACTTATAGAAATTTGAAAAAATGAATTCTTAATATGTGAGAAACTTTCAATCAGAAAATAAATTTTAATTACTCGAATAATTTTATGAAATATTTGATCAGGCTGGTCATCATGAAGAAATATGTATGACACTCCTTCTATAATAAGTTTCTAATGGGATTAAATAAAAGGATGTTTTAAATAATAATGTTGAAGAAAGATATTTTGTTATTGAGAATACCTTAAGATAAAGTAAAAAAACAAAAAACAATGGATACTTGATAGTGGTTGTTCATTACACATGGTAGGTGATTTAAAAATCTTGGAAAATATAGAATGTATTGATGGAGGTGTTTTTATATTTGGGAATGATAGTAATCTAAAAATCAAAGGAATTATAATGGCTAAGACTGAAGTTAAAAAGTTGAAATCTAAGGAGGTCTTGTTTGTTTATGGTTTAAAACATAACTTAATTAGTGTAAGTAAACTTTTTAATGATGTAAAAGAAGTAATCTTCAAAATGGATTATTTTATTATCAAAAGTGTGAAATATTAAAAATTTATTAAAAAAGGATAAAGAACTAGTGGGAACCACTTCCAAATAGAATAATTCAACAAATCCTTTTACTTATGTGTTGAAGATGAAAATAAGATGTTGCAATGATGACCTAGACACCTAGGGAAGAAAAAAATGAACACACTTTTTATGTTTGAGGTTGTTCAAAAAATTCCAGAAATTAAAACAAGAGTGGATGATGTTTTTGTAACTTTTCATAAAGGTAAAATGACTAATAAAATTTATAAGAGGGTTAAGATTTATACTACCAGACCTCTTAAACATATTTATTCCAATTTATTTTGGATGATGAGACATCAATCAACAAAAGGGTATTTTAAATTTATCACTTTTATTTATGATTTCACTTAGATTAAAAGAATCATATTTATGAACCAAATGTAATAGGATATATAAATAATCATGTTTTTAAGAAAATAAGATGAAAAAGAAATGGGGATTTATAGTAAGAAGTTGAGAGAAGATAATAACACTAAATTCACAAAAAATATTTTTTAAAATTATCTAAGAAATCATGGTATGGAACATCTGTATAGTGATCCATATACTCCAAAAACATTAGAGCAGCAAAAATAAAGAATAGAATATTTGTGGAAGTGTGAATAAGTATCTTATAACAATAAAAAAGTTTAATGTTATAATGGATTGAAGCTGTTATTAATTAAATAAATGTTCAAAACAGAGGGTTTTTGAGACTAGAAACCAACATGACTTGTTATGAAATGTTTAATTACAAAAAACATCATTGAAGTACATCAATGTTTTTTGAAGTCCATATTTACTTAAAATAAAAAATCTAGATCTCGGAATGTTTTATGAGAAAGCTGAGGAAGGAGCTTTTATTAGTAATTACACTAATGGAAGAAGTCACAAATGTTTGAACAAACGTTTAAAAAAATTTGTGGACTCAAATGACGTGAAAGAATTGAGAAAATAAATTATTTAACAAACATTTCTGGGAATGTTGAGAAAGAAAAACTGAATGCTTCTAATGAAAATGAATGTGATAAAATTAATGGTCATGAATATTCAGATCAATCATTTGATAAGGAAAGTTAAGTTAGGATAAGAACTCTAAAATTTACAACATTACAAAAAACATGTTGAGACCACGAGTATTCTTGGGATTTGGAAGGCTCCAGTTCATACCTTAAGGAAGAATATATTATAAAATCAAACTTCAATCATGTCAATAGTTTAATCATAATAAATTTCAGAATCTATTATAGAAAAATAATTGGTGAATACTATGAATGAAGAGTTGGACAAAATTGAGAAAAATGAAACATGGTAACATTATCCACATCGGAAAGCTAAAAATGTTATCGGAACAAAATGGTTTTATAAAAACATTTTGAATGAACATGGATAATTTCATGAAACCTAGAAAGGATTATTTGTAAAAGCTATGCATGGGTGGAATGTGTGGATTTTGATGAAACCCTTTCCCCTATTTCATGGTTAGATACTATTTGAGTGTTTCTAGTATTGTCTAGTCACTAGAATTACAATGTATATTAAATGGATATAAAGTCATAATTTCTCAATGGAGAAATTAAAGAAGAAGTTTACATTGAAAAAAATTGCGGGTTTCTAATTAATGAGGATTAAAACAGAATCTTTAGATTTAATAAATATTTGTATGGGATGAAACAAGCTCCACATACATGGTATTCTAATCCTGAATTGTTTGATAATGTTCAACGTTTCTAAATGGAAGGTTGATAGAAATATATATGTGAAATATGTTTACTATATAACTCTAATTTTAATTGTTTATGTGTATGATATAATTTCTGATGGGTATAGAGTAGATGTTTTTAAAACATTTACTAAAGAAATGAAAAGGAACTTTGATTTTTCAATTTTTGGTTAATTAACATTCATCATTGGTATAAAAGTTTAACAAAAATAAAAATACATTTTATTATATCATGAAAAGTATGTTGGGGAATTGTTTAATTTTTTTGGCATGGAAGAATTGAAATAGGTTTCTACTCAAATCTCAATAGGGATGAAGTTGAGTAAATATGAATCCAAAAAAAGTGTGAATTATAACTAATTTCAAAAGGTAATAGGAAGTCATTGTTACCTTATAGCTTGAAGGTCTAATTTTTTTATTCTATGAAATGTTGTTCCATGTATCAATGTAATCTAAAATAATAAAACATGTTGGAAGAAAATAGAATACCATGATGTGTTAATGGAAAAAATTCACATGGGTTGTTATATAAAATAAATTATGAGATGAAGTATCATTTTTATATTAATATTTATTGGGATGGAGATTGTAATGAAGGAAAATAAACTTATGGAAGAACACTTTTCTTAGGTGAAAATCATGTGAGTTGTCATAGTAAGAAACAAATCTCAATAAATTTGAGCAAAGAAGATCCAGAATATGTTGCAGATACCAAGGTTTGTACTCTAATATTGTGGATAAAAGTTTAACTGTTAGATTTGAACGTAAAAATTTATAATCCATTCTACATAATTTTTGACAATCCGAGTGAAATTGATCTTTCTAAAAATCATATCTATAATGAAATATAAAAACAAATTATTATAATTTTTTACTTTATAAATGTAATTTTTTTTCTGGAGATGTTTTACTGAAGTATATCTCAATGACATATCAAATTACCAATATCATCACAAAAGGAATAACCAAAGAAAGGCTTGTTGAATTGAGGCTGCAACTTCATGTTCATCCTCCACCAATGAATTTCTAATTCTCATAAGAAATAACCCCCATCATGCTTTGGATAATGTTGAAAATGGGGGATAGAAAGTAACAAAAAATTTTACTTTGTAAGATGTTTTTACTTATCTTTATTTTATGAATATGAATCTATGGTTTTCATAAAATGGGGAGAGGGACAAAAGTGAAAGGAAAATAAATATGAAGAATGTTTATCATAACATGGGGGCATAATTTTATTTTCTTAGAGAGATATAATTCTTTAAAAAATAATTTATCAAGTAGTGTGGTGTGAGGACACTCTCTTCTGATAAAGTATGTGTTTTCATAAAAGTCAAAAAAACATGACGTGTTTACAAAAACTGAGTTGTAAAAATTTCTAGGAGTTGAAAAATTTTCTAACAAGTGTTGTCAGTAATTCCAAATAGGTGGATAGAAGAACCTTTGTGTTGTTTTGTTTTGAAAATTATTTGTTTTTTCTGACAACTAATCTTTTTTAAAATATTTTTTTTGAAAAATAGGTGAATGTGTTTAATGTTTCAGACCCAAAAAAATGGGGAGATAAGTTTTTATATTTGGGAAATTTGTTATCCAGACACAAGTTTCCAGACACATGTTTTTCAGACAAATCAGTATCAGAAATAGAAGGTTTAAGGAAGATAAAAGAAATAAGTTTTGTAATTTTTTTGATCAGACACACAATCAAACTCAGATCCATTGACATGATGTTGAAGATCTATTGGAAATAGTGTTTTTGAAAGTGAGAAGATTTTGAGTGAGTAATTAATAATCATGATTAATAGGACGTTTTATGAAATATAATTCAATATTTATAAAATCTTCTACTTTCTATCCTTAAATAAGATGATGCTTTGCTATCCAGAGAGTTCTAATAAATCATGATAAAATATGTTGAAGAATGGAGGAAAATGAAGGCATATGAATAGTTTAGTATTGGTTTCAAAAACCTTACAAAGAATATCAGATCTAGATATACCAGGAAGGGAAGTTTTCAGAAGTCTGAATGAGTTATATCTGATAAGGTTAAATGTTTTTCTAAGATGCAGAGTGGAGTTTCTATCATAATAAGAATTCCATATTATTGATAATTCTATCATAATGATAGTTCCATCGTAATGATAATTCCATAATAATTATAATTACATTTTTATGAGGATTCTATTAGATTGATGGTAAGGAAGTTACATCAGAATGAAGAAATGTTAGTATGTTCGAGAAGACTATTTTTTGGAGAAATCATGATAAGGTTTAATTTATTCAAAGTTGATGTTTAAATGTGAGTGATTTTTAGTGAATTGAAATTTTTTAATGTGGGAAACATTTTCCAATTTCCCTATTTTTACATTATGAGATGCCTATAGAGAAAATTAGAGTACATTTGTACTTTGAAATTTTTTCTCATAAGGGTAAAAGATGGAGCATTTTAGAATTAATATCAAAGTTATATTTCCAGAATAAGAACTCATTAGAAGGTCATACATCTTATGATTTTATTTTATGGATTGGGGAAGATCAGACTGAGAATTTTCACAGATTTTGAGTTATGTAAATTTAGAATGGGTTCATCATAATGAGTTTATCGGGCTGAATTCATTGTACTGAGGATGTTCAAATTGAGTTTTGAGTAGTTCTTGAGATGTAGATATTTTGTTATCCGGACAGAACAAAAATTTAATTCATGAAAAAAATGATAAATGAGCATCGTATTGAGTTAATTAGAATAATTCAATCAGATAGAGTTCATTAGACTAATGGATATCAGACTTAGGGACATTGAACCTAAGAAATTTTTTGGAGTAGATTGAACCAATTCTTTATAATTTTTTTGGATCAATTATTTTGTATGAAAACATTTTAAACTGAAGAGAGTTATTATAATTAGTATTATAGGGACATGAAAGGCATCTAATTAAAGTTGGCACAAGATGTTTTCACTTCTTCATAATAGTGAATTTCTATAGACCTAATGTAGTGTCTATAGAAAGGATGTAGTTTCTCACACTGAGGTCAAACCTTTTAAATCTCATGTTCATTAATTTCTTTCCAATTTTTACATGCATGATTATTTTATAAAAGATGAAAAGGTGATAAAATCTAATAGTTTATAAGGGTTATGTTTTAAAATTATTGAATGTTATTAAAATTGAACAACTGATACAACCCCTCCCACCTTCTAATTTGTTGTTCAATCCTTTGGAACTTCATTTTTTTCTAACTATATCCGAGTATAAATATTCCTATCGAGTTTATTTTTTGTTGTGTTATTCCATTTCAGTGGATATATCCTACTAAAAGAATGATTTCTTTGATGAATTATTATATGAGGCATAATAATCATCATGATTTATTTTTTTAATGTTTATTTATCATGGTAACACATTTATTCATTGTAAATATATTTTGTTAATGTTAATACAAGATCCAATCACCATATGAGAATTGGATATGTGAAATGAAATCCCATTGAATGTGGATTTCCATAACAACCCTAATAAAGAATATATATATATATCATATTTATTATGCATTTGGGCCTGAAAGAGTAACTGATGGTTCATTGATCAACATTTTTTAGTGGTGGTATGGTTAATGATTAAATCATGTAGTTAAATTAAAAATTATATATCTGTTTCTTGTATATTTTTTTAAAACATTATCCATATTAATATTTCAAAAAATATATATTGAATTCATAAAATGAACTTGTCATTATTAATCTACTAATAGGAGTTATCAATTTTATAAGAATGAACATCCTACATGGTTAAAATAAAAGTTAATGTACTTATGTTTACATAAGAATTGATAATATTAGTTTTTATACATTTATATCATGTTTTGTATATTAAATGAAATATTTTTTCATTAATTTATATTTTTTGGGTAGATATTGAGAGATAATTTTTAAAAAATCCTTATCATATATGTATTATAAAGTTATTATTTATTGACAATCATCATATTAAGTTTTTATGATATGTTATGATTAGTATGAGGAGGATCACTTATAATTAGATAAAATTGAAAACTCGTGGTATATAAGTGGGTGAACTTGTATTTATAATAACAAGCTCAAATTACACTATACTAACTAACATATATGTGTCATTTATGTTACATAAGTGAAAATTGGTTATGGATCCCTAAACATGAGGTAGTCAAATAGGTTCTTTACCTTTAAAGTTTCATATTTTGATACCGATATAAATTAATTTAATAATTTGGATTAATATATGATAATTGGAAATAATACTAATCATTAAAATGGATTATATTAATACATATGGAATGATTTTTTCCATATGGTGTTTTTACGACATCAGGTCCGAAAATTGGGTTTTGATGTGATAAGTGAATGGTCATTCAAAGATAATTAAATATGATATAAATATAAAAGATTTTTTAAAATCATGAATTGCGCAAAAATAGATAAGTTATACAAGATTGACATTATTCATGTTTCATGCTTAATCATGACATCAAGAATAAAACTACTTTTATAATTGACATATGGTGGATCATATCACACTAGATAAATTTCTAATTTTAGTTTTTATAATATATTTATATATAACTCTTATAGTTTATGATTATAAATAATATGCATAATTAATATGAACTTTAGAAAAAGACCTTGTGGTTACACACCAGATAATGATAATTGGATTTTGTTTGACTAATGGGATTAGTTCATGTGTAAAAATGTTTATATTTATTAAAAATATATATAAGATTTTTGTTTAATTAATTTTAAATATTTAATTAAATATTATTTATTTAATTTAATATTTAATGTTTCCTTAAAATATAAATAATAATTTTTTATATTATAAATTTATAATCATGAGAAAATATCAAATCCCATGCGGGATTTAAGCTTCTTCATAGAGTAAAGGGATTTCAAGGCCCATTAAAATAGGTAAATTAAGGGGCCTTCCATAAGAATCCATATAAGAACCACTTTTTTCCCTTTTAACCAATTTAGAGGCACATTAATGAACCTCCCAAGGTATTTTGGGACTCAAACTTGTTTTTAATTCTATTTAATTCTTCAAATGACCCATAGAGGATATTTATTTCACTTATTTGGATTTGTTTTAGGATTATATTTATTGAAGGATATTGGATTCTCCTACTAATATTAATAAAAGGAGTTGTTTAGCCATTATCCCATTGAGAGAGAGAAAATGATGTACTTAGTGTTCTCTGTTTTTTCTAATCTGAGAGTGTTTTCTTATTTTCTTATTCAAGGGAGCTCCCATGTTTTTCTTATATAAGGGGTTCTTTAGTGTCTATATATTTTATTATTTATTATTTTTTCTTGGAAGAGTAATTAGGAACAATTTTATAGGAATATAATCCCTTCAATTCATTAGATATTAGCATTATTGTGAAGTCCCAGACTAGAACTTTCAGGTCTCGTTCTCAAAACACATTCATTACATGCCAGATTTGATACCAAGTGAGATGAATCAAGACAAACTTATATATATATATTCAAAATATAAACAATCCATATCAAAAATGACAAAATATACACAAAACCCTATGTTTTAGTGTGTTTGGATAATATATATTTAAAAAAATTATTGCATGTTAATTCCTCAATATCTCCCATAAAGCATCTTTACACAATATTTCTTCTAAATATAGTCATTAATAAAATTCCTTGGTAAAAAGTGGAAAATGAGGGGTCAGATTAAATGAAAAATAAGATAAAAACTAAACAATATGAAATCAAGGGTTATATCATAATTATGTGAGAAAACATGATCTTGTGATAAATATATGATTAAAAAAGGGCATAAAATGATAAGAGTTATCCATAAGGAATAATATAAGGAAATTAAATATCAAATTATAGAACATTTAATATGGAAGAATTTTGTAGTGCATATATAATCAAAATATATCATAACATTGTAGAGAATTTTAGATTTAAGTAATCCCATTTTAAATATTTATAATAATTAACAATAATTTTAATGCCTCACCATTTGAACATAATAATGATGTGAACACATCACATTAAGAACATAACAATAATGTCCATGAATAATGTTTTGAATATAAATGTAATGTACACACATTATGTTATGAACAAAACAATAATGCACATCCATGACATTTTGAACATAAAAATAATTTAAATGCTTCTTGTTGTGAACATAATAATAATGTACATGCATCACATTGTTAATATAATAATAATGTACACGCATTACATGTTGAAAATTCCAATAATGTACATGCATCATACTATGAACATACAATAATATACATGCATCACATTATGATAATAAAAATAATTTACATGGATAACATTTTGAACATAACAATAATTTACAAGAATCACATTGTGAACATAATAATAATGTTCCCACATCATTTTGTGAACATAAAATAATGAACATGCACCATCCTTATCTCAGGAGTCATAAAACCTTGACCAATGCATTGAGAGGCTATTAATGGATTTTAACCATATTATGAAATTAACATACACAACCCATAAAAAATTATAATCCATATTTATGTTCACCACATGAAAAATCATACCTCATATCCTTAAAATCACATGGAAAAAAATCTGTTTCATATCTTTTTAATTGGTATAACCTAAAAATAAAAAGGATAATTCAATTAGATGATACCAAAAATCAATCACCCAAAAGGGGTATTTCATAAGTGTATTTAGAGGGTATTTAAATAATTATAAATTCAAAGGATATAGATAATTTATATATGATTAGAGAAAAGTATGTGAATCCATGAAAAAGAGTTTTTAGAAAAAATTTATCAACTATTTCATAAAGTGATGAAGTTATAAACTAGTTTCGAAAAAGTTCAATAAGGTACATAAATACCTTTTCAAATCACCACTATAAAACAAATTAAAAAATGGATCCTTGAAAAATAAATAAATTTCATCTATATTAAATATGTAGTGTAGGATAAAATATATTATTGTGAAAGGAAAATAAATTGTAATACTTTTCAATAACTTTATTGAAACATAAATCATTAATAGGAAAATAAAACTCTATATTGAAAAGTTATAGAAATAAATAAGAATATCAAATGAGTTAATTCATATTTGTGCTTTAAAGAATTATTTTAAATAATTAATATAGACATGGATGAGAAATGATCATCAAATAGAATGAGGATTTTTCTTAACAATGATTCATTTTTATAAAGAAAAAAAGTCCCTCAAAGATTAATATTTGATATAGAATCCTTAAAAAATATTTCACGATAAAGAAATTTAAATCGATTGAATGATTATTTTATGTAAAATATATTTCAATAATTGGTTATATTTATCTCAACTTATTGCAAGAACCGGAATATTATTTTCAGGTATAAATCCTATTTTCTATTGTTTTCGAGAAAAATAGGAGTTTCTAGAAATTTCCGGAGTACACACCATGTACTTATAAGTACACATTGTGTACTTGCTTCTTATGGGTAGACATGTACTGGCAATGTAACGGGTGAACACATGGTCGTCTGGGGTGACTTGGAGACCACCTAAAGTGGGGATCGGTATAGACAAGTACACACCATGTACTTTTAAAAGACACACCACGTACTTTTTTTATATCATTAAATGGACCGAGGTTGTGTCTAATCGGCACAACACCCATCTTCTTTGTCTGTCTCATTTAGGAGAAACCATAGGCTGTGAATCATCTCCAAGCCCCTGACTCCTCATCTGTTATCTGAATCGAATGCCATTGATTGCATTAGAATCTACCAGGCAACCTCTTCCTTCTTCTAGAACCTCGTTCCTTGATTTATCCTCTTTCATGAGATATTATCAATTGAATGTTTTTGTCATTTTTGTAGATATATGACATTATAGGGTGATTCAAGGCCCGATGTTCACGTATATCATTTGTACAATGTCGAGGTAGGTGGTTTGTGCTTTTTCGTAGTGAGTCTTTGATTTATATGTGCAAAAGTGCCCAATACCCTTGTTCGTGGAACTGCGTGTTTAGGGATTTAAACCCTATTAAATAAATGCTATACCTTTTTATGTTTGAATAGAAGTTGTTTGATTATGAATAGGGTTAATTATCATGCTATAGATGTGTTTGACCATGCTTGTTTGATTTTGGTTGTTTGGTCTAGCCTTTCCTATTAGGCTATTGGTTTACAGTACTACTATTGTTAGAATATAGTGATTATTTATATGATATTTTGTCCCATGACTTGTAGCTAATTTATCCAAGTAGTACTTTGAGTTTTACTTTGGTGGCTGATTATCATTTGTGCACGATTGCATTACACGGGGCTGCGGGAACCTGGTGTAGTGAGTCCATAGGGGAAATTGACATTGAGGGCTTTCCTAGAGTGTCTGTTCTAATTATCACACTATGAGACCATATGAGGGATTGACGTTGAGTGCTACCTCAGAGTGTCGATAGTTATGTTACGAGACCACAAGATGAATTGATGATGAGTGCTTCTTCAGAGTGGTGGTAGTTTACCGTTAAAAGACTATAGAGGAAATTTACGACAAGTACTTCCTCGGAGAGTCTTTGTTATATCTTCTCTTGTAGATGAACCAGAGGGAATAGGTTGTGAGAAAATTTCTAGAGGGTTTCCTGTATTTTTTTTGGTTGGTTAAATTTTTAAAAGTAAATGTTTGTAAATGAAACTGTATGACTGTTTACATTGAGTACTTCCTTTCTTATTGATTCATTTTTGTATTGTCTATCATATATATTCATTGACTATTAGGTATAGAGATTTGGGTGGTTTCCTACTAGGATTATTCTTATAAACTGTTTGGGTCATGCTTTTGGGCCCAAACAAATTATATTGTTGTAGGTCTAGATAAGGGCAAGCACCCTTCTACTTCAGGTACTTGATTATTGTGGACCTAGAAAGCATGGGACCAAGATGAGGCTTACGATGCTACTGGAGTTATTTGTCTTATTTGTACTTTGGGTTTGGCACTATATTCCAGTATTTTTACTTGTTTGGCTTCTTTACTAGATATAAATATAATGCATCATTTATTTATGTGCTTCAGATTTTAATTTATTCAGTCTTCCATTGTTTATTGTTGTATGGTATTATTACTGACTCCACTATTGTTATCTATTTATTTCTTCTGCATTTCTCTGCCAATGAGGGAATAGTTTCCCCACTATCATACCCAAGTCCCTCACTGCTAGTCAGTATCCTTTGGAGTTTGTGGAAATGCACTTGAGTCCATGTGACCAACCTGGGACGGGGCACCTCTGGGCGACTTCCTGAATCAGGATGTTACAAAGTGGGATCAGATGAGTTATTTTCTTCTCAACTTACTATTTGGAGCCAATATCTAGGTATAAGAAAGAAATAGGTACTCAGTAATAAGCTATAACTAGGAGTAGCTAACCTGTGTATGGGGAAAATCCAATTTACCACACTATTGTAATTTTCTTTTTTTTCAATTATTATAGTTGATTTGATTTCACCATTGGGTGATTCAAATGTTTTGTGCTGTTATTGTTGATATTAATGAGGTTCTACTTCTTTTGAAACATGATGATATGAGGGTATTACCTCTCATGCATCATATAGGCACTTGCTAGAGATCACATTTCATGCATTCTTATCATGCCATTTAGGGTTCATTACTAATTTTATGTTGTTGTGATAGATGTTGTGTTAGATATGCATGTGGTTGTGATAAATAGATGGATATAATACATTATATTTGATAGGGTATCTCTAATATGTAATATTTAGTTTGAATTAATGCCAAAATTTTGTTCTTGAGGTGTTATGGTCCCCTATGGACCAGAAATTTGTGGATCATTGGTCTGTTACGTTTATATATAACATGTATAAGATTCCATGATTTGATTCGCGGGGAGTATGGGCCCTCAAAAATCGGAATTTGGGACTTTAATGTTGTTTCAGTGTTTTTATGGGGTTCTGGAGTAGTTTATGAGGCTTAATATCCAGAAAAACCCAGAATACACTACGTGTAATGATGAATACACGCCACGTGTCCTTGTGTTCAGGAAGGAACTGTTTTTCATAAGTACACATTGTGTACTTCTGTACATGTCGTGTAGTATCTAACCATGTCAATGGCTATGTGGGTAGAGACACAGGGTCGGGAAATCATTGGTGGGACACACTGTGTACTAGATGTACACACCGTGTTGTGTAGACCATGTGTCAACCCATGTGACTAACGACACAAATGGATAAAACAAAATTTATACACTTCGTGTCAAGCTTGAACACACCGTGTAGTATAACCCCAGTATCCAGCCATGTAATGAACAATAAGGAGTCGTGGAATCCTTATAGTACATGCCATGTCCATATGGAACACACCGTGTAGAGTGAGTCGTGTAACCTGCCATGTGACTAACAACTCGGGTTAGTGAAGTTCGTCTAATACACGTCGTGTCTAGCACAAACATGACATGTATTATTGTTCTAGGAGAATCATGTGGCTTCGCTGTGTAAGGGAACTCGGGTAGGGGAAGAGGATTAAACATGTCGTGTGTCTTAGCTGTGTGTCAGGACAACACGCCGTGTGTGTGGGGTGTTACACGGCCTGGGTTAGAAAAAGTACACGTCCATGTGAAGACTTAAGGGAACATTTCATTTAGGTGATATACACGCCTTGTATCCATATTTAAAAAAACATGAATGATTTTTTCTCTTGTTCCTTTCATACACTTTAAGTTTCAGTCCTTGATAATCCCGATCTAAGGTGTGTGCCTGACCATGCAGAGTCATGCCACAGAGACATTCTCCGGTTGTTCACTCGTTATAGGGTAGTGATCAGACACCAGACATGGATAATCAAGGACTACCAGTGAATCCTCATGTAGTGCCAGTCTTGGAACCAGCCATCATTCCAAACACAGGTGCTAATGCATAGTTCAGAGTGGGCTTTATGAGGTTCATGCAGACCTTCCAGGAAGTACTGCATTCTGCTCTGTCAATGGAAGAATTGACACGGGTTTTCCCAAAGCAGTATCCTCCCACCTTCATAGGGTAAATAGGACCTCAGGCTGCATATTCATGGTTAGAATCCATGATTTCTATCTTCGGGCTTTTGGAGACGCCTCCAGATAGGAGGGTGAAGCCCGCTACTTATATGCTTTGGGATTCTGCCAAGAGATGGTGGGATGTGGTTTCGCAGGCAGGACGCCAACAGGGTATGGCTGGGATGAGTTTTAGAAAATATTCTACAATTATTTCTATCTGAAGTCTATGAGGGACAATCAAGCCTGAGAGTTCATGAGTTTGGAGCAGAGTACTCTTTCAGTTATAGAGTATTCCTCTCGCTTCACAGAGCTTCTGTGGTTTACAGCCTTTTTGGGGGAGATGAGTTATTCCTAGAGAGCATGTTCACAGATGGTCTCAGGAAAGAAATTCCGGCTTAGGTTAACATCAATAGATTGACTTCTATCACTTATATGGTCAACCAGGTGCTGATCACAGAGAGTAACCAGAGTAATTCTGAAGTTGTAGGCTGGGGTGGTTCAGCAACCAGACTTCGTAATTATCTTGATGATAGTAGGAAGTGTCACAGGGAGTCTAAACGTGGATATATGAGTAGGTGGGATTCACCTTCAGGTAACTGGGTGGTATACTACCAGTGCAAGAAGGTTAGTAATACCAGGACACTTTTCCCGAGAGACTCGGTGGAGTGTCAATCGTGCAGCAAGATGGGTCATCTTTAGCGCTTCTGTCAGTTCTTCTCACCAGCAGCGGTTGACAAGGGTTCTTCTATGACTCCACATTCAAGAGAAGCACCACCAGTTTCTTATCATTCTGGGAACTGGAGTTCTTTCTACTGTTTAAGCTGAGGTAGAGGTCATGGTAATGCTGGTAAGATGTAGGGTTTTTGACAGCCACATGGTGAATTAGCTCAAGGATCTCAGTTAGATTTATAGGGCCACAGTGCAGGTCAGGCTTTTGTAGTGGAGTAGACCCAACAGGAGTAGGATCTCGGACCCTCTACAGTTCGATGTACAATCCTACTTGCCTAGGATTTATCTTCTGTGCTTTTCGATATAGGGGCCTCCCATAGATTTAATTTTTTTTTCTTTTATAGAGAGCCTTGGGCTCTGTATTTTCTATTCTGCTGATATCTTGACGCTAGACACTCTATTGGGGACTAGAATAGATAGTGTACGTCCCTGCAAGGAGTTCCCTCTCAAGGTTTGTGGGTGTCACTTCTTATGGGACCTTTATGTCCTAGAGATGACAGGTTATGATTTCATTCTTAGAATGGACTGGTTAGTTCCCTTCCAGGCTATTGTCGAATGATATCCTCATAGGGTGAGTTTCACATCACTCAAGGGTAGATGGATTCCTCATATGGGTGAATGGGATTTCCAGTTGAGCAGATCGGGACACGAGCATCATTGGTTGGGAGGAGTTACATCCCATATTCATAGTCTATATTTGGATGACCATGGGACTTCATAGTTGGACTTTCCTCCAATGTTCGATCGTTTCAGGGATGTATTTCTAGAATACTTTTCAGATTTTCCATTAGAGCGAGAGGTGTACGTTTCTATTGAGCTTGTTCCAAGAGCCGAAACTGTGTCCATTCCTCCTTATAGGATGGATACACCATAGTTACAGGAGATCAAGAATCAGTTAGAGGAGTTATAGGATAAGGGGTTCATCTGACCAAATAATTCTCTTTGGGGTTCTCTTGTCTTGTTTTTGGAGAAGGTGTATAGTACCCTCCGACTTTGTGTGGATTATCATAAGTTGAACAAGTTGGCGGTCACGAACCGATATCCCTTACCGAGGATTGATGATAACTTTGACCAGCTTCGAGGAGCCCAGTTGTTCTTGAAGATTTATTTGAGATGTGGTTATCATCAGTTGTGCATTAGACTATTTGATATACCTCTTATAGCCTTTCAGAGTAGGTATATTCTATACGCGTATGTGGTTATGCCGTTCGGTCTCAATAACACACCTTTAGTTTTTATGGCACTGATGAACCGAGTGTTCCATCCATACTTGGATTCATTTTGTGGTGGTCTTTATGGATGATATCTTGGTGTACTCTCACACTCCACATGACCATGCCACACATCATGAGATCATTTTGAGTACACTGAGAGAACATAATTTATATGCTAAGATCTCAAAATTACACTTTTGGATGGACCAAATTCACTTATTGGGTCACGTTATCTCAGATACAAGAGTATTAATAGACCTAGAGAAAGTGAGAGCAGTAATTTCCTGAGAGCATCCAAAGAACGTCTTTGAGGTGAGAAGTTTTCTAGGGCTGGCTGGTTACTAAAAACGTTTCATACATGAATTCTCACGCTTATCACCATCACTAACGGGCCTGACTAAGAAGGGTTTGAAGTGCTTGTGGTCTGATTCTTGTGTGTCATCCTTTCACAAGCTGAAAGTGAGGTTGAATTCAGTACCGATACTAGTATTTCCAGAGTTGGGAAACCATTATATTGTGTACTATGATGCATAAGGTATCAGGCTGGGAGTTGTGCTTATGTAGGGAGAAGGAGTCATTGCATATGGGTCTCGGTAGTTGAGGCCACATGAGTGGAACTACCCGATAAATGATCTCGAGTTGGCTGTATTTGTTCATGATTTAAACTGTTGGATACATTATCTTCTAGGAGAAATTTTTTTGGTTTTCACCGACCACAAAATGTTGCAAGTATAACTTCACTCAGCACGATCTGAATCTCAGATAGTGAAGGTGGGCCAGGTACCTTCATTACTTTGACGTTGAGCTTTCCTATACACTAGGGAAATCCAATACAGGGGCTGATGCATTGACCAGAATAACTTAAATACAGGATGTTCCGGAGTCCAACAGTGAGTGAAAACTTATGACTCTGTTCTCTGAGATGCATTTGGAGGTGCACGACAGACATGGGCAGATGGTTCTTTCATATGTGGTTTTTACCTCTACTCTACTCAATCAAGTGCGAATGAGGAAGCTATTAGATTCTAAAGGCCTAGCCCTAAGGGAGAGTGTATTGAGAGAGGACCCTATTCATGGATGGATAGTAGGCAAGGTTGAGATCTTACATTATCATAGGCGCGTGTGGGTTCTAGTAGACATACACGAGGAGCTGATGCGGGACTTTCATTCCTCAATTTGGACAGTTCATCCTAGTGTCACCAAGATGTATCGAGATCTTCACTATCAGTATTGGTGGCCAGGGATAAAGGGAGATGTTTCTGGTTTTTTCTAAGGTGTTCCACCTATCAGTAAGTGAAGACAGAGCATGAAGGACCAGCATGGATTTTCCAGTAGTTACCCATTCCCGAGTGGAAGTGGAACGATGTCACAATGGACTTCATGATAGGTTTTTCGAGGTCTCTATAATGGAATTACGTAGTTTGGGTTGTCATTGATAGACTCACAAAGTTTTCTCACTTCTTACTAATAAAGAATAACTTCTGTGTTGATGAGTTGGGAAGGATGTACATTTAAGATATTGTACATTTACATTGAGTTACACACTCCATTTTTTCATATAGGGACACTCGTTTTACTTCTCGAGTCTGGTAGGGATTACAAAAGTCTTTGTGTAAATAGTTACTTCTGAGTAAAACATACCACCCCCAGATATATGGCTAGTCTGAGCATACAATTCAGGTTCTATAGGACATTCTTCGATCATGCGTCCTAGACTTTGGAGGTTCTTGGGAGAAACACATACCTCTTGTGGAGTATTCATAAAATAGTAGTTTTCAAGCAACTGTTAAGATGGAACCTTATAAGTATTTTTATGTTAATCCATGATAATCACACTTATGTTGGCTAGAGGTAGGATATGTAGCTATGCTGGGACCTCATCTTGTTCAGGAGACCATAGAGCATGTGGAGTTGATTCAGAAGAGGATTGATGCTACACAGTCACAACAAAAGTCTTATGCCGATTGATGGAGACGACCTCTAGAGTTTGAGGTTGGAGATCAGGTTTTTCTACGCATTACATAGTGGTTTGAACAAAGGAGGATTAGAAGATAGGGCATGCTTTCACCGAGATACATCGGGCCATTTAAGGTTTTGGAGAAAGTTAGGCCGGTTTCCTATCTGTTGCAGTTAACTTAGAGGTGCTAGGCTATGCATGGTGTCTTCCATGTTTCACAATTACGACATTACTTCTCAGACCCATATCATGTTTTTCAACCTAAGGAGGTTTAATTAGAGGTGGAAACATCATTTGAGGAGTATCCAACACAAATTTTTTATCATAGTTAGAAGGTTCTCCATGGATGGTTTATTCCTTTGGTACGACTGCTATTGCAGAATCGGTGAGTACAAGACGAGACTTGGGAGAGGGAGTCCAATGTACGATCGTAGTGGTCAAAGTTGTTTGAGGATTATCCTTCTACGTCGCCTTGCTAGGGAAATCCAGGGATGAATTTCTTTAAGGGGGGAGTTTGTAAGAACCCAAATCTTCTTTTCAGGTATTAATATGATTTTCTAATGTTTTAGAGAAAAATATGAGTTTCTAGAAATTTCAGGAGTACAGGCTATGTACTTATAAGTACACTTTGTGTACTCAGTTTCTGCAGGTAGCCGTGTGTTGTCCGTGTAACGGATGAACACACGACCATGTGGGGTGACCTGAAGACTGCCTAAATTAGGTCTTGGTAAAGGAAAATACATGCCATGTAATTTTAAAAGACACACCATGTACTTTATTTTTATTTCATTAAAAGGACTGGGGTTACGTCTAATCAGCAGAGGAGACTTCTTCCTCATCTGTCTCCTCTAGGAGAGACTGTAGTCCGCAAATCTTCTCCGAGCCCCCAACTCCTTGTTCATTCTCCAAATCAACCACCATCAATTGTGTTAGAATCACCATAGTAATCTCTTCCTTATTCTAGAGGCTCATTCCCTAATTTTTCCTCTTTCTTGAGATATTATCGGTTGAATGTTTTTGATGTTTTTGTATATCCATGGAATTATAGGGTGATTCAAGGCCAAAGGTTCATGTATATCATTTTTACAACATCAATGTAGGTGGTCTGTGCCTTTTCATAGTTATTCTTTGAGTTATATGTTTAAAATTTTCCAATACCCTCATTCTATGGATTGCGTGTTTAGGGATTTTAACCCTGTTAATGCCTTCTATGACTTTTCATGTTTAAATAAAAGTTGTTTGATTGTGAATAGGGTTAATTTCTATGCTATGGAAGTGTTTTCCCATGCTTGTTTTATTTTGACCATTTTTTGTAGCCATTTCTATTAGGCTATTGTTTTCCATTCCTAGTGTTTTTATGATAGAGTGATAATTTATCTGATATGTTGTTCCATTCCTTGTATCTAATTTATCGAAGTAGTACTTTGAGGTTTACTTTCGCTACTGATTATCATTTGTGCATGATTTTTTTACATGGGGTAGTGGGAACCTAGTGTAGTGAGACCATAGGGGAAATTGAAGTTGAGGGATTTCTCCAAGTGCCTCTTATAATTATCTTACTGCGAGACCATAGGGGGGATTGTCGTTGAGTGCTCCCTCAGAGTGTCTATAGTTATGTTACAAGACCACATGAGGAATTGACATTGAGTTCTTCATTAGAGTGTCTGTAGTTTACCATTAAATGTCTGTTAGTGGAATTAATAGTGAGTGCTTCCTATGAGAGTCTTTGATTACACATGACTATAAGGGGAATTGATAGTGAGTTCTTTCTCAGAGAGTCTTTGTTATGTCTTTCCTTGTAGCTGAATCAGAGGGAATAGGATGTGAGAAATTTTCACGAGGGTTGCTTGTATTTGTTTTTGGTTAGTTAAATTGTTAAAAGTAAGTGTTTCTAAATGAAACTATGGGACAGTTTACTTTGAGTACTTCCTTGATTATTTCTTCATTTACTGATTACCTACCATATATATTCAATGACTATTAGGAAAAAAAATTTTGGTGGTTGCATACTAGGATTCATCTCACACTATATTTGGGTCATGCTTTTTGGGACCAAATGAATTATATTGTTGCAGGTCTAGATAAGGGAAAGCTCCCTTCTACTTTATGTATATGATTGTTGTATAAATGTAGAGCATGGGACCAAGATGAGGCTTGGAATGCTGCTGGAGTTATTTGTCTTCTTTGTACTTTGGGTTTAGCACTATTTTCTAGCATTGTGACTTGCTTGGATTTTTTCCTAGACATATGTATCACGCATCATTTATATATGTGCTTCAATTGTTTATTTATTTAGTCTTCCACTATTTTTTGTTGTATGGTATTATTACTACCTCTGCTATTGTTATGTGTTTATTTTCACTGTGTTACTCATCCAATGAGGGTATAGTTTCCCCACTATTACCCCCAAGGCCCTCACTACTAGTTGGCAGCCTCTAGAGTTTGGTGAAATACACTTGAGAACATGTGACCAACTGTGTATGAAGAACCTCTAGGCATATTCTTGAACAAGGAAATTTCACTTATAATAATAAATTTCACAAGGAATGATCATAACTCAATGAATGGTAGTAGAGTTAGAAAAAACCATTACCTTTAATCTGAAATTGAAAAAAAAACCACTTTATACTTAGGCATAATAAACATAACCATATTAATAATTTTTTTCCAAAACCTCATTCATATCTATTTAATTTTATATACATTAATTGAAATCGTTTATATTATAATTACTAGTTATTTATTGATTCTTCTCATCATCGGATGTTAGTGACCTTAATTGTTTTGTATAAATTTCATAATGGCGACATCAATAATCATTATTTGGTAAGATTCTTTATCATTCATATATAATTCATGGAATTGAAATAATTTTTTCTTAATTAATTATAATGTTATAATATAATTCATAGGGATTTATAGTTATGATGGGTGAAAATGAAATTAGTGAAAATCTTGTTTCGGTAATGTTTAACAAACAAAAAGTGGTATATTAATAATGAGGTAAATATTGATAGTAAAATTCCATGACCAAAAAAATATTATATATATATATATATATAAATATAATATTAAAATAGTAATTAAATTTATATAACCATTTGTGATAAAAAAAATTACAGCATCGTTCATCTATGTGGTTAAACTGACCCAAACTAGAACACTCCGGAATCATTGGATAAATATGATTATGAAGTGTTTTAGATATAGTATTTTTATTCAATAACTATTTAAATTATATTAATTAGTTCATAAATATAAAATTTATTCATTAAATACATTAGTTAAATTATCCATGTAAGTTGGGGATGAAAAATGAAATGATTTGTTTATAAAGGTGGTATTTTGCACGTACGCGGGGTGAAATTTTCATTTTTTGAATGGATGGGAGACATATTGATAATGTATATAACATTAATATAACAACATTTTAGGATTATAATGATACATATTTCATTATATTTTTTTAGTTATAATATATTTGGAGTATTTTGGAAGAGAAAAATATTGAAGAGAAGCTTAACAAGTGGATAATATTCACGTTGAGAGTTTGAATATTCTCTTGAACGATCCTTTTGAAATATAGGATTCAAGAAACATTATTATATTATAGGTATGAAATACATGTGATAGAATTATATAAGAGGTAAAATAAGAATATTTTCTTGAAAAATCCTATGGGTAAGTTTGTCTTGAAGTGGGAGGAAGTGAGCTCCTTTTATAGGTGAAAAAGATGTACTTTTCCTAAGAATTGAAAGTTAAGTGAGGAGTAAAAATGGAATCACATGGGATTTAGGTGTGTTAGATGAGAAAATTGTGTGAAAATTTTTTCTATGTATTTACGAATTAATAATGGTTTTATAAAAGGTATATGTTTCATGTTAATTTATAAGAATTCAAGCCACTTAAAGTGGTCCATTTTTAGCCTTATTAACCTTGATTAAAAATTTACCATGGAAATTATTTTTCTATTTTAAATATAATATAACCCCTCTTAGAAACGTTCAAATTCATGATTCCAAATTTTTAATCCGATTCAAATAATTCAATTTATATATATAAGAAAAATTCAATTTAAATTAAATCAAAATATATAGAAGAAATTGTTTTTGAAGAAAAAATATATTTTTATAAATTATAAATTTTATATTATTATTTTATATTAAAAATAAATAAAATTATAGTTATAATATTTATTTAAATATTTTAAAATAACATTAGTTCTATTTTTTAAAATATATCAATTTAATTTATATAGGTAAAAATATCACCATGTTTATAAGAACAATTCATTAAAAAATAGTTGTTTTACAATGGTAACTAATATTTACATTGGTAAATTATTTTTAATGTAAGAAAAATAGCCTTATTTTAGAATTTTGATATTCTGGTTGAAAATAATTTTATTATACTCAATTTCAAGATTTAATAATTTTTTTTAATATATGTGTTTGCAATGTATAAAAATAGTTTCTAGAAAAAAAACTATATTTTTAAGACTAAAAGTAATTTATTCATATTCCATGACAAGTGAAAATATTTAGATGAAAATTGATTTATTTTTTTATTTATTTTATTAATATAATTCATATTATTAAATAGTGATCAATTTGTCTAAAAATAACAAAATTATAGAGAAAATATATATACTTGTGAGAAAACTCTTTATAACTAAATTATTTTACTACTAATTATTTTAGATTGATTAATTGTTTAATAATAATCGGTTAAATATTATTAATAAATTGGTACTAAAATATTTCATTGAATTCTTTAAATATAGAAAACAATTCTTTAAAATATATAATTAATCATAATTATAGGTAAGATATTAATATATGTAGATATATATATATATATTTATTTAAAATTAAATGTTTTGATTAAATATTATCAGTTTATTTTCTATAATTATAATATTTTAAATATGTGACTAAAATTCGAAAAATCAATATACGTATTTGATATATGCATACCCAATGACCATATTTCCAATGTCCGTATAAGTAATAGTAAGATTTCATTCAAATATATGACCAAAAATAATTCTTCCCATTTTCTAATATTTATAAATTTATATTATATTTTCAATTTTATTCCTTTCTATAATAGTTGCAATTAGAGTGATGATTTTAATGGAGAACCATGTGGATAATGTTTTTATGTTTTTTGTATTATTATTTACTTAGGTATTTAATCTTCTTGTAATAATCATAGTTATGTTTCCCATTGTATTATCATGATGTTTTAATGTTTATCTTGCATTGAAGTATTTTATATAATGTATTGTAATTAGTTTTAATACAGTGTTACATATAAATGATGCTAATAAAAATAGTGCTTATTTTAAAGAAATTTTGTACTAAATACATGTGGGGTTACATTCTCCTCAATTAAATAAAATTCACCGTCATAATTTAAATCAACAATCACTAATGAAAATACATATGTGTATCCATAAGATAGACATGAGTTACGATATAATTTCTAATGACATATCAACTTCACTTACTTGCGTATGTCTACAAATTCATCATTTCCCCTAAAATTTGCATAATAGAGATTCTGAAACATTTTTTTTTCCAAATATTCCACTTTTACTGGCAACAAATTTTAGGTGTTTCTAGAAACATAAATTTCACATCTTTATTTTCATGATCATTCCAAAAAAAATATGATAAAACTAATAAGGTAATGATAATATCAAATGAAATAAAATTAAATGATCATATGAATATGAAAACTCAATCCTGAGATGTTTTCTCCTATGACATCTTGATTTCAACATATAACATTTTAGGAGAAACCATGATATAATTGGACTAACCTATAACTCCTTCAATTTAAATTAGGTTTTATATGTTCATTTTCTAATTAATTTCATAAATGGATTTGGTTTTTTTAAAATACACCCTTTAAACATTTTAAATAATATTTATCAAGTTATTCATCTAGTTAGCATAATGTTTGGTTGTCGTTTATCCCTAATGTTGATATATTAAAAATATTAACATATATTAACACAAACACAGAAACATGTATATATATAGTTTAAAAAATAATTGGATGTATCCTGGATATAGTGTCTAATGAGGAACCTAAGGCATTCATTTAATCTAGAATGCATCATTTACACTATACATGACATAACATTTGCTCACATTGAGTTTTAGGATGACGTGCATTCACTAGAATATATGTTAAATAAAATTAAATAAATTAATTTATGTTATTTTTCTTTATTAGTTAAATAGTGGATAAAAATTAATCTCTATGTAAACTTCATTATGTCTAGTAGCTTGGGTGAGACACATAGTCCTGGAGATTGGATTAGTGAACTTCATAATAGAATCTTTGGAAAATGAGATATCGATAAATGACAACGAATAAGGAATGAAAAGTCATTGATGGACTTGATAGTGGATTTGTTCTTTACCAATTATTATTATAAACTTGTGGTACGAAATTTTGATTTTATTTTTATTCTTTATTTTTTATATAATAACATTTGAGATTAATTCTTCTAAGATTTTAATGTGAGATGATCAAAAAAAGGGATTTTTAGTTTATTATTTTCCTAGAGTTGGTAATTTAGAATTAATTAGGCCTTGGATATTTTTTTCTAGATCCTTCAATTTATGAAAAAGAAAAATGTATAGGATGATCATGGATATCTTTGGATATTTAATTTTGTGTTATACAAATTTATCACCCCATTTTATGCATGTGGATCATTAGTAAAGAATCATGGTCTGTGGCATGATGAAGTGATGATGTTGTTTACATGAATCAAAAGAAGGATCAGGTGGTGGTGATTTGAAGAACTATGGTGTTTGGAACAAAGAGCCTTCGATGGGAGCTGATGAAACTTGTTTTTTTCTAAAAGGAAAGGCCAAAAATTCACATTTTGGTAAGACATTAAAAATGGTCAACACATATTTGTGATCTGTTTGGTAGAGATCATGGAAAGGATGAAGGCTACGAAAAATATTGTTAGAGAATATCATATTAAGGAAATTACCTGACTACACACTGTGTATTTTGGAATAACGCACACCTTGTCATCTAAATTTCTACATCTCTAGGGTTTGTAGTTTAGAAAAACATTACATGGTCATGTGGTAGGTTGACATGTCATGTGAACCTAGATGGCCTTACTCATCGTGTATTGGGAGTACACACCTAGGAAATTCTGGGTGACCCACCCACCATATAATCCAGGGCCATACCACATGTACCACTCATTGGGACATGACTCGGACATAAGAACATATCCTGTGTTGATCCCTAATGTCACATGCCTTATGAATGGACTCACATTCATTGTAGTTGATGTTTTCATGTTATGTTTGGCAATATAACATGACCAGATGGTTGACCTGGGATACCAAACCATGTACCCCTAGGACACATAGTGCACTTTTCCATGGCCTGAGATAGTTTATTAGGATGAAGAATTACATATCATTGTACCCATGTGAAGTAGGTATTTCAGCTATTGGGACTAGGATACTCTTGGAGAGTTAGTAATTCTCCCATGTTAAGCACAATGTTGTGATTCTCTACCTTTAGAATTCAAAATAGAGTCTTCATTTCACCTAGATTACATGGAAGAGAACCCATATCTCTGGTGTTCGTATTTCACCCATCAATGGAGCACAAAAAAGACATGGATCCTCTATTGGAGTTGATATTTTACCCATATTCATGGGGAAAGGTTCTTCCATAACCATCTAAATGAATGATCATGTATATTTATTGAGAATTATGTATCGAAAGATATGAATGAAAAGGTTTCATGGATGAATTAGAGTTGATACTATACTCTGGGACTTGATTACCTCCTTTGATTATATCTGGTTTTTTTAATTTCATTTTCCATATTGGTTATGGTTTTAATATGACTCTTTATTTTTATTCTTACATCTTGGTAATTTTGTGATGTCTTACTGGTTACATATATAATCACCCCTACATTATCTCTTTCCATATCTGTTATGTCTTATGTATATGATAGGTTAATTGATTGAAATATAGGGGTAATTGGTTCAGGTGATGATTATAAGTACTTAGAGACTATGGTAGAAGGAATATTGTTAAACTAGTGTTTTCCTTCTAATACCATTTTCCTCATGTTTCTAGGTTGGACCTAATTACTACTAGTTAGGCCTATATTTTCTCTCTTTAATTGAATATATACATTTTTATTACACTGTGTGGTATTAGAAGTTGTGAATGAATTTATTATTCCATTTTTTTACATTATACATTACTCAGGTGTGTATGGAGTTGTGTGTTTCTGTGTGTGTAGGTTCATTAAGATATGGCCTCTCACATGTGTGATATGTGTAGTTGGTGCTCATCATTATCCCCTTGTGTATTGTATGTGGATTTAGAGAGGAATTATTGTCCTACTATTGGAAAAGTTCACCAAGTGGTTCAGGTTATGTCAGAGTGGTATGAAAGCCTATGTTGAACTTGGATGGATTTTATTGACAGAATAATCATGTGTATTGGATTCAGATTTAGGGAAATGGTGTTTATGTGTCTCAAGTTAATATCTTAGGCCATGAAACCTATTGATAGTATAGTATATGATGTATCCATTTACTAGAAATTTGATAATCCTCTTTTCAAATTAGTATATTTTGGCACCAGCTGTATGGGAATAAATAATGCATGAATCATATATAAATGGGTTGTGGTTTCTAGGTACTTCTTGATTCAACTCCCTAGATACACTCTTTTTGACTATCATATATCTTAACTCTTTCATGATTTTTTCGCATAGACAACCAATAAAGATTCTATGTGAAGATCATGATGAGGATTAACTTTGTGATGATGCCTCAGTTTAGGGTCTCGTATAGGAGGTGTTCCATCTAGGTGGCTAGTGAGAAGTACTTCCACCCATCTATTAGTGAGAATATATGACTCTAGTAGTGTAGGATAATGTTTTAATAATTTATAGGTAGAACACAGTTCAATCAATAATATATAGTGATGTATGTAGATCGAGTGTAATTTATGAATTTTTGAGGTAATGACCACCCGGGTTTCGAGGTGATCCTAACCCGTAGGTGGAAAATGACTAGTTAGAGTCCACAGCTGGAGTGTTATATCTCATTCAGACCCCATAGAATTATATAATCATGAATTTAGAAAGAATTCTCAGGAAATGGGGGGATAATATAAGATCTTAATGATATCTACCCAGGATGGGTCAAATCTTTATGAGATTGAGTTTGAGAACCTCTTTCTTGATGAGTATTTCCTGGTGAATCTATGACTCATACACATCATGGAGATTCTCAAGATTTAACAAAGAATCATGTTAGTGTATGTGTATGCGTCAATGTTTACTAAAATCACATGATACTCTATGTAAAAGTTTAGTTATTCATTTTTCTAGGTGATGATTTCTGGTCAATTTCATTATAGATACATCTGAGATAGAGTATTTCCCCTTTTTACCCCACAAAAAATTGTGGTATTAGAGTGTTCTTCATTGGTAAGGATATTTTTATAGGAGAAATCACATCTATTTGGGAGTGATATACATCTAATTGTCGTAGATAATTTAATGGTATCTGAAATATGTTAGGTCTCAGGATCATAATACTCAAAGAGAAAAGATGTCCAATCTTAGACTAGAGGGTCTGTAGCCCAGGGCTCATGGATAGGTTCCAGTCCGTTGAGAGAGAGATTTGATTCTATACAATGATGGATTATATCATATATACTAATACTAGTTGACTCATCATGTGTAATTATATAGTGGATGGGTTGTTGAGGCAGAGGCAAGAACATGAGTATGAGGAACCATGAGGAGGCAGTTATAGTAGATGAGCTAGGAGGGATTTAGTATGTGGCTAACATTATGATCTGATACTGAAAAAACCACCTCTAGGTGGTCCCTTTTTGGATTTGTGATATCTTCATATGGGACATGGTTAGTTTCATCCTGTTAAGGATTATGACCAATAGCTTCCTTTCATGATTTGAGATATAATTGATGCCTTCCATTACATAGCTTTAGTTTTTATTGACATAGTCCCAATCCATTCCTTTCTGGCCTCATCCCTTATTATATAACAAGAGATTTCAGTAGATCCACTAGCTTGAAACTTACGAATAAAGACTCTCATTGGATTGGATTCTACAATCACACATTTCAATCAGCAGTGTGACTTGAAAATTACTTGAGAAATTTTCTCATGGAATCCTTCTATTGTTTTAATGATGTTGTATAATGTCATTCATGGTATGTAATAGTTATCCATCATCCACAACTATATTTATTTTTTAGTTGGAGGATGCAGTGGACCTTGGAAAAGAGATATAAAATTTACATTACCTTCAAGAAGGAAAATAATTCAATGTATTCTAGGCTCATATGCAATAGAAAATAAAAAATTTCTCATCAGTTGGCTAGCTTGAAATTTTTATGAAAAAACATAGTGGTTGTTTAATTTACTATAATAGTTTTGGAGTACCAAAATTTCATTCCAAAAGATGTATTTGGGTTACCTCTTCATCGATATATTTATTTCTATGACAAAATTAATCTTTGGAAAGATCTAATATCTTTAAAATATTATTATATAGATCTCAAAAATATTTTAGAGATGATGGTGCGGTTAGAGGACCATTAGAGGAAAGGATTTAGGTATCCACTATCAATAATCAGTGACCTTATCAATTTATTTAAAGTGGAAAATTGGATGTCAAATATTGACCTCATATTACATTATCACCAGTTATAAGTTACAATGGAGGATATACCTGAGAAAAAAATTCAGATATCACTACGGTCACTATGAGTACCTAGTGATTCCCCTTAACATGATGATATCCACAGAAGTGTTTATGGGATTCATGAAAAAGATCATCTAGATTTTTATAAATCATTTTTTGGTGATAATTATAGATGAATTATCATATTCTTGGTATTAGAGGGTTAGCAAGAAAATAATTTGAGGATGCTTTTAAAAGTACTTAAAGAAAAATATCTATATGGGAAACGCATGATGTTTCATGTCTATATTATAGAGGTCCTCAATCTAGGATATTTAATATCATAGGATGGAGTAGTTTTATAACTAAAAAAGATCAAGGTGGTACTAGGTTAGAAGCCACCCAGAATCATAACCAAGGTGCAAAGTATACTAAGGTAGGTTGGTTATTACTATAGGTTCATATCAGAATTCTCTAGGATTGAAACTACATGGGATTCCTTTAATTGAAATGGTTAGGATTTTATCTTGTCATATATGTTCAAGAATTCCATTGAGGATTTGTGTTAGAGGATAACTAGAACATATGTATTGATGTTTCTAGAATAAGGGGTTAATTACATAGTATTCTATAATCCCTTTACAACTTGGCTTGGGGTATGTTGATGTGAAGGATGTGAGTGATAACCTACAGATATAAGTAGCTAAGACCCTATGAAAATAACTACATAACTCATAGATTAGATCTTGAAGCTATGGTATTCACTGTAAATACTTGGTGACACTACCTTATTAGTGAGTGGTTTTTTGTTTTTTCTAACCACAAGTGTATTAGGTACATCTTCACTCAGTGAAATATCAACTTAAGGAAAACATTTTTGTTGGAGTTCATTTTGGGAAATTAATTTGAGATATTCTTTAGTAAATGAAATGTTTTCTAAAATTTTCTTAATATGAAATATCTTTCATAGTTCCTAAGAGAGGAGTTAGAGAAGTTTTACTAGTTGCTGATATCCTAGGTGTATGAGGGTGGAGAAAAATACCTCTAATTTATGGTTATAAATCCTATAATTCTACAACATTTATGGGAATCACAACTTGGTGTTGATGATTGAAATGTCTTATATGACCATATATTTATAGGACATGGTATTGGTGGATTTTTTAAAGGTATATAACATAGATTCATATTTCAATATTGGATGTAACAATTTTACTTTGAGTGGAGGTGCTAATATAGTTTCATAAATATCCCATAGTTGAAAATCCTGGCCTAGAAAATATATACCATGACCTTCATTGGTAGTTTTAATGGTTAGGAATTATGAAGGGTGTTTCATATTTCATCACTCGATGCCTCCCCTATTAGCAGGTGAAGGTCAAAAATTAAGAAACATCAGGTTTTTACTATCCCCAAGAGTTATTGAAATGTCTATGGAGTGATATATCTATGCATTTTATGAAAATATTTCTATGGATGGTGAGAGGTCAAGAGGTTATCTTGGGGATCCTATATAGACTCACTATATTTTACCATTTCCTCACCAAGAGAGAGGGAGATTTGTTGGAATGATTGGGATGTCTATTCATATAATAGATCATCTATATTAATGGTTTCCTCTATACTATTTCCACAAACTATGATTCTCACATCAAATATATCTTTTGGAAAGGATTGTAGGTGGATTTATAGATTCATTTGATGATGGTCTTGTTGTTCCTCCCCATACATATGACTATATTGAGAAAACCATTAAGGTACTATATGACATGATATTGACGTTCATTTTGACTTTGGTAAGATTTGTGAGGATCACCTAACCTTAGTAGAGTTTTTAGAAAAATACAGCTATCAATCTACTATTAGTATGTAAAATTTTTTATGATCTTTATAAGAAACCATATTGGGAACCACTATACTAGTCAATGTTGGTAGAATCAACACTTATTATTCCCGATTTATTTTTCTAAATTATGGAGAATGTGAATATCGTCCAAGAGAGGACGATTAAAACTTAGATCCATCAAAATTAGTACATAAAACAATGATGAAGACCCTCAGAGTTTAACGAGGGAGAACATGTGTTCCTAAAGTAATTTTCTAAGTGATTTTTATGGATATCTTTCTAGGGTGAAAGTTAATCTTTATGGTTAATTGATCAATTTTAGATTTAATATAGGATTGGAAAGATTTCGCACTGACTTGATTCACCATCATAGCTGGACCCATTTCATGATGTATTATATATGTCACAATTTAAGAGGTACATGCATGATCTATCCTAGGTTATTATCATGGGATAGCTAGAAATCAATGATGGATCAGCCTTTTCATAGTATTATATGTTTATCAAGGATTGATATGAGAAGATCCTTAATTTTGGGATGATATACCTTTTTCATTTCATATGTTAACACATGAATCTTTAGGATATCTCAGGGGAATGGAAGAACGAGATGTCAGATCAAAACCCCCACATATTCGAGTAGTTAATGATTTCTAAGATGAAAATCCTTAAAGGTGGGGAGAGTTTAAATGATCTAGTTTATGCGACAAGACCCTTTGAAAATAATAAATAATACTTATGGATCTAGTCATCTAGTTAGCACCATGTTTTGGGAATCATTTAACTTCGATGTTGATATGATAAATATATTAAAATATATTAACATAGATGAATAGTTAATCTAAAAAATAGTCGGTTATCTCCATTATTGGGCCTCAGATGGAAAACCAAGACCATCCATGAATATATAATGTATTGTTTCCCCTATATGTGAAATAAAATTTTCTCACATCGGGTTTCAGGATAACACATTGTCAATAACATATATATTAAAGAAAATTAAAGAAAATTATTTAATTTGTTAAATATTTGATGAAACCAAATATATTATACCTAATATTTAGGGTATTATATAGAACCTTATATATTGGAGTTGTTAAATTTATGGTAAAATATTTAATGAAAGTGGGATATAAAAAATAGATGATGAATGTTGTGAGATTCTTCACTGAAGTCGTCAATAGTGAATGTTTTCTTCACCAAAGATTGATTCAAACCCAATATATTGTGTTTTTATTGGTTTTATTCTTTGATTTTATATAATTTTTTATAAATTAATTCTTCTAAGAATATAATCCAAGATGATTAAAGCATGGTAATATCAATTAATTCTTCTACTAGATTTGGGTATTTGTAATTTATTCATCCTTGTATAATTTAATTATTTCGTGAGCCTTCAAAATATAATAATGAATAGTGTACAAGCTAAATACAACCATAGTTGGATCCTAACATTATTGTTTTGTGTATGTCTCCATCCATTTTTCATGCACTGATCACCACTATTCCTTTAAACGGTGGTTCAAATATCTCTTCAAACCCATTTTTCATGTGTTTGATCATTGGTTTCATGGATCACTTATGTTGGTTTAAAATCATAGTTCCTGGCATGAATTATGGATGATGACGGTAATGATAATTCAAAGAAGTACCATACGATGGTGGTTTCATAAGCTATGGAATTTTAAAAAATGAGCCTTCATGAGAGGTGATTATGCTTTGTTTTTACAAACACATTGGAGAGAATCTAAAATCCAAAAAACCATTGATGAATGTTAACACATAGTTGTGTAATATTCGACAGGGATCATGATAAGGGAAATGAATGGGGTGAATAATGTAGGATAAGATTCCTGTCTAGGATTTTCTAGACTACAAAAAATGTAGTTCAAAAGAAAAAATAGTGTGTAATATGGATTTCTACATGGCTATGGATTCTAGTGGAAAAAACATCACATGGCCATGTGGAAGGACCACATATTATGTGACCCTACACAACCTGACATGGTGTGTATGGGGATTATATTCCAAGAGAATTTTGGGTGTCCCACACACTATATGGTTCGAGGTCTGACCCCATATACTACTCTTTGGTACATGAATCGAATAAAGGAACATAATGAGTATCATTATCTGACACTTCACATCATGTAATTGAACTCACATGCCATATATTGGACATTTACATGCTATTTTTTGCAGAAGAATGTGGTAAGGTGGAAGAAATTAGATAACACACCAGGTACCCATGGGTCACACCATGTACATTCCCTTGGCCTTGGATAGTTTGGTTAGATGTATATTTCTCCCTCATTATTACAAGGTGGAGTAGGTGTGTATCCTACTGGTACTAGGATACTTCTGGGGAGTTGGAACTATACCCATGTTAAGCATGGGGTTGGGATCCTCTACCTATAAAATTTAGATATAGTCAGTATTTTACCCACATTATAGGGTTGGGATCCTCAGTCTATAGAGTTGGTATTTCTCCTAACTGATGATCTCGGACAGGACATGGGTCGTCTTATAGATTCATTATTTTACCCATCATCATGGGGGTTGGATCCCCCAACATCATTTGGGAAAATAATCATGTAGGTTTATTGAGTCATCTTGATCCTAATATGGGGATGCATTGTATGTTTTGTTGGATGAGATTTGGTATAGTACTATCGGACTTGAGTTCCTCTTTTGAGGATATTTGGGGTTTTCCTTTCCTTTACCCTCTTCGTAATGGTTTCGAGGTGACAATTTATTTCGATTCTTACTTATTAGTGATTTTAGGGCATCCTATTTGGTATTTCTACACTCACCCATGTATAGAAGCTTCACACTAGTGTCATGTGTTATACATATGATAAGATATTTGACGGAGATCTAGGTGGACCTAGTATGGGTGGTTCTTAGTGTTTCATGGTGATTGTGGTATTAAGACCATTTTCAGTCAAATGTTTATATGTCAATACTATTTACCCTCATTTTTCATGTTATATCTTCTAACTAGTGGTTGGGAATGTATTTTCCATCTTTACATGACTATGAAATATCATATTCAGTTGTGCGATATTAGAGGTTGTGCATGAATATATTATTCCAAATGTTTACTTTATACATTACTCTATAGAGTATAGAGATCCATGTGTGTGTAATGGAGCATTAAAATATAACCTCCAATATTTGTGATATTTCTACTTGGTGCTCATCACTAGGCCCAGACGTTTTAGAGGTGGGCTTGGGGTGGAATAGTCAATTTACCAAAATCTAGGAGAGCCCTAGTGTGTGGGGTCATGTCAAGTTCTCTACCATATATATATATATATATATATATATATATATATTTATCCCTCAAAATGGTTTTAAAAGAGAATAAGAAGAATCTAAACCATATAACTTAAGAGGGTCAAACAAGGTGGGAAATTTGGCCCACTTTCCTTGAACCAAGTAGAGATTGAGTTAATATCCCACCAACCATTTTTAGGTTTATTACCCCTAGGTCAATCAGCTCAATAGCCTAAATTATCTTATTTTTATCTATATAGGGATTTTATTTATTAGAAAACAAACATTATATACTTTCCAAATTTTTATGATGGTTTTCTATATTTAGGATTTTACCTAGTTTTTTCTTTAATGTTCTATAGCTCAGATCACCAAAAATAATTAATCCCTACTCTGATTCCCTAGACCCTCACTTTTTTGTCTCGTTCTAAAAACGAATTCTTTACATACCAGTATTGATACCAAGTGATATGGGACAATAATAATAAAATTATATAGTAATAATATAAACATTATATCTCACAAATGATTGCACAATCCTAGACCCCAAGGGTTTAGTGTCTTTAAATATTAACTACTTACAAACCTCATTACATATTATTTCTGTAACAGCTCCCAAAACTCATCACTACATAATAATTATTTTTAAATATATTACTTCATTTAAATCTAAATGGGAAAATTAGAATAAAATAAGGGGTGATATCAAATGTTCAGTAAGGGAAAATTTATCGACATGTCTTAAATAATTAGATAATAAACATATAATAAAACATTAACATAGGAGAAAATTTTGGTGAGAAATAAACATGGTACAATAAGATTATTTCATAAAGCTTGACAAAAAAACACATAATCCTAAATTATAAAATATATAATATGGAATAAGAGTATGACATATACATAATCATAGGAAATCATAATATTGTGGGAAATTTTTAAAATAATTGAGCCATTACATATGGTTTGGAACATAATAATAATTTCCATTCTTGATGTTGTGAACATAATAATAATATACAAGAATCATTTTGTAAACATAACAATAATGTATACACATCATGTTATGAAAATAACAATAATATATGTGCATCACATTGTGAGTAGAATAATTAGTTCATACATTGCATTGTGGACATAACAATAATTTAAATGCATCACGTTGTAAAAATAATAATAATTTTTATGCATAAAATTGTGAATATAACAATAATATACATACGTCCCATGGTGAACATACCAATAATATATTCACATCACATTGTGAGAATAACAATAATGTAAAAAAGTCACATTTTGTAGATAAAAATATTGTACGCACATCACATTGTAAACACATCAACAACATACACACATGAAATTGTGAACATAACAATATTGTACATGCATCATGTTGAGAACATATTAATAATATACTTGAATTCTAATGAGATACAAAACCTTGACCAATGCATTGGGAGAAATTAATAGAACCAACCCATGTCCAAGATTTGAGAAACCCAAACCATCTCAAAATGATAAAACATATAAACATGTTCCACATTAAAACATTCATACAACATATCATGAAAAACATATAAAATTAAAATGGGTTTTTAGTGTTGTTACCAAAAAAAGACAATAATAATTTGATTCAATGATGCAAAAATTCAATCAAACAGAATTAGTATTTAATAAGATTATTTAGCTGGAATTTCATGAAACATAACTCAAATAAACATATATCCTTTGGTGGTTAAGATATAAATGGGGGGAAATCCACGAAAATAATTCTTTATAAAACATCTTCTTAATAATGTCATAAAGATCTGAATTTCGGAGTCACATTCAAAAATAAATTCCAATAAGGTGAAAACCTATTTAAAACACCATTTTAATATAAATTCCAATATCAGATCCTAAAAAAATACATAATTTTTATCCACCTACAACTTGGAGAGGAAGTTAAAATAAACGATCATGAAAGGAAAATCCTTTTCAATACATTAAAATGTCTTTATTGTAACCCACATCATATAATGGATAAAAATAATTATTTTTAAAATTTTTAAATAATAACTAAAAAGATAAAGTGAGATAATACATATTTATGTTTAAATATAATAATAAATAAAAAATTTTTAGAAGGAAATAATATTGATATGGGGGATAAACTACTACTAAAGGGGATGTGGATTATCCTTAACATCATTTCATTTTTAGGAAGAAAGACATTTTTCAAAGAATAAGAATTGGTGTAAAATAATTAAAATAGGATTTAATGAGAATGAATTATAAATACATAGATTATGTATATAAAGTAAAATTTAATTTAATAATAAAGTTAATTTATCGCATCTTATTAGAATTAAATTCATGTATAATGAACTGAAATGAATGAACAGAAATTGAGTTCGAAAAAACACATGCCTTTATTCTCGACTTCCATAAAATAACATTAACCTCATATATAATAAAAATAATCACCTAAATAACGTATTATATTTCCTTTTTCATATATATTATCTTATTTAATCTTTACTTATAATCATTTATAATAAACTTATTATTTAGTTATTGATTTTTTTTCATCGGATGTTAGAGACCTTGATTGTTTCATATAAGTTTCATAATGGTGATTTGGATCCTACTTATTTGGAAGAAAGAATACAGTTAAATTTTTTAATGGTAATATAATTTATGTTCTATTATTATTTATAATGTTATAATATTATTCCATGATATTTTTAGTTATTATTCATGAAGATTAAATCAATGATGAGCTTGTTTCAGAATTTTTTTATGAACAAAAGGTGGTAAATTAATAATGAGTTAAATATTAATGTCATAATTTTAATTTAAATAAAACATAATTTATATATTAATATAAAATTAAACTAGTTATTATATTTTCAATATAATTCATGATAAAAATTTATAGCATCATTCACGTTGTGGTAAAATTGGAACAAACAAGAACATACCGGAATCGAAGGATAAGTATGATTAGTAAGTGATTTAGTTGAAGTATAATTATTTCAAAAGTATTTAAATTATATTAGTAATTTAATAAATATAACTTTTATTCATTAAATATATTATTTTATCCATCTTTTTACGGTGATTCTGAAAAATGAATCATGTCATTCATGTTGGTGATAATTTGCATGTAACACGACATGATTTTTCATTTTTTGAATTGATATGAGGGAGATAGATAACAGTTTTTAAAATAAATATAATAAAATTTATTTAGGATAGTGATAAAAAATTATTTATATTTTTAATGTTAGAATATTTTTGGAGGTGGTTGGATGAAAAAAATTGTAAATAGAATGTTAGAGAGTGGATAATACTCACATTGAGAGTTTAAATCTTCTCTTGAAGGATCCTTAGAAATAGAGGATTTGAAACAATTTATTTTATAAAATGGATTTAAAAAGTGTAAAATTATTTTATTAAATAGTAAATGTTTAGTTTTTCATGTTCAATTTGAAGGGTAAGTGTGTCTTTAAGCAAGTGGAAGTGATCTCTTTTTATATGTTAAAATGATGGACTTTTCATTGGAATTGAAAGATTGATGAAGGGTAAAGATGAAATAAAATGAAAAATATGCGAGTTAGGTGGGGAATGTACGGTGATACAAGTTATTATGTTTTTAAAATATAAAAAAAAATTCAAGATGATATAAGATTCAATATAACTTGTTAAAATTTGATCCACTTTAAGTTACATCTTTTTACTCTTTTTAACCTTTATAAAAATTTACGATGGTAATTATTTGTTACAAGAAAAATAAGATAACCCCTATTACAAAATTACAACATGATGATTCCAAATTTAGAATCCATTTAACCTAATTAAATTTATAAATATGATAAATGTAACATATAAATTAAAACTAAGACAGAAAAAATTATTTAATAGAAAATATATTTTTATACATTATTTTTTATTTCCTATCAATTAAAAATTATATTAGTGTTAATATATATATATACATATTTAAACATAATATTTGATTTATTATTTAAAATATACCAATTTAATTTATTTAGGTAAAAAATACACATCATTTATAAAAATAATTCTTCAAAAAATATCTGTTTTTTCCATTGTAATTAGGATTTACTTTGGCCATATTTTTTTTGTTAACAAAAAAATTGATAATATTAATAAAAATTTATATTTTGGTTATAGATAATATTTTTAGAATTAGTATGTAGATGTTATAAAAATAAGTTTTTTTTAATAAAATTGCTCTTAAGGCATAGAAAAAATTTTTAGAAAAAATTTATATCTTAAACAAAAACAATTATTCATATTATATATCAAGTGAAAATAGTTAGATGAAAATAAATTAATTAATTTACAAGTATTATTAATATATTCCACATTATTCAACAATGATAAATTGGTTTAAAAATAAGAAAAATATATACAAAAATTATAATTCATTGAGAAAAAGTATCCTTATTACAAAATGACCTTATTCTTAATTATTTTAGATTTATTAATTTATTAATAATCATTAGATAAATTTTATCAATATATTGGTAATAAAATATATATTTTTTATTTTTAAATACATCATATTATTGTTTTAAAAAATATAAATAAAAATAATAATAATAATACATAACAGATATATATATATACAATAATTTTTTTTTATTAAATGTTATCTTTTTATTTTGTTGTAGAATTATATTATTTTCAATCTATTACTAAAATTTCAAAAAACTATATATATACCTATTGTTTATATGAATATATATAATTCTGTTACTTTCCTCCATAGTTTCATTCAAGGTGATGATCATCATGGTGAACCATGAGGATAAAATTTTTGTGCTCATGATATATCTTATTTACTTATGGATTTATTAATAATATAATTATTTTAATTATATTTCATATTATATTATCATATTGTATTAATTATTATCTATAATTATAGTATTTTATAAAATTATGAAAGAAATTTTAGTTAGATATTCAGTGTGAAACAAGCTATTCAGAATAGTATCTAATTAAAAGGGAATTTAATACTAAAATCTAAAGGTTTTACCATTATTAGTGCATAAAAAAGGATAATTGACTTCACTAATTTATGTTTTATCTAAATATTTAAAACATATTAATTTTTTTATTTTATTAAAATATTATTTTGTTTTTCATTGATTTTTATGATCTCGGATGGGTTTTATAATTTCTTATGTTTGTACCGAGTGTGGGTATCATTACTAAAACTATAAAAATAATGGTTAATTATTTAATATTTTAAATGGATATATTTTATGTTCAAATTATACTGATAGATGGTGTATCACCTGAGATCAGGGAATTGTCATTTGGTCGAAATAATGTGGCATGTGAGTATAAAATACCACACTTCAATAGATTCAAATTCATTACATAAAATTGTGAAACTACGATGGAACAATAACATGATGGTGTAATATTAAGTACATCATCATTTTGTTATGATAGTGTATCAAATATACAATATTGATTAGAAAAATATATCTTATTTTTATTTTTTTGAGAAAATAATCATATTACATTACTATACACATTATCGAGTTGTTATAATGAAATTAAAGTGGGTTGGTTGAATTATGTGGATGGAAAAGAATATAAATGAAATAATTTTTGGTTTATTTTCATGAATTTCTATCTTCATATTAATAAATAATACATTTCAACATCGTATGGAAAAAATATTATATGTAATTTATCATTTAAAACCACACTTTGGTGTTCTTGTTGAAATCATTATTTACACATCTTCAATGAAAGAATGAAAGAAAATAATGTTTTAGATAAACCCACTCACTACTAGATATCTAGTATACTTCCATTAGTTTTTCTATGATTTATAAAAATCATTCCTGTAAATCCCTTATAGATAACATTCCCAGAACTAGGGAAATAAGTGTAACCTAATGACCTATATTAGTACAGTTTATTGAAACTGTGAAAATATATGAGGCCTAATTCCATGGTTTAAAATAAATATGACAATAGGGGACCTGATTACCATAGTTTCTAGAACCACGGAAATAGGTGTCACATGTTTTATTAATTTTAAAAAATGTGTAATAAAAATAAGTTTTTTAATTTTTAATATTGAATATTTAAATAAAATTAAATAACAAAACCACTAATAAAAATAATTATTCCTTAGTCCAATGGTTTTGTAGCTTCCATGGTTAGTTTAAGTAGATCGGTTTAAATATGATAGGTTTTTTTTGATTTATGAACCTATTTACATTGTTTTATGAAAAATATCTTTATGTTTTCATATTATTGGTATGAAATTGGGAAAATAAATTACAATTCCATACACTATTTTTTTAATATACTTATATATATTCTTATTATATAATTAATGGGATATATTTTTTTGTTATAATACATAATTATATCATATTATTTATTATTCTACTCATGTTATTATGTCTAGTTATCCATATTTTGGTAAAAAGGAAATAAAAAATAATTGCTATTTATATTAAGATTTATGGGTTCCTCCTTTCTTCATTTTAGTGAGTATTGAATTTCATATTTATTTTTTAAATTATTCTAAAAAATTAAAATTGATCCATTGAGTCTGTGGTTTATAATAATTCTATATCACTCCAATCACTAGAAAATCATCCTCTATTAATACCACTACATTATGTTTAGTATCTAATGACGATCAGTCAGTTTACTTATCCTTTAAACTGATAACCATGTCTAGGAGTGGTCTTACACCTCTAATCCCTCTTTATTATCCATAACCACCTTTTTTCAATAAATTATTTTTACCACTATTCATGACACTACAATATCAATATAAATATTTATCTATATATGGTAGTACTCTGGTTTAATCCCTCCACTACATTAGTGTCCACCATTGAGGGTTTAGAGTAGTCATCCTATTTTTTATAGCCTCTTATTTGTATTGGACACTTAAATTGTACCATGTACTAATATAACTACTCAAGGGACTTTAGATTTTCTTCAAACTGATATGAGTTTATAATGTAATCACAAAAATGTAGGTAAATTTATAAAATTTTATTTTTTTACAAGTTTTAATTTTATTTCATGAGTATCAAGTACTACTAACTGACATTCAGGTCATGTTAATATCCTTGATTTTTTAAACAATCACTTAGAAATAATTTTTTATTACAATAAAGATGTGATTAATATTTGAAATAATGAAAAAGATTTCAAATGTTTTATGGGAAAACTAACTAACCATAGTAACATTATTCAAATTCAAGGAATACCATGGAGAGTGGCCATAGAGTAAATGAAGAATAAATTTTGGACTAAGATATGGGTAAATATTAGTTTTTGGTTTTAAATATATTCATTTAAAAAATAGTTTTAACAAATATGTTTATTAATGATGCTTCAATTTAGCTTCTCTAATGGATCAAATATAAATACTAAAAGGTTAATAGGATTGGGAGAAATGTATATAGCATAAAAGTATGTCTTGTAAATAGGTTGAAAAGTTAAAATACCCTCCCCCACAATTAAGGGTATTTTATTTATTGATGACTATCTGGACACATAATATAAAACGACGATAACATATTAGAACAAATACACTATTTAGGTTAATATTTATTTTAATAAGCAGTCAATTTATTTATATGAATATCATTTTTAATATGAGAATAAGATTATGATTAACATAATAAGTTCTTAATCTCAAAATAACTATTTTTTAAAGTATAATACAAAATAAATTAAAAAATATAACTTCCATTATATATATTCACACTCTTAGATGCATATATATTCTAGATCATGAACTGGAATAAGTAAACTGAAATAATAGTTTCCCATCAATTTCAATTGATGTTTCACTTTTCATTGAAAGAATAAATATTCCTTAATATTTTTTATAAATTATTATTTTGTAAGAATCTCATTGAGTTCATATCATTGTTTGTGAATTTTTATGGAATTATAAAATAAAATAAATTTTTTAATTACATAGTAATAAGTCGATTACATCTACCACCATGGAACACAATGAATTGAATAAAATAATAGTAAACGTTTAGTCCATGTTACTAGAATGGAATTATGATATCATGTAAAATTAGCTTTTAATTATTTATTTCCCATCATGATTTGATTTTATATTAGATCTTATCACGCTAATAATTTGGAAAAATTTCCATGATTTTAATATCATTTAACTTATTACTGTTAACTATGAAAACAATTTAGAGATATAGCAGTAAAAGTAGAATTTATATATATCATTCATTCCCCATTAAGATATTATGAATTTTTTAAATCATAGTATGCTATAATATATATGCATGGATTAGATTAATATGGTAATTTTAGATAACAATTAAAGTATCATCTTGTGTTTTGATATGTATGTTAGTGATTGAATTTTATCATATGAATAATTCCATCAATACATTAGGAAGATTGAATAAAATTAGAGAAAAGATACATGGGTGCACATTTTCTCACAACCAGTTTCATATAGCACTTATGAAACCTACCTACCTAGGATTTAGGCTACACCATGCACTCATCCATTCCTGCACTTATGTCACCTTCTTAATTCTAAAAGGAAGGTTACCTATGTGGTTATTGAAGGTTAATTGGGAACCAATCTATCATTGAATATATAAGGACACCATGACCTCAAATTATGATATCATGGTTGAATGAGTTTGATATAAGCATGAATGGGAATCCCCAAAGGTACATAAGTGTAATAAATTCATTCCAAACTATTCTAAGATACTGATTAGGTGAGTTTAAAATTTAAAATACAGAGAAAATAAAGGAATGTAAGCATTTTTTTTATTATTTGTAACCATTCAAATACAACATTTTCTATTTAATTATTAAATATAGGGAGAAGGTACCTACTCAAGAAGTGCACCCAAGTGACTAGGGTGTGCCATCCATGTTCCCTATCTATCCCTAAAGAGGTGTAACCCACATTTCATTCAAGGACCTCACCTAGTTGTTAGAATAATCCCAATTTGATGACTATTTTATCAATCCTATAAGTTATAATGATATCTTCCTCTAAGAACTCCTTCATATAATTCCCAAACCCCCATAAGTAGACTCATGTGTGGGCTTTCATTTCTAATGTTTTTCTCAAGTCATATAACTATTATTCCGTCTCACACAGGTCATATAATTTTGTGCCCCTTTCACCTAGGTCACCTACCTGGATGCCCATTTTCACATGTCACTTACCTTGGTTCCCATTCATCTTGGTCACCTATATAGTCAACCATTCACCCAGGCCACCTATTTTGGCATCTCATTCACCTTATTCACCTACATGGGTGATTATTTTCCATATTAAACTACCTAGGAACCCATTCACCATGGTCACCTACATTAGGGGCCATCCAATATGTAATCCTCTATAGAATCCTAAAATAAATGATTGGGTTATGTGTACTAGAGTTAACCCCTTGAATCATGTATTCCTTTCATAATGGGGATCATGAATCCCATTAGAAACCATCCCCAACATTGTGTCAATAGGGGATAGGATCATTAGGGTGTTAACAATCATGTTTTACCTTGATTATATGGGTCCTTATCATTTGGTCACTAGTGAAAACTCTCTTGGATCAAGATTTTCATCTTGGATTCCCCAAATTAGTTTCAATACATTTTATGAGTCTGATGGGATTTTGATAATAATGTCATCTTCCTTATAGTAAAGGGATGTACATGGTCCTTCAATCCAATTTAATCCCCAACCCTTTCTTCATTGGGTCATTGAACTCATGATTCCAATCATCTATCATAATCTAGTTTCCAATAATAATCGATGGACATGAATATTTAGTACTCCTAATAGGTGTAATCCTCAAACATAGTCTCATTAATTATATTATCTTTTTAACCTCTTAATAATGTATAAATATCATGGATCTATTACCCAATGTAATTATAAAACCATCCATATTAGGTTATATCACCCATGAGTCATATCTTTTTTCTAGTAAACAATAGATAGAAGGAGGATGTCCATATATAGACATCATAATAGGTGTAAACCCCAACCATGTTATCATTTATGATATAATTATTATCCCACATCAATGATCTATAAACACCATTGTGATCTAACAATCTATGAGTCCCAAACATAAATCATTTGGTCATATCAACCATTAGTCTAATATTCCTTCCTCATCTAGTTACCAATTTATAGTAGGTTGATACACTTATGTGGGTCTCCTACTGAGTGTAAGCTTCAGAGGGGTCCTCATTAATGATATCATTCCTATCCCCCATTAATTAGTTATATATATAATAGCTCTATGACCTAATAAAATTTGCTTCCCATCCTCATTGGTACATATCACCCATGAATCTAGTATTTCTTCCTCATCTACTTACCAAAAGATAGGAGGTGGTCATGCATATTTGGGCCTTCTATTAGTTATAAGCCATGAATATGTTCTCATTGATGATATCAACACATTCTTACACCAATTCACTATAAACATCATATCCCTCTAACCCAGTGTAAGTCCCAACCCTTCCACAATAATTTATATCACCTATGAGTCAAGTATTACATCATTGTCTAGTTAAAGATAAATAGGGGCTGGAAATTCATATCTAGGCTGAATACTAGGTGAAATCCTTTACCTTATTCTCATGGATTATCTCATGCCTATATGCTACCAAGGATCCATAAATATCATGGGTCTCTCATTTAGCGTATGTCCCAACACTTACTCAATGGTTCATATCACCCATGAGCCCAATCATCATTCCCTATATAGTTATCATCAAAGAAGATGTGTAAATTCATATATAGGCCTCCAATATGGTATAATACCATAACTCATATTTACCTGATTTGTATTATAGGTTAGACTATAATGGGTCTCTCATGCATAAGTGCCATATGGATTTTTTTTTACAAATCATTGACTTAGTTTTACTAGATACATAAATTTAAACTGATAGCATATAGTCAATTCATCGTGATTTTTAACTACATTGAATAGTACCTAGTAAGATAAACTTAAAATATGTCAAATAATAAATCATGGATGTACAAACTTAAAATGAACTATATTTGGTCAAAGTTTCATGTCCCTAATAGACACTACAATTGTCCTTGTCGCATGAACTAAAAAGGATCAACATGCCCTATTAAGTGAAAATGAAATTAGTGGGATTTGATTCCATTCAAAGGGATATGTAGGAATCCATTCTCATGGGTCTGATCCAAATTCCACAACATGAACCGTATCCTAGGACAGTAATAAAATCCATAATTACCAACTGTGTGGATGTAAACCATAGTATAATATATCATTAAGGTTAAAAAATGAAACTATGATATATATTGATGTTTCAATCAATGAATGTTATTGATTAATCACTCTAATTACCAAGGTTCTAATATTTTTAATGGGAATAATTCCATTAATTATTCTTAATTCTATAATAATTCACTAGAATATTCAATAATATCTTTAATGGGATGATCCAACCATTCATACTCTCAGTGAACCCATAATCTAAACTATCCCTAGTATATCCCAGTAACCATATTCCTTTAAAAAGTAAATTTCCATCAACAAAAATCATGTGGATAAAGGGTACATGGGGAAAAAATTTCAAAAATGGATTGAGATATATGTTGTCATATAAATATAGATTATTTTTAGGAAATAAAGTAAATTATTTTAGGTTATTCAAGTTTCAAATGATATAAAATTATATTATATTCCAATATATATTTTCAAACATAAACTCATGGATTAATTGAGGTTTATAGGTTGAATTATCTAATTTATTATAATGTTTTATAATAATGGGTACTAAATATTTGAAGCCTGTGATCTCCAAAATATATGGTTTTTTCAACAAAATGGTATTGAATGGAAGATCAATCAAGAGTGAGACCCAATAAAATATCATAAGTATATTTTATATTTATAATTTTTATATAATTGATTCAAATATATTTTTATCATTTTCATGAATGATATAATTTTCTCAATAACATGCTCTAAAATTTATGGTAGAAAAGGAACCAAAGGTCTGTTATTCAAAGGATAATTTAAATGATTTAATATTTGATGGGAATCATGATAACATTCTCAGTTAACTAATATATAAAATTTTGTCTTCTAGATATTGATCTTTTAATAGTGTTAACGTGAGTGTCTCTACTAATACTGTAACACCCCGAGATTTTATGAAAAATATTCTTTTTAATTTCATTAATGTCTTATGTTGTACACTACACCAAAAGGAGCTTGCACAACAGGCATCCTTGACTTGCCTTTCATTACACGCAATCATGACCTTCCTTGATAGCGTGTGTAGTACGCAATACCGAGTTTCACTAAACAACGATATGCAATTAAAATATTATTAAAACTAGCAGTTATGAATAGTAATAACCACTTTTTGAAATTTTGTAATTTTATTTTTCAAAATGGAATTCAGTTTTGGATTCGTAATATCGAAATTAGCTTAGGGTGAAATTTTGGTACTTTTCGAATAACTTTTATTTTCTGATGAATAGTGAAAATTACTAAATTTTAATTAAAAACAACTTTTTTAATCGAAATAATTAATAGTGATAGATTATTAATTTGAGTGGTTTTAAAGTATATTTATAATATATTTTTACAATTCAATAAAATGTTGGTCATTGGATGTAAATTCACATTTACACCAGACATAAACAAGTGTTAATCTTTTGATAGTTATTATCTCTTAAAAACACGCTATTAGTTGTGACAAAGGAAATTAATTATAAAAATAATTAATGCAACTTATATGTTGGGAATTTTGTAAAATAGAAATCATTTTTGAATTCGGAATATCAATTATAGCTTAGGGTGAAATTTTGGCATTTTTCTGAAAAACTTCAATTTTTAATGAATAGTGAAACTACTAAGTGGTAGTTAAAAAAATTAATTTTTTCATAAATATTAATTTTACCACTTCTGTGAATGGAATTTCAAAAATCCGAGAGACACGGTTGATGTCAGTAAGTAAAATGTGGTTCAATGAGATGAAAATAATTTTTGGTGAATAGTAACTTTTTACTTTTATTACCACGGTTAAAAGTAAATAGAGTAATTAAGGGTAAAATTGATATTAATATTACCCTAACACATGTCCTAATCCTATTGGACAAGTGTATCTCGACAAAAAACAACCTTAAGTGTAAAATATTATCATTTAGGCCCACTTGGATTAGATTAAGACATTTATTATTATTTAATTCAAAGAAGAGTTAAAAGAGTTAAAATCAAAGTTTATTTACTAAATCATTTTTAATATAGGGTTATACATAATATAATTTCGACTATAAATATTAATTAGAAATCTAAAACTATTTCCTACATAATGGTATTTTATTTGTAATTTTTATACTTTAAATAATATAATTTATTTATGACACAACGATGATGCAGTAATTACCTTTTTAAGAAAATATTATCATAATTGATGTTGTAAATGCCCAAATAAATGTAATTTGAGACTTTTTATGACTTACACTAATTTTCTAGGTTAATATGACATGTTATTGTTGATTTAAGTAACTTGGTTCGAACTTATCATTCTGTTAGAAAATTCATAAAAATCATGTACCGAATAGTGTCAAAATTGAAATAAATTAGTTTTTAAAACAAATATTATATTATTAATTGTTATTTAATTCCTAAAAATCAAGGTTAGGCCAAATGACTTATATAAGGTTATATATATTAATAATAAACAATTTTTGGTTCGTTTGGCTTCTTATAGTACGTTTATTAACCTTGTAGTGTAAGAACACAAGAAGACACGGTAAAAGTAAAATTATTTAACTTAATGTTAAATCTAAATGATAAGGTTAAAATAGGAACCTAAACTTGTCTAAATTCTATTTGATGAGAGGATTTCGACCCATCCCCACCTTATCCTTGAAATAAATCAATTTGGAGCTATTGAAAACCGAACATGACTTTATAATAAAATAATATATTTAGTTATTCCAAAGGTGCCCCTCTCCTCCCTTATAAAAGGGAACCTCCTCCCTCTTCTCCTCACACCAATTTGAGCATTCAAGATCGGCCAAAACCTGCCAAAATCTCTTCTACAATTACCTAGTATCATCCTAGAGGTCCTGGTCTTCTTCAAAGACCATCCTTAGTTCTTTAAGTGGAGGTTAAGTGAAGGCGCGTCAAAAAGAGGTAATATCCATTACCGATCCTTTTAAATTTCTTTTTTCTTCAACTTCTTCTTCTTTAGTTGTTTCATGATAAAGTAATAACATCAGTATTTATTATATACTGATATGTTATTATAAATATGGAACAACTCTAATTAACCTTCTATCCATCCTACGGAAAAAGGAAATCACCGCGTGTGCGTACGTACAGAATACCGTCTCCACGCCGTGGTGTAATCTATTTTACGCCACCACCTTAATTGGATGGGTATAATGGTGTAATGAGTAACTATATATGATTATTATAAAGTAATATTGATACTTAAATAGTATACATACACTTCAACACAATTTCACGACCATGGGAATGATATCATCGCTCGTGCGTACGTACAGACTACCGTCTCCACGACGCGATGAGATTCATTCTCAATGATTAACCATTAATTAATGATTATAAAGTATATATAATAAGTACTAATGAAATATATGACATAATAATGATACTGGATTTATGTATATTTATATTTATGTCATCTACTTAATTCCATTCAATTCAATAAGGAAACGAAAACAGCGTTCATGCGTACGTACGGACTACCGTCTCCATGAACAATGTATTTCATTCCATTTATCGATATATTATATATATATATTCTTAATATATATATATAAATCATGTTTTACATTCTGGATATAAGTAATCATGATCCAAGTAATCATATTAATAATTACAAGTTAAAAACACGAACGACAAATGAGACGATTTTACCCAAAATGCTACTTTAACATGAATTTACAAAGAACGGGTAATATAAAGTCATAAGTGGACCATATATGATATAATAACAATTAATATGATTCTTGAATAAGTCAATAACATGACTTAAATCATTATACAGTAGGTTCAGACACTTACGAAGCAAATCGGACCTAATGTAAGGGAAATATCACAATCTCATTTTTATCCGAGATTGTTTATACTTTAGTATTTACTGGGGTGTATTTTATCATCCACATCCATGTTTGCTCAATATGTAATATTATTTCCATTCACCTACAATTGTTTAAATCCTATTTTACCCTTCGGTGAGTTTTTAGTAAAATATATGAAAGGAATCTTTTGTCGTTTTTCATACGAGGTACTTTTTTGACTTTTCCGACAAAAGTACGAAAAGAATGTTTTTTTAACTTATACGGCATCTATGGATTTTTAAAACATTATTTCCAAGAAGCTTCCTTTACAAGTTTTCAAGTTTATTTTTAATCAACTTCTTTTAGTTTAAAATTATATGACATGTTAAGAAAGGAAAAGTATTTTTGAAGTAGAAAGGATATTTTCCTCAAGAATGAAGTTCAAGTTTTTTATCAAAATTATTTTCCATCTAAGATAATAAAGGGTTCTGTTTTTTATCCCTATTATTACATTGATTTGATTATGTTGTGATGGAATTATTTTTATGAATTCATTTATCATATATGATTTTTTTATGATGTCATGATGTTTAAGATTCCCATTTTTATTACATGGGTTATGCAATGATGTATGGTTTATGATTTTGTGGCACACATAAGAATGGTATCATTATGATATGGGTGGGACATATATCTCCCTCCAATTCATTGGGTAAGTATTTTATATCTCATGAGATAGGCATGGATGGAATGGTAGGTTATACCGGTTCAGTGAAATAGGACTGAAACGAGGGAGACTCGGTTCAGAAAGGGACTTTGTCCACTAAGATAGTCTTGGCAATGAGTCTTGACTAACAAGAAATGATTCTCTATGATTATGTGTGTATGCCACAAAGTTTAATGTTTTAAGTTATGATTATTGTTATTTCATTTCACTACTATGATTTATCCCATGTTTTGAAATTATGCTCTCTTTTGCAGGTTAATATTTCCAAAAGTTATGTTCTTATGAATATGATGTGATTGATTTTTCTTTCGTTTACCCTTACTGAGCATTTGAGCGCACAATTTTATGTTTTATTTTCCCCATGATATAAAGAAAGGTTTTAGGTAAAAAAAGGGAAGATCTTTATGGGAGATATTGAATATCTTTCACCACGATTAGAAGATTACGTTCAGAGTTTCCAAAGACACTAAACTATTACGATCCTTGTGTGTGTGTTTTTTTGTTATGTACTAAGTATTACGCAAATGTAATGTAATGTCCATGTACGTCAGGCTTCGGGTCTCTACAGTTGGTATCAGAGGAAAAGTTTAGTCAACCTTTGGAAACTAGGATGCGAAAACGTTAGTGAGATCCCTAGAAATATTTCTAAGGTATGTCTAGGGATGTCCCTAAGGATAAGTATACGTATAGGATATAGTCCTATAACTATGGTAACGATATTAGATTAAACCAAAGATGTTAGATATTGAAGTTACTCTCCCTTTATTATGATTTTTGCCTCTCACAAGATTCTTTTTGTGTTTTGGTTATTGGAGGGAACCAGAAGGAATTCGGTTAACATTGAATCCAATGGACAAATTGGTGACTATGAGAAAAAAAATTGTGTAATTCCTAGAGAGAAAGATCTTGTGATTATGCCAAATCAGTCATCGCGATATATGATTAACAAGGTGAAATTTAGTGGTATGCCTAATTCATCAAAGAAGAGGAAGATAAACTATTATGCATGTTCGCATGTTGAGGAGCACAAAGAAAGGAAGATTGAGATTTATAAAGAAGGGAAGAAGAACCTTGAGGAATACCTCAAATGGAGGGACCGATGTTATCTGTGTGGAGAAAAGGGTCATAGAGTGACAGACTATTATGGAGTTCAATGTCTTATTTGTGGAGAACATGGGCATTACGCAACTCAATGCCCTGACCTAAAAAGTTACTTCTAAATCAAGGAAGGACTTCTTCCAGGACAATCATTTAAGTGGATGGACTGAAGTGTTTATGTATTGGTATTCAGGAATAATGTTGTTGAGGTACTTTTATGGTGTATTGAAATATTTATGTATTGGTCTATTGTGGTCTTCAATAATTTTAAGGTACCGGTAACCAAGGAAAGTGATTCAAATATTTTGGAAAGTAGATAATATGCCCATAATGAAGGGATAAAGAGAAAATGAAATGTTTGACAGTATTCATGAGATCATGATTGATATAAGGACTATGTGATATCATGGTTTGAGTATATAGAATTCTGAGGATTTTTGTATGTGGAAAGTGTTAACTTTTAACTGCATTCATGTTTTCACTATGGTTCAATGGGTATTCAAGAGAATACATGATTAAGGCCTTTGAATGTTTGGAATGTGAACAACAAAACATATCTTATGATATATGGGGATCAACGATGGTATTAAATCTCTGGTAATCGTTTTCACTATGTTATGAGAGTGGACTACAGTATTATGGATAATCTTAAAGATTGAAATGGATTATGTTAGACATAAGTTAGTATTGTTTAAGGATAGAAGTTTTTTTCGATATTATTGATGGGATGTTATAGTAATATAGTTTTAGAAAAAGGACAACCTGTAGGACGGGCGACAACCCATCGCGTCGTACAAGGCTGTGGGAATCGAACCCACAACCGAAGTGCGACTGGCCTTTATCACCTACCACTGGACTACAGGAAGTCCCTGGTTAGTAGAAACAAGTTTTATTTTATTAAACGGTATGATATATGAAGTATAAGTTCATTTTTGGAACCATATACGATTAACCATAAGATGGACTTATAACTTTTTCTAACCTTTTGTTTGAAAGAGATGGAATGACCCGTCATTCTATCACATGATCTCCTAACACTTCACGAATAACAAATTCAACTTTATTTATTTAAGAGATGAAGTGGAAATTGTTTAAGGCACGAACAACAGTGAGATTTTACCAAAATAAAGTAAGTATTTATTCTAATTCAAATTCTTCAACTTTAGGGAAACGATCTTGAAAACCAAAAATGTTGTCCTAGTGCTCTTATATCTGATTAATCAGATGGTACCTTAGATCGTCACAAATTTATGGATTTGTGATTGTTGGCGTTTCCATAGCCATGTTCTCTACCACTCTCTATCAGAACATGATGGTTATATTTTTCTTCAATATCCATATTTTCACCTATGTGGAAACCCAGTGATTAGTTTTTTTGGGTAATCGTTACGTTTCATAATTTTGTTTTTAAATATTGGTTTTGGTATTCATTTTTACGATGTGGGTTTCTATTAAAGAAACTTTCAATTAGTAAACCATTTATAACACCGATGAATTTCAAGGGAGAAATTCATTTTATGGGGGGTTGAATGTAACACCCCGAGATTTTATGAAAAATATTCTTTTTAATTTCATTAATGTCTTGTGTTGTACACTACACCAAAAGGAGCTTGAAAAACACGCATCCTTGACTTTCCTTTCATTACACGCAATCACGACCTTCCTTGATTGCGTGTGTAGTACGCAATACCGAGTTTCACTAAACAACGATATGCAATTAAAATATTATTAAAACTAGCAGTTATGAATAGTAATAACCACTTTTTGAAATTTTGTAATTTTATTTTTCAAAATGGAATTCAGTTTTGGATTCGTAATATCGAAATTAGGTTAGGGTGAAATTTTGGTACTTTTCGGATAACTTTTATTTTCTGATGAATAGTGAAAATTACTAAATTTTAATTAAAAACAACTTTTTTAATCGAAATAATTAATAGTGATAAATTATTAATTTGAGTGGTTTTAAAGTATATTTATAATATGTTTTTACAATTCAATACAATGTTGGTCATTGGATGTAATTTCACATTTACACCAGACATAAACAAGTGTTAATCTTTTGATAGTTATTATCTCTTAAAAACACACTATTTGTTGTGACAGCGGAAATTAATTATAAAATTAATTAATGCAACTTATATGTTAGTAATTTTTTAAAATAGAAATCATTTTTGAATTCGGAATATCAATTATAGCTTAGGGTGAAATTTTGGCATTTTTCTAAAAAACATCAATTTTTGATGAATAGTGAAACTACTAAGTGGTAGTTAAAAAAATTAATTTTTTCATAAATATTAATTTTACCGCTTTTGTGAATGAAATTTAAAAAATCCGAGAGACACGGTTGATGTCAGTAAGTAAAATGTGGTTCAATGAGATGAAAATAATTTTTGGTGAATAGTAACTTTTTACTTTTATTTACCACGGTTAAAAGTAAATAGAGTAATTAAGGGTAAAAATGATATTAATATTACCCTAACACATGTCCTAATCCTATTGGACAAGTTTATCTCGACCAAAAACAACCTTAAGTGTAAAATATTATCATTTAGGCCCACATGGATTAGATTAGGACATTTATTATTATTTAATTAAAAGAAGAGTTAAAAGAGTTAAAATCAAAGTTTATTTACTAAAACATTTTTAATATAGGGTTATACATAATATAATTTCGACTATAAATATTCATTAGAAAGATAAAACTATTTCATACATAATGGTATTTTATTTGTAATTTTTATACTTTAAATAATCTAATTTATTTATGACACAACGATGATGCAGTAATTATTTTTTTAAGAAAATATTATCATAATTGATGTTATAAATGCCCAAATAAATGTAATTTGAGACTTTTTATGACTTAAACTAATTTTCTAGGTTAATATGACATGTTATTGTTGATTTAAGTAACTTGGTTCGAACTTATCATTCTGTTATAAATTTCATAAAAATCATGTACCAAATAGTGTCAAAATTGACATAAATTAGTTTTTAAAACAAATATTATATTATTAATTGTTATTTAATTCCTAAAAATTAAGGTTTGGCCAAATGACTTATATAAGGTTATATATATTAATAATAAACAATTTAGGGTTCTTTTGGATTCTTATAGTAAGTTTATTAACCTTATAGTGTAAGAACACAAGAAGATACGGTAAAAGTAAAATTATATAACCTAATGTTAAATATAAATGATAGGGTAAAAATAGGAACCTAAACTTGTCTAAATTCTATTGGATGAGAGGATTTAGACCCATCCCCACCTTATCCTCGAAATAAATCAATTTGGAGATATTTAAAACCGAACTTGACTTTATAATAAAATAATATTTTTAGTTATTCCAAAGGTGCCCCTCTCCTCTCTTATAAAAGGGCACCTCCTCCCTCTCCTCCTCATACCAATTTGAGCATTCAATCTCGGAAAAACCCTGCCAAAATCTCTTCTCCACTTTCCTAGTATCATAATAGAGGTCCTGGTCTTCTTCAAAGACCATCCTTAGTTCTTTAAGTGGAGGTTAAGTGAAGGCGCGTCGAAAAGAGGTAATATCCATTACCGATCTTTTTCAATTTCTTTCTTCTTCAACTTCTTCTTCTTTATTTGTTTCATGATAAAGTAATAACATAAGTATTTATTATATACTGATATGTTATTATAAATATGAAACAACTCTAATTAACCTTTTATCCATCCTACGGAAAAAGGAAATCACCGCGTCTGCGTACGTACGGAATACCGTCTCCACGCCGTGGTGTAATCTATTTTACGCCACCACCTTAATTGGATGGGTATAATGGTGTAATGAGTAACTATATATGATTATTATAAAGTGATATTTATACTGAAATAGTATACATACACTTCAACACAATTTCACGACCATGGGAATGATATCATCGCTCGTGCGTACGTACGGACTACCGTCTCCACGACGCGATGAGATTCATTCTCAATGATTAACCATTCATGAATGATTATAAAGTATATATAATAAGTACTAATGAAATATATGACATAATAATGATACTGGATTTATGTATATTTATATGTATTTCATCTACTTAATTCCATTCAATTCAATAAGGAAACGAAAACAACGTTCATGCGTACGTACGGACTACTGTCTCCATGAACGGTGTATTTCATTCCATTTATCGATATATTATATATATATATATTCTGAATATATATATATAAATCATGTTTTAAATTCTGGATATAAGTAATCATGATCCAAGTAATCATATTAATAATTACAAGTTAAAAACACGAACGAAAAATGAGACGATTTTACCCAAAATGCTACTTTAACATGAATTTACAAAGAACGAGTAATATAAAGTCATAAGTGGACCATATATGATATAATAACAATGAATATGATTCTAGAATAATTCAATAACAAAATTTAAATCATTATACAGGAGGTTCGGACACTTACGAAGCAAATCGGACCTAAGGTAAGGGAAATATCACAATCTCATTTTTATCCGAGATTGTTTATACTTTAGTATTTACTGGGGTGTATTTTATCATCCACATACATGTTTCCTCAATATGTAATATTATTTCCATTCACCTATAATTGTTTAAATCCTATTTTACCCTTCAGTGAGTTTTTAGTAAAAGATATGAAAGGAATCTTTTGTCGTTTTTCATACGAGGTACTTTTTTGACTTTTCCGACAAAAGTACGAAAAGAATGTTTTTTTAACTTATACGGCATCTATGGATTTTTAAAACATTATTTCCAAGAAGCTTCCTTTAGATGTTTTCAAGTTTATTTTTAATCAACTTCTTTTAGTTTAAAATTGTATGACCTGTTAAGAAAGGAAAAGTATTTTTGAAGCAGAAAGGATATTTTCCTCAAGAATGAAGTTCAAGTGTTTTATCAAAATTATTTTCCATCTAAGATAATAAAGGGTTATGTTTTTATCCCTATTATTACATTGATTTGATTATGTTGTGATGGAATTATTTTTATGAATTCATTTATCATATATGAATTTTTTTATGATGTCATGATGTTTAAGATTCCCATTTTTATTACATGGGTTATGCAATGATGTATGGTTTATGATTTTGTGGAACACATAAGAATGGTATCATTATGAGATGGGTGGGGCCTATATCTCCCTCCAATGCATTGGGTAAAGATTTTATATCTCATGAGATATACATGGCTGGAATGGTAGGTTATACCGGTTCAGTGAGACAAGACTGAAACGAGGGTGACTCGGTTCAGAAAGGGACTTTGTCCACTAAGATAGTCTTGGCAATGAGTCTTGACTAACAAGAAATGATTCTCTATGATTATGTGTGTATGCCACAATGTTTAATGTTTTAAGTTATGATTATTGTGATTTCATTTCACTACTATGATTTATCCCATGTTATGAAATTATGCTCTCTTTTGCAGGTTAAGATTTCCAAAAGTTATGTTCTTATGAATATGATGTGATTGATTTTTCTTTTGTTTACCCTTACTGAGCATTTGAGCTCACCCTTTTATGTTTTATTTCCCCCAGGATATAAAGAAAGGTTTTAGGTAAAAAAAGGGAAGATCTTTATGGGAGATATTGAAGATCTTTCACCACGATTAGAAGATTACGTTCCGAGTTTCCAAAGACACTAAACTATTACGATCCTTATGTGTGTGTTTTTTTGTTATGTACTAAGTATTACGCAAATGTAATGTAATGTCCATGTACGTCAGGCTTCGGGTCTCTACAAATACACTTATTTGAGGATCTATTTCTTGACACAATCAAAAAATAAATATATAAAGTTGATCAATAATCCTAGAAAATGAAATATAATACTATATAATTCATTAAATTGATATCAGTTATGTGATCTTCAATTCCCTAGAGAGTGAAACCATGATTGGTTCATTTTTGATGACCACATGGTCAGTTTTTTATGATTCTTATTCACTTGAGGTTTTTTCAAGGGATGTCACTTATCTAAACATAGTGGAAACCACCAACCAAATATAAATTTTCATAGGATATTTCAATTTATAATTCCATAAAAAAATAAACATAATAATTTTATACCATTTTTTATTGATCTATCATGTCTAAGATCTTTACAAAAACATTCATAGTGATCATTATGAATAAGTCAATGGGTTTATTCCCTATAGGGTATCTACAGGATGGATAAAACTCTCAATGTAAATAATTCAACTCGTGTAGCCCAAAGCCACTGGTTACTTTATTATATTATCATAAGATACAATAAATCAAATCACAAAGGACTAAATAGTTTTTTAGTGTTGGTAAACTAGACATATACTTGAATCATGCATTATATTTGAAAACATTAATTATAAAACCAAGTGAACTTAAATATTCATAATCCTAGTACTCATTTCAATATTCCTTTTTCATATATCTAGGAAAGGAAATAAAATAAAGATGATCTTACATACTTAGTAAGGGTTAGGTATATTGGAATATATCATGAATAAATAATTAATAATCAATATAGAATTGTGAATAATTAAAAGAACATTATTTTGAATTTATAAAATAATCATGAAATGAATCAATGGATAATATCAATGAAAAAAAATTCATGTATAATATTAATTTAATTCTCAATGAAGGAAATGATTAATATTGGATTTCATGATATTAGAGATCATGATATCTATACCATCAAGACTTTGTGAAAACAAAATTTAATTTATGTATAGGTATACACTAGAATGGGACCACAATTTTGAATGTGACTGCAATTTTGACCTGAATTATGTAAAGAATACATATACTCAGATATGGATTAGAGTCTGTCATCTAAACTGGATATATTGGAATCCACAGATATTATGGGAAGTTTTTTCGTCTGTTGATAATCTAATTAGGTTGGATAAGTAGATTGACAATCCCTCCTTCAGTCATTATGCTAGGATTTTGGTTGAGGTTGACATGTCTGTCACTCTTGTGGAAGAGGTGGTTTTGACCACTAAGGATGATAGTCTTACTGTTGGGATTATTTTTGAGAGGAAGCCCTAGTTTTGCTAGAATTGTCAATTATTTAAACATATGGTTTCATATTGCAATAAACACAAAATCTGTAGCCTCTGCAAAATTAGAGGGCAAGAGGTATCAAGCTGCAGGAGAAATAAAGGCTAGGTTGCTGGACCCGATCCCTCTGAAATTGAAGGTGGGTCAGGTAAACCGAATGAGAGGGCCACTCAATTGGGGGATCCAGCTTCTATGGGAGATCCGGACCAGCTGAAAATGCATGCTGCATTATCTGCACAGGTGGATGATAAAGTTTCAGATCCTATAGCTCTTTCAGGACCTTCTCACCCTACTCCCCTTGCTGTTAGTGACTGGGAGGAAATGATGAATGATGAGAATATTTGTATCACATATGATGATGCACCAGATCTGGGGATTCATTTGGAACCTATCTCTGGTGATGCTGTGGTCAATAAGGAAAATTCTGAGGATGACTCAAAGAATCTTCCTCCCCTTTCTAGTGGTGGTGGGGATGCAGATGTAGTTCAGAATGTTGAGCAGCCTTGTGATCCACTTCAGGCACATCAAGTTAAAGAAAGTCTTGATGATGTCTCGAATGATTTTATCCTCCCATCCGGTGGTGGTGATGATTCAAGAGAAGAGAAATTTTTTGGATAGCAGCCTAGAGAATTCTTTCAGGTACATCCAGGTAAGGTTGGGAAGAGAAGACTCCCTACCGCTCTTCTTTCTCCTGTTGAATCCATGAACAAATTCTCATCACCCAGCCCTGAGACTTATTATGAAGACAGTGATGAAATATCTACATTGATCCGAGATTCAAGGGATCTTACTCATGCTGAACTAGACACTACTACACTTATTGAAAACTTGGAAAACAATGATGGTGGGCCTAGCAAAAGGCTCAGATCAAAAAAAGAAGATTCTATTTTGGAATTTCCAAGGGATTGGGAATTCTCCCACTGTCAAGTCCCTTAGGCATCTCATCTTGACCAATAAGCCTCTCTTGATTGGTATTGCTGAGAAAAGAATGAATTAGGAAAGCTGGTCCTCTTATTAGTGGTCCTCGTTGGGATATTGTTATATTTCTAGTAATAAATTGGGTGATAATGCTGAATCTTTATGGGTTCTGAAGCATCATAGTGTTCTTGTGAGCTCCTCCATGAATTATGTGAAATCTGTGACTATCTCTTGTAGCCTAAACTATTTCAACTTCTCGGTTACTTTTTTTTATTCCTTTAATCTGTACACAAGGAGAAGAGCTTTGTGGAGGATTCTTGAGAACCTCTCTGAAAATATTAATAATAATTTGATAATTCTTGGATATTTTCATACCGTTTTGAGTCCAGATGAAAATACAGGAGAGAATTTTTGTCATGCTTCAGCCTTTTCGTTTTCTGTTTGCATTGAAAAATATGGTCTGGTCTAAGTTCCTGTGTCTAGAGCTAAATTCACATAGAGAAGGTATACCAGAAATGGAAGATAGGAAAGCAAACTGGATATATGTTTTGTACAAGTGTATAAGGGATCTAGTTCAATGGATGTGTCTGGAATTGCCTTGCCTAGATTACATTCTGACCACAATCCTATTCTTGTTGAGGCCTGTGACACCAGAATACGGTCAGCACTGATCCCCTTTAGATTCAATAATGTCTGGCTGGTTATGCCGGTATGCAGGGAGATCATTTTAGATGTTTGAAACTCTCACTTATTGGGAAGTCCCTCCCATGTTATCTGTTCGAAGTTAAAAGAAGTCAAATACAGAGTAAGGCAATAGAGAAAGGCATCATTTTCCTCCCTTGATAATGACCTTAAGCAGGCAAAATTTTGTTTGTTGAATCATCAGAATGATAATATCCTTCATGATGTTCCTTTCCTGTAGGAGATTCAAGATGCTTCAAATCTTGACAACCTCTTGACTCTTAAGGAGAGATTAGATCAGAATCAATTAAATGTGAGATCGTTAAAGGAGGGTGATAGGAATTCCTTGTTTTTTAATTTTTTTCATAAGGAAAAGAGAGAAAAAAGGAGTCCCAATTCCATTTCTATTGATGGAAATATGTATTCTTCTGAAAGTGTAAATTTTGAAGTTGTCATGGGATAATTTGAGATGCTTTACTCTGAAAATGGATATTATAACTCTGACAAAATTATATACTGTTTTGAATCCTCTATTTATAACATACATAATAATAGGTTCACTTAAATTCCCAATGCTATGGAGATTTATGATTCTCTTTTATCATTAAATATTGATAGTGTGGCTGGTCCCGATGGCTTTACCAATAAGTTTTTTATGTTCTATTGGGATGTTGTAAATCAGGATGTTGTTAATGCAGTAAGGGAGTTCTATAGGTCCTCTTATATGCCTTTTGGGATGAATTATAACTTTATTTCCCTAATTCCTAAGAAGGAATGTGCCCTTGATATTAAAGGCTTTCGGCCAGTGGTGATTGGGAATACCATACCTAAGATTATCAGCAAGATCATGACCCAGAGACTGGGTGAAATAACTAAGGTGCTTATTTCCAGTAATCAGTTTGGTTTTGTGCCAGGACGGAACATTCAAAATTATCCTTTCACTACTTCAGTATATGTCAACTCTATGAAGAGGAAGAAAAATGTTGGCGATATGGCTTTGAAGATTGATATCTCCAAGGCGTTCGACACTCTTAGGTGGAGTTTTATTTTCACTATTCTTAAAATAAATGGGTTTTCGCAGCGATTTCTTGGGATTATTGGATCTATCCTGGGCAGTGTGAGACTTTCTGTTCTTATTAATTGATCCCCTAGAGGTTTCTTTCAGGGTACATGAGGGGTAAGTCAAGGATACCCCCTCTCTAGTCTTCTTTTTGCGATTTCTGAGGACTACTTGAGATGGTGTCTCAATGATCTGGATAATTTTGGTTGGTTTCAGCGGATAAATATTGGAAGGAACCTTCTTTCTCCCTCTCACTTGTTATATGCTGACGACATTCTGCTTTTTAGAAAGGCAGAGAATGGGACCATTTCCTGTATCCAAGGGATTTTTTCACATTATGAGGAAGTTTCAGGTCAGGTTATTAGTTGTCATAAGTCTTCGGTTATGTTTGGGGAAGGTATCACCATCTCGAGACAGAACAGAATTTCTATGAAACTTGGCATGAAGAGGGGAAATTTTTCCCTTTAAATATCTTGGCGTACCTCTGTTTTGGGGAAGAGTGAGGTGGTGTTATTTTCAGGGCATCACTGTGAAAATTACTAATAAATTGGAAAACTAGAAAGGGAAGAATATATCTCAAGCTGGATGAATTTGCTTGGTTAATTTAGTAATCACCTCATTGTTTGTCTATTCCTTTTGTCTTTACAGATGGCCAAGGGAACTTTATAAATAATTGATGTGAAAGATTAGAAATTTCATTTGGACTGGATCAATTAATGAAAGAAAACTCATCACAGTAAGCTGGAAAGATTGTATTAAACCGATCCAAATGGGGGGAATGGGGGTGAAGGATCTGAGGGTCTTTAATGAATCCTTGATTAAAAAATTTGTATGGAACCTGCTGTCTAGATCTGATCCCTCTGCAGACTTCCTCTAATCCAGGTTTGTTGACAAGATACAGCAGGGTTATGGGTATTACATGACTTCTTCTGTCTGGCCTACCATTAAGAAGGACTAAAATGGTCTGATGGAAAATTCAAGATGGTTGGTTTATGAGAACTCCTCTCTTAATCTCTGGAAAACTCCTTGGTTATCTCAACCCATCTGTAATGACATTTCTGTTCCTGCGTCCCTGATGGACTATGCTATTGCTGATATCCGTGATATTGTCAATATGAATGATATTTTACCTAATCATCTCCGTCTTCATATTACAAGGTACAACTATGTTGACTCTGACACTATTATCTAGATGCCTAACCTGAACAAAAGTTTTTCTACAAAGGAGTGCTATGAGCTGTCTTGTGGTCCTCCCTTGAACCCACCCTCCTAGATTAAAGTAGTTCAGACAGCCTTTATTCTAACTGCTGCAACACTTCTCACCTTAAAAATCTGGAAACAGCGCCTCCCAGTCCAGCATCTGCTGTAGCGCGCCAGACTGCAACTGGCTCCTGCCAGCTACCTCTGCCTTGATGCCTCTAAAACATATCAGCACCTATTTATCTCTTGAAAATTCACGATCCAATTATGGATTTATCTACATGGTATTTTCAAATGTTGTTTTGACCTTCAATCTTTGGAGGATCTTCTGCACTCTATTTGCAGGAAAATTTGCAGAGAGTGGATTTTTCTCTCCAGTTGGCTGCTGTGATGAGTGTTTTCTCCTTCATCTAGAAAGAGAGGAATGATTTAGCTTTCAACAGCATTAAACCAACCTTTCATAATGGTGTTTTGTGCATTCATCGTGCAATTTGGATGACCTCCCTTTTAAAAACAGGTTCCATGAATAATGATGTTTCTGATCTTGTGCTTTTGAGATCTCTTGGTGTGAATGGAAGGTCCAAGAAACCGTTGATGATGAAGTATGTCCAGTGGATATCACCCCATCCCCAATTGGATCAAATTCAATGTTGATGGAGTGGCCTTAGGTGCCCCAGGTCTGGCTGGATGCGGTGGTGTATTCCGAACCTGCTGTGGTTTTGTGAAAGGATGCTTCTTTCATTTTATTGGCAACAGTCTTGCAATTGAAGCAGAACTTTGGGCTATAATTAAAGCAATCAGATATGCAATCCACTTTAATTAGCATCAATTATGGTTGGAGTCTGACTCAACCACTACTGTTCAAATTCTTCGTGATCGATCTAGAAATTTACCATGGAAGATCATGCCTGATTGGATCAAATGTCTGCAGCTGGCGAAGGTACTCTCTCTTGAAGTAACACATGTTTATCATGAGGCCAATCGGGTTGCTGACTCTCTGTCCAAGAGATCAATTTTTGAAGTTAGTTTGAATTGGTCCTGCGTCATGCTAGAATTTGGCAATGATCTTGTCCAGGCTGATATTTTTGGTAAGGTGTATACCCATCTTTCTGGATCAATTTTGTGTCTCTGCTCTCCTGTGTACTTTTACTTTTGATTAATATATTTTTATTAGGGGTAGGTCTTTTCCTGTCTGCTGAATTTTTGGGTATATGTCCAATTCATTCCTTATATATCAAATGGTTAATTTAATTAATGATTAATATTTCTTATCTATAAATATTAATATTGAGTAAAGAATATAGATTTAGTAAGATTTTACTTATTCAATCAAATAGATTTCATTGTAAAATACTTTAGGTAAAAAATTAATATGATTTAATAAACAATCAAATCTATGGTACATGGAATATGAATATTTAAGAGAAATATAGTGTTCAATGATCACAAAAATGTAAATGTTTCAAGATGAAGTTAATGAATACAAAATTAATCAAGAAATTTAATGTTAATAATTTCTCTAGTAAAACTAATCATAAAAAATTCATAAAAAGGATATAAAAGGTATCATTACAATAAATATATAGTTGTTTATAAGTAAAATAAGGTGTTTTTGCAATTTATTAATAAAAATACCATTAAAATACCGTTAAAAAATCATGAGGAAAATTCTTTTTTCACTTTGAAAATACCATTTAATAATTAATAAAGTATTGGTATAAAAATTTTATATAAAAATAAACTCATAAAACTATAATGGAATATTTAATTTAATGATCTTTTATGTGGGTAGTAAAATTATATTCATACAGATTATGATAAATCAATTATTCCCTCTAATGTTTGGGTAAAAGTGAAAAAGAACCATGTTCGGAAAAAGATGTGAATATTCTTTTAAAACGTTTTAAAAAAGTTAAGCATGTGTAAAATTTCTTATTAAATTGGTGTATAATATGGAAAATATTATTTAAAACATTTCATAGTATAATATATTATTGACTTTGATCCAATTGGGGATGGGTGGTATCCACCGGACTTACTCCATCATCAATGGTTTCTTGGACCTACCATGCACACCAATAGATCTAAAAAGCACAAGATCAGCAACATCATTATTCATGGAACCTGTTTGTAAAAGGGAGGTTATCAAAATTGCACGATGAATGCACAAAACACCATTATCAAAGGTTGGTTTAATGCTGTTGAACGATAAATCATACCTCTCTTTCTAGATGAAGGAGAAAACACTCATCGCAGTGACCAACCGGAGAGAAAAAATCTGCTCACTGCAATTTTTCCTGCAAATAGAGTGCAGAAGATCCTCCAAAGATTGAAGGTCAAAATAGAATTTGAAAATACCCTGTAGATAACTCCAGAATTGAATCGTGAATTTGAAAGAGATAAATATGTGCTGATGTGTTTCAGCGGCATCAAGGCAGAGGTAGTAGGCAGGAGCCAGTTGCAGTCCGGCGCGCTGCAGCAGATGCTGGACTGGGAGGCGCTGTTTCCGGATTTTCCAGGTGAGAAGTGTTGTAGCAGGTGGAATAAAGGCTGTCCGAACTTCTTTAATCTAGGAGGGTGGGGTCAAGGGGGGACCAATAGATAGCTCATAGCACTCCTTTGTAGAAAAATTTCCGTTCAGGTTAGGCATCCAGACAATAGTGTCAGAGTCAACATAGTTGTACCTTACAATCTGCAGACGGAGATGATCAGGTAAAAGATCATTCATATTGACAATATCACGGATATCAACAATAGCATGGTCCATCAGGGACAAATGAACAGAAATGTCATTACAGATGGGTTGAGATAACCAAGGAGTTTTCCAGAGATTAAGAGAGGAGTTCTCACAAACAAACCATCTTGAATTTTCCATCAGACCATTATAGGCCTTCTTAATGGCAGGCCAGACAGAAGAATTAATGTAATACCCATAACCCTACTGTAGCTTGTCAACAAACCTGGAATAGAGGAAGTCTACAGAGGGATCAGATCTGGAAAGCAGGTTCCATACAAATTTTTTAATCAAGGCATCATTAAAGATCCTCAGATCCTTCACCCCCATTCCCCCCATTTGGATCACTTTAATACAATCTTCTAAGCTCACTATGATGAGTTTTCTTTCATTAATTAATCCAGTACAAATGAAATTTCTAATCTTGATCATCAATTCATTAGAAAGTGCCTCTGTCCATCGGTAAAGACAAAATGAATAGACAAACATTGAGGTGATTGCTGAATTAACCAAGAAAATTCTTCCTTCTTGAGACATATTCTTCCCTTTCCAGTTTGCCAATTGATTAGAAATTTTCACAGCGATGCACTCAAAATAACACCGCATCACTCTTCCCCAAAATAGAGGTACACCAAGATATTTAAAGGGAAAAGGTCCCCTCTTCATGCCATGTATCAGAGAAATTATATTCAGTCTCTAGATGGTGATACCTTCCCGAAACATAATTGAAGACTTATGCCAACTAATAACCTAACCTGAAACTTCCTTATAATGTGAAAAAATTCCTTTGATACAAGAAATGGTCCCATTCTCTGCCTTTCCGAAAAGCAGAATGTCATCAGCATATAACAAGTGATAGGGAGCAAGAAGGTTCCTTCCAATTTTTATCCACTGAAACCAACCAAAATTATCCAGATCATGGAGATACCAGCTCAAGTAGTCCTCAGCAATTGCAAAAAGTAGACCAGAGGGGGGGGGGGGGGTCTCTTTGCCTTACCCCTCATGTACACTAAAAGAAACCTCTAGGGGATCCATTAGTAAGAACAAAAAGTCACACACTGCCCAGGATAGATCCAATAAGCCCAAGAAATCACTGCGAAAACCCATGCATTTTAAGAATAGTGAAAAGAAAACTCCACTTAAGAGTGTCGAACGCCTTGGAGATATCAATCTTAAAATCCATATCGCCAACCTTTTTCATCCTCTTCATCGAGTTGAAACATTCCGAAGCAGTGAAAAGACAATTTTGAATGTTTCTTCCTGGCATAAAACCAAACTGATTACTGGAAATAATCCCCTTAGCGATTTCACCCAGTCCCTGGTTAATGATCTTGATGATAATATTAGGTATGGTATTCCCAATCGCCATTGGCCAAAAGTCTTTAATATCAAGGGAACCTTCCTTCTTAGGAATTAGGGAAATAAAGTTAGAATTCATCCCAAAAGGAATGTAAGAGGACCTATAGAACTCCCTGACTTCATTAACAACATCCTGATTTACATCATCCCAATAGAACATAAAAAACTTGTCGGTGAAGCTATCGGGACAAGCCACACTATCAATATTTAATGATAAAATAGCATCATAAATCTCCTTAGCATTGGGAATTTTAGTGATCCTATTATTCTGTATGTCAAAAATAGAGGATTAAAAACAGTGTATAATTTTGTCAGAGTGATCAGATCTATTTTCCAAGTAAAGCGTCTCAAAGTTTCCCATGAAAGCTTCAACAATTTAACTTTTGGAAGAATACATATTTCCATCAAGAGAAATGGCATTGAGACTCCTTTTTTCTCTCTTTTCCTTCTGCAAACAATGAAAAAACATTTAATTCCTATCACCCTCCTTTAACCATCTCACATTTAATTGATTCTGATCTAATCTCTCCTTAAGAGTCAAGAGGTTGTCAAGATTTAAAGCAGCTTTAATCTCCTCCAGGGAAGGAACATCATGAAGGATATTATCCTTCTGATGATTCATCAAACAAACATTTTCCTACATAATTTCATTATCAAGGGAGGAAAACGATTCCTTTCTCTAGTGCCTTAATCTGGATTTGAATTCTTTTAACTTCGAAAAGATAACATGGGAGGGACTTCCCATGAAGTGAGAGTTCCAAACATCTAAAATGATCTCCCTGCAACCAGGCATGACCAGCCAAGAATTATTGAATCTGAAGGGGATCAGAGTTGACTGTATTCTACTGTCACATGCCTCAATAAGCATAGGATTGTGGTCAGAATGTAATCTGGGCAAGGCAATTCCAGACACATCCATTTAACTATCTCCCTTGTCCACTTGTACAAAACATCTATCCAGTTTACTTGCCTGTCATCCATTTCTGGTATACCTGCTCCATGTGAATTCAGCTCCATACACAAGAACATGGACCAAACCACATTTTTCAATGCAAGAATAGAACTCAGAGGATGAAGCATGACAAAAATTCTCTCATATCTTTTCATCTGGACTCAAAACGGTGTTAAAATATCCAAGAATAATCAAATTATTGTAGATATTTAAAGATAGGTCCTCAAGAATCCTCCACAAAGCTCTTCTCTTTGTGTACAGATTAAATTCATAAACAAAATTAACTGAGAAGTTGAAACAGTTTAGGCTGTAAGAGATAGTCACAGATTGCACATCATTCATGGAGGAGATCACAAGAACACTATGATGCTTCAGAACCCATAAAGATTCAGCATTATCACCCACTTTATTACTAGCAACATAAGAATATCCCAACGAGGACCACTTAAAATAGGACCAGCTTTCAAAATTCATTCTTGGCTCAACAATACCAATCAAAAGAGGCTTATTGGTCAAGATGAGATGCCTAAGGTGTAACATCCCAGGTAAATAAATAATATTACATTCTAATGTTTATCAATATTTGTGAATAAAATGTTAATATTAATTTAAAGGTGATGCTATGCTTGATGGTGTACCCAATACGCAATAATGGGTTTCTTTGAAATCTTAAGTTGCACACTAATAATATAATATTATTATAATAGTTAACGCCTAGTAGTTGTAATGGAGGAAATGAACAGAAATAACTACAAAATGATTACATGTGTTTGTTAAATATTTTTACATTTATCCAATAAATTTTAGAGGCTTAAAATCCAAATGAATCTAATATTAAGAATAAATACTCTTATAATTTTTAAAAGATTGTTTTACCGCCTTTTGATGGAGAACCTTTTTTTAATCTAACTTTTGACAATTTTATAATCTATATTTTTCAAAATAAACTTATTCTTTATGATTGGGACATTGAAATTTACTTTGGTTAAATTTTTGGTATGTTTCTGACATTGTTCATTTTTTTATGAATAGTGATAAAATACTGCATTTTACATCAAAAATTCTTCTTCATATAATTTAAATATATGGTTAGATTATATTTTTAATTTATTTTAAAGTGTAATTAGAATATATTTTTACCATTTAATCCAATGGTGGTCATTGGAATTAATTTCACTTTCAAATTGGACTTAAACTAGTGTCAATCTTTTAATAGATATTATTTCTTAAAAACACGCTATTTGTTTTGACAGCTGGAATGAATTATTAAATTAATTAATGAAACTAATATATTTTGAATTTTTTAAAATAGATATCATTTTTGAATTCAGAATATCAAATATATCTTAAGGTGAATTTTTGGTATCTTTCTGAAAAACATCAATTTTTGATGAATAGTGAAAACACTAAGTGATAGTTAAAGAAAATGATTTTTCGTTTAAATGAAACTTTACCAGTTTTGTGATTTTATTTTCAAAAATCCTACATACATGGTTTTACTTAGGAAGTAAAATGTGGTTCAATGAGATTAAAATAATTTTTTGGTGAATAGTAACTTTTAAGTTTTATTAATCGCGATTAAAGGTAATTAATGTGATTTAAGGTAAAAATGATATTATAATAAAATGAAAATATCTTGAAACTTTTACTAGCCCTATTGGATGAGTCATGGACGACCAAGAAAACCCATGGGTTGATTTTTGGGACCCCATGGAGCCACTTGGGTAAGATAATGACATTAATGCCTTTTATTTAAAGGAAAAGTAAAAATGACACAATCATGTATTGTTTTACTAAAAAACATTTTACATGGGGTTATACAAGTCAGAGTTTTGACTATAAGTAGTCATTAGAAACCTAAAAATATTTTATACATCATAGTATTTGTTTTATAATTTTTAGACATTAAATATATTAAATTATTTATGACATAATGATGATGCAGCGATTACCTCATTATTTAACGATTTAAATAAAATTAAAAGATAATGTAAAATGTAAGACCTATACATGTCAAAAACCTATTGGATGGGTGGATTTATAACTCTTAACACCTTATCCTCAAAATAAATCAATGTGGGATCTTTAAAATCCGAAAATAAGTTTATAATAATGTAATATTTTATAACTTTCCAAGAGTGCCCCTCCTCTTCTCTTATAAAAGGCCCCCACCTCTACCACCTTACACACACCTCTCAAGCCTTTGGCTGGGCCAAAACCTTCCCATTTCATCTCTCCAAATCCCTCTCCTCATCATAGAAGCCTTAATATAGGTAGAATGTTTTTCAAGAAACCCTTTTGGTTCAAACCAAGAGGAATTACCCGATTTTAAGGTAATATATTCACTTGTGTTCTTTTGTTTTATTTTCTTCTCCAACCCCTAAACTCTTTGTATTAATTTATTTTGTAATAACTACAGTATCTTCAATATACCAGGATTTCTTTATAAGAAGGATTTGATCTACACTTACACATACCTACATCTAATGGTTAAAGTATATACTGTTTCTGTGGATGGTGAATTTCTGCCTCACGAAACGATGATTGTTCAATATTCTTTTAACACCTTCAAAGGAGGCCATTAAGTTGTCAATATATTTATATATGATATATAATATGTTTATTTTTTCCTTAAGCTTCAGTATTTTTCATTTATATCATACCTTTATGGTTTCTATTATGGGTAAACACGATATCTTCATTTTAGGAAGTGTGGACTACCGCCCCCTCAAAGTGATTTGATTCGTTAATACCATATGTGGTATGTATAAAGGATAGATTTAATGATATTATATATGATAACATACTGGAATTATAATACTATTATGTATCATTATGTTTTAATTCCATTAAATATGTAATAGAAATGTAAGTAGCGTTCATGTGTACGTACGACTTACCGTCTCGATGAACGGTGCATTTCATTTCAAACCTCTAAATGTTATGTAATATTATAAATGCATGTATATAATGGATATATATGATATATAATATTTCTACATAATTAATATAATTCTGTATATAATGGATATTTTACCCCATGAACAAACTTGTAATTATAAAGAGTTTATTTTTGACTCAAGTAGCAATGATCGACAAAACGACCATTATCAACTTAAATAATTTCATAGTGTTCATAACATGGTAATAAGTAATATAAAAGGAATAATGATATTAAAAAAGGTTATTAAGAATGTATAAATTAACTCAAGTTTATTATTCAGGAGGTTAAAGAATGATCTAGTAAAGTCGGACCCGAGGTAAGGGATCCTACCCCTCTCTTTCTTTTTAAGTACACTCTTTTATGTCATTTCTTTTAAGATAATCTTTATTTTGATTGGGATGTTATTTTATATTAATCTTACTGTACTTTTTATTTTCATATGATGAGAGACCCTATTTTCTCTCATCAATCCATTTTGGAAGTTTTGATTGGCGCCGTTAGCCAGTCGAATTTTCGTAAGAGATCCAACCTCTCTCTTTCTTTTTAAGTACTCTTCTTTATGTCACTTATTTTAAGCTCCTCTTTGTTATGTTGGGGGATGTTGTTTTATATTCCTCTTTCTGTACATTTTAGGTTAATATGATTAGAGATCCTATTTGTTCTCATCAATCCATTTTTTGAATTTTTAAGTGGCGTCGTTAGACTGCTGAGTTTTCGTAAGGGATTTTTCATCTCACTTTTATTCCTGTGAGATTTATGCTACATTTTCCACCATTTACTTTGATTGGTATATGTACTACCCATTATTCTAATCTTTGTGTAATATAATTTCGTATATGATTATTTACATCAATTATGTATTGTCCTTCTTTCAAGGGGTGTATGTTTCAAAAAATACCCAAGTCGGTAAGGGAACTTTTCACCCTCCTCTTTTTAAAAGACTTCTTTTGTTGGGTTGTTTAATTTTCATATTGTAATGTTGGGATAGGTTATTCTATATCCTTATTGATGTAAATTTTATTTCCAAGTGATGAGATACCATTTTTATCTCTCATAAACTCATTTTCTAATGTTTGAAGTGACGCCCTTTGGCTGTCGAATTTTTGCAAGGGAACTTCTTAACCCAATTTTGATTCTTCGGGATAAAATTTTACTCCTTGAATATGACGTTCTATGAATATGTGTGAATGAACTCTGATTTTTTTACACTTAATATCCACTTATATTTTGTGTATTCGTTTGTCACACATAATTTTGTAATTTATTTATCCTTAATCCAAGGATACCATCTTTGTATGGGACTTCGTCACCATCTCCTTTCATTGAGGAATATTTTGTTTTATACACAAATTTATTTTATACGGTGTATAAACCCCTTTGACCTTTACTCTTATTCAAAAGGAATCTTTTTTATACGAATCATTTTACTAAATGAGAAAAGGGAATGTTTTTGTCGTACGTATGAGACGACAATGACTTCTCCACCGCTGTTACCATTATTTGAGCTTCGACTTCCTCTACAAGGCATAACCTTTTTTTAAAATGAAAAATAAAAACCATTTTTTACTTTTCTTTTATTTTGGTATTTAAAATGGTTTTCACAACGTTTCTATTATATCAATGTGTGGAATTGATATCTTGTGACTGGAATGTGGAAATGTTATGTTTCCTTTATGCATGTTTTATGTGATATGATTATGTTATGGTTCTTGGACATTGTTATGAAGATGGGTGGTTCCATGATAAACTAAGGGCGGGTGAGCCCGATATAGCTCTCTAATGCATTGGGTAACGCCAATGTGTTAAACGTTAAGGTTTCTCCAAATAGATTTAGGGAATATACTATGATGGGTATTCCAAACGCAACCAAGAGGGTTACTCCCTACGTAAGAATGTTATGAATTCCTCAAGTTACCTTTTATGTCTTATGATTTCTATGATTTATTCCTGATTTGATGAGGTATGTGATTATGTTTTATGGGTAAAGTATGATTTCATGCATGGAATAATGTTTTCATTTCGTACTTTTATATCCCTTACTGAGCTTTTTATGCTCATCCCAAGTTTTTGAAATGTTTTTCACAGGTCAAGGGAAAGGTACATGATGTGATGATAGTTTCACGGAAGTGTCAAGAAAGAATCCCTGTTTTATTTTAAATCTGTTTCTATAGATGGGAAAAATGAGTACAATCTTTTATGTAACCACTTTGTTTAAATGTGGAATGTAATGAAAATTTTATGATCGAATTTTCAAAAACTCTAAACCTGAAAAGATCTTCATTGTGTAATCTTGTAATAAATCAAGATTAAGTATGTTTTAAGGCTGGGGCCTTATAGTTGGTATCAAAGGTCGGTTTAGACATATTTAGGGATTAAGAGTTTTTGTTAGACACATGGTTAGTCCCTATATCTATTATTTCAGTTAAATCCTTGTTTTATAAATTTTTTCAGGTCAAGTAAAGACAGTTACGAATGGAAGGAGGAGGATCTCAAACGACATTCTTATCTCTTCCTAATGACATGCTTGCAATAAATATTGCAAAGTCATGTTTGGATGATTTTGAATCTTTTTCTAGCATAAAAATCTCTTGCAAGCAGTTGTTTGAGATATCAAACACCTCCACTATACCTCGTTATCATCGTTGATCATGGGTTGTATTTAGACAAATACTATTTTCACAATATTCTCATATTTTCAAGAAAGGAAAATATTATCAAGGTATTTTCAAATATTTTACATTATCACAAGAATTTGAAGCATATTATGATTTTAAAAATGGTGCTAAGGAAGGAGACCCCTGCACAACCTATTTATATTTGCTTTTAAAATATAGTCTCTCAGCACATACTTATGGTATTTTAAAAGGACCAATAATAGAAATCTTTAAATCAAATTCTGTCCGACTATTTTATAGAAATCATGTTTTATCAGATGTTTTGGAATTATATGTCATACATGATTATCTTCCAAAACTGTTTTTCAGTGAACACCCATATAACCCATGTTGTACAAGGTGTATTTGGAAGGAGGAAGCAAATGATTTTGAAGGATATATATATCATTGTTGTAATGCATGGGACTTCTACCTACGTGAACAAGATGACGATGAAACTGAGTGGATTCCATGGACAAGGTATGTTGTTATTCATTTTGGGAATCTTTTTATTTTATGGTGGTGAAATAAGACTTCAAGAATTAAGATGTTGATATCGTAATGAATTTAGATGAAAATGAGAGGTATAAGGAAACTATTGTGGTTAAAACATGTTAGGGTTATTTTTCGATTTTTATAAAAATAACAACACGCAGACTGTGTGACAACCCGTCGCGTCGGACAAAGCTGCAGGAATCAAACCCACAACCAAAGTGCGACTGGTATTTATTGCCTACCACTGGACTACATGAAGTCCCTGCTTAGTTTGACTAATTTTTTTGTTAGATGATTTTATGAATCAAGAGTAAGTTTATTTTGGGTTATCTATGGAAATTATTAACCTATCATGGAGGATATGTGATTAGGTTAATTAATTTCAATATGATACTTTAAGAGAAACTGATGTTATTTCGAGATAAATGTTAATTTGTACCTTGGGAGACTATGTGATTAAATCCTTCAAATATTTGGGATTCAATCTTAGTTGGGTTTACATTGAATAATTTTGTGGATAAATTGTTTATTGAATGGTCTTCGTTGAACTTTGGGTTTTGTTTGAAAATTTTTGGAGATTAGGAGTAGTTTTTATTTTTTTTAAAAAAAATATATTTTTGGGTATTATCTGATCTCGTACTAAACTTTTTGGTTTGGTTTTGGTTGAGATATAAAGACATGGGAAATATATAGTTCTATTTTGTGGATTAGGTTATTCTCAAGAAGTTGATTATAGTACTCTTAATGCGAACAATTCTTCCTAAACACTCGTCTTTTGGAGAAAATATGATTTTGATTAAAGAATCTAGTAAAACTTGAAAGTCTACGTGACAAGTAAGCATGTTTAATTATGATTTAGTTAAGCTCAAGAATAAATTCCTCAATGAAAAGTAACATAAAACAAAAATGTTGTCTATTAACTTTTCTTACTGGGGAATCGAATACCGTTTAACCCACCACAAGATTGTGATTTTCTTGGGATTAACTTTTCCTAAACATGTTTACTATCACTCTCCATCAGAACATGACCCTTTGTTTTTTTCCTGCATATCCATATTTTCATACTTGTAATCCTAGTATGGGTTAACTCGGGTGACCTTTGTACTTCTCTCCCATTCTTTTTAAGTGATAGTTTTACTGACTCTTGTTCCGATGTGGGACTTTCAATGGAGTTTCCAAGCCCAATTTTGAAATTGCGAGGACAAAATTCCCAAAAGGGTGGAAGGATGTAACATCCCAGGTAAATAAATAACATTAAATTCTAATTTTTATCAATATTTGTGAATAAAATGTTAATAATAATTTAAAGGGGATGCTATGCTCGATGGCGTACCCAATACGCAATAACGGGTTTCTTTGAAATCTTAGGTTGCACACTAATAATATAATAATATTATAATAGTTAACGCCTAGTAGTTGTAATGGAGGAAATGAACAGAAATAACTACAAAATGATTACATATGTTTGTTAAATATTTTTACATTTATCCAATAAATTTTAGAGGCTTAAAATACAAATGAATCTAATATTAAGAATAAATACTCTTATAATTTTTAAAAGATTGTTTTACCGCCTTTTGATGGAGAACCTTTTTTTAATCTAACTTTTGACAATTTCATAATCTCTATTTTTCAAAATAAACTTATTCTTTATGATTAGGACATTTAAATTTACTTTGGTTAAATTTTTGTTAGGTTTCTGACATTGTTCATTTTTTTATGAATAGTGATAAAATACTGCATTTTACATCAAAAATTATTCTTCATCTAATTTAAATATATGGTTAGATTATATTTTTAATTGGATTTAAAGTGTAATTGGAATATATTTTTACCATTTAATCCAAATGTGGTCATTTTAATTTATTTCACTTTGAAATTGGACTTAAACAAGTGTCAATCTTTTAATAGATATTGTTTCTTAAAAAAACGCTATTTGTTTTGACAGCTGGAATGAATTATTAAATTAATTAATGAAACTAATATATTTTGAATTTTTTAAAATAGATATCATTTTTGAATTCGGAATATCAAATATAGCTTAGGGTGAATTTTTGGTATTTTTCTGAAAAACTTCAATTTTTGATGAATAGTGAAAACACTAAGTGATAGTTAAAGAAACTGATTTTTCGTTTAAATGAAACTTTACCACTTTTGTGATTTGATTTTCAAAAATCCTACATACATGGTTTTCCTTAGGAAGTAAAATGTGGTTCAATGAGATTAAAATAATTTTTTTGGTGAATAGTAACTTTTATGTTTTATTAATCGCGATTAAAGGTAATTAATGTGGTTTAAGGTAAAAATGATATTATAATAAAATGAAAATATCTTGAAACTTTTACTAACCCTATTTGATGAGTCGTGGCCGACCAAGAAAACCCATGGGTTGATTTTTGGGAACCCATGGAGCCACTTGGGTAAGATAATGACATTAATGCCTTTTATTTAAAGTAAAAGTAAAAATGACACAAACATGTATTGTTTTACTAAAAAAAAATTTACATGGGTTTATACAAGTCAGAGTTTTGACTATAAATAGTCATTGGAAAGCTAAAAATATTTTCTACATCATAGTATTTGTTTTATAATTTTTAGACATTAAATATATTAAATTATTTATGACATAATGATGATGCAGCGATTAGCTCATTATTTAACGATTTAAATAAAATTAAAAGATAATGTAAAATCTAAGACCTAGACATGTCAAAAACCTATTGGATGGGTGGATTTAGAACTCTTATCACATTATCCTAGAAATAAATCAATTTGGGATCTTCAAAATCCGAAAATAATTTTATAATAATGTAATATTTTATAACTTTCCAAGAGTGCCCCTCCTCTTCTCTTATAAAAGGCCCCCACCTCTACCACCTTACACACACCTCTCAAGCCTTTGGCTCAGACAAAACCTTCCCATTTAATCTCTCCAAATCCCTCTCCTCATCATAGAAGCCTTACTATAGGTAGAAAGTTTTTCAAAAACCCTTTTGGTTCAAACCAAGAGGAATTACCCGATTTTAAGGTAATATCTTCACTTGTGTTCTTTTGTTTTATTTTTCTTCTCCAACCACTAAAATCTTTGTATTAATTTATTTTGTAATAACTACAGTATCTTCAATATACTAGGATTTTTTATAAGAATTATTCGAGCTACACTTACACATACCTACATCTAATGGTTAAAGTACATATTGTTTCTGTGGATGGTGAATTTCTGCCTCACGAAACGATGATTGTTCAATATTCTTTTAACACCTTCAAATGTTGCCATTAAGATGTAAATATATTTATATATGATATATAATATGTTTATTTTTTCCTTAAGCTTCTGTATTTTTCATTTATGTCATACCTTTATGGTTTCTATTATGGGTAAACGCGATATCTTCATTTTAGGAAGTGTGGACTACCGCCCCTCAAAGTGATTTCATTCGTTAATACCATATGTGGTATGTATAAAGGATATAATTAATGATATTATATATGATAACTTAATGGAATTATAATACTATTATGTATCATTATGTTTTAATTCTATTAAATATGTAATATAAATGGAAGTAGCGTTCATGCGTACGTACGGATTACCGTCTCGATAAACGGTGCATTTCATTTCAAACCTCTAAATGTTATGTAATATTATAAATGCATGTATATAATGGATATATATGATATATAAGATGTCTACATAATGAATATAATTTTGTATATAATGGATATTTTACCCCATGAACAAACCTGTAATTATAAAGAGTTTATTTTTGACTCAAGTAGCAATGATCGAGAAAACGACCATTATCAACTTAAATAATTACATAGTGTTCATAACATTGTAATATTTAATATAAAATGAATAATGAGATTTAAAAATGGTATTAAGAAAGTATAAATTAACTCAAGTTTATTATTCAGGAGGTTAAGGAACGATCTAGTAAAGTCGGACCCGAGGTAAGGGATCCTACCCCTCTCTTTCTATTTGAGTACACTCTTTTATGTGATTTCATTTAAGATAATCTTTCTTTTGATTGGGATGTTCTTTTATATTAATCATACTGTAGTTTTTATTTTCATATGATGAGAGACCCTACTTTCTCTCATCAATCCATTTTGGATGTTTTGATTGGCGCCGTTAGCCTGTCGAATTTTCGTAAGAGATCCATCCTCTCTCTTTCTTTTTAAGTACTCTCCTTTATGTCACTTCTTTTAAGCTCCTCTTTGTTATGTTGGGGGATGTTATTTTATATTCCTATTTCTATACATTTTAGGTTAATATGATGAGAGACCCTATTTGTTCTCATCAATCCATTTTATGAATTTTTAAGTGGTGTCGTTAGACTGCTGAGTTTCCGTAGGGGATTTTTCATCTCACTTTTAATCCCGTGAGATTTTTGCTACATTTGCCACCATTTCCTTTGATTGGTATATGTACTTCCCATTATTCTACTATTTGTGTAATATAATTTCGTTTATGATTATTCACATCAATGATGTATTGTCCTTCTTTCAGGGGGTGTATGTTTCAAAAAATACCAAAGTCGGTAAGGGAACTTTTCACCCTCCTCTTTTTAAAAGACTTCTTTTGTTGGGTCGTTTAATTTTCATATTGTAATGTTGGGATATGTTCTTATATATCATTATTGATGTAAATTTTATGTCCATGTGCTGAGATACCATTTTTATCTCTCATCAACTCATTTTCTGATGTTTGAAGTGAAGCCGTTAGGCTGTCGAATTTTTGCAAGGGAACTTCTTAACCCAATTTTGATTCTTTGGGATAAAATTGTACTCCATGAATATGAAGTTATATGAATATGTGTGAATGACCTCTGATTTTTATACACTTAATATCCACTTATATTTTGTGTATTCGTTTGTCACACATAATTATGTAATTTATTTATCCTTAATCCAAGGATACCATCTTTGTATGGGACTTCGTCTCAATCTCCTTTCATTGAGGCAGATTTTGTTTTTTACACAAATTTCTTTTATATGGTATATAAACCCTTTTGACTTTTACGCTTATTCAAAAGAAATCTTTTTTATATGAAGCGTTTTACTAAATGAGAAAAGGGAATGTTTTTGTCATACGTATGCGACGACAACGACTTCTCCGCCGCTCGTACGTATGCGACGACAACGACTTCTCCGCCGCTGTTGCCATTATTTGAGCTTCGACTTCCTCTACAAGCCATAACCTTTTTTTAAAATGAAAAATAAATACCATGTTTTAATTATTTTTTATTTTGGTATTTAAAATGTTTTTCACAATGTTTCTATTATATCAATGTGTGGTATTGATATCTTGTGATTGGAATGTGGAAATGTTATGTTTCCTTTATTCATGTTTTATGTGATACGATTATGTTATGGTTCTTGGGAATTGTTATGAAGATGGGTGGTTCCATGATAAACTAAGGGCGGGTGAGCCCGATATAGCTCTCCAATGCATTGGGTAACACGAATGAGTTAAACGTTAAGGTTTCTCCAAAGAGATTTAGGGAATATACTGTGATGGGTATTCCAAACGTAACCAAGAGGGTTACTCCCTACGTAAGAATGTTATTAATTACTCAAGTTACCTTTTATGTCTTATGATTTCAATGATTTATTCATGATTTGATGAGGTATGTGATTATGTTTTATGAGTAAAGTATGATTTCATGCATGGACTAATGTTTTCATTTCGTACTTTTATATCCCTTACTGAGCTTTTTATGCTCATCCCATGTTTTTGAAATGTTTTTCATAGGTCAAGGGAAAGGTACATGATGTGATGATAGTTTCAAGGAAATGTCAAGAAAGAATCCCTGTTTTATTTTAAATTTGTTTCTATAGATGGGAAAAATGAGTACTATCTTTTATGTAACCACTTTGTTTAAATGTGGAATGTAACGAAAATTTTATGATCTAATTTTCTAAAACACTAAACCTGAAAAGATCTTCATTGTGTAATCTTGTAATAACTCAAAATTAAGTAATTTTTAAGGCTGGGGGCTTATAGTTGGTATCAAAGGTCGGTTTAGACATCTTTAGGGATTAGGAGTTTTTGTTAGACACATGGTTAGTCCCTATATCTATTATTTCAGTTAAATCATTGTTTTATAAATTTTTTCAGGTCAAGTAAAGACAGTTACGAATGGAAGGAGGAGGATCTCAAACGACATTCTTATCTCTTCCTGATGACATGCTTTCAATAATTATTGCAAATTCATGTTTGGATGATTGTGAAACTTTTTCTATCATAAAAATATCTTGCAAGAAGTTGTTTGAGATACCAAACACCTCCACTATACCTCGTTATCATCGTGGATCGTGGGTTGTATTTAGACAAATAATATTTTCACAATATTCTCATATTTTCAAGAAAGGTAAATATTATCAAGGTATTTTCAAATATTTTACCATATCACAAGAATTTGAAGCATATTATGATTTTAAAAATGGTGCTGAGGAAGGAGACCCTTGCGCAACCAATTTATATTTGCTTTTAAAATATAGTCTCTCAGCACATACTTATGGTATTTTAAAAGGAATAATAATATAAATCTTCAACTCAAATTCTATCTGACTATTTTATAGAAATCATGTTTTATCAGATGTTTTGGAATTATATGTCATACATGATTATTTTCCAAAACTGTTTTGCTGTGAACACCCATATAACCCATGTTGTACAAGGTGTATTTGGAAGTAGGAAGCAAATGATTTTGAAAGATATATAAATCGTTGTTGTAATGAATGTGACGTCTACCTACATGAACAAGAAAATGATGAAACTGAGTGGATGCCATGAACAAGGTATGCTGTTATTCATTTTGGGAATCGTTTTATTTTATGGTGGTGAAATAAGACTTCAAGAATTAAGATGTTGATATAGTAATGAATTTGGATGAAAATGAGAGGTATAAGGAAACTATTGAGGTTAAAACATGTTAGGGTTATTTTTGGATTTTTATAAAAAGGACAACACGCAGACTGTGTGACAACCCGTCGCGTCGGACAAAGCTGCAGGAATCGAACCCACAACCAAAGTGCGACTGGTATTTATCGCCTACCACTGGACTACATGAAGTCCCTGCTTAGTTTGACTAATTTTTTTGTTAGATGATTTTATGAATCAAGATTAAGTTGATTTTGGGTTATCTATGGAAATTATTAACCTATCATGGAGGATATGTGATTAGGTTAATTAATTTCAATATGATACTTTAAGAGAAACTGATGTTATTTCGTGATAAATGTTAATTTGTACCTTGGGAGACTATGTGATTAAATCCTTCAAATATTTGGGTTTCAATCTTAGTTGGGTTTACTTTGAATAATTTTGTGGATAAATTTTTCATTGAATGGTCTTCGTTGAACTTTGGGTTTTGTTTGAAAAATTTTGGAGATTAAGAGTAGTTTTTATTTTTTGTAAAAAAAATATCTTTTTGGGTATTATCTGATCTCGTACTAAACTTTTTGGTTTGTTTTTGGTTGAGATATAAAGACATGGGAAATATATAGTTCTATTTTTTGTATTAGGTTATTCTCATGAAGTTGATTATAGTACTCTTAATGCGAACAATTCTTCCTAAATACTCGTCTTTTGGAGAAAATATGAGTTTGATTAAAGAATATAGTAAAATTTGAAAGTCTACGTGAAAAGTAAACATGTTTAATTATGATTTAGTTAAGCTCAAGAATAAATTCCTCAATGAAAAGTAACTTAAAACAAAAATGTTGTCTATTAACTTTTCCTACTGGGGAATGGAATATCGTTTAACCCACCACAAGTTTGTGATTTTCTTGTGGTTAACTTTTCCTAAACATGATTACTATCACTCTCCATTAGAACATGACCCTTTGTTTTTTCCTCCATATCCATATTTTCATACTTTTAATCCTACTATGGGTTAACTCGGGTGACTTTGTACTTCTCTCCCATTCTTTTTAAGTGATAGTTTTACTGACTCTTGTTCCGATGTGGGACTTTCAATGGAGTTTCCAAGCCCAATTTTGAAATTACGAGGACGAAATTCCAAAAAAGGTGGAAGGATGTAACATCCCAGGTAAATAAATAATATTACATTCTAATTTTTATCAATATTTTTGAATAAAATGTTAATATTAATTTAAAGGGGATGCTATGCTCGAAGGCATACCCAATACACAATAATGGGTTTCTTCGAAATCTTAAGTTGCACACTAATAATATAATAATATTATAATAGTTAACGCCTAGTAGTTGTAATGGAAGAAATGAACAGAAATAACTACAAAAATATTACATATGTTTGTTAAATATTTTTACATTTATCCAATAAATTTTAGAGGCTTAAAATCCAAATGAATCTAATATTAAGAATAAATACTCTTATAATTTTTAAAAGATTGTTTTACCGCCTTTTGATGGAGAACCTTTTTTTTAATCTAACTTTTGAAAATTTTATAATCTCTATTTTTCAAAATAAACTTATTCTTTATGATTGGGACATTGAAATTTACTTTGGTTAATGTTTTGGTATGTTTCTGACATTGTTCATTTTTTTATGAATAGTGATAAAATACTGCATTTTACATCAAAAATTCTTCTTCATCTAATTTAAATATATGGTTAGATTATGTTTTTAATTGGTTTTAAAGTTTAATTGGAATATATTTTTAACATTTATTCCAATGGTGGTCATTGGAATTAATTTCACTTTGAAATTGGACTTAAACTAGTGTCAATCTTTTAATAGATATTGTTTCTTAAAAACACGCTATTTGTTTTGACAGCTGGAATGAATTATTAAATTAATTAATGAAAATTATATATTTTTAATTTTTTAAAATAGATATCATTTTTGAATTTGTAATATCATATATATCTTAGGGTGAATTTTTGGTATTTTTCTGGAAAACGTCATTTTTTGATGAATAGTGAAAACACTAAGTGATAGTTAAAGAAACTGATTTTTCGTTTAAATGAAACTTTACCAATTTTGTGATTTGATTTTCAAAAATCCACATACATGGTTGTCCTTAGGAAGTAAAATGTGGTTCAATGTGATTAAAATAATTTTTTTGGTGAATAGTAACTTTTAAGTTTTATTAATCGCGATTAAAGGTAATTAATGTGATTTAAGGTAAAAATGATATTATAATAAAATGAAAATATCTTGTAACTTTTCCTAACCCTATTGGATGAGTCATGGCCGACCAAGAAAACCCATGGGTTGATTTTTGGGACCCCATGGAGCCACTTGGGTAAGATAATGACCTTAATGCCTTTTATTTAAAGTAAAAGTAAAAATGACACAAACATGTATTGTTTTACTAAAAAAAATTTACATGGGGTTATACAAGTCAGAGTTTTGACTATAAATAGTCATTGGAAAGATAAAAATATTTTCTACATCATTTTAATTATTTTATAATTTTTAGACCCTAAATATATTAAATTATTTATGACATAATGATGATACAGCGATTACCTCATTATTTAACGATTTAAATAAAATTAAAAGATAATGTAAAATCTAAGACCTAGACATGTCAAAAACCTATTGGATGGTTGGATTTAGAACTCTTATCACCTTGTCCTCAAAATAAATCTATGTGGGATCTTTAAAATCCGAAAATAATTTTATAATAAAGTAATATTTTATAACTTTCCAAGAGTGCCCCTCCTCTTCTCTTATAAAAGGCCCCCACCTCTACCACCATACACACACCTCTCAATCCTTTGGCTCGGCCAAAACCTTCCCATTTAATCTTTCCAAATCACTCTCCTCATCATAGAAGCCTTACTATAGGTAGAAAGGTTTTCAAGAAACCCTTTTGGTTCAAACCAAGAGGAATTACCCGATTTTAAGGTAATATCTTCACTTGTGTTCTTTTGTTTTATTTTTCTTCTCCAACCCCTAAACTCTTTGTATTAATTTATTTTGTAATAACTACAGTATCTTCAATATACTAGGATTTTTTTATAAGAAGGATTCGAGCTACACTTACACATACCTACATCTAATGGTTAAAGTACATACTGTTTCTGTGGATGGTGAATTTCTGCCTCACGAAACAATGATTGTTCAATATTCTTTTAACACCTCCAAAGGTGGCCATTAAGATGTAAATATATTTATATATGATATATAATATTTTTATTGTTTCCTTAAGCTTCTTTATTTTTCATTTATGTCATACCTTTATGGTTTCTAGTATGGGTAAACGCGATATCTTCATTTTAGGAAGTGTGGACTACCGCCCCCTCAAAGTGATTTGATTCGTTAATACCATATGTGGTATGTATAAAGGATATATTTAATGATATTATATATGATACCATACTGGAATTATAATACTATTATGTATCATTATGTTTTAATTCAATTAAATAAGTAATAGAAATGGAAGTAGCGTTCATGCGTACGTACAGCTTACCGTCTCGATGAACGGTGTATTTCATTTCAAACCTCTAAATGTTATGTAAGATTATAAATGCATGTATATAATGGATATATATGATATATATGATGTCTAAATAATGAATATAATTCTGTATATAATGGATATTTTACCCCATGAACAAACTTGTAATTATAAAGAGTTTATTTTTGACTCAAGTAGCAATGATCGACAAAACGACCATTATCAACTTAAATAATTACATAGTGTTCATAACATGGTAATAAGTAATATAAAAGGAATAATGAGATTGAAAAAGGTTATTAAGAAAGTATAAATTAACTCAAGTTTATTATTCAGGAGGTTAAAGAACGATCTAGTAAAGTCGGACCCGAGGTAAGGGATCCTACCCCTCTCTTTCTTTTTAAGTACACTCTTTTATGCCATTTCATTTAAGATAATATTTCTTTTGATTGGGTTGTTATTTTATATTAATCTTACTGTACTTTTTATGTTCATATGATGAGAGACCATATTTTGTCTCATCAATCCATTTTGGAAGTTTTGATTGGCGCCGTTAGCCTGTCGAATATTCGTAAGAGATCCATCCTCTCTCTTTCTTTTTAAGTACTCTCCTTTATGTCACTTCTTTTAAGCTCCTATCTGTTATGTTGGGGGCTGTTATTTTATATTACTATTTCTGTACATTTTAGGTTAATATTATGAGAGAAAATATGTGTTCTCATCAATCCATTTTTTGAATTTTTAAGTGGCGTCGTTAGACTACTGAGTTTTCGTAAGGGATTTTTCATCTCACTTTTATTCCCATGAGATTTATGCTACATTTTCCACCATTTCCTTTGATTGGTATATGTACTGCCCATTATTCTACTCTTTGTGTAATATAATTTCGTTTAAGAGTATTTACATCAATGATGTATTGTCCTTCTTTTAGGGGGTGTATGTTTCAAAAAATACCCAAGTCGGTAAGGGAACTTTTCACCCAACTCTTTTTAAAAGACTTCTTTTGTTGCGTCATTGAATTTTCATATTGTAATGTTGGGATATTTTCTTCTATATCCTTATTGATGTAAATTTTATTTCCAAGTGATGATATACCATTTTTATCTCTCATCAACTCCTTTTCTGATGTTTTAAGTGACGCCGTTAGGCTATCGAATTTTTGCAAGGGAACTTCTTAACCCAATTTTGATTCTTTGGGATAAAATTTTACTCCTTGAATATGAAGTTATATGAATATGTGTGAATGACCTCTGATTTTTTTACACTTAATATCCACTTATAGTTTGTGTATTCGTTTGTCACACATAATTATGTAATTTATTTATCCTTAATCCAAGGATACCATCTTTGTATGGGACTTCGTCCCAATCTCCTTTCATTGAGGCAGATTTTGTTTTATACACAAATTTCTTTTATATGGTGTATAAACCCCTTTGACTTTTACGCTTATTCTAAAGGAATCTTTTTTATATGAAGCGTTTTACTAAATGAGAAAAGGGAATGTTTTTGTCGTACATATGCGACGACAACGACTTCTCCGCCTCTGTTACCATTATTTGAGCTTCGACTTCCTCTACAAGCCATAACCTTTTTTTAAAATGAAAAATAAATACCATGTTTTACTTTTCTTTTATTTTGGTATTTAAAATGGTTTTTACAACGTTTCTATTATATCAATGTGTGGTATTGATATCTTGTGATTGGAATGTGGAAATGTTATGTTTCCTTTATGCATGTTTTATGTGATACGATTATGTTATGGTTCTTGGGCATTATTATGAAGATGGGTGGTTCCATGATAAACTAAGGGCGGGTGAGCCTGATATAGCTCTCCAATTCATTGGGTAACGTGAATGAGTTAAACGTTAAGGTTTCTCCAAAGAGATTTAGGGAATATACTGTGATGGGTATTCCAAATGTAACCAAGAGGGTTACTCCCTACGTAAGAATGTTATGAATTCCTCAAGTTACCTTTTATGTCTTATGATTTCTATGATTTATTCATGATTTTATGAGGTATGTGATTATGTTTTATGAGTAAAGTATGATTTCATGCATGGACTAATGTTTTCATTTCGTAATTTTATATCCTTTACTGAGCTTTTTATTCTCATCCCAAGTTTTTGAAATGTTTTTCACAGGTCAAGGGAAAGGTACAAGATGTGATGATAGTTTCAAGGAAGTGTAATGAATGAATCCCTGTTTTATTTTAAATCTATTTCTATAAATGGGAAAAATGAGTACTATCTTTTATGTAACCACTTTGTTTAAATGTGGAATGTAATGAAAATTTTATGATCTAATTTTCTAAAACTCTAAACCTGAAAATATCTTCATTGTGTAATCTTGTAATAACTCAAGATTAAGTAAGTTTTAAGGCTGGGGTCTTATAGTTGTTATCAAAGGTCGGTTTAGACATCTTTAGGGATTAGGAGTTTTTGTTAGACACATGGTTAGTCCCTATATCTATTATTTCAGTTAAATCCTTGTTTTATAAATTTTTTCAGGTCAAGTAAATACAGTTACGAATGGAAGGAGGAGGATCTCAAACGACATTCTTATCTCTTCCTGATAACATGCTTGCAATTATTATTGCAAAGTCATGTTTGGATGATTGTGAAACTTTTTCTAGCATTACAATCTCTTGCAAGCAGTTGTTTGAGATATCAAACACCTCCACTATACCTCGTTATCATCATGGATCATGGGTTATATTTAGACAAATACTATTTTCACAATATTCTCATATTTTCAAGAAAGGTAAATATTATCAAGGTATTTTCAAATATTTTACCTTATCACAAGAATTTGAAGCATATTATGATTTTAAAAATGGTACTGAGGAAGGAGACCCTTGCACAACCTATTTATATTTGCTTTTGAAATATAGTCTCTCAGCACATACTTATGGTATTTTAAATGGACCAATAATAGAAATCTTCAACTCAAATTCTATCTGACTATTTTATAGAAATCATGTTTTATCAAATGTTTTGGAATTATATGTCATACATGATTATTTTCCAAAACTGTTTTTCTGTGAACACCCATATAACCCATGTTGTACAAGGTGTATTTGGAAGGAGGAGGCGAATGATTTTGAAGGATATATAAATCATTGTTGTAATGCATGGGACTTCTACCTACATGAACAAGATGACGATGAAACTGAGTGGATACCATGAACAAGGTATGCTGTTATTCATTTTGGGAATCGTTTTATTTTATGGTGGTGAAATAAGACTTCAAGAATTAAGATGTTGATATCGTAATGAATTTGGATTAAAATGATAGGTATAAGGAAACTATTGAGGTTAAAATATGTTAGGGTTATTTTTGGATTTTTATAAAAAGGACAACACGTAGACTGTGTGACAACCCGTCGCGTCAGACAAAGCTGCAGGAATCGAACCCACAACCAAAGTGCGACTGGTATTTATCGCCTACCACTGGACTACATGAAGTCCCTGCTTAGTTTGATTAATTTTTTTTGTTAGATGATTTTATGAATCAAGAGTAAGTTTATTTTTGGTTATCTATGGAAATTATTAACCTATCATAGAGGATATGTGATTAGGTCAATTAATTTCAATATGATACTTTAAGAGAAACTGATGTTATTTCGAGATAAATGTTAATTTGTACCTTGGGAGACTATGTGATTAAATCCTTCAAATATTTGGGTTTCAATCTTAGTTGGGTTTAATTTGAATAATTTTGTGGATAAATTGTTTATTGAATGGTCTTTGTTTAACTTTGGGTTTTGTTTGACAAATTTTGGAGATTAGGAGTAGTTTTTATTTTTTGTAAAAAAAATATCTTTTTGGGTATTATCTGATCTCATACTAAACTTTTTGGTTTGGTTTTGGTTGAGATATAAAGACATGGGAAATATATAGTTCTATTTTTTGGATTAGTTTATTCTCAAGAAGTTGATTATAGTACTCTTAATGCGAACAATTCTTCCTAAATACTCGTCTTTTGGAGAAAATATGAGTTTGATTAAAGAATCTAGTAAAAGTTGAAAGTCTACGTGACAAGTAAGCTTGTTTAATTATGATTTAGTTAAGATCAAGAATAAATTACTCAATGAAGATTAACTTAAAACAAAAATTTTGTCTATTAACTTTTCCAACTGGGGAATCGAATACCGTTTAACCCACCACAAGTTTGTGATTTTCTTGTGGTTAACATTTCCTAAACATGTTTACTATCACTCTCCATCAGAACATGACCCTTTGTTTTTTCCTCCATATCCATATTTTCATACTTGGAAATCTAGTATGGGTTTACTCGGGTGACCTTTGTACTTCTCTCCCAGTCTTTTTAAGTGATAGTTTTACTGACTCTTGTTCCGATGTGGGACTTTCAATGGAGTTTCCAAGCCCAATTTTGAAATTGTGAGGACGAAATTCCCTAAAGGGTGGAAGGATGTAACATCCTAGGTAAATAAATAATATTACATTATAATTTTTATCAATATTTTTGAATAAAATGTTAATATTAATTTAAAGGGGATGATATGCTCGATGGCGTACCCAATACGCAATAACGGGTTTCATTGAAATCTTAAGTTGCACACTAATAATATAAAAATATTATAATAGTTAACGCCTAGTAGTTGTGATGGCGGAAATGAAAAGAAATAACTACAAAATTATTACATATGTTTGTTAAATATTTTTACATTTATCCAATAAATTTTAGAGGCTTCAAATCTAAATGAATCTAATATTAAGAATAAATACTCTTATAATTTTTAAAGGATTGTTTTAACGCCTTTTGATAGAGAACCTTTTTTTTAATCTAACTTTTGAAAATTTTATAATCTATATTTTTCAAAATAAACGTATTTTTTGTGATTGGGACATTGAAATTTACTTTGGTTAAATTTTTGGTATGTTTCTCACATTGTTCATTTTTTTATGAATAGTGATAAAATACTGCATTTTACATCAAAAATTCTTCTTCATCTAATTTAAATATATGGTTAGATTATATTTTTATTTGGTTTTAAAGTGTAATTCGAATATATTTTTACCATTTAATCCAATGGTGGTCATTGGAATTAATTTCACTTTGAAATTGGACTTAAACTAGTGTCAATCTTTTAATATATATTGTTTCTTAAAAACACGCTATTTGTTTTGACAACTGGAATGAATTAATAAATTAATTAATGAAACTTATATATTTTGAATTTTTTAAAATAGATATCATTTTTGAATTTGGAATATCAAATATACCTTAGGGTGAAGTTTTGGTATTTTTCTGAAAAACTTCAATTTTTGATGAAAAGTGAAAACACTAAGTGATAGTTAAAGAAACTGATTTTTCGTTTAAATGAAACTTTAACAATTTTGTGATTTGATTTTAAAAAATCCTACATACATGGTTTTCCTTAGGAAGTAAAATTTGGTTCAATGAGATTAAAATAATTTTTTGGTGAATAGTAACTTTTAAGTTTTATTAATCACGATTAAAGGTAATTAATGTGATTTAAGGTAAAAATGATATTATAATAAAATGAAAATATCTTGAAACGCTTCCTAACCCTATTGTATGAGTCATGGCCGACCAAGAAAACCCATGGGTTGATTTTTGGGATCCCATGGAGCCACTTGGGTATGATAATGACATTAATTCCTTTTATTTAAAGTAAAAGTAAAAGTGACACAAACATGTATTGTTTTACTAAAAAAATTTTACATGGGGTTATACAAGTCAGAGTTTTGACTATAAATAGTCATTGGAAATATAAAAATATTTTCTACATCATAGTATTTGTTTTATAATTTTTAGACATTAAATATATTAAATTATTTATGACATAATGATGATGCAGCGATTACCTCATTATTTTACTATTTAAATAAAATTAAAAGATAATGTAAAATCTAAGACCTAGACATGTCAAAAACCTATTGTATGGGATGATTTAGAACTCTTATCACCTTATCCTTGAAATAAATCAATGTGGGATCTTTAAAATCCGAAAATAATTTTATAATAAAGTAATATTTTATAACATTCCAAGAGTGCCCCACCTCTTCTCTTATAAAAGGCCCCCACCTCTACCACCTTACACACACCTCTCAAGCCTTTGGCTTGGCCAAAACCTTCCCATTTAATCTCTCCAAATCCCTCTCCTCATCATATAATCCTTACTATAGGTAGAAATGTTTTCAAGAAACCATTTTTGTTCAAACCAAGAGGAATTACCCGATTTTAAGGTAATATCTTCAATTGTGTTCTTTTGTTTTATTTTTCTTATCCAACCCCTAAAATATTCTATTAATTTATTTTGTAATAACTACAGTATCTTCAATATACTAGTAATTTTTTATAAGAAGGATTCGAGCTACACTTACACATACCTACATCTAATGGTTAAAGTACATACTGTTTCTGTGGATGGTGAATTTCTGGCTCACGAAATGATGATTGTTCAATATTCTTTTAACACCTTCAAAGGTGGCCATTAAGATGTAAATATATTTATATATGATATATAATATGTTTATTTATTCCTTAAGCTTCTATATTTTTCATTTATTTCATACCTTTATGGTTTCTATTATGGGTAAACGCGATATCTTCATTTTAGGAAGTGTGGATTACCGCCCCCTCAAAGTGATTTGATTCGTTAATACCATATGTGGTATGTATAAAGAATAGATTTAATGATATTATATATGATACCATACTGTAATTATAATACTATTATGTATCATTATGTTTTTATTCCATTAAATAAGTTATTGAAATGGAAGTGGCATTCATGCGTACGTATGGCTTACCGTCTCGATGAACGGTGCATTTCATTTCAAACCTCTAAATGTTATGTAATATTATAAATGAATGTATATAATGGATATATATGATATAAATGATTTCTAAATAATTAATATTATTCTTTATATAATGGATATTTTACCCCATGAACAAACTTGTAATTATAAAGAGTTTATTTTTCACTCAAGTAGCAATGATCGACATAACGACCATTATCAACTTAAATAATTACATAGTGTTCATAACATGGTAATAAGTAATATAAAACGAATAATGAGATTGAAAAAGGTTATTAAGAAATTATAAATTAACTCAAGTTTATTATTCAGGAGGTTAAAGAACGATCTAGTAAAGTCGGACCCGAGGTAAGGGATCCTACCCATCTCTTTCTTTTTAAGTGCACTCTTTTATTACATTTCATTTAAGATAATCTTTCTTTTGATTGGGGTGTTATTTTATATTAATATTACTGTACTTTTTATGTTCATTTGATTAGAGACCCTATATTCTCTCATCAATCCATTTTGGAAGTTTTGATTGGCGTCGTTAGCCTGTCGAATTTTCGTAAGAGATCCATCCTCTCTCTTTCTTTTTATGTACTCTCCTTTATGTCACTTCTTTTAAGCTCCTCTTTGTTATGTTGGGGGATGTTATTTTATATTCCTATTTCTGTAAATTTTAGGTTAATATGATGAGAAACCCTATTTGTTCTCATCAATCCATTTTTTGAATTTTTAAGTGGCGTCGTTATACTGCTGAGTTTTCGTAAGGGGTTTTTCATCTCACTTTTATTCCCGTGAGATTTATGCTACATTTGCCACAATTTCCTTTGATTGGTATATGTACTGCCCATTATTCTGATATTTGTGTAATATAATTTCGTTTATGAGTATTTACATCAATGATATATTGTACTTCTTTCAGGGGGTGTATGTTTCAAAAAATAACCAAGTCGGTAAGGGAACTTTTCACCCTCCTCTTTTTAAAAGACTTCTTTTGTTGGGTCGTTTAATTTTCATATTGTAATGTTGGGATATGTTCTTATATATCCTTATTGATGTAAATTTTATGTCCAAGTGATGAGATACCATTTTTATCTCTCATCAACTCATTTTCTGATGTTTGAAGTGACGCCGTTAGGCTGTCGAATTTTTGCAAGGGAACTTCTTAACCCAATTTTGATTCTTTGGGATAAAATTGTACTCCTTGAATATAAAGTTATATGAATATGTTTGAATGACCTATGATTTTTTTACACTTAATATCCACTTATATTTTGTGTATTCGTTTGTCACACATAATTATGTAATTTATTTATCCTTAATCCAAGGATACCATCTTTGTATGGGACTTCGTCTCAATCTCCTTTCATTGAGGAAGATTTTGTTTTATACACAAATTTCTTTTATATGGTGTATAAACCCCTTTGACTTTTATGCTTATTCAAAAGTAATATTTTTTATATGAAGCGTTTTACTAAATGATAAAAGGGAATGTTTTTGTCGTACGTATGCGACGAAAACGAATTCTCTGCCGCTGTTACCATTATTTGAGCTTCGACTTCCTCTACAAGCCATAACCTTTTTTTAAAATGAAAAATAAATACCATGTTTTACTTTTCTTTTATTTTGGTATTTGAAATGGTTTTCACAACGTTTCTATTATATCAATGTGTGGTATTGATATCTTGTGATTGGAATGTGGAAACGTTATGTTTCCTTTATGCATGTTTTATGTGATACGATTATGTTATGGTTCTTGGGAATTGTTATGAAGATGGGTGGTTCCATGATAAACTAAGGGTGGGTGAGCCCGATATAGCTCTACAATGCATTGGGTAACGCGAATGAGTTAAACTTTATGGTTTCTCCAAATAAATTTAGGGAATATACTCTGATGGGTATTCCAAACGTAACCAAGAGGGTTACTCCCTACGTAAGAATGTTATGAATTCCTCAAGTTACCTTTTATGTCTTATGATTTCTATGATTTATTCATGATTTTATGAGGTATGTGATTATGTTTTATAAGTAAAGTATGATTTTATGCATGGAATAATGTTTTCATTTTGTACTTTTATATCCCTTACTGAGCTTTTTATGCTCATCCCAAGTTTTTGAAATGTTTTTCACAGGTCAAGGGAAAGGTACATGATGTGATGATAGTTTCAAGGTAGTGTCAAGAAAGAATCTCTATTTTATTTTAAATCTGTTTCTATAGATGGGAAAAATGAGTACTATCTTTTATGTAACCACTTTGTTTAAATGTGGAATGTAATGAAAATTTTATGATCTAATTTTCTAAAACTCTAAACCTGAAAAGATCTTCATTGTGTAATCTTGTAATAACTCAAGATTAAGTAAGTTTTAAGGCTGGGGACTTATAGTTGGTATCAAAGGTCGGTTTAGACATCTTTAGGGATTAGGAGTTTTTGTTAGACACATGGTTAGTCCCTATATCTATTATTTCAGTTAAATCCTTGTTTTATAAATTTTTTCAGGTCAAGTAAAGACAGTTACGAATGGAAGGAGGAGGATCTCAAATGACATTCTTATCTCTTCCTGATGACATGCTTGCAATAATTATTGCAAAGTCATGTTTGGATGATTGTGAAACTTTTTCTAGCATTAAAATCTCTTGCAAGCAGTTGTTTGAGATATCAAACACCTCCACTATATCTCGTTATCATCGTGGATCATGGGTTGTATTTAGACAAATACTATTTTCAAAATATTATCATATTTTCAAGAAAGGTAAATATTATCAAGGTATTTTCGAATATTTTACCTTATCACAAGAATTTGAAGAATATTATGATTTTAAAAATGGTGCTGGGGAAGGAGACCCTTGCGCAACCTATTTATATTTGCTTTTAAAATATAGTATCTCAGCACATACTTATGGTATTTTAAAAGGACCAATAATAGAAATATTCAATTAAAATTCTGTCCGACTATTTTATAGAAATCATGTTTTATCAGATGTTTTGGAATTATATGTCATACATGATTATTTTCCAAAACTGTTTTTCTGTGAACACCCATATAACCCATGTTGTACAAGGTGTATTTGGAAGGAGGAAGAAAATGATTTTTAAGGATATATAAATCATTGTTGTAATGCATGGGACTTCTAACTACATGAACAAGATGACGATTAAACTGAGTGGATTCCATGAACAAGGTATGTTGTTATTCATTTTGGGAATCATTTTATTTTATGGTGGTGAAATAAGACATTAAGAATTAAGATGTTGATATCGTAATGAATTTGGATGAAAATGAAAGGTATAAGGAAACTATTGAGGTTAAAACATGTTAGGGTTATTTTTGGATTTTTATAAAAAGGACAACACTCAGACTGTGTGACAACCCGTCGCGTCGGACAAAGTTGCAGGAATCGAACCCACAACCAAAGTGAGACTGGTATTTATCACCTACCACTGAACTACATGAAGTCCCTGCTTAGTTTGACTAATTTTTTTTGTCAGATTACTTTATGAATTAAGAGTAAGTTGATTTTGGGTTATCTATGAAAATTATTAACCTATCATGGAGGATATGTGACTAGGTTAATTACTTTAAATATGATACTTTAAGAGAAACTGATGTTATTTCGAGATAAATGTTAATTTGTTCCTTGGGAGACTATGTGATTAAATCCTTCAAATATTTGGGTTTCAATCTTAGTTGGGTTTACATTGAATAATTTTGTGGATAAATTGTTTATTGAATGGTCTTCGTTGACCTTTGGGTTTTGTTTGACAAATTTTGGAGATTAGTAGTAGTTTTTATTTTTTGTAAAAAAAATATCTTTTTGAGTATTATCTGATCTTATATTAAACTTTTTGGTTTGGTTTTGGTTGAGATATAAAGACATGGGAAATATATAGTTCTATTTTGTGGATTAGGTTATTCTCAAGAAGTTGATTATAGTACTCTTAATGTGAACAATTCTTCCTAAATACTCGTCTTTTGGAGAAAATATGAGTTTGATTAAAGAATCTAGTAAAAGTTGAAAGTCTACATGACAAGTAAGCATGTTTAATTATGATTTAGTTAAGCTCAAGAATAAATTACTCAATGAAAAGTAACTTAAAAAAATGTTGTCTATTAACTTTTCCTACTGGGGAATCAAATACCGTTTAACCCACCACATGTTTTTGATTTTCTTGTGGTTAACGTTTCCTAAATATGTTTACTATCACTCTCCAACAGAACATGACCCTTTGTTTTCTCCTCCATATCCATATTTTCATACTTGGAATCCTAGTATGGGTTAACTCGGGTGACCTTTGTACTTCTCTCCCATTCTTTTTAAGTGATAGTTTTACTGACTCTTGTTCCGATGTGAGACTTTCAATGGAGTTTCCAAGACCAATTTTGAAATTGTGAGGACGAAATTCCTAGAAGGGTGGAAGGATGTAACATCCCAGGTAAATAAATAATATTAAATTCTAATTTTTATCAATATTTGTGAATAAAATTTTAATATTAATTTAAAGGGGATGTTGTGCTCGATGGCGTACCCAATACGCAACAACGGGTTTCTTTGAAATCTTATGTTGCACACTAATAATATAATAATATTATAATAGTTAACGCCTAGTCATTTTAATGGAAGGTATGGACATAAATAACTAAAAAATGATTAAATATTTTTGTTAAATATTTTTACATTTATCCAATAAATTTTAGAGTCTCAAAATCCAAATGAATCCAATTTTAAGAATAAATACTCTTATAATTTTGATAAAAGATTGTTTTACCGCCTTTTGATAGAGAACCTTTTTTTAAATCTAACTTTTGACAATTTTATAATCTCTATTTGTCAAAATAAACTTTTTCTTTATGATTGGGAGATTAAAATTTACTTTGGTTAAATTTTTGGTATGTTTCTGACATTGTTCATTTTTTTAATGAATAGTGAAAAAATACTGCATTTTACATCAAAAACTATTTTTCAACTAATTTAAATATATGGTTAGATTATAATTTTAATTTGTTTTAATGTGTAATTGGAATATATTTTTACCATTTAATCCAATTGTGGTTATTGGAATTAATTTCACTTTGAAATTGAACTTAAACTAGTGTCAATCTTTTAGTAGAAATTGTTTCTTAAAAACATGATATTTGTTTTGACAGCGGGAATGAATTATTAAATTAATTAATGCAAATTATATATTTTTAATCTTTCAAAATAGATATCAATTTTGAATTCGGAATATCAAATATATCTTAGGGTGAAGTTTTGGTATTTTTCTGAAAAACTTCAATTTTTGATGAATAACGAAACCACTAAGTGATAGTTAAAGAAACTGATTTTCTGTTTAAATGGAACTTTACCACTTTTGTGATTTTATTTTAAAAAATCCAACATACTTGGTTTTCATTAGGAAGTAAAACGTGGTTCAATGAAATTAAAATAATTTTTTTGGTGAATAGTAACTTCTATGTTTTATTAATCGCGATTAAAGGTAATTAGTGTGATTTAAGGTAAAAATGATATTATAATAAAATGAAAATATCATGACACTTTTTCTACCCCTATTGGATGAGTCATGGCCGACCAAGATAACCCATGGGTCATTTTTTGGGACCCCATGGAGCCACTTGGATAAGATAACGACATTAATGCCTTTTATTTAAAGTAATAGTAAAAATGACACTAACATGTATTGTTTTACTAAAACAATTTTTACATGGGGTTATACAAGTCATATCTTTGACTATAAAAAGTCATTGGAAAGATAAAAATATTTCCTACATCACAGAATTTGTTTTATATTTTTTAGAAATTAAATATATTTAGTTATTTATGACATAATGATGATGTAGCAATTACCTCATTATTTAACGATTTAAATAAAATGAAAAGATAATGTAAAATATAAGACCTAAACATGTAAAAAACCAATTGTATGGGTGTATTTAGAACTCTTATTACCTTATCCTCGAAATAAATCAATGTGGGACCTTTAAAATCCGAAAATCATTTTATAATAAAGTAATATTTTATAACTTTCCAAGAGTGCCCCTCCTCTTCTCTTATAAAAGGCCCCCACCTCTACCACCTTACACACACCTCTCAAGAATTTGGCTCGGCCAACCCTTGCCCATTTCGTCTCTCAAAATCCCTCTCCTAATCCAAGAAGCCTTAACTTAGGCATAGTGTTCTTAAAGAAACCCTTTTGGTTCAAACCAAGAGGAGTTACCCAATTTTAAGGTAATATCTTCACTTGTGTTCTTTTGTATTATTTTGCTTCTCCTACCCCCTAAACTCTTTTTATTCATTTCTTTTGTAACAACTCCAGTATCTACAATATACTAGGATGTTTTTATAAGATGTATTCGAGCTACAATTACACACACCTACATCTAATGGTTAAAGAACATACTGTTTCTGTGGATGGTGAATTTCTGCCTCACGAAACGATGATTGTTCAATATTATTTTAACACCTTCAAAGGTGGCCATTAAGATATCAATATCTTTATATATGATATATAATATGTTTATGTTTTTCTTAATCTTCTGTATTTTTCATTTATGGCATACCTTTATGGTTTCCATTAAGGGTAAATGCGATATCTTCATTTTAGGAAGTGTGGACTACCGCCCCCTCAAAGTGATTTGATTTGTTAATACCATATGTGGTATGTATAAAGGATAGATTTCATGATATTATAGATGATACAATATTGGAATTATAATACTATTATGTATAATTATGTTTTAATTCCATTAAATATGAAATAGAAATGGAAGTAGCGTTCATGCGTACGTACGACTTACTGTCTCCTTGAACGATGCATTTCATTTCAAACCTCTAAATGTTATGTAATATTATAAATGCATGTATATAATGGATATATATGATATATATTATTTCTAAATAATGAATATAATTCTGGATATAATGGATATTTTACCCCATGAACAAACATGTAATTATAAAAGAGTTTATTTTTGACTAAAGTAGCAATGATCGACAAAACGACCATTATTAACTTAAATAATTACATAGTGTTCATAACATGGTAATAAGTGATATAAAAGTAATAATGATCTTGAAAAATTTTCTTAAGCAAGTAGAAATTAACTCAAGTTTATTATTCAGGAGGTTAAAGAATGATCTAGTCAAGTTGGACCCGAGGTAAGGGATCCTACCCCTCTTTCTTTTTAAGTACACTCTTTTATGTCATTCCTTTTAAGCCCATCTTTCTTATGACTGGGATGTTCTTTTATATTAATATTACTGTACTTTTTATGTTCATATGATGAGAGACCCTATTATCTCTCATCAATCCATTTTGAATGTTTTGATTAGCGCTGTTAGGCTGCTGAATTTTCGTAAGAGATCCATCCTCTCGCTTTCTTTTTAAGTACTCTCCTTTATGTCACTTATTTTAAGATCCTATTTTTTATGTTGGGGTATGTTATTTTATATTCCTCTTGCGGTAAATTTTAGGTTAATATTATTATAGACCCTATTTGATATCATCAATCCATTTTTGGAAGTTTTAAGTGGCGCTGTTAGGCTGCTGAGTTTTCGTAAGGGATTTTTCATCTCACTTTTATTCCCATGATATTTATGCTACATTTTCCACCATTTCCTTTGAGTGGTATATGTACTGCCCATTATTATACTCTTTGTGTAATATAATTTTGTTCTTGAGTATTTACATCAATGATGTATTTTCCTTCTTTCATGGGGTGTATGTTTCGAAAAATACCCAAGTCGGTAAGGGAACTTTTCACCCTCCTCTTTTTAAAAGACTTCTTTTGTTGGGTCTTTTAATTTATATTTTTTAATGTTGGGATATGTTATTCTATATCCTTATTGATGTAAATTATATTTCCAAGTGATGAGATACCCTTTATATCTGTCATCAACTCATTTTTTGATGTTTGAAGTGACGCCGTTAGGATGTCGAATTTTTGCAAGGGAACTTCTTAACCCAATTTTGATTCTTTGGGATAAAATTGTACTCATTGAATATGTTGTTCTATGAATATGAGTGAATGACCTATGATTTTTTTACACTTAATATCCACTTATATTTTGTGTATTCGTTTTTCACACATAATTAAGTAATTTATTTATCCTTAATCCAAGGATACCATCTTTGTATAGGACTTCGTCTCAATCTCCTTTCATTGAGGCAGATTTTGTTTAATACACAAATTTCTTTTATACGGTGTATAAAACCCTTTGACTTTTATGCTTATTCAAAAGGAATCTTTTTTATACGAAGCGTTTTACTAAACGAGAAAAGGGAATGTTTTTGTCGTACGTATGCGGTGACAATGACTTCTCCGCCGCCGTGACCATTATTTGAGCTTCGATTAACTCTACAAGCCATAACCTTTTTTTAAAATGAAAAATAAATACCATGTTTTAATTTTCTTTTATTTTGGTACTTAAAATGGTTTTCACAATATTTCTATTATATCAATGTATGGTATTGATATCTTGTGATTGAAATGTGGAAATGTTATGTTTCCTTTATGCATGTTTTATGTGATACGATTATGTTATGGTTCTTGGGCATAGTAATGAAGACGGGTGGTTCCGTGATAAACTAAGGGTGGGTGAGCCTGATATAGCTCTCCAATGCATTGGGTAACGTGAAGGAGTTAAACATTAAGGTTTCTCCAAAGAGATTTAGAAAATATACTGTGATGGGTATTCCAAACGTAACCAAGAGGGTTACTCCCTACGTAAGAATTTTATGAATGCATCAAGTTACCTTTTATGTCTTATGATTTCTATGATTTATTCATGTTTTAATGAGGTATGTGATTATGTTTTATGAGTAAAGTATGATTTCATTCATGGACTAATGTTTTCATTTCGTAATTGTATATCCCTTACTGAGCTTTTTATGCTCATCCTATGTTTTTCAAATGTTTTTCATAGTTCAAGGGAAAGGTACATGATGTGATGATAGTGTCAAGGAAGTGTCAAGAATGAATCCATGTTTTATTTTTAATCTGTTTCCATAGATGGGAAAAATGGGTAATATCTTTTATGTAACCACTTTGTTTAAATGTGGAATTTAATGCATGTTTTATGATCTAATTCTCTAAAACTCTAAACCTGAAAAGATCCTCATTGTGTAATCTTGTAATAACTCATGATTAATTAAGGTTTAAGTACGGGGCCTTATATAAGGGACTTTACTATGGGAGAATTCCCAATCCCTTGGAAATTCCAAAATAGAATCTTCAATTTTTTGATCTGAGCCTAGTGCTAGGCCCAACATCACTGTTTTTCACGTTTTCAATAAGTGTAGCAGTGTCCAGTTCAACATGATTAAGATCCCTTGAATCTCAGATCAATGTAGATATTTCATCACTGTCTTCAAATGAAGTCTCAGGGCTGAGTGATGAGAATCTGTTCATGGATTCAACAGGATCAGGTAGAGTGGTAGGGAGTCTTCTCTTCCAAACCTTATCTGGATGTACCTGAAAGAATTATCCAGGTTGTTGTCAAAAATTCATCTCTTCTCTTTCATCATCACCACCACCTGATGGGAGGAGAAAATCATTTGAGACATCATCAGGACTTTCTTTATCTTGATGTGCCTGAAGTGGATCACCAGGCTGCTCAACATTCTGAACTACATCTGCATCCCCACCAGCACTAGAAAGGGGAATAAGGTGCTTTGAGTCATCCTCATAATTTTCCTTATTGACCACAACATCACCAGAGATAGGTTCCAAAGAAATCACCAGATCTGGTGCATCATCACAGGTGATACAAATCTGATCATCATTCGAAATGTCCTCCCAGTCACTAACTGCAAGGGGAGCAGGGTGAGAAGGTCCTAAAAGAGCCAGAGGATATGAAACTTTATCAGTCACCTATGAAGATAATGCATCATGCATTTTCACCTGGTCGGGATCTCCCATAGAAGCTGGATCCCCCAATTTAGTGGCCCTCTTATTCAGTTTACCTAAACCACCTTCAATTTCAGAGGGATCGGGTCCAGTAACCTTGCCTTTATTTGTTCTGAATCTTAATACCTCATGCCCTATGATTTTGTAGAGGCTACAGATTTTGTGTCTATTGCAATCCAAAACCGTATTTCCAAATAATTGACAATTTGATCAAAACATGGGCTTCCTCTCATAAATAATCCCAAGAGTAAGACTAGCATCCTTAGTGGACAACACCACCTCTTCCACAAGAGTGACAGACATGTCCACCTCAACCAAAATCCTAGCATAATGACCAAATGAGGGACTGTCAGTCTACTTATCCAACCTAATTGGATTACCAACAGATGAAGCAATTTCCCATAATATCTGTGGATGCCAATATGTCCAGTTGAAAATACCATTTAATAATTTATAAGGTATTGGTATAAAAATTTTATATAAAAATAAACTCATAAAACTATAATGGAATATTAAATTTAATGATCTTTTATGTGGGTAGTAAAATTATATTCAAATAGATTATGTTAAATCAAATATTCCCTCTAATTTTTGGGTAAATGTAAAAAAGAACCATGTTCGGAAAAAGATGAGAATATTCTTTTAAAACATTTTAAAAAAGATAAGCATGTGTAAAAATTTCTTTAATAAAATGTTGTATATTATAGAAATTATTATTTAAAACATTTTATAAAAAATATGTATTTGGTAGAAAATTAATTTTTGACGAGAATGAGAAATAATGTTGGAATTTCTTACAAATATTTTATAAATGATTTAAGTACCAATGAGAGGAAAATGGTAATACTACCTAAAAATTTTATGAGTAACCAAATTTTAAGAAAATTAAATAGGATTTGTGTACAACTATAATTAATTTCATTTAATGTAATTTCTAGTATAAATAATCCTAATTAAAATGATATTAAATAATAAACCCTTATCAATTTGTTATATTTTCAATCATAAATCACAAGAGAGAAATACCTTAAAATAATATTTAAATACCATGAATACTAATGGAATCATGATAAATAATATCAAATAGGTAGTGGATACTCCTCATAAAATAATATAGGTGAATAACAAAACATATTTCTTAATGAAGAAAATTTTAGACCAAGAACTCTTACAAGGATCATAACATTGATGTGAGAATTAATCAGTGAAGTTATAATGTAAATAAAAAAATAGTTAGAAATAAAATATGTAAAAATAAATTCATTTCATATATAATCCTTACATAATATAATCAATTAATAATTTATACAATGTAATGAATGAAAATTGAGTTATAAAACAAGTATCATTCGGTTACATTCTAGTAATGTACCATTGGATAAAATAATTTAAATTCCAACTTGAAGTACCATGAAATATGAAGGATTCATAATATAACATGTTAAGGGTGTTATATACACCATTTTAAATTAATTTGGTGTGTAATAATAAAATGAGAATCAATGGAGGAAAATTGAGGCAAAATCCCTTACCTCGGGTCTAAATCATCATGTATGCCTTTTAACTTCCTAAAAAAATTATATGAATTTTTTAATTTCATAATAATCATTTTCACGTTTATTATTCAGATTATATTATTTATTACTAATTTATATTTAACTATTGAATAAATTAATTTCATGTTGAATGTTTTGATAGCATTCATTTCATATGTCCAAAATAAATTTAGTAGTTTAAATATGATAAAAGTTGTCATTTTCCCAATATAACCAGAATAATAATCATAAAATAATAATCATTTTTATATATGAATTATAATTTAGAAAAAACTTTGAAAAAAAGGTTATTAAAAATAAACTATGTTACAATCAAGGTGTATGCCATAAAGACACATGGGTAACATTTCTATTTTTTAACAACTACTACAAAATAGGCCTCTAACAGCGATAGAAATAGCCTTTATTAGGGCTAGAAAAGCACTAACAATATTAGCGAGGTTAAAAGCTGTAGTCTTTTATTAGTGCTGAAAAAAGCGCTGGTAAAGGGATCCTTTATTAGTGAAAAAATTGTCACTGATAAATGGGATTTTATCACCGCTTTTAAAATAACTGGTAAAAGAACCATTTATCAGCACTTTAATTTAGCACTGCTAAAGGAACCATTTATCATTTCTTATAAAATCAGGGATAAAGGGTATTTAATCAGTACTTATAGAAGCACTGATAATGTATACCTTTATATGTTATTATATAGGTGTTGATAAAGGACCTTTTATAAGCGCTCATAGAACTGTTGGTAGATGGTCATACTATATTGTGTTGCAGCAGCACACTGTAGCACCACATCAATGTCCTGTAACAGCACACCATGTCACCAGAACCACAATAGATATAAAAAACAGTCATCAATATTGGATTTAAATGAAATTAAATTTTATAATAAATACATAAGGAAAAACACTATATTATAGACATTTCAAACATTGGATTAAATAATTATGTAAATAAAATTTGTAACATACATTTAAAAACATCAATGTTCTTTTATCATTTAATCTTTACCCGACTCATGAAATTTTAAATAAACCACCCTTTCCTATAAAAAATAATGTATCTATATAAAAACAAATTCTTATGTTAGTAATAACATAAATAAATAAATTTAAAAAATTGTTAATTTTGTAAAAATTCATTTCAATTTTAAATATAAATACAGACACGGAGTTATAACTATCACATAGTGCATTGTATTAATGTGCAGATAATTAAAACACATCTCAAATTATTTTTGGATCATTTTCTAAAAGTATAATAACAATCTTAAAGTGTTTTCTCAGTCTTCAGAATGCTAGTTGTATTTTTTACTAAAATATCATTTTAAACAGAAAACATGTACTTTTGAATTATTATGATCATATCAGATATCATTTTGATGTGAAATTAATTCCCACATGTCCAAAATTAATTATGAATAATTTTCCTAAATTATCAATAATATATGAGTGCATTTGATCAGTTTTGAAGGAATGACACTTTTTATACTGAAATATTGATTTTAAACTGATAATAGACACTTTGAGTCATACCAATAAAATCATGTATTATATTGAAGAGTGGTTTATTCCTACATGTCAAAAAAAATATGGATCATTATCGTATTAAAACAATCTGAATGTGTTTGCTCGATTTTTAGTAGGATGGTTGCCTATTTTACTAAATTTGATGATAATTGTAAATAAAAAATACGCACTTTGAGTCATACCGGTCACACCATGCATCAAAATGAGGATAAACTGATTCGTACTCATCCGAAATTAATTGTGGATTTTTTTCCTAATGTATCAAAACAATTTGAATGTGTTTGATCAGTTTTGAGTTCAATAAATTTATTTTTTACAAATATATCATTTTAAAATTGTAACACCCACTTTAACTCATACTGATCACATTATGTATCTGATTGAGGTGTATATAATTAGTAAACATTAGAAAATAACTTCTGGATCATTTTCATAAATTATTTAGACAATTTGAATATGTTTTCTCAGTTTTGAGTTGGTTAGTTGGCCTTTTTACTAAAATTGATGCCTAGTTTAAATAAAAACATGCACTTGGAGTAATACCGGTCACACCGTGCATAAAACTGAGGTGTGGCTGATTCATTCATATCTCAAATCATGTACAGATGATTTTTATAATGTATCAAAACAATATTAATGTGTTATTTCAGTTTTGAGTTGGTCAGTTTTTTTTCTAAAATTAATGTTAATTTTAAATAAAGATGCACTTAGAGTCATACAGGTCACACTGTGCATCATATTGAGTCATGGATAATTCATACATGTTTAAAATTAGTTATGCATTATTTTAATAAAGAATCAAAAAATACTGAATGTGTTTTCTTGATTTTGAGTACAACAGTTTTCTTTTGTTCTAAAATTTCATTTTAAACAAAAAAACGCACATTGATTCATACAGATCACATCGTGTATCAGTTTGATGTGAGACTGATTCCTACATTTCATAAATGATTTATGAATATATAATCTAAATTATTAAGAGAATATAATCATGTTTTCTCATTTTTCAGGTAGTGGCACTTATTAATGTCAAATATTGATTCTAAACTGGTTGTGAAAAAATTGAGTCATATCGGGCACATCATGTATCCGATTGAGGGGCATCCGATTCTTACACCTCCAAAATTAATAATGGATCATATATTAATGTATCCAAACAATCTGAATATTTTTTACCCGTTTTGAGTATGTCATTTTTATTTTTACTATAATTAATGTCAATTTTAAATAGAAAGAGGTACTTGGAGTCATGCTGGTCACATCATGTGTTAGATTGAGGTGAAGACGATTCTTACACATCCTAAAGTCTAAAAAAATTCTAACTATCTTTGTTACCACAAAATCCATTGAATTTCTTTATTGAACTACCAACACTACATTAGAATCTTCAAAAAAACAACATCAACTAAAAAAAGAATCAACCTTTATAAGAAAATAATTATTATGACTAATATTAAAAAGAATTAAATTAAACATAAAATTAAATAATAAATTAATTATATAGAAAATGATTTTAATGGTAAAATGTCAATATTAACTCTATTATCGAGTAGTGTAAGGAACATAAAGTAAAGTGATAAATGTCAACACTATAGAGGTGACTGGTTTTTAGGGTTAAGAAGATTATGGATGTTTTTGTGAAGAAAGGCATGAAAGATGGAAAGATCACCAAAAATCAAACAAAAATAATTCACTTATATAAGGGAGAAAATATTATGTGAGAAATACTGAAAATAAACAAATTAAACATAATATCAAATAATACATTAATTATGTAGATAATAACTTTATTGTGAAGATATCAAGATTACCTCTGTAATTAAGCAGAGGCAATGTCATTGATCTTCCTTTTAAGGTAGTGGAGCGAACTTGAAACAAAGTGACAAATACACCACTTTAAGGGTTAAAAGGGTTTAAGGGAGAACAATTATATTGATGTTTTGGTGTAGAAAGGTAGGAAACATGGACATTAAACAACAGTTTGAACAAAATAATCCAAATATTTAAGAAAACATAATTATGTTAGTTATAATAAGAATAAATAAATTAAACATACATATTAAATGATACATTAGTTCAATGGAAAATGATTTTATTGTAAAAACATAAATATTGCCTCTATAATTGACTAGATGCGGCATAGTGGCAGTTCCTACAAAGTCAGTGGACAGAACTTGAATGAAAGTGATAAATGTACCACTACAGTGGCACAAAGGTTTTTCTAGAGAAGAATTATATAGATTTTTTTTGTGTAGAAAGGCTTGTAATATGGATAGACCACTCCAAATCAAACAAATCAATCCACCTATATAAGAAAAAAGTTATTATGTGATTACTAATAAGAATAAATAAATTAAACATAAATATGAAATAATAAAATAATTCTATAGACAATGATTTTACTGTGAAAATATCAATATTACCTCTATGATTAAGTAGAGACAACATCGTTACTATTTTTTCAACGGAACGACACCTGGACAGAAATATTCTAAAATAAACGAACTCTGAATGGAATAATAAAAAATAAATCAACGTTCCATTATTTATTTTTTTGGTAAAATTGACAAAGTATATCGTAATATTACTATTACATAATCCCAAAGGGTTAATTTTATTAAAGTTTCTTCTTATGAGGGATTAGTAATGTCATCATGTCTAGAAGACAATGTCGGAAAGCATAGTCAAACATTTAATTTTGACTATACTATTGCATTAGAGAATATATAATATTATGAGGAAAAACATAATATATTTAAAAAATAATTTTACCTTATCATTGAACTCACTTTATTTTTTTGACGGTTTCAACGATCTTGTTATTCTATAGAGAATCCAAATCCCTCTTTGTGGTACCCTCTAACTTAAAATACATTTCCTACATTGAGAGTGGCGTGAAATGATTGGGATGTCCCAATGACAGGGCCATCCTTAATTTATTTTTCATCTGACTCGATGTTTTTTTAGTCACAAGTAGGGAAATCAACCAATTATTTATTGTTTGATCAAATACATTAAATACATTAACTACATTTGATGTAATTATGAATGACTCATAATTCTCCACCTCCAAACTAAAATTGATTTTCATAAATCCGATTTCATATAATTTTACTCCATTGATATTGTTAACCCATTTGAAACAGAAAATCAATACTTAAAATTTTGTATAATATAACTCATATATCTATTTGATAATGCCAAAATATGGCATAATTAAATAAAATTGATTTTTATCATTGGAACCAAATATGTGCATCACTTTATCCACTAGCATAACACCACTATTTTTTATTGAAATGAATTCATCATGTTCTTTTATATAGAACGTATAAGCATTAATTACAAAACTATTGTAACATATAACATTGTCATTTGGTCCTTTGTCTAACCATTGAATTCGTTCTACAGTTGAATTCATATTTTTAGATAACTCCTTATAAATTTGATCTATGAACCATCCTATAATATTTTGATTATGTGTATTTGATATCCATCCTTTATTCATTGATGGATATAAATATCCAATAATTTCTTTATAGGATTCAATTTATTAATCATAATCTTCACTATTATATAATATGTAAAGGTGCACTTGCTCCCACTCTATCAAAGAAAATATTAACAACATCTTTTCTGATAATTCCTTCACCTAGAAGGTCTTCGATGTAGTTAGACATTGGGAGATAAAAGCTTTCAATATCTAATAGGTAATCTGTATATAATTCCATAATTTCTTCAACAATTTTTTATTCTACAATACAACCTTCTGACCAACTTTGATGCTTGACATACCCTTTCAAAATATCCATACACCATTAAATGGGGTACATCCATTTCTAATGGAAAGGAACACATAGTTGAACCTCTCTAGCCAAGAGAACCCCAGATATGACCATTATATCAAAGAATGATAGTGGGGAGAACATCTACAATTCACATAATATGATTTAAATCATCTTATTCGTGTTGGAAAACATCACCGAGTCTACAAAATTACTGCATATGGCTTCGAAAATTGAGAAAATTATGGTTAACGTATGTTTTAAATTTTGATGGAGAATTCAATAGAAATAAACTTTCATTAAATTTTTCATCAAAACATGAAATTCATATGATTTTAGTCCTTGTATCTTTAAATTAGTAATTGAAAAGAAATTATTGATAATGGATTAAGACCATTGTGGATCTTTTACAGTAGTAAAGAAAATGAAAAATTACAATTTTTCAAGTCTGGATAGAGTGTAAGATGCTGGAGGAAGAAAATCCCACCTTTTACCCTTCACTGATGTCAATTTTACCCTTATACTAATTTCAATCAAGACCAACCTAGCCTTGATGGAATATTTCATTTTTTCAAGAGCATTTAGAAACGTTCCAATAACCCTATAAAATAAATTTTTTTCCTATATGCATGACCATAAAAAAATGTATAAAATACAAAACAATCCAATATAGTAATTCAAAGAAACTTGATCTATTATTTCAACCCAATTTTTTTGAAGGTTTTTAGATAATGGTTTACTGAAAATAGTTTTAATATTTTTTACTTTATTGTAAAGTTCATCGCCCATTACTAGAGATGGTGTTATACCTTATTCAATAATCCCATTGAATGATGTCGTCCATGATCTATACTTATCTTGTCAAGGTAAAAATGTATGAAGTCTTAAAAACATAGTCTTTGAGAAATGTTTCAGACTAACTGAGTTTGTGTGTTTATCACAAAAAGGATACCCTAGAATTCCTTTAATGCTATAGCCTAATAAATTTCCATAAGTGGGGAAGTTATTTGTCCATCCATACGACATGGTTCTCAATATGAATTATTCACTTCTATGAGCATAATACATTTTAACACATGTATCCCACATCAATTTCATATCTTCAATCAATGGATCCAAATAGACATTAATATCATTACCAGGTTCCTTTTGTAAAAATATAAGGGAAGACAACATAATATATTTTTGATTCATGCACAACCGTGGAGGCAAGTTATAATTTACCAACATGACTGACCATGTACTGTGATTAATAATTTATAAACCAAAAGGATTTATTCCATATGTAGATAATGAATGATGTATGTTTCTTAGATCATTTCTGAATTCTAGAATATCATAATCATATGTATTCAATCGTGGAGAATCTACTGGATGACATAGGTTCCCACCATTAATTCTTGTATTTGTATGATATGTTAATTGTCTTGTGGTTTCCAGGAATCTATACAATCTTCTAAACTATGAAATTATCAGAAAGTACCATACATATTTTTAAGGACCTGATTAATTTTTCTTATATTGATCTTTGTCACACATAGGGAATTTTATGAGTGGTTCACAGTCCTTGAGAAACAATATAAAATAATTTCGACAATTAGATATTATTTTAATGATCATCCCAATTGAAACTATCATTATTTTAGCATCATATGTTCATCATGGTAGTTTAGTTTCTTCTAGTATCATATCATTCAAGAGACCCAGTAATTCTGTAAGCTGGTGTCACTCCATCTACTGCTAGCTTTCAAATTATATAACTTCAATTTAGCTTACAATGATTTGTATTTAATATATATACTATAAAATAGTTTATTGGAACATCTATTTAACTCCTCAAACAACATTGTACAATCAATAATGTCATATTCTATTTATATTATCATTTCTTCCATGCGATCTCCATCATCATTTACAAAGGTATTCATATCAAATGATTCATAAACCAAAATATCATACCAATCAGTTTCCACATTCTGTTTTCCCCATGTTTAGCACAACATTTATAGATTTGATCTATTCTATGACAAAAGAAATGTTTTCCCAACTCTTATGGACTAATTTGACTTGAATAACAACAACATAAACATGGACATGGGATTATAGAAGGTTCTTCTACATGCTCTCCTACAAACTTGATGAACTCTTTAACTCCATCTTCATACTCATTTGTAAAATGATATGGGTGTATCCATTTTATATTCATATAAATCTTATTAGGTTCATAAAATATTGTTTTTTTACAACATATAAATAGATACACATAACATATTCATTATCAAAGGGGAAAGTTATAGAAAATTATAATAATGGAAAATCAATATTTGATTCGTTCAAACAATTTTAGTATGTTGATGAAAATGGGTAATAGGATAAAAGAAAATAATTACTCCATTATGGAAGGTATTACCCTATGAATTCATTAAAAGGTGAAAGTTATAGAAAAATCATCCCCATCACCTTATTTCCTAAACATTTATTGTTGTATTTTTTTTGTTTGACTTGTAATTCATCTCTCACAGACATGAACATATGTTTCTTGAAATACTCTAATCTGTATTCATCCATGGGATGACTAATTCCTAGATTAGTACATGAAACATAATAGTGATGGGGGATCAGTTTCAAGAAACAAATGGAAACAATGGCTATTTGGTAGATAGAGGTGATGAGGATGACAGTTGTCTATAAAAGAGATGTGGGATGAGTCAAAAGAATAAAATTGAAATATTTTCTAATATATTGAATTTCAAAACTTCCCTTATATTTTTTGGAACAAGTGATGTACCAAAATAAATAATTATTACATTTAAAATTAACGGTATATCAAATATTTGAAAATATATCAAGACTCTTGGGATGTTATATCCTGACACTGACCGATACCAATGATTCCAAGGAGGTTGTCACATCATATCTACCCATATTAAGGATTATAAAGAGGCCATATAATACACAATGACCATCCTTAAGAATATAGGGAGCTCAATAAATAACATGGCATAAATAAATAACACACATCAACAAGATATATCACAAAGAAGGGAGAAAAACACACCGACCCCTGAAACATATATCATATACAAATTTAAACAAACAAACACACACACACATATATATAACATGGAATTTATAATACACATAATTACAAAAAAAATAAAAATTTAAACATAATTTTTAATGAAAATATATAAAATCTATTTCTAATTTGGAAATCTAAAACCATAATTTGTGAATAAATAATTATAAAATCACCCTTACATTATATTTTCTGAAGAAACATATAAATAGATAGAAAGAAATATATATATATATATATATATTCCCTCAGGGTCCATCTCAGTTGGTAGTAGCTCTGTGGGGTCCTTTTTAGGTCTCTGGTTCGAGTCTCACTGAGTTATTCCCTATTGGTGTAGAGTATGTTTTTCATTGTATTTCTAACCCTCCCCAAAATATTGTAATTATATATATATATAATAAACATAAATTGATAAAAATATATGGAACCCTTACCGCAGAATATCAAAAAATAGTAAAATAAATACAACCCCATACTAATTTTGAATTCATAAGATTTTTTGTTTGTTTATGGTCTTAAACACAAATATTTTGAGGTTAATTTATCTATACAGTGACTTTAATGAGGTATTATTTACAAATAAAAAATTCTTATTAAATAAGATCAAATATGGAATGATTTTTAACCCATGTGAGAGGACTAGTGGGAATCCATTTCTGAATGTCGAATCCAACTATTCCCGCAATATGAGTATAATTGATGAGAAAAATGACGCCATAGATGATTGAGTAATATTTTTCAAATAATTTTGGGTTGAAATTAAAATATATATGTGTTAAGATAATTTCCTTATCTCAAAAACTGAAGGGGATTTGTTTATGAGACAATCTAAAAGGGGAAATAATTAAAGTTAGTCATAAGAGGGTGGAAATCCAATCAAACAATCATCTTTAGATAAAACTTCTTCAATTTTATGACTCATAAGACACAATTCCACTCAAGGTGATATGTACTTTCTCCCATTTATTGAAGACTTTACCATAGTTACTAATGTTATGATTATAAAAAATAAATCATATGTGGTTGAAATATTCAAGATCTCCATATGAACAGTTTAAAATGAATTGGGGATGTGAATCAATTATTTCATATCCAACAATGAGAATGAATTCACTATAGGTGATTATATATAGTTTCTAAATAGTGAAAAAATTAAGATTTCAGAGAAAGCTGGGGTAGAGATGTTGAAATCTAAGAAAATTTATTCAAAACTACAATTTAAAATGTCTACATAAGGATATCCAAATAGTTAGTCAATCAAATAGAAGGTCATAAACAAAATATTCGGTTCATAATCCAAAAATCAAAATAGTATACAAGAATCGGACCATAAATAATTCATGAAATCGTAGAACAAGAAAACTAAAACAAAACTAAAAATACATAGAGAAAATCACAAGGCCTGCCTCACTAGGTTGAACAAAATCAGATTCAAAAACCATACCTGCAACTGGACACAGTTTTTCCAATGATGTTCGAGCAACTGGAGGTAGTTGAGTGGTGTGATTCGAGCTTCGATTAACTGAGAATGAGCACTGGTAGTGGGTTACTTTTGCATAAATACTCTGATATCATGACCGGTTCTCAAATGGTTTGGGTATTTAAAAAATATCGCGGCACTTTTATTAGTGATTACAAATAAACACTCATAAAGATTCCTTTTATCATATCTTATATAATAAGCACTGATAAAAGAAATATTTATTAGTTATTTTTTATTGCTGATAAAGGTATGTCTTTATTAGTGCTAAAAATGTACTGATAAAATCCATATTTATTAGTGCTAAAGTTTTAACATTGATAAACATTCATTTTATCTGTGCTTTTTTAGCACTGATAATGTTTCATCTTTATCTGTGCAAATAAAGTACTGATAAAGGCGTACCATTATTAGCACTTATTACTTAAGCACTGATAAAATATTTATAATTATAGTTATCAATATTTATTTTTGAAATATGTATATATACCCAATAAAGATATAAAAATATAAATATAGGAAAAATAATAATTTTTATATATATTAATTTTAATTTTATAATAACTAATTTATAATTATAGAAATATTTTTGAAAATAAATATTTATACCTAATTTTAAGTGCATGCATGGATATATGATAAAAATGAGTGAAATTGAATATATTAAAAATAAGTACACCTAAACAATATTGAAAAAATGGAAAAGTTTTGTGTGTGTGAATTATATATAAAAATACATTAATTATGTTTATGTGAAATCAATATAACACACATTTGATATATGTTCAATTGTAAAATTAAGAGACACGTTCAATTGTATGTCTATTACACTATGAAATTAGTCAGTATTTTTTATTCATATTAATTTTTAATTATAGTCCATTATTCACTAAATATATGACTATTCAATATAAAGCACGTGAATATTTTGTATTATATAAATCATATTTATATACATTAATATGTCTTTATATAATTAATATATATAATTAATTAACACTAATTATCATAATTATATAATTAATAAAATTTATAATATTTTATAATGAATAATCAATTTATTCATTTTTATCAATAATTTTATATTTAATAAAATTTGTAATATTTTTTTAATAAATTAAATTTTTATTTTTTATTTATTAAATTATTTCATTTATTTATTTGGAATTTTATCAATGCTAAAAAACACCAATAAAATGCATCTTAATCAGCAATAAAAGTAGAGTACTGATAAAGGGTACACTTTATCAGTGCTAACAAAAAAGCACTGATAAAGGGTACCCTTTATCATTATTAAAAATAACGCACTAATAAAGGTTCCATTCATAAGTGCTAAAAAAGCACTAACAAAAGGTTAAATTTATCAGTTTTATTTTTAGTGCTAATAAATATTCCATTTATTAGCATTTTTGTACAACTGATAAATATCAGCACTGTTAAACACCAGTTTTGTAATAGTGAACAATCAAAATGAAAGAATTTAATTGAAATTTTATATTTATATAATTTTAATTATATCTTAAATATAATATTATTTGTTTAAATATATTTATATATAGAATCAATGTAGTAAGTTGATGATAAATGAATTAGATCACTTCATAGAGGCGGTAGCCCACACGTATTAATGAACAACATTATCATTTTTTGGTGAATGGAAATTTAAGAATGGAAAAGATACATTATTTTTTGAAAATGAAAAATGTGTAATTAATATCATATATATATACACACACATTAAATTCATCATTAAAACTCGTCATGATTTGTGGTTATGGAAAACTAATTACATTGGTTAATGAGATGGTAGTCTATCAAACACAAAAATGATAGTTTTATTTTCTATTTGATGGAAGAGAAGATGGATATCAGGTATTACATTAAAATAAAATCATATAAGTATATGGAAGATAGTTATTTTATTATATAATTATGTTTTAATAATATTTTATTGAGGTGGAATAATAAATAAAACAAACTTTCTCGGTTAATAATGATATCTCTTCTTTAGATAACCTCTTAACATTTACACGAAAATATTTCCTAATAAGGTTTTCTAAACAATTCAAGGCATAATTTACATGTGTAGAGATGTAAAAAAGGTATTTTTCATAGTTACCAGCTAAACCAAAATCCCTTTTATGTGTGAATAAAATATGAGGGTATTTTCCCATTTATAAGAGATGAGAGGTTCCCTTTTATAATAGAGCAGAGGGGTACTCTTGGAATTTCATAATGTATTAAATTAATATAAATTAATTTTAAATTTTAAATAGATAAAAATTGATAATATTTTAGTATAATATTAATTTGGGTCTAACTAATCTCATATAATATTAATTGGACATGTTTGGGTGATTATTTCACCCTTATCATTTTGTTTTAACAAGTTTAAACCCTTTTTGAAAATTAATGTGATATTAAAATTCTCACTCTTTAGGGGTCAAGAAAGGTACTATAAAAGACAAAATAAGTCCCATTAGTTTATTTTATTGATATTATACACCATTTTGATTTAATTTTATGATAATGGAAATTTAAAGAATTTTACAACTTTTAATAAAACATTATTTATTATAAAATATCATTAATGTGAATTTTGATACTTCTCATTTAATTTGAATTTCACATCATTAATCCAAATATTGATGTAGAATAGATATAATTAAAACATCCCTAAAATGTTATAATAATATATACAATTTATGGAACATAAAAATTTATTATAATTATATAACATTTAATATATTTTTTATCAATAATTTTATTATCCTTTTAATTAAAGAATTATCTTATCGGCATTGTATAATAATTTAAGGAAATTAATACATTATTAAGACAAGAAATAAATTACCATGATAAAAATTAATTGATATTTAAAATTAATATTTATAACTGAAGATTGTTTATTTTTATCTCTATAACAAAATATTATAGTTATTAAAACTAAGAGTGTCATTTTTGGATTTTCTTTACATAAAGTACTATAAAGGACAATATCATGTCCATATGGCTGAAAAATGAGAAATTACGAAAAATTAGATGATATGTGATTTTAAAATGGACATGAAATAGAAATTGGACAAGTTTTAAGGTCATCATAACCCTTATATCATAAATTTAACCTCTGAAAAAACCTACTTTACCCTTAACCATGGTAATATTGTTTTTATTATTTTTAATATTTATTATGAAAAAAATTAAGTTGAAATAACTAAATAAAAATAAAAATAATTATTATATTTATTTAGTCCATTTTAAAAAATTTAATTCTTATAAGTGGAAGAATTTAATTTAAAAATAAATTCACAAAATGTGTCAAAAAACAGTTTTATGAAAAATGTATTTTTCAAACAAAAAATAAATTTACATTAAATCAATGAATATTAATCCTATTTATATGATTTTTAATTCATATATATTGATATATATATATAATATAAATTTCATTTAAAAAATTCCTCATTATGGGTTATTTTAGTTAATTACAATGGATGAACTTTATGTACTTAAAAAAAGCTTTCAGAAAACTGCACTTTTAAGCATAAAAATAAACTTATACCAAAATTAGGGAATTTTATGATTCAGATGAAATTAATTTTCATATTCAAGAAAATATGGTTAATATGTAACATTAATATCAAATCCAAATATATAATGTGAACTTTAAATTACATTATTTAATAAAAATAATTTACAATATTTGAAAAATCGATAATTTTAAATATTCATTGAAAAATCAATAATTTTATAAAAAAAATTCAACCCATTTTTAATTTAGATATGTTTATTTTTAAAATTATTTAAAATTCAAAAATAAAATTTTTAAATGTTAAAAAAAAATTAATATAATATGTTCTCACAAAAATATATAACAATAATTTTTAAAGAAAAAATGTTTTTGAAGAAGAAAACAACCTTACTAAAATTTGGGTGATTATTTAATATGAATTTATAAAAAAAATTTTATTGATTATGAACTTTATTTATATTTCAAAAATCAGTTAATCTGATTCATACACGCTAATTTAATAGATAAGTCATAATAGCTCAATTTAAATAATATATTTCATTATTCGTTTAAGCTCAATGTTTCATGTCATATATGTTATCAAACAAAATGTTCTTCATTTAAAATCATGGGATGTTACATTGTCCTAACCTTCAATAAATGTCTCCCGTGGGAACATGGAAATCAAGGGTTTGATATTTAAAAATTCTATTTCAGTAAAACCATATCATAAAAGGGTTAATAAAACATTATCTTAAAAATTAGGAATATTAAATAAAAATGTTATATAGAATAATATAAAACTATTATTCTAAATATGAATTAATTAATTGGTGGGGAAAATATGGAAATTAGGGAAGAAACTGACACCTAAGGACTAATATAGAGCAATAGAGAACATATTCGAGAGAATCATAATGAACCCAATGCCATAATTTTTTTAAGGGAGAAATGATAATTAATTCTTGAAAAATGAATTTAAAATTATAAAACTTTTTTTGAAGATCCTTTTCCAAAATTTTGGAGATTATTTCACAATCATGAAAAGGAATAGTAGAAAATATACCTACATGATATATTTTTATCTCATAAGAAAAATTTCATCTTTTGGTTTCTCTTAAATCAATTTATAATTCATATATTACTCCAAGAAATTAATATTAAATATTATTTTTTTATACCTGAAGAACTAAAATTAATTTTAAACCGGTCGTAAGATCTATAAAATTGTGAATGACTTTACACCATTCTATAAATATTTAACAAAACCAAACTGGTTAGAAAAATTTATCCAGTATAATAAATTAATATCTTAATCTCAAAATTTACACCCAAAGATCAGCTTAATATTTATCCATCAAATCGTTTATGTAAACAAAATATCATATTAACCAAGACATTGTGTAGTCTAATCGTATTAATTATACCATTTTCTCCATTCGTTTTTGGTTTTGAGCCGTATGGCCTTGTTGGATATGACAGTTTTTCTCCTGGAATGTGGGTTGTCTTTTTTAAAAAATTATATTAATAGCATTAATATATCATTCTCAAACATATGATAAACATCCTCAAATATAACATTACTCATAAAATAATTTTTTAACTATAAGGGTTTTCTATAAAATTTATTTTTCCACAAAATAAAATAATATTTATTTACTATTACTACATTAACATCAATTATAAAATTAACACAAATGTTTATTAATACATTTAAACCTGTGACCATAAAATACTAAAGCATATTTCCTCAAATAAAATTTTCACTGAAACATATACTAAACCGAAGGGATATTTTACCATAAATATTACACAAAATACCGATAATATTCTACAAATCCCAACACATAATACATAAAAAAGAGTATATATGATTTTAAAAATATGATTAACCTTTGAAATATCATGCAAAGATACTTTAGTTTTATCCCATATCACTATAGAATATCATATATTTCCATAGGTTATATTCATTAATTCATCATAATTGTTCATATGGAAAATGTGAATTAACCCAAGCATATCCCTTGGGAGTGTCAAACCATGTGTGTAGTAAGGTAACACTCATTGTGCATTATAATGTCATATAAAACATACTCAAAAATACACTTTTTTGGTTATTACCCCTAGATGCATATATCAAAACCAAATTTTCTCATAGTATCAAGAGAGGATGTATTTATAAGAAAACTAAAAGATCATTACCTAAACAAAAATTTGTGGATGTTATCCTATATTTATACTTATCCTTAAAGCCAGTAATAGGGTTATGTAATTTAAAATATTTTTTTCTTAAATCCATTTCCCATGGTTTTTACTAAAACTGTACTAATACCAACTATAAAGACCCTGACTCCAGTAGCCTAGAGTCGATGGTAATTTTATTATATAGAAATAAGATAAAAAGAATCACATCTCAAAGGACCAAATTGTTTTTTAGTATTGTAAAACATGATTCATACTTTAGTCTCTCATTACATTTGAGAACATAAATTACAAAACAATATGAAATTAAATATTCTTCATCCCTAAACTCATTTTAAGATTCCATCTTTATATCCTGGGTAAAGAAAGGAAAATAAGGATGAGATCAGATTCCCAGTAAGGGTTATGTACATTGGAATATTCCATGAGTAAATAAGTAATAATAAATATAGAAATGTAAATTACTAAAAACTCATGTAATTTATTCAATAACCTAAGCGTGAAATGTATCCATGGATAATATCGATGAAAAAATATCATATATAATAATAATTGAATTCTCAATAAAGGAAATGATTAATATTAGACATCATTATCTTAGAAATTATGATATATATATACCATAAAACCCAATTCTATGATATTATAATTGATAGGTAGGTATTCACCAAAAACTGATTTAATGTTATCTTATTGATTTGTCTCATGATATGTGAAGATGTTTCGAGGGGTTATATTATTTCAGGCCCCACTCATCAGTGTATGTATAATCCATTCATCATGTATCTAATGATCAATTTAATTAATGAATAATGTGCCTAATTAGTAAATAAATTTATTGATTAAATAACATAGGTTTATCAATATTTTCACCAGTAAATCGAATAACATTCATTAAAAAAATATGTAAAAATTGAATATGATTTATCCAATAATCGCACATGAACCTCAGTATGGTTAGTGAGGACTCTTAAGTGCATCCAGGTGACCCAGGATCCAATCCAGGAAGAGGCACAATTTCAGGGTACGACAGTAGTAATGTATAAGGTACTATAGTGGTAACTGTAGAAGGCAGTATTTGGCACTGTAGCAGCTGGAAATATTCCCCGGTTTAGGATTTCGAGCCACTTATTTGGTCCTCGAGTCCTTTAAGGCCTTAGGGCCACCAAATAATTTGGGCCAGTAAGGCCTTCGACACACCTCAAGGCCTTAGGGCCACCTTAAGTGCATATGAAAACTAGAAAACCTATAAGGAACAAGATCTATAAGGAAAATGAGCAAGGAGGTTTCACCACAGCAGAAGCTACACGGATTGCAAGAATGATAGGGTATGAAAAATTCCATCGGGACAAGCCTGTGAATGCACGGGATATCCTAGCCGAACATCCATGCGAAGGTGGAGAGAAAATTTCACGATGAAGATGCTGGGGAGGAGCGGTTCTAAGAAGTTAGTCTGGGTTGTATGTAATGTTTGAAGCCTATGAGAAATGAATTCCTTTAAAACCTACTGGACATGTAATACTTACCCCTACGGACCTTGTAAGGGTTCCACCTCACCCCTTGAAATGTGGATTATAAAAAATCAATAATAAATAACGGCCTTATGTCCATTGAATGGATGGTTTAACCAATAATCATATCCATGATATAACAAAAATGGACATTTAAGAGAAATATAATGTATAATGATTACAAAAAAGTTAATGTTTCAAAAGGATGTTAATATCTACAATATTTATCAAGAAAATGAATTTCAATACTTTCTCTAGCCAAATTGATCATAAACCATCTATAGAAATAATAAGTATAGTATCATTACAAAATATCCTCACTAAAGTATATGTAAAATTAAGGGTTGTTTTCATTAATTAATAGAAATTTCATAAAATTATCATTAAAACATACTTGTGGAAAATTTACTTTTCATTTTTAGAATCACTTTAAAAAATTTATAGATTATTGGAAAAAATATTTTAAAATGATGTTGTAAACTTGCAAACTTTTAAATGAAGCTTTAAAATAATGGTTGGTCATTATGGTAAGGAATTTTTTTTCATGATGTCTATGTTAAAATAATGATTATTTTATAATTTTCAGTTAAAATTAAAAAAATTACCGCCTTTGAAAAATGATATAATATTGCAATAGTTGTATATACACCATATAAAAAAAATTGTGAGTAATAATAAAATATAACTTAACGGAGGAAAATTAAGATGAAATCCCTTACCTCAGGTCTGACTCATCATGTAAATTCATTATATTCCTAAAAAATAAAAATATATTAATTATTTACATTATTAATAACCCCTTTCAAGTTTATTATTCCTTTTATTTTATTTACTTCCATATTATATTTAACTACTAAATCAATTATGGTCACATTAGATGTTTTGACGATATTTAGGTCATATGTCTTAAATGGATTCAGTAGTTTGAATAAGGTAAAAGTGATAATTATTCCATAGTATATAGAATAATAATCCTGAAGTAACTAAAATTTTAATAAATAAATTTTAATTTCAAAACCAACAATGAAATATGGTTATTAAAAATGAATAATGTTACAATTTGGGATTCAGTAGGTCGTGTGTATTCATGAGTAACATTTCATTTTTTCAACGATCTTTATGGAATGAAATTAATTGTTATTTAATGTTTCCAAAAATTATTATTTTATCTGAAATAAAAAATTAATTATTTAATAAACTTATATACAGTGTTAAAGTGGTTTTTTTGAGAAACTAATCATATCACTTCTTGCAGGTGATAGTCCACACGTACACATGAATGACATTATCATTTTCAGTGAATGGATATGTAAGAAAGTAAAGGATAGATTATATTTTCATAATTATAAATATTTCATGAACATAATATATTCATATAAATATATAATCCATAATTAAAACCTTCCATAAGTGGTGGTTATGGAAAATGAATTATATTGGTTCGTGATGTGGTAGTCTGTTGTACAAAAAAAATAATGATTTCATTTCCTATTTCATAGAAGATGAGATTAATATAAGGAATTAAATTAATATATAAAATCTTAGGATTTGGGATATTATTATTTTCTTATATAATAGTCGTTTAATAATATTTTATGGAGGTGGAATAAGAAATAAAAAAATGTTGGTTAAGAATGATACCTATTCTTCAGACAACCTCTTATGGTTTACAAAAAAAAAAGATTTCATAGTATGGTGTGCAATAAAAAAGGGATGTAGGAATTGGGGAGGGATATAAGTAAGTGATTTGGGTAGGTATTGGATAATCCAAAAGTCCTATGAAGTGATAAGAAAAGAGGACCAGAGGTGCCCTTTTATAAGAGAGGGGAGGGGTACTTTTGGATGCTCTTAAAGTATTAAATTGATATAAATAAATTTAATTTAATTTTAATTTTTAAATGGATCCAAATTAATGATATATATATTATTAATTTTTATTTATCTACTCTCATATAATAAAACATTTGACAAGTTTGGGTGTTGTTTTATCCTTATCATTTTGTTTTAACTCATTTTAACCCTTTTTGAAAATTACCACAATGTTAACTGTATATCACTTTGTGGGTCGAGGGAAGTTACTATAAAAAAAGATACCATAAAAGTACCATTGTTTTTATTATAGACCATTTACCATTCAATTTTTTGAATATGATATTTTTAGTAATTTTTAATCATTTAATTCAATATGATTTATTTTAAAATATCATAAATACGAGTTTTGATAATATTAATTTAATTTTAATTTTAAAACATTGAGAACAATATTTTATTCAAATATAAACCTTCAAAAAATATCTAAAATTCCATAAGTATATAAATAAAATATGTAACATAATAATATATTCAAATTATATTACTTTTATTAATTTTTTAATTAATTTATTTTATTTTCCATTTAGTTTAATTATTATTCTGTTGGTGTTGCGTACGAATTTAATGTAATTATTTCATTACTAAAATTTTAATATAAATTAAAATGATAAAAAATAATTTATCTTTAAAATTACTATTTTATAACTAAACATAGGTAATTGTTTTCCTTATCACCAAATATAATAGTTATTTAATGAAACAAAAAGACATTGTTTTTCTTTACATAAAGTATTATAAAGGCAGAAACTATGGCCATATGGATGAAAAATTGGAAAATTCCATAACTTATAAGGTATAGGGTCAAAATATGTCCCTAAATCTAAATTAAATAGCATTTAGGTCATCATAACCATTATCTCTTTAGATTAACCCCTCATAAACACGTTTTACCCTTAACTATAATAAAATATTTTTACTATTTTTACTATTATTTATGAAAAAAATTAGTTTAACATATTTACCATGATTAAATTTTATGAGTCCATATATTTAATCAATTTTATAAAATTATATTTAATTATGTGGTAGAATTTTATTTAAAAATATACCCACTTAACATGTTAAAAAATGGTTTTCTAAAAATAAATTTTTCAAGGTAAAGATTATTTTTCGTTAAGTTAATTATTAGGAATATTGATTATATAAATTTAAATTCATATAGATAGAAATAAAATTTATAAAATTTATTTAAATCATTCTTTATTATGGGTAATTTTAATAAATTAAAATGGATAAATATTAGGCAATTAAGAATTATTTTCCAAACACTATATTTTTAAGCATAAAAAAAACTTATACCAAAATCATGAAATTTTTAGATTAAAATGAAATTAATTATAATATTATAAATAAATTGGTTCATATTTCACTTAAAGACAAAATCCAGAATATAATGTGACTTATAAATTACATTATTTAATTAAAAGGAATGATAGTATTTGAAACATCTGTAATTTTCACTATTTACTAAAAAATCAATCATTTTAGAAAAACCCAAATTTTCTCCATAATTTAATTTTGATATGTTGACTTGAAAAATTATTTTTTTTATAAAATGAAATTTCAAAATGTTATAGAATTAGTTTATAATATTTTCCCATAAAAATAAGTAACAACATTTTTTTAGAAAATGTGCTTTTGAAAATAAAATTCCCTTACTATAATTTGAGTGACTCTTTAATAATAATTTGTCAATATATTTATATTGAGTATTATTTTTAAATATATTTATAAATCATTTAATCCTCTATATACCTTGTAATATAATATTTGAGTAATAATATATATATTTAAAAATATATATTTCACGGTTCATTTATGTTCAGTGTTGCATGTTATACGCTATCAAGCAGAATTTTTTTATTTTAAAATATCAAGGTGTTACACCCAAAAATTGGGTAGGATTTTATTTTCCTCATAGTTTTGTAGAACCATGGTCTTTGAGAGATATAGTGAGAAATATTTTTATCTTCAGAAGTTTATCAACAATTAGTTATACATAAATCACAAACTATGAACCTACTTATACAAACATCAAAGAAGATTCCTTGTATTTGAACTATTTGTATATATTGAATGAGATATTTTATAAAAATTTTCTCTGTTACAACTATTATAACTATTTAATCCTCATTTATGATTCATTTTTAAATCATTTCAACACATTATAATTAACCTATGTATGATATCAAAAGTGAAAGAATAATGTATATCCACACAATATTATATATAATGTAGAATTTTTATAAAAAATTCCCCTTACTATACCACGTTACACACCAACAGAAACCAAAATGCGATCGAAACAACTATACCATGGTGGTGCCTTTAGTGCACATTTAAAAAAACAATTTTTTAATTACACTAAATCCTTGTCGATATAGCACAGATTCCCATTTTGTCACCTCACATGTAACTACTTATAAAACTCTAAATCCCTTTTTTATTTTATTTTCTTAATAAACCACTTTTAGGACAAGTGGGAACCTAAAATTAAAATTCAAACATAGAAAACCTTCCAAAAAAAGAAGTCACAGTTCAATCATATGATAATAAATGAGAATAGCCTCGAACCGCCTTTGAAGATTCAAAATTCAAATTGAAAGTTTCAAATAGAGAACATCGCACCGCCTCGGTAAGCAGAAACTCAAACCTTACGAGCAGCAGCAACCTTGAACTGTTCAACAAATAAAAGCACCCCTCTCATCACCACCTCAACATAGCACCTCAGTAAGCAGAAAACTACTTATAAAACCATATATAGAAATACTATTTGGAAAATATATCAATCATTTTATAATATATAATACATCACATGTAAAAACTTTTGAAAATCCATATGAAAATTATTTTGGATATATTTTATGGAACATTTTTTGGTATCTCTTAATGTTTTATGAAAACAAATTGTAATAAAATTTAATAATTATTCACAAATGTACAAAGTGTAACCCCATGTTCATTTGTATCATTGAAAATAATTATGAATTATATAATCCAAAATTTTAAGTAAAGACATAACTCCAGAAAAGTGACAATGCTACTCACGGTATAAAGGGGTCTAATGGGTTTTGTATGAAGCACATGTATATCAATACTTATTTCCACCAACTGCATTATATACAAGTTAGCATATTCATATATTCCCTTTCTCTATGATATAAATTCATCTATTGATAGAGAGTATCAATCTCATATAACCTAATCATATGCTCTTGATTTTTCAAGTATAGGCTAACTATATGGATAAAAATATATCATATCATTCACCAAAGTGGATGATCACATCACACAACCCTCACCTAAATAAATATGAATATGACATTTAGATTTTCAAGGAATAACCATGAAATTCCTATTTCTATCTCAATCAAGGGAAAATATTTCATACTCATTATAAGAGTGGAAGAATCTAATCTTGGTTAATCCTCAAAAAATGACATGATCATCAATATACCCAACTATATCATAATTACCTCTACCTTGAGAATGGTATCAGAAAAGTATCAAAGCATGAAGGTTTTCATGTTAGGTATCATTGAAACATCATTTATGGGGATAAAATTTGAAACATACACCCTTAATAATCTAAATAAATAATGTATAACACTCTATGTAGTATAGTTTCAAGTACATATACCCTATTTTATTCTATATGATCATATTTTTTTTCTTTATACAAGATCCTAACCATTCTAAATTTAACATTTTAGTGAAACCTATAATACTCCATGATAAAAATTAGTAAGGTATAACTCAAAGCCACAATTTTAGAGATCAATTTTTATTTAATATGATGAAATTTTTATATCCAAAATGAAATAATAATAAATTGGAAAATGATTTTTATGTAATATACTATATTTGATATTCTTATAACCTTTTTAGAATACTAAAAAACCATACATAAAAATTTAAATAATCATATACCATATGATATACCACCAATGAGGCCTTATTTTTGTTTTAATTTTTGGGTTTTGATAAAAACATTACATATCTATGTAATTATATCTATATCTCCACATGAACATTTCATAAAACCTCCCACTAATGTTTATTAGTGACTATAATGTACTAGGTGAAGTTTTTTTTAATGATGGTAAGACTTAAAATTCATATTCCCATTATTAAAGTCTTTGAACATATTATTAAAAATTTATTACATTACAACATGAAATTTTATGAAGATAATAATTTATATTATATTTTTAGAAATAATTATATGTTTATCATCACCATCATGGAACATTTCCACTTAAAAATTTCATTGAGATCACTTTCATAAAATAATTTACTTCTTTTACATTATCATTATTTACTAATTTACCTTAAACTCATTTTAGATATAAAGTCACACTAACTTTAAAATAAAATAAATTAATTATTCATTTGTTACCCTTTTAACTTCTACATATCTAAAAATACACCAAACAAATCACTCAAGAACTATGTTCTAATCAAAATATCATATAAAGATACATAAACACTTTTGTGTTTATGAAATAATATATATTTTATATTGTGGGAATATTTAAAATTATAAACCATTTATAACTAGATATTATAGGGTATTCTATGTTTTTAGAGTTATATTCTTAAAAGAAGATGTTTTTATTTAAAATATTTCACTATAAGATGGTGGGAACACTTTCCCTCAAATTATTACAAAATACTTTGGTAAAAACAAATTATATTTTATAAAAATCATTTTATCATATTATTATTTTCAATCATGTTATATATTTAGATCAATCATCACCATGTATATCATATCCATCATCTCATTTTTTTATAGAAACTCATTCATTACAATAACATATCTATTATCATGTAATAGAAACAATATAAAAACAAATATTTTATTTTGATCCACTAAATATTTAAAGTGATCGCCTACATCTGACACCAAGATATAGAAACCCCATTCTCTATCACTTTAATTGTAACATTAAAATATAAACATCATACATCTATTAATTTTTTTATTCCAATTCATATTCATTGCAAATTTTTAATGTATAGTCAACATCATATAACCTTGATAATATTTTTACAAATTATATAACATGAATACCTAATTTAGAATATAAAAAAAAAATTCACCCCCTCAAGTATTTTGGAAAATTTTCCTTCAAATGTAAAAACTTTTCAATAATGAAAATACTACCCATACTTAGAAGTTTTTTTCTTCGGTTGATAAGTTGGTGTAGATTCCCAATGAATTCTCTTATTCTATTTATGGTTTAAAATTTTAATATTTATTTTCTTGTACCATAATATAGTAAATCAAGATTATAACTCCCATTTATTGTTAAAAAATGTTAAATATATTGAGTATATTGAGTATAAACAATTAACTCATACATGTAACAATCCATAATAAATGATCCAAACATTTACTTCAACTATTGTCGAATGAAGTGTGTGGAAATATCAATAATAAGTGGTGAACCTAATCTTTACATGTAATATAATTATCTAATAATATTGAGTGCATGAGTGTATATGGAAGTTCCCTCATACATCTTTCATCAAAAGATAACTTTTGAAACATCACATATCTCACATATATCTTATTATTAATAAATATTTTTGGGTTATATGTCATCCAAAAAGAATCTATATTATAAAGTTGATTTTTTGGTTTGGGATTAATTGAGACAAGAATGAATTTTTAGACATCAAGAGAATATTTAAAGTTCTTACTATAAGCATATATCTATTCTGAACTAGATTCTTCAATCGAAGGTTTATTGAAATGTTTTTTCTCTAATACATATAACATTCCTTCATGATTAAAAACTATTATCATGTTCTTATAAGAGTTAATAATGTTTCTTATATGAAACTATTCCTTGTAATTGATTTATATTAAATTTATGTTGGACGATTATGATTCAATTTTTATCTACAAAAAAATATTTTCTCTTATGGGTATCACTATTTATATACATTTAATAATGATGTTATTAAATATTATCCATCTAAAACAGGGACCCCTATTAAATTACATCATATCCATTTGTGGGCCAAGATCCATATTTCACTAATTAACATTTCCAAATTTGTGTTCATCTCATTACAATGATATTTAAGTGGGTTTTCAAGCTAGTCATATTATATATGACTATTGGGTTGTTGGGGGAAAAACTCATCCTAATCCATCATATGGATAAAATCAAATATAATCCTCTAGTATCTTAACCTTTGGGGTTTCAAAAATAATTATAACCCAAAGATCACCGTGTTTTTTTTATTACCTAATTTTTAGGGTTAGTAATTTCCCTAATTTTATACATAAGTCAATTAATCGACACTCTACTTTAGCATGAACCTACCTAGTTGGATGATCGAGGTCTTAACATGTTTTTACATTAGAATGAATCTACCACTTAGTAATTAATAAGGGAACTTAAATCTCACCATTTTATCCCATTTTTTCATTTAAATGTATGTATTATTATAATGACTTGGTTTTTGAATCCATATTCCTTCCACAAAATCAATACGCTGAAACCATATAGATGTGTAACCCATTACACATCTCATTTCTTATGTCACTAACCCAAATTTAAATAAGACTATATTTACACATATACAAATGCATTTAATGAATGAGGTAAATTAATCACTTTAATTTAAAGGATTATAATTATATGAAATCATTATTCCTGAAATGAGTAATCACAAAGAAATAGGTAGCCAACCCACACTTTTATAGACATAGCCAAAACCCCCATGTCGGTGAGATGTCCATCCCAAGGTTCCTATAAATATGGTTCATTAATCAAGAGAGGTCCTAGTTCCATTATAATTATAACACTTAATATGTGAAAACTATAATAAACTTTTTAATTCAATCTCTTATCTAAAAAATAAGCCAAATCTAAGGTATAAAAAAACAAGATTAATTATCATACATAGCATTTAACTCTTTGAATTCAATAATAAGAGCTAAAATAATTAGTTTAATAATTTGAACATAATAATACATTCATTAAAAAATAACTAACATATAACAATGAATAAATAAGGTAATAATACTAAATAGATAAACAACTAATAGATTTATTCATGACATAAAAATGTTGAAAATAATTCATAAATAATGAAATTACTAAAAAAATTATAATTTGGGCATACTATTATGGCCATTCTATAGAATAAATGAATATGAACATTTAACATTTATTTTAATATATAATATTTCATATTATAAATTTACATATAATTTTAATATGAACCCCTCTATATTTTAAAATATCTGATACTTATGAAAATTTTATAATTATATAAATATTTTATATTTTATATAATCATTTATATAAAATAAATATCACACATTAGATTTTTTTAAAATATTTACTTAATCATAAAAATATTTTTTTGAATGGTTTAAATTATGTTAAAATAATGTATTTCAATATAAGAACTATATATTAACATTTATAAACTATTCATAAATAAATATAAATAAATTAATATTTTTCATCATTTTATAATTTATAACCAATCTATAAATCATTCACCATATAAATCCACTTTTAAAAGTGATCACATATATGAAAAATAATTTGTCTAAAGCCCCTTGGATCCAATGTAAGACAGATGATGTTTGTTAAGAATTTTAATAAAAACTAATTTTCCTTAAAATTATAAATACCACAAATTTCTACCAAGTAATATTTGTAAAATATTTTTGAGATAGAGTTAGAGTAAAATATAAATATTTTTTTACTAGTTTCATACTCACAATATAAACTATGGTAATTTTAGTTTAATGTGCGTACAGTAGGAATTATCATTTTAGTAGATCTAAACTATTTTATATGTGGTTTTCCTTTCAAAACAATATGTGGTTAATTATTGGAAAAAATATTCCAATCTATTTTTTTATAGGAGAATTCATTTAGTGATACAACTAGTTGACTTACACAATATCATGGTGCTCAATTCATCAAGCATAGTTAAGCCTTAAAATGCTGCTCTACTTTTCACTATGCTTTATTATAGCCATTTTGGGTACTTTATGGTGTAATATTTAAACTTTTATAAGACCATAACCAATTAAAATATTTTTTATTCAGTGGTCCTACAAAAGTTTATGAAAAATGGTCATTTGGGCCTCGTTTTAATTTTTCTGACAATGTTGTAATTTTTCTAGTTTGTTCATTCATTAGATAATTCAATAAAAATTAGATGAAAGTGGGTCTAATGGCATTGAAGGGATTTATAAGGGATAATAATATATATACACAATAGAAAAAACTAACCAAAATATATTTTATCTACTATATTTAAATTAATATTATAATATATGAAAATAAAATGAAGAATGACATATGTTGTTCTGTATTGATCTTCACTATCCGAGATCCTCATCACAAGCGTGATAATGATCACTTAAAAGTAGCCAATGATATTGTAACATCCTAGGTATTTATAGAATAATTTGATTCATATCTATTAATATTTTTGAATAATATATTAATTTTATGTTAAAAGTGATGCTTTGTTCAATATCATACTCAACACACAATAATGTATTTTTAAAAAATCTTATGTTTCACAGAACACTGAGTTTTATTGAAAAATAATTCAATAATTATATTATTATTTTAAATTGTAGTTAATGTATAGCCATTGTATTGGTGGGAATGAAAAAAACTAGCTACAATATGATTACACATGTTTGTTAATTTTTTTTACTTTTATACAATAAATATTAGAGGCTTAAAATGAGAATGAATCCAATTTTAAGCATATAATATTCTAATATTTTTAAAATGTTGTTTTACCACCTTTTATTGGAGAACCATTTTTAATCTAGTTTTTTCAATTTTATATGTTATTTTTGACAGAATAGACTTATTATTTAAAATCAAGACATTAAAATTTACTTTGGTTGAATTTTTTTAAATTTTCTAATAAAATACATATTTTAATGAATAGTGAAAAATACTGCATTTTTAATTCGAAACTGCCTTTTTGTCTAATTTATTTTAATTGATAGAGTATTTTTTGAATTGTTTTTAAAGTATATTTAGAATATTTTTTATCATTTAATCCAATGGTGGTAAATGGATTTAGTTTCACATTGAAACTTGATACAAACACAGGAAAATTGTTTGATGTTTTTCACTTTTAAAAAAACCATTTTTCCATTTTGACAACGAGAATTAATTTTAAACTAATTACTGAATAATTTGTGATTTTAATTTGGAAAAATAGATTTCATATCTAGAATAAAAAGATAAAAATTATGTAAATAGGACTCTTTAATTTTTTGTACATGATGAATTGTAACTTTAGTATTTATTTTTTTACCACCTTTAAAGGGTAAACTAGGTAAATAAGGGTAAAAATAATATTACAATACTATTAAAATACCCTAAAAATTATCCTAATCTTATTGTATGAGATATGTATAACCAATAAAACCCATGGAACTAAAATTTGGAATTTGGAAGCCACTTGGGTGTGATTATGATACTTATACCTTTTAGTTTAAAGTAAAGGAAAATATGTTATAAACATAAATCTTATTAATAAAAAATATATTAATTTGGGTTTATATAAGCGATATCTTTAACTATAAATATTTATTATCAATATAAAAATATTTCTTACATCATCGTATTTTATTTATAATTTTTAGAAATTAAATAGTTAAATTTAATTATGACATAATGATGATGTATTGATGGATTTTTTAATGAAGGAATAAAATAAATGATATTATAAATATTAAAATAAATTTTATTTGAAATAATTTAGGTCACCAACTTACTTTATAAGCAAATATGAGATGTTAAAAGACTCTTAATTGTTTTTTAGAAGTTATCTCTCTGTTTGGTTTTATTTAAATTCCATAAAATGAATAGTGTAAAACTTCACATAATTGATGTTTTATAAAAATAGTAATCTATTCAATTATATAAAAATACTAAAAATATTTCAAAATCAAAAAGTGACTATGATATAAGCTAAAAGTTCATTAAGTTTCCAATTATGGGAAATTGACTCCATATAAGTAAAATTAATAGCCTCTTAGTAATTAAAAAACTATTACCATAAATAAAATTAGAAGAGAATAATTAAGGATAAACCAAAAATATGAGGTTAAAAATAAAATCAATATATTTTTAAAAAATATTGAATGAGAGGATTTATAAATATCCTCATATTATCTTATACATATCTCAGGTTTGATAAATTTTAATTAAAAAATTAATTTATATTATTTTAATAATTTAAGAGTTTTCAAGGGTGCCCCTTTCCTCTCATATGAATAGGTACCCTCTCTTGTTTAATATTCACACTTCAATAACCCTTTGGTTGGGCCAATACTGTAACACCCAAAGATTTTATAGTTCATCATCACTTTAAAGTAATTCAATAGCTTGTGGCACATGCAACACCGAGTTGGAGCACACCACTACATACCAAACTAGCCGTTCAAAAAACGGTTATGAATAGTATTAACAAAATTTTGAATTTTATACACTCAATATAATTTTAACATCAATATTATGTGTTTATTAGACATATTATATTGATAAATTCAATTTTTCAGAAAAATAAGTATTTTTCAAAAAATAATATTTCATTATTTTATTAGAGAAACCTTTTTAAATCCAATATTTGAACCTTTTATATATTAAATTTGATGAAATTAAATTACTCTTTAGAATAAGGACATAAAAAATTAGTCTGGATAAAATTTGGGCACTTTTCTGATAACTTTTAAATTTTTAGGAATAGTGAAAAAAATACTAAATTTTATTTGAAAACAACTTTATTAATTGAAATTATTTAATGTGTTAAACAATCATTTGAGTGATTTTAAAGTATAATTAGATTATATTTTTAACATTTAATATAATGTAGTTTATTGTAAGTAATTCAACATTTAAATTGGACTTGAACACGTGTCAATCTTTTGATAGTTTTTACTTCTTAAAAACCGGCTTTCTAGTTTTGACTACAGGACATAATTTTAAATTACTTAATGAAACTTATATGATTTAATTTTTTAAAATAGAAATAATTTTTTAATTTTTAATATAAAAATTATCTTTGGGTGAAATTTTGGTATTTTTTTAAAACATTAAATCTTTGATGAATAGTGAAAACATTGTGTGGTAAATAAAAACCGACCTTTTCATTTAAACAAATATTTTTAATTAATAAACTATCTTAATTTAAAAATAGATACATAATACATATATTAGTACAATTTAATTCATTGGATTCATATTATAATAAGATTATACATATAAAATTTTATTGAACTTTTTTAAACGTCTTTTACCCACCTTCTAGGCACATTTGCTAATTTCCATAAAACATAATTTTACCACTTTTGTGAATTGAATTTCAAAACTCTAGGAGACACGGTTGATGTGAGTAAGTAAAATGTGGTTTAATAGGATGAGAATAATTTTTGGTAAATAGTAACATTTGAATTTTATTTACCACGGATAAAAGTAAATAAGGAAATTAAAGGTAAAAATAATATTCAAATTACCCCAAAACATGTCCTAATTCTATTGGATAATTTTATTTAGATGAAAATAATTCTTAGGAAAAAAATAAGATCATTTTGATTTATTTGTGTTAGATTAGGACATTTATTATATTTTATCTAAGGAAGAGTGAAAAGTGCTAGATTCAAATTTTAATAACTAAGTAATTTTTGATATAGGGTTATACATAAGATAAAATTAATTATATATATTCATTAGAAATATAAAATGATTTCCTACATCATGATATTTTATTAAAAAAAATTAGACATTAAATAATAAAATTTATTTATGACACAATGTTGATATTGTAATTACCTTATTAATGAATGAATAAAATAATTTATGATATGAATATTAAAATAAATTTAAATTGAGACTTTTGGTGAATTTTACAAATTTTATACATTAATATGACATGTTATGGTTGATTGAATAATTTTTTTTCAAAGTAATACTGTTTTTATGAATTTCATAAAAACCAAATACTAAATTTTTTAAAAATTGACATAAATGAGTTTTAAAAAAATACTATTTTATTAAATTATATAATATTCCAAAATATATAAGGTTTGAAAAAAGGACTTATATAATGATAGATAGGTCATTAATTATCAACTTGAGTTTCTCATGGAATTTTATAGTATTTTTATTAACCATGTATTATAATAATAAAAGAAGACATGAAAAAAGTTAAACTATTTAACTAAGGGTTAAATCTAAAAGATAAGGTTAATATGGTGAACTAAACTTGTCTAAAACCTATTGGTTGTGAGAATTTAGAACCATACTCACCTTAAACTCGAAATAAATCCATTTTGAACTAATAAAAACTGAAAATGATTTTATAATAAAATAATATTTCAATATTTTCCTAAAGTGCCCATCACATCTCTTATAAAAGGGTAATTCCCCTTCTCTTAAATCCACACCTCCAAATCCATTTGGATCGTCCAAAACCAGCTCAAATATCTTCCCAAATACTATCAATTCAACCTATATTCCTTAATTTGATCATAAATCCAACCTAAAGAGACCTTTTTTCCAAATTAAAAGGAAACTTTTGAAGAAGAGGTAATTTTTCCATCACCTATTTCATTGTTCTTTTCTTCTTCCACTTCCTCTTTCTTTGTTATTTACATTCTAAAATAATAACTCCAATAACTTATACATACATAGATGTTATTATAAATATGGTAAAACCATATTCATTATTTTTTTCATCCTATGAATGACAAAGTCACCATACCTGCGTACGTACGACTTACTGTCTCCACGTCGTGGTGTAGTTTATTATTCAACACTACATTATTTGGGTTGGTATAATAATGATTATATTTAATTTAAATAATGAATGTAACAAGTTAATTATTGTGTATATATAATATACCATCCAATTAAACAACTTTTTACAATTGATATAATTATATTATCCCTCGTGCGTAAGTACGACTTACTGTCTCCACGAAACGATGAGATTCTTTTTCAACGATCACCATTCAAGAATTATATATATATATATATTGATTAAGTATGTAATATATGAAATAATAATTGTATTTTAAATATATAAATATATATATATATGTGTGTGTGTGTGTGTGTTTATTTACATATATATCATTCCCTTACTTCCATTCAATACGATATGAAAAAGGAAACAATGTTTATGCGTACGTTCGGCCTACCATCTACATAAACGGTGTTTTACATTTTATATATCTATTTATTATATATATTTATATTCTTAATATATATGATACATAAATAATATTTTATATTCTTGAAGCGATTAAATCATGGTATACGTGATACGATCAATAATAACAAGTTAAAACACATACGATAAAGAAAGAGATTATTACACAAAAAGTTATTTTAACCTATAAATTATTACTAAATGGGTAGTATAAATCCATAAATGAATAAAATATGATATAATAAATATTAATATGGTTCTGGTTTATTTTTATAAAATATTTTGGTCATTATAATGAGGTTAAACGTACTCTCGACTAAAGGAATGTACATGGTAATGGTTAATTCCTAAATCTCAATATTATTTGAGATTGTTTTTGTGTAAGTAATTAATGGGAAATATTTATCATCCATGTCCATGATTCATAAAAAAAATTCAAAAGGAATTTTTTAATGTTTTATAGAATGGACTCTTCAAATAGGTCGCCATTTTAAATGTTTAAATATTTATTTTTCTAAATCATTTTAATTAAGGTCCATGTTCCCAAAGTTATTTTAACTATTTATTTATAAGGACATGATTTTTTTAAAGTGTAATTTCTTTTAAAAAGTTTCAACCTTTTATATGAGGATTTGATTCAAAAATATCATATAAATAACTTCCTTTATAAATGTGTGACTTTTAAATTATTTCACAAAAGGGATATTTTTCTCAAACTGTTTTACTGACCATTTTTAACTATGTCAACATACTTTAATAGATATTATTCTTGATTGAGGTTGATTTATTATAATAAAATCTTCCATATTGTATTAAATGAGTTATGATATGTTTGAAAATGGATGTGCTATTTTTATACCATTCATGGTTTATAGTTAAAGTATTGTCATTTCGTATGCAATTTTTAATGAGAATGCTTATGTTATGATTCAACAATTTCATATGAGGAATGAATTGGACTTAAAAAGTGATGGGTGGAGCCACCAACATCTCCACAATGCATTGGTTGGTCTCATGAGACGAATTAGTATCTTGTCACATGGCATTGAAAAAAATATATTTGTAGTCTTGGCATGAGGCCTTGATTATGTGGTTATGATGTCCGACATTATGCATTCCATAATTATGAAAATAGTTATTATATGTGATTATTAAACAATTAGAATATCCATGTTAATGTTTATATGGTAATGTTTGATTTATGTTTTCCATATTATGTTCAATATTAGGTTTAAAAGGCTATTGTTTTTATTAAATATCTTTCCTTAAAAGTTTATAACTTCTGCTAAATTATTTACCATTACTAAGAATCTAAGCTCACCCCTTTATTATGTTTTGTTTTCCTAGGATTCTAAGAAGTGTATTATTATTGATATGACAGGTTAATATATAGGAATAAATGATTTCTCAAAAGAATATTATGCTATGTTTTATGTATGAATGTGTAATTTTAAGTTCATTTATATAATCTATTTTCCAAGACTGCTAAACTACTCGTTCGTTTAGGACATGATTCCTTGTAATCAGCTAAATGTATTAAAATAATGCACCGGCTCTGGGCTTCTAGGTTCAGGAATTTATAGTTAGCATCAGAGGAATTTTACCAATAACCTTTGAAATTATATTTCGATAAACTATTATTAGAAAACATTACCCTAATATAGACTTTGAGGATTAGTATAGAAGAACATCCAAAAATTTCGATAATATATATATTATGTGGGTTTTCCATGCAATACATCCCTATCTGGATACTACAAGTGGACGTGGTTTTGGCATAGATGTACACAGGAGTGAAAAATCCGACAAGGAGTTTCGGACTTGACCCGATGTATCCTGGTACACAGCAACGGGCCTCACTACGCACCTAGTTTGACACTCCTGGGGGATATTATTAGGATAGTTTACATTTTCATTACAAACCATTATGAAAGATTTATGAGTAAATATGTGATCAAAGAAACCATTTTTATGAGACTAGATGTGTTAAAGTATTCAATTAATGTTGATAATTTTTCTATTTTTTGGATTATACAATATCATAGGATCTAACCTAGTGTATGCCATCTTTTATAAATGGCACCCAGTAAAATGAATGTGATCTCTAGAAATACACATGATCCATAGAGTAAGAAAGATCATATCTTTAATGATCTTAAGCTAACATTTAGAACGGAAATAGCCTCCCAATTATATGAATCATATGAAGAAATAATATAATGTGTTAATAAGATAAGTAAATAATTATCTAAGTCTTATAGATTTGAAGGGAATCCAGAGAAGAAGAGGATGGTAGAGAGAAGGATGGGTAAAGGGAAGAAAGAAAAGAAGGATTTTCCCACATTTGATAAATATGGAAAAAATAACCTTCGTAAATACTTGAATGTAATCGGAGTTTTTAATAAGTGTATTGAAAAAGTTCATTAGGAAAAAGAATGAAATGGAAAAATGAAAATACTAATATTAAGTGTTTTAACTGTAGTGAAATGTGGAATTATACAAATAAATGTCCGAAGCATCAAGGAAATATAGCTCAGAAGAATCAAAGGGATCAAGGTCAATCCTAATCTGTTGCTATAGTCGACATGGAATAATTAATGTATTTCGGTTTCTGGATTGAATAATTATTACATTTGAGGGTTGTATCAATAATTTATGGGTTATATGAATTATGCAAGTATATAATGATTATACTAAAATACTATTTCATTAAGTATTTGGGATAGTATGGTACTATGAAATGTGACTCAATAGAAAGATAATATTTTTTGAAAATACATGGATGAGGGAAGGATAAACCTTAATATGGTTCTGATACCGAGGTAGTGATTTTGGAATAAGAGATAATTGATTTTGATAAAGTATATTTGATATTATAGACAACCTTGGAACTAATTAATGGTTTGTTTTTTCCATCATTGTTAGAGATTACAACATTTTTGGATTTAAGGAGTATATCCAGTATTCAATATTTTATATAATGAATGAGAAAAAATGACCATATTCAATATGGTTTCCTGGTAATCCATTTTATAACCAAGTTTTAAGAGAATATGCGATGAAGGTATTCACATGTATGTTATGTGACCTTCCTTATAAATTTTGGAATTTGAGTTTGGACTGAAGTATTGTGGATAATTCTAAATGTTGGAATGGATTAAGTTTGACATTGGATAATATAGTTTAAGGTTAAATAATTTATAAAGATTATTTTTGGATTGTTATAAAATCGACAACCAGGAGGTCGGGCGACAACCCATCGCATCCCACAAGGCCGTGAGACATGAACCCACAACTGAAGGGAAAAAAGGGTGCTTCACCTTCCACTGGCCTACGTGATGTCCTACTTTGTATAATGTAGTTTTTTTAAAAATTGTATGGAAGATGAATTATAAAATCGTTTTTTTGAAACCCTATATAATTATGTTAAATATAATATTTTTGAGTTCAATTATCTTTTTAGAGTGAAAGATGAGTTTGTGGTAGAAATTATTTAAAGGATGGTGCTCTACTTGTCAATTATTTTTTTCTTATTCGATGAAGAAATTAATTATTAAAAATTAGGTAAAAGATCCTAAAACAAAAAAATGTGTTATCCTAGTACATTATTTTTTGTGGAACCAATGATATTTTAAATCATCATAAAATTATGGCTTTGAGGCCCTCAATGTTCTATTTATTGATCACTTTAATGTGATTGATGACCTCAATCACTCCCTATAAATATTTACGTTTTTTCTCCAATTATGTGTTTATAATTTCAACCAATTTTATCCTATTCTAAACCCTAATTTTGTGGTGACTTTTTCATTTCCTTTTCCCTATTATTAAGACTAAATTTTATTATCCCTATATCTGATGTGGGTTTTCCAGAAAGGTATTTTCTATTTTCAACATTTATTTTTGAAGAATAGTTTAAATTTTGAGGATGAAATTTATTTAAGGAAGGGAGAATGTAACACACCATGATTTCATAGTACGTTATCTTTTTGAAATAACTAAATAGCTTGCGCCACACGCAACACCGAGTTCGAGCACACCACGACTTACAAAAATAGCCATTGAAAAAGTGGTTAGGAATAGTATTAAATGAATTTTTTATTTTATATACTCCATTTAATTTTAACTTCAATATTATTTGTTTATTAGGTAAATTATAAATACAAATTCAATTTTTCAGAAAAAAGATGTATTTTTCAAAAAATACAATTTTCTGCCTTTTAATGGAGAACCCTTTTTAAATCCAATATTTTCCACTTTTATATATTCAATTTGAATAAATTAAATTCCTCTTTAGAATCATAAGATAAAAATTTAGTTTCTATAAATTTTTGGTAATCTTCTGATAACTTTCATATTTTGATAAATTGTGAAAAAACAACATTTTAATTTAAAACGAAATTTTTTATTGAAATAATTTAAAGTTTTAAATTATTAATTTTAGTGATTTTAATGTATAATTAGATTATATTTTTATCATTTAATATAATTTGGGTCATTTTAAGTAATTTCACATTTAAATCGGACATAAACACGTGTCAATCTTTTGATAGTTTTTACCTCTTAAAAACCAGCTTTCTAGTTTTGACAATGCGAATTAATTTTAAATTAATTAATAAAAATTATTTGTTTTAATTTTTAAAAATAGACATCATTTATGAATTTGGAATATCATAATTATATTTTGGTGAATGTTTGGTATTTTTCTGAAAACATTCAATTTTTGATGAATAGTAAAAAACACTTCGTTGTAAATAAAAAATGACCTTTTCATTTAAATAATAATTTTTAATTTAAAATTTATCTTAATTTTAAAATAGGTACATAATATATATATAATTCTAATTTAATTCATTTGTGTGATTTTATAATAAGCTTAGACATATAAATGTTTTTTGATCTTTTTTTTCATTCTTTTACCAACCTTTTAGGCACATTTGCAAATTTTCATAAAATATAATTTTACTGCTTATGTGAATTGAATTTAAAAAAATCCAAGAGACATGGTTGACATCATTAAGTAAAATTTTATTCAATATAATGAAAATAATTTTTTGAATAGTAAATTTTGAATTTTATTTACCACTGTTAAATATAAATAGGGTAATTAAAGGTAAAAATAATATTAAAATTACCCCAACACATGTCCTAATTCTATTGTGTGAGTTTTTTTGACAAAAATAATCCTTAGGACAAAAATAATATAATTTTATCCATTTGGGTTAAATTAGGACATTTATTATATATTTTTTAAAGAAGAGTTAAAATTGTTAAATTCAATGCTTAATAGCTAAATAATTTTTAATATAGGGTTATATATAAGATAAATTAGATTATAAATAATAATTAGAAATATAAAAGTATTTAATACATTATGATATTTTATTTATAATTTTTCAAAATCAAATAATTAAATTTATTAATGACACAATGATGATATAGTAATTACCTTATTAATGGAAGACTAAAATAATTGATGTTATAAATATTAAAATAAATGTATATTGAGATTTTGATCCATTTATATAATTTTATAGGTTAATATGACATTTTGGGGTTGATTCAATTAATTTTTTTCTATTTTATTATTTTGGTATGACTTTCACAAAAACCAAATACTAAATATTGTCAAAAGTCACATAAATGAGTTTTTAAAACAAACGCCATTTTATTAAATTATATAATTGTCCTAAAAATATATGTTTAATATAAAGGGCTTATATAATGATAAATATTTCATTAATGAAACACTAAAGGTTTTCTTGTCATTTTATAGTAAGTTTATTGACCATGTATTATAATAATAGAAGAAGACATGGTAAAAGTTAAACTATTTAACTAAGGGTTTAATCTAAATGATAAGGTTAATATGGTGACATAAACTTTTATAAAACCTATTGGTTACAATTATTCAGACCCATACCCACCTTATAATTGAAATAAATCCATTTTGAAATATTATAAACCATAAATTATTTTATAATAAATTAATATTTCAAGCTTTTCCTAAAGTGCATCCCACCTCTCTTATAAAAGGGCACTTCCTCTTCTTTTTAATTCACACCTCCAAAGCCATTTGGATTGGCCAAACCCTGAGAAAATATCTTCCAAACTACCCTCAATGCTTCTTATAATCCTTACATTGATAATAAATCCTACATAAAGAGCACTTTTGTTCAAATTAAAATAAATCACCCGAAGAAGTTGTAATTATTTCATCACCTCTTTGAAAGTTCTTTTCTTCTTCCACATCCTCTTTATTTTTTATTTCCGTAATAAAATAATAAATCAAGTATGATCAAAATAATAAAATGTTATTATATATATATTTTAAAACCATATTCATTATTCTATCCATTCTATGAATGAAAAAGTCACCATACGTGCGTACAAACGGCTTACCGTCTCCACGTCGTGGTGTAGTTTGTTATTCGACACTACATTATTTGGATGGGTATAATAAGGAGTATAATTAATTTAAATAATAATTATAACATGGAAATTATTCTATATATATAATATACCAACCAATTAAATTCATTTTTACAATTGATAGAATGATATTGCCGCTCGTGCATACGTACGACTTACCATCTCCACGACGTGATGAGATTCATCTTCAACAATCACCATTAAAGAAATTATTATAAATATTTATATATTGATTCAGTATGAAATATATGACATAATAATTCTACTTGATATAATTTAATAACATACTATTGTCATTATATAGGAGGTAGAATTTACCCTCGACTAAAGGAAAGTACAAGGTAAGGGTTAATTCCTCAATCTCATTATTATCAATGATTGTTTATGTATAAGTATTTACTAGGACATATTTATCATCGATTTCCTTGTTTCATAAAAAAATTTCCAAAAGGAATATTTTAATGTTTTATGGAAGGGAATATTTAAATAGATCATCATTTTAAATGTTTAAAGTTTTATTTTTCTGAATATTTTTAATTAATTTCCATATTTTCAAAATGATTTTAATTATTTATTTATATAGACATGATAATTTTAAAATGTTAATTACTTTCAAAATCTTAAAAGTGTTATGGGACACTTTTATTTAAAAATATCTTCTAAATGAATTACTTTATAAATGAGTGACTTTTACATGATTTCACAAAAAATGATATTTCACTGAGAGTTTTATTGATCATTTTGAACTATGTCAACATCCTTTACTAGATATGATTCTTGATTGAGGTTGATTTATTATAATAAAATCATCTATATTTTATTGAATGAGTTATGATATCTTTGAATATATATGTGATATTTTTATACCATTCATGGTTTATGGTTAACGTTTTGAAATTTCATATGCTAGTTTTAATACGAATGTTTATGTAATGTTTAAACATTTTCATATGAGGAATGACTTGGACTTAGTAAGTAACTGGTGGAGCGCGCTATAGCTCCAAGATTCATCAGTAGGTCTCATGATATAAATTAGTGTCTTGGAATAAGTCCTTGAAATTTTTATTTTTTTATTTTTGGAGTGAGGCCTTGACTTTGTGGTTATGATGTCTGACGTTATACATTCCCTCGTTATGAAATTAGTTAATACATGTGATTATTCGACTAATATAATATCCATATACATGTTTATATGGTAATGTTCGATTTATTTTTTCCATATTATGTTCAAGTTGATTTTTAAAAGGATGTTTTTTTATTACAAATCTTTCCTTAAATGTTTATAGCTTCCTCTAAATTATTTACCCTTACTAAGCATCTGAGAACACCCCTTTCTTATGTTTTGTTTTCCCAGGATTCCAAGATGTGTGTTAAGATTAATATTTACGGTTAATCTAGTGGAAAAATGACATTATCAAAAGGTTATTATGTTGTGTTTCCTATATGAATGTATAATGTGAAGTTCATTTATGTAATATATTATCTAAGACTGCTAAACTGATCGGTCCTTCAGGACTTGATTCCTTATAATCATGCCAATGTATTAAAATAATCCACTGGATCTTGGATTCTAGGGTCGGGGAGTTACAAATACCTATGAAAAAATATTATTAGAAACCCTCCCATTATCCTATAATCCTCACTTAGTGCATAAATTCTCCCATGGAATCCTTTTGGTATAAACAAAAAAAAGTTACCCAATTAAGAGGTGACACCTTCTCTCATGCTTTTTATTTTCATGTCTATTATCCACTCCCTAAACATTTCTTATTCTATGATTACATAACAACAATACTATCCTAAATATACTAGGATTTTTTAATTATATTTTTATCTACGCTTAGACACACCTCTATTTAATGGGTAAGAAACATATTGTTTTTGTGTACAGTGAACTACTGCCTCACGAAACGATGATTATTCAATTTTTCCATACTACCTATCATGGTGGCCATTATAATAGAAACTATTTTACATATTATATATATTATATTTATTTTGAATCTATTTTTCTGTAATATTTATTTAGATTACACCATTATACTTTTCATGTTGTGTAAATATGATAATTTTGTTTGAGGATGTGTGGACTACCGCCCCCTCCAAATGATACGAATCGTTCCTTCTATACATGGAACATATAAAGGATGGTTATTAAACCTATTATACATAAATTAAATCAATATAACACTATTATAATACTACACATACAATATTATTATTATTATTTTAATATGACAACGAAATGGAAGTAGCGATCATGTGTATGTATGACCAACCGTCACCATAAATAGTGCATTTCATTCCCTATCTCCAAATATTATAGATATAATGAATACATATAAACTATATATATACCATATTTAAATATTTAATATTAGTATGGATATGATGTAATTTTTACCACATGAACAATTTACATTAAAACAAGTTCATTTTCGACTTAAGTACTGAATATCAACAAAACATATGATATGAATTTAAATAATTATATAATTTTTATAACATGGTAATAAGTGATAAAAATGGAACAATAAACATGAAAAGGTTCTAATGAAAGTAAAAATTAAACTAAGTTTATTATTTTGAAACATAAGTATTGTACGTGACGAGTTGGACTCAAGGTAAGGGACATCATCTCAATATCTTTTAATTGAGGTATATTTTGATAATATACACCACCTTCTAATATATAGTGTATAATAAAACGCTCTGACTTTTAATTCAAATGGAATATTTTTCTATGAAACAATTTACTAAATGACAAAATGGAATGTTTTTAATGTATGTGGTGATAATGACTTCTTTATCGACGTAACCGTTTCTTAATATTTGGATTCCTCTATAAGAATTAATGATTTCTTAAAAGGAAAAGAAATTATTTATTCTATTTTTGGGTGGTTTGGTAGTGAAAATGTTTTGGAAAGTGCATTGGCTATTTCAATATCTTGAAATTATTTTTTGAGATTACAAGTGAAATTTTATGAGTGAAATATTGATAATTTCAATCACTTATGTTTTATGATTATATAATGGTATTTAGACATTTTGATAGGTGGTTACATGATTAACCAAAGATATGTTGTTACCTGATAAACCAAATATGAATGGTTCCATGATAAACTAAGGAAAAGTGCTTGTGTTATAACCTCTAATTCATTGGGTATGGAAGTAGACCGTATGTATATTCCATTTATAATAATTAGATGTGTGGAAGTCTACTGTATGGATATTCAATTTAAGTATGATAATGTCCTAATTTACATTTTATATATTTGGTGTTATTTATATTGGTTTTATGGTAATATTTTGTTTACAAAAGGGTAAACAATGAACTTATATTCTATGAATAATATTTACTACATCATAAAGGTTAAAATTATTACCTTATGATAATGTATTCATGGTTTTCATATTTTTTCAAGGCTAAAAATTTTCCTTGTTTGTGCATCCCTTACTGAGCTTTTTATTCTCATCCCAAGTAATTAAAATATTTTCACAGGGTATAAGGATGAGTAAGAGAAATGAAGAATTAAATAATATTTTTATGAAGGAAAGAAATCATGTTTTATTTTTAAAAAGGGTTCCTTTGGGGGAAAAATAGATACTATTTTGATAGTATACTCATGTATGATTTTGGGATGATATGTATTAATATGTCTTACTTATCTAATACTTCAAAACTGAAAAAATACTCGATATAAATTAAATTAAAATTATTGACTTATCAAAAGATTATGTAATGTTTTAAAGATGAGGCCTTATTGTTGGTATTAGAGGTCATATTAAATAAAATTAGAAGTTAGAATATTATTAATAGAATATACATAAAATATTTTTACATTATAGTCAAATTAAATTATATTGTGTTTTAATATTACCATGTTTCTTCATTTAAGATATGTTTATTTAGAATGGTTTTCTGCAGAGGAAATAAGGATGTTGTGCTGGGAAGGCATACAGAGGGAAATGACATCCCAAATCAACAACTTGAGATGGGCATAATCAGAACTAAATAGACTATTGCAATGATGGATCAGTTGAATAATGTGAGAAATGGTTGGGGGTCCAATAACATGATCAACCAAACCACCCAAAAAGGAATATGTTGATAGTGGAGCATTTCATGAGGCAATTCCCCACATCATTCATAGGATAATCTGACCCTTTTCAAAATGAAGGGTGGATTAAATAACTGTAAAATAATTTTGATGTAATGGGGTATTCATAAAATCACAAGTTTAATCTTTCTATTTATCATTTTAAAGGTTAAGTTGATCAGTGGTGGTCAATGATTAAAAATATCAGAGGAAGTGAAGAGATTGATTCCATGGAATGGAATGAATTTGAGAATATATTCCTTGAGAAATATTTTCTGAAGGATGTTCACCGTATGATGGAAACGAAATTAATATAATTGAGACAAAAGGAAGATGATTCTATTGTTTCATAAGAATAAAGGTCCCCCCATTTTCAAGGTATGTCAAGATTCTATTCAGGATATTGATAGCAAGATAAATTATGTTTACTTAGGATTGAAGATAAAATATCAATGGGTATTATCTTTTCATGAGTTCAAAAGATATGAGAAACATGTTTGATGTGTTGAGAGGTTAGAAATGGAGATTTCTGATGATAATGTGTTCCATGAGAGAAAACAAAATAAGCAATATAGCTGGAAGGCAGTGGGAATGAATTCATCATAGAAATTAGGAGGTAATAAAACTAAATTTCCAACTTGAGAAAAGTGTGATAAAAATAATAAAATATAATAACTCTTAATGTCTAAGATGTGATTATGATGTGGTAAGGTTAGTAATGTTTCACGTAAATATAAGCAATATGATCAGGCAGACAATGAAAAACCAACAGTAATATGTTTTACATGCAATGAGATAAGAAATTATTCTAATGTGTGTCCAAATTTGATTACCTATGGTGGAAACTAGCATGATAAAAAGAATAAGGGCAAGGAAAAAATTTTAATACTAGTACAGTTGATGTGGGACCATCAAATGAAGTGGTGACAAGTATGTTACATGTTTTTAAAAAATATTCCAATACACTATTTGACTCTAGATCTTCACATTATTTCATTTTTTAGAGATTTTCAAGAAAATTTGAAATATTACCTCATGAATGTGATATAAAAAAATTTGTAAAGATTCCAGGTGGAATTATTAAAACAACCAATATTTACCAAAATCAGCATAGTATCATTAGTGGGATAGTATTTCCTCCAAAACATGTTAAACTTCCCATAGTGGAATTTGATGTCATTTTGGGTATGGATTGGCTTTCATTTTATCATTATAAAATATATTTTAAAGCCAAGAAAAATTTATTTAATGATTTCATACCTTTAATAACTTATAAAGAAACTTAAATATTGATTAAATATGGTAGTGAATGTTATCTAGATCATGTTGTGGAAAACAAAGAATTTTTTTTGATTAGTGACATTATAGTAGTGAAATAATTTACATATGTTCTTGTATTATTTCTAATCAAGTGGTTGAATTTAATAATGTTTTAGTGCCTGATACTCTGCCTATTTTTAAACCCCCATATTGAATGGCTCAAGTAGAACTGGTGGAATTGAAAAAATATTTTCAATAATGACTTAATAAAGGTATTATTCGACCTAGAACTTCACCATGGGGCGCTCCAGTTTTACTTGTGAAAGAGAAATATGGTTCTATGAGACTATTTCTTGATTAAATATCCTTGAATAAAATCACTATTAAGAATAATGAACCTTTAATACATATCTATGATTTGTATGATCAGATTCAGGGAGCTCAGTATTTTTAGAATATTGATTTGAGGCTCGGGATCAGCTGAAGGTGAAAGAGGATGACACTCCAAAGACCGTGTTCTGAATGAGATATGGGAATTATGAATTTTTAGTTATTCCTTTTGGGTTACCTAATGAACATTATGTATTTATGAATATCATGAATGGAGTCTTTCATCAGTTTTTGGATCAATTTGTGGTTTTGTTTATAGATGATATTTTGGTATATTCTAAAATCCTAGAGAAACATGAAAGTCACTTAATGATTGTTTTTCAAACCCTAAAAGAAAATAAAATATATGGAATCTTTATTAAGAGTTAATTTTGGTAGGAACTAATTTGATTCCTTGGACATATTGTTTCAAAAGATTAAATAACTATTAACCATTCTAAAATAAATGTTTTTGGAGAGTGGAAAATACTTACCAATATAACAGAGATTCGTAGTTTTCATAGATTGTAGGGTTATTATCGAAGGTTTTTTGAAAATGCTTTCAGTTATATTTCCCATTAACTATGATACCATGTAATAAATATATGTTCATCTCGACAAAAGAATGTGATGATTGTTTTCAGAAACTGAAAAAAATATTAGTAAATGCTCTAGTTTTGGCCCTGCCTTCCATGAATGGTGAATTTTTTATCTAAAGTGATGCTTCATTGAAAGGACATGTTTGTGTCATAATGAATAATGATTAGGTAATTTTTTATGCTTTATATTTTTTGAAGCGTCATGAGTTAAGTTACCCTATAAATGATTTGGAATTAAATGTAGTTTTTTACATTAAAAATTGAGATGCATCATTTGTATAGTGTAAATAGTGAAATATATATTGATCACTAAAGTTTGAAGTGTATATTAACTCATCAAAAATTGAACATGAGATAGATGATATGGATGTAATTAATCAAGGATTTTTATTGCACTATTCTCGACCATCCAATAAAGGTAAATAAAGTGGATGATGCTTTGAGTTGAAAACATAATGCTACATTTACCATGATATGTTTGGAATGAGATCATTTGGTTATGAATTTGGTGAATTTTGTATTAGAAGTTGTTGGTGCTAGGAATTACTATGTTTTGTTTCAAGTGAATATGAAATAATCTATATCAGACATAATTATGAAAGCACATAAATAAGACAACAAGTTTTAGAAGAAAGTAGAAATGGTTCAGAAGGGTATGTTACCTAAATTTAACATTGATATGGACTGTGTTTTGTGGTTTTGAAAGAGATTTCATGTTCCTTCTGATTCATAGTTGAAGAAATATTTGTTATGTGAAGCTCATCGTTCTCTATTTTTAGTTCATCCTAGAATTACTAAGATGAAAAATTATATTCAAGAGTATTACTGGTGCCATGGAATGAAAATATATATTACTAACTTTACACTGAGATGTTTGATTTGTCAAAAGTTTTAAATAGAGCGGAAGTTATCGAAAGTAACGCTTAAGCCTTTTCTATTGCCAGAGTGGAAATGGTAAAAATTTATCCATGTATTTCATAGTGTCATTACCAAATAATTCTCAATGTAATAATGCAATCTAGTTTATTTTTGATCAATTGACTAAATCTACTCATTTTCTTTATATACGAGATACTCTGTCTCTAGCTGAATTTTCTCAATTATATATTAAGGAGACAATCAGGTTACAAGGAGTTCCCCTCTCCATTGTATCTGATAATGATCCTAGGTTAAATTATAAATTTTGGAAAGGACTTCAGAAGTCCTTGGGAACTGAATTAAATTTCATTACAAATTTTCATCGTCAATCAGAAAGCCAATCAGAACAAACAATTCATACCTTATAGGATATGCTACGTGATTGTTCAATGGATCAGCAGGGATGTTGGGATCACCAACTTTATATGATTGATTTTTCTTGTAATAACAGATTTCATTCCAGTTTACATATGGAACCATTTAAAGCATAATATTGGAAGTGGTTTCGAACTCAAGCTTTTTGGGATAAAGTAGGTGAAAGGAAGTTGATGGGACCAAAATTGGTAGAAGAGATGACAAAAAAATATCAGTTGATTCAAAAGAATATGATGACAGCTAAGAGAAGGTAGAAATGTTATACAGTGAACCAAAGTAAGGTTATTTCTTTATAGATAGTTGATCTTTTCTTTCTAAAAGTTTCACCATGTATAAGTTTGATGCATTTAGGTAAGAAAGGGAAGTTGAGTCCGAGGCTCATTAGATTCTATGAAATAGTAGATAATGTCGGGTCAGTTTCCTACTGAGTGGATTTACCTCTAATTTTATCTTGGGTACATAGTGTTTTTCATGTTTCAATGTTAAGAAAGTTTATTCCAGATCCATCTCATATTTTGAGTCAAAAGGTAGTTCAGTTAGAAGAGAATCTTTTTTATGGGGAACATCCAATATAGATTCTGGACCACAGAGAGCAGGTGTTACAGAAAAATAAATTCATAAGGTAATGGTTTTCTGAAAAAACTATATGTTTGGAGAGAAAACTTGGAAATATGAAAATTATATAAGGGGTGAATTACCTAACTCATTTGATAAGTAAATAAAATTGTGGGGATGGAATTTCTAAAAGGGGAAATGATGTAACATCCCATGTATTTATATAATAATAAATTTAATATCTATTAATATTTATAAATAATATATAAATTTTCTGTTAAAGAGGACTCTTTTTCTAATAAAGTACTCTACATGTAATAATGGGTTTCTCCAAAATCTTACGTCGCACACAACACTGTGTTATATAGAAAAATAATACAATAATATTGTTATTATTTTAAATGATAGTTAACGCCTAATCTTTGTATTGGAAGGAATGAACAAAACTAAAAACGGTATGATTACGCATGTTTTTTAAATGTTTTTACAATTATCTAATAAATTTTAGATGCTTAAAAAGAAAATGAATCCAATTTTAATCAAAAAATACTCTAATATTTTTAAATGGTCACCTTACATCTTTTTGATGGAGAACAATTTTTAAATCTAGTTTTTTTCCACTTTTATATGTTATATTTAAAAAACATAACTTCTTCTTTGGTATTAGGACATAAAAATTTACTTTGGTTGAAATTTTGGTATTTTTATAATAAAATTCATATTTTAATGAATAGTAAAAAATACTGCATTTTTATTCAAAACTACCTCTTCATATGATTTATTTTTATTGATAGATTATCATTTGAATTGGTTTTAAATTATATTTAGATTATGTTTTTATTATTTAATCTAATTTGGGTCATTGGGTGTAATTTCATATTGATATTTGAAATAAACACATGTTAATCGGATGATGGGTTTTTTCTTAAAAAACCCCTTTTCTAATTTTGACAACAAGAATTAATTTTAATGTAATTAATGAAGCTTCTGTGATTTTAATTTTCAAAAATGGAATCCGTATTTATAATTATAAGGTCTAAATTATGTAAATAGGTCCCTTCAATTTTTGTACTTGATGAATAGTAACTTTAGTAATTATTTTTATTTACCACAGTTAAAGGGTAAATCATGTAAATAAGGATAAAAATAATATTATAATAATATAAAAATACCCTAAAACATGACATAATCCTATTATATATGATATGTATGACCACAAAAAAACCCTTTTAATTAAAATTTAGCCTCTGTAATCCACTTGGGTGTGTTATGACACTTATATATTTTAATTTAATGTAATGGAAAATATGTTATAAACATATGTCTTCTTAATAAAAAAATTTAATATGTATTTATATAAATGATATATTAAAATAAAAATATTCATTCGAAATTTAAAAATGTTCCTACATAAATTTATTTTATTTATAATTTTTAGAAATTGATTAATTAAATTTAATTATGCCATAATGATGATACATTGATTTCTTTTCTATTGAATGAATCAAATAAATGATATGATGACTATTAAAAAAATATTAATTGAAATAATTTATGTAATGAAAATTTATTCTAGGAGAATATTCCATTTTATAATACTATTGAATGCTTTGGTTTGAAGTTATATCTCTATTTGGATTTTATTTAAATTCAATAAATTAAATAGTCTAAAACATAACATAATTGATGTTTTATAAAAATAGTAATTTAATAAATTATTTAAAAATACTAAAAATATTTTAAAATCAAAAAGTGACAATGATAAGGTCTAAAATTTCACTAAGTGTCCAATTAAGAGATATTGACCCTAAATAAGTAAAATTAATACCCTCTTAATAATTAAAATTTTATTAGCACAATAAATATCAAAAGAGAATAATTAAGGGTAAACTGAATTGATAAGGTTTAAAATAAAATAAATACATGTATAAAAATTATCAGATGAGAGGATATCAACCTATACACATATTTTATTTGAAATATATCATGTTGGATCCTTTTTAATTAACAAATTTATTTATTTTATTTTTATAATTTTAGCATTTCCAATTGTGCCTATTTCCTCTCCTATAAAAAGGCACCCTCTATTCTCTAATATTCACACTTCAAGGACCCTTGTTTTGTCCAATAGCAGCCCACAATTCTTCTTATAAACCCTCCCCTAATCCTTGAACCCTCACTTAGGTAACAATGCCTCCCATGGAGGCCTTTTGGTTAAAATCAACAGATGTTACCCAATTAAGAGGTAACACCTTCTCTCATGATTTTTACTTTCTCTTCCATTATCCATTCCTAAAAATTTCTTATTATATTATGAGATAATAAAAAAGAATCCTAAATATGATATGATGTTGTAATTTTATGTTTTATATCCACAGTTACCATCCCCTCTATTTAATGGGTAACAAACATATTGTTTCTGTGTACGATGAACTACTGCCTCCTGAAACGATGATTGTTAAATTTTTGTCTACCATATCTCATGGTGTCCATTATAATGGAAAATATTTTACATATGAAATATATTATATTTTTTTCTCTATATTTTTCTATAATTTTTATTTAGATCATATTTTTAGGCTTTCCATGTTGTGTAAATATGATAATTTCATTTGAGGAAGTATGGACTACCGCCCCGTCAAAACGATATGACTCATTCCTACTATACATGGAATGTATGAAGGATGGTTTTATTAAACATATTATACATACATTACATTAATATAACTATTTTATTATAATATATATACGATTTTCTTATTATTCTTTTAATTTGATAACAAAATGGAAGTAGCATTCATGCATATGTACGACCTACCATCTCCATAAACAGTGAATTTAATTTATTTTCTCCTAGTATTATGGATATTATAAATACATATATACTGGATATATTTAATATTTAAATCATGAATAATATTTTGGGGATGATTTACTTTTTACCACATGGAAAATTTACATGAAAACAAGTTCATTTTCGACCCAAGTACCAAATATTGACAAAACATACGATATGAACTAAAACAATTATGTCAATTTTATAACATTGTACTAGGGGAAATAAAAGGAATAATTAAATTTTAAATGGTTATCATGAAAACATAAATTAACCTATGTTTATTATTCAATAAAATAATGATTGTATGTGAGGATTTGGATTCATAGTAAGGGACATTGTCTGAAACTTCTTTCATTGAGGCATATTCTGATAATATACACCACCTTCTTTTATATGGTGTATAAAAAACCCATTTACATTTAATTAAAATGTATTATTTTTCTATGAAGCAATTTACTAAACCAATGAAATATTTTGTTAACGTATGCAGCGACAACGACTTCTCTACTGCCGTAAATGTTATTTGATATATAACTTCCTCTATAAGATTTAATGTTTTTGTTAAATAAAAAGAAATCCATTTTCCCTTTTTGGATGATTTTTTATTTAAAATGGTTTTGATAGTGGATTTAGTATTTCAATATCTTGAAATAATTTATTGTGATTTCAAATGAAATTTTATGAGTGCATTGTTGATAATTGAAATCATTTATGTTTTTTGTTTATATAATTGTACTTGGACATTTGACGGGTGGTTACATGATAAACAAAAGATGGATAGTTATCTAATAAACCAAATATGGGTAGTTCCATAATAAACCAAGGATGGGTGGTTATATTATAACCATTAATTCATTGGTTATGGAATACATCCATATGAATATTCCATTTCTAAGAATGATATGTGTGAAAGTAGACATTATGGTTGTTCCATTTAATTATGATCATGTCCTAAGTTACCTTTTATATGTTATGTGTGATTTATATGGGGTTTACGGTAGTATTTCTCTTAAAAAAATTGTAACAAATGATATTATATTCAGTTAATAATATTTACTACTTTATAAGGGTTAAAAGTGTTACTTGATGATAATGTATTCATTGTTTTCTTATTTTAACAAGGCTAATAATTTTCCTTCTTTGTGTATCCCTTTCTGAGATTTTTATTCTCATCACATGTTTTTAAATTTTTTTTCATATGGTATAAGGATGATTAATAGAAAGTAATTATTCAAGAAGATTTTTTTTCAAGGAAAGAAATCATATTTTATTTTTAAAAGGGTCTTCTTTGGTGGAAAAAATGGATACTATTTTGATAGTATTCTTATGTATGATTACGATATGATATTTATTAATAATAGACTAATTCTATAAAAATCTAAACCTAAAAAGATTCTTGATGTGAATTAATGTCAAATTATGGACTTATCTCAAGATTATGTAACGTTTTAATGATAGGGTCTGATAAATATCATTTATCTTACTGTATCCATGGGATATATAAATATCACAACACTTAGGAAGGATTTTCTCATCCCCAATATTTTCTAGGACCATAGTGTTTAAGAAAATAGAAGGGAGATAGGGAGAAATGTAAAGAGAGAGAGAGAGATTAGGGAATTTTTGTGACACCCCAACTCAGTTCAACAAGAGCTATATGGAAACTCAATACCTGGTAATCACATTACATGAGATTAAATTCACAAGATCAAGGTTTTTTATTCCTTAAAATAATAAATACATAAATATTATATAAAAAATTAGATATCTCTTCATTTAAATACAAATAATTATTCCTTAATCTTATCCTTTGAGGTTGTCACACACAGTATCCCACTTCATTACCTATGGAAATACAAAAAAGTAAATGGTGAGATCAGATGCTTGGTAAGAGATTTTTTATAGCAACATCTAATATATTATTATAATTACATAAGAAATATGTGTGGAATAGATATAGAAATGATTCCATATCAATAGTAATAACATAATTCAGTGATGAAAAAAGTAATAAAAATGGATAAGAGAAAATGATATCATAATGATGGAAATAATGGGAATACATAATGTGGGACATCATAATCATGCCATTTAAGCCTTGTGTCATGATATGATACATAAATTTGTAGGACACTCACATTACCCTATCTCAGTTATCTCATTATACCCAGTAGTGCACTGAGGGGATATATAATTCATTGTCCCACCAAAAACATTAAATTCCTAAGGATTTCATCTTATAATAAAATTTCATAATAAATATTTGGAATAATGTTCAATAGCTAAAAACTTATAAATACTTAGAATAATTTATCAATGAGTATTTACTTATAATATTTTACTATGTGAAATAAAGGATTATATGAGAATGTCAATATCTTTCCCAATTTAACGAATTAATAAGAATTTCTAAGTGAATTCCACTGAAAATTATTAAGGATTCATATGGATTCACGATGTTCAAATAATCTACTTTTTAATTAAAAAATATGGAATTATGATTATATAGGACTTTATAAAGATAAAGATGATCACGGTGTTTAGACAATCAAATACCTGTATTTGAAATTGTGGAAGACAAAGTAAAATTTGGATAAATCTCATCAAAATAAGGATTATGTAATAAAATATATTTGATATTCATTAGGGATATACAACTTCCTTGAGGAAAGACTTCTAGGTTGGTATGCATCAAGGTAAATGTTGAACGTGTTCCAAGACAAAGTTCAATTCAACCAGGACATGATGGATTATCCAATAACTACATATTTATCCTTAATTAGCTAAATATAATCTCATATAAATCTTTCTGTAAATATATAGTGTACATAAAGATTTTATATTATGTTTTAATATAGTTTTTTATTCCTCCTAGAACAATTTTAGGATTACAATGGCTTATGAAATGAGTATAATGTGTTTGATATAGGGTCTCAGATGTATTGTTTATCAAAAGGAAGAAAATACATTGATATTAAATTAATATTTGACTAGGAAATTATAAATTTAAAGGTATACATAGTGGATATTTAAATAGAAAATAAAAATTGAGGGAGATGGGACTCTTATCTATTTTTATCCTCTTAGGATAGAGTACAACCATAGAACCAACCAAACTCTTCAAGATCTAAGAGATGGATATTATAGAGACTCCATGAGAGAGATATGGAGAGAAAAAGTAAAATTTGGTCTAGGTTAAAATACAATAGGTTATGGATATTTTTAGTTGTGTTTAGGGGAATTTCATGGAATAATGTATCGTATACTTTATTTTTCCATTATCTTAAGTACTCTATTACCCCCCATAGTCTATCATTATAATATTTCAAAATATTATTTTACCATTTTTACTATTTACTAAATTTTAATCCTTGGGTGATTTTAGTATCCTAATTCCAAATATTTAATCCATTTTATCACATTCACCCTCTAATTATGTACATTTTAACATTTATATAAGGGTGATACATTTGATAAAAATGTTGTATCAAATTAAACACCATTTAATTTATAAATTAATTTACAATTTAATGAAACAAAACCAAGAAATATAACCCCTTATCAAACAATAATAATCAATAATGATATGGTTTACATTGTACTTTCATTGGCAAGGGGTTAGACCTATATTGATATTAAAGTGATCTCTACTAAATTGATCTTCTCCCAAAGATGATTTTTCTTGAGCATCAATTTTTAATGTTCTATATGAGATTGATCATGGGGGGACCCAAATGATGCTACATTATTTCTAATATATAATTAATGATCTTCATAATATACTCTCCTTCTTGTTATATCTATGGTTTTACCCTTTTATATCAATTAGATCTCATTATTACCCATAATATATACTAAACTCAGTGGTTATTCTATAGCGGCTATATTACCAACATTTATAATTCCCAATGGTCATAATTTCCACTATCATAATGAACAATGATCATAATGACCCGAAATAATTTGAAAACCATATTTTCCTCTTATAAATTCATTCAAACCAATCCTATATATAATATTTATCATTTTTAGTTCTTTTGATATATTAATTCAGTGGCTTGTATTATTGTTCTATTTTATTATTATTTTATTTTCATGATATTTATTGAATTATATATACCAAGATACATCAACATTTTTTAGGTATTATTTGTTTTTATCTATTTTCCATTATTAATTATAGAAGTATTAATAGTTTTATACTTATGATTTGTAGTATATCGTTTATAAAAAATATTCTTACTTATTTCTAGAGTTTTTCAGATATAAATTTCCCCCTATAATAATTTTTCCCTTAAATTTATAAGTCAATCCATGAAAAAATGAATATAATCATTTATTATTGCATCCTTAGGATCCCATGTTTCCTCTTATAGCCAACGATTCCAATAAATACCTTTCATTGGCTGAGTTTTATGATTCCAAAGTATTTTATCTCCTATATCAAGAATCTGAGCAATCTCTTTATTTTATGATAATTCAGGCTCCATAAGAACATGATAAACATTTATAACATAATGAAATTAAAAAATATACTTTCTTACAAGTGATATATGGAAGATTCCATGTATGATGTTCATGTTTTTTGGCATAGCTAGATGATATTTCACAACACTTATTAACTCCAATATTTTAAACAACCCAACATAACTTGGACTTAGCTTCCCTTTCATTCCAAATCTCATAACCTCTATCTATGGAGATAAAATTTGGAAGACATGATCACATAATCAGAATTCAAGATCTCCCCTTTAGTTGTTAGCAAAACGTTTCTATTTAATTTAATCTACCTTGATAGGATTATAGATAGATATTTCCTTCTTTGATGTTTCCTCTATACATTTTGGTCCCAATAAATTTCTTTCTTGGGCTTCTTCTTGATATTTTGGAGTTGAATATATCTTCCCATACCAGGATTTATATGGATCTATTTTAATATTTTAGTGATAAATATTATTCATTTCAAACTTCACTAGAGGTAAATATTGATTACAACATCATCAAAAGTCCAGATAACATGACCTTATCAAGTACTCTAACATTTAAGTAGTCCTTTAAAGATTTTACATCCATTTAAAGGTGATTAGTTATGCTAAGTTTAAGGTCATTATTTCATTCCTTCTGGATATTCCCCAAAAACATTTTTAACCTCATGTCATGATCAAAAAATATTTATTTGGGAATTCCATTAATTCTCAAATATTTATTTATATAAAAACTTGAATGATGATCTAGATGGAAATATTATTGAATTTCATTCAAATGGGTAAACTTTTTAAGAAAATATACAATGAATTAAATTTCATTATTCTCCTTGGATATATTAGGTTTCCCTTTGATGAAATACATAGTAATATTATCCCATTTCTGCATTTTTATAGGTAATGTTTTCATAAATCCTTTGAGATGTTGTCTTTCACACTTTACTTTTTGGCATACTCAATATCTTATAGCATAATACACAATCTCTTGCTTCATATTTTTCCATCATAAATGATATCAGATACACCTATATATCTTGGTTCTAACTGGATATATAGAGAAGTTTGATATATAATCCATATCCAATATACCCCTCTTCATATTTATAATTTATGGATTAAATAACCTTTCTAAAAACCTTAGAAATCAATTACCTCCAATGTTAAACTTTGGTACTTTAACATTCCTCTCATCTTCAATATTTTTTTTATATGGACTTATCATCATGTTGAGATTTCTTAATCTTCTCCAATAAATAATCCTGGGTAGTTAGACATAACAATATATATTTTCCGCTTAAATTATTGTAACACCATAATATTTTGGAATATATATATATATATATTTATTTATATAAATATTTTTCTCTGAATTAATACTATGTTCTATAACATTCTCAACACGTAACACTGAATTAAAACAATTCATAACATATTTATTATTAATAATTTTTAAGAATTATAAAACCTCTAGAAAAAATAAAATATTATAATCATTTATAAAATTCATAAAAAATGTGATTTAAAATTATTGAGGTTTTAAATAATAAACTTTTCAATAAAATCATTTCCTCTTTATATGTATTGAATTTTAATTTAAAATAGGAATTTATAAATGTTATAAATTTAATTTTAAAAAATTTAATTTCTTTTTTTTAATTTTATTTAACAAAAGTATTCTAATGTGTATTTTTGATATTTTTTTTAAAATAATTGATTTTTATGTGATTGGTAAAAATATATTGATTTTGTTAATATCATTTGTTTTATGAAATTATCATAATAAGAGAATTAATTAGTGTAATTGAAACCATTTTTTATAAAATAATATAATATTTATAATAGAAAAAAATTGTTTAACAACACTTTGTTGAATTTATAAAACCTCTGTTTAAAATTTTGGAAATGTACGTGATATCTTATTCTAAAAACTATTTTTTCCATTATATTAAAAAATTAGTTTTCACACATATAAAAAATATATAATTAAATAGACTTAATATTTTATATAAACATATTTATATTGTTCAATAATTTCAATTTCAATTTATTTATAAAATTATGGTTTCTAATATTAAATTTAATGGTCATAATAATGAGGAGCGGGTTATTCTCAAAGAATTGTTTTATTAATGTTGTGTAATTTTTATTTGATAAATTAAGATGAAAAATTTCATATAAAATAAATAATTTTTTTTTTCACATTTATAATTGTAATTTATATATCATTTAATTGGTAATTATTGATATAAAATATTTATAACACTTAATGGTGAAAACAACATATTTCTACACAACAATTTATATTTATATTAAATGTTTTAATTTAAAAGGTAAATATATCCTTTTTATAAATTGAATTATATTATATGGGTATTATATTTATATTGATGAATTCAAAATTTGGTAATATTGGTTACCTTATATTTTAAATAACATATAAATTACTTGGGTAAAAATTGGTTACCAATATAAAAAGCAAAATGATAAAATGTTAAAATCAAGTGGTAAACGGATTTCCACATGGTTAAAACATGTGTGAAAATGACTAGTGGAGGCTTTATAGAACTTATCTAACCCAAAAGTCCATTATTTCTTAATTTTTTCTCTATATACACTAGAATAGTGTCATGTAATAATTAAAAATTAATGGGTATTCCCTAAAGTTCATTTTCTTCACTTAAAAAAGGGGATCATGTCGACCACCTCATGATGTTCCTATCCCTTTGAATTCCATTATAAAAATCAAAAATTTATATCCTATTATAAACATATATCAATTTCATAACCCACTAGTCTTAATTATATATCCCAATTCCTCTATTTACAAGGATATTTTCAAGGGAAATATCATGTTTTTAACAAGGTAAGGGAACATTTGAGAAAAAAGGAATACAAGGTAAAGTGATATTTTTATAAAATTTAATTAATTAAGTAATATTTATTATGATTCACCATGATATCTTTGATATGGTTTTACCAATACCTAATTAATATCTTTTTATATATTCATGAATTTCATGAGGTTTGAATATCCATACCATGTTCTTTCTTTAAATGTATTTTTATTCAAAAGATATAGAAATTGTAAGGGTAATTTATCTCTATTTTCAATTATATAAGACATGTTTGATATTTCATGCCATAATTTATTTTATATAGTGTATTAACTACCCTATTTTCTAAAATTATAATAAATATCTTTCATTTCATGATATTTTAATTTCCACTTTATAGTAACCCTCTTATGTTTCTTAGTTTCTTGAATTACCATTACTCTTAGATTTTTTGTTAACTCGATTATTTTTCATTGAGGTATGATTAGCCTTCATGAACATAATTTATATAAGTTTGTCAAATTATAATCTCTAATTTTATTATATGATATTTTTATTTTTCTTCTAGGGATTTATATTTTTATCCCATAAACCACTTTTTAAACATTACTTTCTTGAAAATTATGATACTTATAATGGATTTGGTTAACTCAAATTTCATTTTGATGAGATAAATATTATTCCATGAGAATAATTATTCAATTTTTGATATATTATTTCTTTTTTTATTTAATAAGATATTTACTTTTTCCTCTCTTGTAAAATAGATGTTTTCAACTACATTATTCTTTCTGAGTAAAATCCTTGTCATAAAAGTTTAATGATTTTGAGAAAGAAAAGTAATCTCATTTAATGAATTATTTCTTATATTTCTATCTTCATTATTCTAAAACATGTTTTATCTTATTATTTTTATATACAAATATGCATTAACTTATGTGACCAACATGTTTTAAATAACCACTTTTCAAAGGGATGTTTTACTACCACTTCTTATGAAGTGGATTTCTAGAAAAGGAATTTTAAAATATTTAAATGGGTTTTTATCCTTTAAAAATAAAAACTTTTTTCTTCCACAATATTTTATATTTTGATCACCTTCATGTATATTCCAGTATCCATTCTTGAATTTTCCTTTTATAATGTTAATTTTTTATAATGTTTTCACATAAACATTTCAAATAAGTCTTTAAAAGTGATTGTAACCTCATATTTTATACCAAAGATAAAATAATATTATAAAATTATTTTATGGTTTCACTACCATTTTTATCTTTATCTATGAAGGCCTTATTTCTATAAAAGTTATTTTTAACGAACCAAATTATAAATATTTAATGAAATTCTCCTTTAATTTGGTTGCATTTTTAGTATCAATTATTTAAATTTTGAAAGTCATTTTTTGTGATACCATCTAAATAAGTTACAAAAAATAATTTTTATTTCCTTGGTTTATTTATAATTTGATGGTCGATTATTTTCAAGTGGTACACATACGTAAGGATTATTGATGGGTGAGGCCCTATATCTCCTTCCAATGAATTGGTTAACGTTCCACATCTCATGTGATAATTATGGACCATAGGCTTATGAAACCTAAGTCACTTATAGACTGTACATATGTGAAACATAATTCTCTTATTGATTTTAGGTTTGTGAACCATAAGTTTCTTATGGACAATAGGTTTTCAAAACCTATGTCACTATGGAGCAAAAGGTTTGGAAACCCAAGTCCCTTATAGACCATAGGTATTTGAAACCTAAGTCACTTTTGGTCAACAGGGTTGTAAAACCTAATTCAATCATGAAACAGAGGATTGAAAAACCAAAGTCACTTAAAGAACATAGTATTTAAAATCCTATGTTACATATAGGCCGTAGTTTTGGGAAACCTAATTGACTTATATACCATTATTTTTAAAACCTTAGTCACTTATGAACCATAGATTTTTGAAACATAAGTCACTTATGAACCATAGTTTTGTGAATAATGAGTCACTTATAGACCATAGGTATATAAAACTTAATTTACTAATGAATCGTAGGTTGGTGATTCATGAGACAACATGTCATGATTTTATGTTCTTATTATTGTTTCATAGTTTATATTTATACTAAATTTACATGACATATCATATCATTATCCCTGTGATTATTATCCATGAATCATGTTTTTATCTAATGATAATTCACTATTATAATATGGTATATGTTCACTTAGTTGAGATTTCATGTCTTTGTCACATGGTTTATAAATAACTATTATTATTACAGGTTATATTTAATAATATATTTATTACCTACTATTTTTTTCTCATATAATTATGATCTAAGCCTTCATGAAATGTTTATGATTTTACCATTAATAAGCATTTGAGCTCACCACATTCTTATATTTCTATTCTTAAGGTTACAAATATGATTATAACCCATGATAAAACTTGAATGGAGTCTGGTGTAGTTCGATCTTGTCGAAATATTCAAAATGTTTTTTTAATAATTTTCTTATATAAATAGTCCTAAAAGTCAATAAAACTTTATTTATTGGGATTGGGTGATTATTTTTGAGATTTAATTTCTAGTAAATAGAAATTAGGTAAAACAATTATAGGTTCAAATCACATTGTATCAAATCCAATGGTTAAGGAATGTGTTTTAACAATAAAAATGGGAGTGCAAGTCTGGGTGATATCGATAATTTCATAGGAGGTTTTAGTAATATTTTGGGATTAATTTTTCTATTTAAGGGGTTGGGAGAAGATAAATTTATTTAAAACCCTTGAGATAAGTCTAAGTATAGGAAAACATCCAGTTTTTGGTTATGAAGAGACTGTTTGGTACTAATATAAATTAAATTCACGTATGGATACTAGTAAGTGGATGTGTTCAAGTTATAGATTCACCAGTGGGTCACCACATTGAAAAATGATGGTTGAGTATAAACTCAATTATCACCATAGTGCATGATGAGTGGGCCTAGGACTGCATGTCCAAATAGATACTCCTGGGTGATATGCATTGGTTAATTCTGGTTTTGTTTATAATTTTTTTTGAATGATTAATTTCCAATATATTTTGTGGTATTTCATGAGAAAATATAAAAAATACATCATAAATAATTCTTGGTTGGACTATGAGTGATCTAGATTGGTCCAAAATAATTATAGGTTAACATGATGGTGTTATAAAGTGATACAACTTGAGAATAAATTTAACTGAGATTATTTAGGATAATTACCATATAATGTTATTATTGATCACTAAGGATTAATCCATTTGGTTTTAGAAAATTTTAAAACTAGTAAGATCTAAGTTAATGATGGTCATGATGGATGATGTTGTGATTTTTCAAATGAGAAACCAAAAGGGATAAAAAGTGATGTTGAAAATATTTTTGTTTCTCTCACCCAACTATCTCAATTTATGATTAATAAATTGTGTTATTTTTAATATATTAACACACAAAATAATATAAATATGCTGATTCATAGAACATTAGATTATGAATATGATTATGTAATGTATATTAAACATCTTAAATGTCAATATTGAGGGAATTAGTGCCTAAGGAAATGTCTCTAAGGAACAAGTAAGTGTTTCAAGTGTGGAAGTATTGGCTACCGAGATTATGCTTTTTGATTTGGGGTGAAGAAGTCGATCAATGAAACAGAGGTGAAGAGTGTTTGATTCCATAAATATCACGAGTTCGGGAATTATGAAAAGTTATTCACTAACCCAATGCCTAACAACGATAATAGATGATAATAACAACCAAACCCAATGGAACAAATAAAATTATAAATTATACCAACTAATAAAATTAGATCATGGAAATGAATTTTAAAAGATACCCACATCCTCCACTCTATATTTGTTGAAATTCAATTGGTATCCAGTTATATCCACTCTAGTATAACTAGGTAGTTTCCTAAGAGAATCAAATCACCACTAAAATACAATGTTTGATAACTTACTCGACATGAAACACCGAACCAAAATGACCTACAAAATATTTATTATTAAAACAATTATGAATAATAAAACCAATAGGGAATAAAAAATAGTGTAATTAAATAGAATATTAATACAAAATATTATTAGGAATATTAAATGTTTCAATAAAATATTTTTTGATAAAGTGGGTTTTATTTATATATTTCGAATTTTTGTTTAAAATATAAATTTATTAATTTTAGAATTTAAATTTTAAAAAATTGAATTACTTTTCTAATTACAAATATAAAATTTATCTTAGTATTAATTTTTCAATTGTTTTAGAAATAATTAATTTTCAGGTGAATATTAAAAAATATATCAATTTTATTAATACTATCACTTTTATGAAATTGTCATAATAACAAGATGACTTAAAATTAACTGAATTTTTTATATAATAATATATATTTAAAAATAAAAATAAATCATTTAAAATAACTATTTTGAATTTATAAAGCATAGGTTTACGTTTTTGTAATATTAAGTAATATTTTACTCAAAAAAACTATTTTCTCGTGTATTAAAAAAATCATCACTTATAGGAATTAAATCTAAAGAAATTGTTTTAAAAATTTAGATCAAAACATTTATATTATTTAAGATTTTAAATTATTTCTATTTATAAATATATGGTTCTAAATATTATATTTATTTTCCATGTTAATGGAGAAATGGTTCTAAAATAATTACCTTATTAATATTGTGCAATTTTTAAAAAATAAATTGAAATTATCTATTTTATATAAGGTTTATGATATGATGTTTTTACATGTATAAAAATATTTTATCACTCATTTAATCAAGAAATTAATGTTATATAATATTAACAAAAATTCAGCGTGAAAATAATTTTTTCTCAAAAATAGTTTTTCTAGTTTTTTTATGTTTTAATTTAAATGTTAATATTATATTAATTTTTAATTAAATTAAATTATATTATTATTAAATTTATTTTCATCAGAAATAAATTTTATATTATGGGTTATCTTATATTATTAATAAACTCTAAATTTCATAGCTAAAAACTTTTAAACAAGTTAAAAATGGGAAAATGTGTAAATCAAGTGGTAAAAGGATTGAGACATGTTTAAAACATGTGTGAAAATAAGTGATAGATTATTTCTCAATATTATTTTACCTAAAATATATTATTTATCACTTTTAGATCAATTTAATTGTGAATAGTATCAGTCTATTATTTTAAAATAATTACTATTAAAAAAAAGATCCATTTTCTTCACATATAAAAGGGGATCACTTCCATAACCTTATTTTGCACCCATCCCTTTTAATTTTATCTTAACATTATACCATTTTTCTATTCATATAATAATATATGAAGTATATAATCCAATATTCTCAATTATATAGATGAATTCCACTATTTCTAATGTTATTTTATAGACAAATCTTAAGTTCTCAACCAGTTTAGAGTGCATTTGAGTAATATGGAATACAAGGTAAGGGGCTCTTTATCAAAAATTTAATTTCTTGGGATATATTAATAATTTCGAACCATAATATCTTTGATATGGTGTGAAAACTATCTAATTAATTTATTTTTTAGTAATCATGAAATTCATGGGGTTTGAGGAGCAATATATTTTTATATCTTTAAAAAGATTTTGATTCAAAAGATACCAAATTTATAATGGTTATCTGTCTTTATTTACATCTCCATAAAACATCTTTGATAATGAACACAATAAATTCTTCTATATGGTGTGTTCACAAACCTATTGTTTTCAATTATAATGAATACATTTCATTCCATGATATTTGAATATCCATTTCATGGAATCCATCCTATGTTTGTTTTCTTATGTTACAATTATTTTAAGGGTTTTTGTGAACTCAATTATTTTTCACTGAGTTATGATTATTCTTCTTAAACTTAATTCATATATGTTGGGTACATTATTCTCTCTTATTTTATGATTTAATGTTTTTTCTTGGGGGGGATTTACGTCTCAACCACATATACCAATTTATAAATTTATCTTTATTCAAAATTATGATATGAGTAAGGGATTTAGTTAACTGAAATTTCCTTAACAAGAACTAATATTTTATTCCATAAAAATAATTCTTCTATGTTTGAAAAATTCATATATTTTCAATTTAATATGATATTTCACATTTCCTCTCTAGGTAAAATGATGCTTTTAATCTAAATATTCTTTATTGATGAATTTATTTCTCATAAAAGTGCATTGTTTTTACGAAAAAATATCATCTCCTATAAATAGAGTTTTTATCCATATCTATTTTTATTATTCACAAAGAACTTACTTTTTTTTGAAACACAAATATGTGTTTACTCATGTGACCATCCTATTTTCCATTACCAATTTTGAAATTAGTGTTTTAAATCGTCTTTGTATGATGGGGGTATTGAACAATGGTATTTCAAAATATTTAAATGGTTTTCCATTATTTCACATTCAAATGTTTTATCCTCAAATATATATTCCTTTATGATAACATTTATGAATTTTCAAGGATCTATTATTTAATTTTATTTTTTAAAAGTAGACATTTTCCAAAGATTTCATTTTAATTTTTTGAAAATGTCTTTTTCAAGTGACTATAACTTCATCATTTATGCTAAAGAAAAATTTACTTTCAAAAAACCCTCTTACAATTTCCCAACCATTTTCATATTTATATTTTAATGGAATATTTCATTATAAGTTAATTTTAATGAACCAACCACTACATTTTATTAAAAAATACTATTTTTTTGTAATTGGATTTTGGGTATCAACTATTTACAATCATGAAGTAAATTTTGGTGATACCATTTGGAAATGTTATAAAAAACCCAATTTTTTCCATGGGTTCTTTATGATGTGATGGATGATTGTTTTAATGTAAAACACATATGTATGAATGATTGATGGGTGGGGCTCTATATCTCCCACTAAATCATTAGTTGTAGTTATGAATCTCTTGATATATTTATGGATCATAGGTTTAAGAAACTTTGGTCACTTAAGAGACATAATATTTTTAAAACTAAGTCTCTTATAGACCGTAGGTTTTTGAGAGATGAGTTTTTTATGGACTATAGGTTTTTTAAACCTAAGTCACCTATGGAATTTTTTTTTAAAATATGCAACTTACGTAACATATCTTTTTAAAACCAAAGTTACTTATGTACTATATTTTCAAAAAACCTAATTCACTTATGGACTATAGGTTTGAAAAATCTAACATACTTATGGACCTTATGTTTGAAAAACCAATGTTCTTTATAGACTGTAGTTTTGTGAGGCCTTAGTCACTTATGGATAATAGATTTGAAAAACCTAAGTAACTGATGGATCATGAGTTTAATAAAACTGATTCACTTTGTACCATATGTTTATGAAGACTATGTAACTTATATACTATATGTTTATGAAACCTAGGTCACCTATGGATCATAACTTTTTGAAACCTAAGTCACCTATAGGAAATAAGTTTATGAAACCTAAGTCACTAATGTTCTGTAGTTTTTTATTCCTAATCCACCATTTAATTACTCAATGTTCGTATTATTGTGCTCAAATTTATTATTACATGACATATATATGAAATTCTATATATTTATACCTATGGTTCTTATCCATGGGTAATGTTTATTTTCTAATGTTTCGACACCCGTATTCCATGGTATATATTTTTCATTGGTGATTTCATGTCCTACTAATATGAACTATGGATAAATCTTATTTTTCTATGTTCTATTTAAAAATATATTTCCCCCATTATAATTTTTTCTCATATGCTTATGATATAACACTTGATGACATATTAATGAGTTTTTACCTTACTGAGAATTTTGTCTCACCCCTTTAGTATTTTAACAGTCCCTAGGTACAAAATTTGAGTATAACCAATAATAAATCCATAAGGGAGTCTTGTGAGGTTTGATTATGGAGAAATCTTCACAACTTTTGTAAAATAAGTTGCCTATAAAAATAGTCATCAAAGACACTAAACCTTTAGTTCATTTTATTTTGTACTTATGTGTGATATGTAATGTTTATATTAAGAAAATTTTGTAAAATAATTATAATTTCATATCATTTTGTATCAAAAAAAATCTTTAAAGAAATTATTTTAGCATCAGACCCTAGAGTATGAATCTAAAGCACTATAATTACATTACCCAATTCTATTCTTACCAAATCCTTTATAATTAGATAAATTTATATCCTCATAATGGATAATATTTTATGATCATTTCTACTAAATACATATTCTACATAGTTTTATTTCACATGTTGATAATGTATAGCACAATCATAATCATTCGGTAGTTTCAACCATCTTATTTACCTCATATTAAGACATTTTTATGTAAAGATGTATTTCAAACTCTTGGGTTAATTGTATATGTAATATCTCTCTCTATAGAGATAATATAAATATATATTAAATTTAATGATCCCTATTTCCAACTCTAAATCATGATTTGAATAATTAATATCATGTGGTTTCAACTATAATTATATACGGGGCACCACTATATCATTTTTTGTTATAGAATATCCAAGTCCCCTCCTCGATGCATCATTATAAATAAAAAACCCTTCTTTATCAGATATACGAGTCAATACATGTATATTTTCCAATCACCTCTTCAATTCTTCAAATATATATTCACACACAATTCTCCATGTTAATTTAACCCTTTATGCATCAACATGGTTAAAAAATTAGCTCTTCAAATGAAGTTTTCAATAAACTTATAATATTTGCCTAGTTCGCCAAGGAAATATCATATTTCATTTATGTTGTTGGGTATTGGAAATTTCTTGACAAAATTTGTTTTATAAGGGTTGGTAGATATACCCCACATGGAAACAATATGGTTAATAAAAGAAACCTATTGGATCCAAAATTTACATTTAGTAAATTTCCCACATATTTTTTCCTTAAAACCATAAAAATGGTTTCAAATTGAGTTTAATGCTCCTCATAAATTATATAGTATATAATAATATCATCAATAAATTCCCCAATCAACTTATCAAAATATTCCTTGTATAATATATTCCTCAAATCCATAAAAATAGAGGGTATATTTTTAACCCAAAATGTATTATTGATAAATAATAATGACTATAACCCATACTAAAGGTCATTTATAGATATATATACCCCCATTAATATTAAATTGTGATAACCAGAATAAAGTTAAATCTTTGATAATTATTTAGGGACTTGAAGATAATAAAATAGGTTATCACTATGTGGAAATATATACATTTATTTGTATTAATTCTTTTAATTCCTCTATAATCAATGCATAATCTCATTGAACCATCCTTCTTCTTCACAAATAAAATATGTGCTCCCTATATAGAGAAAATTAGGTAAATAGTAACACCCCAAGATTCTATGGTACGCTTCTCTTTGAATAATGTGATAGCGTGTGTTGTACGCAACATCGAGTTCAAACACACCACAACCAATCAAACTAGCCATTATGAATAGTAATAACTACTTTTTAAAATTTTATAAATTTTATATCTCAATATGGACTTCATTTTTGGATTTGGAATATTGAATTTAGCCTAGGGTAAAATTTTGGAACTTTTTGGATAACATTTATATTTTGATGAATAGTGAAAATTACTAAATTTTAATTAAAAACAATTTTGTTAATCAAAATAATTGATATTGATAAATTATAAATTTGAGTGGTTTTAAAGTTTATTTAGAATATATTTTTACCATTTAATACAATTATGGTCATTGGACATAATTTCACAAATAAACCGGACATAAACAAGTATTAATATTTTGATAGTTATTCTATCTTAAAAACACACTTTTTGTTTTGACAGTGGGAATTAATTTTAAATTAATTTCTGCCAATTCTGTGTTTTGTATTTGGAAAAATGGATTCCATATTTAAAAGCAGGATGTTAAAATTGTGTAAATATGTAAATTTTATTTTTAGACATTTTGAATAATTATTTCGGTAAATATTTTATTTACCATGGTTAAAGGGTAAATCTTGTAAATAAGGGTTAAAAAACAATATTATAATAATAAAAATTTACCCTAAAACGTGTACTAACCTTATTGGTTGATACATGTCCAACCGTCTTCATCTTTGGGTCGATTTTTGGACCCCATGGAGCTACTTGTAAGTGATAATGACACTTTATATTAATTAAGTTAAAATAAATACAAAAATGACATAAGCATATATCTTTTAGAAAAACATTTTTTACATAGGGATATATATGTTGGATTTTCGATTATAAATATTAATTAGAAATATAAAAATAGTTCCTACATAATTATATTTTATTTATAATTTTTAGACATTATATAATTTAATTTATTTATGACACAATGATGATACAGTAATTACCTAATTAATGAAGAATTAGAATAATTGATATTATAAATACCCAAATAAATGTAATTTGAGACTTTTTATAAATACGAATAATTTTTTAGGATAATAAGACATGTTAGGATTTATTTAATTAAGTTTTTTCGAAGTAATAATTCTGTAATGATTTTTACAAAAATAACTTATTGAATAGTGTCAAAATTGACATAAAATAGTTTTAAAACAAATATTATATTATTAATTGATATTAAATTCCTAAAAATATAAGGTTCAGCAAAGAGATAAATATGATGATAGGTGTATCATTAATGGACCACTTAGGGGTTTATTGGAGGTATATAGTAAGTTTATTAACTATATAATATAAAAATACAAAGTGACATGGTAAGTGTCAAACTAATTAACTAAGAGTTAAAACTAAAATATAAGGTTAAAATAATTACCCAAACCTGTCTAAATTATATTTTTTGATTGGTTTTCGACTCATCCCCACATTAAACTTTAAACAATCCAATTTGGAGCCATTATAAACCGAATATTATATTATTATAAAATAATATTTCTAGCTTTTCCAAAGGTGCCCCTCATCCCTCTTATAAGAGGGAACTCCCCCTTCTCATTAATTCACACCTTCAAAGCCTTTTGGTTCAGCAAACATCTGCCCAAATACTCTCTCAAATTCCCTAACTTAATCCTGGAGGCCTTCATTTAGTCATAAATCCAACCTAATTATCCCTTTTGATCAAATCAAAAAGAAGAACCTGAAGGAGAGGTAATAATTTCACCACCCTTTTTCAAGTTCCTTTCTTCTTCCACTTATTCTTTATTTTTTATTACCATTCTAAAATAATAACTCCAATATATTATATATACTGTGATGTTATTATAAATATGGTACAACCATATTCAGTATTCTATCCACCCTTTGAATAACATGTCACCATACTTGCGTATGTACGGCTTACCGTCTCCATATCGTGGCTCAATTGTTATTCAATACATTATTATTTGGATGGGTATAATAGTGATGTATAATTCATGTAAATAATAAATATAACATGATAATGATTTTTTATATATGATATACTATCCAATTATATATTATTTTAATATCAAATGAATGATATTGTTGCTCGTGCATACGTACGGCCTACCGTCTCCACGAACGCGATGAGATTCATTCTCCATTGTATCCATTCAAGTATAATTCTCATTTTACGATTAATAATAGTATCTAAGGACTTGATATCATTATGGTTATGATTAAGATACAACTTATCCATGAAAAACACGGCTTACGTAACAAAACATATAAAAGAAAACGAGTAAGTTAACACCCGAAACAACGATAATACTGAGATATTTTTAACAAATCAATGTTAAAAGATCATATCTGATATCATATTAATATATATGATTCTTATATAATTTAATAACAATTATTTCACCATTATACGGGAGGTTAACCTACCCCCATCCCAGGAAAAGTACAAGGTAAGGGTTTATTTCGCAATCTCTTCATTATCCGAGATTGTTTATACGTAATAATCTACTGGGATTTCTTTATCATCCACATCCATGTTTCTTAAAAATGTATTTCCAAACATTTTTACTATTTACAATAATATGGGTTAAATTCATTTATACCCTCGGTTGACTTTTTATAAGAGGTTTATAAAGGAATCTTTCTGTCGTTTTCCAAACAAGGTGCTTTTAAACCTTTTCGACAGAATTAAGGTAAGAATGTTTTTTAACTTATAGGGTGGGTATGGCTATTTTCCGTCATTATAAAATTGTCGAATCTTCCCTTACAAGTTTATAAGAATATTTTCAATGATTTTTTTTTAATTTTATAAATATATTACTTGTAAATGATTTCAAAATAGAAAGATATATTTATCTAAAAAGAGTTTTGATTTCATCTATGTCAACATCCTTTGATGGATTTTACGCTTATTTGAAGTTGATTTATTATGATACAAAACTTCTATATTGTATTGAAGGTTTTGTGATATGTTTGACTGTGGATGTGTTATTTTTATACCATTCATTGTTTATGGATGAAGTATTTACATTTCTTATGCTAGTTTTAATACGCATGTTTGTGTTATGTTTAAACCTTTTCATATGGGAATGCATTGGACTTAATATGTGACAGGTGGAGCCACTATTGCTTCTCGATGAATCAGTAGGTCTAACGAGAGAAACTAGTGTCTTGGCACAAGGCCTTGACAAAATCTTTTTTTTAGTCTTAGCACGAGGCCCTGGATATGTGGTTATGATAGTCTGGCATTATGCATTCTATCATTATGAATGTGGTTATTGATATTTCATGTGATTATTCTATTAGTAGAATATGCATGTGAATAAGTAAATGGAAATTATTTCATTTTATTTTTGCCATGATATGTTGAAGATCAAGTTTAAAAGGATTTTTTTTATTATACATTGCCTTAAATGTTTATTCCTATTTATGAAAGTATCCGCTATATTGTTATCCTTACTGGGCATTTGAGCTCACCCCTTTCTATGTTTTATTTTTCCCAGGATGTGAAGAGGTAATTTATGAATGATCTGCAGGGATAGTATGAGGGGATAAGAGTGTGGACTATGGAGACTATATTGTTGTAGTTTTCATTTTATGATGTAATGTAAAACTTTATGAATATATCTAGTGTTTCCAAGGCTACTAAACTAATAGGTCTTTCGAGATTTGATCTTTCTTGTGATCAGGAAAATGTTATGTAATAATGCACCGACTCTAGGTAACTAGGGTTAGGGAGTTACAGTTGGTATCATAGGACGTTTAGTACAAACCTTGGAAGCTAGATTTAGATAAGATCTGATTTGAGCACATAGACATAAGATGGACTTTGAGGATTAGTATAGAAGAACTTTCGATATTTTGGTATTGTAGAGATTTTGTGAGTTTTCCGAGAAATACATCCCTGTCTAGATATGAGCAGGTAGAGGCAGCTCTGGCATAGATGTACCTAGGGGTAAAACCCGAAAACGCTGCTTTGAGCTAGACTCGAACGGGAACTGGTGCACGACAACGGGCCTTGCTACACTCTTGGTTACGACACCCCCGGGGTATATGCTTAAGATAACTCTCATTTTCTTTACAAATCATTATAAATGGTTCATGAGTATATACTTCCTCAAAGAACACATTTTTATGATTATGGATTATATCCATAAATAGTTCAATTTATGTTAAGTGTTTTATAGGTATGGAATTATGTATCTTGATTCATAAACTGATCTAGTTTATGCCATTGTTTAGAAATGGTGCCTAGTGGAAGAAATGGAAACGGTATAAATGCACGCACTCCATGTAGGGATTACCCCCCTTCTCAATATAATTATAGTGGAGCTAGTGATACAACTGGTGCCGATCAGCTAATCACCATACTGGGACAACTCACTCAAGTTATGAATAATAACATTACCCGTATGAAGCACCCTGATCCGCAGTGTGGAGGATCAATGTTAGATCACTACATGAGGAAAAAACCACCAATGTTCAATGGGAGTACAAATCCCTTAGTAGCTGAGCAATGGATAAATTCCTTAGAGAAAATATTTCAGGCTTTGGGGAGTAGTGAAAGGGAAAAAGTTGTCATGGTAGTTTATCACCTCATTGGAGATGCTGATTAATGGTGGTCATTGATTCAAAACACGAAGGATGATGATAAAGTATAAAATATGGAATTGAGGGAGTTCAAATATCTATTTTTAGAAAAATACTTTCCTCGTGACAATCGAGCAGATATGGAAAGACAATTTCTGAGTCTGAGACAAAAGGAAGATGAGAATGTCGCAAAGTATAAGGATAACATTACAAGGTTAGCAAGGTATGATGAAGATTATATATGTAACCAAATAAGTAAGATAGATCATTTCTTTGATGGGTTAAAGCCCTTTCTCCGTCCAGCATTAGTCTCACAATCCTTCTCGTCATACGAATACATTGTCTCATGTGCTATCAAGTCTCACAATCCTTCTCATCGTATGAAGACATTGTCTCATGTGATATCAAGACAAAAAAGGAATTCTCTAATTCATATCAGTTTAATGTAAAGCAAGAGAAGAAGAGATCTACTGATCAATCTGGGAATGCAAATAAAGGGAATAAGGGAAATGTTTAATATCCATCCTACAGTAAATGTAGGAAGAAACACCCCGGTACTTGCTTAAAAGGAATGGGAGTCATTTACAAGTGTGGTGAAAAAGGCCACCATGCTCGTGATTACATGGGGAATAAGGAAGATACCGATGTCCAATGCTACAATTGCAGGGATATGGGACATTATGCAAATGAATTTCCTAAGCATCAGGGGAACTTACCTCAGAAAAGGCCAAGGGATCAAGGCCATGCTTATACTATCACTACTACTGAGGTAGAAGCTCTGAAAGACATGGTGGCAGGTAATTTAATGGTTTCCTCAAGTTTAGAAAATGCATTATTTGATTCTGGATCATCACATTGTTTCATATCTTCCAAGTTTTCTAAGAAAATTAGATATTTACAATTTTATTTAACAAGGGATTTGTCAGTTAAAACTCATAAGGGAAGTATCACTGCAATAATGTTTTTTGAATCAGTCCCCATTAGAGAACAGAAATGTTCTTTATCCGCTGATCTCATCATCATACCTTTTATTGAGTTTGATATAATCCTCGGTATGGATTGGATTTCAGACAATGATGTGAAGATTTATTGTAAGAAGAAAGAGGTTACTATTTTTGATGATGACGATAAGGAACACCTAATCTTTAGAGCAGAATCTTCACCACCTAATTCTTATCTAGATCGACCCCCAGTAGCTCAACTAAATTCAATTATTGGGGATGAAGAGGTTGAAATTACAGTGGGTGAGGAAAGTAATGTTCAAATAGAGGATGTACCTATTGTGAAAGAATATGTAGATGTTTTTCCGGAAGATTTACCTGGACATCCTATAGAATGAGAAGTTGAGTTTTCCATTGATTTAATTCCTAGATCAAGGCCTATATCGAATACCGCTTATAGAATGGCCACTGTCGAATTTTTTGATCTAAAGAAACAACTAGAGGAATTGAGTAATAAGGGATTTATTCACCCTAGTGTTTCTCCATGGGGAGCCCCTGTTCTTTTTGTTAAAAAGAAAGATGGATCTATGAGGTTATGTATCGACTACAGGGAGATCAATGCTATAACAATAAAGAACAAGTACCCCTACCTCGCATTGATGATTTATTTGACCAACTGCATGGAGCTCAATACCTTTCAAAGATTGAACTTCGATATGGATACCATCAGATGTGTGTGAAGAAGGAAGACATTCCGAAGATAGCATTTCGAACAAGGTATGGGCATTATGATTTTATAGTAATGCCTTTTGGATTGACTAATGCACCCTCTGTTTTCATGGATCTAATGAATAGAGTTTTCAAGGAATATCTCAATGAATTTGTGGTGGTATTTATTGATGATATCTTGGTATACTCCAGAAGTTACGAAGATCATGAAAATTACTTGTGCATTATCCTGAAGACTCTTAGAAGACATGAATTATATGGGAAGTTTAGCAAGTGTGAATTCTAGATTCAGGAGATTTCTTTTCTTGGCCATATTGTCTCTAAATATGGAATCTCTATTGATCCATCTAAGGCCAAGGAAATACAAGAATGGATATCACCTATGAGTATTACTGAGGTACGTAGTTTTATTGGTTTGGCAGGTTATTATCGACGTTTCATTTAGTATTATGCCCGGTTGGATTACCCATTATCAAAGCTCACACGTAAAGGGGTTAAATTTGTTTGGACAAAAGAGTGTGAATAATTTTTCGAAGAATAGAAGAGAAGATTATTAAATTCTCCTATATTGACTCTACCATCGGGGAATGATGGGTTCGTTATTTATAGTGATGCATCGAAGAAAGGACTTGGTTGTGTCCTTATGCAGAATGATATGGTTTTTTCCTATGTATCACGACAGTTGAAAATTGATGAAAAAAACTATCCTACTCATGATCTTGAGTTAGAATCAGTGATCTTTTCTTTGAAGATATGGAGGCACTACCTATATGGTGAAAAATGGGAGATTTATACTGATCAAAAGAGTTTGGATTATATTTTCTCACAAAAAGAACTCAACATGAGGAAAAGGAGATGGCTTGAATTACTCAAGGATTATGATTGTACGATACACTACCACCCGGGGAAAGCAAACAAGGTGGCAGATGCTTTGAGCAGAAAAGATCATGGAGTTTTGGAAAATATGATAATTGAAAAGGATCCAATTTTCATGGATCTAGTGAAGATGGACATGGGAATAACCAGGGAAGGTGAAACATCAAAGATTTTTCAAATTTTTTCCAAACCATCTTTACTATAAAGGATTAAGAGTTCTCATACCGATGATGAAGAAATTCAGAAGAAGATAAAAGTTGTGAATGATGGGAGATTGAGAGACTTTGTGTATGAAGATGGAATTTTGATATTCGGGGAGAGACTTTGTGTTCCGGATATACCTGATCTAAAAAGGGAATTTTTGGATGATGCTTATAGTTCCAATTTCTCTATACACCATGGGAGCACCAAAATGTATAGAGACTTGAGGGAAAATTTTTGGTGGGAAACATGAAGAGGGAGATTTCTGATTTTGTGTCAAGATGTATGCTTTGTCAACAAGTGAAAGATGGAAGGAAATAGCCTGGAGGAGTCATGCAACCTCTTCCCATACCAGAGTGGAAATGGGACAATATTACCATGGAATTTGTCATGGGGCTACCAAGGACTCCTATAAGGAATGTTGCAACATGGGTTATTGTTGATCATCTTACCAAGTCAGCACATTTTCTTATTATAATAGAAGATCTACCACTAGAACCTCTATAAAGACTATATATTAATGAAGTGGTGAGACATCATGGAGTACCACTATCGATTGTTTCTGATCGTGATCCTCTTTTTACTTCAAGATTCTGGAAAAGTCTTCAGAAATCATTGGATACTGAACTTCATTTGAGCACTACCTACCACCCACAAACAGATGGACAATCAAAATGAACTATTCAAACCTTAGATGACATGTTGATATCCAGATCACTTGACTTTAAAGGTATGTGGGATCAATATTTACCTCTGGTAGAATTTTTCTATAACAAAAGCATCCATTCGAGTATTCAGATGGCACCATATGAAGCATTATACAGAAAGAGATGTCGCAAACCAACCTGTTGGGATGACGTTGGTGAAAGAAAACTTGTAGTCCCAGAACTGGTGGAGGAAACGATGGAAAAGGTGAAGGTAATCCAAAACCATATCAAAGCAGCTGAAAGTAGGTAGAAGAGCTATGCCGATTATCGAAGGAATGATTTGGAATTTCAAGTCAGTGATCATGTTTTCCTGAAGGTATCTCCATGGAAGGGAGTCATACATTTTGGTAAGAAAGGTAAATTGAGTCCCAAGTACATCGGACATTTCGAAATTCTAGAACAAATTGGGGCTATATCTTACCGTTTGGCAATGCCGCCAACTCTCTCCAAAGTTCAGGATGTGTTCCACGTATCACTATTGAGGAAATACATGCCTGACTCAACACATGTACTCACCTATGAGGGATTAGAACTGGAACCCGATTTGTCTTATTGCAAAGAGCCCTTCAAGATTCTTGATACGAGAGAACAAGTACTGAGAAACTGGACGACTCATCTGGTAAAAGTTTTGTGGAGAAACCATAAGATGGAAGAGGCAACGTGGGAACCCGAGGAACTTATGATGAAGAACCACCCGAGTCTTTTCATGCGGTAGTATTCTATAAATTTCGAGGGCGAAAGTATTTGAAGGAGGATAATGTAACACCCCAAGCTTCTACGGTATGTTTCTCTTTGAATAATGTGATAACGTGTGTTTTACGCAACATCGAGTTCTAACACACCACAAACACTCAAACTAGCTGTTATGAATAATAAAACCTACTTTTTGAAATTTTATAAATTTTATCTCTCAAAATGGACTTTATTTTTGGATTCAAAATATCGAATTTAGCCAATGGTGAAATTTTGGAACTTTTCGGATAACATTTATATTTTGATGAATAGTGAAAATTACAAAATTTTAATTAAAAACAATTTTTTTAATCGAAATAATTTATGTTGATTAATTTTGAATTTGAGTGGTTTTAAAATATATTTAGAATATATATTTACTATTTAATACAATTTTGTTCATTGGATATAATTTCACAAATAAACCGGACATATACAAGTATCAATCTTTTGATAGTTATTATATCTTAAAAACACGCTTTCTGTTTTGACAGCGGGAATTATTTTTAAATTAATTTCTACCACTTCTGTGTTTTGAATTTGTAAAAATGGATTCCATATTTAGAATCAGGATTTTTAAATTGTGTAAATAGGTAACTTTTATTTTTAGATATTTTGAATAATTACTTCGGTAAATATTTTATTTACCTTGGTTAAAGGGTAAATCCGGTAAATAAGGGTTACAAAAATAATATTATAATAATAACAAATTACCCTAAAACGTGTCCTAACCTTATTGGTTGATAAATTTCCAACCACGGGCATCTTTGGGTCGATTTGTGGACCCCATGGAGCCACTTGTAAGTGATAATGACACTTTATATTAATTAAGTTAAAATAAAAACAAAAATGACATAAGCATATATCTTTTAGAAAAACATTTTTTACATAGGGTTATATATTTTTGATTTTCGATTATAAATATTCATTAGAAAACTAAAAAATATTTCCTACATAATTATTTTTTATTTATAATTTTTAGACATTATATAATTTAATTTATTTATGACACAATGGTGATGTAGTAATTACCTAATTAATGAAAAATTAGAATAATTGATATTATAAATACCCAAATAAATGTAATTTGAGACTTTTTATAAATAACAATAATTTTCTAGGATAATATGACATGTTAGTATTGATTTAATTAACTTTTTTCGAAGTAATAATTCTGTAATGATTTTTACAAAAATCAATTATAGAATTGTGTCAAAATTGACATAAAATAGTTTTTAAAACAAATATTCTCTTATTAATTGATATTAAATTATTAAAAATATAATGTTCAGCTAAGAGACTTATATCATGATATTTGTATCATTAATGGACCACCTGGGAGTCGCTTTGAGGTATATAGTATGTTTATTAACTATATAATATAAAAATACAAAGTGACATGGTAAGTGTCAAACTAATTAACTAAGAGTTAAAACTAAAAGATAAGGTTAAAATAATGACCCAAACCTATCTAAATTATATTGGTTGAGTTCTTTTTGACCCATCCCCACCTTAAACATTAAATAATCCACTTTGTAGCCATTAGAAACTGAATTTTAATTTATTATAAAATAATATTTCTAGCTTTTCCAAAGGTGCCCTTCATCCCTCTTATAAAAGGGCACTCCCCATTCTCATTAATTCGAACCTTCAAAGCCTTATGGTCCGGCCATCCTCTACACAAATACTCTCTAAAATTCCCTCAATTAATCTTATAGGCATTCCTTTAGTCAGAAATCCAACCTAAGGATCCCTTTTGATCAAATCAAAAGGAAGAACCCGAAGAAGAGGTAATAATTTCACCACCCTTTTTCAAGTTCCTTTCTTTTTCCAATTCTTCTTTCTTTGTTATTACCATTCTAAAATCATAACTCCAGTATCTTATATATACTGTGATGTTATTATAAATATTTTACAACCATATTCAGTATTCTATCCACCATTTGAAAAACATGTCACCATACGTGCGTACGTACGGCTTACCGTCTCTACGTCGTGGTGTAATTGTTATTCAATAAATTATTATTTGTATGGGTATAATAATGATGTATAATTCATGTAAATAATAAATATAACATGATAATGATTCTGTATATATGATATAACATCCAATTATATATTATTTTAATATCAAAGTAATGATATTGTCGCTCGTGCGTACGTACGTACTACCCTCTCCACGAACGCGAATAGATTCATTCTCCATCGTGTCCATTCAAGTATAATTCTCATTTGATGATTAATAATAGTATCTAAGGACTTGATATCATTCTAGATATGATTAATATTCAACCTATCCATGACAAACATGGCTTACATAACAAAACTGATAAAAGAAAATGAGTAAGTTAACACCCGAAACAACGATAAAACTAAGATATTTTTAACAAATCAATGTTAAAAGATCATATATGATATCATATTAATATATATGATTCTTGTATAATTTAATAACAATTATTTTACCATTATACTGGAGGTTAACCTACCCCCAACCAAGGAAAAGTACAAGGTAAGGGTTTATTTCGTAATATCTTCATTATCCGAGGTTGTTTATACGTAATAATCTACTGCGATTTCTTTATCATCCACATCCATGTTTCTTAAAAATGTATTTCAAAACATTTTTACTATTTACAATAAAATGTTTTAAAGTCATTTATACCCTTGGTTGACCTTTTATAAGAGGTTTATAAAGGAATCTTCCGTCGTTTTCCAAACAAGGTTCTTTTTAACCTTTTTGATAGAATTAAGGTAAGAATGTTTTTTTAACTTATACAGTGGGTACAGATTTTTTCTACCATTATATTATCATCGAAGCTTCCCTTACAAGTTTATAAGAATATTTTCAAAGAAAATGTTTTATTTTATAAATATATGACTCTTAAATGATTTCAAAATAGAATGAGATATTTCTCTAAAAAGAGTTTTGATTTCATCTATGTCAACATCCTTTGATGGATTTTACGTTTTTTTAAAGTTGATTTATTATGATACAAAACTTCTATATTGTATTGAAGGTTTTGTGATATTTTTTTACTGTGGATGTGTTATTTTTATACCATTCATGGTTTATGGATGAATTATTTACATTTCGTATGCTAGTTTTAATATGAATGTTTGTGTTATGTTTAAACCTTTTCATATGTGAATGCATTGGACTTAATATGTGACGTGTAGAGCCGCTATAGATCCTCGATGCATCGGTAGGTCTCATGAGACAAACTAGTGTCTTGGAACAAGTCCTTGACAAAATTTTCTTTGTAGTCTTGGCACAAGCCCTTGGCTTTGTGGTTATTATAGTATGACATTATGAATTCCATCATTATGAAAGTGGTTATTGATATTGCATGTGAGTATTCGATTAGTAGAATATCCATGTGAATAAGTAAATGGAAATTATTTCATTTTATTTTTTCCATGCTATGTTGAAGTTAAAGTTTAAAAGGCTTTTATTTTAGTTATACATTGCCTTAAATGTTTATTCCTATTTATGAATGTTTTTGCTATATTTTTATCCTTACTAGGAATTTGAGCTCACCCCTTTCTATGTTTTATTTTTCCTAGGATGTGAAGAAGTAATTTATGAATGACCTACAGGGACAGTATGAGGGGATAAGAGTGTGGACTATGGAGACTATATTGTTTTAGTTTTCATTTTATTATGTAATTTAAAACTTTATGAATATATCTAGTGTTTCAAAGTCTAATAAACTAATCGGTCTTTCGAGATTTGATCTTTCTTGTGATCATGCCAATGTTATGTAATAATGCACCGACTCTGGGTAACTAGGGTCGAGGCGTTACTTAAATGAAACCCTTAAAACATAAGTACTCCAAATTCTTATTTAAATCAACTAAATATATTGGATCCATTATATATAGTGGATTTGATAGGGTTTTTCATCAGGGATAAAACCCACAATGAATTAAAATTATTGATTGTAGGAAAATTTATGCTCTACATTAGAAAGTACAACAATATATTCTCGAAAAATGGGTATATTTTATATTTCAAAATCTTTTGTACTCTTCATATATTTAATTTAATATATTTTTGATAATTGTTTCATTAATATGAACTATTGGGGTGGTTATTTATAAGATATAGGGAAGGAAATCTCCCCTAAATAAAATTAATTTCATAATATCCTCACCAATTCTAACTTCGTTTTTTATATATTAAATTTTTTTATTTTTAATCTAACAGCCAAACCATCCCCGAGATTACATTAAAATATACCATAATTATGAAGCTTAGAGTTTAAACTAAAAAACACCCCTGATGTATAATTTCATCTTTTTGGTATATACATTTTTTTCCATTCAAACTACCACTTACTTTTCTAACTAATAATTAATTATTTAATGGATTAAGGGTTGATTCAATATTCATTAAAATCATAGAATATATAGAAAAATTTGTACATATAGAATAAAATAATGTATTAACTAACTTTAAGTGTATAATAAAATTACCCACTATCATATCATTTCGATCTTCAAATTCAATTGTTATTACTAAAAACTCTCATCCTTTATCCATAAGACACTTCCAAGGAAGATTCATTTTTTTCTTGGGGAATTGATTAGAGTAATAAATCATCTTCTTAAATTTTAGTCCTTATAAATTGAATTTTTTCCCTATTTAGATTATATTAATGAGTTTTATTACATTTATCTCTACATTTAAATCACATACCCAATCCCCTTAAGTAAATCCATGGGTGTTTCTTCCAACATTTATCACATATAGGGAATTAAACTCTTATCATATTTGACTTTCTGGTAGTTATTTATATATAGTGATCATTAATAATATTATTCTCATTGTTTTCTTTTTTAAATAAAGATTTAGAAAAATTCTTGTCAATATTGATATCATATATCACAATCACTTCATATGTTGAAAAATAGTGAGATACTAAAAACCATTTAATGCTTTATTTCAATCCATAAATGAAGCGGTAAATATTTTATTTCAGGATATTTAGGTAAGCTACATAATAACTTATTAACCTTATAAAATTATCCTCATAGTCATCCACAATCTATTATTAGTTTTCTCATAAATTTTATAACTGCCTTTCTATCTCATCGAATTGATCATGAGGAAAATATTTTTACAAATCACCTTAAATTAATTACCCTCATTGTTTTTTAGCTTATATTAATTCTTAGTATTTTTAATATGGAACCACCATAGGTCTATATCTTCAGTTAAATTTGTTAATTCAAAATTTATTTTATGAATTTTCTATTACTTTTGTTTTGTAAATATGAACCTCTTTATTAAATACTTGATTACTAACTTTTTATCTCTAAAGTGTTTTTTGAATGTTTTTTTGTATAAAACATATATGTTTTTCTATACTTAGAAATAGTTCTAAAGTATTCAATAATTTACACTAACTTTATTCACTGTGATTATCTAAATTAGTACGGAACCGATCAAAATTGGATTCACCTTCTTAGACCAGATATAAGACATTTTATTTCATCTTTTTTACTAAAAGAACTATTATAATTGGACTAATATAATAACTGATAAACATCAGATCAAAATTACATTAATATCCTCATAATGACATAAGTAAAAAAATCTATCAAATTTACTAAAATTTAAATTCTGAATATGGAAATTGTTTTATCATAGTGGAATATAATTTACACTATAATGGTGTGAATAAAAACGAATGCCGACATTATTTTATGATTTAACCATTAAAGATCTAGATTTCCAAGTCCTTATAACAAAATATAAGAAAATATTAACGTTAAAGGATCAAAATGATAGTTGGAAGCTCACTTAGAAATACTCGACCATTCAAAGAGTATGTATAAGAAGATTTTGTGTTCTGTGTGACTCATTTGAGAATTTATGCTTTATTAGAGCTATAAATATTAAAAGATTGAACATGTTGTTGATAGTCATTGAAATAATTTAGATTATTTTGTTTTGTAATTGTTATGTCCAAATGTGTGAATACAATCGAGGGATTATGGGGATAAAAAGACAAAATTCAATCTTTTGATTAATGGATTTTAGATATAAAAAGACAAAGTTATAATCCATCAGATCAAGGGATACCGAGGCTAGGTTGATAGAGAATCCAATATTTATATTGAGGGATTTCCTTTATGTGGAGAGACATACATTTTTTACGTATAAAATAAGAGATACAATTATCCATGGTTTATGGCTACATTACTCTTAATGTTAAAAGATATGAATTCATTTTTTAAAAATTTTAAGTCCTTCCTATATTGTTTTTATTATATTACTTATTTCTTATAAGTCATTATATTTTCATTGTGAAAATATGTAATAGTTTTATCACAAGATATCTTATTATGAAAAATACTATATGTATTACTTATTTATATTTGATGTGAATCCAAGATAGATTCATTAAATTATATCTATATTAAATACAATTTCTTTACTCTATATTGATTGAATATATTATGATTACACTTTTCAGACTCTAAAATTATAATAATCAAGATGATTATGACACTTTGATATAGTAAAACTAAATCCAATAACAAATCCTATATTTCATATAAAAAGTTATTTTGAATTGTTTAGTTTAAATCCTTTTAAAATAATATTTTTTTAAAATTTACAACCCCATATTGTAATAATACCATCTAGAATACATTCTTTTGATCCGTATCATTATACTATATATATACTTATACAAAAAATGATACCTTAATAAATCTTTTAATTCATTGTGTACTCCAATTACATAAAGATCTTATCCAAATACTTTATCCATCTACATACCACCATTAGACTAGTGGACCCATTGAACAATAAAGTCAATTTCCTCATAGAAAATCAAAATTGGTTGATCATTTTTTAGGGGAAAATAGTGTCTCTATGTGGGAATGGTTATTTTTCATAACCTATGTAGATTTCCTTAGAATAATAAGGATTTTTTCATCACCAACTATAACTCTATTATCCTGATTATCTAAAAAATACCCACATTGTCCATGATTATTATATTGGTTTTCATTTCATTTAGATAGTGCCATTATATAGTAATCGTCTTAACTTCATTAGTTGTATTATAAGATTCTAATATAAAAAATAACTTATATATCATGTTTTCCTAGAATACAGTTTTATGCATGGGATACCTATAAAAAATCATAGATTAATCACTAGATTATTCTAATATTAAAATATATATTCTTTACATATGTTCTTATAAATATAGTTCCAAAGGTTCTTATGAAATCTTTTTGTGATACTAACTGTAACACCCTATACCCTAGTCACCCAGAGATGATAGGTTATTTATTACATTGCAATAATATTTGAAGTGATTAAATTCACAATATCAAGTTCCTCTAGTCCTTACTAGATACATAAACATTACATTAAAACATGAAATATTACATTTTTTAGTACAAATAATTATCCCTAAATGTTTTTCATAGAGATGGTCACACATAATATTCAACTTCATAACATAAATAAATAGGAAACAAAAGTAACAGATGAAGTCATATTCGTATTAAGGGGAAACATACAATTAAAGATAAAATAACATAGTAACAATATAATAAATATACGAGGAATAGATAAATAAATGATTTCGTATCAATAAGAATAACATAGTCCATTTATGAAAAATGAAATAAAAAACCACAGTGAAAAAATAGAATGATGTCATAATGATTTGAATGATGATAATTAATATTATTAGTAATCATAAACATATCATCAAGGCATTATGATAACACATTATACATAATGGCAGCGACACTCACATTGCACTATCTCAATTGTCTCTTGAGACCTAACATTATAATGATAGGTTGTATAACTCTAGGTCTCACCAATCACATAAATTTCTAATTCACTTCATCGTTTAACAAAATTTCATATGTAATACATGGGATAATTATCAGGAATGAACATCCTATAAATACTTAGTGTCATTACTCAATGAATTATTTCTTATAAAATTTCTCTAAGTGGAACGAAGGATTTTACGATCATATAAATATCCTTACCCAATTAATGAATTGATAAATATATCATTGTAAATTCACTTGAAACATATTCAGTAAAATTATGGATTAATAATTTTAAAATAATAACCCTTATCATGTGAAGAATACATAATTGTAATTATCCAGGACTTAATAAATATTTAGATGATCATCGTGTTTACGCAATAGAATATATGTATTTTCAATGGTAGGAGAAAAATTAAATTATGTATAAATTCCCTATATATATGGAGTATTTAATCACACAAATTAGATATGCATTTGGGATATAAAATTTCATTGAGGAAACAGTTTCAGGTTAGTATGAATTGTTGGAAAATTTGTGATGTTATGGTAAAATAGAGTTTAATACACTTAAGATCCAATAGAGTCTCTAAAATTAATATCTCCCACATTATTCCTTATGAAAATTACAAATCATATAAATAATAAATCCATATTAAATCAAATATATTACATACATGGTAATTTTACATCACATAATAATATATATTTTTATGCCTCTTCGGAGAATTTTTGCGTTACGATGACTCATTAAATGAGAATAATGTCTGTGAAATAGAATATAAAATTTCTATGATACTATAAGGACATAAAATACAGTGATATTAAAACAATATTGGAATATAAAATTGAAAATTAAAAAGGATAATAAAATAAAAATGTAAATAGTAATTGAAAAGAGAGGGGAAAAGACACCTACCTCTCTTGAGCTTCTCATCCTAAAGTCAAACCTTGGAACCAATAAAACTATTCAAGATTGAAGTAGAATATATAATAGATACTTTTTGAGATATGTATGAAGGGGTAAATTTTAATTTCATGTGGTATAAATGATAATGGTGTTTGGTTATTTATATGTGTGGGATTGGAATTTTGTGGAATAAAGTAATGAATATTTTATTTTTTTTCCAGTTTCTTAAGAGATCCATTATCCCCCATAGTTCCTAATTACATTCCATAGTGCTCAAATATATTTTTTAGTGATAAAATTTGGAAAATATCACTACTTTGGACTGAATATTATTTATTACACATATATATTATGTCATATTTACTAAATTGAATCATATTTTGACATTTTTACAGTATTTTGACATCTTTACCAATAATTACCATATTTCAAACCTTGGATAATTTTTATTTTATGATTATAAATAGGTATTTCAATTTATTATATTAATAATTTGTTTATGTACATTTTAAATTTTATATAAAGGTGACATATTTGGTAAAAAGGTGGAATCAGAATAAATTCCATTTCATTTCTAAAAGAATTCAAACTGTAATACTGCTTAACCATTAGATACACAACCACTTTTCACAACAAAATAATTCATAAGGGAAATATGTAGAATGGAGGTACACTCATGGGTTTTTTTGGCCAATATTTATCTATTAGTTATTTACACTAACTTGAACTTCTCCCATAGATGATTCCTCTCGATCCTCTATTATTAAAGTTCTATTTTGGGATTTGCCCAGGGAGAAACCCAATGATGATATATGTAATGACCAAACATAGATCTCCCAAATAAAAACTAGGTGGAAATAATCAAATTAACTCAATCACACCTCCATATACACATAAGGACTATATATAATGGTGAGGGAATAAAATCGTCAAAGAAAGTCTATTCCCTCTAAAAAAGGCTTGAGGTTCAAGCCTGAATCTACTAAATATTTTCTAGATGAACCATATATACATTAAATATCCAAGAATTATGTAAATATAAAATACGGATAAAATAGTGTTGACAAATTCTAGAATAGAAATCAATTAATTATCTTTATGATATCTCCCAAACATAACAGTGTGGACGTAGATAAAAAAACAATCATCATCATATAAATAAGTGGCACACATGATATAACATTAAAAAAACTAAAATTAAATTGGAATCTGACCCAACTCATATAATTATCCTATAATATCCTCATACTATACAAAATACTAAACCTATATCATGTGTCTACCTCCAAGTACTATCTATGACCAACAAACCAATATAATGTTTTACACTTGTACAACAAAATCCATTCCATTTACATGGGTAGGGGTGAATACCAAAAATCAGTAAGAATCCCCATTTCCTTAACCATAATAAATGGTACTATTATCAATTTTATGTGTATTAATTGCTTATATAATGTGTTTGATCATTACCATGAAATACACCCACATGAAAAGATAACACAAAATTCGTATAAAATCTTATAAGTCAGATTATTATGTGCTATCCATGATACCATGATACTTGAATCTAACTGATTGGACTCAATACTATAAGGAAATAATACACCATTTACTAAAACCCAAAACACTCTTGATGATTAAGTGAGGGTTTACCTAATGTATCAACCCATCCCATTCACTAAAGTATGGTCATTCCCCAAGAATTTAGTTTTCTTTTTCTCTCACAAGATATGTCACACATCAAGTACTGTGAACAACAACTGTAACTTAAGGTAGGCCACACATTCCATCTCAAGATGCACCTTATCAATAAAGATTGGATCAATATTTAAATAGATCTATGACCCCATCACATCCATGTAAATCATGTGAACATCATCTCACTCATAGTGGGGTCAAACCTTAGGATCCACACTACTACATCTGGATCTATCACCAATCACAAAAACAATATCATTACAGACATGAAATAACAAAGAGAGAGAGTGTGATATCTAATAACTCCCCACTTTTGATTGGGTACTAGTTCCTTGGGACCAAATTTCACACATATCATTTTCCATATAGCCTTACATGACAAAATTCCCACACCACATTGGTCATACACTCCCAACAAAGCCTTTGATTCCAAAACTGAATACACTCAACCAACAAATGAAAATATGATCATCATAAAAAAACCCGAAATGAAATAAAATATTAGGATCAAATTATGCAGTCATGTTTCAAAAGTACGGAATTTTCCATAGGAATTTAAATAGACAAAAAACAAATCATCCAAGCCTCATGCGATTTACTTTTAAAACCAGGTCAAACCACATTTTGAAACCATCTATAAAAGGAATCACATTTCATATTACTTATGCTAGGCCCTTGGAAAAAATATCATCATGAATTATTTAGAAAACATCACTTCTATTTTCAAATACCATTCATAAATACCATTTATCATATCACCACTTTTCATTAAAAAAATCTTTTTATTCAAACTAATTAAAGAAATATTCTTAAAAATAATCATATCTCTCTATGAAACCAAACTGTCACCACCAAACATCCTGTAAAGAGGGTCACTAACACTTGTTTATCTAAGGCACCATAACTAAACCATTTATAAATTTATACAATCCTTGTTGATGATTAAGTCTATGTGTGCCCATCCTACTATATAATTGAGGTTAGAGAAGTCAGGAAATATACAAATAATAATAATAATAATAATAATAATGGAACATTAATATAAAATAAATATTTAAAAAGAGACTTAGTAAAGCCAAGGACACCTACCATAACTGATGATCCATAAATCAACCCAAGCATGTATCAACCTCCTGTGATTCCATGTGCACTTATCTCGTCAATAAAAACCATTAAATTTATAAATCAAACACTTAGAATCAAAATATAAATTTGGAATAATTGATTCCTAACTCACTAAAAAACATCACAGTGTTAAAACCTTGAGTAACGGGGTAATGTCCATACCTAACACACACCCAAACATTATCCACTATAAAATACATGAATTATAATGCAAAGTTAATGGACAATTTCAGACAAAATCATTAAAAACTCTAATTAAACCCATATATAAACATAAATCAAGAACAACGATGAATTCTGTCTTAATTATCTTCTCTTGTGATTTATTTTACAATATTCACATGAAATCCCTATCAAGAGGGATAATCCAGACTAGATGTAATGGAATAATCTCCTTGAAACCCTTCCCAGTGGACAATTATTAGAGGAATACAATAGATAAAAAATAGAATATGAATAGTATATATCTTAACAAGAATAAATGTCACAAAACACTCCTAAAACACATAAGTTAGAGAGAGACATAGGTAGTTGAGAAGATCCAAAAGGAACCTTCCCCTTCTATCAGTTGAATTAAAATGAAGGTTATACCAAAGAATGTCTAACTAATACCCATATAAAAATACTAAAGGGACCCTAAAAAACCAAAATACCCCATTGTAGCATAAAACTATGGGCTATGATAACCCCCCCTACACCACAAGGGGTGTTGTATGGAAAACATATTAGGTTAGGGCATAAGGTTACTACTCGGTCTCACATGCAGCACAGAGTAGAGGGCTAAGGTACATCCCACATTATGGGGAATCTCAAGGCCCTTCCCCCCAATAAATCTCCATGGCATAGCCCTCCTTAAGTTAGGATGTGGTACTCTCATAGAAAGACCATGTTGGCATTTCCCTTGGGTTGTCGAATAGCCATATGCTAAGGTAATGTGGGTATTACCTCTACACCCCTACATTCTAGGAATACACCATGGAACAACCCTTAGGATGTGGCATGGTGCCTTCCCAATAAATTTCACCATTTAACTTCTTATTTTATTATATAACGGTCTTTGTCTTATTACCATAAACTACAAAAGGTTCAATTTGGCCCTACTGTAATGCTCACCCAAGACCCTGATGCATTAACCGATATTCATTCCACATACAAAAATATATTATAATGAAGTTATAATTCATGTATTCTCAATCTGAATCCCAATTCACATAATTTCCCCTACACTAGGACAAAAATTCAAATTCACCTAGACTTCCACCAACCTGTAATGATGTGGGTCATTAAAAACTGTCCATCATAATGTTTATCATTCTCAAGAAGTCAGGGTAGTCATTCCAATATTATACCTTATCTACTAGATTCAAAAAATCACTGCTAACACTCCATGTTTCAAATCTAGACACCCAGCACACTTATGCTACACAAATCCAAATACCAAGCCCAGATATACCAGCTTTTCCCCCAAAAGTAGATGTTTATCCTTGGATCATATCAATCGTACCCCAAATAATGTTCCTAATTCAGTTTCCACTTCACCACCTCTATTTTTATTCCAGACCACCATTTGGTCCTACATTGATCAACTTCACCCTAAAACACTCAACCTCATCCACTTGCGCATCACTATATCACTACACCACCTGATCACGATGCCTTAACTCCTAGATGATTTGAAAAATCACCCAATTCAAACACTGATTTAAAAACCCAAACCATATTATAAATATAGGATTATATCCTCAATTTACTCATCTAATCATCATGATCTACCCATGTACATCGATACATCATCGATAAAAATCACTATCATATTCTACAATTTTCATGACCCTAACCCATAAGAGGTTTGAAATTCCATGGCAAATTTGATGCTCTCCTCTATATGAGTGTCCTTATCAACACCTCACTAATCAATAACAGCTTCCCTCTACTACTCACATCACATCTCTACCACACATAAAAAGTAGACGTGACCACCTTGCTCATACTTGAGCACCAACATGAAATATTAGTCACTAAAAAACATGTTAGTGATATAACAAACTCATCAATAATGAAACAAGGAAGATCACACCATTTATTAATCTCCAGTATTATGGTTTTACTCTTCATTAGACTCCACAAAAAATAGATGATTTTAGTTAATGGTGCTCCCTTCTATAGGAATCACCAATCCAAACACACAAATCAAACATCCCAAACCATAGACCCATCAAAACTAACACTCATATATTCAAGACAAACATAAATAACCTATTTCATGATCTATCCATAATAATATATCCCCAAAAACATAATGTAACCGTAAAATAAAAAATCAAACAACTAGGTCTCCCCCAATTAACTTCTAAAACTAAGAAAACCCAACCTGCACAACTGTCGATTTCTTTTTCCCAACATCAAACTAAATTAGCATCAAAACCACCTACCACACTAGGTAGTTCAAAAAAACATGACACATGATTCAAGTACACATATAAAACATATAGGTAATTACTGGTTATAACACCAAAACTGCAGGAAAAAATAGCTAACATAGTTACATGTTTAGTCTTTTAAAACAAGAACACATTAAAATTCACCCATTCTTTCAAAGAAGCCATTAGAATTTAAGAGTTAATTTGAAAAACCAAAATCTCAAAATCCTTGACCAATCTGGTCAATTCCCAAAATACACTCTCATTTCCAAAAGTAAATTTTTATCTAATTTCAAAAGAAAAATTAACATCTAATTTTCAGAAAAAAAATCATTAAAGTTCCAAAAAACATAAAAACACTAAAATTTTAAAAATTATAGGTTCCATGAGACATTTCAAGTAAAATAAACATATTCAAATCATTTATACACACATCATTCCATAACATGATTTTTCTTTCAAAATCTTATTCTCTTCTTGAAATAGGTGTTTTCTCATAAATCCACCATCTCAAAAATTCATTTTCCTATAGTGTCCAAACAATCATAATCATAGTCAATAATAAATCCACTTGAATCAATATTACTATAATTAGCTCTTATAATTTAATTGAGATAACATTGATTATATTATATGTTTATTCAATTAATAATGGATCATAATGGGAAAACATGTAAAAAAATACTACCCATAGATGTATCTATCATACCCTGAGAAAGACATTGTAATGTTTCATGAATGAATTACTTTTACTCTACCATTCCATACAACTCATTCCCTTTTTAATGCATCCTATATTGGGATTCTTGGTCTAATTAATCACCTTACTATCCCTAGAGTTTCTAATTATAATAATTTATTCCCCTGGAATATTGGGTTTCAATCAATGTCATATTGGACAAACATGAAATAGGTCTACCTCACAAGTCATGAAGAATTAATTCAACCTCTTACTACACTACCCTTCCAAAAGACACACATTTATATCATTTTTAATTACCCAAACTAGATAACTCGAATGAAATCTTGGTGAGGGTTATCACATGGCCTCAAGTGTGCCTACCCATATGCTACATCTTGTGGATAAATAGTGAGCTTCAGAAATAGTCATGGAGAGACTATTCCCTCTAAAATAAGACTCAAGAGTCCGGATAGAATCTACTAAAACATATCATGACCTATCAAAATTTTAAACATCCCAAAAACCTATAAACAAAATACATGGAGACAATTATCCCCCCCCCCGTTATATAGAATATAAATAAGTAAGCTATCTATAAAATGCATCCAAAACATAATAGGGTGGTAGCAGATAAATATACATTAGGCATCATATATATTAACAAAACATTTTTCAGTATATTCAAAACAAAAACTAAAATTAAGATGGCCTACAATCCATATCACATAATCATCATACTAAATCCTCTATCTCCATAAACTGTTAAACATATATCATGTCTCCAGCTCTAATTAACATATATTACTAAAGGGAAAACATTATGGTTTACCCATGTACATAAAAAATCATACTGTGTACATAGGATGGGAGTAAATACCTCATCTCGAGTAGCCAAGAGTTGGTGGATACATTATTAAATTTGTACTAAGTACAAGAAATCACATTCCAAAGGTCAGAATAGATTAATATATCTAGAAAACTAAATTAAAAAATATGTATTACATTACAAATTCAAATAGAATATGATAAAGTAACTCCATTGGAAACATCATTATTATATTAGATTATCCAACCATGTCAATCATAATATACATCTTGGAATTATGAGGAAAAACATAAGAAATGGGTGAGCTAATATGATCAAAAGGTTTATCATACAATGAAAGTTATTATAAATAAACATAAACAATATGGCATGCTGAATTACTAAAAACGCATACCCTTAAAACATAATCTTGAGAACAATATGGCATGAATGAAGTTGATCAAATAATTCCTTATAAATAGTTACATAAGAATGAAACATAACAATGGATATTATAATTGTATAATAATTAGATGTTATATTAATAACTAATCTAATAATGAGGTAATTTATAATGTGGGACATCATAAACATACTTCCAATGCATCAGTCAAGACATTATCCATAATCTAGTAAGACATCATCCAATACCCAAACTAATTTGTATCAAGAGACCCAATGATGAATCAAGGGGACATATCATGCCATATCCATCACTAAATAATCCCAATTCATTATTTATATGAAATTGGTGACACATATTCAACATATACATTCAGATTGAAAATAAAATATGAAATTACCTTCCCCAGATAATAAACATAATCATAAACTATCCAGTGTAATATGATGAATCATACCATAATAGAACATCCGTATACAAACTAATCATAAATAATTCAGTAAAACATGGTATATGGTGTCATAAGGTATCAACCTCAATTATACATAAGATCAAAAAAGGGGGTTGACCTTAATGAAAATAAAATCATTGATAACTTCTTAAGAGAAATACCACTTTACTTTGATATGAATTTTTAAAAAATATTTATAATTATAGAAGAAATTTTTTAATTGAAAATAGACTTGTTAACTTGTAAAAGATTCCTAAAGACATTAAGGAATCATGAAAGCATGAAATGATTCTCAATCCATATAGTTTTGAAAAAAAAATCCTTTTAAATTTTGAAATTAAACAACTAATGGAGTATTTTTAAATGAAAATGTGAGAATTAACCAACTGAACTAATTATTTGTATCAACTATGAATCCACATGAAATAATCGTAAATAAATCATAAGATAATAAAAATTTGTTTCACACAAAATCATAGTATGACATAATCAATGGAGTATACGTTTAAATTCGAGAATAGAAAATTGGGTTAAGAATTCCCTTACCACTTTATAACCAACCGAACCAAAAAAAACATGAAATTAATGATAATAAAATTGAAAATTTAATTCCATGATGATAAATAAATTCATTATATTATATATTAAATGGAAGTATGTAAGATAAATAAATGAAATATGGTTTGAATAAGGAATTTATCTCACAGAAGATAAAGTGAGATGAGAAACCCATACCTTATGTTTGAAAGCGTTATACACTTACATTTATTGTCCTACATAATCAAATTAATTAATTAATTAATTAAGAAACAATTCAACAAATATTTTAATTACTAAAATTTTATTAAGTTTATTTATATCCATTATGATGAGTTGTAATGTTAAATTTCATTGTTCTAGGAGCGTTCACTTCATAGTTTTGTGGTTAGTTCCCTTGAGTATAAATACGGGAGTTCTTTTCAAATGGTAATAACTTCACCTAAATTGAAATTATTTAGTATTAAAAAAATTATAGTATTTTAAATGGTATCATATATCATTCATTTATAGGATATAATGATGATATATTAGATTAAATGTTGATGAAAATATCTTAATTTATTGTGGCTATTTTTACAACAATAATGAAAAAGTTTCATTTTATTTAATTTTATGTTTATATATATTTATTATAGAACAATTATATAACATATAATATGTATATTAAAATCATATTTTACCATAAAATGGGTTTCATGACCATTCTTGAAGGTGGAAGTGGAAAATGGAAACTCATCGTCCATGAAGGCGGTGAATCGACACATCATAGATGACATTTTAATTTTTAAAATAAAAAGATAGGAGACGGGATTTGGTGACGTATAATAAATTAGTAGAATAAAATTATAGTATATATATATTATATTGGAGTTACCATTCCACTTTGGATATGTGATCTGAGGAGAGGATAAGAAAAGAAAATTAATTAAAAGAGAATGAAGATGAATTTTTCCTCTTGAATATCAATTCCTAGGGAACTTTCTTTAAGACACATGAATTTGGACCTTTGGTAATACCAGTAGATCTTGGACATGGTTAAGATTATTAGGAAGGTAATTTGGAAACATTTATTCAATCTTTATGGATTATAATGTGTGAGGATAAGGGGTGGTATTTATAGGGGAGGAGAGGGGTTTTTTATTTTATTCATTTATTTATGATTTTAGCTCAAGTCTATAAATAGTGTTGATTCTTGTGACTATGTATAGTAACTAGTTCATGTGATTTTTAAATAATGGGTTATTACATCATAAATGACTAAAAAATAAAGTATTTAACATATAAAGTTAAATAAAGTAAATTTTCGTATTTTATTATTCATAAAAAATAAAAAACCCCCAAAAATTCACAACAATCATTTATCAACATGTAGATTTCAAAAGTTGACTTCATTTTTTGAAAATAATTTTCTATTTATGAGAAATATATTTTTTAAAATGAATCATAATTTATTTGAAAATTACCAAGTTTAATATTATAATTGATTTTAAGAAACTTTGAAAAATTAATTATGGTATCATAAAATTCTCTTATAATTATAAAGAAAAAAATATTAATTTATGAATATATTTTATGAAGATAAATTTTATTTTAAATCATTATATTGGTTATAAAATTTTAAATAAACATTTATGTTTCATAAAAATACCTACATGTAATTTATCATTTGAAACTTTTATGTACTTATTCCATGATATAAATATATCAAATTTTCATTTATGAGATACCTAAATTTTATTTATACTTTTATTGGTGAGGTTATTATTCAAATGGTCAGATTACTATTCCAAATGGTCACGTTACTCTTCCAATAGTCATGTTAATATTTAATAGTATATCAGAGTTTTTTTGGCTCAATATTGCCTGAAACTTAAACTATTTAATAAATTGAATTTATTTAAGAAGATACATTCCATAAAATATTGGTCTATTAAAATTTTCCCTCCTTCAAAAAATTTCCTCCTCAATATTTTTTTGAGTATTACCTTCTAAACAGATGATATTGGTTCTTCATCATAGCATCCTTTGGTCCCCACATTGCTTCTTCCATTATATGGTTTCTCTAAATAAATTTTACCAGTTGAGTTGTCCACTTTCTTAATAATTTCTCTCTATTAATATGAATCAATATAGGATCTTCATAGTAAAACAAAACAGGTTCTTGTTCTATTTATTTATAGGTGATTACATGTGTTGGGTCTTTTATGTACTTCCTTAACAAATAGATGTGGAACACATCATGTAATTTAGAAAGGCTAGTTGGAACCACCAAACAAAAGCCACCACTCTAATTCATTCTTGAATTTAAACTTCTCTAATGTAACTGGGGATCATTTCCACTTCCTTATATAACATTATAAAACCCTTCATTGGAGATACATTAATTCAAATGTGATCTCCCACATGATACTCAAATCCATTCCCCAGTTTTCAGAATAACTATTTTTCCTATTTTAACATGATTTAATATAACCATGAATATTATTTACCTTTGTTGTTTTCTCTTCAATAAGTTCTTAGCCAATAAGTTTTCTCTCACAAACATCCTCTGAACAAGTTAGAGTAAAAAATATAGTTGCATATAATACATCATATGGTGTCAGTTGAATAATTGAATAAAAATTGCTACTATAGGAAATATCAACCGAAGGTAAATACCGATCCTAGATATGATCAAAGTAAAGTGATAATGATATCAACAAGTATTATAATGTTTTAATAGTACTTTAAAATAAACCATCGGTTTGAGGGTGATATGTAGTACTCAGATAAATCATGGGTAGAGAGGTAATACAAATCCAATTACAATATTTCAAAATTCCATATTCATATATGAGGTCCACCAATTTTCCACCATTTAGAGCATTAATTTTCTTTCATACTAAGAGATTTTTTAAATTTTCTAATAAATATGATTTAACATCCATTAGAAAAATTAGTTATGTTTCACCTTCATTGATAATTCCTATATCCATCATTAATGTATCTATGTGCACAAGATTCCTATCAATCTTAATTTTGTCCAAAAATCTATGATCATTCCTTCTCAATGCATCTGCTAACTTATTTTTCTTCCCTAGGTGGTAGTGTATTGAACAATCGTAATCATTGATTATCTTGAGCCATCATCTTTTACTCATATTGATTTCTTTATATGAGAATATATATTTTAAATTATTTTTACCTATATATATCTCACATCTTAGACCATATAGATAGTGTATCAATATCTTTAATGAAACTATTATAGCTACTAATATAAGATCATGAGTCAGATAGTTCTATTCTTGAGTCTTTAATAGCCTTGATGCATATGGAATAACTCTATCATTCATTATAAATGCACAACAAATTCCTTTCTTTAATGAAACACAATAAATCACAAATCCATCATTTCTTGATGGTAGAGTCAAGATAATATCATTCAATAATCCTCTCTGAAGTTATTTAATGCATTATTCACATTCCTTTTTAAAAATAAAATTAACCCCTTATGAGTAATCTTGGTTAATGGGTTAGCTAATATGGAAAGATTCCGAATAAAACACAGAAACTAACATGAAAAACCAATGAAACTTTGTAACTCATTTATATTTGTTGGTGTAGGCCATTCCTGGACTACCTTGGTCTTCATAGGATCAACAAAGATTCCATATTATAAGATAGTATAGATAAGAAAAGAATCAGTTTGAATCTATAATTCACACATTATAAACTTCCCATATAACAATTTGTTTAAGATTATGAAAAACAACATGTATGCTGTTCTCATTGTCCTCATAGATTTTAGATTACACCAATATATTATTAATAAATAACACAACAAAACATTCAATATATTCTTTGAGTACTCTATTCATTAGATACATGAAAATAGAGGGTGTATAAGTTAGTAAAAATGAAATTATCGAAAACTCATAATATTCATACCTTGTTCGAAATACTATCTTTGGAATATCTTACTTATATATATATAATTTCTGAAAAAAAGATCAATCATTGAAAAATAATGAGCTCTATGAAGTTTTTCAAATAAGTCGTCAATGTGACATGTTATTTATTGTAAAAACATTGATCTCTATATAGTCAATGAACATCGTCATAGATCCATATTTATTCTAAATAAAAAGTAGAGTAGCCCCCTAAAGAAAAGAACTAGTGTGTATAAATCCCATGCTACTCAATTCCAATTATTGTTTAACACAATTAACACAACTATGGCCATTCTATAAGGAGTATGTTTTGTAGGTCCATCATTAAGGATTAAATCAACACAAAACTAAAATTATCACTTTTGAGGATTTCTAGGTAATTACTTTGGAAATACATCAATGTATTCCTATAAAATAGATACATTATTAATTTTAAGATAAAAATTTTCAATGATATGTTTTATTTTCTCTTCTTCTACAAGAATCTCATTTATAAGAGTTAATGGTGGTGGATCCAGATATGACTCAGATGATTAATTCTCCCCTATAAAGAAGAAAAATTACATATCTTCTTCACAAATTATAATTTCCTTCTCTTTGTAATAAATTTTTGCATTATATTTGTAATTCCAGTCGTACAAAGGATTATATAAAAATAAACCATAGGTATGATAATAAAATAAACAATTAGATCTTTTTTAGGTGTCATAATAGGAACTTATGGACATTTCTTTGTTGTAATAAGGATTCCACTTTGAATTTTGATTTAAAAATATATATTTTTAAAGTGAATTGTAAAAATCTAATTTTTAAAGAAAACATGAAAGATGTAAAATAATGTGATGATTCAGAATCAAATAGGGTTGTTATAAAATTTGGGGAGATGATTAATGTACCCACCACTTCACCGTTAGGATATTTAACCACATATTATGTGACTTCATAAGAATGGCCTTATTCCCTTGTCCTTTTCTGGGGAATGATTCCTTGATTTATTGTACAATAATGTCCATAGTGTCTTATATCCTTATAGGTAAATAATTTCACATTTCCAAATTTTTTCTTTCCATCACAATCATGGTCCTATTGTCCTTTTACTCCACAATTTTAATTAAATAACATTACCAATTGGAATGTTCCATGATGTTTCATTCCACGATTCTTTTAGGTTGGAAGTTTTATTTTTTCCTTATTACATTTTTCATTATTTACTTTTCTAGATTACTCAATATTCCTTTTCTTAACATTCTTTCATTCAAATTCATAAGTCATGAGAAATTATTTATCTATCTTGATAGAACATAAAAATACATCCATATATAATGAGAAAGTACATGAGAAAAGTTACCATTATATAATAGGATTAAAATAATAAAATAAATGGGTAATCTTTCTCTTTGTATTGCATATGTAGTAAATGGAATACCTTTCTAATATTTTAAATAAGCATTAAATTATAGGAATTTTTTCATCCTCTTTCTTTCTCAGACTAAAGAATAATCTCTCCATATCCCCTTTCTATTCGTGAGGGAAATATTTTTCCATGAAAACATCCTTAAAATAATACCAATCCATAATTTCAATATCTTCCTCCTCATTTTTATTTTGAATTAATATACATGATTGATTTGAATCTCCAAATAGGTGATAAAATTCTATAATAACCTTATCCCTTTCATTACTTCCTGGAGGGATAAATATATTCTCTCAAGAACTTATCTATTTCTCTGCTATAAATGGGTTTTAATACCATTTAATTATTGAGGTTTTTGTCACATTAATAATTATAACATTGTTACACCTCATTGTGGATCAGGTTTCTTCATGTGAGAATGCTTATTGCTCATAACTTGAGTCAATTGTCCCGGTATAGTTATAAGTTGTTCATCTATAGTTATAGATCCAAATACAAACATTCTTATCTTGAATAGGATGGAAATACTTATGTGGAATATGTGAATTGATATAGTTTCTATTCCTTCCACTGGTAACCATTTTTAAACAATGGAACACACTAGATTAGATTATGAAATTTTAAAACTTCTAAAACACCTAAAACAATTATTTGTAACTAATATAAAAATCATAAGCTCAGTTATCTTGGGAATATTATAAAAGTGATTTATAGGGTTATATTCTCATAATATATGTTCTCTTAAATCTTGTTTAAAAATTATCTAATAAACATGCTCTCATACCAACTGTAAGGAATCCATCGACAATAGCCAAAAGTTGGTGGTTACTTTTTTAAATTGGTTCTAAGTACAAGTTACCACATCCAAAATGTTAAAATAGCCTAGATTCACTAAAAAAGTATATAAAAACATAATTATTAAATTACATATTGAAATGGAATAAAACATAGTAAATCCATTAGAAAGATCCCTATTCTCGTAGGTTATCTCTTCATGTGAATCACAATTTGCATCTTGGAATCCTTGGAAAAAATAAAACCTAAGAAGGGGGTTATTTGAGTTGCTAAGTAAGGGTATGTATACATTGTAACCTATCATAAATAAATATAAAAAATAAATCAAGGTGAAAAACTAGAAACCCATTCCATTAACACATAATGTTTATAATAATATGGTAGGAATAAAAGATGATAAAATAATGTCGTGTAAATAATCTCATGAGAATGTAAGTTAACCATAGATGTTTTACTAGTCAAATAATCACATGTATTACCAATTGATAATATCATAATGAGGTAATTAAAAATTATATACATCATAAACATACCATCATGTATTTGGATAAGACAGTATACATAATCATGTAAGACATGAGCCAATACCAAATAAACTTTGTCTCATGAGACATATTGATGCATCAAGTGGATACAAGAGGACCCTACCATAACTCAATAAGTCCAATGAATTACTCATATGAAAGGGGGGAAATATAATCAACATATATACTCATATTGAATATAGAATAAAAAATAACTTTCCCCAAACAATAAACATACTTATAAACCACCCACAATATTATGATGAATGGTATCAAAATAGCACATCCACAGTCAAAAAAATCATTAAAAATTAAATTAAATATGGTATAGAGTATCATAAGAAATCAAACTCAATTAATTGTATTATCTAAAAAATGGTGTTTACATGGCTGAAAATGAAATCATTGATAAATTCTTTAGAGAAATACACTTTAATTTGAAATCATTTATTTAAAAATCTATGAAATTATAAAATAAAACATTACCTATTAAAATTAACATGTAAAATTATGAAGTATTCCTCAATAAATTAGGGCATCATGAAAAAAATAAAATTTTATCTTGTCTTATTGGTTTAAAAAATATTCAATTTAAATTTTGAAAAATAAACATTTAGAAGAGTATTTTTCAAATAAAGTGTGAGCATTAACAAAATGAATTGATTAAGTGTATCTGTTGTAAATCCACATAAAAAAGTGTATATAAAACATAACAAAATAAAAATCCATTTAATACATAATAATAACATTAAATAATCAATGGATTAGAAGTTTAACCCAAGAACGAAAAATTGGGTTAATAATTCCATTACCACTTTGTAATCAGTCGTACCATATTTCCCTTAATCTTAATGACTAGAAAATGAAATTTTAAATGAAATGAAGATTAATATATTCATGAAATGATATATTAAAGAGATTTATGTACACAAAACACATGTAATAAGGATTTAATATGGAATAAATCTCACAAAAGTGAATGTTAGACAAGAAACCCTTACCTTATGTCTGAAAGCATTCTGCACTTGTACATAATGCCCCGGATAATAAAATTAAATTCATTAATTAAACAATTCATAACCAATTAAACATTTTATTTATTTATAATAATTTTATTGTGTTCATTTATGTCTATTTTGATGATTTATAATGTTTAATTTAGTTGTTTTTGGAGTGTTCGTTTAATTGTTTTATAGTAAGTTCCTTGAGTATAAATATTGAAGTTCATTTCAAATGGGAATAAATTATCCATAAGTGAAATTATTTAGTATTAATGAAATTAAATTAATTTAAATGGTTTCATATATAATTTTTTTACATGTTATATGTATGATTCATTAGATAAAATGTTGATGAAAATGTCTTAATTTATTTTGGTGGTTTTTACGACCATCACAAATGTGGCTAATTTTAATTAATTTTATGTTTGTATATATTGGTTTCATAATCATGAACAAAATTATAATTTCTATATTAAAATATTATTTAACCTTAAAAAGGGGTTTATTACTATACATGAAGGTGTTAAGGAAAATGAAAACTTGTTGTCCATGAAGGCAACGAATCGACACATTATAGATATTGCTTTTATTTTTTAAATAAATGGAGAGAAAAATGGAATTCATGGTGGATAACCAATTATAAAAATAAATTTATATATATGATAATATATCTACCGTTCTACTTTGTATAGGGGGTGTGGGGAAATGGTAAGAAAAGAAGATAATTGTTTTAAAGGAGTATTTTTCCTCTTGAATATCTTATCCTTCAGAACCACCTAAAGAAAATTTTATTTGGTCTTTTGGTAAGAACAAAAGGTCTTAGACATGGTTAGTAGTCATGGGAGGGGATTTTATTAAATTTCAAAATTATTCACATCTTATTGGGTATGAGGATAAGGGGTGGTATTTATAGGGTACGATAGGGGTGTTTTTTTATTATTTTATTCATTTATTTATTAGTTTGGCTCAAGACTATCAATTATGTTGATTCTTGAGAATATGTAAAGTAAATAGTTCATGTGTTCCTGAAATAATTGGTTCTTGCAGCATAAATGACTCATAAATTCATGTATTTAACTTATAATGGTAAATATTTTAATTTATCATATTTCACTATTCATAAATTTTAACTATTTTAGAAAAAAACCAAAAATTTACCTTAACATATTTATCAACATTGTAGATTTATTAATTGGTCTCCATTTTATGAAAATTATTTTTGTATTTTATAATATTAATTTTTAAATCAAATAATCATTTATTAAAAAAATAATCATTTTTATATTATAACTGATTTTACAACACTTTGAAAAATTAATTATGGTCTCATAAAATTATACTATACTTAAAATGAAACAAAATATTAATTTATTTTTATATTTTAGAGGAATAAATTTTCTTATAAATCATTATATTATTTATAAAATTGTAAATAATCATTTACATTTCAATAAAATACCATAAATTAATTTATAATTTTTAAAACATTTATGTACTTTTTCCATGATATAAATATATCATATTTTGATTAATAAGATACCTAAATTTTATTTATACTTTTATAGGTGAGGATATTATTCTAATGGCTAGATTATAATTCAAAATGCTCACAAAACTATTCTAATGGCCATGTTAATATTTAATAGTATATCACTATTCAATTTAGGTCGGTGTTGCGTGCAGTGTATGATATCAATGAAATTGATTTTATTTAAGAAGATACATATATTAAAATATTGGGGTGTTATATTGGGGGTGATTCCAATAACCCATTACTAATCCTCAGTTCCTCAACCATATTAGGTGTTGTTATGATCAACCATATTAGGTGTTGTTGTGATCAAGTGGATGTGTATGATATAAATATGTATATATATATAAAGAGATATATTATTTACATTCAACAATCCCAATTTAAAACATAAAACACAATGAATATAGAATCATACAAGTAAGGTCAGTGTGTACTTAACAACCCTTTAGGACACCTAACCCCATGAAAACGAGAGTATAGACGCATAATACCAAAACCTAACTCATACCAAAGGATATAAGATATGTAATCAAATAAATTCTTCAACCCATACTAAAGGGTGTATAGTAGAGTGTCCCTATGTACCAACCCATCCCATATCACTCATGGGAGGTCACATGACAAGTATTAGGGTAACATTTTCCCACTCAATATGTGTCACACATAATGTACTATAAATAACCCTTCTCAATCAATGGAGGCCAGACATATCATATCAACCCACACCTTAAAACTCCAGGTTATCCCAAATTTTACATACAACTAAGACGCCTTCTCTACCATAGTATCCTTATGAGTCTATATCAGTCATGGAAATAAAATACCTTAGGATCCATACCCTCACACTAGGATTCATAAACAATCACAAGAACACATTCAAATATGCATGTAATAAATAAAAAGTCATGAAACCCGTCTCACAAATCATAACTTATAACTAAGAACTTCTCCTTTGGGACCTAAGAGAACAAATCCCACTGTATATCTTTCCTTACAGGATATACTTACCAAACTACCTAGTTCACACACACCCAACATAGAATTTGATAGAAAAATTTTATACGCCCAATCACCGCATGCAAACATGCATGATCTTATAATAACACAATCCAAATGCACTGGAAAATAGGGATCCCATCTTAAAATCATGTTTTAAAAATAGGTTATAACCCACATGAGATTAGATGGACCAAAAGAAATCAAAAAATTATAATGTAATTTCCCTTTAAAACATAGTCATAATCCTCTCTTAAAACCATGTAGAAATGGAATATAATTTCTTCTTACTTACGTTACATAACTAAAATATCATCATACATTACATAGAAAACAACATTCCATTTTGAAGTACCATATAAACAACCATTACTAAGACCACCACATTTCCCTAAAAATTCTATTATATTTAAACCTTTTTTTAAATATATTTTACAAAATAAACCCCTTAATCTGTAAACCATCTTACACCACCAAAAAAACCATAAAAAGGGAAACACATAGTCATTTGACCAAAGCACTATGATAAAAATGTTAAAAAGAAATTAAAGACATGTTGATTACTAGGACGATGAAAGACTATATAAATAAATACATGAGATCATGAAATTCAAGAAATATACATATAATGACAATAATAATAATGTCACTTTAACATAAAATCACCAACTAAATAAGAGACTTGTTAATGTTGAGGACATCTACCTCAATTCATAATCAATAACTTAAGACAAGATCATATTGACCACATATAAATCCAAAATAACCTATATAATTAATAAAGAGCATTTAATTATTAAAACAATCACTTAAAATATAAACAAAAATTTGGAATAATTGATGAAAAACTCATCAAATGACTTCACGATGTCGAAACCAAGAGCAATGGGGTGCGGTTAACTCCTGACATGCACATGGATAAAATCCATAAAAATCACTAATCTATAACCCTTAATTGATGGTAAATTTCACCCAAATTCTCTTAAAACCATAATTAAATCCATCAGGAAATATACCTAAATAAAATTATAAACTACATATCTTTTTATCCTATCATGTAATCCAATAAAAACCACCCATTAATGCCCCATAAAGTGGTATGGTTTCTCCATTATATAGAGGAATCATCTCTTTGGAACCACACTAGATAGATAAAAAATCATAGGAATAAAAGGATAGGAAGAAAAATAATAATAGAAGAGTCATACTAAAAATCTTTGCAACAAAGCATTCCAAAACCACTCGAACTAAAGGGGGAAAAGTGAGGGAAGAGGAGGAACAAAGAGGGAACTTCCTCCTCCTTCGATTCACCAAAACTAAAGGAAGTATGGGGGGTACAAATATGACCCCTATAAAAATACCAAAGGACCCATAAAGAACTAGTAAGTGGATTTATTGTAGTGTGTATATAGGTACCATGGCATAAAGGCCCCTCACTGGGGGTGTTTTTTGGAACAACCCCTTAGGTTGTGGTATAGGGGAACTCCCTAAGTCTTTTGATAAATTTTTGAGAAATTATCTACATCCCATACCACCTTAGGTGGTATCGTGAGGCCCTATAACTAATGTACCATCCATGGAACAACTAACTAGGCCTTTTTCTAGTTATATCAAGTTAAGACTGTGCTACGACATGGTCCCATGGTTGTTCCACAACCATCTAAAAAAGGGTAGGGGGACCAAACTCGACACCCTTATCTCCTGGTAAATAAAAATGGCATAGATAATAGGTTTGGGATTATTCCATTCCCCAAAAACATCACCATGGTGCATCCCATCATGTTGCATTGTGGTTGACCATCTAAATGGAACAAATACTAAAGGGTCCACCCCTACCTCTTTCTGACGCTCACCCGAGCAACTAAACAACCAACTCGTCCTCGTTACACATCCAAAACATCTTTTTAAAATTTTATAATGATCATATTCATGGTTTATATATGGATTCAATGAACTTCCCAAACTCTAATACCAAAATTCACATTCACCACTACTTTCACCAACCCATAATGATGGAGGTCGTTACACTTACTCCCTCATACGTTCTAATAAATTAACTTCATAAGAGATGTTTCTACTGGTTGAGACCATGGATTTTCCTTATATATCAACTATATATTATAATTACTCTTAATATAAATTTTTCTAATAGTCACTTTAAAATGGTTTCATTACCAATAGTTTTAATTCCCATTGGTTATAATGACCTATAGTCATTATTCTCAATAGTTATATAATGGACATATATACTTCAAAAAAATTCATTTAAACAAATAACATAATTAATAGTTATCATTTTTAATAAATTTAATATTCAATATTTTTATTTTTTTGTTCTTCTTTTATACTATAATTGTTATATATTTTATTTTTATTGGATAATATGGTCCATTATACATCTATGTTATTCATGTATTATTTATTTTTGTCTACTTTCCATTATTGATTATTACAGAATAAATAAAATTTTACACTTGATTTATACTAAATCATTTGTAAGAAATTTGTGTTTATTTATTAATATAATTTCTCAGGTGTTGCACTTTTTTTGAAAATTTTATCAATAATAAGATGCTCATAGATTAATAAAAATGATACTCCTTATATAGGAATCCAAGGAGAGTCATTTTTTTAATGTAAAAAGAAGGAAGCACCTATTTATTGAAAACAAGTAAAGAAAAGGAATCCAAGAGAATACATGAATCAAATGAAGAAAAAACCACATAAAACAGTTACCTACCTATCTTTTTCATCGGTCTTTTAGTGAGTTTTCTTTTTTACTCTTGAAGAACAAGAAATCCTTCCCTTCCACAGCCGCTCCCTTAACCTCTTGATCCCCCTACATGAGGGTAATTATTGAAGCCTTTCTGGTAATGTTTCATCATCCATGCTATCATTAGAGATATCTTCATACTTCTTCTTTTTTTAGGAGAGATTCCTCCTACAACATGATTCATCTGCTCTTTAGATTCCACTTGTTGCATCAATTCATCAGGAAGACCTAGGATAGAGACCTATGACTTAGAGACACCATTGATATTTTGGTCAGGGAGGGGAAGATTACCTGCAAGAGCTTGTTCAGTCACTATCGGGGGAGAAACCATAGGATTTATCTTTTTATAGGACAAAAACTTTAATCCTTCATTATCCATAAACTACTTTTAGGGGCATGGTGATTTTTGAAAATGAAAGGAATGTTAGATTCTAATTTTTTACCCTTTATGTTACCTGAAGTAACCATCACTTCATGTGAAAGCTGTTGATCACCCTTTTTATGCTTATCTTCCACCATTTGATTAGTTATTAATTCAACGTCACTGTTTGATGCAACTTTGTAATTACAAGAATTTTTTTCTATAGAGAACATGGAAGCCCATGATTTCACCAGACTGACTCCATTCTCATTAATTATGGATTTTTTTACATGAAAAGGTACATAATCCTTAGGTACAGAGTCCTTCACTCCATCCAACCACTTTTTGTTCTCAGTAGACTTATGAGCTTGTTTATTTTTTTGTTTCATAAAACAATTACATTCATCTTGTCCTAGTAATGCGCATAAACTAAAAACTTTAGAGAGCCTACAAGTAGATTGATCATGACCAATCACAATAAATTTCTGGAAATTTTTTGGCAATTTTTCATAAATGATCATCAACTGAATAATTTCATCCTCAGTTTTAGGAATAACCTTATCTACTAGAGTAGAACCCAGTTCAATATCGATTAGGAATTTAGCAAAGTGTCCAAAGTGAGAAACATCTCTTTTATTTTCTATTTTAATTGGAATTACAATAGACATCAAAATATCATAAAAAATTCTTGGGTTCCAAAATATACAATTTTATGTATAAACCCTAACCCAAACTAGAGTTGTGGTGTTTCCAACTTCAAATGGATTGAATTTTTTATTACATTCACAAAGGTGAATAATACTAGATTTCAGGGAAATGGAACCAAATCCCAAAGCTCTAATTTTAAGGTATTATTTTAGAAAGATCATATAAAAGTATGATTTTTCCATAGAGACACATTTCTAGGAATAAAATCCCCAACAAGCAGAAATTCGACCCCTGAGTTCATCAATTTTTAGGGTTCGAGATCCTTTCGGTAAAAAACCTTGTAATGATTGAATTTTCTCACATTTGTATTCTCTTTGAAATAGCATGGGGGTATGATTTAATGTGAGAAAAGATTAATTTTATTCTAATGAAAGAATCATTTCTACCTTTGAAATAGGAGAATGATCGATTGGAAGAGGACACCTCTTTAGGGTCACCATATGACACTACATCTATCCCCGGTTTAGGAAAGTCCTTCTGGACATGTACATCAATTTTCTTCTCATCGCCACATGTGAATTCACACATTCACTATTTCTCAGATAATGTCTAAAACCATACCACACAACCAGCTTCTAACCATTCTCATAAGAATCATGATTAGTAGCTTCAGATCTATCTTACTTAGATCCATGCTGGGCCAATCGCCCACCAGTCTTCTCCTGGAACACGCCATCAACCGCACTCCGCACAACTTCAGATGCCATCACACCATCAGATCTGTGTGGAGTGAAATCGTCACTGGTCTTCTATATTGAAACTTAATCAAAAACCACTTCGGACACTGCCCTATTTAGAGCCAAACCCCCACCAATCACTACAATGAGTCTTCCAAGATCATTTGTCGACACAGATACCATAAACTGTAATCCTCCGCCTGGATAGAGAGAGAGGGATCCACTTCTCTCATCCCACCTCATGTATTTTTTTTATAAATATAATATAGTTTTATTATAATTCCTAGTAAAAAAACATATTCATTGGATTCCACAAGCTTATCTATATTGAACGAAATGTTCAATAAATGATTCACAATTTATAATTATAATAACTCTCAAATCTTACTTTATGATTCATAATGTTTAGGCAAATTTTTTGGATGTTCAAAACCTTTTAGATTATCATCACATGAAAACCAATTGAATTAAGATAGATGGAGTGGAATAATAAGGCTTAGACAAATGATATCACATAACATGTAGACTTTCATACAAAACACCACAATATAGTGACCCTCACTCTGTCATATTTTATACTAACTTAGATAAAGACATGTTCTAAACCATCTTGTCGTGGTGGTGCCTTTGGGGAAAATTTCCAACATTTAATTACTTTAACTACTAATTTAATTATTGTTGATAGTGATTTTAATTTCACTACTCAGGTTGATGATTTTGGTGTTGACAAAGGTGGTGGTGTTTTCATTCATGGGTATGTGGATGTTGATGGTTAATTTAATGGTGATGTTGATTTTTTCAGGTGTGGTTATGGTTTTGGAGGAGGGGGTACCAAGACTAACTAGGACCATTATTTTTTTATGCATGAAAAATATGTGATCCCCATACTTTTTTGGTGATCAATCTAAAAGTAACAGATTTTTTTATCGAACATATTGGTATATATGTATGTTATTGTTAATCTATATATTTTCAACTTGGATAAATTTTTCTCTTACACGTAAAATATTTTTCATGGATTAATAATACCATAAGATTTTGTTAATATATATAATCATATTATAGAAATTTTCATTGATTGTGGATATAAAACATAAATACATGATAAATTACCCTGGATAAAGAATATTTTTTCACAATTTTTACTATGATAATAGCCTCATTTTTACAAGAAAAGGGCCACAGTCGATATGATCATGGCTAAAATCTATAGCCACTATCAGTCAGGCCATAACCAATTTTTTTGTGTGTGGTTATAACCTTATATTCTAATAGTGTAAATGTAAATAACTTTTTAATTATTTGATGAATAAATACAATTCAGTTTAATTTAAATTATAAAAATTATAATGATTTATTTTTCATGAAATGATTTACAATAAAATAAAAACATACCCCCTAATGTGGGTACCACTTCGACGTAAACTCTGGTATTTCTAAATTGGTTGAACTTCTAGATACACTGTGAATGTGACTCATTAGGGATTTTTTCCAATAATAGTTAATACAACACAAAAACCACGGTTGGTATTTAGTAACACAAAATAAACCCTAACGAGATGAGGATAAGATATAACTATAACATCGTCCCACAAATGCTAACTATGAGATATAATCTATTTTTCTAATGATATCTCATAAAGTATGACGTACACATTTTTCCACCATCATTTTATTTTTTATCAATCATTAATTTATTGTATTGAAAAAAAACATTCTTTTTTTCAACCATGAACTTATAATTATTTCATGCACTTTTATCCATGTTAAAGGGAAAGAGATATTTTCTTCCAATATCTAGAAGTTATAAGTAATTTATTGGCTATTCAGTTAATATCATACCTGTAAGAACACACCTAGCACAATATACATCATCAAAAAATGAACTTTCATGGTTTTAATAATGCATTAATGTATGTGATTCATAAAAAAAATTTATAACAATATCAAGTTGAGATTCCATTTCAAATTTAGGTAGATAGAAATGCATAATGACCCCTAAAACATGTGTTGTTCTTATTAGTGGTTTAGTCTTCATAATATTTTATACTAGATATTAAAAAGTACAATCTTATTTGAATAAGTACGAATACTTATGATCTCTCCACACATGACAGTTAGAAATCATCTATTTACAATCATATTAGTGTATCTAGACCACAAAACATATACCCAATATCACAGTCATGGCATCATGTAAATCTTATTATATCTATGTATTGTAATAAATTATTAATATAGTACATAATTTGAGGACATTACTATATAATGTACATAGAAAATTAATGTTACTTTGATGATAAGTGAAAATCATGAATATATCACACTTTATGCTTTATATGGTGATTTAAAATCACAAGCTCGAGTTGGGTCTTGGGAAACATACTCTTATAATAGGAAATGAAATTGTAAAATTTTACCGAAAAATTTCTTTAAACATTTCACTAAAAAAATTTATTAAATTTTTTAGATAGAAAATTTTATTAAAGAAGTAATTACACACATTTAAAATGAGATAATAGTTTTATGCATTGAAAAAAATTCCTCGTGTCTTTAAAAATATTATTATTTTTGAATGAAATAAATCATTAGTTAATGTTATTTCTATTTTTTTCATTTCATGAAAATCTATTTCCCCTAAAAAGTAGAAATATATAATATAAATATAAAGTATACTAGTTTTTTCATCGAAAAAATATTTATTATACATTAAATGTAAAAAAACCAATAAAAAATTATTAATTTTGGAAATATAAATAAAATTTATTAGTTTTCAAAATGATTGAAATAATATATTTTTTGGAACATAGATAATTTTTCAACTTTAAAAAAATATTTAGTATCTTTTTAGAAATAATATATGTTTTTTGAAGTAAAAAAAATAATCTATTATTTTTTTCAAATTTTTATAAGATAATATTTTTAAAACTAAAAAGGATATTTCGTTTTTGAATAGTAAAAAATATTTAAAAATATCATCAAGTGGTCACTACTATTAAATTTCCCCTTTTTCACCATCTAAACATGATATTGAATACTGCAGTGTTTTTTTATATCACCTTAACCTTTTTCCCAGAGGAGAGATATTAGGGTGACAAAAAGGGGTTTAAAGTGACACATTATCATCCCTTTATGAAAAACAGTACTGGATACATTTTTACCCATTAAACAGATGAAATTTTTTTTTTACACACATCTTGGGTATATTGGTATAGTGAAATATGTTGCACGTTGTAAAAAAAATTTAACATGGATTTTGATAAAATATAAATTTAGTATTATGTATTAAAAAATAAAATTGATTCATGTAATTTTTAACAGATGTATTTTTTAAATAAATATCTTTTATACTTTTAAAAAATATTTTTATGTCTTTAAAAGAAATAAAAAAATTCTTCATGTTTACATGATTAATTTTAATTTGCCTAAAAAAATTTATTTCTAAAAGAAATAATATTTTGGGATGCATGATTTTTTTAAATCTATAAAAATTTTTAAACATGGATACCTTTTCATCTATAACATATCATTATTGTAACATAAAAATTTATTATGATTTCCAAATACATTTAATTTCAAAAAATTAAAACTATTTATCAATTTAAAAATAAATAGTAATTTAAAATGTATAAAATAAAATTATACAATTGGTTAATATAATTAGTTTTAAAATTATGGATAATTTTTTATTTTAAAAAAAACATGTAAATATTATTTTCTTTAAATACAAAAAAAATTCACTAAAAAAATCAATTAAAAGTCCACCAAAAAATTTCAGTCAATAATTTTATTTGAAATTATCCTAATTTTTTTATTCAAAAATAAAATATCAAATTTTATAGAAAAGAAATTATTATAAAATTATATTGTAAATTAAAAAAAATTAAACCAAAATTTTCCTCAAAAATTATATAGTTCTACTATAATTTTACAGTTATATTTTTACTCAAATTTAATAGTTACTTTTTTTCATAGTATTTTCAAATAAAATTTTACAAAAGGTTTTTTAAGATATTTTTTTGCGATTTCATTTCTATTAATAGAGTTATTTGATAAATTTTTGGAGAATATTTCATTAAAAATTTATTATAAAATGTTTCATTGCAATATTCCACTAAAAAATGTAGTGAAATATGCTACTAAAACTTTTCAAAGTGAATTACAAGTGAAAAGTAATATATGAGAATTTCAAGGGAATAATTTGTCGAATAATAAGACTATAAATTTATTAAAATATTTGAATATAATTTTCAAATTAAATATCATCATTAGAGAAGGTAATTTGATTATTTTTGTGCAATTTTTCATTGAAATATTTCAATGAGTAATTTTAAATAAAAGTTTCAATAAAAATTTTCAATGGGGTATTACTATGAAACATTATATTGAAATATCATAGTATGAAAATACAATAAAAATTCTATTGAAAATTTTAAATGGGTTATTGAATATAGAAATTTTACTATAAATTCATTGGAATATTCAAGTACAGTTTTTTATTGAAAGTTTCTCATCAAAATAATTTATTAGAATAATATAGTGATATATTATAATGTAATGTTTCAATTAAGAATTATAATGATAAATTATGTTGAAAAATTCCAATGAAATATTTTAGGGTGACATTGCATTGAAATATTACAATGGAATTTTCAAGTTTAATTTTGAAGTGGAAATATATAATAAAGTTTTCAAATAGAAATTTATGGTATAGTTCTCAAGTGGAAGTTCCCAATAGATGTTTCCAGTAGTAGTTTTAGTATAATTTTTTATTTCAATTATTAGTGAATGATAACAGATAAAATTTTCAATTAATTTTTGTTATATATATTTTCATAAAAAGTTTAGAGTGACATTTATCATTATAAATTTCTAGTGGAAATTTTTAGTGAATATTTTCCATGTTTTTTTATAAATTATTTTTCTAATGGAATTTTCCATTTTATTTCCCTGAAAAAAATTCTTTAATAGTATTTTTTTAGTATATTTTTTCAATAGAACTCTATAGTTGATTTCCTTTTGAAATTTTCAGTGTCATTTTTTTCTAAACAAATTAATGGATTTTTCATTTGATATCTTATTTCAACCTAATTTTTTTAATATAAATCGTTCATAATAACTTTATAATGTAATTCTAAACTATGATTTTATAGTGATATTTTTCACTAGTGTTTTCATGAAATTTTACTACAGAACTTCCAACTAAAATTTCATAGAATAATTTTCCAATGAAATATTTCTATTAGATTTTCCACTAGTATTTCTGTTAGGATAAAAAAAGGATGTTCCCAAAACATAGATGGTATTAAATCAAAGTTGATATATTTTTATCCATTTCAAAATTTATCCCTTATTACATCCTCAATTTTCAGTGAATAGATTAATTCCGCAAATTAGTTATCTCATTCTTGGTTGGCTTTCCTATAAAGTAAATAAGAAAGAACGCAGTAAAGAAAACTAGAATTTGTTTATGAGGTTCACATTTCTAAAGATGAACACATCCCTGGTGTATGATGGGTTTTGTTCAACTTGTAAATAGATACTTATTTTTTTTCTCATAAGATGCTCAGTCAGGGTATAACCTTGGGCCCATAAAAATACTATAACCAACTAGTTATATTTCAAGCACAAAATTACTAAAACTAGAACTTCAAGAGTTGTAATATACAAAATTGAAGTGGATGTTCTATATAGTCTCCTATAAATCTTACAAAATAGAGATCATCTCTTCTTCCTTGGATTATAGTTTTCAACAGAACTACCCCATGAATAGAAATTAGTTGTACTTTCTGACAAATATATCAATCAGAAGACTAGATTTTTCATCTTAAAACCGTATACTTTATATGAAAAATATAGGTTGGAACTCATGAATTAAATTATGGTATGTTATGAAATTACTATAGAAGTATATATATCATTTTCTCGTATTCTTTTTTATATTCAGTGTATGATGGACATCACATTAATATCTACAATATACCTCCTTCTTAGTTTATCTTTAGTGTATTATAAATAAAAAATTTCTATAACAATATATTTTTTAATTTCATTAACTTCATAGAAATAAATAAATACATACTAAGCCAGTTTTCTATGTCTTCCTTCAATACATGCATGATATATTCCTAAACATGGTATTGGAACACAATCACCATTTTTTCATCTCAATATATATATTTATCAAACACATGAGTATTTTTCCTCAAGATACAGTGTATCTCTATGAATCTTAGAATCTTAAACTCCACAAATTATTGATCTTTAGATATATGACCAATGATAATTCATTTAATTCCTTATAAAGACTTGACATTCGTTTTACCTCAGATATTAGAAAATATAATGGATTATTCCCTCATTTTAAAACATCCATATATACCACATATATTCAAATATTTAAACATTAATTCTGATAACAATACAATAAATATATGGGACAAAATCTCATTCATTTAATGTTCATAAAATCATACCTAAAATATCTTTAATCATGCATCCATGAAATATGATGAAAAACTACATGATATTTTTAAACCTCCCGACCTTCAACATTATGATGAAGTTGTACCAACCATACAATCATAAAATTTACGAGCATTAACCTTATGATAATTTTGATCCAACCTTATGTGGTTTGGAACCTTATATGGTTTTGAACCATGAGAACTTTAACCATATGATCCTACACTCTCAACCTTATAAGGATCCCATGTGTACCTAATGATATTCACCACATAAAAGCTATGAAATCATCCATTATAATTATTTCTATAACTGTAATATTTTTTATTTTTTCTTTAATAATGAAGAATAATTGAAATCTTCATTGTAATGAATCAGCCTAGCTGACTCAACCTAACACCAGAACTGATTCTCTACTAGACATATAGATTGTTATCAATACCCAAAATCTAGAAACTAGTTACTGGTTATCAGGAATGTGTTATTGGAAATGGTTTCTCTCTTATATAATAATATAAACTAGTAGTAAAAACTACCAATAATCTAGCATAACATATATGTACATAGGAGTTCCATGCATGATATATATATAGATACAAAATAAACAAAATTCAGACTGGGAACAATGAATGTAATCAACCCACTCAATTAAAATAAACAACAAATTCATCATGCATAAAAGGGTATAAATAAATCCAACAAATAATTAATACAATATCTGGTCTAAGTGTCTGATATATACTAGTCTCATAAAATAAAATGGAACCTAGAAAACTCCATCACCCACCATGTGACCTACAATCACTCACCATGACCCCTCTTATCCACCAAGGACCCAACAAAAAAATCAAAAAACTGGGATAAATTCTAGTACCTGAGAGGAATTATAACAGATTCACATACAGACATACACCGATTTATATAAAGGGTGTAAGCTAAACAATCCAGGTTTTATTTCACCAAAGATTCTATGCAGTTACTTTTATAATATATTCCATAAATTCTAGTTTGAACTGAGTTTATAAAAATAGGTTTTTAAATGAATAATCATAAATTAAACTATCATAATAATTTATATCTTTTAATTCCAAAACCATAGTAAAACCTTTGTAAAATAATTGACACTCATCCGGCACAAGACCATACTTTTAGAATCTTAACATTGTTGTAGAGTTCTCCTTTAAAAACCATTTCAAATCCCAAAAAATATGACTTTTAAATTCATGAGTTGAACCAAATCCTTTTCTTCTTCATTCAAAGACATCTCTAAATATTATTCTGAGGAAAAAATAATATTTTCTTTTGAACAAACACATTATGTTGAATTTTATACACCATTTTGAAAGTAAAAAAAAATAAAAAAACATTAACATTAGTGTACAACTACATATCAATGTGGAGCAGTGAATAAAACCAAAAAATGGGTAGGGTATAAAAATATTAAAGAATGGGTTTCCCCCTAAATAATCTTAAATAAGTACTAATAATCAAGGAAAACTCTCTATAACTCATGTAACATGATCCTAGATTTGAAAATAAGACCCTGGGTAGTAACTAAAGAATCATTCATCATCTCAGTAGTTATTCAAAATTGGATGGGCAATATAATCCATAATATGATTTTTTAACTATCATGTTACAAAAATTACATAATGTTATAACTCATTCTATCTAGCTGGGAAACACTCCATAGTTAGTGAAAAATCCATGAAAAGCCTTAAACTTATCCAGAAATCCTACATCATTTCATAGGATTCCCATCAAATTAATCCATGTGCATGTAAATAAATAATGCAGGATAGTATTGTATAAAAACATTAAACACCTTTAAAATAAAAATCTTGTCACCTCATACACCATTATAATAAAAAACTAATTTAATATATATGTATAATAATAACATAGAAACATGGAAATATAAAACATTCTTTTATAAGACATAGTTCAAAATAATAATTAATATAAATCATGGGTCGCATGATTGAGGTAAATTAACCATCAAGTATAAACTTTTCTAAAAACAAAAAATATGTCTATGAAATCAAGATTTGAATGAAAATTTACATTACATTTTTTAAAACATTTTCAATAAAACCCTTCAAAATTAGTTTGGTGATTAAACTAAAAAATCAATTTTAAACCACTAAAATTATATGAATCCATAAAAAAAATCACATGGATAAAAGAACCCCTTTTAAAATTTCCCATGCTTTAAAAACATGAATCCCCCTCTAAAATATAAATTGGTGTCAAGCACCTATTTTAGAATCACCAAATTACACTTTTCTAAAACTACTTGGACAATTTACCAAGTACATGGAATTGATAGACATCCAATTTATATAATAAAATAATAAAATTCACAAAACCCTCTTTATACCAACTATTGAAACAATTGAAAACCATTTTCTATTTGCTCACAATTGTCACATATAGTCATACATTATAAATAAAATCACTTTAAAGAATTAAAGAATCTCTTGGAATATGTTATAATGAAATGGAAAAGAATCTGCTACCTCTTTTAAGAGGAAATGATTCATAATGTGTCACCTTCGATAGAGGATTCCCCAAAAAATAAGGAAATAAATTATCCCATCTCTAAATACACAAATAAGTATTATTATATCCATGAAAAAACCCAAAACCCAACCTACCCTATAGTCAAGGTTTTTGGGAGAATGAAAATTGATTGGTGATGGTGATGGGAGAAGAGAGGAAGAGATAAAGAGGAGTAACCTTTATTTTTATAATCGAAATCATTGGAAAATTTTTTAAATAAAAGTAGAATGGAGGAGAGGATCTCCCCATGAACACCCTCGATCAGACAAAATAAAATTGGGAAATAGTGCACCAAAAATCCGGATAAACACACTAGGAAAAAACAAGTAATTTCATGTATTAGTGAAACTATTCAGAGATCACCATTTTCTAAACTATGCGCCAATAGTGAATATATAACTAGATAAGCACAACACGACCTCATGACTTAACAAATCATTTTCCATTCATGAAAAATACAACTACTAAAAACTATACCACTAATGCACTAACACCCATATGGTTTTCTATAACCATGTACAAGTTGTGTACCAATAATAAAGGCAAAAAAGTACATGAAAAACGTTTCTTGTAAGTTAAATTACTTTGACCAAACCATGTGATTATTATGAAGAACAACCGTGTGCTAAACATTTAGACTAAAAATACCCCAGTGTAAGACTTAATGCATTATTTACCCTTCACCATGCATTCCTAATTGAGCAACAGAGGATAAATTATTAAAAATTATTGATTTGAAAATGAACCTATGAAAAATTTAAATCATTACAAAAAAATAGAAAAAAAATCATAGTGTCATTTGGGTGTCATAATTCTCTCCGCCATGACACATTCTACCCCCAGAAAATACTTGGTAAAAGAAAAAGGAAAAAATGAATCCCAACACCTCAATGAAACCAGTGGGAGGGGTTAGGGAAAAACTCAAGAAGACCCTAAAAAAAGTAAAACATTAAACTCAAAACATCCCTAAAATATTTATCAATATCTATAATCAATGCCTAACTACTTCAATAAGATCCAAGAAAAAAATATTCAAAAAAATCTCCAGAGGAACATATTTTAAATATATGTATCCTCCATTTAGTATTCTCTTAAAACGGAGGAATAGAAAATGACCTCCTTTATATGGATATCATCATAGAGAAAAATATTATTTAAAAATTAATATAGAAACCCACAAAATCACATTAACCATAAAAAACACAAAAAATACAACTCAACAACTAGATATAAATTTGATACCGAAAAATGAAACATCTAAATGCCCTGAAAAAAGCCATTAAATATATAAAATTATAAAGTAATCTAAGAATTAATTAACAAGAAAAATTACTCAATAAGAAACAACATAGTTTTAACATCGAGGCATGAAACTGTATTAAAGGGTAACTTAGGGTCAATCTTGTGAAATTTCATCTCATGAAAACCTCAATAAAAAAGATAAACCTCATAGATATCATAGGGTAACTATTAAAAACCATGAATCCATGTTAACTAGGAACATACCCTTGATTTCCCAATGTTCTATCCATCTAACCAAGCCTCTTGTAATGCACTAAACTCAAATCTAGCATCACATATAAACCAAATTATCTATACTACCCAACCTCAACCATGAAACCAAGTATCACTAGTCTACATGATCTAACAAGTACCTATATAGTTTCTAAATAAACCCACTATGAAAAATCCTCCCTGTATAATTCAAAGATTCTCTATTTCCCCATTAAGAGTTGAAAAAGGTACCATCCACTCCATCCGGAGATTAGGTAGAGCCAATAACAAGAAATAAATCACCCCTAAAGATATGGAATCTACCATTTATCAAGATATTTCATAGAGGAATTCTTTAAATCTCTAAAAATATGATCCTGACCCATTCATGTCTCATAAATCCCATAAAATAGTCCCAATTTCAGTCAATGGACTAATATAATAACATAATTCATCGAAACAATATAAATACTTTCAATAAATTACTTTTAACCTAGGAGAAATTTAAAAGGAGTCCCAAAATTCATTTCAATGCCAATATAACTTTGATAAAAACAAACTAAACATTAAAATATTCCATATCCTTTAGAAAAATAAAATAAACAACTTTTACAATATATATTACATGTTAAAATCACAAATTTACCTATTAAAAAAACATTCATAAAATCACATTTCCATCTAAAAACACTTCATCCATTTGATAAATTTCAAAATCATCCACTTTTTATAAATCAATCAAGGGAAACAAACCAAAAAGTCTATTAATTATTGTCTTAAAAACTATAATATTTATTTCAAATGAAAAACCCACTAGAAAATTTATGGTTATTCTTTATCTCAAAACATATTTCTCTAATAGAATACTTTAAAACACTTTTCAAATTTCCATGTTTAAAATTGTTCCCTCTTGAAAGGAAACTCCAAAAGAGTCAAAATACCTTTCAAATAATTAATCAAATGGTTCTAAAACCAAAATAATTTATGAAATTCATTATGAAATAAACCAATCTTGAAAAAAATTCATAAAAATAGGATTCATTTTATAATGAAATTCCATGGAATCATTTTAATTCAAAATAATTTTTTACGAAATCCACTTTTCACACATAAAAAAAGTTTCAAAATATTATCATAATCAAGATCACCCCAAAATCCAAATCAAATTTCATACTGATAATATCAACCTACCACAATTCCTACCTTGATCCTTTTCCCATTATCGAATCCCACAATGAAATTTAATAATAAAGGTATAAAAAATTTAAACTAGTAGGATCAAGATTCTGGCTTAACAATTTCACATGGTTTAATGGGTCATGAAAAAATCATGCAACAGTTCCTATTTTTTCCAAATTCATCTAATTGGTCACTACATGTTTTGTTAGGTCATGCAAGATAACCTAACCCCATTGATTATTTTCATGTTTTCATCGCAAAATGGTAGGAACACCGACAAGGTAACCCATATAATACCAATTTAGATCAAAAAATTATCCACTCAAGCTATAATACAAAAAAATAATCAAAATTAAATATTAATCCTAACTACCCTTGGAAACTAGAACATCATCATGAAAGGATGTGATCTGGAACCTACACATAACCAACCTACCAAGTGTCAAAATTAATCCTATGATTCATTCTAATATGAAAAAACCCAAATAACAAGAGATTTATTTAGAAACCAAGGACCTCTTACGAACCTAGTCTCTAATACCATTTTTAATGAACTATCCCTGGATAACCTCACACAACAAACAAACTGATCTATCACTTATCCCAAAGAGTTATCTCAATCTCCATGGACTAGAATCTAGTTCTTGGGTATTATGAATATGAACTTAGAAATAGTTTCACCCTTATATAAAAATATAAACTAACAGTGGAAACTATTATGAATTCAATGCAACCTTTCTATAAATTGGATATACATGCATGAAAAATAGGTAGATACAAAATAAATAACAAGGAAAACATGACACTGCATAATTATAAAACCTACATTAGTCAAAATAAAAAAAATATCCATCACACACACAATGAAAAAAATTAAAAACCAATAAAAAATAAAATAGTTTGATGAAGTGTAAAATACATACTCGACTTAAAAAAAGGATTAAAACAACTTCAACATACATCATATATGTTTCTCACAACATAACCCAAATTTTCTATCTATGGATCCAATAAACAACCAAAGAACTAAATATAATACTTGGAATGCGAGAGGGAACATAATATTTACACAAACACACATAAACTGGTGTATATGTAGGGTTTGATCTATGCCTAGTAGGATTTCACTATATATAAGATACAATTATTTTCATAATATAATCCATAAATACTAGTGTGATATTAATTTATAAAAATAGGGTTTCACTTGTGAAATCATAAAGAAAAAAGTATCATAATATATTTATTTTCCTTCAAAAACATTGAAAAACTCGTTGAGAAAAAAAGAGAGGATCCTTTGTCCTAAAATCTTGATTTTAGAACCACTAAATTCATGAATAGAACCAAATCCTTTTATTTATATTTTTAAGGCATTTATGAAAATATATTTTTAGAAAATAATGATTTTTTCTATACAACCTATACTTTCCATACATCATTATAATTTAATTTAAAAATAAATCAATAATAAATTATATCATAAAAAATGAAATGTACTAAGATATCAATGAGGAGCAGTGAATAAAACCCAGTAATAGTGTCATGAAATTAAAAAAAATGTAATGGGATACAAAAAATGAAAGAATAGAATACCCTAAATAAACAATGATAGGAACTACATTTCATGGGAAGCATCCTATGAATCAATTAATAAAATCTTGGAATGGATACTGTAATCTAAGGTGGATAATAAATATTTTTTAAATATCCCAATATTATATTAAAACTATTTGGGCTATATAATCCATTATGTGACTGCTCAATCTACATCAGGTCACATAATCCAACCCATTAAAACATATCCTATATAATAAGAAACCACTCCTTTGTCAATACAAATTCTATATTAGGGATTTTAATTTTAAATATATCCATGTTATTTCACTATTATTTCTATGATATAAATAAATATGTAGGGGAGTAAATAAACTAATCAAGATATCATTACATAAATTTTTTTAACGTATTTTAAAAAACATCATCTCTCATCCAATACCCACACAAAAAATATACCATTTTACATCCATTTATAATAATAACATGGGATTATTGAAATATAAAACAATCATCCATTTCACCCAATTCTAAATAATACATCACAAAAATCATGGGGAATACGACTGAGATTAATTCTAGACAAAATAAAACAATTTCTTAAAACCCCAAACTGGCCTTTGAAATCATGCTTCGAATGTCAACCAAATTTATCAAAATTTTACACCATTCTACCAAAACAACCTTTTTAATAAAAATTATAACAAATTATCTATGAAATAACTTTGAAACCACCATAAAGGTATCAAGTGTTAAAAAAATTAACATGGATAAAACAAGCCCATTCTAAAAAGACCCAATTTTTAAACACTTAAACCTCCATCTAAAATATAAAAAAAGGTCAAAAAAACCTTTTAAAATCACTAATGTTAATTTGTAATAACCAACTCGATATTTTATTATGAACTTGGAATAAATAAACATTCAATTTAAAGAATAAAACAAGAAAATTCACAAAACACCCTTTATGATAAGTGTGGAAACCATTAAAAATCATTTTTCATTCCCTCATGGGTATCAAAAATAGTTAAAATTTTAAAATAAAATCTTTTCAAAGAAACAATTCATCTCTGGGTAAATGATATAAAGAAATGATAAAAAAACCTATATCATTCAATAATAAATGATTTGTAATGTGTGGCCTTAGATAGAGGATTCCTAAACCAATAAAGAAATGAATTCTCCAATCCCTTAAAACCCAAAAACCTGTTATTAACTTCATCCAAAACGAAAAACCAAACCTACATATACATTAGAGATTGTGGGAAAAGGATAATTAATGGTATAGGGTATGGATATAATAGAGGAATAAAGCGGTAGTTAACTTGAGAGATCCACTTTAAATCGAAGGAAAGAAGATAAAAAAACAAAGGAGAAGGGAGTATTGGATTTCTTATGCACACCCATGGTTATTTGAAAAGAAATAGGGAAAAATGATGCCAAAATTAGGTTAAAATTAAACGTGAAACATGTAGGTTCACGAATTATAAATACTAAATAGACTACATAGATTAATAAACCATGCACCAACTACAAAATTTAACTAGACAAGCACAACACACCTGCAAAATTTAGTTTTACGATTTAACAAACCTTGCGCACACCATGAAAAAGACTCTTAATAAAAACCACATAACTGTATCAAGGTCACCTGCTTGGTTTCTAGAAACTAGTGTAATCTAGGCACTAATACAAAATCACAAAAAATAACTTAAAATTATTTTAATGGATGTCGCGTGTATTCGATTAAACCATTCATTGCCCATATAGAATTAAGGTGTTTGGAAAAATTGAACTAGAAAGACTTCATAATAATATTTCAAGAATGGTTTCCCCTTTCTCAGGTGTTCTAAATCTTGATACATAATAAAAATTCAAAAAAAAATGCATTCCAAACTAAAAATCTAACAAATTAAAATTTCCATAAAATAATAGAATATTAAAAACTACACTCACATGAGGTTATCAAAAATCAAACCATTATTACAATTTCTACCCCAATAAATTCATTGGTAAAATACAAATGAAAAAACCATAAAATTTACACACCACACTAAAAATGGTGTGGGGGGGGGGGGTTCAGGGAAATACTAAAAAATAACCTCAAAAAAAGAAAAAAAATAAAACAAATTGTCCCTAAATGATCTATCAAAATGCCTAATAAACACTAAACAACCTCAATAATAACCAAGATCATACCATTCAAAAAATTATATACAAAAATAAAGACTCTATATAAGTATCACCACTATTTAGGATTTACCAAAATAGTAAAATAGCAAACAACCTCTATTATATGGAGAATATCACCGAGACTACTATGATTTACCAAATCAACAAAGGGAACCAGAAAATCCCATCAACCATGAATAAACACTAGGAAACCAGATCAACATCCCAAAATAAAGCACAACCAAGAAGGGGTATCTAAATCCCTGGAAAATAAACCACTAAATCTATTACATCCCAAAACAACTTAAAAAACATCAACAATAAACACTGATTAACAAGAAATAATGTGGTTTTAACCTTTGGGTGTGAAATTTTATTAATGTTTCACTCATGGTGAGGTTCATAGAACACTATATAATGGTTATACAAATAGAAAATATCAACCCAGTTGCTCTCATATCATAACTAGTAACAAATATGCACTCCTATTACACATGCACATACCCTTGGTTTCCCCATGTCTCATCCATAAAACTAAGCCTCTTGCATAATTATATCCTTAATTCTAACATCACATATCAACTAGATGAGAATAAATTAAAGCATAGGGAATAGACATTCCAAAACACCATCTTTGACATGGGAGAAAAAGCACCTGAAGAACACACCAAACAAAGGCCACTGAAAAAATTCTCTAAATTTATCTAGAAACATTATGAAAACATATAATCACACAATAACAATACTTATTACAAAAATGTTTAGAATATCGGTCCTCATCAATGTTACCATCCAACCAAGGTACACATTCCTAGAATACTCAACTCAACCTTTACATTTTCCAAATAAACCATCTGTGTAAAAAACCATATTATATAATTCTATGATACACTACTACCCGTACAAGAGAAGAAAACAACACCTCTATCTCCATATCAAGACTTAGAAGATCCATGAATAAGAAATATATCACCTCTAAATATAAACACTCTATATTTATCATGACCATTCTAGGAGTCATACTACCAATCACATAAAACATCATCCCAACCAGATTATGTCTCCTAAATGACATAAAATATTCCTAATATCAAACAACAGAAAATTATCATAGAAAAATTCATCAAAACAAAAAAAACATCCATAAAAAAAATTTACCCATGAACACTTATAAATGGGTACTAAAACTCATTTAAAAGTAAATACATCTTTCAAAAAAATCAAACATTCAAACATTTATACTCTTTTATAAAACTAAAAGAAATAAATTTTAAAATTCAATTTATTTGTTAAAATCTAAATATACCAAATTCAAAATAGTTTCTTAAAAAAACATTCCATTACAAAAAACACCATTATTTGGAGGTATTTAAAAATTGTCCACTATTTGGACACCCATCAAGGGATAGAAACTAAACATGTTAAAAAAATTATTTTGAGAACTTCCATCATTCATTAAAAAAAACATCCCACTATAATTTTTAAAGTTTATATTTATTGTAAAACATCATACCCCATTAAAAAACCTCAAAAACGATTCCATTTTTTTTTAAATTCACCCCTATTGGAAACACACTCCAAAATATTCAAAATCTATTAAAAATAATTTACCATATGTTTTTAAAACCAAAATTTATACTATATTTCATAATGAAAATAACCACTCAAAAAATGTTTCATAAAAATGAGAATAATTTTATAGTTAAGATATAAGGAATCATTTGAAATCAAAAATATTCTTCATTAAATCCACTTTTCTCTCAAAAAAAAAGATTCAAAACTAGTTCATAATCAAGAAAACACCACAATATAATTCAATATTCATTCTAATAATATCAACATACCATAAGACCCACCTTGATCATTTTTGTATTAACAAACCACACAATGAGATCCAAATATCAAGCGATCTAAAAAAATAAAAAAGGATCTAGAATTGGGATTTGTTTTTCCACATGGTTTAATGGTCCATGAACTAATCACGAATAAATTCCAAAAGGATTTTCCAAAAAAATTTCATGGTCAATTTATTTTTTAAGTAATGCAATCTAAGCTCATGCATCTATTTTTTTATTTTCATCCAAAAAATAAAAGAACGCCCCCCAATGAAAATCATATAATTATAATTAGTATCAATAAATTATCCTCTCAAACCAAAATTCAATAGTATAAGTAAAAATTAATCCAAATCTCGATTACCCATGGAAACTCAATTGTGGTTGAAAAGGTGGGGTTGGTAACCTAATCATGACTAACCACCCAAGTCCTAGTGATAATTCTAATCTATATTATACCATGAAATTATAAAGAAATAATGGATTTCATTAAGAACCTAGGCCATATTAAGAACCTAGTTGTAGACAATTTTTGTAATTAACTAGACTATGATGATTGGATATGACGCGCAACATAATCTTCCATTTTTCCTGAAGAGCCTTCATGATCCCCACAGGCTATAAAATAGTCCAAGGGTATCAATAATATTTGATTAGGTATTGTTTGAACCTTATATAATAATACATACTAGAAGATAAAACTACATAGAATATTACATGCACTATACATAAATTACATTAACATTCATATCAAATAAGGAGATAAAAAAATAAATACCATGTCAAAAAGGTAACTGTGGAAGTAAGAAATTAAATCAACTAAAATTAAATATATAATACATTATACATATAAGCCTGAAAATAAATAAATTCAAGAATAAATACCAGTGTTCTATAAGTTTTATAATACATACTTAACCAAGAAAATAAAACAAAAACCAAACTGACCCAACATCCAACACATGAACCATATTAACTCATCATTACTCAACTTCCCTGTCTATAAACCCAACAAAAAATAAATGAACCGAATCAAATACTGGGAATCCGAGAGGAAACATAATATTTGTAAACACAAATATTCACTAGTGTATAAGTAGAGTGTGAGATAATTATGCCTAGTGGGATTTCACTAATGATTATATGAAATTGCATTCATAATAAATTATATAAATTATATTTTCAACACAATTTACGAAAAAATGTTTCCAAAAGAGAAATCATAAATAAAACAAGTATCATAGAATATATATTTATTATCCAAAACGCAGGAAATATTTTTTACCAATAAATTATTCTTATCCATTACAATTCCATGATTTTGGACTCTAAGCATCATTTTACAATTTTTTATTAAAATAGTTTTAAATCCTAAAATGTTGAATTTTAAATTCATGGGTGGGATAAAATCTATTTCTTCTAATTTTTAAGAAATTTTAAAATATTTTTTTGAGGAAAAATACTTTTTTCCTTTTAACCCACATATTTATTAATATTTCATAAATCGCTTTAAAAGTAAACCAAAACTGAAGAATATCATAAAAACTGACATTCAATAAGATATCAATATAGAACAATAAATATAAAAAACAAGTAATTCCTTGAAATCAATAAAGGGTTAAGGGATAAAAACATGGAATGAATGGGATCCCCAAAATGGTCCTCAACAAGAAATAAAAATACCATGAAGCTCTCTAGGACTCGACTAATAGGATATTGTATTAGACATTTTAACTTTAGGCTCACACTAAATAATCCATCAACATCTTGGAAGTCCTATTGGACTAGTCAGGTTATATAATCCATCATTAGAGCCACATTATCTATCCTATTATACCTTATTTGGTCTAACTAGGAAAATATTTTTAGTCCACACAAAATATACACTATGGATTATACTTATCAAGAGCTCCAATTTTATTTCCTAGGATTCTTATATCATCAATCAAAATGGATGTGAAAAAACAAATAAATATGGACATAATTACATAAAAAATTTCATGGAATTCAAAATAAACATCATGTAACCTCTTATACCTTTATAAGAACTAACCCATTTACCATTATTGTATAATAATCATATAAAAAATTGAAATATAAAACATTACATCATGGGTAACAAGTCTAAATAATATATAATATAAATCAAGGTACCCATGACTAAGAGTAATTCAATATCAGGTAAAAGTATTTATTAAAATTTCAAAAGGGTCTCTAAAATCAAGATTGTAATGCCAATATGATTGATGAACCTTTGAAACCACTCTATAAAAACAATCATTGAAATCCATTTAGAGATTAAACTTTATATAAATAACTTTAAAAACCCATAATGGTATCAAAAAATAAAAAAATTCCACAAGGATAAAATAAACCCATTTTAAAATGGTCCCATTTTTAAAAAATTATGCCCCTATAAAATATAAAATGGTTTTTAACAACCCTATTAAAATAAATAATTTCTCTTATTAAAAACAATTTGAAAATTTTGTTAATTACTAAAAATTAAAAAATTTCTAATTTAAATAAGAAAATAAGAAAATTCATGGAAATCCCTTTGTGTCATGTGTGGAAACCATTGAAAACCAGTTTTCATCCCCTCATGGGTGGACCATATAATCATTATATGGAATGAAAATCATTTTAAAAAATTCAAGAATCACATGGAATATGTTATAAAGGAATTAACAACAAATTATTGTCTTATTTAAGAAGTAATGATTTGTAATATGTCACATTTGATGGTGGATGCCCAGCCAATAAATGAAACGGGTAGTCTTATATGTAAAAAGAAAAGGAAATATTATTACATCCATAAAAAACCTAAAACCAACATAAATTGTAGTTGGGGGTTATGGGAGAGGGAATATTTAATATAAAGGGTAAATTAAAGAAGATAGGAAGATAAAACAATGATTTTCCTTGGGAGATCCCCTGAAATTTAAGGAAACCTAAAATAAAAGGAGAATAGTGTTTTAGATCCCCACATGCACACTCTTGGTATAATGAATGAAAATAAAGAAGTTAGAGTCCAATAATCAGATTATACACATAGGTCAAAACATGAAATTTCATGTTTCTGAAAAACTGGGCACACAATACAGTTTGGTAAACTGTGAATCAATCGTCAAACTGGAACTAGACAAGCACGACAAACCTATATGATTTGGATACAAGTTTTACCAAACTATAAACCAATTTTGAAAAAAAAATACACTAATAAAAATTAAATAACTTGTACATTTTCACCCTATTTGTTTCACCTAAACATGCGCAAACCTTTCAACAATACCCAATTCTAAAAAGGACTAGTGTGCTTCAGCTAGATGTTGAACAATATACTCAGGTAGAATAATAGTGCACTAAAACATTGAACTAGAAATTCCTTTATATAATACTTCACACTTGATTTCCCCTTTCCCATTCATATTTAACAATGAAACAATTGAAAATTCTAGAAAAATAATGATTAAAAAAACCCTCAAAAATTTTATTTCCCTAAATTAATAGAAAATAATCCACCACAGTGATACATGGGTGTCAAAATCAGGGAATTTTTATTTTTGATGATCAAGGTAGTATCATATTGTTTAATTTCTAGATAATCTTGTCACAAGCATTAATTACGAGAATTAAACTCATGATTTACATAGCCAGATTTTGTTACTTTCAGATGTAGTGTGACATCCTCACATGAAATCCTAGAAGCTAGAGGTTGAAGATGATATGAGACAATGATGTCTCAATTGAATTATTGTATGCATCTATTATATCAAATTGATGAATAATATAGTGAATTATTATTCCTAGGTAATGGTTTATTTTAATAGGCCACTTCTTTATAATCCTTGACATATTATCCTCCTCTTAGAAAATCGATTAGGCTCCAAAAGGATAAGTGGGTAACGATTCTACTATGCACCATCTTTTGTCTTATATTACCCAAAGAAATTTTTCTATAGTGATGACCTGCAATGACTATACACCGAATTGTATTCTCTCAACCACCTCCTATAATAGAACATGGTCAGATACCCACATACTAGCTAGGGTACTCGAGTGGTTGAGCTTGCTATGAATTTACCATTTTTTTGTTAAATCCCTTGACCCATAAATGATTCTCACACAGATCTTCTAATGGCTCGTGTAAAGATAAAATTCTCGATCCAAGTATACTAATAAAGTATCTTAAGTTAATAACACCTTATTATATAAGTTAAAAATCCAACACCCTCATCTAATTTACCTTATAAACATTCTTATCATCATAAAAGAAAATTTTATACTTTATAGGCTAGGTAAATCTACATGTATAGAATCTCTACTTTATCAAGTGTTATTTTCAAAACAAGGATACAACATCAAATTTAATGATTAAAAGTACTTCAAAATCTATCTTAATATGATTGGTATTTTCAAATTTCCTATTAATCTTTTTTAACTTCTCCTCAATATTATTGGGAATGTCAAAATACATCCAAGTCATTAAACATAAATGGATTTACAACATGAATCTTAACATAATTCCCTTGATCCTTATTGGAAACAAATATAACACAAATATAGAGTGGGTTCAACAATCACTCTCTTTCTATTTGATTTCGATAGCAATTTTATAAAATATTACTTTAATATATCAGCTAATTCTTCTTCTTTGCTCATTATTATTTCTTTTATCATGTTTTTCTCATTATGTTCTATAATTTTATTCTCTCCCTATTAATAATAAATAAAAATTAACATTGGTGAGGTTGGTATCATTTAACTATTAAGAAATATGAAATCAATCATTCAATCTATGTGTATGTGATTCATGGTAGACATAAATAACAAGATAGCCTGATTTAGACAATAAAGTTAACCAATTATCAATGGGAAAGGATACCAACACGTACTCAATACCTTAACACATTTAGGTATTTTTTAGGTATATTTAACTTAAAATAAATGATTTCAATTTATAGCTTTATTTTATTTTTCAAAATAACAAGAGTTCCCAAATTCATTTCAGTACAAGAGTCCAAAACATTCAAGTACATATAACATGATTTGGATATCATATATATGATATTATCTAGTTTTTTATCTTTTATTTTAAGTTATTAAAATAATTTCTCCCACTCAATACCTTGATTTAACCATTTAAAAATAGGGATGATAAAGTAGGCATACATATATTTTCAATTACTTTGTTAATTAAATTATAAAAATTCTAAATTTTCTTGGAATAAATAAGTATGGAGGCATCTCAACCAAATCCCCCATAAGGGATACTTTCAACCTTCACTTTATAAATGGTGGATTCTTTTATTAAATTATTTGTAGACCTCCAATTTTTATATTTTCACTATGATGGAAACATCTTCATTATTCCATCATGTTTTGAAAAATTACATTTCTTCTTTAGTTCAAATCTTGATTATATAATTCACCTTAAATTCAATGTATGGTTAGCACCAAAATATAATACAAATGATACAAAATAAGGTGGAACCTTGTTCTTATCAATGTGAGTGGATATTATGAGAATTTATTCTCAACTAGTTTTCTCTTTCCATTTTAGCTACATGTCCAGATGGAATCCTTCTGATAGATCTATTATTTACCAAGAATATTCTCTTTGCTGCATGGATACTTTTATTTTTTATCTTCCGCTTTATGTGGGGATTTCATATTTCCATAGTTTCTTATTGACAAGTATCACAATGTGAAATATTTATATTATTCAATATTTTCTTTTGATTTAGTGTAATTTTCAGAAAATGTTTTGAATTATGCCCCACTTGGTTTCACCTCCCATACATCTTATCATGATGTTTTAAGATGTCATTTTTTGAAAACCTCTCCAAAAATTCATGCGCAAGAATATCATTTTCATTATAACATCCCTTCTCTTATTCTTCTTATATTATCCATTTATTTTCTAAATCAATTAGAAAATTTATTAAACATTCCTTGGGAATATTCTTGTCCATATTGATTATTCTATATGAGATAGAAAGAGTTATATTCACAAAATTGGTCCATTTAATCTTCTTTTGGAATAATTTTTCATTTTTAATCATATTTCTTTGATCATTTTTTAACGTCCATGGAATTATTTCATGTATCCATAGAGTTTTCTTTTTTAAATCAATAGAATAAACCAATTCTTCTTGATATAGTACACTAATTTTACTTATTGGGTCTTCTATGAGAAATATTCATTTTCCATTCATCACTGAAAGAGGAATAACGTATTTCATTCATTGGATTATTAGGTATGTTAAAGTCTACTTATTTTTTTTAAAACATGACTAGGGAACATTTACTTCCTATTTTAAGATTTTATGGTCTTTTTTCACCATTTTATTTTTGAAGATGATTTTTTTACATAGACAAAAATTCATCACTTATGTTACTAATCCTATTGAAAAATCACATATATTTACAAGTTACTCAAATATATTTATCTAATATAAATATTTATTATTAATATGTGAATATTGAAACTAATCAATATTTTCACCCTTGAGTTAATTATTCTTTGAAATTTAATACATAAATATCGAGTTTCTATTTTTGGATACATGTTGCCTAGAATTTATAACTTTATATTTTGGGGATTTCTATATCACTGGTTAAGCTTCATTTGGGTAACCCACAATAAAACTCATTTCACCCACCACAGACTTGGTGGAAGGATTCTCCCCAATATCCTCATCTATATATTTTTAGATTTTATATTTAATCATATAATTTTTAAGAAAATAGATTCATTTTTATCATTAATATTATATGTGAATGGTGTCCTATTTTTTTAGTCAGTTAAAGATTTATTATGGAATAACATCAGGATAATCTTTCTAGAAGATAGTAATCTCTAAGTAATAATATCATATTTTTAATATACATCGTAGAATCTTTTCCGTACAATTTTTTTGAATAAACCATTTTATTTTTTTTACATTTTCAATAAAACTCCTATGTAAATATATCTCATATTTAAAATACTATTATCAACCTCCATTGATTCTATTACTTAATTATACTCTCTTTTGATATTATCAACCTATTTTTCATGATCTTCATCTATTTTATCTCTTTCTTTTAGTGAGATCTTAAGTTCTATTATCATTTTTTACTTACCCTTTAGTTGATCATTTTTAATATGCATATAAGAATAATGATTCTTTTACAATGCAGGGAACTATTCCTTTAGCCTAATGATTCCTTTTTCCCTTGAATTTTCCTATGAAAATCTTATTCAATTTTTAATTATTTATTTTCAACACACACATTCCTTATAATTTATCCATAAATATGGTTAGTAATATTGTTTCAAATCAATTTATTTTCATCCAAGAGCCTCTTAATATTCTCTATCTTTTCTTCAAAGTAGGAAATATCCGCCAGTAAATCATTAAAATTCCAAAAAGCAAATACATATATATATTTGGGTAAAACTAACAATATTCTTGTGAAATAGTCATATGATTCATTATATGAACTTTTTAGTAATTTATCGAAGACATGTTCACCGATCGTACTTGATTTATCAATGGAACAATCTAGAAACAATATATAAAGTTACCATATCTAAATTTAAGATATTTTATTCACATGGGGTATATGAGTAATATATCTTCTTTCCATTATATTTTTTACAAAATATTTAATATTCATTAAAGTATTAATCTTATCAAGATTTTAGAATTATGATGTTTTAATTTCTTCCTCTTTGAATAAGATTTTAGTCTTTTATAATTGATTCATTTGTCTCATCATTATTTTCATTAAATTCATGGAAGAGGTGGAATTCATATACTTCATTGTTAAAAATCCTCAAATTTTTCATTCCATGTTAAATTTGAAATTAAATTCAAAAATAAAACATCTGAAATTATAGATAATATAATTAGAGGAATGTTTGGATCTGGTACCAATTATTCAAATTATAATGGTTTTTTATTAACATTGAGAGGTTTTGAATCAATTTTGATAAATTTTATACAATTTAAAGATCATCCCATGTTTCTTCCTCACATTTTTAGTGAATGGATATATCTCTAATATTATTTTCCTTGCCTTTTGTTAGAATTCATACAAAGTGAAGAGTAAATAACAAAAAACACATTGAATTTTTTTAGGTGAGGTTTACTTACCTAATGATGAGTACATCCCAGGTGTATGGTGTTTTTTGATCTCACTCACACACTATAATAAACCACATTGTTATGGGTCATGTGTTTCGGGATAATTAATATTTTATTTTGTTAAGGGTTCTTTTAATAATTGGGAGACATATTAGTATTTTTAGTGTAGGTATGACCTTAAAAGGAATTTTGTTTGCATTTTGAGTCTGTGTATAATCCTTGAGAGTTCTAGTGTATGTCAGGGTAGTGTTTGGGAATTCTAAAAATTAATATATTGTTCCACTCATGGAATGATGGGTGGAATTCATTTATGAGTGACCCTTTCATGAGGTTGTGGTTCTTCCAAAGAGAATTAAAAAAATTACATATAGTATAAGCCATAAAATTGTTGGTTAGGGGGATAAAAACTCTACCTTGGGGGATAGTCATAGTATACACCCCATTTTCACAACATGAACTAGTTTTAGAAGCCTCTTTTATGGGAATTATATTAATTTTCAAGGGGGACAATTTAGAAACCTCTCTAAGGTTCCCCTATTCTTGTTCAACTGAATGAAGAAGGAGATACATATTTTCCCCCCTATTCTCCTTACATTGATTCCCTTAGATATGTTTTTATCTGGGGTGATTCATCATCTAGATTCAAGTTAATATCCCTCCTTCTCTTCCCCTTAAATATATTATTTTGATTTTTGGTTAATTTTTTAGGGTTATGGATTTAAAATTACACCATATCATAGTTCAGTCATCCCACTTGAGGTGGATTTCATGTGTGGATATAAGACAGTGTATTAATGTCAATATTTTTAATATGTATTAAAGTAGGATTCTCTAAAATTTAATTTAGGGTTTTTAGTGATTTTTTATGAAATTTTCCATTGAATTTATGATATGGTTTGGGGTTTTTGTGTTTTTATTTTGGGTACATTATAAGATTTTACCACATCCCATTTCTCATGGTTTAAAAAACGCGGGGTCACCAGATGAGTTTTGAATTGGTTTATTTATGTTGGGTTTTTAGTTTAAATTGTTTAGTTTATTAATTGTTTGTTTTTTCTTGATAAGATCAGTGTCCGTGGACTTATATAAGTTCGATAGAGGCTTAATATGGACTTATTAATCATCATATAATATAAGTGGAAAAAGATTTATTTGATTCTCATGTTCAATTAGTTTTTTATATTTATACTTGATAATTATTATATTTGACTTCATAGTTTATGACTATGTGTTTGTACCATATGTTCGGTAAAATATCTTATTATCCTAACAATTAACATGAAAAAATATTCATTGTAAATAGTTTGATGGTTGTTCCTAGGTTGAACAAGTATTGGTAGACCTCTTTTTGGAATAATTGGTGGCGTGTGTTGGATTTAAAAGATAGTAGAGGCTCATTTATAAAAAGGGTTTTAAAAGGTGGTTTAATTCTATGTGAATTTCAAGGTAAAAGGGTTGTTTAGAAATGTATTTTGAAATGGTATTTGAAAATGTAAATTAGATTTTCTAAGAAATTATTTGATGGTATTTTATTCTAAGGGCCTAGTGTGAGTAATATATAACATGTGATGCCTATTTTAATTTTTTTATAAATTTTTTTTATTTTTAAAATGAATAATATTAGTTATTGGTTGTGTTTTTTTGGTTTAATTGACACCATGTGGGTGATAATCCGTTTTCTAAAGCATGAGTAATTTTTTATGTGTCCCTTGTTGTGATTTACATGGGTTACTTGTTACATGACGATAAATATTGTGTGAGTAGCCATGTGAGAACTCATTTTTTGGAATCAAACATTCATGTTATACTGGATAAATGTGACAGAACCCTTAAAGGGACAATATGGGTTTTGGGATGTGTTTCAGATGTGGGGATAGGTCTCGAGTGACTAGTTCCTTATATATATATATATATATATATATATATATATATATATTTGTGAGTTGTGAGATGGCTTGGGGGCCATGTTTTTATATTTTGTGTCTTATAGCTATTTTATTATGATATGTGATGATTTATAGTGTGATATAGGATCCTGAGACTTGGAATTTCCCTGAGTGATAGGATATTGGAAGAATCACCATGAGAGATATGGGATCACTGTTCACATGAAACTTGATCCATATCTTTAGTGATATGGTAGTGGTTGAAGAAGGGGTCATTCCTTGAATGAGAAGTCATATTCAACCATATATTGACTGAGAGCATGTGAGTTAATGGAAGGATAAGGATGTTTACATGATTTATAAGCCTTGGGTTAATATAGGGGACAATTTTGAGTGAAAACGGTTTTCCAGATTGTGATGTGATTTGAGACATGGATGACAGACCCAACCACAACTAATGACCTAACAGGTCCTGATTTGGACGTAGGACACTTCCCTATTCCTTATCGTAGTGGTTTTAAGTCATGGATGTTTCCCTACCTTGATTATTCAGTATGTACAACATTATAGTTTTGTAACATGGGTTCGGATTATAGAATACAATGAATTCATTATTTAGGCACTATTCCAATGTAGGATGGTTCAGAAATCATGGGGTCCTTATTATCACAGGATAACCTAACTTTTATGTTATATGGGTATAGTGAGTTATGTTTCTATGTGGGTGTGTTGCATATAAACTTATATAATTCTTATATATGTATTTTATTAAAATCCATGTGATCACAATAGTACCTAGTATCATCGAGGTATTGGGGATTTCTACTGGGTCATTGGACCAACCCCCAACCTACATACACAACATGGGTTTGAATTTATGTTGGTAGAGATTCTTGTTTTCTCTCAATACATAGGTATCGTTTGTAGTTTGATGCGTGGTTCAATTAATTGGTTATGGAGTCCAAGGATTTAGTATGAATTTTTTTGAGTAGGGTCAAAGGATATGAAGTTTACTTTTATCATTGTTTAACATATAATGGATAGTGTTTTGTTTATTATATTGGATTAATTTTATTCCATGTTTATCTATTTCTTCCTCTCTTTGTTGGATGCATCTTATAGATAGTTTATTATCTCTATTTTGGACATTGGGGAACTTTTTAACTCCAATTTTTCTATATGTAGGTCTCTATGATTTCTATTATGTAGATGATTCATGCCCTTTTTTAGTAGATTTGATCATGTCCCCTGGGATTCTTATAGAGGTCAATGTCTCAACATGACCATGTAAATCCATCACCACTAGTTGATGGCCTATAACATAAGGGGATGCATGCCTATGGTCATATATCGACCCTATCTAATGTTTTCATTGATGATATTGGTTGGGGTATTATAAAATGGTATCAGATTTTCCTTCAGGATGAGTTGACGTAGTTAGGGGAAGATTATATTTATTTGGACTTGGGAGGTATACTGGGTGCTTTTCAGGACAATATGAAATCAGTTGAGAAAAAAGAAGCTAGGGGATGTCTAGTGTTAGGAGTAGGCACATAAGGATGAGTGTCGTGTTTAATTGGGTCCTAATGTGGGATAAATGAGATTAACAATGAGTTATAGGGATTGGTTAAGATCTACTGATTTGTTCAAGAATCAATATAGTTTCATTCCAAGGGAATGATACATGTTCTTATGGGTGGATTCATTTAACATGATTGCTCATCAGAATCAATAATTAATTGAAGAAACCTATAACATAATAAATTTTTTGTTCAATATTATTTAAGGGGTGACTATATTAATATGCGTTTAGGGGGTTCTATTGATTTCTTGTGATTATGGTGTGTTTTTTTGCCACTATAGGGAAATGGTTCAGAGATTTGTGAGTTTTTTAAAAAACCTAGTTTTCAAAGGTAAACTCATACGGTGGAACATGGATATAGTAAATTGGTTTGGGAGTTGGATTTAAATAATATGTTTCATGAAACTAGTGATTTTTAAATGTTCTAAAATTATCAGGTCTTGATAATTGATAAATAAAACAATATTTGAAAATATATTTCAATTTTTTTTAAAATTTTATTTCAAATGGTTTTGTAAAGTGGGATCATTTTTTGGGAAAGTGATCAGGTTGGCTTGGAATTTATATGATTATAGTGTTTAGTGGAATCCCTTAGACACCAAGGGGTGTTTTGAAATTTTTATTGAGTTATAGTGTGTTTAAAATTGTTTTATAATTGGTTTTAAAATAAGTGATCAGGGCCTATCTTAATTGGTAAGCTTGGAATTTTATGCTTTGGTCAGGTGGTGTCGCCCCTCCGGGATAATTACTTTTGAGTTCCCCAAATTGAATTTTTCCAAATTTCATAATGAATATAGTGGGAATATGGGGTTGATCCTTAGGAAAACTTAGGTATTTATAAATGTGCAATATTTTAAAAATTACTTAAAGACTCAATTTCTTATTCAAGAACCATTAGTTGTGGAATAATAATTGCATATTCAATATTTTCACAATCCCTTTACGATGTGTACATGTTGGTTTTTTATAAATTAAATTCTTTCACTATACATAGATGGTCAAATAGAGTCATCATATGGAGTCCATGAAATGAAGTAAGTGGACATATTCCATTAGATGGAGTCTTCTCAAATAATGCTCCATCGGGTTCATTTTTCTATTTACATGGGATACTTTCATGAGTACCAGCTATTATAATTTTTTGGATTGTTCAATAAAATATTGAAGGATGGCCAAGTCAACGATAGTTTGAACATGAATCTTATATGTCATTGAAACCTATTCTCTAAATAAATAAATCTATAAATAGAGGTAGAATCCCAACTCAAGATTATGAATCTTTTACTAAATAGTTAAGAGTTTATGAATTAATTGTATGATACATTTTTAGTAAATAGGGTATGAGTGATGAGTGTTTTATTCACTTTCATCTTCCATAATAAAATTTTTTTCAATGGTATCCTATGGATATAAGAAGAATTCCCATCCAAATAAATCTTTTTTCCATGATTTCTTTCTTATTTTTGTATGAAGTGTTCTTGGAAATATTTTTTAGGGATTAAGTGGTGTTATCCTATTTTCAATGCAAATATTAGAGAATAGTTGATTATCAGACAAAAATCTATTTGAGATAATTGTATATTTTTTTATTACAAAATATGAGGGGATCCGGTTAATTTAAGTCCAGTGTATGTTGTTCTTGGTATTTCAGCCAAGTAAAATGGATGAAGTACTACTTATGAACACATTATTTTATATAACTCTCAAAAAGTGTTATTAAATGGTTGGTACTACATCACTCATATTATCCAATTTTCTCCTATCCTTATCATGTAAGATGTTTTGATTTTAGTTGATTTTACTATTATTAGGAAGAATGACTTCAAAGGAATAAAATTTTTGTATAGATAAGTTTGATGGAATAAACATTCCCTTATATAAAATTAATTCATAGGATCTTTTTATACGGAAGGATCTATATTCTAATTTATTTGGTAAATTTATTGAAACAATGTAAAATAAAGTGTGGGAGTGGTTGGATAAGAATACATTAGCCTTGATAAGGTTTCCACTTACTCAATATATTGTTTTTAACATTAGAGAGAGAGAAACTATAGAGGTTATGATATATTTTTTTGGCATGTATGAAAACAGAATGGATCTCAAAAAATTATTCATCTTGTGAATATTGTTAATATTGAGATTGTTAGATGGAATACATGTAGTAGATCATGCGAATAACATCAATATGATCTGAGGTCTTCTTGAATAAGTTATGGTAACTTTTACATATAATTTTTGAGCATCGATTCTTCATTAATCACTTCTAGAGAGATGGGATGAAAGGGTTATAACATTGATAAAATTCATGGGTACGTTATATATTGTGTTTTCTGACATTCAAAATATACTATTGAATGAGGATTTGAGGCAGAAGAATGTTCAATATCTGTTATAAAGGGATATAAATACTTCAAAATGAGTATAGTCACCTCAAGAGAAGAGTTTTCAAAAGAATAAGACATAAAATTATAAGTCCCATATAATAATCCAAGGTAAATTGACTGCTTTAGGTTCTACATATTAGATTTGTTGTAAAAAGGGACATGTGAAGAATGATTTTAGGAACTAGATGGAGGTTTCCACTTGATGAAAAAACAACTCAGTAAGTACAATTGGTGTAGGCTCTAATATGATATTGAGTATGAAATTTTTATATAATTCATGAGTTATTAACTAATGTTCATATTTCCATTAAACTAGAGAGAGTGGGTGCAAGGTTTATTATGTATCGAGAAGAATGGAAGTATTAAATATAGTAGTCAAGAAGCTATAGATATTATTGGGAAAAGAGATATTAAAATTTAAAAAATGGAAGTGTCTTGAAACTGATAGATTATATATATATTTCAAGTCTCTAAAAACCTCATATATGTGGGATAGCTTGATGATTTAGGTTATAGAATGATTTTTTTTGAATGGAGTCTATAAAAACAATAGAGGGTATATGGTGACTACATGTAGAGTAAATAATAAAAACTTGTACATGACTAGATGTAAGGATAGAGTTTCAGTATTTAGAAGAACATCATCAAACATTCCATAAATATTCCACTACAACTTTAGTCACCTTAGAAAAAAGAATATTAATGTTATAAAAGTGAAGGTAATAATTAAAATTCATCACACTAACCTTTGAATATGTGAGAGTTTTATTATGTGAAATAAAAAGAGATTTTACTTTAACATGGATGGTAAAAATCCAAGGAATCAAAAGATAGAATTAGTTTATTCCAATGTTATGGGACTAGACCCAATTCATTCTAATATAGGATCTATATACTTTCTAACCTTCATTGATAATTATACTAAAATTGTCTTGTCATAATTCATAAATGATAAATCAAATGTTTTGAAATAAAAATTTAGTGGATTTTTTTGGTTGAAAAATATCGTAAATGAAATTTAAAGTGTATCTAGAAAGAAAATAATGGTGATAAAAAACCTTTCTAATTGGTTTTTACAAAGGAAGAGAATTATGGAAGAGAATATTATTCCAACAACTCCATCAATATGGATTAAAAGAAAAGATAAATCATAATTTTCATGAGAATTTTTTGAGTATGATGCTAAAAACTATAATTTTTAATGGAATGTGTTAATAGGATATTGAAACAACATTGTATTTGGTAAAAGAAAGTGTAACTTTTGATATGGAGTAATAAATTCTAGAGAATATTCATCTAGTAAGTGGTAATCGGGGGGAATATCAATGCCATTTAAAGTATTGTGTATATTGATATCAACGATAAAGACAAATATATGTTGGATGAAGAAACCAAGGTTTTTTATTATCAGATTTGGAGATGATACCATTGGATATCACCTATAGAATAATGAAAAGAAACAATTCATTTGATGTAGAGATGTTGTTTTCAATGAAATAATTTTATGGAAATATTAGAACTTGGATGATAATGAAGTAGAGGTTAGATAAATTGTTGGAGTTCTAGGAAATTAGAGAGAGGTCACCAGATATACTCTCTATCTAGAAATTTCACAGGAAGCATTAGATGATGGAAATTTGATAGTCGGACTACCAAATAAAGGATGATCAAACAGATTGCTGATAAATGTAGAATGATCATACATACCTCTACCATACATAGAAAGATTGTATGAAGGACTATTATAAAGATAGGTTCCAATAGACACTCTTGAGGTTGTTCTGAGAAGATACACTTATATTATAAAACACATTTAGAGGATTGAATATAATATTAAAATATTACATTTAATTAATTTAGGGGAATAAGAATATATAGAAGAGTAATCTATTCTTAGAGACTCAAAATAGTGGGATTAATTCATGTAAGATGAAATGAATTCCTTAAATCACAACAACACGTGGTAGTTGGTTGAACTACCAAAACAAGAAATGTTCTCTAGAGAAAAGAAGTGTTTTATATTTAAATAGGAAGGTGATGGAAGTAATAGGTACAAAGAAAGGTTGGTGGTGAGTAATATTCAATAGAAGTTAGGGATTATGTTTTTTGAAAATTTTTCAATAGTGGTGAAGAACACAATTATTAGAATATTTCTCATCGTTGTTTTGTCCAATGATATATACACGAATAAGATGGATATAAATATGGATTTTCTTCAAGGAAATTTAGAGGATGGAATTTATATGGTTCAACCTATGGTTTATGATGTTCATCATAAGCAGGATTTGGTTTTATGTTGAATGGTAGTCTTTATGGGTTGATGAAATATCTATGATAGTTGAATCAAACATCAATACTTTCATGCCTGAGGAAAGTTTTATTTGAAATTATTATAATCATTAATATCAGGGGGATAAAAATCGAGAGGGATAAGAAGACCAACTGTTTGGTTTTATCCTAGAAGGAATACATAAAGAAGTTCATCGAAAGATTCAGAAAAGATGGTTGTAAACCTATCTCAGTCCCCCTCTCTGAACACTACAAACTATATAAATCACATGTACTATTAATGGATGAATAAGATCACCGCATGGAAAACATCCATTTTTCTTTATCTTTTAGAAGTTTGATGTATGAAATGGTTTATACATGATAAGATACTACTTTTACTATAGTATTTGTTAGTCGTTTCATGTATGATACTAGATGAAAACATTAGAAAGATATGGATTGTATTATTTAATACATGAAGGGGTAAGAGGATGTAACTTTATATTTTAGAGATTATGGTGAGGCTATGTAGATTCTGATTTTACAAGGAATAATGATTCATGGAAAATTGCAATAAAATTTTTCTTTACTTTTTGTAGGACATAGGTTAGCTGTATTTCTTGGTTGTATGCATTTTTTATTTATATATAACAAAATTAGAGTATGCTTCTACAACTAAAGAAAGGATAGAGTTAGTATGATTTATGGTCCTGCTAAAGGAACATGGAAAGGTGTCTATCATAGGAAATGTATTTTATGATAGTTAGAGTTTCATTCATCTTTCTGGTAATCCAGTGTTTTATAAAGAATAAAATCCATTACCTGAAGTATAACATTATATGAATTATACTAAAATATAATGTGTTGAAGTGGCTGAATATTGATGAGAAGTAGAATCCTACTAATATATTTACAAATATTATTGTGTGGGATAGTATGTGGGAATAGCTTACCTCAATTAAACCAAGATAATTTCTTGTGAGGAAAACACTGCATGCATTAGATAGAGGGTAGACTCGGGTGGATGCTTGAAGAAGTGTAAAATTCAAAAACAATTTCCAAGTGGGAGATTATTGAGTTTGTGGAAATTCATTAGTTTCAATAGAAGATAAGATCAACAAAGTCATCGGATGGATTCCATAAAATTGATTCATCGTATATAGTCCATCAGAAAGAGTCTTCTAAGATGATGTTCCATAAGGGGTTATTTTGAATTTTCATGGGCTACTTGCATGGTTACAAGTTGTTAGAAATAACATAATATAGATTAGCACTATATCAAATATTTACTTAGTTAATGAGAGGTTGACTATAAATCCCAGAGGTTGGCGAAACCTGTTCACCAGATGAATACCTATATATATAGAGGAGGTACCCTATATTTGGACTTTCATTATTATTTTTAATAGTTGATATTTTCTAACATAATTTCTTGGGAAATATTTTTGTAAATAGGTTGCGAGCAGTGAGTGTTCTCTTCTCTTATATCTTTTGTAATGAAAATGTTTACAGTTTTCTCCAATAGATATCAGATATTTTTATGAACCACATAAATCATGCACTTCTAATTATTTTTTTATTTTTATGTGAAGTTTTTTTTAAAACATTTTATGGTTATTATGTGGGTGTTAATCCTAGTTATAGTAAATAGAGTTATATGGTGTGTCTTTGTAGATAAACCACTATCTTATAGTATTCTGGATCTTTCTATTTCATGGGTTTAAGTGATTGGATAAATGTCAATATAGTGTCCGTTGTGATTTCCATGTTTATCCAATGAAATGGAAAGATGGATACTTTTGAATTATATATAATTTATCCATCTTAATAGTGATTAATTCATGGTTCTCTTTATAGTTAAGGGGAATGGTGTGACATTTTGAGCTTACTGAATGGGGGAATAGAGATTGTGTATGATCCATAAATAATTATTTGATAGAGAGGCTTGGGTTGAATCACATTGTGGTATTAGATATTAGGTGATATATAGTAGTACCTAAGTAGGGTCATCCCAAAGTAGTATCATTGAGTGGTGTTAAAGTTGTTTCAATATAGGGTAGTTTTTATTTTGGAAGTGGTGGATCTCCATCCTATGTATTTGATGGAACATGGGATTGATTTTATGTTGTGTTTCTAACCAACATCTACATGTGTTGAATTCCATGTTATTGGGGGAACAAATATTGTTTTTTGGTTTTCATAGTTATATTTTGGATATTTGTTTGGATTAAATTATTTTTTATGTTATTGATTTTTTTAGACCCCTGGCCTTTAATGGAAAGAGAGGGTACTCATGCATCATGTTTGGCACATAGAGTTAATTTGAAATATGTTGGTTTATTAATATTTTTGTTCAGGACAAAGAATTAAAAGGAATTATTAAGATATTTAAAGTTTCAACATTAGGATAAATTATGTTTTCTCGTATAGTCCCTTAGTCTTATTCTACTCAGCTAACATGGGAAGGATATTTTTCTCAAAAATGAAAAGGGGTTCCATTATTTAAAGTGTCAGCAACAACCTATACAATGGTATTCTATATAGATTCTTAGTGGTGTTCTAATCATCTATCCAAGGTACAATACTATTGGTTTTATTAGTGTGTGATCTTGTATGTGTGTAGTGTGTGTGATACCCATCCCTTGTTGGGAACAAGTTGGAAATATGTTTTTTTGTGGATGATGTAATTTTTTTGTGTTGTATTTTTTTTCAAGGAAATGTAAAAGAAGAAGAAATATACCCAATTTTTGTTTATTGGTGATCAGAATAATAATTTTATTTTGATGATTTTAATGATAATACTTACGAATTTCAATTATATTGGGAAGAAATTTTCTATAGGAAAAGTTTCATTTGACTCACTTTCGGTCTAGGATAAAGTGTTGATCATAATGAGGAAGAGTATCATAGTCTACATGAGTACAATGAAAATCATATTGTTGTTTTCGAATCATAGATTTCTCATAAATTATACGTTGTCTTGAAAACATGTGGTGAATTATTTAGGAAGGATAGGGGATAATAAGTGTCTCCAATAGTATTGAGGACCATATTTGAAAGAAAATTATCGCTGGAGTTATGGGAAGTTACAATAAATTCTATTACAAGTAATACGATGCGGAATATTATCTTAGACATATCTATAGTCATGATGAAGTAATTATATAAACTGAAGTTTTTAGAATAGGAATGTTTGGGAAGTCATAAGATTCTGATCTCAGTTCATCAATGTGTGATCAGCAGATGAAAAATTGCTTATTTACTAAGAAGGATGATCAAAATGTAGAACGAGGAATAAGATGGTTTTCAGTTATACCAATTAACAAGTAGAATCAAATCATCATAAAAAAAATTATTTGTATCGTAATCAAAAAAGAAAATAGGTTGTTGAAGTTGAATCTAGTAACACCAGTTTATTGGAATCAGTGTGCCCCCAATTATCAGAGTTACACAGACACCGATCATCATATGTAGTATGAAATCAGTGGTAGAAAATATTATTTTCCATGATAGTTGTTGGGATCAATATAAAATCATATTAGATATCAATCAATAATATAATCAACCATTTTTATGAAGATGATTTATTTGTTGTCTTCAAGTGGGTCAAGAGGAAAGAAAAATATAATTTATTTTTCAAATGGTTAAAGAGGAAAATTATGTTTATTTTCTTTTAAATTGGTTCAAGAAGTATCATACTATCACTAATTCCATTTATCATAGTGAGGTAGAGACCAATCCATTAGACACAAGATGACACTTATAACATTATCAGACGCAAGTTGATCAGCCTGAGAAAAGGGTAAAAAGATGAATTTTGTAAAGTATCTATAAAAGTGTTTTCAAAGTGATTTAAGAGTTTAATAAAACGTTTTTCAAAGAGTTTAGTGTTGATACTGAAGAGTTGTAGAGGATTTTTTGATATTTTATGGAAGTTGCCAATATTATTATAGATGAATGTTTTTTCAAACCTTGTATCGACCCAAACTTTTATAAATGAAAAGCCGTATTGATATAATTAAATGTATTATTATGTAAAATGGTTATATAACATATTCAATTCCCTGGTTTTATCTTTTTTGATTTAAGAATACCCTTATTAATTTTTACCATTCCTAATATACTCATTCAATAGTGACCACATGATTAGTATAAATATAGGGCTTTAACAAATCCAATTTACACAGATAAAGGAAGAAATGACCTCATCTAATAGAATTGATCTATATGAATCCCATTTTTTAGTGCTTGGAAAAGAGGTAGAATCACTGGTCTTTGATTTTTCCCAATCCCAATATGAGATTCAACAAGTTAAGCTTGAACGGAACAACCTACAGGAGAAGTGGATGTTAAAAGAGATTATCACCCGATCGATATTATCTGAGTCTCCTCAAGAGTATATCACCATTTCTCACCTAACCCTTAGGTCTTATGCAGGTGGTAGAATTTTTTATGTAACAATACCCATACACTATGATTATGTGCATTATTTTTTTATAGATTAAATAATATACATTCATTGTATTAGTTTACTTTACAAATTGTTTTTAAAACACAAATAGTATTCTTAGTTAATATTCAATTAAGAAATCTATTTTGATGAATTAATGGATTTTTGAATAAAATATTATTTTAATAGAATTTTTTTATTACTAAATTAATTTTTATTAAATATAAATGATCATATAATTTTTATGAATACAATTGTAATTGTTATTAAGGATTTAAAACTGTTTTTTTCAAAACCAATTAATTTTCAGTAAATATTGGTTTTTTATTTTAAGATTAAATATCCACATATTTAGAAAATTATTTCGATAAAATTAATATTATATTTGGAATCAGGACATCAAAATCATCAAACAATGAATTTTTCAAAATTTTGTAAGTCGATTTTTGGGGTAAAAATTAAATACTGTTTAAATATATAATATGTTTTATGACATCATAATGACCCAAAAGTGATGTAATAAAATAATATAAAATGGTTGTTCATACAATAAATGTTTTACATTTAAAATAATGTAAGTTTATATTGGTTTGATTTATTTTACAAAGCCTTAATAGACCATCCAAGGCTTATAAAACATTTTAACATTTTAAAATGATTTCCTTGAGAGTGGGACTCACCTCAACATAAGAAAAGCTAATATTTTAATATTTTAAGATATTGGACTTATAAAATAATGGTTTCCACTCCCCTTTATAAACAAACATTGAAAACCCATGGGATGTTTTTTGGTTTTGATTAGTTTAATGTGTAATTTCCAAAACCTAAATAATAAATAATTCCCCCGTCTTTCCTATATAAACTCACTCAATCTCTCATTCCTCTTCACTCAAACCATTTGGAGCATGACCAAACTCTTCCCTACACTATCTATAATCCTCATAAACTCCCAAGAATTATCTCTCAAGCCCCCCCACCCAAGCCTTTGAGATCACACCTCAATGTAAGATATTTCTTCTTTTCTTATTTGTGTCCAAATATCTTTATGTTGTTATAACATTTTTTCAACTAAAAATATTGGGTTAGGATTTCTCACCTCCCCCATACTTTTGTACTTACATTTTAATGATGAAATACCTATTTCTATCTCATTAATTCCTCCCAAGTACACCTATTACTATTCCCATGTTCTGTAAGGAATTTCTATCTTCTCATTTACATTCAAGAAATTATTTTATATTATGAATCTAAATTGCATTACATTTGTTGGGACATATATCTAAATGAAACCCTTACTATTAATTTCATGTACATATTATGAGATAAAACTTTATCTCTCATCAACCATTTTTATGAATTCTTATGTCACGCCGCTATTTTGCCGAATTTGCACTACGATTTTTCAAGCCCAAGTTATTGTGTAATGAATATCATGCCAATTTCTCTATCAAGGGTATTCACCTTTACACACATTTACCTATTTATTATATAGTTTCATGTAAGTTTTGTACATTAATTTATCATGGAATAAGTGATGATGTTGAATTATTCTATGTTGTATGATCCATATGGAACACTAATGCATTAAATGAAATGATTAAGAAGGGTGCACTCTAATGGTGCTCCAATGCATTCAGAAAATATTAGTATCATGATACGTCATGTGAAATGAGGTTTTACTCATTCTAATTCATGTTCAATGAGAATTTAATCATTCTAATTCAATTGAAATGAGTTTTTACTCATGCTCCATTAGAAATGAGCCTTGGCTCATGCTAAATTCATGTTAAATGTTATTGCCACATTTCTATGTTATGATAATCATGTTATATCATGCCTTTATGTTCATGTTTCTCTTGTGATCCATTTATATGAATATTTATTAACATGTACTATATTCTTAATGTTATTCATTTTTTACTCCCTTATCATTCTTTATAGCTCAGTAATTTCTTATTCTTGTCCTTTGGTTATCCCATGCAATGCTAAATACAAAGGAATGTTGTGGTCATGTAAAAGAAGTTTTCAATAAAGATGTTGTGTTTTATGTTCCAAGTTTTTATATAATGTTCTTAATTTCCCAAGACACTAGACCTATCAATCCCTAGATCTATCTTAAGTTCAATTTTATGTAATAAATCATGTTTATGTGTGTAATAAAGAGCAAGGTTGTTATAATTGGCATCAAAGGATATGTTTAGTTATTTTTGGGATTATGATTATAAAACCCCAGTCAAACCCTTAGGGATTAGACTAAGTATAATAAAAACATCCCTCCATTTTTGCGAGTACAAAGTAAGTGGTTTATCAAGAAAATACATCCCTTTCTCGATATGAGTAATTAGAGGCAGCTCTGCCACAGATGTAGCTAGGGGTAAAACCCAAAAACAGCACTTTGAGGAAGACTCAAATAAGAACCGGTTCACAACAACATGCCTTGATAAACATTTGGTTATGAAACTCCTGGGGAATATGATTCAGAAAATACATAAGCTTAGTATGAACCATTATTAAGGGAATAAAATAAATCCATAATAATATATGTTGGGAAGTAGATCATGGATAACATAGATTGAAGCTTATGAATTCATAAGTTAAGGAATGAAATGTAATTTATATGATACCCCATTTTTTAATTGGATTCCCCTTTATTTGTTACCCATAAAATTTAATTTATTCCATGAAATGGGTAGTAATAAGAGGACTCGGCCTAATAATCGATACAAGGATCAATGTGATGATTGTTCTAATGAGATTCCCAATTAAATGGGAGAATATATTAAAAGCATTGTCACGATAATCTCTTAGTCAACCCTTTGAATATAAACATGGTTAAAGAGGATCATTAACCCCCCCCCCCAAGAAATAACAAACTGGAATGGAGAGATTCATGAGTCAAATTCCTCCTAATTTAAATATATCATCTGATCCCTCAATCATCAAACAATGGATCAACTCTATTGAAAACATATTCTCCGTATTTCAATGTTCTGAATAAGAGAAGGTTATTCTTACTGCTTATCGTATAGAGGGTGAATCTAATCAATGGTGGACATCGATCAAAATACAAAGCATGAGGAAGGGATCGAGGTGTCGGAATTGAAGGATTTCTGGAAAATGTTCTTCAACATATATTTTCCTTACACCCTACTACATAATATGGAAAGGTACTTCCTTAACCTCAATAAAAATACTCTGAATCCATCAGAGTGTATGAGTCAAACTTTAAAAGTCTTGTACAATACACCTCCAGATTTGTCATTACCCCAACATCCGAGGTTGAAAACTTCTTTTGTGGGCTAAAACCTAGCCTACGAAAAGCCCTAGTGATCTGTGACTTCGATGGCTTTGAGGAGATTATCTGATATACCCTAAAATTTGAAATGGAGATTGATGAATCTCAGGTGTATCAAGCGGATAATAAGAGTAAGGGAGAATTTTATTTTGGAATTTTGATGGATAAATCTAACAGTGCTCTGAAAATCAAGCACCCCACTTTCCAAAGGTGCAGAATGAAGCACCCCATAAATTTCTTGAAGGTGATGAGGAAATGATTTAAATGTGGAAAATAAGGGAACCTGGCTATTAACTACTGATAAGAAAAACCAGCTGTTGCGATAGAGGATAGGAACGCTCCATTCGACCCTCAACGCATTTTTTATTGCTTCAACTTCAAAAAAACAGGGCACTCTGCAAACCAGTTCCCTAAGAAATGGGTTTTTGGAGGCACCAAAAACCTCTAAGGCAGCAAGTGAGATCTTTTGCAATCACTACCATCGAAGAAAACCCTGACAAATAAGTGGTGATAGGTATGCTAGTTATTCATTCAACAATAATGAACGTACTTTTTTATTATAGTTCTATTCATTCTTTTATATCCCAAATGTTTAGTAGAATAATCCTAACACCACCAAAAATCATCGAAGTGGAGATGTTGGTGAGAATGGAAAATGGACAAATCAATACATCCTATGAATATAACTCTTAAAATATCACAATCTATGGATTAAACTTCCCTTAAAACCTTATCATACTCACTATGATGTAATTTTATGTACTTATTGACATGGATTGACTTTCCCTATATAGAGACAACATAAATTTCCATGAGAGGGAAATCATTCTTCATATAGTGAATCAGCCTCCGATTCTATACAAGTGCATGGGAAAGGATGAATCTACATTATAATTATCATCTCAAGAAAGGATATTAATTCCCTATGAGAACACATATCTTTATCATATTATTGAGTCTAAGAAATAAACCATCCTTGAAGACATCCTTATTATGATGGAATTTGCTGAAGTGTTTCCTGAGGAATTTCCCAATCTTCCTCCTAGAAGAGATGTTGAATTCTCGATTGTTCTTATACTAGGGGATTTTCCAATATCCAAGAATCTATATATAATGGATGTTTTGGATCATTAGGATCTAAAAAAACTACCAGAGAATCTGGATAAAGGGTTTATACTCCCATGTGTTTCACCATGGGGTGAATCTGTCCTCTTCTTAAAGAAGAATGATGGGTCAATGTGCCTTTGCATTGATTATAATGAGCTCAACAAAATCAAAATAAATAAAAAGTATCCTCTTCCACAAATTGATGATGTGTTCGATGAGCTATGTGAATCACAATACATCTCCAAGGTGGACCTGCAGTTTGGATATTACCAAGTAAGGGTGAAGAAAGAAGATATCCCCAAGACTGCTTTTCATACAAGATACTGTCACTATGAATTCATAGTAATGCCTTTCAAACTCACTAATGCTCTATAAATCTTCTATAATTGATGAATAATGTCTTTATAGATTGATTATATAAATTTTTTGTAGTATTTATAGATGATATTCTAATATACTCCAAAACTGAAGAAGAGCATGAGGAGCATCTAAGCACTTTAATAGAGACCTTGCGAAAGGAGAAGCTCTATGAAAAGTAAAACAAGTGTGATTTATAGTTGAATGAAATCTCATTATTAGGTCATATCATCAAAAGTAATGGAATATCTGTGGATCCCCCCAAGACAGCTGCAATTGAGGGATGGTTGAGGCCAACATCATTGACGAATATCTATAGTTTCCTAAGGTTAACTAGATATTATCACCAATTTGGGATAAATTTATCATGATTATAAAACTCTCTTACCAAGATAACTTGGAATAGAGTCATGTTTTATTGGAGTGATGAATGAAAAGAGAGCCTCAAGGTGTTCAAAAGAAGGCTTATCACTACACCTGTGCTCACACTACCTACAAGTGGAGAAATTTTTTTGGTATTCAGTGATGCTTCGAAGAAGGTCCTAGTCTGTGTGTTGATGCAAAATTACAAAGTCATTGTCTATGATTCAAAGCAATTGAAACATCATGAGAAAAACTATCCAACACAATATATAGAGTTGGATGCAGTAATCTTCGTTTTATAAATTTAGCGAAATTACCTCTTTGGGGATAAGTATGAAATATATATGGATCACAAAAGACTAAAGTATATATTCATAAAAAAAGAGTTGAACAAGTGTCAATGATGTTTTTTAGATCTAATTGAAGACTATGACTACTCAATCCATTACCACATGGGGAAACCGAACAATGTGGCCGATGATCTATGTAGAAAGGTCCCAACGATTCTATCATTGATGAGAATTGAAAAGGATCCAATCTTCTTAGATTGGATGAATATGGACATGGGAATCATAAATAAGGGGACATAATCAATCCTTTCATAAATGATTTCTCTACCATATCATTTGGAAAGGTTAAAGGATGCTCCAAAGGATGATGTGGGAATTCAGAAGAAAGTGGAAACTATCAAAAAAGGGAAATCCTCATAGTTCCATGTTAATGAATAAGTAATTTTCATATTTGGGTCAAGAATATATGTTCTATAAAATTAAGAGTTAAAGAAATTACTTTTGGATGATGAAAATAGTTCAAATTTCTCCTTTTACATAGGAAACAAAAAGATGTATTAAGATCTCTTAGAGAATTATTGGTGGGATTACATAAGAAGGAGACCATTGAGTATAAATAAAAGTGCCCAGTATTTCATCAAGTGAAGGATGAGTGAAAGAAATATAAATGGAAGATGAAACCATTACCCATACCAACATGGAAATGGGAGAACATCACTATGGAATTTTTCACTGAAAATTCAAAGACATCCAACAAAAACAATTATATTTTGGTTGTTGTAGATCGTCTTACAATGACTGCACAATTCATTGAAATTCAATAGGATTTCTCATTGGATAAACTAACAAATATATATATCAGATAAGTGGTAACACTGTATGGATTACCACTGTCTATTGTATCTGATTGAGATCCAAGATTCACCTCTATGTTCTGGAAGATTCTTCAACATGCTCTGAATACTGAGCTGAAATTCAGTATAGATTATAATCCTCAAACTGATGGTCAATCTGAGTGGAGTATCTAAACACATGAGGAAATGTTGAGAGCATTCTCAGTGGACTTCAAAAGAGGATGGGATCAACATCTTCTTATGGTTGAGTTCTCTTACAATCATAGTTTCCACTCAAGCATCCAATTTGATCCTTATGAAGCCCTTTTATGGGAAGATGTGCATAAAACTGGCATGTTGGGATAATGTTTTGGAGAAGAGACTCCTAGGTCCATAAATTGTAAAAGAAATGGTGTATAAGGTTAAGACCATACAACATCACATTTAAGCGGCTCAGAGTTGACAAAAGAGCTATGTTGATAATTGTCGATGAGACCTATAATTTGATGTTGGAGTCATGGTATTCCTCTGCAAATAATTTTGGAAGAGATTTGTTATATTTGGGAATAAGGGAGATCTTTTAAAAGGTACATAAACCCTTTTGAGATCCCCAATCACATTGGCGTAGTGGCCTATAGACTAGCACTCCCACCATACCAATCTCATGTACATGATGTATTACTTGTATCACTCTTGAGGAAGTACATACATGACCCATCACATGTACTCAATCCAGAGGTGGTACCATTGGAGAATGACCACTCCTATGATGAGAAGCTGGTGAAGATCTTAGATCATAGAGAAAAAGTTCTACGAAATAAGACAATCCCCCTCATTAAGGTGTTGTGGTGAAAACAAATGTTTGAAGAAGAAACGTGGATATCAAAGGAAGTGATGAAGCAGATTTACCCTCATCTATTTTAGTGTGGGTGAAGAATATATTGAGGGTGAAATTTCATAAGGGGGGGGGGAGATTTTAATGACCCAAATATTTATTAATGAAAATCTTTTTTGATCAAATTAAATGTATTATTATATATAATGGTTATATAACATATGAAATTCCATGGTTTTATGTTTTTGGATTTTAAAATACCATTAATAGTTATTACCATTTCTAATATAACCATTGAACAATGACCCTATGATTAGTATAAATATCAGGCTTTAACAAATCCAATTTACTCAGAAAAAGGATGTGATAGCCTCATCTAGTATAATTTCTCCATACGAAGCCCATTTTTCAATTATCGGAAAGGAGGTAGCGTCCTTGGGCTTCTATCTTGACCAAGAACAAGATGAGCTTCAATGTGTTAAGCTTGAACATAACTACCTATGGGAGAAATGGAAGTTAAAAGAGATTACCACCCCAACGATGTTATCTGATCCTCCCCAAGAGTCTATCACCATATCCCACCTTACCCTTAGGGATTATGTAGGTGTTATAAGGGGTTATGTAACAATACCATAGAACCATGATTAAGCGCATTAGTTTTATATATAATAAATAATATACATTCATTTTTTTATTGTTACTTTGTAAATGATTTTTAAATCACAAAGAGTATTTTTAGTTAATATTCAATTAAGAAACCTATTTTAATGAATAAATGGATTTTTGAATTAAAGAATATTTTAATAAAATTATATTATTACTAAATTACTTTTTATTAAATATACATTATTGTATAATTTTTTTGAATACAATTGTAATTTTTATTATGGTTTGAAAGCTGTTTTTTCAAAACCCATGAATTTTCAATAAATGCAGGTTTTTATTTTAAAAGTGAAAATAAAAAAAATTAGATAATTATTTAGATAAAATGAATTATATTTTTAGAATCAGGATGTTGAAATTATCTGATGGTAAATTTTTCATAATTTTCTAAGCCAGCCGAATTTTTGGGTAAAAATTAAATACCATTTAAATATATAATGTGTTTTATAGAAACATAATGAACCAATAGTGTTGTAATAAAATAAGAAAAATGTTATTTTCAGCCAATATATGTTTTAAATTTAAAATTATGTGATTTTATATATATTTTTTTACGAAGTCTCAGTAGACCCTCCAATACTTATAAAACATTTTAACATTTTAAAATGATTTCTTTGAGAGTGTGACTCACCTCCACATAAGAAAACCTAATATTTTAATAATTTAGTCCATCATACATATAAAATAATGTTTCCCACTTCCATTTGGAAAACTCATTGGGAAAAACCATTGGATGGATTGTGGTTTTGATTAGTTTAATGTGTAGTATCCAAAACCTAAATAATAATGAATTTACTCTCCTTTCCTATATAAACCCACTCAATCTCCCATTCCAATTCACTCAAACTATTTGGAGATTGACCAGCCTCAAACATCCTCTCTCTATAATCCTCACATGGTTCCCAAATATCCCATGAAGCCCCTATAAATCCTCTCCCAAACCTTTGGGATCACACTTCCAAGTAAGGGATTTCTTCTTTTCTCATTTTTTCCAAATTCCATTATGTTGTTATACCCTTTTTTCAATTAAAAATGTTTGGGTTTGATTTTTCACCACCCCCATACATCCTTCCTTATTTTTGAATGATTATAGACCACTTTATCTCTCATTAATTCCTCCCATTTACACTCGTTACCATGCCGAAATTCCGTAGGGAATTTCTCTCTTCTCACTTACATTCAATCAATTATTTTATATTATGCATCTAAATTTCATTAAATATTTTGGGAAATGTATCTATATGACCCCCTTAAATTCCATTTATTGTACATATGATGAGATACCCCTTTATCTCTCATCAACCATTTTTATTAATTCTTATGTCACGTCATTATGCTGGAGAATTTTCACTGTGATTTTTTAAGGCAATGTCATAGTATAGTGAATACCATGCTCATTTCTCTATCAAGGATATTCAAATTTAGTCACATTTAATATCTTATTATATTGTTCTGTGTATATATTACACATTACTTTATCATGTAATAAATAATGATATTTAATGATTCCATGTTGTATGATCCATGTGGCACACTTCTGCGTCAAATGAAATGATTAAGAAGGGTGCCCCTAGATAGCACTCCAATATATTGGGTAAAGATTAGTATCATGATACGTCAAGTGAAATGAGGGTTTTTTCATGCTAATTCAAGTGCAATGAGGGTTTAATCATGCTAATTCAAGTACAATTAAAGTTTACTCATGTTCCATGTGCAATAGGCCTTAGCTTATGCTAATATAATGTTAAAAGTTGTTGCCACATTTCTATGTTATGATAATCCTATTATATCATTTATTTATGTCCATGTTTCTCTTGTGATCCATTGATATGCTTATTTCCTATCATGTACTATATTCTTCATGTTATTCCTTTTTTACTCCCATACTGGGCTTTATAGTTCACTCTTTTCTTATGCATTTCCTTAGGTTATACCATACAATGAAATGTACGAAGGAATGTTGTGGTCATGAAAAAGAAGTTTTCAATAAAGATGTTGTTTTTTATGTACTAATTTGTTATTTAATATTCCTAATTTCTCAAGAGACTAGACCTATCAATCCTTAGAGTTTTCTTAAGAGCAATTTTATGTAATAAATCATGTTTATGTGTGTAATAATGAGAAGGGTTTTCATAAACCTTATCCTTTTTCAGTGGGTATAGAGCATTGAAATAAGAAAATTTCCTTATATCTTTCATGTTGGTATAGAGAATTGGAATGAGTTCTGGTTTTATTAGTGGGTACATAGCATCAGGTTAATCATATTGTGTTATATGTTTTTTTTGGTATAGGGCATCATAATGGGATGTTTTTTATTGAGAGAATCGTAATGAGAAGTTATTTTTTTCCATATGTTTCTATTGGAATTGAAAAATGTAATGAGGATTGTATTGTATTCATTGTAATGGAAGACTTATAATAGAAAATAAGAATCAGACTGATTATTGGGAATAAATTATAAAGAAGAGTTGAATTTGTGAGAAAATTCAACAAGGTTAGAGAGGAAATGAGAAGTGTTAATAAGCATTGACGAAGTCAAAGATGCATATGAAATTAAAGGGGAATTAAAGGTTCAAGAAATTTGATTTAGTGGGGAAAATTTCAAAATACCAACCAAATCATGTTTGATTCACCTAAAAAAGGAGGAACGACTTTGTTCATTCTTGACATGTATGTACTAGTCAAGAGAGAAGGAAAATAACTGAATATTTCTAGAGAGAATGAGTTTCTAGATTGAGAATACTTAAGGATGTTTACTGGAAAAAATAAGTACAGATGAATAGAGTGGATCATATTTAGATAAGGATCATATCATGTTGGATCTTCAAACTGTGATTTTTATTAGGATTTCTAGACTGAGGAAGAATCACTTCAGAATTGTTTTAGTAGTATTCTTGTAGATTATTATTTTATTAGGCTAAGAAATCATATTGGGATGATTAGATTGGGAAATCATATTGACTATCATAACAATTTCGTAGAATTCCTTACATGTTTCTTGGTAGTAAAGTGAATAATTGTTCAGAAGAACATATTTGTGAATGTTGACAAGGCCGCATAGTAACATGTTTTAAAGTATATTGTGAAGGTTTATTGACTTGTTTCAAAAATTATATTACATCAGTTCATGAAACTTGAGTCACATGTACTATTGTATTGAACATTGTGCTATAAAAGTGTAAGATAATATCCTACTCATTTTATCCTCACAAAAGGATAGTTTTCTAATAGATTGGGAGGAATCCGATTGTTTCCATACCTTACTAATGACATGACTACTCTTGTTGAGTAGTAAAACATATAAATTATTTTATTGCAATATATATGTAATTGGTTTTGTATTTAGAAATATAGAAACACTTTATCATGAGAAATGTTTTTTTCAAAAGAAATGAAAATTAAATTAATGATATATCATTGATTCACCCCTACCCCTATTATTGATACATTGATCTTTCATGGCATTCTCAATTGGTGTCAGAGCCAAGGTTCTCTTTGTTTACTCTTTACTGAAGTTTTGAAAAAAAAATGTTGCGATGGATAATTTGAATTGTTTTAATAGTAAATGGATTTCAGTCTTCGATGGTTATAACTATCATATCTGGAAAATTGAAATGGTTTCTTATCTTATCTTAATTGGGATTGATGTTCTTTAAGTTTCAATAGATGGATTACTTCTTATTGATGAAAACATTACTATCAATTCTATTGACATGAAGAATCTTGAGAATGATGGAAGAGGTAAGAATGAATTAATCTCATCAATTTATGAAATTTTTTCATTAAGAGTGAAGGTTGTTTCCACTAGGATGGAAATCTCGGATAATATGAAAAAAATATAAATTAATTACAAAATTGAAGAAGTAAAAGTTAAAAATCTATATATTGAATTACAAAGATCTCAACAGGGGTGAGTATGAATTTGTCGGTGACTTCTTTACCAAGTTGACTAGTATCTTTAGCACTATCATATGGTTTAGTGAAAAGTAAAAAGATTCTAATATTTTTAAGAAGATCCTAGAAATTCTTCCTAAAATGATTTATGCAAAAGTTTCTTATTCAGAAGATAGAGATCAAGAATCATTTTCTTTGTCTAATTTTTATAGAATAGTCATTACTTATGAAAAGTGAAGGGAAAATTTAACAAAAGAAAAAAATATTCTATTTGAAAATTTCTTACAAATATTCTAAGAAAGAAAATAAAAGGAATATTTTCAAAGTAGAATAAATTACTGATTCAAATTCTAATAATGAGGTATTTAAAAATGCTGATGAATTTTTTATCCTAGTTTTATAAAAATGTGAAAATAAGTATAGTTAAATATAATAGTAAACTTCCCTTGAGTTTTTTTGAATGTTGAGTCATTGGGAACATTGAATCTAATTATCCTTGAAGAAATAAAGAAGAGGACAATGATTTAGAAGATATAAGGCAGATATGATCATGGAAGAAATAGAGTGATAATGCTAAATTGTATTCCAAAGGGAAAGGTAAAACATTATCCAAATATAAAAAGTTATTTTTTAGTATAAATATGATTAACAAGAAGTAATTGATGATGAATCTAAAAAATCTACAGACCATGCTATAAAAAATAATTCCATTGCAATTGTTAATAATAAAGATTTTGGAATCCATAATTCTAAATAAAAAAAACCTTATTATAATTTCATTTGAAAGTTGAGTTGAATGACTATCTGATAAAGAGTGGATTCCTTAAAAATGTTATTAAGAAGTTGAAAAATGAAAATGATTCAATAAAAAATCAATAATGTTTCCTTGATGTGAAATATAAGCTACTGGAAGAGATTGATGACTTGATGAAATCTGTTTAGAAAGAAATTAATCATAATGAACATTTTAAATTTATTCTAATAGTGAAAAGATATGAGATGGAACATGTCTCAAAAATTTTTTTTAATGTTTAGTAGAGGGTTACAAGTTTCATACATTTTATTTCTAATGTTGTTAAAATATCTAGAAATCATAAATCTAATAAGGATAAAAAATCACTTTCAATGGTTAAAAATAATGTCGATTTGGGATCTAAGAAGAAGAATGTTATGAATGTTATGAATATGGACAAGACAAAAAAAGTCGAGATATTAGAAGTTTATAAAAATTATGATTCTAGAAGAGTTTCTATAACATCTAGTTATGATAAAGATGAAAGGAAAACCAATTTTATGAAGAATATTTTAGTTGTTAACAAAAAGGATTGTGGTCAATAAAGATCAGATAACAAGGTAGATGGGAAACCTACTCACAAATCCAATCAATAAGGAAGTTTTAAAGGAAAATACTATTTATATGGATAATTCTGAAATTTTGGTCGATTTAGGAACATAGGAAATATGTACTGGTCTAACAAATAACATTACTACAATACCAAAAATTACATAAGTTAATTCTTATGGGGAGTCTGCCCTATCAAAGGAAGAAGTCTGAGAATGATGTTTGGAAAAAACCTAATAAGTTTGGTGTGAAAATTAAAAATAGGTTTAAACTTTTAGAAACAATTCTTAAAAGATTCGAAAAACCTACACACCTTCCAAAATGTTGTATTGTTCGGTAACCATAAGAACAATATTTTTAACTATTCTCAACATCTAGTAGTTGAGAAATATAATGGGAAAGGAAAACCACTTATTGTAGAAACTGCCCTCAAAACTAAAAAAAGAGAATGAACATGGATCTTGGATAGCATGTGTTCTTCTCATATTAAAGGGAACATAAATTTTTTGTATAATTTAAAAGACTTCAAAGATAGAATAATATCTTTTGTCAGTTTTGATTCACTTAGGATCAAATATGATTGATCATCCAACATTGTGAAAGAAAATTTGAAATCCAAGAAAGCCTTTTTCGGTTGATGGGATGAAAAAAAATTCTAAGTGATTCACATATTTTTGATGAATTCAAAAATGTTATTTTCATAAAATATATTTTTTTTTTAAAAGAGTGATGAACATAGAAAAGTAGTTACAATAAGCCTACATAGAAAAGAAAACTTCTTCTAAGTTGGCGAGGCTAAAAACTCTTGTAACTTGGGCATTGTGTGAGATAATAAGTTGTGGTATAAAAGGCTAGGAAACATGTGTTAGAAAAATATGATAAAGTTAAAAAAATGAGACAGTGTCCAGAGTATTCCTGATATTTCAAGAAGGGATTGGTGTTGTATGTTTTTTTTCAAAAGGGAAAGATAACAAACTCTGTGCATAAGAAATTTGAAATTTGTTAAAAATGTCTACTAGAACTTATTCATTATGATATCTTTGGGATTATAATAAAATAATCAACACATAGAGATAATAAATTAATTAATTTAATTGATGAATTTACACTCATTACTGATGTAATGTTTATAAAGAAGATTTCAAATTCTATTAAAATGTTTAAAAGATTCATGATAAAGGTTGGGAAAGATTGTGAGTATTTAGTGAAGAAGTTGAGAATTTAAAATGGTGGTGAATAAAAAATTAAGTGTTTCAATATTATCTTGATAATACTATAATGTTTTATGAGTTCATTACACTCTACACAATTCAACAAAATGGTGTTACTAAAAGGAAGAATATAAGTCAGGTTGAATTAGAAAAAACTATGTTACTTGAACATGGTCTCACTCATTAAATTTAGAGGCAATCCATTATTACTACTATTAAAATTTAGAACTAATGTTTCTAGAGGCCAATTTCCTATATGACTCCATATGAAATGTTTCTTGATAATACTCCATGTTTCAAACTCATAATTTTTTTTGGATTCCATGAATCGTAAAGAAGAAAGTTGGAAACCTTGGGAAATATAAACAGAGAGGTGAATATGAAATTTTTCATGGAAATGATTCAGAATAAAGATGATATAGATGTTTCAATAAAAAAAGGTAATATTATTTGATTCTATTTATGTGAAAGTTATTGAACAATCTAGGGAATCTGCTAACAAACTTGTACTGATAAGGATGAAAGAATGTTTGGGTACAATCCTGATATGGATACTAATAATGGTAATCCTACTCAAAAAGAATAATCAGACTAAGCTATCTCAAGTGATGAAGAATAATATTGAAAATTTCATCTTAGAAAGGGGAAGCGAGTGGATGATCAAAACATTATTGGTTATCAACATCTGATGGTTCAAAAAAGAAGAACGTCAAATGATATTACACATACTTCCATTTATTCAAAATTCAAGTTAAACAATATGAAGGAATCATTTGAGAAACCTGAATGGGTTAGGGATATGAATGAAGAACTGGATCAGATAGAAAATATTGATACTTAGAAACTTGTAACTAAACCAAATGATGAAAAATTTATCAGTACAATTTGGTTTTACAAAACAAGATGAATAAATAAGGTGAAGTGATAATAAAATGACAAATATTAGTGTGAAAAGGTTGCCCATAGTTTTAAGTAATGGATTTTTTGATACTTTTTCTCTCATGGAATGTTTAGAAACAATTATAACTTTTCTTACAATTTATTCAAAATATAGTTAAAATATTTTTAAGATGGATGTGAAATTAGAATATTTGATAGTGATCTTGATGTGGAATTTTATATTAAACAACCTTGTGGATTTTTTAGGAAAGATGAAAGTTATGTGTGAAAGTATAATAAATCATTTTATAGGATAAAACAAGCTCTAAGGGAATGGTATTCCAAATTTGATACCTTATTAAGAAAGATTAGATTTAATAATGGAGGAGTTGATAGTAATCATTATATCAAATAAAGCCAAGAGTTTTCCATAATTTTAATTGTTTATGGTGATGACATAATCATTTTTGGGAATTATTAAAGAACTTGTGAAATATTTTCTGAAGAGATGAGAAGGTTGTTTGAGATGTCCATGCTTTGAGAAAAGAAAAAATTTCTTGTTTTATAAATTTTACAAAATAAGAAACACATTTTTCTTTTTCAAGAAAATTTCTCTGAGGAACTTCTTATGAAGTTCGGAATGGAAATTTGAAACTTTTTTCCACACCAATATCACCAAGAATCAAGTTGAAAAAAGATGATGAAGGTAAGGATGTCTACTCAAAAAGAATTTTGGATATTGATTAGATGTTATTTATATTCAAAATTCTTCAAGACCTAATTTTTTATACTCTGAACTTATGTGAATGTTGTTAGAGTACCTCAAAATAATAAGATTTTGTGGATTGAAAGACAATTCTCATATATATTATTGGAACGTCAGTTTTCATAATCAGGTATGATGGCTTAGAATGTATTGAAATTATTGAGTATTTTGATGCGGATTGAGAAGGAAATATTGAAAAAAGAAGATAAAAAAATGGTGAATTCTTCTTTTAGGAAACAATTTGTGTTATTTAGAATACAAGGAATCAAAATTCACTAACTATTAGTATGTATGAAGTTGGGTATATTGTTTCCACATAAGTTGGTACTCAATATATGTTGATGGAGAATAAGTTGTAAGATTTACTTGCTAAATTCAAGTTACCCTTGTTCATGGGTTGTGATAATCAAAGTTCAATAAACCATATAAAAAATTTGGTAGAACTATCTCTTTCAAAAACATATTGATATCAAATATCATTTCATCATAAAGAATGTGGAGAAAAATAAATTGAAGCTAGATTATGTTCCTATATTAGAACAAGTTACTAACATATTCAAAAAACTTTTACTAAAGGGTACTTTTTGTAAATTAAAGATGAACATTAGTGTCCAACTACCTTATCATCATGTTTTACGTATGTTTTTATGTCCCCTATCACATATTGTCTTTGGATTGTATTGTCAAATGGGGATAATTGTTTTATAAAACTATCCATCGATATTTTATAAATCAATTAAGAAATCATGTGTGTTGGGGGGAGTTATGGGTAATATCTTATTTCATCATATAAATGTGGGAAGTATTTTAGCTATTTGTTGGAACGATTTTAAGAAATTATTGTTACATGAAAGTGGAAGAAATTAAGTATGTTTTAATGAAAAATGTAGAGATGTTTCATGCACAACTTTTGGAAAGCATGGTTTTTTGGCCAATAATTTTTGTGTTGTTTAATGAGTAAGGACATGTAGGATTAGAATTGTAAATAACTTATCCATAGCTTGAGGATTAAAATTATAGTTATTTATGAACCTTAATTTACAACAAGATACAAAGGTGGATATTGTTGGGAACAAGTTGGAAAGAAGTTTTTTTGTGAAGTTGGAAGATATTTTTGTTGCCTTTTGTTGCTAAGAAAATTTCAAATAAGAATATATCACCTCATGTTGTATTTATTGGTGATATGAATCAAAATAATATCATGATTAGTGGACTCATAATGATTGAGAAATTCCATCATAATCGGAATAAGTTTTCTAGAATAAAAGTTTCATCGAACTTAAATTGGGTCTGGAATGAAGTGTTGGTCATAATGAAGAAGTGTATCCGAGTCTACCTGACTAAGATAAAATTATGATGATGATTTTATTATTTTTAGGAATCATAAATCATATTTTGTCTTGAAAAATGATTCCTGATTTATTAATGAAACGGGGATTAAAAGTGCATCCAATCTTATTGAAGAAAATATTGGAATGAAAATTGTTTCTCAATGAATGGAATCAGAAAATAATTTCCATTATAAGTAAGATGGTTCTAAAGACATTATTAAACGTATCTAATTTTACAATGAATTCATGATAGAATATGATGTCTGTATAAGAAATTTTTTTGTGAAGAAAAAACATTTTGGACTCTGTTCAACGGTGTGAGATCACTAGATAATGATTTTTTTGTTGGCTGAGAAGGTTTATCAGAATGTAAGAAGATGATTATGTTGGTTTTCAGGTAGAACATTTAACCAAGAGAAATAAATATATGGATAAATAATTTTATGTGTTTTATAATCAAAAAATTAATGTGGTTTATGGACATGAGGCTTTCGACAGAAGTTTATCAGACTCGGTGTTCCACTAATTATAGAAGTTACAATGACATTGATCATTAGAAAAAATAAGAAATTTGAGGTAGAAATGATTTTTTTCATTGGAATTTTTTGATACTAATAAAAAATCTAATTGGAGATCAATCAAAAAAATAATAAACCCTTTTTATCGAGATAAATTGTTTGTTTTGTTTTACTAAGTCAAAGGAAAATAAATATCTGATTTATTTGTCAATTGGGTCAAGAGGAAAAGGATCATTATTGTCTAATAAATTGGGTTAAGAATAATCAGATTGGTGCTAACACTGTTTATCATAATGAATAAGAAAATATTCCATTAGACACAGGCTAACACTGATAACATTATAAGATGTAATATAATCAATCTGAGAAAAAGAATAAAATAATAATTAATTCAAGAAGCTAGAAAAGTGTGTCAAAGGGAGCTCAAATTTGAGAGAATGTTTTTCCATGATGTTTCAAATGATTATGATGGGTTTGTTATGAAGTGTTGATATTTTTTGAAAGATTATACTTTATTTATGGTAGAATATTTTTCAAATATCTTCCTTTGTTAGTTGGTATGGATCATCGAAATAATCAAATTGTTTTATCTCTTTTAAGGTGGTATAGAGTATCTGAATGGTTTTTTATTTTATCAATTTCTATAGAGCATCAAATCAAGAATATTGTTTTATATATTTTTTTATTGAGCATATTAATGGGATATTCTTTATTCCAAGAAACATAATGAGAAGTAATTTGTTTTTTGTATGTTAAAATTGGAGTGTAATAACATATTAAAGAGTCTGATGTAATCATCACTGTCTAAAAATTGAATTTTTATTGAACATGAGGGTAAGGACCCATTGAAACCAAAAATGTCTCAAGGGGGTCTGAAGTGGTGAAGGCTAAGGGCATACCCTTGAAAAAAACATTACATTCCATAGTAAAAAACCCACACTATCAAAGATGATAAGATCATCCTTCGGATTTCTAGCCTATGTAAGAGCATCCGCTGAGAAGTTGTCTTGATGCCAAATATGCCTCACTAATTGTCTGCCATTGGTATCCAACGAGAAAATTTCGGTGATGTAAACCAACTCCCTTGGTGTGACACATTTCTCTTGAAGTATTGTAACGAAAACCAAAGAGTCAGAATCAATATTCAGTTCTTGAATATCCAATATTTTACACAACTTGAGACATGTATGTAGGGCCATAGCTTCAGCACCCAACAAATATCCAGGGCCATAGAATGCACTAAATTAGAAGAAAATTTAACCCCTTGAATACCTAAGAATCCACCAGCTCTCATCTTCCCATTCATAAAGGATCCATCCATATTAAGTTTGAATCCATTTGATGGAGGTGTCCATCCAACCCACTGCCCAATAGGTCATCTAACCATATGGGTTCTACTTATCAAAATGGAAGAGGCAAACAGGTTACATCCCCCCTTAAGAAGAGCCCCCCCAACTTAACCAGTAGCGATCTCACTCTCAATTTGAGATAGATCACGAATCAGAAGTGGCCCACTCTAACCTAGTTACGGGCTTCCTATAGTTTCCATAAGATGGAGGTGAAGGCGATAGATCACACCATGATCTATATGCCATTATGATCCGCACCATGGAACCAAGACTCAATGAAGGCCTTCATGGAGAACTTCCCCTCAGTGAGGTGAATTTTCTTCCTAAAGAATGACCAAAGGAAGAGAGCCCACTCACTCTAAAAGAATAGGTATATTTTATATTACGATATATGGTAATTACAATAGTAGTAGTGGGAGGCCAAGGTAATCCCCCTTTTTTAGACATTCTCATCTATTGGGAGTGCCTAGTTTCTCAAGCATGAAATCATAAAATTCATTTTTGTGGTAAGTTCCGTACACCAAATACGGGTCCCCCACTGATCGTGCTCTACCATTTCATGGAAAAAATTCATAATGTCATTGGAGGATAAGGACCTTGAGCTCGATCCAATATAGAAACATCTATAATGCTCGTCATTGAGGGAAATAAAATCAAACAGCTCCCACTACTCCTGGGATAGAAGAAGTCGTATTGTATCTTAGTGGTCACTCGCCTCCTTGAAGGAGCTGCTCGGCATTGGAAACCCTAGAAAGAAAATGATATCTCCCACCCAGTTGACATTACAGAAGTTAATATCACCCTTCCCAATAATACACTTAGAGGAATCCTATAGCTCTTCTAACGTAGAAAAGGGAGAATGTTACAGACGGGAGGGTTGGACTTTGTGGTGCACTCCACCCTCCCAAGAGTTATCATATCTCACACGGAAGAAGGACACCCACAGGGAGTGACCTTTATGTATATTCCATTCAAGAAGACCTTGCATACCTTTCATGGTTTTCTACATGTCCCTTAGGCCCACGGTACCTTCCTCAATTGGTCTGGGCAACTATTTCCAAGAAGCCCAATGACACCGTCCAACAAGGTTGGAATCCTACATGAATGTTGTCATAACTTTCTCCACCATGTCAAGAGATCCTTTGGGTGGTGAAATAGTATAAAAGATATGAATGGGGATAGTGGTGAGTATTCTTTTAATCAGAGTAAATCTCCTACTAAAGGACAAAAATTTATTATTCCATTTAATAATTCTACCCAACATCCTGTTGATGATGCCCTCAAAGGAAATATTTTTGATGTGGCCAAACAAGAGAGGGGTACCAAGGTAGGTCATAGGAAAATAACCCTTCTGAATTCCCAAAATATTTTGAATATCCCTGAAGTGTCGGCCAGAACACTTATTGAAGATAAAGACCCATATATTCCTTGGATTAATTTGTTGTCCACTCAATCCCCCATAGATGGACATGACCTCCATGAACCCTTAGAGAGATTGTTTCCTCCCATTATAAAGTAATAGAATGTCATATTTAATCATAAGATGGTACACAATAGCCCTTCCCATTTGGTTGAAATAGGGAAATATTCTCACATCCCCATGTCTACTATGAATATTTTTAGAGAGAGTATATTGATACAAAATAATTAATTAGGGTAAAAGAGGGTCCCCTTGGAGAACTCCCTGAACACTTTTTAAGATACCAAATCCTTTCCCCATTAATGATATGGAGATCCATCGAGATGAAAAACAACTGAAGAAAAGGTCACAAAACCACTCATTAAAATTAAATTTCTTCCTAAACCGAAGGATGAAACTCCACTCAATTTTTTCATAGGATTTATCATTGTCGACATGGATGATGACGTTGGAACCCAAGACTTTCTTATTAATATCTTTCACCATATCACTCGCGATCAAAATATAACCTTGGATGATACTTATTTTAATGAAACCATGTTGGTATGTAGAAACATAGTTAGGAATGAGACTATCCAGTCTTCATGCAATCAGACTAGAAAAGATCTTGTAGGAAACATCACACAGACATATAGGTCTGTAATATGTGAGTAAGGATGGGTCCTTAACCTTTGGAATCAAAACCACGCAAGAAGAACAAATACTCATAGCAATAAGTCCTCCCTAAAAGAAGTCTTCAACTGTTTCCACCACATGCCCACCCACAATTTCCCATGACACCAAATAGAAGGACCTCGAGAAGCCATCCGGTCCTAGGGTGCTATCCTGAGACATATTTGAAATGGTATTCTTGATCTACTACTCATTAGGTAATGAACCAAAGTGACTATTATCATAAATAATAATCAGCCTCAGGATGAAACCCAAAAAACATTCACCACTCTCAACCAAACCAAAATTAACATCTCTTTGTGAGTTTTCCCCTACTAACAACCCCACAAAGTGCTCAAGGTCTATTTTACTAGAAATAATCACATCTAACATATAAGATCTATTACCCATAATGAGGTTGATTTTTGTGCTTCTATTCTCCTTTCGACAGGCCTTAAAAAATGCACTGCTTTAGTCACCTTCCTTAAGCCATCTCAAGCGAGCCCTTTGCTTATAGGATGTTTCCAGCTCATGTAAATTTTCATCCAACACCAATCCATTATTGGATAGTAATAAAAAGGACTTCTCATACCTTATGATTGAAAGGTTCTCCTCGATAGGCTCAATTTCCTCCATCATTCCTTCCACACCAGAGTTATCTTTGGGCAGGTTAACCATCCATTGCTGAATTTCCTTCTTTAAGTGCCTTAAATGATTGGTAAGGCCCAACCAGTACCACTCATCCACCTGTTGGTTCTAAGATTCTTTTAACATATCCAAGAAGACCTCATATTTATGCCAATTAGAAGAGTATAAGAAATAATTTCTCTTGTTTGTGACCAGTTTGAGATTCAAAAGAAGAGAAGCATGATCAGAAAGAGAGAGAACCAAGTGAGTGACTAATGCCCGCCCATAGGTATCCAATCCTTGGTGTTTTGAGAAGAATATTTCAAGGAGACAAAAGATGTGATTAGGCCATCTGTGGTTATTACACCACATGCACTTGTTACCTGCAAATCCATTATCTATAAGGCCCTTCGATCCACGGAAATTTTGGAATACCTGCATGCTGTGGTAGGTATTCAACCAGCCATGTTTCTCTGAAATATCAAAAATGGAGTTAACGTCTCCTCCCTCAAACCAAAACAACCCTCATGCTTGTAACGATGCTAGAATGTCCCACAAGAAGATTCTGCAAGGGGAGTAACGACAAGCTTAAACAATGGAGAAAAAAAGAGCCACACCGCCCACCAAGATCTTGGTGTTAATACACTGGTCTATATGGTTCACTAGCTCCACTTGAATATTAATCTTCCAGCATATCCAAATGTTGTAATTTCTGGGTAACCATGCATGTACCCCACAAAACCCATACTCCTGAAAAAATTATCAAGGATTTTTGGATTCTACTTCCGCTCTAGAATGGAAACCAAAGAGGAGTTATACTTTATGGTCTCAGAAGCAATGAAAGAATGTTTTTCCTACACCCCCATTCCTCAGACATTCCAAATAATCAAATAAAACAATACAAAAGCGTTATATTATCCTTATGGCTGGTAATACTTTCCTTATAAAGGGGGAAATCCTCTATGCCTATTTGGACATAGAATGAGTGACCGATCAAGAGACCTTCAAAGACTTTCCCCTCTTCTTCAGAGAGAGAGTTTAATTCGAGAAGGATCCATTTAGATCATTGAGGACTAGTGACCCATTACCAAACATGTATGGTAGTGTTCAGGGGTCGATCTTCTATTGGACTAAAGAGAATAGTAACAAACTCTTTATAGAGCCCCAAGGAACCCTGACCCCCTTCGTCACCCCCTCAGGGTACTTACCCTTCTACGACATCCCTTTGAGAGAAAAACCACCAATAAAGCTAATGAAAAGGGATTGTCGCAGAAAATATGGAAAAATCTGGAATGAAATCATGAAGAATGATGGAGGAGTCAACATCACATTATAGGGGTGAGGTTATAGACAAAAAAACAGGTCATGTTGATCCCATGAGATCAATAGTGTAGAAACTAGATTAGTCGACACCGAAAGGGACTGCTCAGGGAGGCTAATGTTGGATAGTAGTAAATCACCTGGGCCAAAACCTTGCAAGGGAGGCATAGCTGTCACATGCTTCACATCGTGGATTACTAGGTCAAGGCTAGGCACATGAGAGGGAGTGTATGAATCCTCAATGGTAACCCGCAACCTTTCCTCCCCTGAGCGTACAACCCGACCATCTTTGACCGCCAATGACCTGAGGGCTGCCTTGTGATCCTTAGATAACCTCCTTCTATAAACCTCCACAGAATGGCCTTGGAGACCGCATACGATGCAGAATCTAGGAGGGGAGAGATATAGGATATATTTCCTCCAGTTAAATCCCTCCCCAATGTGTAATAAAATCCGCGGCGGAAACCTTACTTCCAGATCCATTTCCACGCAGATTTTAGGGTTATACGCCAATAGGAAGCTGTCTGTGAGCATATCAGAGCACAAGAAAGAGACTAACTAATCTCTAATCATCTACAAGATCAACGAGTTCTGAAATGGTAGAGGAATCCTATGTAACTTGATCCACACTGTTGCTGAGGCAGATTCTATTGCGGTATGTTGGGCAGTGGAACAAAAAACAACAGTGCAATCAAGAAAAACAACCACAAACTAAACAAGGACTGGAATAGAGTTGTAATTTTGATAATTCAAGATCCAAAACAGAATCGAAAGAGTGCAGAATAATAAAAGGACATTCTGATTTAATGTGATTTGGCCCCTTATGGGACCTACATGCACAGCAAGAACCCCACACCCACGTACACCTTTTATTGCTTTTAAAGAAATTGAAACTAGTACAACAAAATAATCGAACCAGGAAGAAACAGTATAATAGGAAAGAAAACTGAAGAAGATTTACAGGATGTGAACAAAGAAACTAGAAATCAACTCACAATACCGAAGAACAGGTTGTCTGACAGTCCTATTCTCTTCAAGCCGAGGTGGATTGCATGGCCTCCCGATTCTGGTGGTTCATTCGCACACCGGTCCCTCTTCAGTTTCTGAAATCGTCAATCGAGGCCTCACTTCTTCTGTCAAAGAAGGGTTCATCTCCACCACTCACCAGCCACCAGATGAGGCCGAAAGAGATTGACAAGCACAAACGAGCACCAATGAAGAGGCCTACACCACGAACCACGAAATTACAGTATCACTAGGGTTCATGGAGGAAGGTCGGAGCACCACGTCGAAGGAAGATCCCAAGAAACTGAATAGATTCGCTGCTACGGGAAGAGACAAGCAGGGGAATTGAAAACCCCATGCGAGCCTTCAAAAACGTAACAGCATGCCCTCTCCAGGGCTTCCACTGAGCCAAAAAAAATGAAACTGCAAAAACAAACAGTATTGGTTCAAACAGAACGCTCCGAAAAATTGGATGACCAGCTTGCAATGTAATATTTAATTGATCAACGGTGCAAAATGCACTAAGAAATATAATGGGATTGCCATCAATGCTAGGCGGATAAGAAAAAAATGGCGAAACAAACCTGTAGATGCCCAACATGTCAAGAAGGTAAACATGGTATATAAAAAAATATAAATGGTAGAATAAAGTTTCACATATTAAACAAATTTAATATGAAAAATAGGAATTAAGAAAAAAACATAATCCAAAAATCTCCACATTTTCAATTAAATTTGTGATGTTCTTGCACCTAACCTATGAATTGAATCGAGCAATCAAGCTAGACAACCTAAGAAAAACATAGGATACTATAACCAATGCTATTCAAACTATACACTGCTTATGTCCGACATGTGTATCAATGTGATACACATTTTCCCTCATCAATTCAATCTAAACTACTACATAAAAATGCTTAGAATTAAACTCTATAAACATAAACAAAATCCATACCTGCACTTACCTGAGCAGACTGTTGATATCATGCCTTCGAGGAAATCCCATACTGCATACTAGTACCTGCACACAAGCAGCAAACACAACAGTACCATCCTCAAAGTATAATAGTAATACAAATTATGAACATAAACTCAACAGTTTATATGTAATAAGTAGAAGCAAAGAAAATAGTTCATGCAAAAGAAATAAAATAAGCAAACACAGCATAAGACTCAGAGCAAGGAAAACACTCACTTCACCAAGATCTACGATAGACCCAGAAGACTCTCTCCACCTAAGGACAAGACATTTCCAAGACACGTGCAATAGGGGAAGAAACCTCCTAACCTCAACCACTGTAAAACCCATACAGCCCCAATCCTAGAGTCAACTCATAACCACAAGGAAACACACCCAGCAAGCAAGGGAATCCCACTACCGACCTAGGGAAAAACTATCCTAGTCTAGCCTACACGTGACATCAAGCACCTTATTCCTAGGTACCCATCCAATGTCAAGAAAGGGATACTAGCAGCACCACCATCATGTAGTCTGGTGATCATCGAGACACCCCCCATGATCTTCTTCTCTTAACCACTACCCGATGTTACACTGTCCTCACACCAGGTTACCACCTGAGAGGCCTAACACACCTAGGACATAAAGAAGGAAACAAACCCAGTGTTGAATCCACAAATCTCCCCCCTACAGCACACTAGACACACTACAGAACGACGACATCATCAAAACTGGGTTCAACTACATTAGATTGATCCCTATCACCCCCTGAACCATTCATTTCAGGAAAATACCTTTTAAAGTGTCTTGGTTTCCCACACTGATAGCACTTCATTATCCTAAACTGAGCTGCACCTTTCTTTTTACCCTTATCGCTACTTTTCCCTTTTCCCCTATCATTTATTCTACCCATATCATTAAGCCCCTCTCCCACTGATCCTAACCCATTCTTTGACTACAATTCTTTTGAAAGAAGAGCAAACTTAACCTCGTCCAGGGTTAGTGAGTCCCTACCATACATCATAGTCTCTACCAAAGAACTATAACTGTTGTCAAGAGAAATTAATAGAATCATTTCCTGATCCTTGTCATCTACTGCTAAATTTATATTGTCAATATCTAGCATGATTTTATTAAACTCATTAAGATGAGATTTGATAAAACTACTAGGTTTCATATTAAAAGTAAACATGTGATTTTTTTATACAATCTATCAACTAATGAAGCAGTCATATATAATTTCTCTAATTTCAACAAAATATCGGTAGTAGTGGACTCGAAAGAAACTTCTCTAAGGACCTTATCTCTTAGGGAAAGTAAAAGTGAGCTATGAGCTTTAATAATCACATCAAGTGGAACATCGTGGTATTCTACAATAGTATGACCAGCTTCATTAACAGTCATAATGGGTTTCTTAGGACCACATAAGGCAGCAATTAATCCTTGTTGAATGAGAAAGGATCTCATTTTAATTCCCCACTAATTGAAATCATTGTCTCCATCGAATTTCTCAATTTCGCATCGCATTGTAGTCATGTTTATCTAAATGAGTGGATGTCAAGTGGTTGGGGACAACGTTAAGCGTATTCCCCCAAGAACTTACCAAACTCACTGTGTAAATGTGTATTGTGAGATACAAAAATCATAGGATTTCAAGGAATAAAATGGTTTCTATTAACAAATAGAAATTAATTTAAACAGGAAGAAGTAAACAGAGATGTAGATGCGAATAAAATGAAAGAAAACCCAAATTAATAAGTTGTACAAAGACTGAAATAAACTGTAAATAGAATATAACAAGGCTATAAACAGCGGCAACAAGAAATAAATGACAACAGCATATTGTAGAAAGCTCCAAAGATCTAAAGCAGATCAAGAAAATATCGAAATCAAAATAAAACAGCAGCCAAGAAGGCTCTGATACCACTTGTCGCGGTATGTGGGGTAGTGGAACAAAAAAATGGTACAATCAAGCCAAACAACCACAAACTAAATAAGGACCCTCTTGGAGTTGTAATTTTGATAATGATAGATCCAAAACAGAATTGAAAGAGTGGAGAATAATAAAAGGACATGCTGATTTAACATGCTTCAATCCCTTAGGGGACCTATGTGCATGTCAAGAACACCACACACATGCACACCTTTTATTATTTTAATTAAATTGAAACTAGTAAAACAAAACAATCGAACAAGGAAGAAGTAATAGAACATGAAAGAAAACTAAATGAGATTTATGAGCTGCGAAAAAAGAAACCATAAATCAACTAACAATGCCAGATAACGAGCTATCTGGCGGTCCTGTTCTCTTCAAGCCGAGGTGGATTGCATGGCCTCCGGATTCTGGTGGTTGATCCGTGCTCCGATCCCTCTTTAGTTCCTGAAATCGTCAATCGAGGCCCCACTTCTTCCATCAGAGAAGGGGGTCATCTCCACCATTCACCGGCCACCAGATGAGGATGAAAGAGATCAATAGGCCCGAACGAGCACTAATGAAGAGGCCTGCACCACGAACCACAGAACATCAGTACCACTAGGTTTCGTGGAGGAAGGTCGGAGCACCATTCCGAAGGAAGATCCAAGAAACTGAATAGATTCACTGCTACGGGAAGTGAGAGGCAGGGGCATTGAAAACCCCCTGCGAGCCTTCGAAAATGTAATCGCATGCCCTATCCCAGGTTTCCACCAATCCAAAAAAAGTGAAACCGCAAAAACAAACAACAGTTTTTCAAATAGAATTCTCCAAAAAAATGGATGGCTTTCTTGCAATGTTAGATTTAGTTGATCAACGGTGCAAAACGCACCAAGAAATATAACGGGATTTCCAGCAATGCAAGGAGGATAAGAAAAAAACGGGGAAACAAACTCGTGGATGCCCAACTTGTTAAGTAGTTAAACAAGGTATATAAAAAATTAGATGGTAGAATAAACTTTCACATATTACACAAATTTAATATGAAAAACATGAATTAAGAAAAAAATTAATTCACAGATTCCTTACCAAAATGATGATCTCATGTCCAACGAGATATGAAAAATTACAAGAACCACAATAGTGAATCATCCTAGCTCAAGCTATCACAAAGTTATCTCGATTGGAGAAATGCAGGAAGAAAGTAAACATAGAGAGGTCGGATACCTCCACCGATTGACTCAATACTTAGGAGACAATGAAGGTTATGGAGAAGATGGGAGAGGGATTACTATGATAAAAATGGGCCACCAGAAAAATCTTGTGGAACTCCACCTCCTTAGTCAAATCTATATACGAGTGCCCAATAACCAAAATTCCATCAACCAAACTGACAGATCTTGGTTAAACACTGATCAGGGGGATCATCGGGATTCCAAAAACCACCGGCACTCCATCCAGAGTATCTGAAAGTGTCATCACACAAAGATATTTGTTGAAGGAGAGCGGAGGGGTGTCAACCGACCGAATTAACTAAGATGTGTCCAGCGGAGGCGCTGTCCGGCACAATGAAGACCCTGGAGCAAGAGATGGAGACATTCTTCCTCACTCCTCCAACGTCAAGGGAAAATCATAATGGAAAATTGGAATTGTACTGATGATTTTAAATAAATTATAAAGAATATTTGAAGTTGGGAGAATATTTGAGAATGTTTTAGAAGAAACATTAAGTGTTGGGAAACCTTGAAGAAGTCCAATATGCATTAGAAAATAAAGGGTAATTGATGTTTCATGAAATTTGATTATGCGGGAAAAAAATTTGGAATCTAACCCAAATAATATTTGGGACACCTAGAAAAGAAGTAAGTACTATTTAATTTCATAACATGCATGTATTGTTTAAGAGAGAAGGTAGAGCATTGAATATTTTTAGAGAGAATGAGTTTCTGGATCGAGTATAGCTGAGTATGTTTTTTGTACAAAAGAAGTAAAGGGGAAGAGAGAATATAAAATTCATTTAAGAATCATATCAAGCATGATAATTAGTATAGGAATTGTATTGGGATTTCCAGACTAAAGATGATTCAATTTAGAATTGTTTTAGTGGTATTTTGGAAGAGGATTATTTTATCAGAATGGGAAATTGGACTAGGAAGTTCAGACTGGGAAATCAGACTAAGTATCATTACAATATCTATGAAGTTATTAGTTGCTACTAGGTAGGAAAGTGAATATATTTTTGAAGAACATATTTTTGAATATTGATAAGTAATCACAAAAACATTTTTAGAAGCATATGGTGAATGTTTTTTAACATGTTACACACCTTGTATTGCATTATTTTTTTACTTGAAGAACATGCATTGTTATATTGAACATAGATCTACCAGAGTTTAAGGGTATATCATACTCATTGTATTGACACAAAATGATTTTTTTTCTAGTGGATTGTGTGGTATTGGATTGATTCCATACCATATCACAAATGTAGTTACTCTTATTTAGTAGTGAACCTTGTAAATTCTTTCGTTCCCGTGGATGGGTGATTCATTTTTTTCATAAAGGTAACAACTCATTAACAAGAGTTGAATATTATTTCAAAAGAAGGGAAACATAAAAGAAAGAGATACCACTTATTTACCCTCTCTCCATATCAGTGATACATTGATCCTGCTCGGAATTCTCAACACTGATATGGGTAGGTGGGAACAATAATTCTAGATAATATTTGACTTGGGTGTGGTAGGGAACTGTAAGGGCCGGTGAGTCACACTGCCTATTATAGATATCCCTATTTACAATTTCTTGGTTGTTATTGTAACGACCCAAGAAACCGTATTTTGAGTAATGACAAGTTTATATTACAATGTCATCCATTAATCGAACAAACAATCATCTTATAAAGTAATAATAATAATAACAATAAAATAGAGAAAACACATCAAAATGAATGAAAGGCTCTTTTATTCATATGAATAACACTTTGGAGGATACAACTCACACTGATCAAACAAGAAGCTTAGTTAACTGAATATTCCAATTAAAAACCCGATTACAATTATAGGGTAACCGCTTAAAACCACAAGAACCTTGAGAAGGTGGTAAGGGTCTTTGGCATCCATCAGAATTAACATAAGGATGGTCGTATCCACCGCAGCTGTACTGAGCACCAAAGGAATAACTCGAACCATCTCCTCCTCTTTCTCCTTCAGTCAACTTGAGTGTGGGATACCCCGAGTTCAGGCCTTTTTATAGAACACCCAACTGACTGTTGGACCCTAACGGCTATAAATATAACCGTTGGCTCCCCCATGATCCACTTATCCTCTAATGTTTTAATTTTCAATCGAACCGTTGAAGATAAGAGTTGATTACCCCCGTAAGGTTCCAAAAGTTAACTATGTTATCTACATTAATATTTTAAGAATGACATCAATAATAATATAATTAATTTATTTCTTATTTTCCTAAAATGGGATTTATATTTTATATTGCAAAAAAATGAGAATTAATATTATTATTTATCCACTATTTATTATACACGTTTTTAACTTGAGCAAGTAAACATTTATTTTATAATTATCTTGGATCTGATGGGTTTTTACTTTGCCTATGAAAATATGTACTCAAAATCTTGAGTTATATATGTTGCGTCAAAATTTAAATAAAATGTATTATATTTATCTCTAAATTAAATATAAGTAATAATAATAATGAAAATGTTTATAATTTTATTTTTTTATTAACAGTTTTGAGACGATGTCAAATTATGATTTACATATGTGTTTCATAATGTTAATATTTAGATTAATGCACTCTTATGTGTGATTTTAAAAATAATGAGTGATGTTGTTATGTTAAATATTTAGTTTTATTAATAACAATAATATAAATCTTCAATTATGAAAAATTAAGATAATTAATATTTAATTCATAAAATGAAAATAAAAATATGGTTTTGATAGGGGCGAATTAATCAGTACACATGGGTATTAAATGAACCATTGATCTTTATTAATATAATAATAAGTGATTAATAATTGTGGGTTAATAATAATAAAGTTAATATAATAAGGTTAATAAAAAATTAAAAAGTATTGATGTTTTTTTAAAAAAATGTCTTCTGATGATTTCAAGCTTTTCAAAGGAAAGGTCATATTAATTAGGGTGCAAAAATTTTTTTACATAACTATATATATGTTTATACAGTTTGTATACGTATATACATAACTTCCCATGCTAAACCTAATTGCACACTATGTATCCTTAACTGTATAAACTAATGTATATTCACATAGCCTTAAATAAATATCCACCACACCCATTTATCAGCATGTGTTTTAAGTATGTATGACCTCGTTTTCTTTAACATGGGATTATGATGTTTGAAGTGTTAAAGTGTTAATTTTCATTTTAAGGTTTCCTTTAAGCCCATGTTTCCAATTTTTAAGTTAATATCTTATGTGTACGGATTTTTAGGACGCACGTCTTAGTTTTATTAATGATTGTACTGTCTTCCTAACTATGAAAACGCATGTAATAGGGATTATGAGTAATGAATGAAAGAATGAGAACCTATGAATGTAAGACCATGTCAAGATATATGAGGGATGTATTGGACTTAAATGATTATGGACGGGTGCGCCCTTATAGCGCTCCAATGCATTGGGTAAAGTAAGAGTCTCATGAGACGTTATGTGCGACGGTCTTGGTGGTTAGCCTTGGCTTGTGCTTTTATGTGCGACAGTCTTGGCGGTTATCCTTGGCTTATGATACTATGGGAAACAAGATTGGCGGTTAGCATTGACCCGTATTAAGTATGTTTTATGGTCTTAACGCAAGGTCTTGACAAAGTCCGGCATTATACATTCCCTCTGCATGTGATGATAAATGGTCAACCAGGAGTTGTCCAACTAACAAGACATCCCCTAGTTGAAAATTACCTTTTCTATGAGAATGAAATTATGAAATAATAACTTAACACATGTGGTATGCTATTGTAAGAACCTTATGTTCCAATGTATCACGGTATGAATGTCTTCCCTGCTTACACTCAATATTTTATAACTGAAGTAATTTTGGTTGTAAGTTATGCATCATCTATTCATCACATGCTTGCGCTCTCTGATTCATGTCTTCTTTTAAGCTTATTTTAAGTACGTACTTCTTCTCTGTGCAAGTGGTTTTCAAAAATGTAGGATTTTCATGTTTTAAGAAAATATGATGCTTTGTTTTTAGTAAAGTGTTTTACTTTGTCCAAAATAACTTCTTTGAGAAATAGTTTTCTTAAAATGTTTTAAAACCCCTTACTGGGCATATTTGCTCACCCTACGTTTTGTTTTTAAATTTTTCAGGCATTGTTTGTACTAATGAAGTTTATCAGAAGTAGCTGGTTTCCTAGAATCCTGAGCCTCGCGATCTTCTGTAGTAATGGGACATGATATATTATTTTTAAATGTTGTAATGAAATGTTAATATATCATGTCTCATAAGGAACCCGGGGATTGGGGTCTCTACAGTTGGTATCAGAGGATGGGTTCAGGAAACTCTAGAAAACCAGGTAGTATGAATATACAACTATGTATGACTATGTAAAAATGTTATAACTTTCAGATGGCTGATGAAAATGTACCTACCGACCTACTGTCACTTCCCACTAAGGCTCTAGAGAACATTATATCTCTAGCTAGCCGTGAGAACTTTCTTAATTATTCCCGAATTCTCATATCATGTAAGCACTTTCATGATGTGTCAAACTCTCCTAGGGTGATTAGTCATCACCAAGGATTGGGTATGGATTATCTCATAATGATAATGACCCAATTTCCCTCTTATGCACGTCGGGGAAGGTACCACGAGGGACTCTTCCGAGTGTTCATGACTGGCGAAGAATTTGGCACGATGCTCGATAACCCCTTTCAAGAATCTGCTGCTGTCGGAGACCTCTGAGCGGCATACCTGTGCAATATTATTCCCTATGGATTCTGGGGCCAGTTGATGGACTTTGGGGTGTTGGAAGATGAGTCCACCCGATTGTCTCTTAGGCAAGAGGTGTATACTGATGTTTCCCAACTCCATACCCCTCATGCTAAACTCAGGAGGCGTCATAGATGTCCTCATGTGTTTAACCCCGTATGTTCATCTTGTGTGTGGTTTGAAGAGTTATGGATTTTTTCCACTCTTTGTGGTGTACGTTTAGTAAACTCAGGCTTTGATATGTAAACTTTTGTGTAAATGGAAGTTTCATGTTCCCTTTCCTGCCTCTACCTTATTAGTGTTGTTAAGAGTTTTGTTTCGAATGTTTTTCTTTTTCATATGGCTAGTCAATTGAATATCTCATCACTAACTGATGAGTTGGTAGAAGTTATTTTGATCAGGACATGCGTGGTGGATTATCCATCTTTTATCCACTTGCGAGGGTCTTGCCATTGTCTGCTCAATTTAGTAAACAGTCCTGAGATTCTTCGTTCGTGTCAGGGGGATGACCGTGTTTTTCATCTCATCGCCACTACTCAACTTCCCTACTATAGGTTAAGGGGAAGATACTATGAGGGTCTCTTTCAGTGTTTTACTCTAGCGCAAAACTTCTTTACTAGAGCATGCTTCCTCATAGCTGCCCAGGTTGGACAACTTAGTGCAGCCTATATGTTCCAGGTCTTAAATTTTAGTCTCCTCAATCGCATCATTCCCCTCGATTAACTCGAGCATGATATAGCATAGAGAGTTATTAGGGAATTTATCTACTCGGATGTTTCTGAGATTTTCACCGCACGAGCCTCCCTTTGGAAGGTTGTGTGTAGTACGCACGAGCAGGAGATCAAGACGTACTGCTCAAAGTGTATCTGGGCTAGGGAAATGGAAGAACTATGAACCAACTTGGGTATTCCGTTAACCGGGTCGGATCCCCTATTTCGGTAATTTTGTACGTCTGGGGTTTCTGTTTTTCTTTTTATGAATAGAATTGCGAGGACACAATTATTTGAAGGGGGAAATAATATAACGACCCAAGAAAACATGTTTTGAGTAGTGACAAGTTTATATTACAATTCCATCCATTAATCGAACAAAAAATAATCTTATAAAGTTATAATAATAATAACAATAAAATAGAGAAAACGCATCAAAATGAATGAAAGGCTCTTTTATTCAAATTTGTAACACTTTGGTGGCTACAACTCACACTGATCAAACAAGAAGCTTAGATAACCGAAGATTCCAATTAAAAACCTGATTACAATTATAGGGAGACTGCTTAAAACCACAAGAACCCCGAGAAGGCGGTAAGGGTCTTTGGAATCTATCAGAATAAACATAAGGATGGCCGAAGCCACCGCAGCCATACTGAGCACCAATGGAATAACATGAACCATCACCACCTCTTTCTCCTTCAGTCGCCTTGAGTGCGGGATACCCCGAGATCATGCCTTTTTATAGAACACCTATCCGACCGTTGGACCCTAACAGCTATAAATATAACTATTGGCTCTCCCATGATCCACTTATCCTCTAATGTTTTAATTTTCAATCGAACCGTTGAAGATAAGAGTTGACTACCCACAAAAGTTTCAAAAAGTTAATTATGTTATCTGCTTTAATATCTAAAGACTGACATCAATAATAATATAATTAATTTATTTCTTGTTTTACCAAAATTTGAATTATATTTTATATTGAAAAACAGTGAGAATTAATATAATTATTTTTCCACTATTTATTATACATGTTTTTAACTTGAGCAAGTAAACAATTATTTTATAATTATCTTGGATCTGATGGTTTTTTACTTTGCCTAAGAAAATATGTAATCAAACTCATGAGTTATATATGTTGCGTAAAACTTTAAATTAAATGTCTTATATTTATCTCTAAATTAAATATAAGTAATAATAATAATGTAAATTTTTATAATTTGATCTTTTTATTAACAATTTTGAGACGATGTCAAATTATGATTTACGTATGTGTTTCATAATGTTAATATTTAGATTAATGCACTCTTTTTTCTGATTTTGAAAATAATGAGTGAAGTTTTTATGTTAAATGTGTAATTGTATTAATAACAATAACATAAATCTTTAATTATGGAAAATTAAGATAATTAATGTATAATTCATTAAAGGAAAATAAAAATATGGTTTTGATAGGGGTGAATTAATCAGTACACATGGGTATTAAATGAACCATTGACCTTTCTTAATATAATAATAAGTGATTAATAATTGTGGGTTAATAATAATAAAGTTAATATAATAAGGGTACTAAAAAATTAAAAAGTATTGATGTTTTTTAAAAAAATGTCTTATGATGATTTCAAGATTTTCAAAGGAAAGGTCATATTATTTAGGTTGCAAACAAGTTTTTACATAACTATATATATGTTAATACAGTTTGTATACATATATACATTACTTCCCATGCTAAACCTAATTGCACACTTTGTATCCTTAACTGTATAAACTTATGTATATTCACACAGCATTAAATAAATATCCACCACACCAATTTATCAACATGTGTTTTAAGTATGTATGACCTCTTTTTTTTAAACATGGGATTATGATGTTTGAAGTGTTAAAGTGTTAATGTTCATTTTAAGGTTTCCTTTAAGCCCATGTTTTCAATTGTTATGTTAATATCTTATGTGTATGGATTTTTAGCACGTACATCTTAGTTTTATTAATGATTCTACTATCTTCCTGACTATGAAAATGCATGTAAAAGGGATTATGAGTAATGAATAAAATAATGAGACCCTATGAATGTAAGACCATGTCAAGATATGTGAGGGATGTATTGGACTAAAATGATTATGGATGGGTGTGCCCTTATAGCGCTCCAGTGCATTGGGTAAAGTAAGAGTCTCAAGATACATTATGTGCGACGGTCTTGGCGGTTAGGCTTGGCTTGTGATTTTATGTGCGATGGTATTGGTAGTTAGCCTTGGCTTGTGATACTATGGAAAACGGGATTGGTGGTTAGCCTTGACCCGTATTAAGTATGTTTTATGGTCTTAACGCAAGGTCTTGACAAAGTCCAGCATTATACATTCCCACTACATGTGATGATAAATGGTCAACCTGGGGTTGTCCAACTAACAAGACATCCCCTAGTTGAAAATTCCTTTGAATATGAGAATGAACTTATGAAATAAGTACTTAACACATGTGGTGTGCTATTATAAGAACCTTATGTGCCAATGTATCAAGGTATGAATGTCTTCCTTGCTTACACTCAATCTTTTAGAACTGAAGTAATTTTGGTTGTATGTTATGCATCATCTATTCTTCACATGCTTGCTCTCTCTGATTCATGTCTTCTTTTAATCTTATTTTATGTATGTACTTCTTCTCTGTGCAAGTGGTTTTCAAAAATGTAGGATATTCATTTTTTAAGAAAATACGATGCTTTTTTTAGTAAAGTGTTTTATTTTGTTCAAAATGACAGCTTTGAGAAAGAGTTTTCTTAAAATGTTTTAAAACCCCTTACTAGGCATATTTTCTCACCCTACGTTTTGTTTTTAAATTTTTCCGGCATGGTTTGTACTAATGAAGTTTATCAGAAGCAGCTGGTTTCCCAGAATCCTGAGCCTCGCGATCTTCTATTGTAATGGGAAATGATATATTATTTGTAAATGTTGTATTGAAATGTTAGTATATCATGTCTCATAAGGCCCCCGGGGATCATGGTATCTACAATTATATCTATTTTTATCATAATTTTTAGTTCTTAGTGAAACTTTTTCTATATGGAATCTGTTGGATCATCATGAGGGTGGCGATGTGGTCCCACTAGGGCATCCATAGGATGAGACCCCTGAAGGAGGGGGTAAGCATCATCCCCAAGTGGAGTCTTTGAGGCTGGATAAAGAGCCATAATGGGTTGGGGAGTTTGGAAATTGGTTCGATGAAATGTTTATAGAGATATTAATGTGATTTATCCATAATATTGATTGGGGAGATTAGGGAGATGATCCATGTATGGCCTACTTCACACTAGAGTTCCTATCATAGAACCTTCTTTCATTGCAATGATATGGTTTAACCTAGGTGTTGGAGTATTGGATAGATTATATACATACAATATTTGACCATATGGAGACACCCCTAGGGAATAGAGTGAATTTTTCCACTTATATGTTTAAATAACTAGTGAAACACTAGTTTGGAATACAACAAAAGATAGGAAGGCATGAGAGGATTTAATGGAATAGTTTTAGGTAAATATATTTCAATAACTTCTTTATTGAGACACTAATAGTGGATAAATCCCATGAATTCATGCACTTTTATTAGGGAGACACCCATGTTTTGAATTTTTAAAGTAGGTTCACTAAACTATTTAATTTTACACCATTAAGGCAGGAGACGAGATCACCAAGGTGGGATAGTTTGATGATGATTTACAGTATGTTATTATAGTGTAGGTAAAAATATTTAGGTTGACCTAATTATTATTGGATTTAAATATAGTGTAGATAGATTAGTGGAACTCGATATATGGAACTATATCAACTTAGAGGGTTGAGTCATGTGAGATAAGTACTAGAAATCTTAGTTTCTGACATTAGGGATGCAAGACGACACAACAAGGTATTTAGGGTATAGTTTAAATGATTCAACCATAGAGTGGATCATTACTGATGTGTATATAGTATGGTAAGATGATTCATGTTTGGGACCAGTGTGATTGACCACTGAATTTGTGTAGTTCATTCATCAAAATTAGTAATTTGGATATATGTTTTCAGAGTACCACATATATAGTTGGGTGTCATGGACTAGGTTAGACTTAGTGATCTGAGGTAGGACTAGTAGTGGTACTGAGAGTCGTTAACTGGGATATGGTTGCACATATAGGACATGGAGGTGGGAGAGATACTCTATGGTGATGAAAATGGTTGTTGATGAGTATCTATCCATAGAAAGGATATTAATGAGTTCATAGAGCTTTAGTCCAGTAGCCTGAAGTTAAGCCGACATATTCAAAGAAGGCCTGAGAGCTCGTGATAGTCACATGTACATTGTGAGTGTATGATGAATGTTTTTGGTTTTGTATAATTGCTATTGTTGAAAAAGGTGTATATAGAATAAATTTATTAACTAGGTTCTGGTTAATATGTGAATCTAAATTTTATGTGGTAAATGTGTGATTCGTTGGAATATTGATATAATGAGCATCAATTATGATAGAGGATGAGATGTAGGTATCTGGTAAGATGTGGAATGAAACGTGTGCATGAGATATGATGCATGATGATAGGGGGAATAAGATATGATTTTATGTATGATGTAAGAATGAGGATGATATTGGGAAATAATGGATATTGTTCAGTGACTACATATATTGTTAGTGTGAGTGGGACACACATTCCTTTTGTCAACATTATGTTGGTTAGTTAGGTTGAGATGAGAATATGTAGGTGATTTTTATAGTGGGGTCTTACCATTGAATGAATCGCCATATTTGATTTGGTATCTAGTATATTCCAATATATTCTAAATGACTCATATGTTTTCCACATCATTTTAGTGTTTGGGAATGTGAAGAGTGAGATACTCAAGTTTGATGAGATTTTTTTCGTTACAAGGTTGAGATAGACAAGGTATGATTTATCATATAGCGGGGTGGTCGTATGGAAATCGGATTTTGAAATAGTGATTCAAGATAGAGATTTGATAGAATAAATATGAGTGATCCTAGTTGAAGAATTTGGGGTGTCGGCATAGTCTATATATCGATTTTGGGGATAGGAAAATTCCAGGAACTAAAATTATACAATAACCATAATTCACATTGTGGAACATGGAGGTCATAGTAAAGCAATGAATTAATGTCATAACCAAGAGGTGTCACACCATGAAGAGTATTTAATAATGATATTATGTTACATAAGATTCCTTTGGGACCTTGTAAAAATTTAGGTTTCAATTTTCACTCTATGATAGGAGTGGCGACAGTTGAGGGCCGAACAATGGGGGTTGGGGAATGTGAGGTTGGAACACCTTGAGGACTTGGGTCTTGCTAGGAAATGACCCTAAGTAGTAAAGTACATGATTCAAGGGGGATGAGTAACACTAAAACTGGGTATTGAACCATGAGAGTTCTAGCCGTGAGGCCTTCACACTGTGAGTCAGATGGTCACACCATAGTCTTCCATGTATTCTTAAAATGGAAATTTATTGGATTAATTTAGTTGACTTATAATTAACTAAATTGTGAGCGGTAATTTTTGAATGTATTACTTGACACCCTAACCTCTTGTTAATTATATATAAGTGTTATATCTCCCTTATTTCTTGATAGATCTTGGTATCACTTATCATGGGGGAAGTTATGGGTGAGGCTAAGACTCTATAGGAGTCCATTTACTATATTTATGACATTTTATTTTTCTTTCACCGGAGTACCCCAATTTCATATATTTTTATATTTTTTATAATCTTCCAATTTAAATAAAATAATTGTGGTTGTTTGTAAAGTGAAGCCTAACTTACTTTAGGTAGGTGGTACCTAGATTATTCTTAAATTATATGAGTGTCAGGAAATATATAGTAAAAATATGTGAGAGGGGAGATCTGTGTACGAACATACATTGGATCAATGGGGGTTTTAATTATTACTAGGAGATACTGGAGGGTAGTCTCTCATGATAAATAGCAAGTTTGGTCCTATTATGGCATGAATTGTGTGATGTGGGGTTTCATGGTAGGTTGGGAATAATAACATGGGTTGTGAATGATGTGTGTTTGATATGATATCTAATTTGGTTTCATGGGAATGTTTTGGAAGTGTCCCATGATATTTTGGGTGATTTTGATCGCCAAATATGGGGCAATATGGTTGTCAATATGATATAGATGTTATTCACCATTGTCGTGATTGGCCAAAATGGTTTGTAGGTGGGAAAAGAGGTTCACTGATGGTGTGGAATAGGATATTGGTGGTTCCCCTCACTATGGTTCACTAATGGGGTTTCCAAGGTAATTTATAAATAGGGAATGTCCCATGAGTTATTTTAGTCCACTCCATATAAGAAGAGGACTATATATTTTAAATGGAATAGGGAATCACATTTTCTATATTTATAGTATAGGATCTCACCATATAAGGACTTGTTTAGTGATAGTTGAGTACACTAGATGTGGGATTATTTATTTCCATTTATTTTTAGGTTTATAGGTTGGTATTTTAGATGTATGTGTATCTTTGTACCATGGTTTCATCAACTTGTTGAGCTGGTGATTTGAAAATGGACATGGAGGTCCTTGAAACATGTGACATGGTTTGTGGATGTGCCTTTAGGGAGTTAAGATGGATCACATTGATTATGTGGTTATGGTTGGTGTGATACATCATATGGTATATAATATTTGGTAAGGATTTGGTAAATTCTTGTATGATAGGATATGAATGTATCATTCCACTATAGTAGAGGATAAATCAGGTAAAGACTCACTCGATGTCGGGGATCCTGAGTATAGTGGGTGGTGACTTATGTTTTTGTTTTTATTTGTTTATTTTTTTTAAATTGTTATATGTATGGATATAATCTTGTGGTTTCAATGGTGTTGGATTTCTATGTTTATAGTCAAACCCTAAATGAGACCTTCAGGATATGTGAAAACTTCATGGTTCTTGAAATTGAAAATGGAAAAGGTTAAACTATAGGATATTAGTATATAGAGGTGCACAAATGGTATATGGTTTCAATAGACTTATTTTATATATGAGGTGGTTTTTCATTACATAAATCACAATCAATTCCCCATATAAAAAGAATGATCATAATATCTTGAAATAAAGTGGAAATTTTTTTATTCTTAGTAAGAGAAAAAATGTTATGATTTTATTCTCAACCAAGACACCCCTTTTCTTTTATCTTTGATTTTTAAGTAACTCTTCCTGATCACATTTTTGGTTTCAATGTTAATAATCTTCTTAGGAATCATGGTATCCTTGATTTTATAACTTATTCATTAAGTTGGATTTATTTCTTTTCATTTATTAGTAAATAACATATATCTCATAGTGATATATTTATCTTCTTTAGAATTTATGTTTAATCTGGTATTATGACAATAAAATCATTTGTAATATTTCTATTATCCTTACACCTCCCACATTGATTATTAGAATCACTTGTGGTATCATATTTAACAAAATCCCAAGATATTTTATCTCTTTATATGTAATTAATTTTTAAGATTTTTTTTGTTCTCCTTCTTCCATTTTAATTTACATATCCAATTAGGTTGTCCAAATAATCATATATTCTTTAGGTACTTTCATATATTTCGTCAATCATTAATATGTCTTATCATAAATACTTTTCCCCAAAACAATCAACTTATTTTTATCTTGGGAATATTTTCCCATATTACCTAGATTTCATCCATTAATACTAATACCCATGGATTATTTTAATGAGCCCATGATGGGTCCTATTCTTCAATAATCGATGCTTCTTATTCTTTTTAGTGAAGAATTTCTCTTATAAATCTTATGAGTATTATTATCAATAGTTTTATTTATTTTCTTTCCCAATGTAGAATCATTTTTCTTAAAATTTTATGAAATTGTCTTTTAAATTTATTTTGTCTCATTCTAGGATTATTTTAACTAGAATTCATTACCATTTGCACAACTATATCTTCAAATACCATAGACATTCTCCACGATTCCATATTATATATATGAAAATAAATTCCTAAAATTCTATGTTCTTCTTTTCATCAACACTACCTTGATCCCCATTTATATAGGCATCCCTAATCTTCCATGAGTTGACATGTTATTCTCATATTCTATTTCCATGTGAAAAAATATTTTATATTACTAGTAAGAGCCGAAAAAATCTTGATTTTCACTTTTGAGAATCGTAATGGATTAATTTTTAGCTTCATGTTTTTATTTATAAACACCATTTTCTTAAACACCTATGTGGGATACATATTTAATTCACTTTTTCACTTCCACCCTTGATGTAATAGTGGGTTTTAAATTATTTTTATCCTTCCCAATTGGTTCTAATTTTTTATTTAAATACTATAATGTTCATATAAATAGATTAAGTGAACATAATTTTTTTTTTGGAACAACCAGTTCCTTTTGGTCATAGATTAAAACAGATTTATTATAAGGCCCCACCCTTAAACCTTACTTAATATTGAATTTTTACAATATTACACATTGAGGATATTTTCAGGTTTATAGTTTTAGAGAATTAGATCATAAAACATGCATTACATTCCACATTTAAACAAAGTGGTTACATAAAATGTAATATTCGTTTTTCCCATCAACGAAAATATATTTAAAATAAAACATGGATTCCTTCTTGACACTTCCATGACACTATCATCATATCATGTACCATTCCCTTGACCTGTGGAAAACATTTCAAAAACTTGGGATGAGCATAAAAAGCTCAGTAAGGGTTATAAAAATATGTAAAGGAAACATGAGTTCATATATACATAATAATGAAATAATACATTACCCATAAAAGATAAGAACTTTAACATACCTCATCAAATCATGAATAAATCATAGAAATCATAAGACATAAAGGTAACTGGAGGCATTCATAACATTCTTACGTAGGGAGTAACCCTCTTGGTTACGTTTGGAATACCCATCATAGTATATTCCCTAAATCTCTTATGATAAACCTTAACGTTTAACTCCTTTGCATTAACCAATGCATTGGAGAGCTATATCGGGCTCACCCGCCCTTAGTTTATCACGGAACCACCCGTCTTCATAACAATGCCCAAGAACCAAAACATAATCGTATCACGTAAAACATGCAGAAAGGAAACATAACATTTCCTCATTTCAGTCACAAGATATCAATACAACACATTGATATAATAAAAACATTATGAAAACCATTTTCAATACCAAAATAAAATAAAATCAATACATGGTATTTATTTTTCATTTAAAAAAAGTTAGGTTATGGATTGTAAAGGAAGCCGAAACTATAATAATGGTCACGACGGCGGAGAAGTCGTTGTCGCCACATACGTATGACAAAAAAACCATTCCTTTTGTCGTTTAGTAAAATGCTTCGTATAAAAAAATATTCCTTTTGAATAAGCATAAAAGTCAAAGGGGTTTATACACCGTATAAAAGAAAGTTGTGTATAAAACAAAATATGCCTCAATGGATGGAGATTGAGACGTAGTCCCTTACCTCGTGTCTGACTTGACTTGATCGTTCTTTAAACTCCTGAATAATAAAATTAATTTAATTTTTACATGCTTGAGAACCATTTTCAAGTTCATTATTCCTTTTATATCACTTATTAACATGTCATTAACACTTTGTAATTATTTAAGTTAATAATGGTCGTTTTGTCGATCATTGTTACTTGAGTCAAAAATAAACTCTTTATAACTACAAGTTGTTCATGTGGTAAAATATATATTATATCCAGAATTATATGCATTATGTAGATATAATATATATAATATATATCCATTATATATATGCATTTATAATATTACATAACATTTAGAGGTAAGAAATGAAATGCACCGTTCATGGAGATGGTAAGCCGTACGTACACATGAACGCTACTTCCATTTCTATTTCTTATTTAATGGAATTAAAACATAATGATACATAATAGTATTATAATTCCAGTACGGTATCTTATATAATATCATTAATTCTATCCTTTATATGTACCACATATTGTATTAACGAATCAAATCACTTTGAGGGGGCGGTATTCCGCACTTCCTAAAACGAAGATATCACGTTTACCTATAATGGAAACCATAAAGGTATTCCATAAATGAAAAATACAGAAGATTAAGTAAATAATAAAAATATTATATATCATATATAAATATAGTTACATCTTAATGGTCACCTTTGAATGTGTTAAAAGAATATTGAACAATCATCGTTTCGTGAGACAGAAATTCACCATCCACAGAAACAGTGTGTTATTTAACCATTATATGTAGGTGTGTGTAAGTGTAGCTCTAATCCTTCTTATAAAAATATCCAAGTATATTTAATATACTGTAGTTGTTAAAAATAAATTAATAAAAAGATTTTAGGGGGTTGGAGAAGAAAAATAAAACAAAATAACACAAGTGAAGACATTACCTTAAAACCGGGTAACTCTTTTTGATTTGATCTCAAAGGATTCCTTGGGAAGACTTCAGCCCAAAGTGAGGCTTCTAGGAGTAAGAGAGGGATGTGTAGAGACAAAATGGGCAGGGGTTGGCCGAGCCAAAGGCTTGAGATGTGTGGGTAAGGTGGTAGAGGTGGGGGCCTTTTATAAGAGGAGAGGAGGGGCACTATTGGAAAGGTGTAAAATGTTACTTTATTTTCAAATGAGTCTCGGATTTTAAAGGTCCCACATTAATGTATTTTGAGTATAATGTGATAAGGGTTCTAAATATACTCATAGAATAGGTTTTTGACATGTTTAGATCTTAGATTTTACATTATCGTTTCATTTTATTTTAATCGTTAAATAATGAGGTAATCGCTGCATCATCATGATGTCGTAAATAATTTAATTTATTTAATATCAAAAAATTATAAAAAAATAATATGATTTAGGAAATCTTTTTAGCTTTCCAATTAATATTTATAGTCAAAAATCTGACTTGTATAACCCCATGTAAAAAGTTGTTTAGTAAAACAATACATGTTTGTGTCATTTTTACTTTTACTTTAAATAAAAGGCATTAATGTCATTATCTTACCCAAGTGGCTCCATGGGGTCCCAAAAATCGTCCCATGGGTTTTCTTGGTCGGAAATGACACATCAAATAAGGGTAGTACATGTGTCAAGGTCATTTCATATTATTAAAACATTATTTTTACCTTAAACTACACTAATTACCTCTAATCGCGATTAAAAACATAAAAGTTACTATTCACCAAAAAAATTATTTTAATCACATTGAACCACATTCTACTTCATAATGACCATAATGTATGTCATATTTTTGAAAATCAAAACATGGAGGTGGTAAAATTTCATTTAAACGAAAAATCGGTTTTTTAAGTACCACTTAGTGGTTTCACTATTCATCAAAAATTGAAGTTTTTTAAAAAAATACCAAAACATCACCCTAAACTATATTTGATATTCAGAATTCAAAAATGATTTCTATTTTAATAAAATTCAAAACATATAAGTTACAATAATTAATTTAATAATTAATTCCCGCTGTCAGAACAAATAGCGTATTTTTATGAAAGAATATATATCAAAAGATTGACACTAGTTTAAGTCCAATTTCAAAGTGAAATTAATTCAAATGAACAATATTATATTAAACGGTAAAAATATATTCTAATTTCACTTTAAAAACAATTCAAAATATAATCTAATCATATAAATAAATTATATTAAAAAGAGGTTTTGAATTAAAATACAAAATTTTCACTATTCATTTGAACATTATCAGAAAAATACCATAAATTTATCCAAAGTAAAGTTCAATGTCCCAGTCATAAAGAATAAGTTTATTTTAAAAAATATAGCTTTTAAAGTTGTAAAAAGATAGATTTAAAAATGGTTCGCCATCAAAATGCAGTAAAACAGTCTTTTAAAAATATTAGAGTATTTCAGACTTTAGGTTAGATTTATTCTCATTTTAAGCCTCTAAAACACTATCCAATTCATAAATAGACATAGATAACTATATATATTATTCATTACTTACATGGGATGTTACATCCTTCCCCCCTTTATAAAATTGCGTCCCCATAATTTATTTACTTATCAAATAAGTGGGGGTATTTATCCTTCATATCATTTTCAGATTCCCACATTGCCTCTTCAACCATATGGTTTTTCCACAAAACCTTTACCTCGTGAATTACCTTATTTCGCAACACTTGCTCCCTTCGGTCAAGAATCTGGACTGGTTGTTCTTTGTAAGAGATATTCTCTTCCAATTGAACTACCTCTGGGCTCAAAACATGAGATGGATCTGGCATATACTTTCTCAACATCGAAACATGAAAAACATTGTGTACCTGAGATAATCTCGGAGGTAAAGCCACTCAGTAAGAAAATGATCAAACTCTCTCCAGAATTTCATATGGTCCAATGAACCTTGGACTCAACTTTCCTTTCTTACCAAATCGCATCACACTTTTCCATGGTGAAACTTTGAGAAAAACATGATCACCTACCTTGAAAGATAGATCTTTCCTCCGGTTATCCGCGTAACTATTCTGCCTTCTCTGAGTTGTTCTCATGTTTTTTTAATCAACTGAACTTTTTTTGCCATCTCTTCTACCAATTATAGTCCCATCAACTTCCTTTCACCCACTTCATCCCAGAAAGCTGTAGTTCGACACCGCTTCCCATATAAAGCCTCAAATGGTGCCATCTATATACTGGAATGAAAACTGTTATTATATGAATATTCAACCAAATAAATATGTTGGTCCCAACTTCCCTGATAATCCATCAAACAAGAACGTAGAATATCTTCCAAAGTCTTAATTGTTCGTTCTGACTTCCTGTCTGATTGAGGATGAATAGTTGTACTAAAATTTAATTCAGTACCCAACGACTTCTGAAGGCCTTTCCAAAAGTTAGAAGTAAACCTAGGATCACGATCAGATACAATGGAGAGGGGAACTCCATGTATCATGACTATCTCTTTAAGATACAAACGGGAAAGTTGATCTAGGGAAAAAGTATCTCGTATAGTAATGAAATGAGCATATTTTGTCAAGCGATCAACAATAACCCAGATTTCATTATTACCTTGAGGTGTCTTCGACAATCCCACAATGAAGTCCATTGATATATTTTCCCATTTCCACTGTAGCACTGGTTAAGGTTGAAGCATCCCTTTCTGTAACTGCCACTCTACTTTAACCTGTTGACATGTCAAACACTTCACAGTAAAATCAGCAATATCCATTTTCATTCCGCACCACCAGTAATACTCCCGCAGATCTCTATACATCTTAGTACTTTTGGGATGAACTGAAAACGGAGAACTATGAGCTTCACATAACAACTCTCTCTTCAACTATGAATCACAAGGCACACGCAATCTCTTCCCAAATCTCAAAACACAATCATTATCAATGTTGAATTCAGGCAACATAGCCTTCTGAACCAGCTCTACCTTTTTCTGCAACTCGCTGTCTTGCTTCTATGCTTGCTTAATTCTGTCTGATAGAGAAGATTTCACTGATACCTGAAAAAACAGAAGGACATCCTGCACCAACAACTTTTATTCCAAAGTTCATCAAATCCTTAACCAAAGGATCACTTTACAAATGCAACATTGTTAATGAAGCATTACTTTTTCGACTTAAAGCATCAGCCACTTTATTTTCTTTTCCCAGATGGTAATGAATTGTACAATCATAATCCTGGATTAATTTTAGACATCTCCTTTGTCTTATGTTCAATTCTTTCTGAGTGAATACATACTTTAAACTTTTTTGATCGGTATATATTTGACACTTTACTTCATACAAATGATTCCTCAAAATTTTTAAAGCGAAAACAATAGCAGATAATTCCAAATCATGTGTTGGGTAATTTACCTCATGAGTTTTCAACTGACGTGAAGCATAAGCAATTAACTGATCATTCTGCATTAGGACACAACCAAGTCCATTCAATGAAGCATCACTGTAGATAACAAACTCACAATTCCTGGAAGGTAGTGCCGAAACTGGACCATTCACTAATCTTCTTTTCAATTCCTGAAAACAATCATCCCATTATTTCGTCTAGATAAACTTAACACCCTTCCGAGTTCGCTTAGTCATTGGAATAGATAACCGTGAATTTTTTTTAACAAACCTTCAGTAATATCCTGCCAAACCAAGGAAGCTACGAATCTCAGTTACATTTGTGGGTCTTGGCCATTATTCAACAACCTTTGTTTTTGCAAGATCAATAGTTATCCCATCTTTAGAAACAATGTGACCAAGGAAAGAAATTTTTTGCAACCAAAACTCACACTTGCTGAATTTCCCATACAATTTCTTTTCTTTAAAGGTTTGCAAAATAACCCTTAAATGTCTCTCATGCTCATTTTTACTTTTAGAAAACACCAAAATATCATCAATGAAAACCACCACAAACAAATCCAAGAACTCATGGAAAATTATATTCATTAAGTCCATGAATACAACAGGTGCATTGGTTAGACCAAAAGGCATTAATAAAAATTCATAATGGCCATATATTGTACGAAACACGGTCTTCGGAACATCTTCTTCCTTTACCTTCAATTGATGGTACCCCGATCTCAGGTCAATCTCTGAAAAAAACTGAGCTCCCTGGAGCTGATCAAACAAATCATCGATATGAGGCAAAAGATATTTGTTCTTAACAGTGATGTTATTCAAGGCTCTATAATCAATGCAATGTCTCATAGAACCATATTTATTTTTAACAAATAAAATAGGATCACCCCATGGTGATGTGCTAGGTCGAATGAAACCTTTCTCTAATAAATCATGCAATTTCTCCTCCAACTCTAAAAGTTCATTTTGATCCATTCGATAAGGGGTTTTTGAAATTTCTTAGCATCAGGAAATAAGTCAACAGTAAATTCAACTTCCTGGTCTGGTATTATTCCAGGAAACTCATCGGGAAAAACATCAGGATACTCATTCAGCACTGCCACATAATTAATATGAACAGTTCCTTTGTTTTCAACGATGTGTTCAAGGTAAAATTCATTTCCATCTTTTACAAATTTTTCGGCCTCTTGATATGTCATCAATAGTAAGGGTTCATTCTTGTACACAAACTAAAATTATTTCTGAAAATAAACTTCTTTAGCTCTATAGTCAATCTTAGCATGGTAAATAGAGTGTCAATATATACCAATGATGACATCAAACTATACTAGAGGTAAAACAATAAGGTTTTCAAGTAGGTTCTTTCCACAGATAAGGATAGGAATATTCTTATAAATTCTTTTTGCCTCAACATTTCCCCCAGGTGTTTTTACCACAAGTTCAGGAGTTATTTCTTGAGATGGTATTCCCATTTTACTAGAAAAGTTTTTAGAGATGAAAGAATGTGTGGACCCCGAATCAAACAACACACTGGCATAATCTGAAAAAACAAACAAAGTATCTGATACCACTTCATTTGATGGCCCAACATCTGCTGAAGTAGTTGCAAAGGATTTCACCACCCCTTTCTGCATGTAGTCTAACTACTTCCCATCACTCAAGCTCTTTGTCTGACACTCATTTGCATAGTGGCCCATCTCATTGCACTTAAAACATTTCACTAACTATAAATCAAATTTGGTCTTACCATAACCCTGATCTTTTTCAGTGCAATCACGAGCCTTATATCCCATCTTACCACATCGGTAGCACTTTCCAGAATTTAGAAGACATTCCCCTGCATGCCTATTAAAACATTTATCACAAACTGGAAACTTAGTTTTCTTACCATCAGACTTTTTTGAAGAATTATTCCCTTTATCTTTCCACCTCGGTCTCTTCTTCTATTGGTTGTTATAAAACAATTGATCATCGGCAAACTCCATTTCCACCTTCTCAGAACATCAAACAAGCTTTTCATAACTTTTTAACTCACAAGAAGCTAATTCCCATCGATATTTTGGCTTTAATCCTGAGTAAAAAAGATTGATTTTACTATCAAGGTCTTGGATAAAATTTGGAGCATACCTTTCCAATCGAGTGAACCTTTCTTCATAGGCAGCCACTGAGTATTCCTCTTGCCTCAATTCTAGGAATTGTTTTTCCATCCAAAGTCGAACAGCCTTAGGAAAATACTTCTCAAGAAACATACCTTTGAATTCATCCCAGTCGAGAGCATAAATCTCATCAGCGTCCCTGATATTTTAACCATAGACCACCACTAATCGGCTTCACCCTCCAAATGGTAAATAGAAAGACTAAAATTTTTATTGTATGAACACCCCATGACATCGAAAATATTCTCCGGTGCTTTAATCCACCCTTCATCTAGCACAGGGAAAGATGATTCTCTAAATGATGGGGGATGTTGCCTCATGAAATGTTCCACCAATGACATGTTCATCTGCGGTTGATCTTGCTAATCTCGTGCATGGATACCACCACCATTTATCGCTTGGGTCAACTTCACCATTTCTGCAACAAACTGTTCAATTCCAATTCCGACCATCTCAGGATGCTGATTCAGAAGGTCATTTCCCTCAGTATGACTTCCCAAAAAAGATTCTCTATTTCCTCTGTGGAAAACCATTCTGAACAAACATGTCTTAGATGAAGAAACATGGTAATCTTCAAATGCTATATCATTTCAATTTGACCATAAAAAAATATTTTTGGATAATTATTTAATATAATTATAACTCCTAAAGATATCTAAACCGACCTCTGATACCAACTATAAGGCCCCAGCCTTAAACCTTACTTAATCTTGAGTTATTACAAGATTACATATTGAGGATCTTTTCAATTTTAGAGTTTTAGAGAATTAGATCATAAAACTTGCATTACATTCCACATTTAAACAAAGTGGTTACATAAAATATAGTATTCATTTTTCCCATCAACGGAAACATATTTAAAATAAAACATGGATTCTTTCTTGACACTTCCTTGACACTATCATCATATCATGTACCATTCCCTTGACCTGTGAAAAACATTTCAAAAACATGGTATGAGCATAAAAAGCTCAGTAAGGGTTATAAATATATGGAAAGGAAATATGAGTTCATATATACATAAGAATGAAATCATACTTTACCCATAAAACATAAGCACTTTAACATACCTCATCAAATCATGAATAAATCATAGAAATCATAAGGCATAAAGGTAACTTGAGGCATTCATAACATTCTTACGTTTGGAATACCCATCATAGTATATTCCCTAAATCACTTCAGAGAAACCTTAACATTTAACTCCTTCACATTACCCAATGCATTAGAGAGCTATATCGGGCTCACCCGCCATTAGTTTAATACGGAACCACCCTTCTTCATAACAATGCCCAAGAACCAAAACATAATCGTATCATGTAAAACATGCATAAAGGAAACATAACATTTCCACATTTCAATCACAAGATATCAATACAACACATTGATAAAATAAAAACATTATGAAAACCATTGTCAATACCAAAATAAAAGAAAATTAATACATGGTATTTATTTTTCATTTAAAAAAAAGTTAGGTTATGGATTTTAGAGGAAGCCGGAACACTAATAATGGTCACAACGGCGGAGAAGTCGTTGCCGCCGCCTACGTACGACAAAAAAAACCATTCCTTTTGTCGTTTAGTAAAATGCTTCATATAAAAAAAGATTCCATTTGAATAAACGTAAAATTCAAAGGGGTTTATACACCGTATAAAAGAATGTTGTGTATAAAACAAAATATTCCTCAATGAATGGAGATTGAGACGAAGTCCCTTACCTCATGTCCTACTTGACTTGATCATTCTTTAACCTCCTGAATAATAAACATGAGTTAATTTCTACATGCTTGAGAACCTTTTTCAAGTTCATTATTTCTTTTATATCACTTATTACCATGTCGAGAACACTATGTAATTATTTAAGTTAATAATGGTCGTTTTGTCGATCATTGCTACTTGAGTAAAAAATAACTCTTTATAATTACAAGTTGTTCATGTGGTAAAATATATATTATATCCAGAATTATATTTATTATTTCGATGTCATATATATCCTATATATCCATTATATACATGCATTTATAATATTACATAACATTTAGAGGTAAGAAATGAAATGCATCGTTCATGGAGATGGTAAGACGTACGTACGCATGAACGCTACTTCCATTTCTATTTCTTATTTAATTTAATTAAAACATAATGATACATAATAGTATTATAATTCCAATATGGTATCATATATAATATCATTAAATATATCCTTTATACTTACCACATATGGTATTAACGAATCAAATCACTTTGAGGGGGCGGTAGTCCGCAGTTCCTAAAATGAAGATATCGCGTTTACCCATAATGGAAACCATAAAGTTATGCCATAAATTAATAATACAGAAGATTAAGTAAATTATAAACCTATTATATATCACATATAAATATAGTGACATCTTAATGGCCACCTTTTAAGGTGTTAAAAGAATATTGAACAATCATCGTTTCGCGAGGTAGAAATTCACCATCAATAGAAACGGCATGTTCTTTATCCATTATATATTGTTGTGTGTAAGTGTATCTCGAATACTTCTTATAACAACATCCTATTATATTGAAGATACTGGAGTTGTAACAAAAGAAATGAATAAATAGATTTTAGGGGGTTGGAGAAGCAAAATAAAACAAAAGAACACAAGTGAAGACATTACATTAAAATCGGGTAACTCTTTTTGATTTGAGCTCAAAGGCTTCCTTGGGAAGACTTCTGCACAAAGTGAGGCTTATAGGAGTAAGATAGGGATGTGGAGGGACAAAATGGGTAGGGTTTGGCTGATCCAAATGTTTGAGAGGTGTGGGTACAGTGGTAGAGGTGGGGGCCTTTTATAATAGGAGAGGAGGGGCACTCTTGGAAAGGTATAAAATGTAACTTTATTTTCAAATGAGTTTCGGATTTTAAAGGTCCCACATTGATGTATTTTGAGTATAAGGTGATAAGGGTTCGAAATATACTCATCCAATAGGTTTTTGACATGTGTAGGTATTATATTTTACATTATCTTTTCATTTTATTTAAATCGTTAAATAATAAGGTAATCGCTGTATTGTCATGATGTCATAAATAATTTAATTTATTTAATATCTAAAAATTATGAAAAATATACTATGATGTAGGAAGTCCTTTTATATTCCCAATTACTATTTATATTCAAAAATCTGACTTGTATAACCCCATGTAAAAAAATTGTTTCAGTAAAACAATACATGTTTGTGTCATTTTTACTTTTACTTTAAATAAAAGGCATTAATGTCATTTTCTTACCCAAGTAGCTCCCTGGGGTCCCAAAAATCTACCCATGGGTTTTCTTGGTCGTCCATGACACATAAAATAAGGTTAGGACATGTGACAAGGTCATTTCATATTATTAAAACATTATTTTTACCTTAAACTACACTAATTACCTCTAATTGTGATTAAAAACTTAAAAGTTACTATTCACCAAAAAATTATTTTAATCCCATTGAACGACATTTTACTTCCTAATGACAACCATGTATGTCGGATTTTTGAAATTCAAAACACAGAGGTGGTAAAATTTCATTTAAACGAAAAATCAGTTTTTTAGGTACCACTTAGTGGTTTCACTATTCATCAAAAATTGAAGTTTTTCAGAAAAATAGCAAAACTTCTCCCTAAGATATATTTGATATTCCAAATTCAAAAATTATGTCTATTTTAACAAACTCAAAACATATAAGTTACAATAATTAATTTAATAATTAATTCCCACTGTCAGAATAAATAGCGTGTTTTTATGAAACAATATATATCAAAAGATTGACACTAATTTAAGTCCAATTACAAAGTGAAATTAATTACAAACACCACTATTGGATTAAATGGTAAAAATATATTCTAATTTCACTTTAAAAACAATTCGAAAGATAATCTAATAATATAAATAAATTTGATTAAAAAGTGGTTTTGAATTAAAATACAACATTTTTCACTATTTATTTGAACATTATCAGAAAAATACCAGAAATTTATCCAAAGTAAATTTTAATGTCCCAATCATAAAGAATAAGTTTATTTTGAAAAATATAGCTTATAAAGATGTCAAAATATAGATTTAAAATTGTTTCTCCATCAAAAGGCGGTAAAATAATGTTTTAAAAAAAATTAGAGTATTTCATGATTTAGGTTGGATTTATTCTCATTTTAAGCCTCTAAAACACTATCAAATTCATAAATAGACATAGATAACTATATATATATTATTAATTAATTACTTGTGAGGCTACATTTATCATCAAGATTCCTCAAGATCTTCATTCAAATGGAAAGTGGTATTTTGGAATAAGGATACTCAATATAATAGTTATTGGAATCAACTGTTCTTACAGCTTTTTTTGAAGGCCAGGAATATATCATTTGTAGATTTTTTTATTTTATTTCAATATCAAGACATATATTATTAAGTATAATTTTATCATCCTCCACTAAATTAATTATATATTCACATTCTAATAATATTATCTTATTCCTTTATTTATGAATTTTTTACTGTCGTATAAAAATTCTTTAAGATCCTTAAAATTATTGGCTTTGATTTCATGTTGATCATTTTTTACATCATTATATGCCTTTTTATACTTCTAATGCATGGAATTTCACTTTAATAACTTTCATGGATTCATCTCCCACTTGAGTTGTTTTAATAAACAATTTAAAATTCTTAGAGTATTTTTCTAAATGATTCATATTCCTTATAAATTTATCCCTTATTTATTTGGTGATATTTTTTCACACTAAATATTTTTATGAGAATTTCCCTTTCATTGAATTGTATTGTGAAACTCATTCTCAAATATAGATAGTATTTTTTCAATATCCAAATACATAACACATAAAAAATCCTAATTTATTAAGAGATATGTATATACATAATCAATATTTTGACTTAATCATTATCCATCCCATAGAAATCATCATAAAATTGAGTGATCTCCTCCTACATAATTCTAAATGTGACACAAATAAATGTGACTATTTATAGGAAAATTAAGCAATATGTTCTTTATATATGCATTTGATTAATATTCTGAACCCTTAAATATGTGATCTTTAATACTAATCATTGGTTTTTATTTAGGGAAATGTTTTTCAGTAAATATCAGTTACCTGATCTTTGAGAAAATATTTTAAACTACCTGATGTAGAAGATTTTTTCATCTTATCAATAGTGATTTTTCTGCCAGATCTTCTCTATTCATGCTAAATTTATCTTTATCGAGAATACAACATGAAAAAACTATTTTCTATTTATATATAAATAATATTGATGTCTTCTCATCATAAGTTTCCTCAAGATAAAAGTTACCAATGGTAACAAAAAATTGAACTCTATTTTTATTTCCTTTATTAAGTTGAGGGTCATTATTCTCTTTTTTCTTTGACAAATACTATCTCAGATTATTTTGATCAATTTTCAAAATGTTCTTAAATTACTTGAAAGATATATATTCCATGGTTTATTTGATATAGAACTCATAGTGTTCATAAAAGTGTTTCTTCAAAAATACTTTTGTAGAGAAATGATTTTTTTTAATTTTTTTGGAAATTTTGTCAAATGTCTAACCATGATTTGATACTAAATGTTATGATTATTTTTTTTGGTAAACAAACTAATAGAGGGTGAATAAGTGTGATAATCCTTATAATAAATAATATAAATTCCCCTATATTAAATTAGAACATATTTTGTGAATATATTTTGTTTTCCTTTCATTTACACACATTTGGTTTGTATACAAGCATTGAAATATAGTAATGAAGAAAAACAAGGAACACCACACTACTTCTCTCTAATAATCACAAAAAAACATGGAAAGGGTGTATCCTTGAACCTATAATCCCACAACCAACAATGTATAAGTCATGAACCAAACTATTTTTTCAGAATCTATAACTAATTAGGTTTTCCTCTACAAAATATATGATTCAGCTTTCTCATATTTAATAATGATCAGAAGGGGAAAAAGTATGTTATGGACTAAACATGGCATGATCTTTTTACTCGATGTGGAAGGATATCAATGGATACCTCAGAAACATTTAGACCTTATGATATAAAAATATCATAGGAAAAGATCATAAAATTGTATTATTTGTCCTGTAATATCTTCAATAGAAGAAATATTTGTATCTTTCTCTCTTCTTCTTCTTCTTCTTAAATGCACAAAGAGGGTTACATTCTCCGTAGTGTTAGCATTCTTTGGTTTCAACCCACAAAATCTTCAATATTAAAAAGGGCCTATTCTTTGTCATTTTCTTTGATTTATAGAATATTTAGGACAACCATAGAATCATTTCAGTCTATTCTATACACCTAAGATACACACATTATGTTTCCTCTCACTTCCATTATTTTATTCATAAAATCACATAAATATATTTTTTGTATTTTTATATAAAAAAATACCTGAAATGTGGTAGCATAATATTTTCATTAACTCTTAATATTCAATTACATTTTAATTATTCAATAGAATTACATAGGATTTACTCCCATTTTCTTAGAATATTCAACTTTTTGTCATAAATAGTATTAATAAAATACCAATCTTCTTGTTTAATCACAACCATTGATTTTTTTTAAAATTTTACAAGAAAATATAGATTTATCTTCTTTAAATTTTTTAAAAAAACATGATACTATTAATACATGTATTCATCATAACATATTGTGGTAACATCAGGATGTGAATCTCTCATGTGACTCTCAATTCATCCCACACAAGGGTGTAGCATTCTCCTGACAGTGTGACAACAACACCCTTCAAAAAAATAACATTCACTAGAATTTAATCATTAAATGGCTTCATGGTGTTATTATTAGCTTCTTAGCGTGGAATCCCTCATCATTATCCTTATCTTGAATCATGCATTAATCACACCATCATGATATTTTAATCTTGAATTCTACTATGTCATCATTACAATTAACATACAGATCTCTTACTAAAAAGACTCACAACATTTGATACATTTCCTTCCACTAAAGACACTTATGTATCAAGTGAGGTTCTTTACATTATCAAATTTCTACAATGTATTTCAAACAAACTCTTAAATGTTATACGAAACCCCTATTTCACTAAATTATTTAATTTTATTCAATGGTAGGTAATTTTGATTTTTTTGGGAGATCCATTATTTTTTAAGGTCATTTAGGGAATACAGGGAAGTTGTATTCTTGGATTTCATCTATTCATTCCATAACATAGGGTGACACACTGTGATATACACCTGATATGTGGTGCATAACTTTACAAGGAGGATGCACCCCATGAAGTAGGGATTCATGCCAATATATACCCTTGGGATGTAGTAACTAGATATGTTTGAAGTAATTCAATCCTCAAAAATTTTGTCACTTTTCAAAATGAGTTGAAATACTTTTTTTAATTTCTAATTCTAACCCCATTGAATTAAAGCCTTTTGGGGATTACATTTCCCCATATTCAGGAATATTAACCTAGGGATCCTAGGGAATAACCCTCCCACTCTACCATTTGGATTTTTCCTCTCTATTTAGTATTTTAAGTGTTTCCAAAGTAAATACAACCTCATTCCTACCATCTTCTCACATTCTCCCTTCCCATTGGTTTTCATTTCTCATGTGAACCCTAATTCTGATGTGGGATTAATTTAGGGTTTGAGATGGGTCTATTAATGGGGTTTTCAAAATTTATGACTTTTTGAGGTCATGATATTTATCTTTTATTTGTTTTATTCTAAAGGTGAAATGTTATGACTTTTTTCTGATTGGATTGAGGTAGATGTTTTATGAATTTCTTTTATATAATATGTCACTAAGTGGTTGATGGTTTCTAATTAATTTTTTTTGTGAAATTAAAACTAAAAATAATAGTTATTATGGGATTTTGTAAATTTTTTATGTCTTTTATCACTTATAATAAATGATTCATTTTCATGTTTTTTTAATGAGAGGTTTTATGTTCTAACTTTTTAATGGATTCTTAAGAGGATTGTTTAAAGTGAATTTGATCATTAAAATAATTTGACACTGTTTTGGTAATTTAATGTTAAAATTTTATATTTATAAAGAATTATTTAAAGGTAAAGTATTTTTGGTTACTTTAAATGTTTTTTTAGAAAAAATGGAATTTATTTGTCGATTTATTATAAAAGTGGTTGTTCGTGGTTTGGTTTCTAAAGTGGTGTTTAAAATTGGATTTCTAAGTGGATTTAAAATGAGTGTTTCCACAATTGAGTTTCTAAATTTATAGAAAATATCTTTTCATACCAATTCAGTTTTGAATGGACGTATTGTTTGGTACTTTTATATAGGTTTATTTTAAAATCAAATGCGACCCTCGATCGAACCCTTCACAATGGACAATATTATTGTGGATTTTAGACCCTATAAAGAAATAGTTTAAATTTTTATACCATCATGTGAAGCTTATACATATTAAAAGATGGTTTTGTCATATGAGGGTGATGGAGGTGAGAAGTGTGAGCTATATAATTTTCATATCATTGAACATGAGATGATTATTTGGATTTTTTGTATGCTCACGTCCATTTTGATTTCTACAATGCAAATCCTAGGAAGTTAGAAGATGTATTGGATAACTAAAATCCCCTGTGTATATTGCATAATGACTAGGGAATGTTTCCAAATTATATAGAATGAGTTCTAATAGTTTAGATTATTTGGATTTTGGTAACATGATAACTATTATCATAGATTTTATAGCTTGAGTAGTTTGGTAGGACTATCAAGAATTTGATGGATTATTTATTATCAGCATAGGGTTCGAAGAATTTTTTATCTCTAGATTACTTGATTACTATGGAGTTTTTCACAATGCCCTGTTCTTTTGAGGACTATTTAGGGGATTTTATAATATCCCATGTTTTAATTTATGGGATTGTGTGTATTATAATTTTGTTAATTAGAGGAAATCAACCAGAAAGAGTGGTTTAAAAGGATCTTCATTTCATTGAAGTAGTGGAAGTAGTAGGTTTTGATTCGGTATTTCTGGGGGGAGATTATTAAAGGAGGATAGTTTGGAAGAATGTTCTTATGATTTTCTCAATTATAGGATTTCTTTTTCATAATTTCAATTAGTAATTCAGAAATATAGTGGATTTTATGTTTTTTATTAGGTGGTTTCTAATTTACTAGAGATTTTAGTCTCACTAAGGATTACTAAAAGATATTTGGATTTTTAATAGTTGAATAGAAGGAATCCCACATTTCTAATTGGCTAGTAAATCTTGATGATCGGAACATTCTCTCTATAAATTGGAGGGCCGGAAGTTATTTATTAAGGTTCATCATGGTTACATATTGTAGTATTCCTCATGGATAGTTACATCACAAGTTGTAATAATATTCTTTCATATGAAATGTAATAATTTAATTTTTCTTCTATATATGTAGGAATTATAGTCCAAGACATATAAACCAAAGTGTACTTTATTACATACATTTACATTCATTACATGAGTTTCCTTTTTATGTTAAAGTGAATGGGTCTGAAGTTGTTTCATTTTAGTATAGAAATTTGGTTGAATTTTTTTATTTTATGTTTTGGACTACTAAATTTATAAGAGTTCTATTCTGGAATCTAATTCAACTAGAGAGATTATGAATAGAACATTTTGTATGGATTTAAAAGACAATGGGTTGAATTAAAAACAAATTGTATAAAAGGACCTAGTTCTCTAGAGGCTCAAAAATTTACTTTTCAGTTGATGTAACATTCTCTTTATCACCCAATTTTTGAATTTTATTGGGATTCATTATTTTTAAAAATTGACGGAATTTAAATATGATAAGGTCCAGATCTATATTTTTGATAAAATAAACTATAGTTATTGTAAAATTCATATAGAAAATATTTTATTTATAATGATATAAAGCTTCTATTGATAGTTTTCAAAAGAAATACTGATGGATAAATGTGAATGGGAAGGTTTGGATCATAAGGAATGTAATGTTATATGAATTTCATTTGTTTGAAATGTGGATTTTAATATTTAGGATAGGGATACCAAACTAGAGATGATGTAATAACATGTAGATTTGTATGACATACATAAAATAATGAAGAAAGTGAGCTTGATTAGAAGGTTATTCAATATGATTTTATCTTGAATAATATCTATATCAAATATATTGGATGATTTCAACATAAACTAGAGATATATAGGGTGTTTTAATGTTACATTTTTTATTACGTGTGAGAGAGTTTATTATTTACATCTCTACTAGATTAACGGGAACCTATGGTGATGAGAGTTAGTAGTTCAAGTGGAAGAACGACATAATGTCCACTGATGTTTGGAACTTTAATCTCAAAGAGGATCTTGGAATGAGATATATTTTAACTTCTTTTGATGATGTTTGAATATTAAAGGAAACGTATGCTTTCCTCATTGTAATAATACAATATAATAAGAAATGAAATCAAATTAGAGTATTAAAGTAATTTCTTTCACAACTAGGCCTATTTTTTAGAATTTCATAATGAATTTTAAACTCAAGAAATATAGTCATGATAGTAATATTGAGACACCTTTGGTTATAGGTACATAATCCCTTTTTATGTATTTTTGAGTTTATTTATTGATTGGGTTGATATTAGGGTATTTTGGGATGGTTTTTTCATGTTTTGGTTGTGCTTCGAGAGGTTCATGGTATGAACTTGATTAGTAAAAATTGTGCACCACATCCAAGAAACCATGTTAGGGAGGATCAGAGTCACTGAGAATGATCATGATTGGTGCATGGTTTAGAAAAACTATGTGACTACATAGGGGAAACCATGTGATAAGGGATATAATTTGAATCATAGTTGGTGCATTGTTTTCTAAAACATGCAGGGTGTCGAACATGAGAAAGTAGCACCACACAGTTGGTGAAAAGTTTTCCAAATTGAGTGGACTTCCCATCTGGCTCTCTAGATCTTTTCCAGTAGCATGTTCACGGTTGGTGAATGGTTTGAAAAATCATGTGACATAACCTTGTGACGTATAATTATAAACCCATGATTTGTGGATTTAATCCTCATTGTGTCCCAAAAGGTTCATTAGTCAAAAATTACCCCAATTTTTTTGAACTCTCATCTCTCTTTAGGATTAATAGAAAACTTCCTTCAATTCTAAAGCGAATTTTAGGTGAATTAAAGTGAATTAGAGATCAGGAATCATCAGTATGTCCTTATTTAATATTTTATTCCTTATTCTTTTTATATCCACTTCTATTATCTCTCTTGGGATAATAAATCTAGTCTGTTATTGATAGATCTATGTGTTTATGCATAAATAATTATGAAAACTTATTTAATTTAGTAAAGGGAAGGTGGCATGATCTTAGATCTATACATTTTAAGTGTCATTCTTCGTTTTCACCATCCCTTTAGAGGTAGGTGGATTCTCAACCATATCCACTATTCTAGAACCGTATGTCTTAGTTTTTTTTAAATAAATATTTTATTTTTCAAACATGGTTTGATTCATGAGGGAAAACTATTTTTTATATATAATTTGGAAATCTAGAAAAATTGGGTGAATTTTTTAGAACCCCTTTGTTATAATTTTAAAATGATGGTTTCAAAATTTTTGTTTTTCAATTAAAGTAATGTGTTTGATGAAATATTTAAGGAAAAAATGGTTAATTTTTAAATGATTTGAGATGAAATTTGGCATACATTATTGGAGTGTGTTCATTTCATATATGTAACACTGAATAATGGGAATGTGTTGTTGGGGAACTTGGATATTATTATCCTTTTAAATGACTTATGGGATCAATGAGAGACCACATATGAGTATGAAAATATCACTTGTAATGAATGGTTTAATGTGTGTTTGGAAACACAATAATGATTATTCAAAATGATAAGAAATGGTTTTGATACTTTTTTATTTTTTCACATGGAAATTATTTATGGTTGTGATATAAATTCTTTTAAACTGCTTCTAAACTAATTTAAATTAAAAAATCTCACAAGTTTTTTTCTAGTGGTTAATATTGGGATGTATTTGGGGAATATCTACTAAATTTATACTCACACAATGATTAGGAATTTTGTTTTGTATACATATGGTATCTATCATGAATAAGAAATATATAGGTATCATACTTCTCTTGTGATGCACTATGATGCCATAGGCATGGTAAGTAGTGGATCTAGTTTAGGATATACTTGTGATGATGCAACATGGGTGTCTTTGGGTCTTTTTATTTTCCATTCTATGTTAGTTTTTGTCTTTTATTATATTGTCTCTAGATAATACTATTTCATTGGGTTTTAATTTGGGTTGTATTGATTTTACACTTGAATCACACATGATGATTGGATGTTTATTATTTGATAATGATAGGTCACTTTATTATTAAAGGTAAAATCATCCCCCAATGATTTAGTAATCCCTCGACATTTATTTTCATCCTTTGGTGTCTTCGGGAAGTCACCTATGGTTATTATCACCCCTTCACTTATCAAAACAATACGAAGGAGTGGGATGTTATAAATGGAATCGATGTTGGTCATTTAGTCTACCTCTTTGTATTGGTATCAAGGATATATAACTGTAATAACTTAAAATGTATAGCTTGAAAAGTGGTATCTATCCTTTTTATGTTTAACTATATGTTTATTGGGTTTTATGGGGACCCAAGTTTTTCAAGTCACATATTTGTGATTTTTCATATCATTATCATTGTTTTAGTCTATGATTGATTAATATCAATCATTGGTAGTGAGACATCCCATTTAGATCGCATTGATCATCTCTGGTTTCATGATTTATGAAAAATGTTTAAGATTCATACGGTGTTAGTATTTTGAATAGAATGGTATTGGAAGTTTTTTATATGGTAAGTTATAATTTCAAAGTGTTTGGTTTTTATTTAGTGATTCTAAATAGAGTTTTGATCTAATTATAGATAATGGAACTGGGTAGACATCATAGTAATAAATTGGAAGGGTAGTGGAAATTGTGGTTGTACTAGAGCTACAAGTGAATCAAAAACTTCTCTAGAGAATAATTTAGGATTATTAATCCATTGATAGAGGAAACCATAATGAATATCCTCGATAGGTAGATCACTCCTTCAAATTTTAGAAATAGAATCCAACAATTTTTTATGGGGGATTCAAAGCCTAAAATAGAAGAGGTTTGACTGAATAGGATGAACTGAATCATCAATTCCTTGGAACACCAGATGAGCGACAAGTTAAGAGGGTTTTCTATATTCTTGAAGATCTATAATTCCAATGGTGGTATTTGGATATTCAAGATAAATCTAACTAAGGTATTACATGGGAAGACATTGAAAAATATCTGAATAATAATTTCTACCCTCACAACATTCAGATCACTAGAACAACAAATTTATTTAGCATAAATAAAAATAATATCTTGGTGATAGAGTATGTGGATAATTTTATAAAGTTAGTTAACTTTTCACCAAACTTAGATACAAGTATGTCCTCAAAGGAATGTATTTTTGATTTAGGGATATGATTGTAAATTTACTCAATGATTGTAGACCATTGTATTATAAACCACACATAGATGTTAAATAGATATACTATAATATAAAGGTATGTCTCTAGTAATATGGTTATAGGGATCATGTTTATCCCCATAAGAACACATGGTAACTCCAATTCTAGGAATAAGAGGTAATGAGAAACTGACTTCCCGTGCTATGGAATATTTCAAAATTAAACAACAAGACATGTCAATATCCCTACTCAACCAAATAATAAGAAGGGATGTTTTCAATTTGTTTCCATTGAGAATATCAAGTGAGATTTTATGAAACCACCTAGATAAGGTCACAATTGTAACCAGATAGGGTATCCCCAACATTATTTTCATAGCACGCTGAATCCTGGTGTTAGTAATACATATTATTTTTCTCGTAGATATTATTCTTCGACTTGGAGATCTTTCTAGAATAACCCTAATCCTCATAAGAGATTTAGGAAAGGTTATTCTAGAGACATCATGACTTGTTAGGCTATGAAATCTTAGTAGGTAAATAAATAGAAAGGTATATAAAGTAAACAATTGTATGGTGATGAGAAGGTTATCATGAAAAATCAATACGGTCCTTCAATGGTGTCTGGTATGATTCTTGTGAATTCTACCCTTATATTGGTATTTTTTGATATAGGGGAATACCACTATTTTATTTATTCTTGTTTCATGGATATTATGGGTTTTCATATTGATATGATGGCTTCTGTTTTTGAAAAAAAGAACTCTTCTTGGCTAATGATATTGTAATGTTTTATGTATGTTTTATGTATGTTTTATGTATGATGATTATTGATAGCGAGGGATTATTTTAGGACTTCTTTTTTACTGATATGGACATATATGACATCATTTTTTATAATGGATTATATGGAAACATTTCAATCTCATATAAACTATTATACCCATCAAGTTAGTTCTTCATCATTTGATGGCGTTAAACATCTCTTTAATGGGGTTTGGGATGAAAATTAACCTAGAGATAGACCTTTTGGTATTGAAAATCAGTAATATATCATATTATTTAGTAGTGGTTACCATATAAATTGTTAATAAATTTGAACACATTGTTTTTCCCCCATTTGTTAACTAGTTTTTTGATGTTTTCCCAGATAAAATTTCTTGGTTTCCACCTAGAAAAGAAGTTTAAATAATGATTAATCTCTTACTAAGAATAAATACTATTTCACTTCCATCTTATTGGTTGAATCCAACAAATATATATTGAATTGAATTTCCATTTGAGATATTTGGAATGAAAATGGTTTGTTCAACTGACCACATCTTTGTGGGAAGATCTAGTTATTTTGTTAAGAAACCAGATGGACCTATTTAGTTTTTTTGTATTATCATAAACTCAACCAAGTACTGAGAAAGAATTAGTGTCATATTCTATGAATTGATGATCTATTTGATCAATTTAGGTGTGTTTTATGGTTATAAAAGATTTATTTACAAATTACATATAATATAAATTGACTTTAGCCAAAGGATATTTCAAAAATAGTTTTTTGAGTATCTATTTCTGTCATTAGTATGTGGTAATTAATTTAGGTCTTATTAATTCACCAGTAGTATTCATTGGAATTGATAAATCAGATATTTAAAAGATATCTTGATCCCTTTGTGGTGGTTTTAATCGATGATATACCATTGGAGTCTAGAACTACGTTGGATTATGTGAAAAACATGTTAATAGTGTTTGGTATCTTGTGAGACCATCACCTTTATAATATGATATCAAATTAAGATTTATATATATAATAGGTATTGTTCCTTGATCATTTCATCTCTAAAAAATATTCTCTATAGGTATTTAAGAGATATAACATGTTATCTTTTGGAAACCAATGAATAATGTTTTTAAGATATATAATTTCCTTGGCTTAGTAGGATAACACATACACTTTTTCATGAATCTCACATATTTCTTCACTAATTTTAGGATTGAAAAGGAAAGGCGTTCCTTTTCAATGGAGCAATTAATTCTAGAAATATTTTAAAGGGATCAAGTTTCAGTTTACATCATCACTTATCTTTATATTTCTAGAATAATGTAATGGGTATGTAGTCTACTGTTATGTACCGTTATATGGGTGGGTTTTTATTTTTGTGTAGGGAGATCATGTTGCCACTTATGGTTCATGACTATTATTATTTCATGAAAAAAACTACCCAACACATGATTTGGAATTTTTTCATGAAGATCATGTTTTAAAACATAGCATCAACATATTTTTGGGGATAAATTTATAGTTTTCATAGACAATAAAATCATGAAACACATTTTCCCACAAAGATATTTAAAAATAAATCATTACATATTGATGGAATATCAATATATTTTTTACATTGACATAATTTATACATTGGGGAAAGTAATTTTTTAGTATATTCCTTTAGTAGAATGTCATATAATCATTTTGATAAATGAAATTTAGATCAGTAGCATCTATTTTCAATTATAGCTGATATGTATCTAGACTATATTGAACAATTTGATGTTTTATTTTTCTTTCCTATTTATCACATTCATGATTTGGATGGGTATGTTATAGATTCTCAAAAATTTGATCCTAGATGTACAAATATGAAGTCAAAACTGAAATGTGGGGAGATAATTGAGGGGTGGAATATAGATAAGATATATATGTTATGTTTTGAAGATCATATTTTATTTTTTCTGAATTATTATGAACAACTTCTTAATGTCTACAACCAGTCAATATGGAAAATTCATATGGGTTTTCATAAAATTTATAAATCGATAAAAGCCCAGTTTTGCTGGGTTTCCATGAAAATAGTAATGAAACAATTTGTTTCGACATGCCTCATGTGTCAGTTGTTCAAGGAAGACCAACAACAACTAGATGGTATGTTTCAATCCTTACATATACCCAAGTAGAAAGAAAAGAAGATACCAATGGATTTTCTCATAGGTCTACCAAGATCTATTTTGAATGTCAATTCCATATCGATCCTTAAGGATCAAATCGCAATGTCATCCCAATTAATCCATATTCAAGAATCCAAAATTGGGGAATAATTATCCAAAATCTTTATCTCAAGAAATTATAATGGTTCAAAACATATTATTATCAATTTTTCCTAACAGAGACCTCAGGTTTATATCTCATTTTAAAAAATAATTACAGTAAAACATTTGAACAGAATTGACCGTAAGTACAATATATTATCTTCAAATGGATGTACAATCCAAGAGAGTCATCCAAATAGTGGAATACCTACTTAGATCTTGTGTGATGGAATTTAGTGCCTCATGGGAGGATCACATTCCATTATTGGAGTTCTCATAAAATGATATTTTTCATAATTCAACACATATGGACCCATTCAATGCATTTTATGGTCTTATATATCATTATCCACTTTTTTGTGTGGAAATAGGTGAGACTTATCTTATTGGATCAAGAATTTTGCAAGAGAAAACAAAGAATATTTTGATGTTGAGGAAAAAATAGTGACAACTCATAGAAATCATAAATCATTCATGGATCATTTTTTAATGATCGTTGTTGTTTGAGGTGGTCGATCATGTTTTTTAAGAATCTCTCCATGGAATTGGAATCATCGTTTTGTTATGTAAGTCAAATTGTATCATCTTTACATTGGCCCTTTTAAGATACTTTAATGTGTCAGTGATGTTTTTTATTAGTCGGATCTACCACAATGATTCAAATCTGTGAACAATGTGTATCATGTATCTCAATTTAAGAAGTATCAAAATGATCCTAACCATGTAATTTTATAGGACCACATTGATCTTGAATTCGAGGCTAAATTGATTCATGCACCAGTACAGATTGTGGATATGTAAGAGAATATACTTTATGGAAAATTCATTAATTTAGTATGTTCTAATGGAATTATGGTTAGATTTAGGAATACACATGGGATAAAGAAAAATAAATGATTGAAAATTGGATCGAGATCCTCTAGAACAACACCAGTTTTTAATATATAAGGATGGAAATCAAAATGGTGGGGAAAATTTGTAACCTCACATTTATGTATATGATCCTTTTTTATTTATTTTTGAGTCCATTTATAGTTCTGGTTGAGATTTTGGTGGTTTAAAAAAAGGTTGGTACATTTTTTTTGTGTTTATGGAGGTTCATGGTTTGAGAAATATTAGTAGAAACTATGTACCGCCTCTATGAAACCTTTTAAGAGAGAATGAAATTAATTTGGAATGTTAATAGTTGGTGCATGTTTTGGGGAACATATGTGACAGACCATGGGAAACCATATGATAGGGGACAGAGGGGGAAACATAGTAGGGATGTTGTTTGTCTAACCATGAGTCCAAACCATGTGGGATGCTAGGTTTGAGATAATAGAACCACATAGTTGGTGCACAGATTTCAAGAAAATATATCCTACCCATGGGGCTCTCTGGATTTTTTCTAGTAGCACATGTATAGTTGGATCATGGTTTTATGAACTGCGTGACATAACTCTGCGATGTTTAGTTGGCACCGTAAAATTTATGGTTTTATTCTAAATTAAGGAATGGGAGCCTCATTAATCACCTAATATTACAGGGTCTTGAACTCTTCTCCCTCCCAACACTACTACAAAACTGGCCTTTAACAGGGCTAGAAATTTCCTTTATTAGTGCTACAAATGCATTGACTACATGAGTGAGGTTAAAATCCTTATACTTTTATCAATGATGAAAAATTGATGATAAAGGGGTACTTTATCGGCACGAAAAAACCATTGATAAATGGGAACTTTATCAGATCTTAAAAAAGTACTCATAATGAAACCATTTATTAGCACATTAATTTAGCGCTACAAAGGGAAAGATTTATCATAAAATTTTGAGCACTAATAAAGTAGAACTGTATTTTCACTTTTAAAAGCATTGATAAAGGGCCACACTATATTGTGTTGCAACAGCACACCATAGAACCAGAAACACACCAGATATCAACAAAAACAAGTCCCAATACATGATTTAAATGAGATGAAATTTACAATAGAAACACCAGAAAAAAACACTATAATATAGAATTTTCAAACATTGGTTCATAAGATTATGTAAATAAAAATTATTACAAACATTAAAAAACATCATTGTATCTTTATCTTTTAATCATAACCCGACTCATGCTATTTCTAAACAAAACACCCATGAATGAAAAAAATAATGCACCTATATAAAAAAATAATTATTATGGTAGTAATAGTCTAATGAAATAAATTAATAGAAAGTGTCAATTTTACTAAAACAGATGTAAATTTTAATTATAAATATTCACATGGAGTCATACCATTCACAACGTGCATCAGATTGTGGTGTGACTAATTCTAACACATCAAAAATTAATTATGTATCATTTTACAAAAGTATCAAAAATATATTAATGTGTTTTATCAATTTTGTGTATGTCAATTTTCTTTTTTACTAAAATGTCATTTTAAACTAGAAACACACACTTTTGAAAAATTCTGATCACATATTATATTGGTATGACATGAAATGGATTCCTACACATCAAAAATGACTTATGAATTGTTATTCAAAATTATCAAGAAAATTCGACCACATTTGATTAGTTTTAAGTGAGAGACACATTTTAAAATTAAATATCGATTTTAAACTAACAGCAGACCCCTTGTACATCACATTGAGGTTCAGCTAATTTATACACATCTCAAATCACATATGGATCATTTTCCAAAAGTATCAAAGCAATCCGAATGTGTTTTTTTGTTTTTGAGCAGGTCAATTTATTTTTTTTATTGAAATTGATGTCAATTTTAAATAAAGATGCACTAAGATTCATACCAATAACATCATGTATTGGATTAAGGTGAGGATGATTCTTACATGTAACAAATAACTTTTGGATTATTTGCCTAAAGTGTCCACAAAATTTGAATGTGTTTACTCAGTACTGAGTACTCCAGTTTCCTTTTTTTACTAAAATGTCATTTTGACCTAGGAACACCCACTTTTGACTCAGTCCGATCACATAATGTATTATTTTTATGTGAAATATATTCCTACACATCTAAAATGACCTATGAATCACTCTACTAAATTATCATGAAAGTCCAAATGTGTTTGATCGGCTTTCAGTGAGTGACACTATTTGAAAAAAAATCCTATTTTAAAATGATAACGAATACTTTGAGTCATACTAAGAGTATCATGTATAAAATTGAGGTGAGGGTGACTCAGAAAAATTAGATATGGCTTATAGATAATTGGAGTAATGTATCAAAATAACCTGAATGTGTTTTCTTAGTTTTGAGTATGAGATTTGTCCATTTTACTAAAATTGATGCCAATTTTAAATAAAAAGATTACTATTGAGACATAACAGTCATACTGTGCATAAGATTGAGGTGAAATTAATTTTGACGTGTTTAAAATGATATATATGGATTGTTTTCCAAAAGTATCAAAACAATATGAATGTGTATTCTTATTTTTGAGTATGTCACATTTCTCTTTTTTACTAAAATGTCATCGGAAAATTGAAACATGAAATTTGAATCTTACTAATCACATTGTCTATCATATTGAGGTGCGACTATTTCCTACACATCAAAAATGATTTATAAATCACTTTAATTAAGTTTTTAAACAATTTTTATGGGTTTTCTCGATTTTGATTAGGTCATTTTTCCTTTTTACTAAAATTGATGTAAATTTTAAATGAAATCACACAATTGGAGTCATATAGGTCCCACCATGCATCAGATTTAGGTGAGGATAATTCATGCATGTCTCAAATCACTTATGGTTTGTTTTCCTAATGTATCAAAATAATCTGAATGTGTTTGTTAGGTTTTGAGAAGGTCAGTTTGTTTTTTACTTAAATTGATATTAATTTTAACTAAAGACACACATAGAGTAATACCACTCACACCATGCATAGGATTGAGGTGTGGATGATTCCTAATTTTTCTAAAACAATTATAAATTGTTTCCCTAAATTTTTGAAAAAATATGAATTTGTTTGTTTAGTTTTGGGTATTTTCACTTGTCTTTTTTACTAAAATATCATTTTAAAATTAAAACATGCACTTTGACTCATAGATATCACATAAGGTATCAGTTTGATGTGAGAATGATTCTTACACGTCGCATATGATTTATTAATCAATTCCCTAAATTATCAATACAATCCATGTGTTTTTTCCTAGTTTTCAGTGACATAAATTTTTTGAAGTCAAATGCCAATTTTTAACTGATAACAGACCCATTGAGTTAGTTTTTATACAAAAAGTATTGTCAAATTAAAATAGAATGAGGTACTTTGAGTCATACCAGTCGCATCATGTGCCAGATTTAGGTGCGACTAATTCCGATATCTCCCAAAGTCTCAAAACAATCCTAAATATCTTATTTACCATGATATACATTGACTTTATTTGACAAACTGCCAACACTATATCAGAATATTTGAACAAACCACATCAACTCAAAAAACATCCACCGGTATAGGAAAATAATTATTATGAGTAATACAAAAAAGAAATAAATTATACAAAAATATGAAATAATACATTAATTCTATGGAAAATTATTTAACTATAAAAATATCAATATTACCTATGTGATTGGATAATAGATGGAACTTGAAGGAAAGTGATAAATTTAAACACTATATGGGTTAACGGTTTTGAGGGGGATGAATTCTATGAATTTTTTGGTGCAGAATAGGTTGAAAGATGGAAAGAGCACCCCAACTCGAACAAAATAATACACTTTTATAAGAAAAAAATTGTTATGGTAGTAATAATAAAAGAATTTAATTAAACACAAATATGAAACAATATATTAATTCTATGGAAAATGACTTTATATTGAAAACATAAAGATTACCTCTATAATTTTGTAGAGGCAGAGAAATTGCTCTTCTATAAAAGGAAATGGAGAGAACATAAAAGAATGTGATAAATGAAACACTAATGGGGTGAAATGGTTTTGTAAGAGAAGAAGCAAGAAATTTAGACAGAGAACCCCAACTCGAGCAAAAAGAATCCACCTATATAAGAAAACAATTATTATGTGAGTAATACTAAAAAGAAATAAATTAAACAAAAACATTAAATAATACATTAATTCTATGAAGAATTATTTTACTATAAAAATATCAAAATTTCCTTGGTAATTGAGCAGAATCAGCGTTGTTTCTTTTATTGTAATGGTAGTGGAGAGAACATGAAAGAAAGTGTTAAATGAAACACAATAGGGGTGACAATATTTTGAGGGAGAATAATTCTATGAATGTTTTTGGTGTATAACAACATGAATGATGGACAGAGTACCCCAACAAGAACAAAGTAATCCACCTATGTAAGAAAAGAATTATTATTCGAGTAATACTAAAAAAGAAATAAATTAAACATAAATGTGAAACAATACATTAATTCTATGGAAAATTATTTTACTATGAAAACAAAAATATTACCTCTATGATTGAGGAGAGAAAATGTTGTTTCTATTCCTGCAAATGTATGAAACATGGATGGAAATATTCAAAAATTTATGATCTCTATATAGAATAATGAAAATTAAATCAACATTCCATTATAAATATTTTTGGTAAAACTAATAAAGTATATCATAATATTACATTTATATATTTCAACTGGTTTCTTTGGTCCATATATAAGTTAATATAAAAAATAATGATTCTTTGTGCCCTTTATTGTGGTTTAGATGACTATATACATGTCAGGAAACCACAAGAAAATTAATGATATTGAAGTATATTTGTCTCCATTGATCAATGGATCTAGAAGAAGGGTTGGTTGTGCATCATTAAAAAATTTAATAACAAAACAAAGTATTCTTTGTTCACTTCACTATTTTTGGTAAACTACTACTTATAATATCATCTAACTAGAACATCTTGCCATGCGTCCCAATGACGATCTCATCCCACACAAGCTCAACACAATGTCTATCATATCACCATTCAATATTTACTTTTCCTTCTCATACTCTCAATTTTATTCATTATTTAAATAAGTGGGAATATTTTTCCTTCACAACAATTTTTTATTGTAATATTTCTTTTTCAATCATATTTGTTTTCCACAAAAACATTACCCTATGAATTAGCTTACTCTATAAAACTGTCTCTCTATGTTCAATAATATAATTAGTTTGTTTTTCTCTATGTGTTGGATGCAAGTACCATGGGGACACCAGACATGATGTTTTGGCCATATGCTATGAGAATTGGTAGTTAATGAATTATAGTGAAGTTTACAAAGAATATTTTGTTTTGTTATTCACTTTATGATTGATGCACATACAATCCTTGTTTGTGCTCTATTGATCAATAAATCCAAATAGACATCAATATTCTTCCAACTCTTCCAGACTAATTTTTCTTGGATGAGAACAACATAAATATGGATAGAGGATTTTATGAGGGTCTTATGCAAGCTCTATTACAAACGTGATAAACACTTTAACTCTGTCTTCATATTCATTTGTCAAATGATTAGTGTGCATCCATTTCCGGTTCATATCAATCTTATTGGGTTTATAAAAGATTAATTGTATAAAACATACAAATAAATACATATATAATATTCATTATCATAAGTAAAATTTATATAAAATTATAATAATGGAATCTAAACATTTTATTGCTTATGAGAATCTCATTATGTTGTAGAAAATGGGTAATTGCATTTAAGAAAAGAGTTAATCCACATAAAATCTTTCTTAAATACCATCAAATGAAAATATAATATAGGCAATTAAATAGTAATAAAAAACTAAAATATGATAAACCAGAATAATAAAATCCCATTTAATCAACTAGATCAGTGGTTTCATGGATCAGGGAATAATGATAGTGATAAAAGGAAGAGATCAATCATTATTTTTATTTCATTTTGGTGCATTTGGAATAAAAGGAATAAATCTTGGTTCGAAGGTATTAATAATTCAATTAAATCATATATGGATCATTATAATAGAATATATAAGTTCCCATATATTAAAAATACAACAATAACGACTGTTGGGATTTGAAAAAACAGTGGGAGAAATAATATAATGATTAATTACATCAAAATCAGTAATCATTGTAATGTAATAAATATTATTTTATTTTTGTAGATAATGGAATTTTACTTGACTACATCACATTCATTATGATCTAAATAAGATAAATAGAATCTCATATCTTGTGAAAACTTCTAGAAGTAGTATAAACAGAAACATATTATACTATACCAATAATATAAGTTAAATTTGTTCAAATACATTATACCTGATTATCAACCACGTAGAGAGGGTGAGGGTGAGCAGGATGCCTATAGAATTCATATAAGGGATGCATCATTATTCTAATTAATCTTGTTATTAGTAATGTTTATGATATTAGGATACAAGATCAAGACATTGATGGATACACTATGTTGAATCATATTGAATAATATGATAATGAAATGGAGATAAAGGCAGATAATAAATGATAATATCACTAAACATTATAGGTTTAAATTATAAGATGGATAGTGTAATGAACCTAGCCTGAATTACCAAAAAACACTAGGTCAGATCATCGTATTACCTCTAACACACCTCAAATCCACTAAAGGATTGTTTAAAATTTGGGAATAAAAAACCATAAATTGGAGGTCCCACACCCATCAAAAATAGAAACAATTAGAACCAGAGGTTGAACAAAATTCTAGCTTGACCCTTGGGGTCAATGGACATACAGACCCAAAATAATCATTACCCAATATAGGCATAACTATTAGAAAGACAACTATATAAATTAATAGTCTAATATCTATATAGACACACTTACTTGTCACTCCAATATAAAAAATCCCGTATAGTCTATAATAAATATAAATAGATAAAAACATGATATTCAAATATAATGTGAACTAAAGGTTCCATAATGATTTGAAATGTGAAGAATTGATGTGATAAAACCTCATGTGACTAACTGGGGATGGTCTCTTTGAATCTGATTCATAAGAAAAAGAAGAACCATAGTGAATTATATGACAAACTAGATCCTATGATACAAGTAACCAATAGAAGAACATACATTGCTCCACTAACTTGGTTCATCAAAAATAGAATTTGAAGCTGCATGTTCACTGAGGTGTCCATGAAAGGTGTATGCATATGTATAATCATTTGGGAACCACCAATGTAACTCAAATTAGTATTCAATAAAAAAGAATATACTTGGTAATTTCTAGATAATTATATAAATATATGTAATAATTTTTTACTATAAAGATATAAAACATAGTAGTATAACAACAATGAATAAAACCAAGGTTCAGTGTCAAATATAACCAATAACACCATATATTTAGAGGGTTCATACATGGGTAGTAAATCAAATAATAGATCAAAAAAAATCGTTTTGTTCATAATATAAAATCAAAATAGTATACAATCACCAAACCTTAAATAACGACATCTTCAAAGAAGAAATAAAGAAAATCCCAAATACCCAACAAAAATTTGAAGGCCTACCTATCTAGGTTAAAGAAAATATAAGACCCTCTTAATAAACCCAAACTGCAATCAATCACCAAATGTCATATGAGATGTTCGTGAAACGGAAGGTAGTCAAGTGGTGTGATTCAAACTTCAATTCACTGAGGAGGAGCGCCAGAAACCGGTGGATTCTGCATAAATATTCAGATATAGAAATGAATTCACAAATGTTAAGGGGGTTTAAAATAGATCGGGACACTTTTATCATCTCTTACAAATACTATCCAATAAAGAGTCCTTTTATCTGTGCTTTAGTAATAAACACTCATAAATGTACTCTTTATTAGTGCCTTTTTAGCACTGATAATTGTAGGTCTTTATCGACGCTTAAAAATCACTAATAAAATCAATCTTTATCAATTCTAAAGTTATAGTACTGATAAATATTTATTTTATTAGTGATTTATTTATCACTGATAAAGCCTTAGATTTATCAGCGTGAAAAAGGTGGATAAAGATTCATTTATCAGTGCTTATTACTTAAGCGCTGAATTAGGATTTATAATTATAATTATAAATAAAATATTGTAAATGTTTATTTATACATAATAAATATAAATAAATAAATATAGTAAATATATTCTTTTTTAAATATATTTTATATAATCTTATAAATATTTATTTATAATTATTGAAAAAGTTTTTAAAAATAATATTTATATCATTATATATATTTATATAAGTATACATATATATATTTAATAAATATATATATATATAAATATAGTAAATATATTCATTATTTAAGTAAAATTATTATAAATTTAATATATATTTTAATATATATAATTATTTATTTGTAATTAAATTAATGGTTTCAAAAAAATTATTTATTTATCTATAATTATAAATATATAATTGTATAAATATAGTAAATGTACATTTATAAATATATTTATTTATGAATATTTTCTTACAATTATATTTTTAACATTATTAATGAATATATAATTTCAAATGCCTGCATATATATTAAAAATGAGTGAAATTGAATAAATTAAGAATAAGTACACATTATCAATAGTGATAAATGGATAATTTTTATGTGTATGCATTGTATATAAATATTAATTAATTATGTATATGTGAAATCAGTATAACATAGATTTATTCTACTTAAAATTAAAAACTTAAAATGACATTCAATTACATGTTGAGTACTATTCAATTAGTAAATATTTCTAATTGATATTAATTTTTAATTATAAACTTGTATTCATTAAATATATGACTATTTAATGTAAAGAACATAAATATTTTGTAATATATAAATCATATTTATATAAATTAATATATATCTATATATTTAATACATACAATTTAATTACATTAATTATTATAATTATCTGACTAATAAAATGTTTATTATTTAATAATGTATAATCAATTTATTCATTTTTATCAATTATTATTTAATTAATAAAATTTTTGTATTTATTTAATAAACCTGATTTTTATTTTTGTTTTATTTAACTACTTTATTTTAATTATTCATAACCTTATCAGTGATAAAAATAAAGTTCTGATAAAGGGTACCCTTTATTAGTGCTTAAAATAAAGCACTGATGATCATTATGCTTTATCAGTGCAAAAAATAATGTGCTCATAAAGGAGAACCTTTATCAATGGTAGAAATAAAGCATTGATAAAAGGTTAAATTTATTAGTTGTTTCCTTAGAACTAGTAAATATTTCATTTATCAGTGTCTTCTTCTAGAACTGATAAATACCAGCTCTATTAAAGTCCAATTTTATAGTAGTTAAAGGCTTTAGAGACAGTTCCCTTCATCAACTTTTAAGAGAATCAGAGTGCATTGGATATCTAAAATTGTCAGTATGTCATTGTTCAATATCTTCTTCTATGTTCCTCTTCTATCCACATATTTTCTATCTCTTAAGATTAAATACAATGTCTATTATGGTTATATGTATGTGTTATAACATAAATTCTGATGAAATCTTGTTGGATCTCGAAATTGAAAAGTTTAATGTTCTCAAATCTCAGAGTTTTAAGTGTTATTATTTTCTTTTACCACCATCGAAGATGTATGTGGCTTACCTCTAATATCTACTATTTCATTACATGATATTTTATCTTCATTAATTTTTTTCTTAATTTTTTTGAAACATCTTATGATTCTTTAAGGAAATCCATTTTTTCTTTATTCATTGGAAAATGGAAAAAATTGGATTTCTTTTGGAGAACACCTCTATTATAATTTTAAAATGATGATTTTAAAATCATTGTTTGGTTTTTATGTAAGAAATATGTTTGATGAAATATCTTCTTGAAATAATGGTGTATTATTTAATAGTTTTACATTGAATTTTAAAGACATGGTTTGTGTGTGTTCATTGATTAAACGTGTCCCAAGATAAGGGGCATGTTCCCTTGGGGAACCTGGATATTATTCACCTTTTAATGACATAACTATTCAATGAGAGACCACTCATGAGTATGAAACTGTCCCTTGAAATGCATGAGTGTGTGTTGGGTTGAGGGGAAGGGGAAAAATAGAACTGCTATTCCAAATGATGATAAATGTTTTTAAAAATTGTCTACTGTTTCCCGTGGATTTTTTTTATGATATAAACTATTTGAAATGATTCTAAACTATTTTATATAAAATGTGATAACATGTATTTTCCAAGTTGTGAGTGTTTGGATGTATTTTATAAATTCTTAATGAGTTTATACTCACCCATACATGGTAACTTCAATATATTTTTAGATGTTGTCAATCAAGATACGTGAAAGGTAAAGTAATCATACTTATCTTGTGATGCACCATGATACTATGGGTAGTGAAAGTGGATTTAGATCCTAGATCTAGTTTTTGATTTACTTGTGATGATACCATACTAGTTTCTTTGGGTATCAATGACTTTAATTCCTTGTAAGTTTTTATCTTTACTTCCATTATCATTATGATAATGCTATTTTTCTAGTTTTAACTTTTGGTTATATGAATTTTACTCATGAATTATATAGGAGGATTGGATGGTTAGTATTAAATTTTTTAGGTTTCATTATCAAAAAATGTAAAATAATCCCCCAACATTTTACTAATACCTCAACATTTATTGCTAGCCATTGGTGTCTTGGGGTTTTCACCTAAAGTTAATGGAACATAGTCACTTCTAAAGCCAATAGGGATGGATGGGATGTAAAAAATGAAACCTCTAGAAGGACTATATCTGGAGATCTAATTTCAACATAAAAAAGTAGATAAAATATAAATTCATTGTTTCTATTCAAATGGAATATTGGATCATATATTACATATATTTACTCTATTCTATATAAGAAAATTCATGCATGTCAAACTATAAATTTGGAAACTTTGGTAGAGAAAATCTTGATGATGATAAATATCTTCCCATTTTGGGAATGGGATAAGTGAATGTCTAGTTGAAGAATGTTCATTTATTTATTATAAATGAAGTTTGGTATGTTACAAGACCCTAAAAGAATCTGATTTTAGCTGTTAAATTGGATAAAGTTGGTTACCAAACCAGTTTTGTTGAAGGTATATATAATATTACTTGGGCATCTATTATCATATCCATAGGTGTAAAATATGGTTCATTGTATCAGACTGAAAGGTAAATTGGAGATAAACTTTTTAGAACACCATACTTTAGAAGTTTAGATCATTAGTATAATCGATTTGGGTACCTTGAAGAAGAAGGTATAAATATTCTAGATGAAAAAGTCATATCGAGTCTGGATAATGTATACTTTAGAACATGTGATAATTGTATAATAAAGAAGCATAAGAAATTTTTATGAATCTATTTGAAAGAACACCAAAATAATGAAAGATGGAGTTGGTACATTCAAATGTCTTGGGACCTACCTCTTTTTTTCTCATGGAAGGTAAAAATACTTTTCTAACATCATTAATGATTATAAAATAAATATATGGGTATAATTTTTAAAATTTAAAAGTGATTTTTTTGAATCTTTTTAATTTAATTGTAATATCTCAAGACTCACACTATCAAGTTCGAGGCTAAAAACATATGATTTATATTTATAGCTTCGAAAATGATAAATTTCACCCAGTTATTCCCATTCAAAACATACAACATCAAAAGTAGATATTGGGTCACTTACATACATGAGGACATATTAGGGTTAGAGTTGAATTGAGTTAGGATAAACTCTAAAGAATTTGGGTTTATAATCAACTCGTTCATAATGATAAATATCATCTCCCACTATACACATCTTTTCATATTCCATGTTAAGTATTCAATATCTCCCATAAAAATCCCCAAATATGAAACATTTATAAACATAAATCATTTAGAATCATTTTTGATAACCTAGAAAAAACATATGAAAGTTTGAGATCAAATGATATGTAAGGGTAGGAATGGTAGATATCAATCAACGATCATATGAAATAATAAGATAATAATAAAGTTATAAGATCATTCCCATAAGTTAAAAATTTCATACCCAATATAAAAACAACCATAATCACGAGTTATGTCATAAAAATTTAGCATTAAAAAAGACATGAATTATAAGATTGATGAATCATCTTAACTCAATCATGAACCACAGGTTCATGTAATAAATTTTTGTGGCATCATCTTTAGTTTAGAAATCATTTAATATTTCATGGTTAGCTAACAAGACCATTGGAAAAGTTATCAGTACCTATTTCTCACTATATATCAAGAACATTGACTTGTTTCTCATAACAGGTCATGCAATTACAATTGTTTGATATAATGGATCAAGTATTTCAACTTGTTTCTCATAACAGATCAAGTAATTAAACTTGTTTCCCATAAATATCTCATGAGATGTAATACATTACCCAATGAATTAGAGGGTGATATTTTTTCACCCATTATATATTGAAAACAATACATATGTGTTCAATAATATCATAAATCATTCATAATATTAGAACACATGGAAGAAATGGGTTTCATATAAATTTCATCATAACATACCCCATGGAAAAGAAAAGGGTTATATAAAAATTTCATCTTTTCATTATAAAAATAAGATTTCTATAAAAAAATAATAGTATCCTTGGATCATATCCATTGTAATTTTTATGTGTCCTAAAAGGATTTCATCATGGATGGAAAATGATTTTGAAACATAACTAGGAACAATTCTTGAGTAAAATAACTTGTAAATTTTAAAATCACTTTTTTTAAAGAAATTGGGAAATTATAAATTAAATAACTTAACTTGATAATAAACATGCAAACTTATAATTGAAGCTAAAAACATTAAGATTTCAGGAAAGTAGAAAAATACACTCATTCCATATAATTTAAAAAAAATCCTTCAGTTCTTTTAGAAAATTTACAAAATTTCTCATTTAGAAAATGAAAACAATATTATATTCAAACTATTTTGTAAAAAATAAAACAGGGGTAAAAATGATTTTAGAAAATTAGAGGAGAATTGTAAAACCATTTTTGAAAATATTTTTATAAATCATGAAAATAGAATTGAAATATTATTCATTGGAGAATTAAATATAAAAATCATGAATATTAATGATATCGTGAAATAAACCCTCACCTCTTTGGTAACTTTTGAATCCTAAGCCCCATTAAAGAAATAGATTACGATAGATATGTAAACACCATAAAATACTTCAAAATAATCATAAAATAAATAAATGGAATGTATATACAACACATAAAAGAAGCATGTTTTGTATAAGTAATGTGTCCCATAGAAAAACAATTGAGACAAAAATCCCTTACCTTAATTATGATTCATCATGTCTGGTCTTTACTATACTCAAATATGGAAAACATCCATTTCCTAAAACCTAAGCACAACTAAGAATGGTATTCTACCGAAACCAAGACCTCTATAATGAGGGTGTAACTTATAATAAGGGTTTTGGTCAAGTATTTTCTAAAAAAAGGATTTTATGTGTGATAAAATGAGAAGAATATGTTCCCTTTTATAAGATATGTGAGGGGCACTCTTGGAATTTATCAAAATAATTAATTAATAAAACTTATTTTCAATTAAAAATGGATCCAAAATGAGTCATTTATAAATTAAAATGTAGATGGTTCATAATTCCCTCATCAAATTAAAAATATATACGTTTGGACTATATTTACACCCTTATCTTTTGGTTTTAACCACTATTTAACCCCTTTAACTCTTACTATTACAACATGGATTTTTACTATTATATTGTTAATATAATTACTATAAAATGAAAAATACTAATAAATTTACCATTTTTGACATTATAAACGATATTATAATCATTTTTCAATGATATGTTTTTTATAAGTTTTATATCATTTAATAAAATATTATTTACTATAAAATATCCATAATGTCTAAATTTTTAACTATGAATTTATCTGAACATAATAATATCAATAAAATATCTAAAATCACATCAAAATATTTTATTATATCTCTAACTTATTATGGTAATCCATAAAATTATTTGATCATATTTTTTTATCTCAAATTATATTTATTTTAATATTTTTAATATCACATATTTTATGTTTCCATTAATATAATAATTAGTGCATCAGTGTTGTGTAAGAATTTAATTTAATTATTTCTTCACTAAAAATTAAAAAATGTACCAATATCAATATAAATTTTATATATTTTAAAATGATCTTTATAGTAGAGCATATTCTCAAGATAACTTAATTTTAAAAATATTTTAGTTGTTAAAAATAGAAGGGTGACATGTTTGACTTTTCATTAAATAATATATTATAAAGGTCACATTCTCATCCCAAGTGACCTTAAAAGGTAATAAATTCGACCCTTGGATGATAATTTTGGAGATATGATAATTAAATAGCATTTAATAATGTGATTTTTTATTTAATTTTTCTCACCATTTTAATTGTAAACTAAATTAAACGTTTTCCTCTTTACTTTTGTAATTAAACTATATTGGAAAATGGATCTATACCCACTCATCTATACCCACGGTTTAAAAATATCATGGGTAAACTATATTTGATTTGAATTCTTTATTGGGCTCCTCCTACCAGCATCTCATTTCCTCCCCCACATCTCCCTCGAGCCCTAGCCTCTTTGCCCTCTCCTCCCCTCCCCGACCTCGACCTCCCACCCTCTCCTCCACCTCCCAATCCCACATCCCTCCCTTTAACTTCTTTCTTCTATAGCTGCCTCCGCCTCTACCTCCTAGACCCCGCCTCTGCCTCTTGACCACCACCTCGGCCTCCCACCCATCGCCTATACCTCTGCCTCCTCCCAGTTGTGACAGCCTCCACCTCCACCTCCTTGCCCTCGCCTCTACCTCTATTTCAGCCTCCACATCTGCCTCCTACCAGCTGCAAATACCTCCACCTCTGTCTCATTAGATCTAGTTATAAAGGATCTCAATGTATGGATTCATCCATATTCTCCATTGATTTATTGGCTTCTTTTGTTTTAGGTTGGTGTTTCAAAGAAAGATTCTCTATTCTATTCTATTTAATCTCATGCCTTTTCAGTAATTTCTTATATCTATTTTAGATAAATCCTAGTGTTGTATTTTTAAAAGTCTATCATGGTTATTTAATTTAGGTTGTTTTGACTGTTGTATTGCTCCTCCTTTTATAATATAAAATGTATTCGTATCACCTATGTCCGTATTGAGGTGTTTTTTCTCCATTCATGTCTATTTATAGATAAAAACAATATCCCTTGGAATTTATAACATAAGATATTAATTTATTATAAACATAATTATGATTTTTAAATATTGTTTTTAAAAATAATATATTTTACATTTGATTTCAGGGATTAAAAGAGGGTTTCATTTATGAATTTTGTTTAATTTTTTTTAAATTTCTTATACACATGTTCTGTTTTTTGAAATTCCATATTATCTCATTAAAACTGTTTCTTAACCCTTGATGGGTGTTTTGGTTTCTAAAAAAATACTATATTTACATAATTATAACCATGTTTGTGTCTATGATTATTAAATATTTCCTTTTTGATTCTTTTATCTGTATACAATTACTATTTTAAATTAAATTTTATAATTTGAGTTTTAAATGTTTTTTTAGTTTAATATTAAATATTCAAAATGTTTTTATATAGAAATTGCGTTTTTTTAAATTATCATGTCAATGCTTTGAAATATTTTGTTTTAGAAAATTATTTTTATGATTTGGTACCATAAAATAGTTAACAAGGTCTTTTTGGCACTTTATAGAACTGTTTCTGAACATAACAAGATTATTTATTTTTTGTGCTAGATGTTTGAATGAAAAATGTATTATCATGTAAAGGATAACTCATGGAAGAGTTGATTTTTATTATTTTATGTTATTGGTTCATCATGTGAATTATCTTTTATCTTTTATTATCATCACTACATATTTGGTTAGGGGGTCCTGGGAACTTAGATTAGGAAACCTAAAACCTACTAGGTTCTTTCTACTTATCTTGTGTGTGTCTCTGACTAGTGAAAAGGTATAAATAGTACCACTATGATACAGGTGATGTTTTTGTATCTATATAATGTTATTTGAGGGTTTATACCAATATAGTGAAGTCATTTCACTATGTAACCACAACCTTAGTTTTCCTATTATCCACTCACATGACATTATCTAATTTTAGTTATTTATTTTATGTATTATACTTTATTTACATTGAGTTTCATCCCTTTATTTAATGAATGATTCACTATATTTATTATATATTTAATTCTCTATTATTTATTACTGTTATAATTTATTTTTTTACATCTCATATCATTAGTCTCACTAATTTTTTAAATATATGATAACAAAGTTGTAGAATGTTTTGAAAGTAAATTACTCAAAAGTTTTTTTTGAATCATGCTGCTAATATTCGATGGGTTTTAATGGAATTTTAATAGTTTCATTAAAAAGGGACCTACCTGAGTTTCTCTAGTAAATAAATGGTGTTTCATAAATATTGTAGTTTAATTATAGAATTTAAAATCTAAATTTTAATTAGGTGTTTTTGTTTTCTTAAATAATAAAATTTCCCTAATTTCATAAACTATATTTCAAAATATCATAAAAGTGTTTTATGATTAATAAATATGTATGGGGTGTAGGAAGGATAACTCTTTTGAATTTGTGTTCTCATGCCTATATAAATTTTACACTCTTCTCATATGCTAGAGGATTTCTCCATTTCTAACACATTTCTACTAGATTAATATAGTATGGGTATAGTATAGAGGCATGATGGGGACCATGGGTTATATAGAAAATAATAGTTTGGTGTCATCCCCTTTTTGTGTATTATGTACTCTGTATGTATTAGTCACTTTTTCTATCTTATTTCTCAAGACCATCCTCTTTTTTATATCATATTTTTATGTCAAAAACGTTATAAATACTTATATATATGATTATTACTTGTTTATTATATTTTATATTTTGAAACTATTTATTTGGATTAAATGAACATTAAAATTATATAAGGGTTATGCTAGATTCTCATCATATTTCTAATCAATATGTTTTAAGATAATTTGGTGAATCCAATCCAATAAGCTTATATTTAATGCCTTAGTAACTTTTTATGGCCCAGGGTCATCGGGAACATGTTTCAGATTATATCACGTGTAGGCTCAGGTGCTAGTTTGAAGGGTGTCCTGGGTTGGTTCATGAAAAACATCATTTTTTACCATCAGTGTGATATATGTTGACTATATATCATATATTAAAGACAATTATTGTAGTTTAAAAACGTTATCATTATTTACTTTATCATGAATGTGGTCTACTATTTTCTTATAGGATATAGTTACAACATTTCCATAGAACATGTCTATTGTTATATTGTGAAGATTTTTTATTATTTTATATGAAGCACATTTTGTGGGGTTTTTGGGTTCATTCTAGTGGTTTAGGGCTCTTGGGTCAGATTGGACTTTATAAGAAATTTGTTCCATGTAGAATAAAAAACCAATCCAAACAAAAAATCATGTACGCCTCTAAATAGAACTGACATGCATAAACCAATTCTAACCCAACATGAATCGAGTAGCAAAAGCATTTATTGAATTAAATCAATTCGAATCAGGGTAACCTGATCCATAATGGATAGAATAAAACCAAATAAAAAATATAATGAAACGTTTAAAAACATTCACAAACTAACCAAAACTTACTGGAAGAAATGTTAAACAGATTAAACGAAATAGATTTGAACGACAAAAATAAAGATAATATAATTAAAATAGAAAAAAAATTAATGAAACAAATTTCAACCAAGTTAAAATTTTCTAACGTAAAATAATATAATATTAAAAATTATGAATTAAATTTGACCAAATATAATGAATTCAAACAAATATGACTGCAACTAACATGAACTAAACCAAACTAAAGAAAAATAATATGAACCAAATGTAATCAAATTGAGTCAATTAGAAACCAAAATAAATGAAATTTTCTAAGATAATATAAATAAAAACAAGATAAAATAAATCTAATGAAATTGTCCCAAAGAAACTTGTATCGAACAAATTCAATCTAAGATCAAACTCATGCCAAAAATGACTATATACAATTAATATAAAGAGTAAATATTAATTAATATTAATCTACTATTTAATAATATCATTTTGAAACATGGATTTGTTTCACCTTTTCTTGGAAGAACACGATTAGACCCATGGGGCAATAGGGTTCTTATATCTTGGGTAGTGACATGTTTAATCACAGGAGACAGGTTTTTTGTAATTTAGTTTTTATTTTATTTTATTTATCACATCGGTCACTTTTGTTTTTTTACCGATTTCTATAGACGGAGGTTACTTATATTCTTTGAAGGGTGACAGAAGGGAACTAGAGGCGGCTAAATAGTTTTCATTGTAGGGGAGGGAGATCGGGGTAGTTGAGGTATTAATAGTGTGTTTCATTTTTTCTTCTTTTATTGGTTTGATTCTATTTATTCTCTTTTCCTTGGGCATGGACAACTGAAACATAGATGGATCATGCTGAAATTTAATTATTTTCTATGTTTTTTTTAATTAATTATTTATTGGAGAAATAATTCCTAAGTGGTGATTCCTAAACAAGAGGTCAAGAGAGATTCCAAAAGAAAACGGACCCTGAATGATCAAACAGTAAAAAAAATTCATGTGTCTAAACCATTGCACCCAAAAACATTTTGGAAATTTTTACCTGAATGATCAACCTATCTTAAGGGCATTGATGACCACATGGTCACCCATGTTGTGTGATTCCCCTCTTAGAATTTTTTCACTGAAGTGTGATCAGAAGTAGACTCATGTGTTACATTTACCACATTTTTGAGTGACACTAGGAGAGTAAAGAATAGAGAAAAAATACCCCACCTTCATAATTGAGGGACTTTCCTGCAAGATTTGGGGATGCCCAAATAATGAAATTAGTCCTCTAATTTGGATCCATATTTGAATAATGATGTTCTTTATATTCAGAAGACTAAAAAAGATGAGCTCAAACATGTATTCTAATAATTTCAAGATTCAATCTAACAAATTCACCAGTTTCTCCTCACCCATGTTTATATAATATTCTACAATATATATTTAATATCATTGTATCAAGTTAAAATTACCAAAACATAGGTCACTCACTATCCACATCACTAATATCAACTTCATCTAGTTGAGATAATTCCCCTAAAATGTTCCAAAAAGATTAGGCTTCAACTCACTAATTATTTTAGTTATAAAACTAGTAATTTGTATTCATTGAATGTATAATAGAATTATAATGAAACACCCCTTATAAAATACACTATGGTCAAATAAATGTTAATAATTTATAAGAAAAACTATGTCTCCTTCATTAAATCATTGAAATTTTTATTCCACTCGATTGGAACATTCATTAAACCATAATGGATCTAGTTGATCCTACACACTACATACTAGTTATATTGATCCATAAAAGAAAATTTTCTATACATATAATATAGAAAATACCATCAATTTTTTGAATCCATGAACTCATTTTCTTTTTCACAATTATTTTTATAGTTGGATGTCACCCACAATCATCTTATTATTTTCTATGCTAAACGATTGTCTCTTGTAAAATTGCAAGAGTTCACATATTATTATTTATCTTGTTTATTTGTCAAAAAATAATCCATATTCTTCCAGCATTCCTCAATATTATTATATTCATTCTAATAATATTTCCACTAAAATATAAAAAAATAATTCTTCTAAAACTAGATGAAAATAATATAGTTTAACACTTCCAACATAGATTTTCATCAAACATACACAAATTTTTCTTGAATATGTAAATATGATATATCATCTTAGCTTACTCTTATTTATATCCGTTCTAATTGAATAACATCTCATAGGTGATGTCTTAATCAATTTCAGACTAGCATCAGCCCTATCTCATTTTAAATTCTAAATTTCATCAATCTTTAATTTTAACATCATAATAAATAAAATATTATAAATTTATACTGAACATGATATCTTTTCTAATAAACGCAAATACATTCTTCTCTCTCAAACAATATTAGTTAAAACTATATTTATTTATTTATTATTTAATAAGATTCAAAACATTCATCATAATATTTAATTATCAATATAATAAAATAATTCTAGAAACTCAATTTTTAGAAATGAAAAGACTCTCAAACAACTATTGATTTGATATTATCTTTTCTCAATTTTATGACTATATTCTCATAATTCAATGATTTTATGACATTTAATATATGGTTTTTTGATCCCTGAAAATTAGTTCAAGTACTATCCCAATCAATTTCTCCCTGGAATATAAATTCATGAAATTATAATAAATTTTTCACATGGATTGAACCATACGAGGTTTTTGAACTTTAATATGAATTAGAACCAACCTTAAAAGGACATGTATAAAACTTATGAGTGCATGTATCAACATTACACTATATTTTCCCCAACCTTATGAGGTCCCATCATAAGGTTCATTATACCTTAGAAGTCTTTATCAACCTTACATCAATGGTGGTTTTAACCTTATAGTGGCTTGTCTGAACCTTACCTATTGTTTTACCCAACCTTATTACCAATATTTCTCAACCTTATGATAATGTTTTTCTCAACCTTATGAGTTATAGACTTATCCATTTCCCTCAGTTAGCACAGAATCACTTACAGACATCCTCAAACTATCTCCAAACCACTTATACACATTCAATAAGCATCAAAACATTAATAACATGTAAAACCATCTTATAATTTTTAATTAAAATTTCTAAGGTCTTGTAGTATATAAAATATCCAAGATATCTTACAACTTTAAATTAGGTATCTCCATCCTACACCCAAATTCTATTTACCACTATACACTACGTCCAAAATTCTTAGTAGAACAAGAATGGGTTACATAAAATTTAATCACTTAAATCTCCTAACATTTTATATATTTTAACTTATTAAAGAAAAACATTGTGAGTTTTACATTATTCAATGTTGATAAACATCTCTGATAACCATCTTATCAATATTTACACATGAATAATTATCATGTTATAGATAGTTTTATTATAAGAATAAACACTCGAATTTGAAATGAGTATCATATCTTCAATCATATGAAGATAGGTATACTTTCCAAAATAGAATTAAGATATTCAAATTTACCCATAATGCATGGACGTGACCTCAAGCTTCTTCTAAGGTTGGATTCTCACTTCAAAACCCATTACTCTATACAAATTAACATTCACATTTTCAAATAATTTATTGAAAAAAATAAAACCATCATCTTACAAATCCATATAGGTACATCAAACTCCCCTTTGTATTTTTTGTAAATACACAATATACATCCAAGTTCAGTGTAATTCTTCTCTCTCTAATTGAAAACAATAACAAAGGGGAATGTTTTTTCTCCTCATTATTGGTCTAAACATTATAAAGGAAGGATATCTCCTCCATTAAAATTTCTTAAACTAAATAACATATTCTATACTTATTGCACACTTCATTTCAAGAGAGAAGTATGGAACCATAATATTTATAATAATGAGCCTTAACAAGTCAACTCTCAGTATATATGGGTTAATCCCCTGTAGAAAATAAGACTAAATTTACAATGGAATAAATTCTTTTGGGTATACCACTCAACGTGATACCAACTCTAAATTCACTTTATTGGGGTTGTAGAGAATGATTTTAAAAATGTTTTATAAAAATTCACTATACTTAAAAGAACATATCCACAACTTTTAGGTGGAATTAATATGTACAAAAAAAATTATAAAATTACTCATCCATGATAAACTGATTAAGAATAATCAAAATAGTGATTTAGAGAGTGAAATCATACCTCATATTTTGATTTTGTAGAGGTTGTTCAGATTCCAAATTTAACTAAAAATGATGACCTAAGATATACTATAATATTTTGGTAGATTCCCCTCAAGAAATTCTCTTTATAACCCTTCACCATTGCAGTTTCCTTTCAAAATATTATCTAAGAATGTTTTATACCTGTTTTTTCTCAATTATAGCTGAAATATATCAAGTGATGTGATATAAGAATAAATCAATATACAAACTAGAATTATCTCTATGATAATTTCTTTCTTTAGCTATATATACATCATTTCCTTTTAGATCTACTCTATTTAATGATTCACCTTAAATCCCCTTTTTTCTAGATATAAAAATGATAAACTATGAGAATAAGGAGGGTATTTCATCATATCTTTAGGTATATCAGTAGGTTTGGGAATTTATTATCTTACCAAGAATTATTTTCATTATATCTTTGATGTGACTAGCCTTCTTAATTTTTAATTCCATTTGGATTCTATATATCTATTCATGTTTTGGTCAGCATGGCTTCTTTATTATTTTTATCTTCTTTTTAGCTATAGTTGGTTCTTTTAATTAAAAAACAATAAATTTTATTCCTTTACACTCATTCCTTCTATTTAGATTCTTCCAACTAGATATGAAATATAATCAAGAATTTATTTTTCTCAAGTTAATTCTTCTTATTAGGTGTGGAATCCTTCTTTATAGCATCATTTGTGACTATTGGATTCAATGGTCCATTAATTTTGTCACTTTACATCCCACTAATTTGATTCTTCTTAATATTTTGAATTTTTTAGGTTTTCCATAATATATTATAAAAATAGTGTGAAAATCAATTTCATACCACTACAGTAATTTTCCCCACATAGTAGTTCTCAAAAATTTTGTATATGGTTGTGATCCTTCTGATAGTAAAATTTTCAGGTCTTATACCAAATATTTTTATCATGATTCCATATTTGTTTATAATTATTTTCCATTAGGAATCAAAAAAATGGTAGATTATTTCCACCATCTAGTAATTAATCAAGATATATTGGCACTTCATGTATAATGTGGTCTCTATATCTCATAAAAAATCAATAATATCGAGATGCCTATCCACTTAAATCATACTTTTTGAGAAAACATTTATATTAAGAAAATTTTCCACTAAGATCATGTGAATTAATAGGATCTCCTCATTAAATATTAAATTCTCAATTCTAAATTTTGATTACCTTAAGAGAGTTGTTTTCCTAGAGTCAAAATACAAATTTATTTTCACTGTATTAAGAAATGTAACATGATCAAAACATATACTCCAACATTTATCACTCCATGGAATCATTATATACATAGGTAAATGCACTAAAAATATTTATGTGGATAAAGTAAATATTCTTTATAGAGAAATAATTTAGATAATGTCACTGGCCAATTTGTGATGAGAGACTCTAATGGATTATGTATTTCTGATTTTTTACTACTTCTTCCCAAAAAAATGTGTAGACCCCCTCTTGAATCATCATTATTAATTCCTTATCTACTAGTATCTAGTTCAACTTTTTTATAGTTCCATAATGTTCTAACATCTATGGAATGACTATTTGAAAAACTAATTCAATTTCTCCAGCATGGCCTCTATTACCATTTTCTTGATTCTACCAAACATTTTCTCACCATAAGCACATTCCATCGTATTTGACCTATTTTTCTATTATGTACCTTTACTATATGATGTTTTCAGTAATCAAATAAATTTTCATAATGTATTTAACCAAAACTATTCATGTGGTATCATTAATAATGGTTCTATATAAGAGTGATCCTCCATGATAATGCACTAGATCTATCCTGAATAAATTTTTTTGAACCAAATCTTACATATCATTCTATTTGTGAACTATGGTTGACAAAATTTGTTGGATTGGTGTGTCTTGATCCAATTTGGATGATGTTTGGGACAAATTCGTGTGGCATATACTGCACACCATACCACACATTTCATGGGTCGAGCACTATAGTGAGCTCATTAGGGGTTGCAGGGGGAAACACACCCCTTCTTTGAGGGTCCATGGGAGGAAGGATCCCATCAAAATGTTTGGGTTATGGTATCAACCAATTTTAGGTTGCTGTAGAAAACTATTATAGTGGTTTGTTTTTTAATGGTCAAGGATGGAAGGAAGGCTGTATTTTTTTTACAAGTCAAGGAACTATACCCATGGTTATTGAAACATTGGTATATTAAGTTTTTTATAATATTTTATACCCATGGTTTTAAAAATTGTCGGTATATATGTATGTCCATAGTTTAAATGAAATAGTGGGTATAATAAAAATTTCTAGGTCTATACACAGAGTTTCTATAAAATAGTGGGTATGCTCTATACTAACACCACTGTAGCCCATAGTTTATGAAACCGTGGGTATATGTGATTTTTTCTAATAGTTAAAATTAATATGGTTTTTATTGACATAGTACAAAACTAAAAGTTAAATATTCATTAAATTTGTACATCTTGATCCCAAATATCAAATCCATTTTTCAAAATTAAAATCATATAATTCACTGAATTTAATTTAAAATTAATTTGGAAAAATGCAATAAAAAACTGTTTTACAGAAAAATGACCTTTTTTAATATAAAATGTTTTTATACTATGTTAAACTATAAAATCCATTAAAAAATTAGATTATTCTAAATCAAAATTAAATAATAAAGATTTTAAACTAATACAAAACGTATTTTATCTTATAAATACATAGAAATAAGATATTATTTTCAATATTCATTGAAAAATAAAAGTTTTCAGAAAATTCTCAAAATTTAATACAACGATAATTTATACTTGCTAAAATTTTTAATATAAATTCATTTTTTGAATTAAATTTTCTATATTTTCTAAAAATTAATTATAATATTCACTCTTTAAATGATATAAATTGCATTTTAGAAAAAAAATTTATTTTTGAAGAATAAAAAGACTTTACTAAAAAATTTGTGATTATTTTATAATAAATTTTCTATACATTTTTATTGAGTTTTTTAGTTTATATAGATTTAATAGATTAATTAATCATATTCATATCTGCTAATTTAAAAAATATCTTATAACAATTATATTTAAATAATAATATTTCATTTTTCATTTATGTTTGGTGTTACATAACTTGCACACTATTGAATTTCTTTTTAATGTTTTGGGATATTACATTCTCCCCCAACCCTTAATAAATTTCATCCTTGAAATTTTATCACGGTCTCAGTAATGAGGGTTTGAATTTTCAAAATACCTTTGATTGTATCTCACATCGTGAAAAGGTTCAATAAAACATCCACTTTAAAAGAGTAAAATGGTAGTATGATGGTAATTTGGAGTAACACATCCTTGTTTTATTGTAGTAAAATATTTTTGATAAGTAAAGACATGTATACAAAAAATAAAACTAATTCCCAAGGATTGATAAAAAGTGATGTATAACATGTTCAAAACAAATTAACTATTACAGTAATGTAAATCCTTGATGGTTAAATGACTATTGATTTATCGGTATGAAACAAAAAATAGATAACATTTTTATTTCTAGATATTTTTTATAGTGTAGATAATTTAGTTCACTCTATATTATATGAACATAATAAAATATGCTTACTTGACAAGTAGAGTTTCAACCTTTAATCAATTTCCACCACATTCTCATCTTTTTCTCAGAATAATGAGAATTTAAGATGAATTCTTCATACCTGAAGCACTAAAATAAAATTCTAATGGATCTCAAAAGCTAAATAATAAAATAAAAATATATTCCTTATATATTTAAGAATTTTTAAAAACCAAAATGTTTATCACATCACACTATGATTCACAAAAATAACAAACCTTTATATGAGAAAAACTGCTTTATTCTCTGAAATTCAATAGTAATACCCAAAGTTCAACATAGATCATTCAATAAATAACTATCCTAAAAATTTCTAAAACAATTATAGTGTAATATTGTAACTAAAAATTCAAAAGTATTTGACCACATTGACTTCCAAGGAAAATTTAGAATTTATCTCCAAAAACTTACATGCCCTAAACATATAATCTCCATGAGATGCTAACCATTTTCATAAGTTAACTAAAGACCCATAAATCCATAATAAAATTATATACCTCCAAAATAAAATTTAACATATATTCCGTAAATAAAATTATATAAAATTTAATTTAGCATAATCATAAGGGTACCCAAAATAGTAAACGTCTTATGAAAGAACATTAATCACTTTACACCTAATCAATTTATAATATCATGGTTATCTATAAGATCGAACATATGTTCCCAAAACCAACTTAAATTTTATTTTTAACATAGATTATATAAATATAACAAATTTTCTACTAACCATGAAATCACATAGGCCAATGGTATATGATGAACCCCTATCGCCCTTCGACTGTGGGTTCAATCATTGTGGCCATTCCCGATACAATTGGTTTTCACCCAACTTATGGGTATTCCTTTTTTTTAAGATATATTAATATAATACTTATAATATTCCCAATAATATTATAAACAACCTAAAAATAATCTTAATATATTTAATGTTAAAGAAAATATTTAACCTCAAAGGTTATCTCGTAACATTCATTTTTCATCAAAAAAATTTAATAACCCATAAATATATTGAAATAAATAATCATATAAACCCTAATGTTTATAAATAACATTAAAAAATTTGTACAAAAAATGTAAAATCATTATTCCTAAAATAATACTTATATTAAACCTAAGGTTTATATATACCTATCCAAAAACATCATTAGCCTCCTTAAATTTCCTTCACATAAAACCTGAAAAGGCTATCTATGATTATATACACATGGAAAAACTCAAACATGTATACAAATGATGGTATCCAAAAATATTAAAATAAATCCTCATAAAACTTCCTAATATCCTGAGTTCTCTAAACCCTACATTGATACCAAATGCAACAGCCTAAGACCTGCACTCCAAAATATGGTGCTAAAAATATAAAATTCACATTTCTAGCTCTGATACAGATAAATGTGACACAATTATTCCTATCCAAAAATTACAACAAAAATAATAATTATTGGATCACTTATATACATAAGTAAATTTTTGGTTTATAGTTTCTAAGAATTCATAAAAACTATTTACAGTTTTTGTTTATAAATAAGTAGTTCACAAAGATCAACATCATCTCCCACTATACCCATATTTTCATATTATATATTAAGTATTGAAAATATCCCACAAAATTCGACACATATTAAACCTTTATAAACATAAATCATTTACAATTATTCCCCATAACCTAGGAAAAACACAAATAATAAGGGGTGATCTCAAATTCCCATTAACTGTAAGCATGTGAGATATCAATCGGTGCTCATATGAATGAATAAGGTAATAATAAGTGTAAAAGATCATGGCCATAACATAAAAAGTTCATACCCCATCTGAAAAATATCATAAAATTTATTTATGGCATAAAACATTATCATTTCAAAATAAATGAATCATAAGTGTAAGAAAGAATCATATCTCAATCATGCAACATATGTTCAAGTCATTAATGTATGTGGAATCATAATAAGTCTATAAACCACTTATTATGTCAAGGTTAACTACAAAGACCATAAGATCAGGAAAAAACCTATTTCCCACTGTAGATTTAGTACATTGACTTGTTTCTAATAATATATTAAGCACATTGACTTGTTAACCATAATAGATTAGTCACATCGACTTGTTTCCCATAACAGTTTGTGAACATCATCTTGTTTACCATAACTCTCTCATGAGATATAATACATTACCCAATGCATTGGAGGGATAAATAGGTCCCACCTATCAAATAATGAAAATAATACATATGTGTTCCAAAATATCATTAATAATTCATCATATCCAAACACAAGAATGAAATGGGTTTCACAAAAAATTTATCATAGCATAACCAATGGAAAATAAACGGTTTTCATAAACATTTCATATTTTTATCATAAAGATAAACCATCCAAAAAGTGAATAAGGTGATGAGATGTATTTTCTAGACAATACTCTATAAATATTATTGATTTTGATGCTCACAAATACGCTTGTTTGTTTTAATAATAATATTACTTTATGTGCATTTCATGAAATTAATATTCTTTATATTACATATTTTGGAATTATATTAAATATTTTTATTAATGTATAATATTCATCAAAGTGTTTGAAATTCTCTTCAGTGTGTTCTGAAAACACTGTCCATACCGTATGTTAAAAAACTCAACGTAAGGAAAAACCCTATGTTTGTGTTAAACCTTATGCTGAAAGATAATCACATATAGTTAATCCACCCAAAATTTATAGAAACGTATGTATAAAGAACCATATGTTTGGATAAAACCTTATGTTTGAAAAAGAGAAAAATTATGGTCAGAGAACCCTATGAAAGTAACAAACCTTACATTTGAGAAGAAAATGTATGAATCATCAACCATACTTTTGTGATCAACCTTATGTTGTCAAACTTACATTCGAAGAATGAATGATATGTAGTTGAACCCTACGTTTTGTATTATTTTCATTTTGTAAAGGAACATTACGTTTGACTTTTCATCATCAGAGATTTCAATTTATGTTTTTATTGAAGTTTTGTGCAATTGTATTTTCAGAATATTAGTCCGATTCAAACCTTGTTTTCAAGAAATTCAGAGCTCATTATTATCTATTAAAATAATAGTTTTTAGTAGATAATTTCTCTCTTATTATTATGGAAAGATAAGTCTACTCTGATATGTCTCAAGGATTTGAATTCTTATGATTTATCAGGCAATTTTCATGGATCTAAATTTAAAAAAGTAAGCTCTCAGCTTTATTTATTATATCGGTGTACTTGGTTTATATATGTGTGTAAGATTAATAGAAGAAGTTGTATATTGAGATATATATTGAGCCATATATTTTGAAACATATTCACAATTTAAACTGAATGCTTGTTAATATATTTTATAGAACTAATAAAAAAATCGATCGGACTCTGTTTTCTACAAAAGAGGGTACAATGGAGATATATGTGTTCTGAATTTTATATTTGATGTGATTATACTACTTCTATTCATTTTTGTTTTTTATTTTAAAGATATATTGCAACCAGATCACTTCGGAACTACTCTTTCTTGAATAACCTATGTTCTAAAGAAGAAGAAGATCCAACTACTGTCAGTTGATGTGTCAATTGTGAAGTTCAACTAGAAATTTTTTTAATCAATATCATTTTTTTTTGAGTTTCAACTACTCATACTCATTTGTGGTAGAGTATCAACTTCTTGATCTAAGCTCTATTTTTTCGGTTCTCTGTTAAAGAACCAAAAGGATCTGTTTTTAGCCTTATTTTTAAAGGTATCAACTGCATGCACTCTATTGTGGGTTGGTCTTATGATATGAGGACCTAACAAGTGAAATTCACCAAATTCACAGAGAGAGTAATTCGTGGAGTTTACCATAGGATCTTCATGCCTCAAAACACTATAAAAAGTCATGTTCTGTATTTCTGTTTTTATCCGCTGCTCATAAATTCATACAGACGATAAACACTGCTTACCAGCATAATCATCAGTCAACATAAATAAGCATAATTGGGAATGATTTTGAAAAGGCACAATGCACCCCATCTTGTATATATTTGTATATTCCGACCAAACATTTGGTATTAGAGGAGATATTTTAAAGAAATCTATAACATGGTAAAATTATATGGTCTGTACAAAGATGGAAATGACTGATCAGAGAGAAGAAATGAAAATGGTTGATGATCCTTATTTAAATGGTGAAAACTATGGATGCTGTAAATCACAAATGAGTATATATTTGAATAATATAGGATTCAAAGTATACTATAAGATCATTTCTCCTTATATAATTCATCAAAACATGCAACATGGACTGCTACTACAGAGGCTGAGTATGACACGAATTCTAAAGCTATGAATGCTATTATTTTTGTTCTTAGATCAGATGAATTTAAATGTTTCTCACAATTTACTATTAATTTTGAAATGTGGAAAACCATTGTAGTTTCTTATGAAAGAATATAAAATGTAATACAAACGAGGTATGTAATATCAAAACTGAATTTTGATACATTCAAAATGTTTGATGGAGAAAGTATCACTCAGATCAATCGAAGGTTTAAAAAGATTATTAATAATATTAAAGCCTTAGGTGATACTATCAAACAAGTAGATCAAAATTTGACAATACTAATAGTACTACCTACTAAATGTAATGGTATATAAACTGCAATTCAACAATCATCACCTGTCAAAAATCTGATAATGAGAGAATTCATTGAGACACTGATGATGTTTGAAGTTAAAATGCATGATGAAGCTGAAGATCATAAAGTCTTAGTAAAGATGGATAATAATTATCAAAAGGTAGCATCTTAGGAAAAACAAAAATAATAAGGCAAGAAGTCAAGGAATAATGGAATTCAAATACATATGATTCTAAAATAGAATTGGCTCAATTATCTATAAAGTTTAGCATATTTTAAAATAAGAAAATAGGATTTATAAAACCCTTAAGAATGGATGAGAAAGACTCAAGGGATGTAAGATGATATTAATGAAATAAATTATGTCAAATAAGATCTAATTTTCCCCAGCTAAAAGGTGAAAATGGAAATACAGAAAAGACATATCAGAAAAATACTAATTATAAATATAAAGGAAGAAGAGAAATGAAGGCTACTTGGCATGTTTCTGAAGACTCCACCAACTCATCAAAATATGATTCAGAAAAAAAAAGAATCAAATCTAAAATAAGATATGTTCTTCATGGAAGAAGAAGATATGGTACAAACCTATTATTAAACTAATTATGAATTTGATTCTAATTATTCAAATAATAAATTGGCCGCCTAATAGTAAATTCTAGAAGTAAAATATAACTCCTTAATATAGAATCAAAAATCTTTAAAGAATATTCAAAATTCCATTTCAGGGGAAATATATTCCTTACCTAAACAACATTAAGATTTAATTGAAAAATTTAACTCATTTACCATAAACTATGATTATCATGAAAATATTAATATAGAATTACTAGATGAAGTAGAAACTTACAAAAGTGATTCTCTCTTCTCTACAAAAAGAGAAAATATTCTAAATGAAATTAGGGGTAAAAATATAATTAGAAATAAATGATGTAGTATAAGAAGTAAGGGTGAAAACTCTACACTATATAACAATTATTTTTTTCCACAAAAAAACCATTACTTATCATTTTTGTAGAACAAAAGGGCATATAACAAAAAACAGTTTTTTAAGAAATCCTCAAATAAGTGGAATTAAATAGAATTTTATTTCAAATATCCTATCTAAAGAAAATTATATGATTTATGGAAAAACAAAGAAGATATGGATTCCCAAATCATTTCTAGATAACACTACTAGACCCAAGTGAATATGGGTACTAAAACAAACTCTTGTTTAAATTACCTTTGTAGAAAACAGGTCACATAAAATGAAAAAATATATGGTATATGGACAATGGATGCTCCAGGAATATGAGTGGAAACTCATCAAAAATCAATACACTATATCTAATAGATGGACGTCTAGTCAAATTTTTTGAAAAATTGGAAGGAAATATAATTGGACTAGGAACTGTTGGAGATCCAAAAACAGTCTCAATCAACCAAGTATTATATATACATGGGATAAATCATAACTATATAAGTATATATCAACTATGTGATGATGGATATTTTGCTAATTTTTCTAACAATTCCTACTCTGTATTTAAATATAAATTTCTTATGTTTAGAGATCCTAGAACTAATAATGTTTATACTTTTTATTTAAATCCCTTGTATAACCAGAAAGTGAAAGATTTAATTGCTATGACAAATGAGTCGTGGATATGGAGTAGGAGGCTTGGTTATTGTAATATTTATTCATTACAAAAATTATCTATGAAACAATTAGTTTTTTGGTTTACCTAGCCTTAAGTTCGATAGTGACAGATTTTGTGATACATGCCAAATTGCCAAGAAACAAAAATTGTGCTTCCAATCTATTAACAAAATTGCTACATAAAAACCTATAGAACTTATCCACACGGATATTTTGGACCATTTAGAGTAGAAATATTTGTCGGAAAATTATATTTATATTTTTTAGTTAATGATTACTCTATATTTACATGGGTATATTTTCTAAAACATAAAAGAGAAGTTGTAACTATTTTTTGAATATTCCTGTAAATTTGATCAAAATGAAAAAGGTTTTAATATAATTTATTAAGAAGTGATCAGAGTGGGTAATTTGAGAATTTGGAATTTAATTCCTTTTGTTCAAATATGGGTATTAAACACACCTTTTTTACACCAAGAACACATCAACAAAATGGAATAATTGAAATAAGAAATAGAACAATTAAAAAATGGAAATGACTGTGTTAAAGGAATATAGTCCAACTACCTACTTATGAGAAGAAGCTATAAGAACCACCTGCTATATCATGAATAGAGTTTGAATTTGGCCTATTTTTGTAACACCCCGACCCCAGTTACCCAGAGTCAGTGAATTATTTTAATACATTGTCATGATTTCAAGGAATCAAGTCTTGAAAGACCGATTGGTTTAGTGGTCATGGAAAATAGATTACATACACGAATATTACATTACACATTAAAACATAAAACAAAACATAAATAATCCTTTATGAATTCCATTATTCCCTTAGTTTAACCTTGTATATCAATTACAACACACTTCTCAGAATATAGGGAAAAATAAACCATAGAAAGGGGTGATCTCAAATGCTCAACAAGGGTAAGCAATACAATGGAAGATAACATAAATATTAAGCATGGTGAATAATTGAAAACACGTTCCTTTAACAATAAAAAACATGAATACTTTTATGGTAGGAATATAAGCTGAGTAAATAATTCCATAATAAAACATAATCATGGGTAATCTACTAGTCGAATGACCACATGAACCATCAACATTATTTTCATAATGAGGGAATGTATAATGCCGGTGATTTAGAAACATTTTGTCAAGGCATCATCCAAGAAATCTAAAAATTATTAAGGCCTCATCCAAAACCATATTTTAAATTTGGAAAGGCCTCACCCAATTCCACATCTAGTTGTCTCATGAGACCTACCGATACATTGAAGAGCTATAGCGGGCTCCACCCATCACTTACTATGTCCAATATATTCCTCATATGAAAGGGTTGAAATATAACATAAACATTCGTTTTAAAACAAGAATATGAAATGTCAATACATTAACCATAAACCATTAATAGTATAAAAATAACACATCCACATTCAAACATAATATAGTATATAAGATTTTTATCATAATAATTCAACTTCAAACAAGTTTAAAATTCATCAAAGGATGTTGATATAGATGAAAATGATTTGTAAGTCTCATTGATAGAAATATCCATTTTTCATAAAAACATTTAAAAGTCACAAAATTTAGAAATGAATAAATTTAAAGACATTTCTGAATCAAAGTGTACCATACAACTTTGAAACTTTTGAAAGAAATTAACATTTTAAAAACATTCGTGTCCATATAAATAAATCCTTAAAAACCATTTTGAAAAAATGGACATTAATGAGAATGATTTATAAGAATAAATATTTAAAACATTTAAAATGATATTTTAGTAAAAAGGACCCTTAAAAATTTATCCCTTTGAAAACTCTTTTTTGAAACATGGACATGGATAATAAATATGTTCCAGTATATACTTACGTAAAAACAACCTCGGATAATAAAGTGACTGTGAAATTAACCCGTACCACGTTGTAATCAATTGAGTTGTATGAAAAAAAAGTTAATAACCCACAAATAATTCACAGAATACCATGAATATAAAGAAAATAATGATAATAGATATCAAATGGCAGTACAAAATACACCACATGAAATAAGTGGTGAATAATTGAAATCTCACGGAATTAAAAGTGAGATAAGAATCCCCTTACTTTGCACTTTCTTTTGGTTGAGGGTATCTTTAACCTCATGTATAATGACCATTTTATGTTATTAGATTATACCGGAACCATATTAATATTTATTATATCATAAATGATTCATTTATGACTTTATACTACCCATTTAATAATTATTTTTATGATAAATTAACATTTTGGGTAATAATCGATTTCATTATCGTATGTATTTTAACTTGTTATTCTTAATTGTATCATTTAGATCGTGATTTAAAAACTTCCAGAATATAAAACTTGATTTATATATCATATATATTTAGAATATAAATATTTATAATAGATATATATATGAAATGAAAAACACCATTTATGGAGATGGTAGGTCGTACGTACGCATAAACACTGTTTTTGTTTTCATATCGTATTGAACGGAAGTAAGTGAATAAAATATATGTAACTACATAAACACACATATATAAATATATATATTTCCATTAGAATTATTATTATATATATTACATACTTATTAGTAATATATATTTTTATAATCATTGATGAATGGTGAACGTGGAAATGAATGCCATCATGTCGTGGAGACGGTAATCCGTACGTACGCACGAGTGACAATATCATTTCCTTAAAGGTATGAAATTGGATGGTATATTTATTTACAGAGACATTATCATATTATTTTAATTATTTATATACATATTACTCATCATTATATCCATCCAAATAACATAGTGTTGAATAAGAAATTACACCACGATGTGTAGACGGTAAGTCGTACGTACGCACACATGGAGGCATTATAATTCATAGGATGAATAGAATAAAGAATATGGTTATGCAATATTTATAATAACATCACATTATATATAAGGTACTGGAATTATTATTCTTGTATGGAAATAACAAATAAAGAGTAAGTGGAAGAAGAAAAGAACTTGGAAGAGGGTGGTAAAATCATTACCTCTTATTCGGGTTCTTCCTTTTGATTTGATCAAAAGTGCTCTTTAGGTTGGATTTATGACCAAAGTAAGGCCTATATTATAACTTTATGACATTGGAGAGGATATTTGGGTAGGTTTTGGCCGAGCAAAATGGCTTCGGAGGTGTGAATTTGACAGAAGGGGAAGTTCCCTTTTATAAGAGGGGTGAGAGTCACATTAGGAAAAACATAAAATATTATTTTATAATAAAATAATTTTCAGTTTATAATTTCTCCAAAAGAAATTATTTAAATAATAATGTGGTGATGGGTATAAAACCACTCAACCAATAATTTTTAGATAGTTTTGGGTCACTATAATAACCTTATATTTTAAATTTAACTCTTAGTTAAATAGTTTGACATTTACCATGTCTCTTTGTATTTTTATATTATATGGTTAATAAACTTACTATAAACTTCCAAGAGAATCCCAAGTGGTTAATTAATGATACAAATATCATTATATAACTCTTTTGTATTAACCTTAGATTTTTATGATTATTATATCAACCAATAATATTGTATTTGTTTTAAAAACTCATTTATGTCAATTTTGACATTATTTATTAATTGATTTTTGTTAAAGTCAGAAAAACTTCATTACTTAAAAGTAAACACATTTAATCAACCCTAAAATGTCATATTAACCAATAATATTTTTGTATGGCATCAAAACTTTTAAATTATATTTATTTTAGTATTTATAATATCATTTATTTGATTGTTTCATTAATAAGGAAAATATTGCATCATTATTGTGTCATATATAAATATACTTATTTTATGTCTAAAAATTATAAATATAATATTTTGAGGTATGAAATATTTATTTTATTTCTAATTACTATTTATAGTCTAATAGATCAATTATATAACCTAATATAAATTTTGTTTTACTAAAAGATATTTTCTTTTGTTATTTTTTGTCTTTACTTTTGATTATTTAATATAAAATGTCATTATCACTCCCAAGTGGCTCCATGGGGTCCCAAAATCGACCCAATTATGCCCATGGTCAGACATGTAACATAAAATATGGTTAAGACACATGTTAGGGTAATTTAATATTATTATAATATTATTTTTTAACCTTATTTACTAGATTAACCCCTTTAACCACGGTAAATAAAATATTTACTAAAGTAAATATTCCTAATGTATAAAAATAAAAGTTACCTATTTAAATAATCTGTACCTCATGACTCCAAATATGGAATACATTTTTCCAAATTCAAAACACAAAAGTGGAACCACCAAATTATGAACGGTTAGTTTGGTAAGTCATAGTGCGCTTGAACTCGGTGTTGCGTGTAGTAAAAGTTATTGAATTACTTTGAAAAAATAACGTACTATGAAATATTGGGATGTTACATTCTTACCTCTTTCAATAAATTTTTTACTCTCAATTTGAAGTTGTTCTTCGAAATTAATGGTTGAAAATTGAAAATACCTTTGTGGGAAAACTGACATCAGAAATTGGGTTAATAAAATTTAGTCTTAAGAAGAGGAAAAGGGAAATGAAATGGTCACCACCAAATTATGATCTCGATTAGAAGAACATTGGTGTAAATTTGAGACATATAATTGGAGAAAAAACATAAATATTAATAGGGAGTTATTGAGGTCATCAATCACAAAAAAGTGTAAAATTGAGGTCTCAATTCCATCAATCTGTGATGATTTTAAATACCATCGGTTTAACAAAACATAGGGTATTAGGATAACAGATTTTTGGTTTTAATATCCCTTCCCTAAAGTTTAAGAATTAATTTACCAATACAATAAGAGGAAAAACATTATATATATATATATACCTGACAAGTCGATTTTCATCCTTCAACTAATTCCTACCACAAACTCATCTTTCACTCCAAAATATTTCAAAAAATATATTCTATTTATCCTAATCGTATAGGGATCTGAAAATAATAAATTTACAATTCACCTATCAAAACCTTTAAAAACTATATTATACAATCCTTGGACTTCAGGTAGTCTGGTGGTAGGAGATAAATCCCAATCTCACTATGGTTGTGGGTTTGATTCATGCAGCTTTGTCCAACGTGACAGATTCTCACACGGTCCGCGTGTTGTTCTTTTTATAAAAATCAAAAAATAACCTAAACAATAGTATCCAATATCAAACTTCATCCATTCCAACCTTTAGACTTATACAAAATACTTCTATCCAAACTCACAGTCCAAAATTTATAATAAATTTAAACATAGTGAAGATCCTTTTTTCCACATAATATCATGAGAACACCTTCATCATATATTATTTTAAAACATGGTAACACCCTGAATTATCATATAACCATATTTATTACATTCATTCTCCCATATTATTTATAGAATACTGGATATACTCCCTATATACAAAATTTTTGTAAACTCCAACAATGATGGAATATTCAAATCATTAATCGGTTTCAAGGTAGTCAAGAATATCCAATATAATATATCCAAATCAACAATATCTTATTACAAAGTCACTACCTCAGTATCAGGACCTTATTATGTTTTAACTTTCCCTCAACCATTTATTTTTCTAATAAAATTAACCTACTATTGAGTCACTTTTCATGGTTCCACACAATCTCAAGTCCTTAATGAAATAGTATTACAGTACAATCCTTATTTATCTCCATAATTCATATAACCAGTATACTGTTGATAAAACACTCAAATGAAATTATTCTATAATGACAACATAAGAACACTAGTCATTCATCTTCATATGAGATATTAACAAAACTCGATTTTTATCTAATATCATCATTTGTGGTATACTATGATGACTGGGACATTGATTTGCATAGTGTCTCAAAGCCTTGCAGATGAAGAATTTTACATTTGAAACCTTTTTCTTAACCTTGAAATCATGTAATTTGTGTCCTTTTTCTCCACACTTATAACAAACTCTCATTCCCTTAAAGCATTTACCAGGGTGATTATTTCCACATTTATCACATATGGGAAATTCCTTCATTCCACTCTTCCCTTTATCCATCTTTCTCTCTACCATCTTTTTCTTCTCTCACTTCCCTTCAAAGATATAGGACTAAAGAAATTCTTTGCTTATCATACTAACACTTGATATTATTTATTAATTTTCTTAGAATACAAGGGATACTATTTCTATTATAAATTTTGGCTTAATACCATGAATGATATGACCATTCTTGCTCTTTGGATCATATGTATTGTTGGAGTTCTCATTCCTTCTACTGGATGCCATTCCTAAACAATGGAATACACTAGGTCATTTTATGAATCGAAATTCATAATTCCAAACATATAAAATACCTAACATAAATTGAATAGTTTATGGATATAATTCATAATCACAAAAAAAATTCTTTGAAGAGGTATATACTCATAAACTATTCATAGTGGTTTGTAAAGAAAATGAAAATTATCCTAATCATATCCCCCAAGAGTGTCATAACCAAGAGTTAAGAAAGGATCAATGTCGTGCACCTATTCTTATTCGAGTCTAGCTCAAAGAGGTGTTTTCAGGTTTTATCCCTAGGTACATCTGTTCCAGAGCCGCCTCCACCTGCTCATATCCAGACAGGGATGTATTGCTTGGAAAACTAACAAAATCTCTACAGTACCAAAATTATTAGAAGTTATTCTATACTAATCCTCAAAGTCTATCTTAGGGTAATGTTCTCTAATCATAGTTTTTCTAAATCTAGTTTCCATGGTTATTTCTAAACATCCTCTCATACCAACTGTAACGCCCCAACCCCAGTTACCCATAGTCGGTGCATTATTTTAATACATTGGTAGGATTACAAGAAATCATGTCCCAAAAGACCGATCGGTTTAGTAGTCTTGGAAAATAGATTACATACATGAATGTTAAATTACAATTTGTAACATACAACACAACATAAATAATCCTTTATGAATTCCATTTTACCTTAGCTAATGTAACCACCCGAGATTTTATGAGATATATTATTTTTAATTTTTTTTATATGTTCTATTATACACTACACCAGGATTAGCGTATACTATATGCAACACCGTATTAGCTTGCAGTATATACAATGCTATTCTTGGATCATATTACACACAATTTTGATAGTAGTTATTCTACAAAACATTGAGTGTATATATATATATATTCAATGTATAAATGAAATATGGTTGGATTCTATTATACGAAACAACAGAGGAGTCTTGCACAACACGCAACCCTGACTTGGCTTGCATTACTCGCAATCACGACCTTCCTCGATAGCGTGTGTTGTGCGCAATACCAGGATTCACTAAACAAAGATATATGGTTATAATATTATTATGAACTAGACATATGAATAGTATCGACTATGTTTTGAATTTTATAACATTATTATTCATCTTACATGTCTTCCAGAACATGGTATGAGAGAAAAATCAATTTTTTGAGTAAAATAAGTATTTTTCAAAAAATATAGGTTTGCCACCTTTTGATGGCGCACCCACTTTAAATCTCGTTTTTGACATGTTTATAATTTAAATTTGAAACAATTAAATTCTCCCTTGAAATCAGGATATAAAAATTTAATTTGGAAAAAATTTTCATATTATTCTAACAAATTTCATATTTTGATGAATTGTAAAAACACACTATATTTTAATTAAAAACAACTTTTTTCATCGCAATAATTTATATGGTTAGATTATCATTTTAATTGGTTTTAAAGTGTAATTAGAATATATTTTTACCAATTAATCCAATTTTGGTCATTGGAATTAATTTCACTTTGAAATTGGACATAAACAAGTATCAATCTTTTGATAGTTATTATTTCTTAAAAACACGCTATTTGTTTTGATAATGGGATTTAATTTTAAAATTAATTAATTCCACTTATATATTTTGAATTTGTAAAAATAGACATCATTTTTGAATTCTGAATATCAAATATATATTATGCTGAATTTTTTGTATTTTTCTGAAAAAACTTCAATTTTTGATTAATAGTGAAAACACTGAGTTTTTGGTTAAAACCGAATTTTTATTTAAATAATAATTTATTTGATTTAAATTTATTTTAGGTCAAAATAGATACATAATAATTATATACATTCAATGAAATTCATTGGAGTCATTTTATAATAATTTTATATTTATAAAAATTGTATTGAACTTTTCACCAACTTTTACCCACCTCCTATGAGCTTTTTCATTTGTTCATAAAAATTAATTTTACCACTTCTGTGAGTTGAATTTAAAAAATTTGAGAGACACGGTTAATATCAAGGAGTAAAATGTGGTTGAATCAGATAAAAATAATTTTTGGTGAATAGTAACTTTTTACTTTTATTTATCACGGTTAAAGGTAAATATGGTAATTCAAGGTTAAAAGAATGTTATAATAATTCAAAATTACCTTAAAACTTGTCCATACCTTATTTTATGAGTAATTTCTGACCATGGGAAACTTTGGGTTGATTTTGGGACCCCATGGATCCACTTATGAAAGACAATGACACATTAGATTAATTAATTTAATGTAAAGACAAAATTGGCATTAACAAAAATATTTTTGTAATTAATTTTTATAATGGGCTATATAAATTATAATTTTGACTATAAATATTCATTGAAATGATAAAAATATTTCCTACATGTTGGTATTTTTTTATAATTTTTATACAACAAATAAATTAAATTATTTATGACACAATAATGATGAAGTATTTACTTCATTAATAAATGATGTAAATAAATTAGATTATAATGATTAAAACATGTGAAATTCTAATTGGATTATTATATATCGACCATGAGTCAGCTTATATTCGACTATAATGATTTTTGGACCATTAGAAACTGAATATCATTATATTATAAAATAATATTTTCACTCTTTCCTAAAGAGCCCCTCCTCCCCCTTAGAAAAGGAGACCATTTCTATGAAATTCATCACACCTCTCAAGACATTTTTCTCATCTAAACTCTGCCCAATTAAGCTCCCTACATCCCTCTCCTCCCCCTATAAGCCTTATATTAGGCAGAAGGCACTTCAAGAAGTCATTTTGTTTCAAACCAGAGGAAGTTACCCAAATTAAATCTCTTAAGTTGTTTTCTTTTATTCTACTTATCCAACCCCTAAACTCTTTTTAATCCTTTATTTTGGAACAAAAACAATATTCTCAATATACTAGGATGTTGTCATGAGAAGGATTGTAACTACACTTACACACACCTCCATCTAATGGATGAAGAACGTAATGTTTATGTGGATGGAAAACTAACGCCTCACGAAACGATGATTGCTCGATTTTCTCCTACCGCCTCTCATTGTGGCCATTATGATGGCACAGTATTTATATATGATATATATTATGTTTATGATTTCTTTATGCTTATTTACAACCCAATTATATCAAGAATTTATGGTTTCTATAGTTGGTAAATACGATAATCTCATTTGAGGAAGTGCGGACTACCTCCCCCTCAAAATGATGTGATTCGTTAATGCCTTATGTGTTATGTATAAAGGATGTAGTCAATGATATTATATATGATATTATGCTGGAATTATAATATACCCATGTATCATTATGTTTTAATTTCATTAAAATAATAAATAGAAATGAAAGTAGTGTTCATGCGTACGTACGACTTACCGTCTCCATGAATGGTGCTTTTCATTTCTTACCTCCATATGTTATGTACTATTATAAATACATGTATATTCTGGATATATAATGAATATATATGATATATAAATCATGATTTACATTCTGGAAGTAAGTAAATCATGATATAATTAATAATAACCTCAAGAACAATAAGTCCAAACACGTACGATAAATAAGATGATTTTACCCAAAACGTTGCTTTAACATGGGATTTACAAAAGAACATGTAATATAAAGTAATAAGTAAACCATATATGATATCATAACAATGAATATGATTCTTTAATAATTCAATGACATTACTTAAATCATTATATAGAAGGTTCGGATACGTATGAAGCATATCAGACCTAAGGTAAGGGATAACTTTTCCAATCTCATTTTTATCTGAGATTGTTTATTCATAAGTATTTACTAGGGTTATTGTTATCATCCATGCCCATGATTTATAAAAATGTTTTCATGTATGTTTAAATCCCTTTTTTCCCATTTTTTAATTTTACCACATGTTATTAAATGAATCTTACAATTGTTTACCACACGGGGAACTTTTTGATTTTTTTTGAAAAAAGTATGAGGAGAATGTTATTTTTAACTTATATGGGTGAATGAATTTTTACGGTTTCATAAGGCCTCATTTTCATGAAGATTACTATACAAGATTTCCTGATTATTTTCAACAAAACCATTTTCTTTTAAGATTCCATGGCGTTTTGTAAAAATAAAATGATTTTGAAGAAGAAAGGATATTTTCCTCAAGAATTCATTTCAAGTGTTTTATGAAAACTATTTTCCATCTAAAAATGACATTATTTAATATGTTTATGTTTCAAGTATAATGTCTCCATTATTTACATGGTTTGATTCTTCTTATGATGAAATGATATCCATTGTTTATATGGATTATGTTATGATGGCATGTTGTTTAAGAATCACATTCTATTACATGGGTTATGCTATGATGTATGATTTATGATTTTGTGGCACACGAAAGAATGATTTCATTATGAGATGGGTGGGACCTATATCTCCCTCCAATTCACTGGGTAAAGATTTATATCTCATTAGATAGACATGGCTGAAACGACAAGTAAATCCGGTTCAGTAATACAGGGCTGGAACAGCAATTAAACCCGGTTCAGTATGGGACTTTGTCCACCAAGATGGTCTTGGCAGCAATGCCTTGGCTACTATGGAAATCATATCATGTGCTTAATGGTTTCCACAATTACATTTTTTGTTCCCATTATATTTTATCATGATTAATGTTTCTTTATGATCTATGTCTTATGTACTGCCATGTTTTATGTCATTGCTCAAGTTTTTGATGTTTAAACATTATGTTCATGCTTTTAAGTTTAAATGTATATGATTTTTTTATTTTATCCATGATTACCCTTACTGAGAATTTGAGCTCACCCTTTATATGTTTTCTTTTCCTCCAGATTTAAATAAATGTTTTAGGTAAGAAAAAAAGGGGATGATATTTATGGGAGATGTTGAAGATCTTTGACCACGATTAGAAGATTATTTTTCCGAGTTTCTAAAGGCACTAAAATATTACGGTCCTTATGTGTCTGTTTTTGTTATGTATTAAGTATTCCACAAAATTAATGTAATGTCCATGTACGTCAAGATTTGGGTCTCTACATCTAAACCCTGCATATCGATCACAACAAACTTCTTGGAATCCTAGGAAAAATAAAACATAGAAAGGGGTGAACTCAAACGCTCAGTAAGGGTAAGCAATACAGTGGAAGATAACATAAATATTAAGCATGGGGAATAATTGAAAACATGTGACTTTAACAATAATAAACATGAATACTTTTATGGAAGGAATATTAGTTGAGTAAATAATGCCATAATAAAACATAATCATGGTTATTATACTAGTCGAATGACCACATAAACCATCAATATTATTTTCATAATGAGGGAATGTATAATTCGGGACATTCTGAAACATTTTGTTAAGGCCTTGGCCAAGATGTCTAAAAATGATTAAGGCCTCATCTAAAACCATATATCAAATTGGGAAATGCCTTGGCCAATTCCACATCTTGTTTTTTCATGATACCTACTGATGCATCGAGGAGCTATAGTGGGCTCCACCTGTCACTTCATAAGTCCAATACATTCCTCACATGAAAGGGTTAAAATATAACAAAAACATTCGTATTAAAACTAGCATACGAAATGTAAATAAATTAACCCTAAACCAGGAATGGTATAAAACTAACTCATCCACAAGCAAACATAATATAATATGGATGATTTTTATCATAATAATTCAAATTCAAACAAGTTTAAAATCCATCAATGGATGTTGACATAGATGAAAATGATTTTTAAATCTCATTGAGATAAATATCCCTTCTTCATGAAAACATTTAAAAGTCACAAAATTTATAAAGGATGAAATTTAAATAATTTTTTTAATCAAAGTGTCTCATACCACTTTGAAACTATTGAAAGGAATTAAAATTTTATAAACATTCATGTCCATATAAATAAATCCTTAAAACCCGTTTTGAAAACATGGGCATTAATGAGAATGATTTAGAAGAATAAATATTTCAAAAATTTAAAATGATGTTTTAGTAAAAATTTCCCTTAAAAACAATCCATTTGAAAACTCTTTTATGAAACATGTACATGGATAATAAAAATGTCCCAGTAGATACTTACGTAAAAACAACCTTGGATAATAAAGAGATTTTGAAATTAACCCTTACCACGTTGTAATCAATCGACTCATATGACAAAAAGTTAATAACCACCAAATCATTCACATAATACCATGAATATAAATAGAATCATAATAAAATATATCAAATGATAGTACACAATACACCACATGCAATAAGTGGCAAACAATGGAAATCTCACGGAAGTAAATGTGAGATAAGAAACCCCTTACTTTGCACTTTCCTTTGGTTGAGGGTACGTTTAACCTATTGTATAATGACCATTTTATGTTATTGGATTATACCAGAACCATATTCATATTTATTATATCATACATGATTCATTTATGACTTTATACTACCCATTTAATAATGATTTTTATGATAAATTAACATTTCGGGTAGTAATCACTTTATTTATCGTACGTATTTTTACTTGTTATTCTTGATCGTGTCATTCAGATCATGATTTAAATACTTCTATAATATAAAACTTTATTTATATATCATATATATTTAGAATATAAATATTTATAATAGATAGTTATATGAATTGGAAAACACCGTTTATGGAGATAGTAGGTCGTATGTACACATAAACGATGTTTATGTTTTCACATCATATTAAACAGAAGTAAGTGAATAAGATATATGTAAGTAAATAAATACATAAATATATATATATATAGTAGCATTATTATGTCATATATTACATACTTATTAGTAATATATATTTTTATAATCGTCGATGAATGGTGAACGTGGAAGTTAATGTCATCACGTCGTGGAGACGGTAATCCGTACGTATGCACGAGCGACAATATCATTTACTAAAAGGTGTAGAATTGGATGGAATATTAATTTTAAAGAGAAATTATCATGTTATTTTCATTATTTATATACATATTATTCATCATTATATCCATCCAAAATAACATAGTGTTGAATAACAAATTACACCATGGCGTGGAGATGGTAAGCCATACATACGCATGCATGATGAAATTATCATTAATATGATGGATAGAATAATGAATATGGTTGTTCCATATTTATAATAACATAAACTTATATATAAGTTACTAGAGGTATTATTTTGGTATGGTAATAACAAAGAAAGAGTAAGTTGAAGATGAAAAGAGCTTGAAAGAGTGTGGTGAAATCACTACCTCTTCTTCGGGTTCTTCCTTTTGATTTGATAAAAAGGGACCCTTTGGTTGGATTTATGACCAAAGTAAGGCATCTAAGATGAATTTAGGATAGTTTATAGGTAATTTGGGTAGGGTTTGGCTGAGCCAAATGGCTTTGGAGGTGTGCATTTGAGAGAAGGGAAAGTGACCTTTTATAAGTGGGGTGAGGGGCACCTTAGGAAAAGCATGAAATATTCTTTTATAATAAAATCATTTTCGATTTCTAATGCCTAAAAAATAAATTATTTAAATTCTATGGTGGGGATGGGTCTAAATCCACTCAAAAAATAAGTTTTAGACAGGTTTGGGTTATATTAACCTTATCTTTTAGATTTAACTCTTAGTTAAATAGTTCGACATTTACCATGTCTCTTTGTATTTTTATATTATATGGTTAATAAACTTACTATAAACTTTCAACTGAACCCCAAGTGGATCATTAATGATACAAATATCATTATCTATGTCTTTTGGTTGAACCTTATATTTTTAGTATTATTATATCAACCAATAATATTGTATTTGTTTTAACAACTCATATATGTCAATTTTGACATTATTTAATAATTTATTTTTGTTAAAGTCCTAAAAACATCATTACTTCAATAAAAATACATATAATAAATCATAACAAGTCATAGTAACCTATAAAATTTGTGGATTTCATCAAAAATTTTAAATTACAATTATTTTATTATTTATAATATCATTTATTTTATTGTTTCATTAATAAGTAAAATACTGCATCATTATTGTGTCGTATATAAATATATTTATTTTATGTTTAAAAATTATAAATAAAATATCCTGAGGTATTAAATCTTTTATCTTTATAATGACTATTTATAGTAGAATATTTCAGTTATATAACCTAATATAAAAATTATTTTACTAAAAGATTTTTTCTTTAGTTATTTTTGTCTTTACATTAGATTATTTAATATAAAATGTCATTATCACTCCCAAGAGGCTCCATAGGGTCCCAAAATCGACCCAAGGATTCCCATGGTCAGAAATGTATCATCCAATAGGGGTAGGACACGTGTTAAGGTAATTTAATATTATTATAATATTATTGTTTAACCTTATTTACTAGATTTACCCCTTTAACCACGGTAAATAAAATATTTACTGAAGTAAATATTCCTAATATCTAAAAATAAAAGTTAAATATTTACACAATTTGGACCTCATGATTCAAAATATGGAATCCATTTTTCCAAATTCAAAACACAGAAGTGGGAGAAATTAATTTAAATTAATTCTCGTTGTCAAAACAAAAGGCGTGTTTTTATGAAATAATAGTAATCCAAAGATTGACACTTGTTTATGTCAAATTTAAATATGAAATTACTTATGATGACATACATTGTATTAAATGATAAAAATATAATCAAATTATACTTCTAAACGATTTGAATGCAAAATTTATCACTATTAATTATTTCGATTAAAAAAGTTGTTTTTAATTAAAATTTAGTAATTTTCACTATTAATAAAAATATGAAAGTTATCAGAAAAGAAACAAAAACATATCCAAACTAAATTTTTAAGTCCTGATTCTAAAGATTAATTTAATTTAATTAAATTTAATATATAACATTGTCAAATATTGGTTTTAAAAAGGGTTCTCTATTAAAAGGCGGTAAAATTTCATTTTTTGAGAAATACTTATTTTATCTGAAAAAAATGAATTTGTTATTAAATTAAGTCTAACAAACTCATAATATGGATTCTAAAATTATAAGGATTATATAAAATTCAAAATTTAGTTAATAATATTCATAATAGCTTTTAAACGACTAGTTTGGTAAGTCATGGTGCGCTTGAACTCGGTGTTGCATGTAGTGAAAGTTATTGAATTACTTTGAAGAAATAATGTTCTATGAAATCTTGTGGTGTTACAATTTTAAAAAATAACCCTTATGAACTTTAGAATAACATAAAACCTAAGGTAATGTACTTTAATGTTTTTGGATGTAAGGTGTATATGAACACCATGTATAATATTGGTATGTTCGATCCAAAAGCTGATGAAGGGATATTTCAAGGATATTATTCTAACTCTAATGCCTATAGAGTGTTTAATAAAAAGTCAAGGATTTATGAAGAATTAGTTAATGTGAGGTTTGATGAAACTGACCCTTTTATCAAAGATAAAGATCAAACTGATAAAATTAATGACTCTTCTAATGACATGAGACTTGAAAACCTGAAATATTATTTAACAAATCATAAATAAAATTCAGTCCAGTTCAGAAGAACATGATACTGATCAACCAAAAAGTGTTTTACCTAGAAAGTCTAGAAACCTAAAGAATCATAATTTAGAAACTGTAATAGGAGACCTATACATAGAAATAATAACTAGAATAAATAAATGAAACCTAGTTGAATTATTTTCCTTTCTATCTCAACTAAAAAAAAATATTTTGAATAAGATATAAAAGATGATAGTTGGATGTTATAAATTTAAGAGAAGCTAAACCAATTCAAAATGTAGGAATTTTGGGAATTAGTTGAAAGAACATCAAATTATCTAGTTATAGGAACTAATTGGGTCTTTATAAAAAAAACAATTTGATCAAGGGATTATAACTAAAAAGAAATATAGATTAGTAGCTAAAGGATATAATCATGAAGAAGGTATAGATTATGATGAATCTATTTCCCCTATAGCTAGATTAGAAGCAATTAGAATTATTTTATCTTATGAATCTCATATGAACATGAAATTATATCATATAGAAGTTAAATATTCCTTTTTAAATGTCTATTTAATGGATGAGTTTTATGTTTAAAAAACTCCTAGATTTGAAAATTTTCAAAAAAAAAAAATTCTACTTTTAGACTTATTAAAGATCTCTATGGCCATAAACAACCACCTAAAGCTTGGTATGAAATATTATGTTCTTTTCTTTTGGAAAATGGACTTACTATTGAAATTAAATATCCACATATTTTCAGGAAAACCATTTTTTCTAATATATTATTAGTTCAAATATATATTGATGATGTTAATATTGTTTCAACCAAAAAAATATTGTAATGATTTTTCAGAACATATGCAAAAAAAAATTTAAATGAGTATGATGGGAGAATTGAACATCTTTTTAGGATTTAAAATTTACCACAAATATTATGGAAATATTTTAAACCAGCATATATATATTGCTAATTTATTGTAAAAGGTTGGTCTTGAGAACTACAAGACATATACAACTCCCATGTGTACCAATATAAAACATGATTTGGATGAAGTTGGAAAACTAGTAAACAAAATGTTACAAAGATGTATGATTGTAATTTTATTATATCTATCTGCTATATGAATTTATATTTTGTCTTTTGTTTGTTTATGTGCTATATTTCAAAAAAAATCTTAAGGAATCTCATCATATTACTGTCAAAAGTTTTTTAGATATTTATAGAGAACTGTTTTTCAATATCTTCATTATAAAATAACATAGTATTTTAATTTAATATCACATTAAGTTAATGATTTTAGAGGTTGTAAATTAGATATAAAAATTACATCAAGAACCTATCACTTTTCGTAAGATATTTAGTATCATGGTCAAGTAAGAAAAAATAAGCAGTTGCCCTGTCAACAACTGAGGAAGAATATGTATCTGCATAGAGTTGTTGTGACCAAGTATTGTGGATGAAAAACACACTAAAAGAATTATGATTATATTTTCATAGTACAACTATTTTATGTGATAATAAAAGTGCAATAAATATTTCAAAAAATACAATAAGTCATTCAAGAAATATTAATATTGATATTAGACATCATTTTCTAAGAGATCATGTTCTTAAAAGAGATATATCTTTAGAATTTTTAAATACTGACTATCAACTAGATAATATCTTCTCTAAACTACATACCACAGTATGTTTTTATTATATTAATGGGGGGTTAGGTTTATTTAATTTTTAAATAAGTGTTATTACTTTTAATATTTATTTATTTTAAATATTTATTTTATCTTATCTTATTTCATTTATTTATTCTAGTTTTTTTATGTTAAAATTATTTACTGGTTACATTAAATTTGATTCAATTTAATATTTTTTTCTGCTATATGATTTAGTTAATTTACTTTATCTTAAACTTATTCACATTTTGTTTGTCAAAATTTTCATAATTATCTTATGTAATGATATGAGAAATAAGGAACTATTGGAATAATTTTGAATAATTATCATTTTTGTCTCTTAAAACCTTTTTGAATAATGAGACCCTTGTTTACCTTCATCTACTTTCATTTATCTCTATTTTCTTTTGAAAACCTAGATCCTGAAAACCTTAGAGATTTCATTTCTCAAAAATAATGAAAACTAAGAGAACCAAGAAGGTTAAGCCAACGACCCGAATCATTAGAAAGTTTTTATAAGAAAGATTGTTTAGGGAAAAGTAGTTGATTTAAAATGTCTATATCAAATATACTCATGAAAAAATGTAAAATCCTTTAAAGGATTGAAATATGTGTTCAATGAGGCAAAAAAAGAGTTATTTTATGAAGTAGAACTAAAAAATTTATAAAATTATGCTCAGTTTAGTTTTGGAAATTCTGATGATACAGATTTTTCAAGAATATAAGATAAAGACTTTTCCATTTCTTTGACTGAAATTTCTCAAAATTTGAATTATCTTCATGAGGGTGTATTTCATTTAAATATAAGGTCTATTTGAGATAAGTATAATAATTATGAATACATTATGTCTTTTTTGTTTGGTTCAAAAAACATTAGGAATTTTTTTTCAAGGATCTCGAGGAAACCCTAAAAAATCATTATTAGCCTTATTCAAATAGGAATTTCTCCTAGGATGGATGAGATAGAGAAGATTCTATATCCAAAAATGTATATCATGTTTCTATTTTTGATCGAAATAATGCTGAATTTCCCAAGGTATATGTTCCGATATTTTCAATACTATTTTTAACTGTATGATAGGATAAATTTTTATCATTATTGAAGGATAATCTCACAAATATTGTTTATGAAATGAATGATTCATTTAATAGACTCTAGAATAAAATTTAATCACAATAATTTACTCGATGTCGAAACTTTGAGGAATTTATGTTTTAAATAGAGTACATTGAAAGGAAAACTCTTGCCAGTTGTTGCAGATGACCAACAAATATTAGGATCTTTTTCTCAGGGGGTGTAAAGTGAAATTGGTAATAAATTAAATAGTGAAACTCAAGGTGAAGGACCTTGAAAACCAACCCAAATAAAATGGATATTTATTGAATAAGAAGAGGAAGAAGAGGTTGTGCAAAAATAATAGGTTGTAAAAACACGAAAAAGTGTATATCCACCTACTTAAGAACCAGTGTTGGGTTCAGGTTAGGCTACAAGGTTAGTACATTTCGAAGAATATTTTCTTGAGGATGATCAATAGTGTGAGAACCTGATAAAATATCTGCAAAATGTTTTTTTTACCAATTGTCCAAGAGTAAGAACCAAATATTTAAGAAGATTAATAGTTGATCATATCATAAAATGTGTCAACTAAAATTGTTGAGAATTTACTTTTCTCTATTTATGATCATGTGGATGGACAGAATCAATCTTCAAATGAAAACAAAGCATATGTACTTGATAGTTTTTCTTATTAGAGTAAAAATTTAATTTAAAAAACTTGTGGAAAACTTTGTGGAAAATTATCTTTCAAGATCTCTAGATATTGTTGTAGTTGTTCAGTCACAAAATCCAGATGATGGGACATCTAGTTCTCTATGAAATCAGCTTAAGGAGATTGTAATGATGTTTAATAAGTCTCAAGAGGATAATGTGAATCTTTGTAACGATTTGGAATTTATGAAAAAAAATTTATAAGATCTTAAAGAAAATTCTATTTCTTTAAAGAAATTTGATGCTTTCAAGAGAGAGATGTTGAATTAAGTTAGAAAGATAAAATCTTAAGTTGTTTCAAATTTATACTTTAAGGACCAAATTGGTATTTGGGAGGTAAATTTGAATCAATCAAGAGTACTATTGGTTAAACCACTACATCTACCTTTGTACCTACTACCAGTCCTGGTCTGATTCGAATATTTCTGGCAATCACCTCTGTCATGGTTGATATGAATGATCATATTACAAATCATATATGGAATAGTGCTCTTCTTTCATTACTGTTGGACAATTAGAAATTTCTAGTGGACCAACCGACACAGAATGAACTGGGTATTATATTTCTTCTGAAAAAATTCACAGAAAAGATAGATCAGTTTATGCAACAAGAGGAGAGTTTTCATGACATTTTGAAAGTCAATATTGTTGGGAATTTTCATATCAGCCATGATTATAGAGTTTTGATTATGCAATTTGGGGATAGTCTAATGAAGAAGTTGTGGGTATAGATGGAAAATTTGAAAGATATGTTTGAAGCTGCTCAAAATCCTTCGAACCTTAACTAAGACAACCACTACCATATATTTTGTACCATAACAATTTCAGTTGACTAAACATGTTTCCCTGTCATACTCATTATTGTATTTATAAAAAAATCAATAAAATCTTATTTTTTAATTTTTTTATTATTTATTTCACATTTTTTTATTTTTATGCCTCAAGATAAAAATCCAGTCTTATTTATTTAAACTGATTATAATAATATTCACTTATAGATATATGCAAAATTAAACAATTTTTATTCATTTTCTATACCTTTTTTGATCTCCCAAAAAGGGGGAGGAATTTGGATAAACAACACATTTATTTTTATCGAAATAATTATGTAAAATTAAATTTTGAATTATTTTATTTAAATTATTTACAATATTATAAATTATTTTCTTAATTTTATGTGTTTTGGGATCATCGAAAAGGGGGATCTTGTTTAGTACGTATTGTCTCAACAATACTCTATAAATCTTATTGATTTTGATTCTCACAAACACCCTTGTTTGTTTTAATAATGATTATACTTTTAGTGAATTTCATGAAATTAATATTCTTTATATTACTTAATTTTTAATTATATTTAAGCTTATTATTCACGTGGAATATTCATTAGTGTTTTTGAAATGCGCTTGAGCGTGTTCGGGAAACATTTTTCATACCATATGTTGAAAAATGTAATGTATGAAACAAATCCTATGTTTGTATTAAACCTTATTATAAATGATCCTCACATATGGTTAGTCCACCCTATGTTAAAATAATTGTATGGATAAAGAAAACTACATTTTGATGAAACCTTACATTTTATAAAGAGGAAAAGTATAGTTAAAGAACCCTTTGTAAGTATGGAACCTTACGTTTGAGAAAAAAATGTATGGATCAACAAACTTAATTTTGTGGTGAACATTAGGTTTTCAAACTTACATTTAGAGAAATAATTATATATAGTTGAACCCTATTTTTGTTATTTTTTGTTTTTGGAAGGAACCATACGTTTGAATTTTCATCATCGGCAGTTTGAATTTACATTTTTATTGGAGTTTCGTATAATGGCCTTTATAGAATACTAGGACGATTTAAAGCTCATTTGTGAGGTCATTAAAAGGTCATTATGATTGTTTCAAAGAATTGTATTATGTACAAAATTTCCATCCTACTCTTACAGAAATTTACAACTACACTGAGCTATCTTAAAATTTTGAATTCTTATGATTTATCAAGAATTTTTCTAGGATCTGAATTTAATAAAGTAGGATCTATTCTTTATTTATTTTATCATTGTATTTGTTCTATATATGTGTGAATGATTAAAAGAAGAAGATATATATAGATATATATATTGGGCCATTTATTGCGACACATATTCACGATTTAAACTGTATTCTTGTAAATATATTTTATAGATTTACAACAACAATTGATCAGACTCTACTTTCTATAGAAGAGGCTACAGTGGAGATATAGGTGTTCTGAATTTAGAAATTTCTATGAGACTACTACTTCTATTAAATTTTTTTTATTTAAAGGATCTATTGTAACCTGATCATTTCATAAATGATCTTTCTTGAAGACACTATTTTATGAAGAAGAAGATCCATCTACCGTCAATTTTTGTTTCAACTGTGAAGATCAATCAGAATAATTCTTAATCAATATCTTTTTATTGAGAGTTTCAATAACTCATACTCTGTTGTGGTGGAGTGTCATATTCTTGGTCTAAGATGTGGTTTTTTGGTTCTGTGTTAAATAACCCAAAAGATCTATTTTTATCCTTAGTTGTAAAGCTATCAACTGTCTGCACTCAGTTGTTTATTGGTCTAATGATATGAGGACATGACTAGTGAAATTCACCAAAATCGTAGAGAGAGTAATTGGTGGAGTGGACTAGGGGGTCATTATTACCCAAACTATAATAAACAACCATGTTCTATATTTTATTTTTTATCTGTGGCTTGTAAAATCATACAGAATATAAACACTGATTACCCACATAATCATCAGTCAACATCAAGAGGCAGAATTGTGAAAGATTTTGAAAAGGCACAATTCACCCCACTCTTTTGTATATTTGTATATTCTGACTAAACACAAGGATGGTATCCGTAGATCATATCTCAAGTAAATATTAACTATTAATAAATTATTTCATATCAGATGTAAAATTACTTTTAAATATCACATAGAATATTTCTTGAGGAAAATAAATTATCCATATTAAAATCACTTTTATTTTAAAAAATTTGAGAACTTATATTTGAAAAAAAACATCCAGCAAATTAAAAATGTAAAATTTTAAAGAATCTTCAAATCATTGAGGCATTATGATGGTGGAAAAATTGAATAATCCTTTTTATGTTAGAAAAAATTCTTTCTATAATTTTTTTGGAATAGTCTCAAAGTACATCATTTTTAAAATAACAAAAATATTCCTTCTAAACAGGTTTAAAAAAAATAAACAAAAGTATAAATGAGTTAAAAATTGAAATAAAAATTTGAAGAAATTTTTGAAAACAATTTTATTAATCTTAGAAAAGATAAATAAATAATTCTGAGTAGATACTTAAATATAAACAATATCAAATAATGACAATATTTTCAAATAAATCCTCACTTATTTGGTAACTATTTAATCATACTCCCCATGAAATAAAAAATTTCATATGGATATGAATATCTAATAATTTTCATGGGAAGAATCATAAAATATTTTCAGGGGTAGTATATACACAATATAAAATAAAAATGTTATGTATAGGGTGTAACACCCTAAGCTTCCATGGTATGCTTCTCTTTGAATAATACAATAGCGTGTGTTGTATGCAACTTCGAGTTCTAACAAACCACAAACAATCAAACTAGCCGTTATGAATAGTAATACCCACTTTTTGTAATTTTATAAATTTTATATTTCAAAATGGACTTCATTTATGGATTCGGAATATCGATATTAGTATAGGGTGAATTTTTTGTATTTTTCTAAAAACTTTCAATTTTTGATGAATAGTGAAAAACACTGAGTTATAGTTTAAAACCAAATTTTTATTTAAATAATTTTTTATTTTATTGAAATTTATTTTAGGTCAAAATAGATACATAATATCTATATATGTTCAATGTAATTCATTGGAGTTAGTTTATAAAAATTTTAGATGTATAAAAATTTTATTGAACTTTTTACAGTTTTCTACCCACCTCCTAAGAGCATTTGCAGATTTACATAATACTTATTTTTACCACTTATGTGTTTTTAATTTCAACAATACTTGAGACATAGTTGATATCAGTAAGTAAAATTTGGTTCAATAAGATAAAAATAGTTTTTTGTGAATAGTAACTTTTTACTTTTATTTATCACAGTTAAAAGTAAATAGGGTAATTAAGGGTAAAAATTATATTATTATTACCCAAAAACATGTCCTAATTCTATTGGATAAGTATAGTTTGACCAAAAACAACATTAGTAATAATAAATGAACCTCTTTGTTTAACTTGTATTAGATTAGGACATTTATTATTATTTTATTTGAAGAAGAGTTAAAAGAGTTAAATTCAAAGTTTAATAACTCAACCATTTTCAATATAGGGTTAAACACAATATATATTAGACTATAAATATTAATTAGAAATATAAAAATATTTCCTACATAATGGTATTTTATTTATAATTTGTAGACATTTAATAATTAAATTTATTTATGACACATTAATGATGCAGTAATTACCGTATTAATGAAAGATTAAAATCATTGATATTATCAATATCCAAATAAATTTAATTTGGGACATTTAATGAATTAAACTATTTTTATAGGTTCATATGACATTTTAGGGTTTATTAAATGTATTTAGTTCGAAGTAATTTTTTTTTTATAACTTTAAAAAAAATCAATTATTAAATAATGTAAAAATTGACATAAATGAGTTTTTTTAAAAATATAATATTATTGGTTGATATAATAATCCTAAAAATATAAGGTTTAGACAAAAGTCTTATATAATTATATTTTTATAATTAATGAACCACTTGGGGTTTTCTTGGAAGTTTATCATAAGTTTATTATCCTTATAATATAAAAATACAAAGAGACATCGTAAATGTCAAACTATTTAACTAAGAGTTAAATATAAAAGATAATGTTAATATTGTGTCCCAAACCTAACAAAAAACTATTGTTTGAGAGTATTTCGACCCATACCCACCTTATCCTTTTAATAATTCATTTTTGAGCCATTAGAAACCGAAAATGATTTTACTATAAAATGATATTTCTAGCTTTTCCTAAGGAGCCCCTCACCCCTCTTATAAAAGGGCACTTCCCCTTCTCTCTAATTAACACCTTCAAATCCATTTTGATTGGCCAAAACCTACCCAAATACCCTATTATCTGTCCTCCCTTCATCCTAAAGTCCCTACTTTAGTCATAAATCCAACCTAAGGAGCCCTTTTGATCAAATCGAAAGGAAGAACTCAAAGAAGAGGTAAATATCTCACCACCTCTTTCATGTTTTTTAATCTTCCGCTTATTCTTTCCTTGTTGTTTCCATTCCAAAATAATTAATCCAGTATATTCTATATACAATGATGTTATTATAAATATGGTACAACCATATTCATTATTCTATCCATCCTTTGAATTACATGTTACCATACGTGCTTACGTACGACTTACCATCTCCACATCGTGGTGTAGTTGTTACTCAATACATTACTATGAGATGGGTATAATAATTATGTATGAATTATTTAAATACTAAATATAACATGATAATGATTTTTTATATATGATATACCATCCAATTATATATGATTTTAATATCAAAAGAATGGTATTGTCGCTCGTGCATATGTACGGATTACCGTCTCCACGAACACGATGAGATTCATTCCCCATCATATCCATTCAAGAAAAATTTTCATTAGATGATTAAAAATATTTTTTAAAGACTTAGTATCATTATGAATATGAATAAGATACATCTTATCCATAACAAACATTACTTACATAACAAAACATATAAAGGAAAACAAATTATTTAACACCCGAAAGGACGATAATACTAAAATTTTATTAACAGAGAAATATTAAAAGGTCATATATGATATCATATTAATGTATATGATTATTTTATAATTTAATAACAATTATTTCACCAATATACAAGAGGTTAACCTACCCTCGGCCAAGGAAAAGTACAAGGTAAGGGTTAATTTCACAATCTCCTTATTATACAAGGGTGTTTTTACGTAAGTATCTACTGGGACCTCTTTATCGTCCACATCCGTGTTTCTTAAAAATGTATTTTAAAAAAAATTACAATTTACAAGAATATGGGTTAAAGTTATTTATACCCTTGTTTGACTTTTTATAAAATTGTTTGAAAGTAATCTATCTGTGGTTTTTCAAACAGGGTACTGTATGACCTTTTCGAAAAAAAATTAAGGAAAGAATGTTTTTTTAACTTATACGGTGGGTGCAGCTATTTTACGATGTTATAACATCGTTGAAGCTTCCCTTACAATCTTATAAAAATATTTCCAAAATAATTTTTTTTATAATAATGTGACTCTTAAATGATTTCAAAATTGAAAGAGAGATTTCTCTAAAAAGGTTTTAATTTTATCTATGCCAACATCCTTTGATGTATTTTAAGCGTATTTGAAGTTGATTTATTATGATACAAAAATTCCATATTGTATTGAAGGTTTTGTGATATGTTTGACTGAGGATGTGTTATTTTTATACCATTCATGGTTTTTGGATAAAGTATTGACATCTTCTATGCTATTCTTAATATGAATGTTTATGTTATGTTTAAAACTTTTCATATGAGGAATGCATTGGAATTAGTAAGTGACGGGTAGAGCCCGCTATAGCCCCTTGATGCATTGGTAGGTCTCATGAGACAAAATAGTGTCTTGGCACAAGTCCTTGACAAAATCTTATTTTTAGTCTTTGCACAAGGATTTGACTGTGGTTATGAAGTCTGGAATTATGCATTCTATCATTATGAAAGTGGATATTGATATTGCAAGTGAATATTCGACTAGTAGAATATCCATGTGAGTAAGTAAATGGAATTATTTTGATTTATATTTTCAATATTATGATGAAGTTTATGCTGAAAAGGATTTTTTTTAATTCTAAACATTTCCTTAAATGTTTATGCATATTTATGAATGTTTTTGCTATATTGTTATCCTTACTGAGCATCTGAGCTCACCCCTTTCTATGTTTTATTTTTCCCATGTCACCAAGAAGTATATTATGACTAATCTATAGGGATATTATATGGGATCTCAGTGTTTTCTATGGAAACAATTTTGTTTAAGTTTCTCATTTTATGATGTAATGTAAACCTTATGAATGTATCTAGTACTTCTAAGGCTACTAAACTAATCGGCCTTTCAAGACTTGATCTTTTGTGATCATGCCAATGATGCGTAATAATGCACCGACTCTGGGCTTCTGGGGTTTGGGCATTATCGTTGGTATCAAATGAAGTATAGTACAAACCTTGGAAACTATATTTAGATAAACTCTGATTAGACAACATAGCCCTAAGATAGACTTTGAGGATTAGTATAAAAGAAATTCCTAGAATTTTTCTATTGTAGATATTTTTGAGTTTTCCAAACAATACATCTATGTCTGGATACAATTAGATAGAGGCAGCTCTAGAATAGATGTACATAGGAGTAAAAGATGAAAACACCCCTTTAAAATAGACTCGAATGGGAACTGGTGCACAACAATAGGCCTTTCTTCACTCTTGGTTAGAACACTCCCAGGGGATATGCTTAGGATAATTCTCATTTTCATTAAAAACCATTATGAAGGGTTTATGAGTATATACTTCCTCAAGGAAAACATTTTTATGATTATTTATTATATCCATAAATTTTTCAATTTATGCTATGTGTTTTACATGTTTGGATTTATGTATTGTGATTCATAAACTAATCTAGTGTATGCCAATGTTTAGTAATGGATCCTAGTGAAAGGAATGGAAACCATATCAATGCACGAACTCCATGGAGGTATTTACCTTCCACTCAAGATAATTATAGTGGAGCTAGTGATGCAACTGGTTCTGATCATCTAATCACCATACTGGGACAACTCACTCAGGTTATGAATAAGAACCTTACGCATATGAAGCACCATGATCCAAAGCGTGGAGGATCAATGTTAGATCGCTTCATGAGAAAACAACCACCAACATTCAATGGGGGTACAAATCCATTAGTATCTAAGCGATTAATAACTTCCTTAGAGAAAATATTCCATGCCTTGGGGAGTAGCGAATATGAAAAAAATTTATGGCAGTTTGCTGCCTCACTGGAGATGCTGATTAATGGAGGTATTTGATTCAAAACACAAAAGATGATATTGAAGCATCAAATATGTAATAGAGGGAGTTTAATGATATTTTCTTAGAAAAATACTTTACTCCTTACCATCAAGTAGATATGGAAAGACAATTTCTGAGTCTGAGGCAAAAGAAGGATGAGAATGTCGCAAAGTATGTAGCTAACATTACAATGTTAGCGAGGCATGTTGCAGATTATATATGTAACCCATGAAGTAAGATTTATCGTATATTTTATGGGTTAAAACCATTTCTCCATCTATCATTAGTCTCACAATCATTCTCATCATACGAAGATATTGTCTCATGTGCTATCAAGACAGAAAAAGAATTATCTTAGTCTTACGACTATTAAGAAAAGAATGAGAAGATATGCTGAACACTCTGGAAATGGAAATAAGGGGAAGAAGGGAAAAGTTGAATATCCATCCTATAGTAAATGTGGGAAGAAACATCCTGATACTTGTCTAAAGGTAATTGGAGTCTGTTAGAAGTGTGGTGAAAAAGGCCACCAAGATCGTGATTGCAAGGGGAAGAAAGAGGTTGTTAATATCGAATGCTACAATTGTAGAGAAAGGGGACATTTTTAAAATGAATGTCCTAAGCGTCATGGGAACTTACCTCATAAAAGGCAAAGGGATCATGGCCAATTTTATTCTATCACTTCTACTGAGGTTGAAGCTCCAAAAGACGTAGTGGTAGGAAATTTAATGGTTTCCTCAAGTTTAGCCAATGCTTTATTTGATTTCAGATCATCCCATTGTTTCATATCTTCCCAGTTTTCGAAGAAATTTAAATATTTTCAATTTTATATAACAAGGTAGTTGTCAGTCAAATCTCCTAAGGGAAGTATGATTACAATAAAGTTTTGTGAATCAGTTCTCATTAAGGCATATAAACATTATTTATCTGTTGATCTCATCATCATATCCATGATTGAATTTGATATAATCCTTGGTATGGATTGGATTTCAGACTATGATGTGAAAATTTATTGTAAGAAGAAGGAGGTTACATTTTTTGATGATGATAAGGAGTACCTTATCTTTAGAGCAGAAACATCACTACCTAATTCTTATCTAGATCCACCCCCAATAGCTCAACTAAATTCAATTATTAGGGAGGAAGACAATGAAATAACTATGGGTGAGGAAAATAATGTTCAAATAGAGGATGTACCTATCGTGCAAGAATATGTTGATGTGTTTCCAGAATATTTACTTGGACATATTCCAGAATGAGAAATTGAGTTTTCCATCGACTTAATTCCTGGTTCAAGGCCCATATCGAAGACCTCTTATAGAATGGACACTGTGGAATTAGTGGAACTAAAGAATAAACTAGAGGAATTGAGTAATAAAGGATTTATTCACCCTATTGATTCTCTATGGGGAGCCCCTGTTCTTTTTTTTAAGAATAAAGATGGATCTATGAGGTTGTGCATTGACTATAGGGAGATCAATGCTATAACAATAAAGAAAAAGTATCAACTACCTCACATTGATGATTAATTCGACCAACTTCATGGAGCTAAAAACTTTTAAAATATTGAACTTTGATCTGGATATCATCAGTTGTGTGTGAAGAAGGAAGACATTCCGAAAACAGCATTTCAAACCAGGTACAGGCATTACGAGTTTACAGTAACACCTTTTGGATTGACTAATGCACCCTCTGTCTTCGTGGATCTAATAAATAGTGTTTTTAGGGAATATCTATATGACTTTGTAGTGGTATTTATTGATTATATCTTGGTATACTCCAAAATCTATGAAGATCATGAAAATCACTTGCGTATGATTCTAAAGACTCTTAGAAGAAATGAATTATATGGGATGTTTAGCATGTGTGAATTCTAGCTTCAAGAGATCTATTTTCTTGGATATATTTTCTCTAAGGATGGAATCTCTGTTGATCCTTAGAAGACCAATTCAATCCCAGAATGGCCAACACCAATGAGTATAACCGAGGTGTGCAGTTTTATTGGTTTAACAGATTATTATTGACGTTTATTCCAGAAATTTGCCTAGTTGGATAAACCATTAACAAAGCTCACATGTAAAAGGGTTAAATTTGTTTGGAAAAAAGAGTGTGAAGAATGTTTTTAAGAACTTAAGATAATATTATTCAATTCTCTTATCTTGAATCTACCATCGGGGAATTATGGGTTTGTTATTTATAGTGATGCATCAAAGAAATGACTTGGTTGTGTCCTTATGCAGAATGATAGATTTATTTCCTATCCATCATGACAACTAAAAATTCATGAACAAAACTATCCCACTCATTATCTTGAGTTAGAATCTATATTCTTTGCCTTGAATATTTGGAGACACTATCTCTATAGTGTAAAATGTGAGACATATACCGAACACAAGAGTTTGAAGTATATTTTCTCACAGAAAGAACAAAACATGAGGCAAAGATGGTGGCTTGAACTACTCAAAGATTATGATTTCCCTATACACTACCACCCAGGGAAGGGAAATAAGGTGGAAGATGCTTTGAGCAGAAAGGATCATGGAGTTCTGAACAAGATGAGAGTTGAAAAGGATCCTATATATAAGGATCAATTAAAGTTCGACATGGGGATAACCATGGAAGGTTAAACATCAAAACATTTTCAAATGGTTTCAAAACCATCTTTACTAGAAAGTATAAAGACTTCTCAGACAGATAATGAAGAGTTTCAAAAGAAGATTAAAGTTTTGAATGATGGTAGATTGAGTGACTTTGTGTATGAAGATGGAATTCTGAAATTTGGGAAGAGGCTTTGTGTTCCCGATATACCTGATCTAAAAAGGGAATTGTTGGATGATGCTCATAGTTCCAATTTCTCTATACACCCTGGTAGCACCAAGATGTATAGAGATTTCAAGAAATATTTTTGGTGGGACAACATGAAGATGATGACTTCTGATTTTGTGTCAAGATGTATGGTTTTTCAATAAGTGAAAGTTGTAAGGAAACAACTGGGAGGAGTCATGCTACCTCTTCCCATACCTGAGTGGAAATTGGATAATATTATGATGGTCTTTGTCATGGGACTACCAAATACTCCTAGATGGAACGATGCAATATGGGTTATTGTTGATCGTCTTACCAAGTCATTACATTTTCATGATATAAGAGAAGATTAACAACTTGATCATCTAGAAAGACTATATATTAATGAAGTTGTGAGACTTCATGGAGTACCCCTATTGATTGTTTCTGATCTTGATCCACATTTTACATCAAGATTCTGGAAAATGCTTCAGAAAGATCTGTATACTAAACTTCATTTGAGCACTGCCTACCACCCCCGAACTAATGGACAATCAGAACGGACTATTAAAACATTAAAAGACATGTTTAGATCATTCTCACTTTACTTTGAAGGTATTTGGGATCAATACTTTCCTCTGGTAGAATTTTCCTATAACAATTGCTTCCATTAAAGTATTCAGATGGCACCATATGAAGCGTTATACGAATAGAGATGCCGCACGCCAACCTGTTGGGATGATGTTGGTGAAAGAAAACTCATAAGCATAGAACTTGTGGAGGAAACGATGGAAAAGGTGATGGTAATGCAAACCCACATCAAAGCAGCTCCAAGTAGGCAGAAGATCTATTCCGATAATTGAAGGAAGGATTTGGAATTTCAAGTAGGAGATCTTGTTTTCCTGAAGGTATCTCTATGGAAAGGTGTTGTACGTTTCGGTAAGAAGGTAAAATTAAGTCCCATGTACGTCGGACCTTTCGAAAATATAGAATGAATTGGGGTAGTAGCTTACCATTTGTTAATGTTGCCAAGTCTCTCCAAAGTTCACGATGTGTTCCACGTATCACTATTGAGAAACTAAATGCCTGACCCAATGCATGTACACACCTATGAAGAATTAAAACAGGAACCTGATCTGTCTTAATATGAAGAGTTTGTCAAGGTTCTTGATACAAGAGAACAAGTGCTGAGAAACCAGACGACTCGTCTGGTAAAAGTTCTATGGAGAAATCATAAGATGGAAGAGGCAATGTTGGAACCTGAGGAACTTATGGTGATGAACCACCTGAGACATTTTATGTATTAATATTCTATAAATTTTGAGGACGAAATTATTTGAAGGAGGGTATAATGTAACACCTCATGCTTCCACAGTACGCTTCTCTTTGAATAATACAATAGTATGTGTTGTACGCAACTTCGAGTTCTAACACACTACAACCAATCAAACTAGCCATTATGAATCGTAATACCCAATTTTTTAAATTTTATAAATTTTAACTTTCAAAATGGACTTCATTTTGGGATTCGGAATATCGAAATTAAGTTTGGGTGAATTTTTTGTTTTTTTCTGAAAACTTTCAAATTTTTTATGAATAGTGAAAAACACTTACTTATAGTTTAAACCCGATTTTTTTTTTAAATAAGCATTTATTTTATTTAAATTAATTTTAGGTCAAAATAGTTACATAATAACTATATAATTTCAATATAATTCATTGGAGTCAGTTTATAATAATTTTAGATATATAAAAATTTTATTAAACTTTTTATAGTCTTTTACCCACCTCCTAGGAGCATTTGCAAATTTACATAAAATATAATTTTACTACTTCTGTGAATTTAATTTCAAAAATCCTAGAGATGTGATTTATATCAGTAATTAAAATGTGGTTTAATATGATGAAAATAATTTTTGGTGAATAGTAACATTTTACTTTTATTTACCACGGTTAAAAGTAAATAGGGCAATTAAGGGTAACAATCATATTATTATTACCCTAACACATATACTAATTCTATTGGATAAGTATAATTTGACCAAAAACAACATTATAAATAAAATATGAACCTCTTTGGTCCACTCGGATAAAATTAGGACATTTATTATTATTTTATTTAAAGAATATTTAAAAGAGTTAAATTCAATGTTTAATAAATAAACCATTTTTAATATAGGGTTACACACAATATAAATTCGACTATAAATATTAATTAGAAATCCAAAACGATTTCCTACATAATGGTATTTTATTTATAATTTTTAGATATTGAATAAAAAAATTTATTTATGACACAATGAGGATGCAGTAATTACCGTATTAAAGAATGATTAAAATAATTGATATTATAAATATCCAAATAAATTTAATTTTATACTTTTAATGAATTAGAAAAAATTTATAGGTTAATATGAAGTTTTAGGGTTGATTTAATGTATTTAGTTCTAAGTAATAAAGGTTTTAGGACTTTAAAAAATCAATTATTAGATAATGTCAAAATTGACATAAATGAGTTTTTAAAAAAATACAATATTATTGGTTGATATAATAATCCAAAAAATCTATGGGTCAGTCAAAATACTAATATAATGATATTTTTATCATTAATTAACCAATTGGGGTTTGAATGGATATTTATAGTAAGTTTATTAACCTTATAATATGAAAATACAAAGAGACATGGTAAATGTCAAACTATTTAACTAAGAGTTAAATCTAAAAGATAGGGTTAATATAGTGACCCAAACTTGTCTAAAACCTATTGGTTGAGATTTTTCGACTCATCCCCACCTTATAATTTGAATAATTAATTTTGGAGAAATTAGAAACCGAAAATTATTTTATTATAATATAATATTTCATGATTTTCATAAGGTGCCCCTCACCCCTCTTATAAAATGGAACTTCCCCTTCCTTATTATTTACACCTTCAAACCATTTGGCTTGTCCAACCCCTACTCAAATACCCTCTCAACTGTCCTGAATTTACTCTATAGCCCTTCCATTAGTCAGAAAGCCAACCTAAGGAGCCATTTTGATCAAATCAAAAGGAAGAACCCAAAGAAGAGTTAAATATATCACCACCTATTTCATGTTTTTTGTTCTCTTCCACTTCTTATTTCTTTTTTGTTTCCATTCTAAAATTATAAATCAAGTATCTTCTATATTCTATTATTTTATTATAAATATGGTACAACCATATTCATTATTCTATCCATCCTTTGAATGACATGTCACCATACGTGCGTACATACGGCTTACCGTCTCCACGTCGTGGTGTAGTTTTTACTCAATACATTACTATTTTGATGGATATAATAATGATATAGAAATTATGTAAATAATAAATATAACATGATAATGATTATTTATATATGATATACCATCCAATTATATATTATTTTAATATCAAAAGAATGATATTGTCACTCGTGCGTACGTACGGATTACCGTCTCCACGAACACGATGAGATTCATTCCCCATAGTATTCATTCAAGAATAATTTTCATTAGATGATTAAAAATAATTTTTAAAGAATTAATTAAATTTTCAATTTTAATAATATACATTTTATCCATAACAAACATCAATTGAGTAACAAAATATATAAATGAAATTGAATCAGGTAACACCCGAAATGATGATAATACTAAATTATTATCAACAAATCAATATTGAAAGATCATATATGATATCATATGAATGTATATTATTCTTGTATAATTTAATAAAAATTAATTAACCATTATACCCGAGGTTAACCTACCCTCGACCAAGAAAAAGTACAAGGTAAGGGTTAATTTCACAACATCTTTATTATCCGAGGTTGTTTTTACGTACTTATCTAATGGGACCTCTTTATCATCCACATCCATGTTTCTCAAAAATGAATCCCAACCCATTTTTACTAGTTACTAGACTATGGGTTAAAGTCATTTATACCCTTGTTTTACTTTTCATAAAATGGTTTGAAAGGAATCTTTCCGTCATTTTAGAAACAAGGTACCTTATGACCTTTTCGACAAAATTAAGGTAAAAATGTTTTTTGAACTTATACGGTGGGTGTGGCTAATTTCTACTGTTATAACATCATCAAAGATTCCCTTTCAAGCTTATAATAATATTTTTAAAATAAATGTTTTCTTTATAATTATGTGACTCCTAAAAGATTTCAAAATAGAAAGAGATATTTCTCTAAAAAGGTTTTGATATCATATATGTCAACATCCTTTGATGGATTTTAAGCTTATTTGAATTTGATTTATTATGATACCAAAATTCCATATTTTATTAAATTTTTTGTGATATGTTTGACTATGGATGTATTATTTTTATACCATTCATGGTTTATAGATAAAGTATTGACATTTTGTATGCTAGTCTTAATACGAATTTTTATTTTATGTTTAAACCTTTTCATATGAGGAATGCATTGGTCTTAGTAAGTGACATGTGGAGGATGCTATAGCTACTCGATTCATCGGTAGGTCTCATGATAAAAACTAGTGTCTTGGAACAAGTCCTTAAAAAATCATATTTGTAGTCGCAGCACAAGGCCTTGACTATGTGGTTATGAAGTCTGACATTAAGTATTCCATCATTATGAAAGTGGATATTGATACTGAATGTGATTATTTGACTAGTAGAATATCCATGTGAGTAATAAAATGGAATTATTTTGATTTATATTTGCAATATTATGATTAATTATATGGTTAAATTTTTTTTTCGGTTCTATATATTGCCTTAAATTTTTATGCATATTTATGAAAGTTTCCTCTATATTGTTATCCTTACTGAGCATCTGAGCTCACCCCTTTCTATGTTTTATTTTTCCCAACATGCGATGAAGTATATTATTACTGACCTTCAAGGATAGTCTATGTGATCTCATATTTGTCAATGGAAACAATGTTGCTGTATTTTTCCATTTTATGATGTAATGTAAACCTTATAAATGTATCTAGTACTCCTAAGGCTACTAAACTAATCGATCTTTAGAGTCTTGATCTTTTGTGATCATTGCAATGATATGTAATAATGCACCAACTATGGGCTTTTGGGGTCAGGGAGTTACATAGGTAATGTTTCATATATAAATAAATGTGAGATGAAAATCTTTTACCTTGATTTCGACTCATCATGTGTGTTCTTTATCATTCTATTCTATGGAAAACGTTTTATATTTACACCTTAATACCTATAAGATTGGTATTGTTCCTAAAAACATCTCTATAGTGAGGGAAGGTATTTTAGGAATGGTTTTGGGTACATCATGGACAAACCAAATGGGGTTTCATGTGTGAATAAAGGAGAATAAAATGTTCCCTTTTATAAGAGATGAGTGGGGTACTCTTAACATTTCTCAAAATATTAAACTAATATAATTTAAATTTCAACTAAAAAATGGATCCAAATTAGTATATTTCTAAGTAAAAATATGTATGGGTTAAAATATCCACATCCAATAATAATTTGATAATTACATACTATATATCTACCCTTGACTTTTAGGTTTGACTACTTTAACTCTTATTTTGATGAAATAGAGTTTTACTCGTTGATTGTTAATATAGTTACTATAAAATAAAAAACGACCCATAAATTGATCATGGATGATATTATAGACTATATAATAATACCTTTGATAAATATAATAATATTATGAATTTTATATCATTTAATAATGTATTCATTACTATAAAATGACAATAATTTCATTTTTATAACTATTCAGGACATTGAATTTAATTATATCAAAAAACAAATAAAATTGGAACCAAATATTGAATTATATCCCAAAAATATCATGTTAATCTATAAAATATTTGAGCACATTATTTATCTCAAATTATATTTATTTTAGTATTTTTAGTATCATTTATTTTATTTTTTCATTAATGGATTAATTACTGCACAAGTGTTGTGTAAGCATTTAAGAATATTTTTTATCGGCATAGAATTAAAAATAAAATAAAAATATGAAAAAAAAATTAAAGTATATTTAAAAAGAATATTTATAGTGGATAATATCTTTTAGATAACCCCATGATAAAAATAGTTTCTTTATTAAAAACATGAGGGAGGCATGTTTGACTTTTCATTAAATAAAATACTGTAAATGTCATAATCTCATCCAAGTGACCAAAAAATGTCATAAATTAGAGCCATTAAATATTGTGTTCTATATATTCTCATTGAATAATGTTTTGGTAATTTTTTGAGTCATTTAATTTTCTTATCTTTTTATTTGTAACCTAAATTACCTGATTAACCCTTTACCGTTGTAATTAAAATTACTAAGGTTACTATTCATATTGTCAAAAAATAATTGGGATCTATTTACTAAATTTCAACCACATGATTCCAAATATTTAATCTATTTTTCAAAATTCAAATCAAAGAAGTTGTAGAATTTAATTTTAAATTAATTTGTAAAAATGCAAAGAAAAACATTTTTCAAAAAATTGTCCTTTTTAAATATTAAATGCTTCTATATTATATACAAGTATAAAACCCCTTTATAAATTAATTGTATTATATTATAAAAAATGAATTTATTATGTTTTAAATCAAATCCAGAACATAATTTTACCATATAAATACATTAAAATAACATACAAATTTCAATAAAAATTATAATTTTCACTATTCCTTGAATAATCAACCTTTTCGGAAAATTATAAAATATTCATCCTAAGATAATTTTGACATACTGAATTAAAATTTAAATTAATTTTTTTAAATAATGTTTTTATAATTTCTGGAAATTAGTTATTATATTCATTCATAAAAATCAAGAAAACCCAATTGTGAAGAAAATTTATTTTTGAAGAAAAAAATGACTACACTAATTTTTTGTATTATTTTTTAAATATTTTTTAATAAATTTATTTTTAGTTGGAATATTATATTTATTTCATTTATCAGTTAATCATATCCCTTCATCCCAATTTAATATCTAGGTTATGATGACCACATTTAAGTAAAAATGTTTCATTGTTCGTTTAATATCGGTGTTTCATACCTTGTATGTTATAGAATTTATTTATAAAGTCATGGGATATTACAAGAATAATATGATGGAAAGAGAAATAGGAAGAAGAAAAAAAAATTGAGGTTGTATAATGGTGAAGAGTTTACCAAAAAGAGTTTCTATAATTACTACTGACACATAGGGATTCAAAATGATAATACTTTTCTAGGAACACCTAAAAAATATTAAATTAGAGAATAAATAAAGAATTAATGGATAAACAAGAAAAATGTTTCTATATTATGGTATTCCAAAAGAGTTTTAGTTATAAATATTAGGAACAAAAATTTTCTTAATCAACAGTAGTTGATCAACACCAGTGGGATATAAATTACATGAAGAACTGTGGTTTGGAAAAAATTTAGAAGTTACTCACCTTTGACTTTTTAAATGATTATCAAGTATACTATGGATGGTAATTAAAATAATAATAATAATGAAAAATATCATGTATTCATAATCATAGGTTATATAGAAGGATACATTGTTTTTTGGATCTATGATGGTGATATGAAGAAAATTTATAGAAGTCAAGAATGTGATATTCAATGAGTAAGACATGAAAAATATAATAAATTGAAAGGAAAGTTGATTGAGGTAAAATAATAAAACTCAATTCAAGTGGATCTTGGTGGAGGTTCTGGTATCACATTTCTTCCAGAAATTTCATAGAATAGTGGACTAATTTTGGATGTTTAGTGAGTGGAAGACATACCTGAAAGATCAGGAACTGATGAAGATCGATATAGAGATATAGAAATTTAAGGTTAAAATTTTATTTTTCAAGAAGAAGATATATTATATGATTATTTTAACATATATTTTAGGTTAAAAAATTGAATAGGTATAATTATAACCATAATTTCTTACTTTAAATAGATGTCGGAGAACTATAAATTATAGAATAGGAAACTACTATGGATGACTGTTGAATGTGGGAGTAATATTTTCAAGAAGAGTTGGATTCAATTTTATAGATAAAAACTTGGGATCTGATGAAATTACCTCATGGGAAGAAATATCTTGGGAACAAGTCGATATTCTGATTGAAAGAAAAAGATGATGAGAGGAAGAGGTATATGTTGAGTTTTATTGTGAAAGGGTTCAATTAGAAGGAAGATATAGAATTCACTGAAATATTATATATGTAGTAAAATATACTATCATATCAAATATTTTTATCTTGTTTTCTTCTATAAATTTTTACCTCAAAAATTTTATTTGAAGATGGATTTTCTTCATAAGGAATTTGAGGGAAAAAATTATATAAAGAAACTTACTGGTTTTATAGACAAATGAAATTTGGTCCTGCGGTTCAAACTAAAAATTAGTCTCAATGGATTGAAGTAAGCATAAATGTGATAGAACCAAAATATTGGCACAATCATGGAGATGAAAATTTTCATGCTATGTAACTCTAATTAGTTATGTTACTAAAATGGATTTAGCAGGAATGAATTTATTGTTCAACTCTTATATGTAAATGATATGCTACTGGTGTAACTACATAGATTCCATAAATTCATTTCTAGTAGTTATATTACATTATTGTTACATAATACAATAGTTCTTAAAGGATCCGACAATATATTAGTCCTCGAAGACTATAAATATACATAAATTACATTTCAAAACATAAGATATAAAAAGAAAACATAATGAGAACATTATTAGTCCATTCATCATATCCGTGGTCATTGCACATAGTTATCATCTTGGTTTCCTGGGGAAAAGAAAATGAATAGCGTTGATCTTTTATTATTAGTAGTTATTTGCAGACAATGGAATCCATTATAATGTAAACATGGAACAAGTGATATGGCAGGAATAAATAAACAACATGAAGCCATAATCAACAGTAACTGAGTGAATTATATATCCATGAAAAATAATTAAAACATGAATAAGAATAATCATTGATCACATAATGATAGAATTAATAATTTTGGACATAATAACATGATATCATGGAATTTTTTCAAGGCAATATACTGATATGGGGATAGGTATATGACAAAACCCCAACTATTTTTTCTCATCAAACCCATCAATGAACCAAGGTGAAATATAATTACAATCCCTATCTGTCACCTGATTAAGTCCAATACATCTATTATAAGAATAAAATAGATATTTTAAAAAAATTCCTTTTCTACCTTTGGATAAATAAAAACATGGATATCTATATAATAAAAAAAATACAAAAAACAAGTACTTCTCAATTCAATGGAATAATGAGGATGTCATGAAGAACATCCCTTGATCAACTTAAAGGTTATGGGGTATAATGAAAGTAATTACAAGGAAACTTATCAAATAAATATAATTCTTAGGGGAATATTTGAATGTTTAGGTTATCTATGGTAGATTGTATATGGGTTTGATTGTTTTTATAGTCAATGGATCAAGGCAATGGTAGGAAAAATCTTTTATAATGGTTCATAAGGAGCATGTAAATATTCCAAATCATATCCGTATAGAGTGTAAATATAGGTGTAAAGTATTAGTCACATTCATCATGAATCAATATTATGGATGATTCAATACTTTATCTAACCCTCTTTTGGTGATTACCCCTAGCTGCATCATGCCATAGCGACATCTAGTTGTTTATATCCAAATAGGGATTTCATTACATGAGAAACCATATAGTCTATACTTACCCAAAAATTTGGATTTTAAGGAATTATGATGGATTTATCATAGGATTTAATCAGATTAAATATAATTATTGATATATAAAATGGTTTATAATTCCAAAGTATTACAATCCTGATGACATTACGATAATGGTTTATAATTGAAAATGGAAGTGGTGGAATAAGAACCCTTAGATAAGCATAAAAACGTATTTGGAGAAAGTATATAATGATATGGGATAAGTCATATCTCATTAAAAAAATAGAAAATAATACCATGAAATTAAAAACAAGGAAATATGTGGAAATATTATTATAATAAATTAATTTTAAATAAAAATTAAATGGAAGGATTGGAAACCCTTACCTTGCTGAGTAGCTTCTTAAAATTTCATAGGACTCCTTAGAACCATAGGAACTAATTTTGAGCGATTTAGATATGGAGAGAGAAAAAAAATTCATGATAAATTCCTTCAAGGGGGATTTTTCTGAGAGAATGGGTGCGATTTATCCCTTTATATGAGGGAAAAAGATGGTCTTTTCATGGAATCTAAAGTTAGGTAAGGGGTAAGAATAGAATCACATGGGTGTCAGGTGAATTATCTGACTTAGGTGAGTTATGTGGAAAAACATTAAATGATATCAGTATGATCTTACTATCTAAAAATTCTTTATAGAAGGTGTGATTGACCTTTTAATTATTAAAAATTTGAGAAAATTCATTTACCAATTATTACCCTAATTAATCACGATTAAAAATTAAGCATTTTAATTTTGTTATCAGTAAAAATATAAGATCACACATATTACCAAATTTTTACATTATGAATCTGAATTTTAATTCCATTTAAACTAATTTACCTTCTAAATATGATAAACTCAACTTTTAAATTAAAACAAGTAATATATGAAGAATTTTTTTTATAGATACATTTATTTTTATACATTAAGTGTTGTTTATTTTTATTTCATATTAATTTTTAATTTGATGAGTGTATATATATATTTAATATTAAACATAATATTAGATTCAAAATTTAAAATATAATAATCTTATTTTTAGGTGAAATTTAGATAACTCTTATAAATTTAATTTATTGAAAACAAACATTTCACTTTTTCCATGGTAATTACTATTTAATCCATGTAATTTATTCTCATTATCTACAGTTAATTTTGGTGTTGTTAAATAATTTGGACCTACCAAATATAAATATAAATCCCATTTTATTAAATTTAATCCATATGTGTAGGGAAAAGTAATATTAAAATTAATGCATTTATAACACATTTCAAGAAAAGGTGTATTTTTAAGAAGACAAATTGTGTTCAATGTTGAATTATCAATGCTTTTGATTTTTATTAAATAAGTTGGTTTATTATAAAATAATTTTATTTTATTTGGATTCCAAATGTATCCAAAACCAAATTTTATGAATATAATATTTAATTAAAGGAAAATACAAAAAAATATTTTACTTTGTTTGAAAACATTACTTAAGTTAAATAAATGTAAAATATATGTTTATAATTTAGAAATAATATTTAAAAATTTTGTAGTTTTAATAATTTAATAAATATTTTAAAATTTGAAAGTTTTCATAAAATTTTAGGAATTTCTTATATAATTTTAATGTTATAAAAGTTACAGTTTTGGTAAAAAATTTATTTTTTAATATTCACTTAAAATTCAAATATTTCAGAAAAATAGAAACATTTCATCTTAAGTTAGTATATTTATAAAGACTTCTAATAGGGAAATTATTTTTTAATCAAATTATAACATTTAAAAATTGAACTTTTAAATATACTCATGAACAAAGGCTCTTTAGAGTGTGTAATGTGTGATAGTTCAGGATATTTTGTTTTCCTACTATAGTAGGGTCTCATGTATTACATTCCCCCCCCCCCCAATAATTTAATCCTTGAAATTTAGATATGTATCATATATTGAAATTTTTTTGATCATTCCTCATAATATTTTTAGGCTCTAAAGTGTCCTCTTACAGAAATTGATTTCTCCAAAAGTATATTAACCAATTGAGTTATCTGATTATTCAACACTTTCTCTACAATTCAAGAATTCAGAAAGGAACTTCATTATAAGACATGTTATGATAAAACACTATTCACTCATATGTGATAACATGTGTTAGATCTAACATATATTCCCTCACATGTAATCACATGTGTATATCTCTTTACCAACACCTCAGTAGCCCACGGTTTATGGAACCATGGATATAGTCTATACCCACAATTTTAAGGGCTATACCAACGGTTCCCAAATGTGGGTATCAATGACTCTTCCAATAGTGGCTATCCATGTATATTTCTCCAATATATTCCCAAAAATAGGGGATCTATAAGGAATCCCACATAAAACCTCAAATGGAACTATCCTGATTGAAAACGGATAAATATTTTTTTAGGAAAAATGAACTATGGGAATAAGTTATTCCTATACCCCACTAAATTTAAGATCTCATTAAAGATGCATGTCTTTAAGAATTTGGATTCCTCACTCAAATTATCCATCCTTCCATGGGTGATAATTCATGAAAAACATCAATTATGAACCCGTTGATTTCAATAATCCTTTATAAAACTAGGATGTGTTGTGAGAGTCTCTATCCAAAATGATAGTCTATGGAACCCCATGTAGCCTAACAATCTCCTCATGTATAAGTTCTGAATATTCATTACCATAACTGACTCATTAATAGATAGTAAATACACTAATTTCACGATTCATTCTATAATCATCCATATTTTATCCTTACCAATTTAATTATATGTTATCCCAATCATAAATTTCATGACTATATCATCCCATTTCTATTCCAAAATGGGAAATCGTTTTAGAAAACCATTAGCCCTCTTATGTTCCTACTTAATTCTATGGAATGTTAGGAAGTTGGGAAAAAAATTCATAATCTATCATCTCATTCTTGAACACCAATAATGATGTATCATGTAATGATAAATAATCATAGATAAATGATTAAAAAAACATTTATACTGGTTTTTATTATTCTTAAATTATTATCTTAGGTCTAACAGAATAACCATCCTTCCAAATAAGCATAAAACCTCATCAAAATACTAATACCACTCACCTGAGGTCTCCCCACCATAGATAATCCTACTAAATTTGTAAAAATATACATCCTTAGACTTTACAAGAAAAATATAATCATCTCTAGATGATCCTGGCTAGAAACAAGCATGGAACACTTATACATCATCACTTTAGTCATCCATGAACATTTTAGTAAACTGCTCATCAAGTACGACTCTTCCTCTTATTCCATCATGGTTTGAGATGATACTTTTGTACTCAGTGTATCTGTTACTATATTTATTTTCCCGATAGTGTATGAAATATCAAAATAAATTTTTTGAAGGTACCCCACCAAAATATTCATCTCATGTTCAGATCCATTTTAGTGATGAAACAATTCAGACAATTATGTTTTGAATACACTATAAAACACTCCCCATGGAGGTACTATGACAAAGTTTTATGAGCATGAATCACTTCTTCCAACTCAAGTTCATGAATTTAGTGGTTTATTTTATGATGAAATGATTTATGATAGCCATAATCTATCACTTATATTTCCTTTATTAAAATACTACCCAAACCCATATCGGAAGCATCGTAGTAAGAATCATATCTAAAACACAACCCAAGAAGAATCAAGGCCATTGTTATGGAAAATATCACATTTAACTCATAATAATATCTATAACACTGATCATTACAAACACAATTCTCATCCATATGGGTTAAATCTGTCGTAGTAAGATACAAGAATAGAAAACCCCCAAAAAATGTTTGTAATTAATAGCTAATCCAAGAAACTTTATACCTCAAACACATTTATCGGATTCTCCCAATACATCACTTCTTGAATATTCCCAGGATCTGTTGATACACCCTTATTAAAAATCCCATGTCCTAAAAAAATTACCTTTTGAATGTAGTGCTAAATTTTATATAGATTATTGTAAAAATTATGCTCATTCAAGATCCCAAGGATAATATTCAAATGGTCAACATGATCTTGATCTAATATAAAATAAACAATGACATCATCCATAAAAAACATGATTGATTCTAAGAATTGAATGGATTTTTGAATCATCAAAGTCATAAAAACTACAAGATAAATAGTACATCCAAACAACATGACTAGATACTAATAATTCCAATACCTTCTCCTCAAAACTATCTGAGTAATATATTCATCTTAGTCCTTTAGTGGATGGTACAATGAACATATATCATTTTTTGAAAGCTACCAGGCTCCCAAGAGTTGATCAAAAAGTTCATCAATCACGGGATAGTGATATTTGTTATTAACTATCATTGGGTATAGTTTTCAATAATCAACACAAATGTCAAACACTCCCATTCACCTTCTTTGCAAAGAGAACCACTGATTCCGAAAGTAAATGACTAAGCTAAAAAGTAACATATCATAATGATCTTCATATTTATCCTTTAATTATTTTAATCAGTGGGTTCTATATTATATTAAGGTAAGGAAATGGGCCTTGTCCCTAAAAGAAATTCTGTAGAAAACAAGACTTTCCACTAAGGTAAAAACTTAGAGTAATAATTTGAAAATACGTTCAGATACTCACTTACACTCATAGGATGTGGGATAATAATACATATACCAAAAACATTAATAAACATTGGTTAAAATTGAATGATATTATCTCATCAGTAGAGACAACTAGACCTACTCTCATAGATCTTGGATCCCACTCACCCAAAAAAACATGAGTGAATCTGTCAGAAGAGAGAAACATGTAATGGTATTGATAGAAATTTATCTAAGAATTATAGATAATCATCCAATCCATACCAATGATGGAATAAAGGACTTAAATAATAATAAATATAAAATCCAATATGTTTTAGTGGTCATCGATCATCACCCGAAACCCAGGGTATCTTATACACTACGATAACTTCTTTCCAAGGGAGTGAAAAGTGTCATCCTAAAAGGAATAAAATGTGAACACAAACTCAATAAATGAATGAAATTAGATTATATATTCAAATTTTTTGAACCAACAACAAAAAAAATTCACAACCATATAATTTGAAACAAACATAATACCTCTCATAGTAGTCATACCTAACTTTGACTCCTCTAGTTCACACTCCACTACATACAAACATCAAGTTTCAATCTACCCTTGCTTCTCAATCGGAGCATCACCCTTGGTGAAAGGCTAGAATAATGCCCCTTTTTTCATTATATATAAGCCAAGTGCCCTTGGTAATAGTGAATTTAGCACTATTTCCCTTGGATGATCTCTCAAAAACATACTAAAGATGTCCGGATTGCACATAAGCATGACATAACTAGGGTGCTACCATGTCACTAGGTTTGAGGTGTAAAATTCCCTAACACTGATAATAGAACACCTTTTATTATCTCAAAATCTACTTCACACTCATAACACCACCCTGAAACTAGTCAACCCACTTCCTCTACTGGAAGGAAAAGGACATATGGCTACCACATGCTGTAATAGAATCTCCACATAAACACATATTCCCATCTATGTCAACCTTAGGCATAAATACTTTATCAAACACTTCAAAAGAGGTTGGTATGTATAATAGGATCAACATTGATTATGTATTGGCCATCACATACATTTGAAACTCTATGATATAAGGTATTCATTAGAAACAATCTCAGGTGATAGGTCAACTAACTTGTTTAAACATATAGCATACAATATATAAGGATCCGACCTTAAAAATAATAGAATCATGAGTCTTTTGGCTAGAATATACAATCCCTAATTCTCAAATATTTTTTAGGTTTATATTCTTTATAATGTTATGAAAAAAAATTACATAATAAACCCATACATTACAAGTGAACAATTCACTTCAGTATCAATATTTCCTAGAAAAAAACACTATAAAATAAAATATTACTTTTTTCCTGAAAAAATCATCACAATTTTCATCTTGACTTTATCCATTTCTCTACTCATCCATAAAACCAATGATAAACATTTTAAAATGTTAAATATGTAAAAAATCTCATTAAAGACATAAAAAGAAGAAAACTATTAGTTTTGTGAAAAACATAAAAACCCATGAAAATTTTATCATTATTTAATGATCATTAATCAGGTGAAATAAATCATTTACAAACGCAAATTACACACTTTATCTTAAATAAAATCATTAAAACTCACAAAAATTATATAAAAACTCTTTTTTGGAAGCTTACATCATTACATTAATCACTTATGCCAGAAATAACTGGGGCCCTATTAAATTCTTAGAAGAAACCATTTAGTAACTCCCCCTTTTTGTCACTAAAGACAAAGAAAGTTTCCAAATACATTTGAACTATATCTAGGTGCACCCATTGAATAAGCTATAAAGAAGTCACCCTACATGATCTGTGATCACCAAACATATAATCTATATCAGGCTCACCCATTCTATATATAAGTATTATATATGAGATATAACATTTTATTCTAGAAAATTTTCATTATAAAACAATTGAAAAACTCTTTTAAACCCCATATGAAGAATACACATGGATGTAAAAAAAAATCTCTTCTAAAAACACATTTTCAATATAACAATACCTATAAAAATTTAAATATGGGTTTTTTTGAAGATAATGTCATCAAAACCATTCTAGAGGAAAATAAACTTTCCATTTTGTAATCAAAGATTATAAAAACATGAAATTATAATTGAATAAATTTTATTTGGAAAGAAAATTTTTAAAATAGTAAAGAAAGATTTAATGAAAAGATTAGTCTTAATGGTTGGAAAAATCTATTCATTCTGTATATGTAAAATAAACATTCATTCCATTTAATTTTCAAAAAAGTCAAAAATAAACTCATTTGAAAGTTAAAAAATGATTCCCTTAAAAATATTTTGTAAAAATAAAATAATTGGTAAAACTGAATTAAAATAATCATTAGAAAATAGTAAAAACCTTTTTTAAATTACTGTTAGAAAATTTTGATATAAAATAAAAATATTTTCTAAAGGGAAACTTTAGATTATTATTTTTAATTGAATGTATCCTCCCTTGAGTCTAACTAATCATGTATTTTATTAATTTCACAGAATAAAAAAATTGGTTAATTATTAACTTTATTAAAATATAATTTTATTATTTCTTTTATATCACATATTACCATGTTATATACAAAGTGGTTTTTCCCGTTAAGAACGCGCCCTATGATCTTGTTCCTCACCTAATCCAAATCCCAAAGGAGAATTATTTCTAGAGATATTGGAGAACCCAGGTACACCATTGGGAAAGAGCCCTACTGCATGCCCATTAGACTATACAAGGTAGAGACCCACCTTTCCACACATTTTCTAGAAATATACTGGTTACTTTTGGAATAGTTTATCAACTAACCACTCCAGTATAAAAAGGGGTTATGAAAACTATAGATAAGGTATAGGATGGTTTTATATGGGATGAAATTTTGTAAGGGAGGAGGGAATGGGTATCTCGGGAAAGGATGGACTGACCTATCCATGAAGGGGGAATTAATGTTAGGAGCATTGCGGCCACTATATAGTGTTTGCAAGGAAAGCTGGTTTCAAATATCGTGGAGAACTAGACTCACAGGGGGAGGAACATGAACCAAAAACACACCAATAATATTGATAGTGGAAATTTCTAAGGATCCCCCATTGGAATAATATTTATCCCTTGGATTCGAGTCTTCAACATTACTCCCGCTGGATCGTGGGAGATGGCATTATCCTCTTCTAGAAATACAACTGGGTGGGTTATGTGTTGGGATTCCTAGTGTGTCTAGCCCCTATGATTACATTCAAAGAGGTGATCATATATCTAACTTTCATCAAGGTGGTGCTATAATAGAATCACAAGGAAATATTCGATTCTATCCTCATCAATTCAGAATTGGAAAAGAGTGTGTTCTCCCCATTGAACTTCAGGAAATTAAACATGAAGAACTTTTATAGGATCTCCAACCCTCAGGTGTAGAAGGTGACCTGGAACGATTCAACATGGTGTAGTAAAATCCCATAGAAATAAAAATTCCTCATATGGATAATAAGGAACTTGTTGATACCATCTTATGAGAGCATCAATAAGATGGGAATTAGTTTAGCCTCTTAGTTCCAGTGTTTCAGAAATAAAAGCGAGGAGAGCTTGAATCATATTTTATTTAAGGGGAATGGGATAAGGATGTGTGGGAGTTATTTGGTGTCTTCATAGTGTTCTCTTCTAATGAGCTACATGTGGATTAATTCTTTGATAGGTGGTTTCAGGGAACACCAGATAATGGTCTAGAGAGGATGGCACAGTCCATGGTCCTCAGTGCTGGATGCTGGTGTCTCTTGCTGGCCCGTAACAAGGATAAATTCGAGGGGATAATTTCAATAGGGAGGTCCATCATTGTGAGAAACAAATTCCTACTTATTGACAAGGTCCCACTTCTTAAGAACTATCAGGATTATCCCCCACTGCGCAGGCTACAGGCGTGCCCCGTTCAGGCTCCATCTATCTTTGACCGACCGCAGGGGATGTAGATAAGGTGGATTTCTATAGCATATATATTAAAGCTACACACAAATATCTCTTGTATATCAGGTATCATACGAGGTGGACGATTGGTTCGTAACTCGAGAGGGAGTGTGTTCCTTTCCTTCACAGATCATATTGGAAATGGTAATGCTCTTAAAGCGGAGGCCAAGGCAATTCTCATGGGACTCAATCTGTTTATTCAGAAAAATATAAAAATAACTCAAGTGGAAAAGGACTCAAGGATCATCCATGGCTCCCGATTGGGTAGAGGTTCCATCCCATGGTATGTCATCTACATCATTAGAAGATTCAAAGAGATACTGAGTAGCAACATTAAGGTTACTCACACTTGGAGAGAGGGGAATAAAGTCGTGGATTTTCTTGCTTTCCATGCTTCTCCTGGCTCCGATGTCACCTGCCTTCCAAATTCCACATCCCTAAAGCCTGAGGGTATGAATTTAATTCATGGGAACGCCCTTGGTCTCTATTATTTTAGACCCCCTTAATCCTGTTTTTTCTTTTTCCCTATGCTCTTTTTTCTCTTGTATTCCCTCCTTTGAATAAATATATAATTTAATGATGAGGATGATGTTTCTAACGATATTAAAATAATATGTTAGAAATTACTTTAATTAATTGATAATGGTAAAAGAAGTAATTATTCTATCATATACAGAATAATAATATTGAAATAATTTTATTTTTTATACATAAATCATAGTTTTAAAACAAATTACAAAATCTGGTTATGAAAAATAGACTATGTTACAATCATGTAGACGGTAGTCCATACATATGAATGAGTAACATTTCCATTTCTAAATGATCATTATGAAATGAAATTAGGTATTATTTTGTCTCTAAATAATTATAATAATACCATATATATCATATTATTTTTTAAATACACTTATATATATCATCTATGTGATTTGGCGATGAAAAATGAATCAGATATCTTCATGGAGGTAGTTTTCCATGCGTATGTAGGAATGATTTTATGATTCTTAATTTAATGTAATTTTAAGAATTTAAATGATATATTATATTTTTAAAATGATAAATATTTCATGAATTTCATATATAATCTTTTATTCGTTCACTAAAATAAATATTTTAAGATAATGATGGAAAAGTAATTACCTCACTTTGCGAGATGATAGTCCGTCATACACACAAACGATGGTTTTATTTCACCTTTAATGGAAGAAGGTGTGAATATTGGTTTTTAAATTATAATATTGACACCTCAATATATAGAGTATAATTTGTTTATTATTTTATAATGTCTGAAGATGTTTTAAGGAGGTGTAAGAATAAAAAACTAAAACACACGGATAAAAAATTATACATATTTTTTTGGAATTCCACTTTGTTTAACACTTCAAGCCCTATAAGGTTAGTGTTATGCCTAAAATATGACCTATATAATGAGTTTATGGATTATAGGAATGTATTTCAGCATGTCTTGGAAAAAGATAATGGGTTTTGGGGTGTGAATTAATGTGAATAAGATGATTCCATTTATAATAGAGGGGATGGGAACTCATGGAATTCCACAAAATATTAAATTAGTATAAATTAATATTCAATTAAAATGGATCCAAAATTATTTATTTATAATATAGGATTCATATGAGATGAAATATTCTCAAAAACAAATTATACATGTATTGACTATTTTTTCGTTATCATTTTGTTTTAACCCTTCATTAAACCTTTTTTTTAAACATACGATGACAACATGGGTTTCTATAAATTAAGGGTTAATATAGTTACTAAAAATGGAAAAAATCCTATAAATATACCATGGTTGAAATTATAATCAACATCATTGTAATTTTTTAAAACATATGGTTTTTAGGAATTTTAAATATTTTAATAAAACAGTATGTTTTATAATATATAATTAATGACAATTCTTATAACTATTCATTACATTGATTTTAATAACATTATTAAAATAATTAATATTCCAAATAATATTTTAATAAATCTTGTGGATTTCATGTTCATCTATAAAATTAGAGGATTAAAATTATTATCACAAATTATATTACTTTAACTTTTTTATATCAGTTATTTGATTTTTTGTTAGTTAATTAATTACTCTATCATAATTGCGTAAATTATTTGGGAAATTATTTCATTAATAAAAATTAAATAAAATTACCATGAAGACAAATCTTTTATTTCTAAAAATAATATTTGTAAACAAAAATTTCTCCAATTTTACCCGATGTTAAAATTTTTTTATTTAAAAAAATAAGTGTGTAAGTATATTTATTATTATTTGAATAAAACATTATAATTGACATAATCTCATACATGTGAAAAAATACTATATAACCAAATCCTGGATGATTAGGGTTTAAATAGAATTATTCAATAAAATTTAATCATGTTTTTATCATTTTATAGTTCTTATCATTTTAATTTTAAAATTAATTACCCGATTAAGTTTTAATTGTGGTAATAAAAATCAAAGTGGTTAGTATTCATATTGAAAAAAATTAAAAGAAACCTGTTTTTCAAATTTGATCCCATTTATCTAAAATATGGAATCCATTTTTCTGAAACCAATTCCGTTAATTATTATAATTAATGTTAAAATTAAAACCGTAAAACATGATGAAAAATATTTTTTTTGAATTATTTTTTGTTATGTATATAATGTTTTTATGCAAAAATTATGATTAAAATTAATTTAAAAAATAAAAAATATCATTATTTTAAATAAAATTTATCTATTTAAATTTTAAAACATATAAAATCTATAATATTAATTTGTAAATATATTATAATAAAATATAGTTTTCAATTAAAAATTAGTATTTTTCACTATTCATTGAAAAAACAAACATTTTTAAAAATTCCAAAAAACTAGTCATAAGATAATTTTTAAATGATGAATTAAAAAATGAATTCCATTTTGTTAAATACATTAAATAACATTTTAAAAAATTAATTATAATTTTAACTCATAAAAAACAAGAATACCCCATTTTTGAAGAAAGTATATCTTTGATGAATAAAATGACTTTACTAAAAATTAGAGTGTCTACATACAAATATATAGATTATAAATGATTAGGAAAATTATATATATTTCATAATGTGGTTAATACTATTTATTCCTTCTAATTTAATGGTAATGTTATAATAGACCCCTTTTAAATAATAATAATTATTTGTTAATTTAAGCTTGATGTTGTGTATCTTGTTTTCTATCGAACATTGTCATTATTTTTAAAATCATGGGATATTAAATTTTCCCCCATATAATAAATTGAATCTTATTAATTGGATATTAGATTCAATAACCAAGGTTTGACTTTTCAAAATACCTTTTTTGAAAACCCATGTCAAAAAAGGATAATAAGATTGGCTCTTGAAATCAGAGAAAGGGAAGTAAAAAAGTAATCTGGAATAACATATAGAAGGTTCTCAAGTAGTAGATCGTAATTGGGAAGTAAAAACATGGTTATGAAAGAAAAAAATAACTATCAAGGACTGATAAATAGTTATGGAGAACATAGTCTTGAGAAATTTAGGCATCACAAAATCATAAAAACATAATAGATTAAAAGGGCATCAATTTAACAATAAGAAAAGTAAATACATAACATTTTTGCTTCAAAATAATTTTCTTGAAGTTGAAAAATTCTATTTAAATTTACACTAAGAATATATGAAAATACTCTTACTTTAAAAGTATAATTTCATTTTTTAATCAATTCCCACTACAATATGATCATTTTATCCTAACCATTAGTATTCAATATGAATTTTTTATACATGAGTCACAAGAATCAAAATACAGGGATAAAAATATCCAAAAAAATAAAAAAAATATTCCTCGTGTATTTATTCATTAATAAAAATGTTATAACATTATAAGATAATTTCCAAAAGGAATAAACCATCATATGAAGATTTTATTAAATTTCATATGTTCAATAGTAATACAAAAATTTTAACATAGATCATTCAAAAAAATTACATCGATAAAATTATTCAAAATTTTTTAGGCTAATATTGAAAACTGAAGTTTAAAATTATTTGAGAACATGATCTTCCAAGACAACATCAATCAATTTTAATGTCTTATAATAAAAATGTATATTCCCTAATAATTTAATCTCCATGATTTATTAATCAACTCCATAAATAACCCAAATCACCATAAATCTATATTAAAATAATTTTTACCAACAAAATATAGTTCAGACTTTAATTCTTTTTCAAAATCACAAAATGATCTATTTGACTTAATCATGAAATGCTCCCCCAAATTATCAGGATATTATTTCGAGATAATAATAATCACTTATTCAGAAAATCAATTTCCAATCTCATGGTTATCTATATGATAAAAAATAGGTTCCAAAAATGTACATAACCATTATCCATAAATTATTTAAATATATGAAAACATTTTTATAATAACCATGTCATGACATAGGTCAATGTTCAGTAATTCACTATTGTTTCCCTTTGAGTGTGAGTTCAGACCTCATTTCCTTATTGGATATGACTGGTTGTCGCCAGGCATGTGGGTAATACTTTTTCTAAAACTATATTAATATAATTCTTCTAAAATTACTATAAATTTGAGAAACATATTCAAAAAACATTAATATATTCAAACATAAATAATTTTTTTAAACTGAAATGTTATAACATACTTTTCATTTTTCATACCAAAAAATGAATAACCCATAATTACCTAAACATAAAAAAAATCATTTAAACCCTAAAGTTTACAAATAACATTAAAATTATGTCCACCAATGTTATATTAATTCTTACTCATATAAAATTTTTCCACATGTTATACTTAAGGGTTATATTTACCTCAAACATTTATCAAAATTCAATAAATTACGACAAAAAAATATCACCATTTCATTAAAAAATTATTCAATGGTATTGATTACATCTAACATTTATTTCAATTTTTTTTAAACAAAACCTACTACAAAATGTCCTTTTATTTTTTCATGATTCATTTTTATAGATACAATATATCATATTATAAGTGATAAATACATCATTCACTCAACATCCTTATTAAAAATTTAACAATGTTTTTTTCCTTATTATTTAATACTTTATTTCAATAAATCAATGATCTGAAATATTTCTTTATGATTCTTCAATATCAAACCAAAATGTTTGATATACTAAAATTATTCATACCTTAAATCCATACATCATCATCTTCCTTTATGTTGTTGATATCTATATCTTCAAATATGTGTTCTATATCTCTAGAAAGTAAATAGTAAGGTATTTGGTGGAATTTCTATTTTCAAATGAGATGGATAAATTGAGATTTTAAGTTATGATAAATGAGTCTCCATGATCTATAGAAAAAAAATTAAATGAAAATATACTGGATAGATGAAATACTCTCTTGCAGGTGATTTTGATGTTTAAAAAGATTTCAAAATCATTTGAATAATCATTTGACATGTTAGTGATAATTAAAACATCTATAGGGATAATAAGAATTTGTAAGATCCTTTCCTTTTATCTTGACGAGAAATCCTTAATATGTAATAAATAACATCATTTAAACATGAAATGAATTATTTCATGTTAAAAAAATTGTACTTTTAAAGATTATGCCATTAGAAACACCACACTACTTTGAAATTTAAATCCATTTCACCTAATTTGATTACCCTTCTAAATATAATCTCCAAAAATATAATTAATCTATTTAAAATCCATCACATTGAACCAAAAAAAGGGATTTTAAGAATTTTAAACTTTAAACATATAATCACATGAAGTTATTTGTTACTCTTTATATGACCTCAGATGAAAATATTATAATCTCTAAATTCATTAATATGTTTCCATGATACCAACTACAAGGATACATCATTAAACATAACATAATATTTAGTATTAATAATATAAATAAATTTAATTATTTCTAAAATATATTTTAGGTTTATATTTTTGAATAATTAGGAAAAAATATTATATTTTAAACTCATAAATTATAAGTGGACACTTCTATATAGTATAAATTTCCCCCATAAAACAAAGCTATTTAAGATAAAATATGATCTCTTTTAAAGAAAAAATATTAACAAATTTCATATTGACATCATACATGTTCCTAATCATCCTTAAAAAAAATATATATATCTTAAAATATGGAATCATAAAAACAAATCTTAGTAAGGGATATAAAAAATAAGAAAACTATAACACTATGAAATTTTTAAATAATAAAATTGCAATTGATAGCGTATATGTCATAAAAAATGAAGATTAAAAGAAAATATAACGGCCTAATAATTTATGTTATTTTTTTAAAATATATTAAATCTCGAAAATATCTTGAATTACGCACAATACCAATTCTGACTTGTATTACACACAACACTATGTTTATCTTGTGTTGTACACAACAACGAGTTCAAATGAAACATGAAGTATTATTCAAATATTAACATTTAATGTGATAGTTACCAACTAGAAATTATAATTGGTGGTATGAAAATTATTAATAAAATTATTAAAATATATAGTTTATACATTTTTATTAATTATCCAATTATTATTAATAAATACAGAATCATTAAAAATAAAAAAGAAATATTTTACGAAAAACAATATTTACTAAAAGAAAGAGTTGTCATGCTTTCTACGAATAATTTAAAATTAATTTTTACCACTTTTATAAAATTCATTTGAAAAAATGAAAATTATTTTCGAAATTAGGATATCATAATTTGATTAGGCTGTATTTTTTCTGAAATATTTTATTTTTAGAAGAATAGTAGAAAATACAGAATTTTAATTGAAAACTACATTTTTAAAATTATTTATAATGTTAAATTATATTTTTAATTGGTATTAAAGTCAAATTAATTCAATTATATAAAAATTAATCAAATTTAGTTCATTCTAATAATTTTCATATTAAATTTTGATATAGAAACATTAGAATGTTTTGAATGTTTTCTCTATAGAAAGTCATTTTATCAACGCTTCTATGGGATAATTTTGAATTAATATTTTTTGATTATAGAAATTTTATTTGGAAAAATACTTTACAGATTTAGAATCTGAATAACTTAAAATTTCTAATAAGTGAAACTTATTTTTTTTAAAAAAAATTAATAATGAAAATATACAAAATTGATTATCATAGCTAAGGAAAAATTGATTTATTAATGGATAAACAAACAATATTAGGGTTAAATATTATTTACCAACTTGTAAAAAACCCATTTTATATCAATATGTAGTCATTATCTCTTATAGGTTCGATAATGGACCATTATTTAGGCTTTTGGGATGATGCCAATATGGGTATGATTGTATGTTTTCAAAAAATTACAATTGTGACAATAACCTCACTTATAAAAGGTCAACCCTCTGCTCACTTCTTCATAACCAATATACAATTTGGTTGAGATATGATCTACCAAAATAAAATCCCAAATTACCTCCCTTTATTCCTAAATCCTTATTTTTTTCATAAATCTGACCATGGAAGGCCTTTTGTGCAAACCTAAAGAGGACACCCGAAGAAGATGTAACGTTCTTCAACAGGTATTTTTATTTTATTTCTATATCTTTCTATCCCATTTTTTTAAGCATGATGATATGATAAACATATTATATAAATTATGCTGAGATTTTTTATAATAATGGTATAACCTAAATCCATCTCCACATCCATCAAATGGGGTACAAAATTACCATTTGTGTGTGTGGCGGACTACCGCCTCACGAACTGATATCAATCATTCTTCCATTACAACCTTTCATGGTTGGGTATGATGATAGATCTAAATTTTATATATATAATATTTATAATATATTTATACCTATATAATCATTACATCATATATATATACATATATAATTTTCATTCTATAAGGGATATGATAATATTGCGCGTGTGTGTGGAAGACTACCACCTCGCAAAGTGGTATGATTCTTCTTTCACTAAGGCATTATAAGTAATTTAACAAGGTTAAATTTAATGAATATGTCTGATATAAATGAAATAATTATTATATTAATGAAATATTTATCATTATTGAGGAAAATATATATCATTGTCTTTATTACCTTTTCTCTCACTTAAATATGATAACATCATTCATGCACATGTGGACTACAGCCTTCACGGAGTGATGTGACTCTCTTTTCATTACAACACAACATGGATGGTTTATATATGTATGTGATATTGTATATATAAGATTATTATCATTATTTAATGAAAATAAATTACGTTCCTTCTTCCGAAAATGATTGTTGTAAAATGGAAACATTGTTCATGCGTACGTATGACCTGCTATCTCCATAATTGTACCATACTTCATTTCCCATATCCAACATTCATGATTAGTTTTAAAAGTAATTTTTTGTAAAAATAAGAAAATTATTTCATTATTATTATTATTATGTAGTTTATGAAACTATATCATATGTAGAATAAATTAATCTTTCATAACAAAACACGCATGAGAAAACAAGTCAACTAACACCAAGGCAACTAAAACCCAAAATAATGAAAAGAATGCTAATTTATTAATAAACATGTAATAAGATGTCATAAAAGGATAATATATAATATTATAAATATTAATATGGTTCCGGTGTAATTTAATAACATGTTTAAAATCTATATAAATGAGTTTAAATAATGTTCAATTAAAAAAGGAAGCTTGAGGTAAGGGATTTCTTACCTCAATTTATGTTCATTGGGTTAGTATTCTACTTCATTGATTATATTATTCTATGATTTTTTCTATAATGAATTTTTATTACCATATATTATATTTCTACATGTTTTATTTGTAATTTCATTGTAAACACATAATAGATTCATATATTAATTCTCACATTAACTTTATGATCATTGTAAATATGTATTTCCCAATCTCATTCTAATCGAGATTATATCATCTTGATTTTCAGTTGAAGGAAAATATTTGACCATTTACTAATAAACCCATTTAATTTTATTCTCCCTTATTTATTCATGATATTTTCAGGTAACAGTTTAATTTATCAACTATTCGGTATAGAAATTAACTGAGAAATTATTTTTAATAAATCCACACTTTATTTATCCCTTTGGTCGAAAATCTATTTTTTTCCAAAACCATTTTCTCTAAAGATGTTTCCAAAAATGTTTTAACAATTTAAAAATTATATATTAATGGAATTATAACCCATTTTTACTCTAAAAATTATAAAGGAATACCATGTCGTTTTTCAAACAATGGTTTTTTGGATTTTTAAAAAATTGTGAAAGGAATATTCTTTTCATTTTCTAGGTATTTAACTTTTCTAACCTTTTACACCAAAAAATGAATGATCCTTTTAACATGTATGGAATGTAAGAAATTACCTCTCAACATAACCATAATTTCTTTGAATTTTCATTTTCATGGTGACAAGGTAACATCTAAATAGTGTGATTCTTCCAATATTCTAAAAATTATAAGTTTTTAGAAGTGATTTTCAAGAAAAGAATTTTTAAAATGTTTTATGTTTTAAACATTTTTTTTAAAATGAATAGGGTATTTTCATCATGAATGTTTTTAATGAAATTTTTATATATTGTCTAGTCATAAACAATAATTAACCTTTATTTTATAAGTACTCCACTGAGGATATGTTTTATTGATTCTATAATTAATCTTTTTCTATATGGTTTATGATTATTTCAACCAAGTATAGTATTGAAATTCACTTAATTGTTTAATTTTTTTAGCCATTAAATCCCCTTTAAAATATTCACTTTCTAATTATCATGGGGCATTAAATTTCCCTTAAATATACATGTTATATACCAGATATATTCTTATTTTTTAAAACATAGCTCATTTATATATATAGTGTTGTACTTTTAATGTTAATTTATTGACTAGGGAAATATTTATAAATTTTTATTCTCTAATCAATAAAGATAATTTATTTTATGGCATAATGGTTTATTAATTAAATTTATTATTTTATATATGATTAATGATTTATACCTAAATTGATGGATAGAGAAAAAAATTATATAGACCATCGATTTATCAGTTTGTCTAATGTGAAAAATTAGTAAGCCAACGTTAAATGGGTTTTTACGTGTTGTTTAAAATTTATTTAATAAGGTTGTGATGTTAGAGGTATCTTGTTCCTGAGACATTAAGTACAATAATTAATAATTTCCTTATTTTTAGTTATTATTATAATCCATGAAATCATCATAATACTATTATCTTTGGATGCATTTTATTCTCAGATTATTTATTAAATGACTTTTGGTTTCAGTTATATATCTTTACATATTGATTACGTATTATTTAATCATAATTTTATGTTATTAAAATTTAATTTTTGTTCATTTATTTAACTTACACATTGATCATTCATTATTGATTCATGGTAGTTTCTACTGTACTTAACACTTATTGATCATTTGAGTACACCATTATTTTGTTTTCTTTCCTAGGAATCCATGAAGCGTACTATTATTTATGTGAATGGATATTCGAGAGAGAATAATGATATTATAAAAAAATATGTCACAATTAGTATTTCCAAATTTAATATGAAACTCAATTATGTACATGAATACTATACTATTTTTTCCATTTTGATTTTATTCCTCTTATCTTATGCCAATGTAACAAATTAGGCATCGACTTTGGGATAGTGAGGTCGAGGTTACTATTGTTGGTATTATAGGAAGTTGAGTTGAAACCTTAAGAAATAGATTTTGGAAAGAATGTATTGATGAATTTAAACCTATGATATACATTGAGGATAAGTATAGAAGAACATCTTAATATTTTTGTAAGGAAAAAATTATATTGTTTTCTTGTAAATACAACCTTATCTAGATACTACAACTATAATTGGTTCTTTCATAGAAGTACCTAGGGTTAATAATTCTGAAAATGGTGCATTGGGCTTGACCCGATCATCGCCTGGTTCATGGCGATGGTCCTTACTGTGCACCAGTTTTGACACTCTTGGAGGATATTCTATATATATTTCACATTTTGTTTAAAAACCATTATAATGTATTTGAATAGATAATGATAATGATTGACCTTGGTTAAAACCTATACCATGAATAACCCATATTGAAATAAAACATATGATGTTTTTATGTATTGGGATTCAAAAAAAGTTAAATTTTAGAAGTATCATTACAAATGGTATTTTGGTTATAAGAATCAAGAAAAATATAGGGATTGTGATGAATTTTAGAAGCATGTGTGTATTCATTAACTTAAGAGTTATAGATAACATAATGGATTAATGAGTTTAAGATTGATCGTAAGTTCAAAGTCTTGAACAACCATTTTAGAAAATTTCATGGTAGGAATATAAAATAATTAATGATATTTTGGTTGAAATTTATAGAAAGTATATGATTTAGTGGAAAGGTTATTTAAGTAATATTGCATTTATATTTTATACACATAAGTTTAATGGTATTGATATCATTTAGTGTTAATATGATCATTAATGAAATTACACTAATAGTCAAATTATATTATAAGAGATTGTGAAAAAAAAGGTATATTGAAAACATTGGAAAAAGTTTATTTAATGTTTTATTTTATTTCATGTATTTCAATCATATTTTATTGGGAACATTATCATAATTATATTATTATTTTTTACAAAAAGGGAAAACCATATGATTTATGACAAATAATTGCATCTAGAAACGTTATGAGGCTTGAACACATGATTGAAGGGTGATTAGGGTTTATCTCCTGCCAATGGCCTATGTGAAGTACCAGTTAATATTTCATTTTTTCTGTTAAACAATTTGAAAAATAAAATATTAACGATGTGCAAGTGGTGTTACCATTGAGGATAAGATATTAATGTATTATATTGGATAACTTATACTAACAATATTCTTTTAGAAAAACAATGGGAGATACATGGAAATACTTTTTACTCTTTTATGTATTTTATAATTTGTTAGAAGTAAATTTTAGTGCTTCATACATCATTTTGGAATACTAATTTATTAGAGTAAGTGATGAATTGGAAATTGATCAAATAATAACCAATGTATGAAATTATGATTATGAAATAGAAATGTATCAATTGATTATATTTCTATATTTTCAATTATAGTAAATGAATTCCTCAACATTTGGAAAAGGAACACAAAACAAAAATGTTGTCATATTATATTTATATCCGATGAATCAGATGGTATTTGAAATCATTATAGATTTATGGTTTTGTGGCCCTTAACATTATATTGATCATTAAATTCCATTTGATAAAGGACCTTGATTAATATCTTTAATTATTTACTCTTTCTTCCATGTCCATATATTCACATTCCACCAATTTCGGCTCCTTTATAAACCTAGATATGTGTTATTCCATATGACATTTGTACTTCCCTTTCACCCTTACTTATAATATTTTTTATTAAATCTTGTGACTATGTTGGTTTTAAAAATTGGAATTTTAAAATATAAAACCCTTGATTAATTATATTATGCTTAAATTGTGAGGATGATATTTTTTATAGTTGGTAGAATTTAACAACATGAAATTATAAAATATAAAAATTATATTTAATAGCGCATATGACACACAACACAAAGAATAAAAGAAAATATAACACACCTAGACTTTATGATATATCTATTTTTAAATAAATTCAATCTCTTTAATATATTTCATTAAATACAATACTAATTTTATCTTTTTTACATGAACCATTGAGTTTAAATGAAACGTGACACATAATTAAAATATTATTATTTAATTTGATAGTTATCTCCTAACTATTATAATTAAGGGTATTAATAGTACTAATCAACTTATTAAAATATATATTTGGATAATTTTAATTAGTAATCTATTTATTAGTAATAAAATAATAATCATTTAAATTAAAAAAGAAATATTTTCTAATAAATTATGTTTTTCTAAAAGATGAATTAATAACTCCTTGCACACAAAAATTAAAATTAATTTTACCAATTTTAGAAAATTTATTTTATAAAATAAACATAATTTTTCAAATAAATATATGAAAATTATATTCGAGTGCTTTTTTGGTATTTTTATAAAGTATTTAATTTTTCAATTAATAGTGAAAGTACTAAATTTTAATTGAAAAAAATCTATTTGTTTAAATTATTTATAATGTAATATTATACACTAAATTTGTATAAATTTAAATTTAGTTCAATTATAAATAATTTAATTTAATTTACTTATTTGGATTCATTTTCATATTAAATTTTTATATAAAAACATTGTAATATTTTGAACATTTTCTCTTTAAAAACATGTTTCTTTTCATAACTCTGGGATTAATTTTAAATTGAAATTTTATACTTATGTGAATTTAATTTTAAAAAATAGATTCCTTATTTGTAATAATAATAATAATTTATAATTTATAATATGTTCAACATAATGTTTGACCAAATAATTGTGGGTGACAATAAAAATTAATTACCATGGTTAAGGTACAAATTGGATTTACCAGGGAGTTAAATATAGAATATTAGGGTTAAAATGACCTAAAAACATGTCAAACAACACTTAGATACACATATTTATACCCTTAATCTTATATTCAATAATTTCCTAATTTGTGGTCTTTTTTCTAGATATAAACATGGTTATTATTGAATCTTTTCATGAAATTACAAGTGTAACACTCACTCACTTATAAAAGGATAGCACTATCCTCTCTTCTTCACACATTGAAACTAGTTTGGGACAGCCAATATGTGAAAAAATAATTTATTGGCTTCACTAAACTCATTCTACAATACTTATTTTGTCTATAAAGATAGCCTAGGAATTACTTTTTCCCAAACCTAAGGAGGATACATGAAGAAGTGGTAACGTTCTTCAACATGCATTTTTATTTTATTTATTTTCCCACCTCATTAAATTCTTATTAAACCATTCTGATATAATAATCATAGTTTTATAAATATAATGATATGTTTTTATATTAATTTAATTATTAAAAACTATCTCCACTTCCATTAAATGGGTTATGGAATTATCATTTGTGTGTACGGCAAACTATCACCTCACGAACCGATGTCATTCATTCTTCCATTAATACCATTCACATTTGGGTATGATGATTGATTTAAATTATATATATGATATATATATATACAATTTTTTCATTTATAATCATTATAACATATATATATATATATATATATATTCTTCTAATCCATAGGGGATACGATAACGTTGATCATTTGTACAACAGACTACCGCCTCACGAAGCAATGAAATTCCTCTTTCAACAATGATTTATATGGAATGTAATATGGTAAGATTTAATGATTATATATGATATTAATCATTATATATTATTTACTTTCTTACATTTTCACCCACTTAATGTTGAGAACATAATTCGTGTACGTGTGGACTATGACCTTCCTAATGTGATATGACTCTATTTTCATCACCACACATGCATGGATAATATATATATAATTATATAATATGATATATATTATATTATATTCATTATATATAGAGAATAAATTACTTACCTTTTTTCCATAATTCTCTTTGAAAAATTGAAATGTTACCCATGCATACATATGACCTATTGGCTCCATGATCATAACGTACTACATTTTTCATAACCATATATCATTATTGTATTAAAAATTATACTTTATGTATAAATATGTTAATTATGTAAATATAATTGTTTTTAATATGATATAACTATATAATATTATAAAGAATTATAAATTTCATGAAGAAATACACATTAGGAATTAAAGAAATTATCACCATAAACAATGAAAATAATTAAATATTATTAATTAGTGGTTGATAAGATGTTATAAAATAATAGTATATAATATTATAAATAATTAATTTGGTTTGGTTTAATTAAATTACATGCTTTAAACCACTATACATGAGGTTAAATAACATTCAATCAAAATAAGGTGGGTGGTAAGGTATTTCATAACTCAATGTTCATTAATTAAGTTAATATTCTACTTCATTGATTATTTCATTATAATATTTAGTGAATAATGAATTTTAATCACCTTATTATTTATTTCCACTTGTTTTATGTGAATTTATAGTTGAAAAACGTGGTCAATATATTGATTAATTCTCACGTCAAATTTATGATCACCATATAAGTTTATTAAATAATATCATTCTAATTGATATTGTTTACTCTTGAATATTAGTTGAAGGAAAATATTTGACCATTTCATAATAAACCCATTTTTTATTATCCTATGTTTTTTCAAGATATTGTTAGTTAATAGTTCCATTTTTCACTCTTTGTTACTTAAAATATTTGATAAAATTTTCTTAATAGAATGTTACTTCAATCCCTTCTTCATTAATTATATGTAATCTTCCCAGAACCATATTTTATAAAAATATTTTCATTTTTTAACCTTTAAAAAATTATTTCAAAATGAATTTTAACCTATCTTTTACTCTGTGTAAAATCTTTTCAATGAAATATTATGCCTTTTTTAAAACAATTCCCATTTTTATTTTACTGAAAATATGAAAACAACCTTATTTTTGTTTTCTTAAAAATTATCTTTTCTAATCATTTACACGGAAAAAGGAGTGTTCCTTTTGACTGGTATGGAATTTAAAGAATTACCCTTTGACCTTACCATAATTTCTTTGAATCATACTTTTTAGTTCTATAAATTATTTTTAAAGAAAATATTTTTCATAATATTCTAGAAATTCATATATTTTAAAACGGATTATAAAAATTATTTATGCTTAAAAGACATTAAACATGAAAATGATATTTTTATCATGATTTTTTTAAAGATATATTTAAGGTGTTTCTATTTATCATCTAGAAAATTCTTTATTATATATATAGTTCATAGGGGATAAGTTGTATTGTTATCATCCTTATTATTTTCAAATATGTTTTATGATTATTTTTACTAATTATAGTATTTAAATTCACTTCATTGTTTCATTTTTGAATTAGTTAACATCCAATTGATATTTAAATGTTCGTGTGATCATTACACAGTTAAATTTCCCTAAATATCCATATTATTATCCTAGATATGTTTATTTCTAAATTTATATCTCATTTCTACATATGGTATTTTATATTGAACGTTATTTTATTGACTAGGTAAATATTTATAAATCTATATCCTTTACTCAATACAGATATTTGATATTAAGTCATATTAATTCAGAAATTTATTTGATTATTTGATATCTAAGAAATTATTTGGACCTTTAGTGATGGGTGGGAGACAATATTATATATCCTCTTCATGCATCGGTAGGTATCATGATAAAAATTAATAATAAATAATTAAATGGGTTTCTACCTATAGTTTATACAATATTGTGATACGTCTTTACAATAGAGGAATCATGTGACTAATACAAGATGTCCAATAATTATTTATTACCTTCATTTATGTTATTATTATTATACATGATATTTTCACAATTATATTACCTCAAGATGCATTTCATTCTTATATTATAGATTTTAAGGCATGTTTGTTTAGTTATTTAATTTTACATGATAATTATTCATTATTTATTCATGTAGTTGTGTTTTTAAATGGAATTAATCATTAATCATTTACTTTTCTATGATAATTATTGTTTATTGATTAATGATATCTTCGGTTGAACAGAACCCTTGTTGATCATTTGAGATAACAGTTATTTTTTTCCTTTCCTAGGAATCTATGAAGTATACAATGATTGATGTGCATGGATATTATAGAGGAAACAATTTTATTATAAAAAAATAATGTTTTAGATTTTATTTTCTAATGTTATATGGTACTCAATTATGTATCCACTTTACCAAGACTAATAAACTATTCTCTTCTTCAGGATGTGATTCCTTATATCTCATTTTAATGTAATAAATCAGGATCCTTTTTTGAGCTACCTGGTTCAAGTTCACTACAAAGACCATTAATTTACTGAAAAACATGAAAACCCATGAAAAGTGTACCTTTATCTCAATGATATTTTAGAATATGAAATAAATCATTTCCACATGAAAAGTGCACACCCTTTTTCCTAAAAGAAAAAAATTAAAACAACTTACAAGAAAATTAATACCCTTTTTGGATAGTTATAGCATTACATTAATCACCCTTATAAAAAATAATTGGAATCTAGTTAAATCAATTATATAAAACCTTCATCAACTACCTCCTTATTTCCTAAAATTAAAAGGTACATTGGCCAATGAATTAGAGTGCTATCTAGGTGAACCAATTTTATAAGATTTAATTGGATCACTCTGTTCGATCAAGGTGTACCCAAAATATATGATATATTGGGATCACCCATGAAAAATAATGGGTCACAATCCATCGCATGAGTTGTATCAGGATCACCCATTTCACATATAATTCTCATGTACCCTTTAAAATATTTTATTCTTCCAATTTTTCATCATAAAACCATTGAAAAAATCTTTTCCAACCCATATGAAAAAAATTTGATTTCAAAATACCATTTTGTTTTAAAAACCCATTTCATATAAAAAAATACCTAAAATGGAAAGTGGGTATTTCTTTTAATAATATATAATTAACAACATTTTTTAGGAAAATAACCTTTCCATTTTAAAATCACTTATTATAAAAAAAATTGCATAATTATAAAGGGAAAACATTCATTGAAAATAACCATGTTAACATTAAAAGTAATATTCAAATAAAATATTAGTCATGATGGATGAAAAATTTTCTCATTCAATATATGTTACAAAAATCCCTTTCAAACTTCTGTCGAAAAAGTCACAATGTGGGTTGTTTGGAAAACGGAAAAAAGATTCCCTTCAATCCATTTTATAAAAATTAAAATATAGGTAAAATGAATATAGAAAACCATAGGAGAATAATAAATAAAATTTGTTAAAATATTATTATAAAATATTTATATGGAATAAATATAAGTTTTAAAGGGAAACATGAAATGATGAATTTAAAAAAAAATCATTTATAGTAAGTCCAACTGACATCCTATATTCTTTATCTCAAAAAATAATATACTTAAGTTAATTATTTAATTTATTTATATCCTTTTTAAAATTTATTCTTCATTTTATATCACTTATTTCCTTTTTTTAAACAATTAATTAATCATTTATGTTTACGTCATTTGTTTATGATGATATTCAACTCATATGTTAGAAATTATGTTAATAGGTTGACAAAGGTCAAAAAGGATATTATAATATCATATATAGAATAAAAATCATGAAATAATTATCATTTTATATAAATAAATAATACTTTTAAAACCAATAATAAAACATGGTTTTGGTATATGAACTATGTTACCCTCATGGAGATGGTTGCTCGTACGTACGAATGAGTAACGTTTCCATTTTTCAATGATCATTTTTGAAATATAGTAAGAATTACTTTATATTTACATAATGAAAATAATACTTTATATATATCATATTATTTACTTTAAATATAGATATTTCTATCATCCTTGTGATTTTTTTTGTGAAAATATAATCTCAACATTTCAAGAGGTTGTAGTCCGAATGTACAAATGAATGCCATTTTCAATTTTTAGTGAATGGAATAGTAATAAATTAAATTCAATATTATCTTTTTATAATGGTTTACATTTTATGAGTATCATATACAAATATATATTTGATCATTATAACTATACTTTATATATGGTGATGGAAAATTAATGACATTAATTTATGAGACAATTTTCAACCCTACACAAAAACGATGGCTTCGTTTCCCATTTGAAGAAAGAGGAGATGGATATAGGTTTTTCTATTAACATAAAAACATCTCAATATTTGTAGGATATTTTTATTATTTTATTAATTTTCAATAAAATTTTAGTGATGGGGAATACAGAACAAAAACTAAAACATATAGATAAAAACAATACTTCTTTTTCAGAAATTCTCTTTTTATTAACACCTTAACCCATCTAAGGTCGGTGTTATGACTAAAAAAATACATCTAAAATGATAATAGGGATTCTAGGAAGTGATTTTGGTAGGTATTATAAAAAAAATAGTTTTTTGTATTGTGAATAAAATTGAATAATAGGCCTCCTTTTTAAAAGAGTGGAGGGGCACTCTTAAAATTCATTAAAATATTTAATTAATATAAATTAATAATCAATTTTAAATTGATCCAAACTTAATTATTTCTAATATAGAATATTTATTGGTCTAAATCCCTTTAAAAAAAATTCTATAATTTTGAATTTTTTCATCCTTATCTTTTGGTTTTAACCCATCATTAACCCTTTTTAAACATACTCTGATGACATTATTTTTATACATTTTGGGTAAATATAGTTACTATAAATGAAAATATATCCCATAAATAGACTCTTTTTTATATTATCAATCATATCTTATTTATTTTTCAGAAGATAGGATTTTAAAAAAAAATTATATCATTTGATAAATTATTTTTAATTATAATATATCATTAATTTAAATTTTTATAGCTGTTCAATAATCTAATTTTAATCACATAAATAAAATATGTAAAAATGAAATCATATGTTTTAATACATCTAGACAATGAAATGATAATCTATAAATTTATTTGATCGAATTTAAAATCTAAAATTACATTACATTAAATATTTTAAATATATTTTATTTTTTTCTATTAATTGAATAATTACTACATTAACATTGTGTAAAATATTAGGGTTATTATTTCTATATTTAAAATTAAAAATAATTTACAACATTGAAGATAAATCATTTATTTATCAAAATAATATTTAAATATTATTATTTTTCAAAATTCATTGAAATAAAAAAAATTCATAAATTTCTCAAAAATTTATCTTCAGATAATTTTTAAATGTTGATTTCAAAAATGATGTGTATTTTTTCAAAAAATTGTCTAAAATTTATAAAAAATAATTATAATATTAAGTCATTAATTAAAATAAACCCCATTTTTGAGGAAAAAATATTTCTATAGAATAAAATGACTTCAAAAAAATAGAGTGCTTATTTAAAAATTAATACACAATAAATCAGTAGAAATATTATATATATTTCATAATGTGGAAAACAATATTCATTCCTATGAAATTGATGGCTAGTTTATAATGGTCACATTTAATTACTAATAATTCATTTTTATGCTTGATTTTTCATAAATTATATGTTATCGAACATAGTATTTATTTTTAAAAAAATTAGATATTACATTCTCAACCTTTATGAAACTTCACCCTCTTAATTTTATATCGGGTTCGGTAACAAGGATTTAACTTTTAAAAATACCTTTGTTAAAAACCCACATTGTAAAAAGGGTTAATAAAATTTCTTCTTAAAATGATGGAAATAGAAGTATTAAGGTCTTCTTGAATAAAAAATAGTATGTTTGTAAGTAGAAGATCATAAGTGGGAAGTGAAAATATGGATATATAAGAAAAATATAACTTCCATAGATTAATAGATAGGAATAGATAAAATGTTCATGCTAAATTTAATCATCACACAACTATAAATATGTGATGTGTTAAAAATCCATTGTTTTTGTGGTAATATAAGTAAATAGACAATTTTTTTGTTTTGTAATACTTTTCTTAAAGTTGTGGAGTTTCATATCAATATAGACTAATAGAATAGAAAAATATACTTACTTGAAAAATATAATATCATCCTTTGATTAATTTCTACCACAATTTCATATTTTTCCCCAAAACATAACTATTCAACATGTCTTTTTTATTCTTGAATAACTAGAATATAAATATACGGATCAAAAAATCCACATAAAAAATTATTCCTCATTTTTTTTGGAATTAAAAAACCTAAATGGTTAAAATAGGGTACGATAACTCCCAAAGTGAATAAAACATTCTTACAATGAAAAAATACATTAATTTCTAAAATCCAACAATAATACCCAAAACCCAACATAGCATATTCCAAAAATATATATCCATAAAATTCCTCAAAATATTAAAGATATTATTGAAACCCAATTATTAGATTGATTTTATCACATAATCTACCATGACATCATAAATCACACTTAATGTCTCATACCAAAAATGTATATATATCCTAATAATATATTCTGTAAGATATTCTAATCATCTCTATAAATAACCTGAATTAGAATAAATCCATACTAAAATAATATTTACTTCCAAATGATAATTCTTCCATTAATATTCAATTAAAATCTAATAATTTTCTATTTACATTAATCAAATTATGTTCCCCCAAATTATAATGATATTCTTCCAAAATGGAATTAATCTCATAATCAAGGAATAAATTTCCAATCCCATGGTTATCTATGTGTTGAAAAATATGTTCCCAAAAATAAATTAACCTTTATCAATTAAATCATTTATTTAATGGGGAATAATTTCATAATAACTAAGACATCACATATGTTAGTGGATGGTGATATACACCTTTTTCCCATCAGATGTGGGTTCAAGTCCCATGGCCTTGCTTTATGTGATTAGTTGTTTCTCATCCAATGGATTTTCATTTTCCAGAAACTATATTAATATAATCTTTATAACATTCCCCAAAATGTGAGTAATATAATCAAAAATATCCAAAATATATTCAAAATTAATAAAAATATTTTTACATCAAAACTTATCTCATAATTTTCATTTTGCACTCCCAAAAATGAAATAACCCAAAATTTTCTAAAAATAAAAAATTTTATAAACCCCAATGGTTACCAATACATTTATACTTATTTCCACCATATTTAAAGTATTTCTTCACTGAATTACATTTTTTCACCTTTTATACTTAATGGTTACATGTACCACAAACATTTATCAAAATGAAATAAATTTCAATTAAATATTATCACCTTTTAATTTAACAACTTTTTAAAGGTATCGATTCCATATAACATATTCTTAAAAATTTGGAAAATAAAACCTAATACATAATATCCTTTAAATATTTACCAATTATTATGATATTTATAATATATCATAATATCAGTGATGAAAACTTCATTCACTAAGCATATTTCTTAAACTTTTGACCATGCCTTGATGTCTTATTCCTTAATAATTTAAGTCTATAAATCAATTATATGAAAAATATCATTACGATTCATCAATATCAACCCAAATTTTTCTCATACATAGAGAATAAGAAAATAATTGATGCCTCAAATCCAAGCATCAGTGTCTTGCTTTTTTCTACGGATATATCTATATTCCATAATGTAGTCTATATCTCTATAAAAGAAATAGTAAAATCCATTATAGTATTTTACTTGTAAAATGAGATGGATAAGATGATATTTTCAAATCAGATAAAATTTAATCCATGATACATATCAATTTAAGAAAAATGAAAATTTATTGATAAAACAAATAGTCTCTTATAGGTGATTTGGATGTTCAAAAATCATTCAAAATCATTTGAAATAGCATTTTCCATGATAGTGAAGATTGAATCATATGGTAGGGATAATAAGGATGTATGATATACTTTCCCTTCCATCCCAATGAGTTATATTTAACATGTATAAAATAATTTAACTAAAACATTAAATTACTTACAACCTGTTAAAATTAAACTTTTAATTTTGAAGGTAATACCTATAGAAAATCTATAATATATTAACCTCAAAATCATTTATAACTATGTTGACTACCATTTTAAATTCAATATCCAAAAATATCATTTATCTTCTCCAAATGAATTACTTTAAATGTAAAAAGTTATTTCTAATACATTGAACTCATAATCAACCTTAATCATGTAAATATTTGATGGTATCCATAACTCATAAGACAACCTCACATAAAACTATTATAATCTATAAATTTGTCTAAACATTTATCTTAGACAAACTATAAGGAACTAAAAATAAACATAACACAATATTGAGCCTTTAAACAATAATTCACATTATTTTATTATGAAATATATTTTAGGATTATAGTTTTAGTGAATTATTGAGAAATAATACGTAGTAAACCCATACGTTACAAGATAATAATTCTAGTGAGTATCAATTTTTCCAATAAAAACACTTTAAAATAATATATGATTTCCTTTATGAAATAATATTCACAATTTTTCTATTGACTTCAAACATTTCCCTACTCGTCCTTAAAACCTGTGAAAGTAATTTTAAAAAATGGAATGTGAGAAAAATGCTCAGTTAGAGACAAAAAAGAGAAAAACCATTAGTTCAGTGAAAACATGAAATCAGATGAAAGTATTACCTTTATCTGAATGATATTTAATAAGATTAAATGCATTATCTCCACATAAAAATCACACACACAGTTTTCTAAAAGAAAATTATTAAAACTCATTACATGAGCATAAAAACCAATTTTCAAAAAATAGAGCATTATATTCATCACCGTTATTGGAAATAATTGGAGCCTATTAAATATATTATAGAAAACCATTGGTAACTCCCACTTTGCGTAAAAAGATTGGGTATATTACCCAATGCATTGGAGTTTTATCTAGGTTCACCCATTGTATAATCAATAACTATATAACATGGGGATATCAGGGTGAACCCAACATATTAGACATATCAGGATCACACATGAGCCATTATTTTGACATAAATTGATATGTTCGGGAATGGTGATTTGGAGAAAAAAATGGTTTCATGAGAAATAGATAGTCTTTGATTTTTATTTTTTTAAGTAGATTTCATGATTATATAAGTTCACATTAGGTTCAACACTTTTGTTTTGATGTAAAATGAGATGACTGATGTGAATTTTATGTCGTTGATGGTTGATTGGGAGGGGTTCAATTTATTTCCAAATCATTGATGTTCAGTAATCATTATCCTTATTAATAGAAACTCCCAATAGTTCACACGTCCATATTTTCCTACAAACCAACCTTCCAAAGGGAGTTGATTAGTTGGGGGTTTAGACCAAATGATGCTTAGGAAAACACATTGGTTTAGAGGTTTTGAGGTTGGTATCATCACACCCTTTTTGGGGTAATTTTTTTTACTTTGGGAATCCTATAAAGATTTAATATATGTTCTCAAATATCTTCTTAATCGCATTGCGTGACTGGTTACCCTAATATAATGATCATAGATTGACTAGTTTTATGTTAATAAGAAGTAAATTTCATTAATGAATCAATTTTTTGGTATCTGAGGTTATTTAACCATTTCTTTGTAACAAGTTTCTACTTACATGATAAATCCTCATAACTAGGTAATTCATAATTTTCTACAACCCAGAGAGTATTTTAATATTTTGATGAGGGGATTAGGCCATTATGAGGTGTCTTATGTATCCTTTTTGTAGCCGGAATCAAAACCCATATAGTTCATTAAAACACATGCATCTTAACATCATGATGAAAGGAAATATGCATGGTAAATTAAGAATTGGATATTCAACCTCGAGTCATGATAATACATCCTTCTTATAATAATTATGGTAGGAATTAGCGTTATCCTAGTTCATTCATAGTCATAACACTAACCCCAAGGTAAATTCCCTTATATGGAGGTAAACATGTCATGCCACTCATAAGGTCTTACACATTGAGGTTTCCCTAACTTGTTGAGATTTATGATTATAATGAAATGAACATTCCAATTCCCTATTCACACATGATCAAAGATCTATGTGATGAATAAGATATGACAAGTAATCTTTATTACTATATATGGATTTGGTACTTATGTACTGGGAAAGTACTTGGGATGGTTAATATAGATCTCAGGTAGGCATCTAATGTATCTGGGTTATAAGAGAAATTAGAATCATTATAGTTTTTTGGCCAGGTATAACATAATTATGTTTCACTTTTGAATGATATGATCACTGTAACTTTATAACCCCACATGAGTTATGATCGGTGTGGAAAAAATGGATGTAAAATGACCAATATCACTATTTTTTGATATAGGAATTATGTTCTCGGACTAACCTAATGATTCTTTAATATGGAGCTCATAAATTAAGTAGGTTTCCTATATATCCTGGTTATTGTAGTAATCCAATTCATCATAGTTATTTTGGTTGGGGTTACACAATGGTGTTTCCCTTATATTCATAACATATTATAATATTTTATTGATTGAGGATTACACACTAAGGTTTTCATTGTCTTGATAGAGACCTATGACATAAATGATATGGTCACTGTAACTTTATAACCCACACGATAAATGATCGGTGAGAGAAACAATAGATAGAAAATAATATGTCTCACTACTTAGGGATATGGGACTTATACACTGGGACAATCCTTGGTATATTTCATATAGAGCTCAGACTATAGAATAGAATCCTACATATCTTGGTTATAGCATCAATCAGAGTTTTCATAGTTTAATTGGTTAGGGATTACACACTAAGGTATCCCTTACATGTGTGACATAAAATATTATGTCATTGATTGGGGAATAAACCCTAAGGTTTCCCATTATGGTGGCTGGAAAAAGTTATCACGTTGTAAGATTCCTGCTTGATCTGGAATACTTATCATCCTAAAATGTGTAGATTACCTTCCCGGAATGACTTTATTTTCTACTGGACATGTCAAATATATCTTCCTCATATTCCCAAAGAGAATCGTATGACTTAGTTTACTTGTCCAAGTAACATCACATAATCTAGATGGCATGTATGGAGGTCATCGCTTGACCAAGGATAACTTGTCCGAAAGAAATAATAAGACCTGATAAGATTTTCTAAGAATCCATCGCATGGTATCAGCTGACATGCTTTGAAAGAATCTCATGATCTAGAATGAATTTCATTAGTTTCATTTTGAATGCTGGCTGGTACGCTTTGAGGGTGACACATGAGTTATAATGACATATCTCGGTGGGTGCTCCATGTCTAGGATGACTTGTTTGGTTGTCATAATGGAAGCTGAATGACATGTCTAAAGGATGTCTCAAGTTCTAACTAACATTCCTGGAGGGCATCACAAGTTATGGATGGATTCTCTAGAAGATGTATCGAGATCCATTTGACATGCCATGGTTCCAGTGTAAGACTCAAATAACATGTATTGATGCCTCCATATGATTTAAGAAAACATGTCTGAGGGGCACAAAGAGGTATGGTTTGTGGGCCTAGAGGCATTCTCAAAACTAGGGAGGCATACCAGGGGGAACCATGTGACTTGATATGACATGTTTGGAGGACATCATGTGATACAAATAGTATACCAAAGTAGAATAATGAGATCTGGGTGACATGTCCTAGTGTTATCGTGTGACCTAGGTGGTTCAAACGAAGTGAATGCCAATCAACGTATATGTTCTTCATGTAAGTCTCTCATATTTTTTTCATTATTTTATAATTTCATTGTAAATGGTTAATATTTTTTAGTTCTAGATTTTTTTTGTGATCTAGAAGATGTGGGAGATTTTCTTATGGTGACTCACGAAAAGTCCATTGTGTGATCTTTGAGTGATCACACAAAGTAACTATTCATTCTATTTGATCTCCCTAGTTATTCTATGGATCATACCTAATGGAAAACTTACCTGATCATTCGATAATAATCTCTGAGAAATCTTCTCTAATTTGTGGGTTTTTTGGTGTGAGGTTCCCTTGAAGAGTTGTCCTTCATTTTTCATGCTTTGGTGGTTGATTTATAGGACTCTCCACACTGGTTATTCACCTATTTGTGTGGCGCATATCATGCGAATTCTTCTTGAAGTCGATGAATGGATTTGATGTCAAGTGTTTCATGAGATATTACTGTAGGTTATTCTGAGGGCATCACATGATTTTCAATGACCCTAAGAAACTCCCATAAATTCCCCATTTATTAGATTACATCCAATTAATATGGTCATTGTTAGTCAAATGAACATGCCAAGGGACATTCACATTGTCATGAAGACATGTTTAAGGGCTTTCAATGGATCAGAAGACCTATTAAAAGGCTTTTCATATGATTCTTTCCAACTTGTTTGGGGCCTTTTGAGAGACAAGTAATGCTTGTAAATAGGCTTTGTGAGAAAATTCTAGTGTGTTTCAAAAGATTTACAACCATAATAGGATCCCACATTTTTTCATATTTATTTTTATTGTTTATTTTATAAGTTCATGTGGTCTTGAGTATAAGGCCCCGGCCTTAAACCTTACTTAATATTGAATTAACCGAATAATTCACGTTGAGGATCTTTTCAGGTTTAGAGTTTTAGAGAATTAGAAAATAACTATTACATCTCAAAAGATTACAAAGTAGACACTTCTACTAAGTTTCCATAATAAAAAAAACTCTTAAAAAGAAACGTGTCTAGTTCCATGTTTTATATAGGATGACATTCCCTTGATCCCATCCTTGACCTTATTCCACATTAAGTCCTGTGAAAACATTTCAAAAAAAAAACTTGGGGTGAGCATAAAAAGATCAGTAAGAGTTATAAAAAATATGGAAAGGAAACATGAGTTCATATATACATTAGAATGAAATCATACTTTACCCATAAAACATAGGAACTTTAACATACCTCATCAAACCATGAATAAATCATAGAAAACATAAGACATAAAGGTAACTTGAGGCATTCATAACATTCTTACGTAGGGAGTAACCCTCTTGGTTACGTTTAGAATACCCATCACAGTATATTCCCTAAATCTCTTCGGAGAAACCTTAACGTTTCACTCCTTCGCGTTACCCAATGCATTGGAGAGCTATAACGGGCTCACCCGCCCTAGGTTTATCACGAAACCACCCGTTCTTCTTAACAATGCCCAAGGACCATAACATAATCGTATCACATAAAACATTCATAAAGGAAACATAGCATTTCCACATTTCAATCACAATATAACATTTTAGTATATTGAAATAATGAATCCATTCAAAAAGAAACCATTTCCAAAACCATTTAAAACATTTAATAAAGAGATTTTTGAATCAAAGTGTCCCATACCACCTTGAAGCTTTTAACATTTTAAACCATTAATATCCATATAAATAAATCCTTAAAACCATTTTGAAAACATGGATATTAATAAGAACAAATAATTAGAACATTTAAAATGATATTTTGGTTAAAGGGGTTTTACCAAAATTAGAGACACTTGAATACAATAATCGAGGAATAACATTTAGTCAGAACTTTATAATATCATGAGAATAAAAGGATTCATGATATAATACTCCAAAGGACAGTATATACACCATATAAGAGTGAATTGGTGCATAACAACAATGAACCCTCAATAGAAATGTCAAATGTGATGAAATCCCTTATAAAGAAGGTATCCTTAAATTAAGGACAAATCAATCTCAAAAATATGTTTGAAAAATATAAATACACCCAATATAAGTGGATATTATGTGTAAAACAATAAAAGTCCATTCACACATATTCAATGGATGACAAATTCAATGACTACATGTTCAACCCAAAGAAATCGAAATTGGGTTAAAAAGTTCCCTTGACAGCCTAATGGAATCACATGAAAATGAGTTGATGAGAGATAAAAAGTGTATCTCATCACTTGGACATAAAATTTACATCAATAAGGATATATGAGAACATATCCCAACATAACAATATGTAAATTAAAAGACCCAACAAAAGAAGTCTTTTAAAAAAGAGGGGGGTGAAAGGTTCCCTTACCGACTTGGGTATCATTCAAAACATACACCCCATGAAAGAAGGACAATAGATCATTGATGTAAATACTCATAAACGAAATTATATTACACAAATAGTATAATAATGGGCAGTACATACACCACTCAATGGAATTTGTGGCAAATGTAGCATAAATCTCATGGGAATAAAAGTGAGATGAAAAATCCCTTACGAAAACTCGGCAGCCTAACGGCGCCACATAAAAAATACGAATATGGATTGATGAGATCAAATAGGGTATCTCATCACATTACAATAAAATTTACAGCAAGAGGAATATAAAAGAACATCCCCCAACATTACAAAGAGGAGCTTAAAAGAAGTGACACAAAGGAGAGTACTTAAAAAGAAAGAGAGAGGTTAGATCTCTTACGAAAATTCGGCAGCGTAACGGCGCCACTCAAAACTTCCAAAATGGATTGATGAGAGATAATAGGGTCTCTCATCACATGAAGATAAAAATTACAGTAGGAGTAATATAAAAGAACATCCCAATCATAAGAAATATGAGCTTAAAAGAAATGACATAAAAGAGTGTACTTATAAAGAAAGAGAGTTGTAGGATCCCTTACCTCGGGTCCGACTTGACTCGATCATTCTTTAATCTCCTGAATAATAAACTTGAGTTAATTTATACTTCATTAAGAACCCATTTCAAGTTCATTATTCCTTTTATATCACTTATTACCATGTCATAAACATTATGTAATCATTTAAGTTAATAATATTTGTTTTGCCGATATTTGGTTCTTAAGTCGAAAGTGGACTTCTTACAATTACATGTTGTTCATGTGGAAAAATGTTTATTATATCCAGAATTGTATTCATGATGTAGATATAATATATGTCATATATATATCCAGTACATGCATGCATTTATAACATTACATAATCATTTAGAGGTAAGAAATGAAATGCACCGTTCATGGAGACGGTAAGCCGTACGTACGCATGAACGCTACTTTCATTTCTATTTCGTATTTTATAGAATGGAATAATAATGATATAAAGTTATATTATAATTCCATTATAATATCATATATAATATCATATTTCCATCCTTTATACATCCCACATATGGTATTTAACGAATCAAATCACTTTGAGGGGGCGGTAGTCCGCACTTCCTTAAATGAAGATATCGCGTATACCCATAATGGAAGCCATAAAGAGAAGACAAAAATGAAAAATACAGAAGCATAAATAAAACATAAACATATTATATATCATATATAAAAATAGTGACATAATAATGGCCACCTTTGAAGGTGTTAAATGAGTATTGAACAATCATCGTTTCGGGAGGCAGAATTTCACCATCCACGGAAACCGTATGTTCTTTAACCTTTTGATGTAGTTTTGTGAGAGTCTAGCTCGAATAAATCTTATAAAAACATCCTAGTATATTGAAGATACTGGTTTTGTTACAAAAGAAGTAAATAAAAAGAGTTTAGGGGGTTGGAGAAGCAAAATAAAACAAATGAACATGAGAGAATGAATTACCTTTAAAAGTGTAACTCCTTTTGATATGAGCCTAAAGGCTTCCTTTGAAAGGATTATGCCCAAAGGGAATCTACTAGGATGAGGAGAGGGATGTGGAGAGAGTAAATGGGCAGGGGTTTGCCGAGACAAAGGCTTGAGGAGTGTGTGAAATGAGGTAGAGGTGGGGGCCTTTTATAAGAGGAGAGGAGGGGCACTTTTGGAAAGTAAAGAAATATTACTTTATTTGAAAATGTGTTTCGGTTTTAAAATGTCACACATTAAAATAAATAGTGTATAAGGTGATAAGGGTTCGAAATCCACTCATCCAATTGGTTTTGGACATTTGTAGTTCACAGATTTTACATTATCTTTCCATTTTATTTAAATCGTCAAATAATGATGTCATCGCTACATCATTATTATGTCATACATAATTTAATTTATTTATTGTCTAAAAATTATAAAAAAAATACTATGATGTAGGAAATCTTTTTATCTTTCCAATGACTATTTATAATCAAAAATATGACTTGTATAACCCCATTTAAAAATTGTGTTAGTAAAACATATCTTGTTTGTGTCATTTTTACTTTTACATTAAATAAAAAGTTATTTATGTCATTTCCCAACCAAAGTGTCCCCATGGGGTCCCCAAGTTGACCCATGTCTTTTTTTGGTCGGCCATCACATATCCAATGAGGTTAGGACATGTGTCAAGTTCATTTCATATTATTAAAACATTATTTTTACCTTAAACTACACTAATTACCACTAATCGTGATTAAGAACTTAATAAGTTACTATTCACCAAAAAATTATTATAATCTCATTGAACCACATTTTACTTCTTAATGACAACCATGTATGTCGGATTTTTGAAATTCAAAACACAATGATGGAAAAATTTCATTTAAACGGAAAATCAGTCTTTATAAGTACCACTTAGTGGTTTCACTATTCATCAAAAATTAAAGTTTTTCAGAAAATTACCAAAAATTCACCCTAAGCTATATTTGATATTACGAATTCAAAAATGAAGTCTATTTTACAAAATTAAAAACATATAAGTCACATTAATTAATTTAATAGTTAATTCCCACTGTCAGAGCAAATAGCGTGTTTTTATGAAACAATAAGTATCAAAAGATTGACACTAGTTTAAGTCCGATTTCAAAGTGAAATTAATTCCAACGACCTCTATTGGATTTAATGGTAAAAATATTTTCTAATTTCACTTTAAAACCAATTCAAAATATAATCTAATCATATAAATAAATTAGATTAAAAAGAGGTTTTGAATTAAAATACAACATTTTACTCTATTCATTAAGAAAATGAACTTTATCGGAAAGATACCAAAAATTCACCCAAAGTAAATTTTGATGTCCCGATTCTAAAGAAGAGTTTTATTTGGTCCAAAAGAATGTATAAGAGTGATCAAAACTATATTTAATGACAGTTCACCATCAAAAGGTGATAAGTGAACCTTTAGTGAAAATTAGGGTATAAATACCTAAAATTGAACTCGTTTCGTGTTTTAAGGCTTTATCTTTTATTGGGTAAATGTAAAAACATTTAAAAACATATATAATCATATTTTAGTTATTTCTATCCATTCCCGCCAGTACAATGGCTACTCATTAACTAACATTTAAAATAATATTATTTTATCACTTGTGTGCAACGTAAGTTTTCAAAGAAACTCATCGTTGCGTACCGAGTACGCTATCGAACGTAGAAACCCCTTTTAATTAAAATTAATATTTAATTCGTACATATTAATAAATATGAAAATTATTTATTCTTTAATTACCTGGGATGTTACATCCTTCCCCCCTTTTGGGAATTGCGTCCTCGTAATTTTATTCACTTATCAAAATAAGTGGGGGTATTTATCCCTCATAGCATTTTCAGATTCCCACGTTGCCTCTTCAGTCACATGGTTTTTCCACAAAACCTTTACCTGATGAATCACCTTATTCCGTAACACTTTCTCCCTGTGGTCAAGAATCTGGACCGGTTGTTCCTCATAAGATAGGTTCTCTTCCAGCTGAACTACCTCTAGACTCAAAACATGAGATGGATCTGGCATATACTTCCTCAACATTGAAGCATGAAAAACATTGTGTACCTGAGATAAACTCGGAGGTAAATCCACTCGGTATGAAACTGATCCAACTCTCTCCATAATTTCATATGGTCCAATGAACCTTGGACTCATATTTCCTTTCTTACCAAATCTCATCACACTTTTGTATGGTGATACTTTGAGAAAAACATTATCACCTACCTCGAAAGATAGATCCTTCCTCCGGTTATCCGCATAACTCTTCTGCCTGCTCTGAGCTGTTCTCATGTGCTTCTGAATCAACTGAACTTTTTCTGCCATCTCTTCTACCAATTCTGGTCCCATCAGCTTCCTTTCACCCACTTCATCCCAAAATGCTGGAGTTTGACACCGCTTCCCATATAATGCCTCAAATGGTGCCATCTGTATACTGGAATGAAAACTGTTATTATAAGAAAATTCAACCAAAGAAAGATGTTGGTCCCAAATTCCCTGATAATCCATAGAACAAGCTCGTAGCATATCCTCCAATGTCTGAATTGTTCGTTCTGACTGCCCATCTGATTGAGGATGAAAAGCTGTACTAAAATTTAATTCAGTACCCAACGACTTCTGAAGGCCTTTCCAAAAGTTAGAAGTAAACCTGGGATCACGATCCGATACAATGGAGAGAGGAACTCCATGTAACCTGACTATCTCTTTAAGATACAAACGGGAAAGTTGATCAAGAGAGAAAGTATCTCGTATAGCAAGGAAATGAGCAGATTTGGTCAAGCGATCAACAATAACCCAGATTGCATTATTACCTCTAGATGTCCTCAGTAATCCCACAACAAAGTCCATGGATATGTTTTCCCATTCCCACTCTGGCACTGTTAAAGGTTGAAGTATCCCTTTCGGTAACAGCCGCTCTTCTTTAACCTGTTGACATGTCAAACACTTCACAGTAAAATCAGCAATGTCTCTTTTCATTCCATCCCACCAGTAATACTCCCGAAGATCTCTATACATCTTAGTACTGCCCGGATGAACTGAAAACGGAGAACTATGAGCTTCACATAACAACTATCTCTTCAACTATGAATAACAAGGCACACAAAACATCTTCCCAAACCTCAAAACACAAACTTATCCAAGAACTCATGGAAAATTTTATTCATAAGGTCTATGAATACAGCAGGTGCATTGGTTAACCCAAAAGGCATAACTACAAATTCATAATGGCCATATCTAGTATGGAACGCAGTCTTCGGAACGTCTGCTTCTTTTACTCTCAACTAATGGTACCCCGACCTCAAGTCAATATTCAAAAAATTCTGAGCTCCCTGAAGCTGATACCACTTCATTCGATGGCCCAACATCTGCTGAAGTTGTTGCAAAGGATTTCACCACCCCTTTATTCTTGTAGTCTGGCTGCATTCCCCCAGTTGAGTTCTTCTTTGGACACTCGTTTGCATAATGACCCATTTCATTACACTTAAAACATCTTACTGTTGGCTTTTCATTTCCTGCTTGATCATCTTCCTTACAGTTACGAGCAATATGACCAGACTTACTACATCGAAAGCACTTTCCAGACTTGGATAAACATTCTCCAGGATGTATTTTACCACACTTCTCACAGGATGGATATTTGGTTTTCTTACCTCCTTGCTTCTTTGATGAATTCTTCCCATTTTCCTACCAACTAGACCTCTTATTCTGTTGTTTGTCATAGAACACCTGATCATCGGCAAACTCCATTTCCACCTTCTCCGCACATCGAACAAGTTTTTCATAACTTGTGAACTCACTTGAAGCTAAAGACCTTCGATACTTTGGCTTTAACCCTGAGTAAAAACGGTTTATTTTACTATCAAGATCCCGTATGAAGTTTGGAGCATACCTTTCCAATCGAGTGAACTTTTCTTCATAAGCATCCACTGAATCATCCTCCTGCCTCAATTCTAGGAAATGTTTTTCCAACCTAAGATGAACCACCTTAGGAAAATATTTCTCAAGAAACATACCTTTGAATTCGTCCTAGTGAAGATCCTAAATCTCATCACTATCTCTTATATTTTTCACCATCGACCACCACTGATCAGCTTCACCTTCAAAACGGTAAACAGCAAGACTAAACTTTTTATGTTCTGAACACCCCATGACATCAAAAATCTTCTCCAGTGCTTTAGTCCACCCTTCATCTTGCACAGGGTCAGATGATCCTCTGAATGATGGTGTATGTTGCCTCATGAAATGTTCCACCACTGACATGTTCCTCTGCGGTTGATCTGGCTGATCTCGTGCATGGATACCACCACCATTTATAGCCTGAGTCAACTGTGCCATCACTGCAACAAACTGTTCATTTCTGATTCCGACCATCTCAGGTTGCTGATTTGGAAGGTTATCTTCCTCCTGATGTCGTCCCAACATAACTGCTTTGTTTCCTCTGCGGAAAACCATTCTGAACACAGAAATATCTTAGGCGAAGCAACATGGTAATCCGTAAATGCTATATCATTTCAATCATATTATAATTTAACACTTTTCTAACTCATAAAGTTGTCTAAACCGACCTTTGATACCAACTATAAGGCCCCATCCTTAAAACCTGACTTAATCTTGAGTTATTACAAGATTACACATTGAGGATCTTTTCAGGTTTATAGTTTTAGAGAATTAGAACATAATTATTACATCTCAAAAGATTACAAAGTAGACACTTCTACTAAGTTTCTATAATAAAAAAACTCTTAAAAAGAAACGTGTCTAGTTCCATGTTTTATATAGGATGACATTCCCTTGATCCCATCCTTGACCTTATTCCACATTAAGTCCTGTGAAAACATTTCAAAAAAAACAGGGGGTGAGCATAAAAAGCTCAGTAAGAGTTATAAAAAATATGGAAAGGAAACATGAGTTCATATATACATTAGAATGAAATCATACTTTACCCATAAAACATAGGCACTTTAACATACCTCATCAAACCATGAATAAATCATAGAAAACATAAGACATAAAGGGAACTTGAGGCATTCATAACATTCTTACGTAGGGAGTAACCCTCTTGGTTACGTTTGGAATACCCATCACAGTATATTCCCTAAATCTCTTCGGAGAAACCTTAACGTTTCACTCCTTCGCGTTAACCAATGCATTGGAGAGCTATAATGGGATCACCCGCCCTTAGTTTATCACGAAACCACCCGTTCTTCATAACAATGCCCAAGGACCATAACATAATTGTATCACATAAAACATGCATAAAGGAAACATAGCATTTCCACATTTCAATCACAATATAACATTTTAGTATATTGAAATAATGAATACATTCAAAAAGAAACCATTTCCAAAACCATTTAAAACATTTAATAAAGAGATTTTTGAATCAAAGTGTCCCATACCACCTTAAATCTTTTAACATTTTAAACCATTAATATCCATATAAATAAATCCTTAAAACCATTTTGAAAACATGGATATTAATAAGAACAAATAATTAAAACATTTAAAATGATATATTGGTTAAAGGGGTTTTACCAAAATTAGAGACACTTGAATACAATAATCGAGGAATAACATTTAGTCAGAACTTTATAATATGATGAGAATAAAAGGATTCATGATATAATACTCCAAAGGACAGTATATACACCATATAAGAGTGAATTGGTGCATAACAATAATGAACCCTCAATAGAAATGTCAAATGTGATGAAATCCCTTATAAAGAAGGTATCCTTAAATTAAGGACAAATCAATCTCAAAAATATGTGTGACAAATATAAATACACCCAATATAAGTGGATATTAAGTTTAAAACAATAAAATTCCATTCACACATATTCAATGGATGACAAATTCAATGACTACATGTTCAACCCAAAGAAATCAAAATTGGGTTAAAAAGTTCCCTTGATAGCCGAACGGCATCACATCAAAATGAGTTGATGAGAGATAAAAAGTGTATCTCATCACTTGTACATAAAATTTACATCAATAAGTATATATGAGAACATATCCCAACATAAAAATATGTAAATTAAAAGACCCAACAAAATAAGTCTTTTAAAAAAGAGGAGGGTGAAAGGTTCCCTTACCGACGTGGGTATCTTTCAAAACATACACCCCATGAAAGAAGGAAAATAGATCATTGATGTAAATACTCATAAACGAAATTATATTACACAAAGAGTAGAATAATGGGCAGTACATACACCACTCAATGGAATTTGTGGCAAATGTAGCATAAATCTCACGGGAATAAAAGTGAGATGAAAAATCCCTTACAAAAACTCGGCAGCCTAACGGCGCCACATAAAACTTCCGAATATGGATTGATGAGATCAAATAGGGTATCTCATCACATTACAATAAAATGTACAGAAAGAGTAATATAAAATAACATCCCCCAACATTACAAAGAAGAGATTAAAAGAAGTGACACAAAGGAGAGTACTTAAAAAGAAAGAGAGAGGTTAGATCTCTTACGAAAATTCGGCAGCCTAACGGCGCCACTCAAAACTTCCAAAATGGATTGATGAGAGATAATAGGGTCTCTCATCACATGAACATAAAAATAACAGTAGGAGTAATATAAAATTACATCCCAATCATAAGAAATATGAGCTTAAAAGAAATGACATAAAAGAGTGTACTTATAAAGAAAGAGAGTTGTAGGATCCCTTACCTCGGGTCCGACTTGACTCGATCGTTCTTTAATCTCCTGAATAATAAACTTGAGTTAATTTCTACTTCATTAAGAACCCTTTTCAAGTTCATTATTCCTTTTATATCACTTATTACCATGTCATAAACATTATGTAATCATTTAAGTTAATAATATTTGTTTTGCCGATATTTGGTTCTTAAGTCGGAAGTGAACTTCTTACAATTACATGTTGTTCATGTGGAAAAATGTTTATTATTTCCAGAATTGTATTCATGATGTAGATATAATATATTTCATATATATATCCAGTACATGCATGCATTTATAACAATACATAATCATTTAGAGGTAAGAAATGAAATGCACCGTTCATGGAGACGGTAAGCCGTACGTACGCATGAACGCTACTTTCATTTCTATTTCGTATTTTATAGAATGGAATAATAATGATATAAAGGTATATTATAATTACAGTATAATATCATATATAATATCATATTTCCATCCTTTATACATCCCACATATGGTATTTAACGAATCAAATCACTTTGAGGGGGTGGTAGTCCGCACTTCCTTAAATGAAGATATCGCGTATACCCATAATGGAAGCCATAAAGGTAAGACAAAAATGAAAAATACAGAAGCATAAATAAAACATAAACATATTATATATCATATATAAAAATAGTGACATCATAATGTCCACCATTGAAGGTGTTAAATGACTATTGAACAATCATCATTTCGGGAGGCAGAATTTCACCATCCACGGAAACCGTATGTTCTTTAACCATTTGATGTAGTTGTGTGAGAGTGTAGCTCGAATAAATCTTATAACAACATCCTATTATATTGAAGATACTGGTGTTGTTACAAAAGAAGTAAATAAAAAGAGTTTAGGGGATTTTAGAAGCAAAATAAAACAAATGAACATGAGAGAATGAATTACCATTAAAAGTGTAACTCCTTTTGATTTGAGCCTAAAGGCTTCCTTTGATTGGATTCTGCCCAAAGGGAATCTTCTAGGATGAGGAGAGGGATGTGGATAGAGTAAATGGGCAGGGGTTGGCCGAGCCAAAGGCTTGAGGAGTGTGTGAAATGAGGTAGAGGTGGGGGCCTTTTATAAGAGGAGAGGAGGGGCACTTTTGGAAAGTAAAGAAATATTACTTTATTTGAAAATGTGTTTCGGTTTTAAAAGGTCCCACATTGAAATAAATCGTGGATAAGGAGATAAGGGTTCGAAATACACTCATCCAATTTGTTTTTGACATGTGTAGTTCATAGATTTTACATTATCTTTCCATTTTATTTAAATCGTCAAATAATGATGTCATCACTGCATCATTATTATGTCATACATAATTTAATTTATTTAATGTCTAAAAAATATTAAAAAAATAATATTATGTAGGGAATATTTTTAGATTTCCCATGACTATTTATAATCAAAAATCTGACTTGTATAACCCCATTTAAAAATTGTGTTAGTAAAACATATCATGTTTGTGTCATTTTTACTTTTACATTAAATAAAAAGTTATTTATGTCATTTCCCAACCAAAGTGTCCCCATGGGGTCCCCAAGTTGACCCATGGCTTTTCTTGGTCGGCCATCACATATCAAATGAGGTTAGGACATGTTTCAAGTTCATTTCATATTATTAAAACATTATTTTTACCTTAAACTACACTAATTACCACTAATCGCGATTAAGAACTTAATAAGTTACTATTCACCAAAAAAATTATTATAATCTCATTGAACCACATTTTACTTCTTAATGACAACCATGTATGTCTGATTTTTGAAATTCAAAACACAATTATGGCAAAATTTCATTTAAATGGAAAATTAGTCTTTATAAGTTCCACTTAGTGGTTTCACTATTCATCAAAAATTGAAGTTTTTCAGAAAATTACCAAAAATTCACCCTAAGCTATATTTGATATTACGAATTCAAAAATGAAGTCTATTTTACAAAATTAAAAACATATAAGTCACATTAATTAATTTAATAATTAATTCCCGCTGTCAGAGCAAATAGCGTGTTTTTATGAAACAATAAGTATCAAAAGATTGACACTAGTTTAAGTCCGATTTCAAAGTGAAATTAATTCCAACGACCACTATTGGATTTAATGGTAAAAATATTTTCTAATTTCACTTTAAAACCAATTCAAAATATAATCTAATCATATAAATAAATTAGATTAAAAAGAGGTTTTGAATTAAAATACAACATTTTACTCTATTCATTAAGAAAATGAACTTTATCGGAAAGATACCAAAAATTCACCCAAAGTAAATTTTGATGTCCCTATTCTAAAGAAGAGTTTTATTTGGTCAAAAAGAATTTATAAGAGTGATAAAAACTATATTTAATGACAGTTCGCCATCAAAAGGAGATAAGTGAACCTTTAGTGAAAATTAGGGTATAAATACCTAAAATTGAACTCCTTTCATATTTTAAGGCTTTATCTTTTATTGGGTAAATGTAAAAACATTTAAAAACATATATAATCATATTTTAGTTATTTCTATCCATTCCCGCCAGTACAATGGCTACTCGTTAACTAACATTTAAAATAATATTATTTTATCACTTGTGTGCAACGTATGTTTTCAAAGAAACTCATCGTTGCGTACCGAGTACGCTATCGAACGTAGAAACCCCTTTTAATTAAAATTAATATTTAATTCGTAAATATTAATAAATATGAAAATTATTTATTCTTTAATTACCTAGGATGTTACATTGAGAGTTTTTTTAAGTGTTATCTAGTACAATAATTCTCCCCATTGATGATGCTTCGTCTGACAAAAAAGTCCTTATGGTGATATGCAATAATTTATCATGGGAAAACCATAAAAATTGTGATTGGAGCCAATGAGGGAGTGAAATAACATGTAGAATTGTCTAAGGTATTTTTTTTGACAAGGAAGATATTCCAGTAGGTCTCTCGTGTGGAAAAAATAGACTTGTTGTATGGGGCTTGTGATGTCTCACGAACTACCACAACATGTCAAAATATTTTTACAACAGTAATTAGATCCTTTATTTTCCATTTTTATTTCCTTTTTTTGTATTTTGAAATGGTTGGGTATCTCATGAGGTTGTATGAGTGATTTCTAATCCAATCAATCTATCTATTAATTTTGTGTCGCATGACATTTATAACCACAAGAGGCTATCTCCTTTTGGAAATTTTCATTATATTTACCATCGATATTTAGATTGTTTTCTCGATGTCCTCTTGTTGAATTTTTTTAACCTATGGGTGCCTTTATATATGATTGCATGTGGTCAGTGAATTTCTAGTATGACTTCTCAATAGTATAAGGACATTTCAAAAAGAAGAATCGATGGATCTTCTGAAATCTATGCACTACACATGACTTCCCACATGACCTATCTTAGTTCATGTGATAGTGTGTCTTCTATGGGTTAATACAATCCATGTGATTTTGACAATGTTGTTATTCTTTTTCATTGTGGGAAATATAATATCCATATTCATTTATTTCTTCCTTTATGAATTCATCGATGCTCATTTGGTACACATTAAAAAATTCCCACCGTAAGGAGTGATGTCTACAGGGACAACAACTCGATTATAAGGAAAGTAAATGCCTTACTGAGGCATTGGAATTATTGAAAATCATTATCTTGGGTGATGTTTTGTACTCTAGGAGATTTTTGGTATTTTTTCAAATTTAAAATAAATAGGGGAGTAGATATGGATTCATTCACCAGCAAGTAAACTCTGCAGAGCTTTTCCATCATTCTTCTATCACATGACCATTTCACGTGACCTTCCTAGAAGAAATGGTCACATGATTCGTTCATGAGAGATATATTTTATAAATACATTGTAAATATTCCTTTTCCGAGTTTCTTCTTCAAATCAACCATGAATGTATGTTTGGTAAATTTTCAAACACAGGTCGGGGGATGCACAATAATCTTGAGGGTTTCATTGGATCTTCTAGATCGATCATAGATTATTTATTACTATTTTTTGGCTCACATTACCATGTCATGGTAATGTGAGAGAAATTGTTCTGAGGGTTTAGGTGGTTGCATGATGTTATTCAGGTTTATGCGGTCCAAGATATCTTTGAGAGTAAGGTGTTTCGTGAATCTTTTATGAGATCTCAAATTCCTTGTAGATTCATGCAAGGTGTATAAAGGCAATGAAATTTTTTTCCTTTCCTTTGAAATAATTTTATTATATCTACTAGAAATATTCCACATTATTTTTCCTATATGACTTCAGGTTCTCTTAAAACTTCTTTAAATCCTTCGAAGTGGTAGGAAAAGGCAGTGATAGCCTGTCAAGATTTTATTGTAGTAAGTGTGGATACTATATGTCATTGGGTTGTTGGGTCATTTTAGATAAGTCTGAGGGATTTTATGGGATTAAAACATGGGTAATATACACTTTTATATTTTATACCCTTTTATGGATTTTTTCTAACCAATAAAACAACCATTCCTTCACCTTGGTCATCATTTATACCTAATTATTTGGTTTGGAAAACCCACAGAACCTTCTGGGTGAAAATCTCTTAACAGGATACTTTATCACTAAGGGAGACCACATAGATAGGAATATACTGACGTACATGACCACATATTTGATGGGAAAAATCATGAACTTGATTCAAATGTTCATAGTGGTAGTTGCAGAATGGATTAGGGCTAGCCCTTTTGGGTTCAATACATTTATTATGGATTCACTATGGAGTTGAATGAAATTTTAATGTAGGAGGAATTATACATCTCATAAACGTTTTTCTATTGCAACAAGGTTCTAATGATAAATATTTTTAGTCATTAGAGTCATGACACAAAAATTAACCACCTCATGCATGGTGAGGTGGGTGTCATCCTTTGGAATTTTGAAAAGATATGTGGTGCACCTATATTGGGTGGGATGTATGATGTGTTTCTCACCTTGTAGTCCACTTGGGATGGCGTAATGTAGACTCCTCCTCTCACCTAAGTATTTTTCAAGCTATCCAAAGAGGCCCTCCAAAAATATCCACTTTCTATAGTAGATATATTGTTCAAGATGTGGTTGGGATACTTCCTAAGAATATCTCCTAAAGTCCAAACACTATGAAATTCATGTTCTATCTTATAAATGACTCCCAAAGTACATTAAGTTCTAATTGGACTATGGTTGAAGAACTAAAATTTAAATAATAGGGATGGGATATTTTCCTTGGTGTTGACTCGGGTCTCCAACTGCCCAACATCTTCTACATGTTCCCGAGTGAGTAATTACTTCTAACGTAGTAAAAAGGCGGAGTTATAGTGTCCAATTTTATCAAGGTGACCTCTATGGAAGTTGGAAAATTTTAGGACCACCATACCTAAGCTAGGCAATATTTATCAACTTATATACCACGTATTTAATGGAAAATGTACTTACAAGATCATGGTACCATTTCATGTATTATGGTGATTGATAGGGGTTCATCAAGGAGGCTAAGAATATCTAAACATCTAGGGAATCTACAATGTTTTCTTCAGATGATATCTACAGTGTATTAGTGGGCTAAGATCTCTTACAATGAAGTATTTGGATTCCATGGATTATTTGAGATTTTTAATCATTTCTCCTTCATACCCAATTATCCAATGTTGACGAGTGTATGGTTGATTACAAGGGCCATCCTTGAGGAAAAAGATTATATGATTTCACTTCGCTAGGGTATCCTTTCTACTTTTATTGATGGGTACCACTTCTATGATTGGTAGGTACTCTGTCAATTTATTTGTCAGTTCCTATATGTCGACTCAAGATGTCCTCCCTCAGTTTATATCTTATCTGAGGTGAATCAAATGGTGACTCACTGATTTTGGATGATGTTCTCTAGAGAGGAGACTCAAGATGTGATAAACCTTACTCCCCACATTGCAGTAATTGGTTTAACTCATAAATATACTAACTTTTGGATCTTTTAATATCTTAATGGTTTATTATACAAATTGGTAAGAGGTTCCTCTCAAGATAATGAGCACAATACTAGGCCCAAAGAGAAAATAGTCTCTAGAGGGACAATATCTTCAAAATCACCTTACAAGGAAATAAGGAATTTTTCAATGGCAGTAGGAGAGTCGACTCATGAAGCTACAATGAGTGTATTACTAGAGGTTGAATCCACATCCAATTTACAATTGCTTTGCATATGTTGATCATGGGTGTGTTGGAGGATATACAAATTAGTGTCTTAGGTTTGGGGTATACTACCCCAATCAGACTTAACTTTGGAAGGTTTATGTCATATCACTACCCCTCTAAATATCACTTTCAAAGAACATTCTGAGATGCTCATGGAATTCATATGATACCTTGAAATAGCTTTGGAAGGTGTCATGGGTCGGATATTTTATTCCCTATTGGTATACTAAATGGATAATTAGGGTACACTCCAAATTATCATAGATGAACAGGGTTATCCTGATGCTGAGGAATCTCTAAGGATGAACTCATTTATGTGCTTAAAGGTTCATGGTTCCATTATAACTATATTGATTCCATTTATTTCTATTTTTTAAATGGTAGGAGGTTTTATAGGATCTTCCTATCCTTCTACCCCCATATATTCTCCCCATGATATGTTTCCGAGAGAGGAATTTGGCAACAACTGAGAGAAAGAAGATAATGGATCTCTAGGTCAAATGACCCATATGAGGGTAGTGATTTCCATATCAGGAGAAATGAGTTCGACATCAACACACTCTAGAAATCATTCCCTAAAAAATGATGGAAAATTATGTGCTCTGAATTGTCAGAATCACCTTCTTTAGAACCCCTAAGAAAGTGAGACATTTAACTCTTTTCCTTTTTCTGATTATTTTGGTGCCACATCTAGACTTGTAAAAAAAATTCAGGTCCTCTCAGAGAGTTCCTATAGGAGAATGTATATTATACTAACGATGTAGGTGAGAATTTTATTGCTTTACAAGAACCGTTGATGTTAGTCCCATCCTGTCAATAAAAAGAGAAAGTTGAGGTGCTTACTCAATCATGCCAGTTTTTTATTAAAGATGCCCCGGTGGTCTCACAACATGATCTGGAATGGGTGGATGCACTTTTGGAGGATACCGAAATATGTAGATATTTTTATACAATGTTATCCATGATAGAAGTGAGTTTTGGAGAATATGAATACTTCTTCAAAGCTGGATACTTTTTTTACATGTGACATATCACTTGATATTATCTTGTGTTGATGCATCCTTAATGTGTGGTGAATGAAGCATATCTTCTAGAAAAGAATCAGAAATTCCTTGAAGCTACTCATCACAAGAGGGTGTCCCCAATTCACATGATGATGGGGTCGGGGAAATGAATGTTTCCACCGATGCAACTGAGTAATTTATATTTCTAACATCAGTCACATTTTTTTATTACCTAATGATTCCATATTATTTATCCTTTGACTGGTAAACCCCTATTACCCATTATTGCAATGTATTCTCCATGATGATAAGAGGTCACAGTCCCTTCCTCTTAGAGATTCATCCAACTAGTTCAACCAGAATAGAGGCAATCTCCCTTCCTTTTCATAAAAGACTGTGAAAAAATCTCTATCTCTTAGAGATATGGTCCCGAAATATGTTCATGTTCTTATGATAGGCATGGATCATGAATTAGGGCCTATTCCATTTTACAAGTCAATGAAATGTCAAATTTGGGGGAGATATGGACCATTTCCTTGGAGAACCATCTAATAGATATTAATAATTGTTTGGGTCACCATACATTTATGTTTGTCACCCTTGGTTATGAGGGATTTGATTATAATACCGTTAATGTTAGGGTGAATGATATGATCTCTATGAGGGTAAAAAATAGGGACCTTTAATTGATAGTGGTAGCTGCTGAGGATTCCTCTTTAGTGACTAAAAACTAGGATTATGCCACAAAGTAATCTTACTTGTATGTGGTGGATGTGGTAGTTCAGTAGGACATGGGTAGCATTGGGATGGTTAAAATTGAAAATATCCTATTTGTGGTCGGATGTCTTCAATATAAGATTAGTTGAATTCAAGTAGACTTATCATAGTTTCAGCATACACTCAAGACGTCAATGAAGACTATGCTAGAGAAACTTGGACATCTTGACATGGTCGATAAAGCCATACATGAATCTGTTTGAAGGGTGGATGTGTTTTAGTAGGTTGGGGCGGTAGATACTAATTTTTTTTACCAGTTACACTAATTTATTACCTCCCTATATTAGAGGATTTAATAGTTTAAGGATTCTTATGATCACATGCTCTGATGTAGTTTAAATTTTAAAACATTTATTTTGATTATATATTCATAGGAGAAACTTTGTTATGTGGAAATTCCTCAAATCATATTCTTTTAATGAATGGATATATTGAAATCAATATGTTGTTGTTTAGTTTTATTTTATCCATGATTTGCATTATATTTTAATGATATGATGTTATATGATTCACCAACGATACTAATCCATTGCATAATATCACATAAAACTCAATGTCTAGATCTAGATATTTAAATCATAATAGATTCTTCTTAAGAGATGCTCATGAGTTCCCACAAATTATGATGTTCCACATTGATATATCTATTCTAGTTATCTTGATATTATCTATTTAACAAAAGGATGATTTGGTAGAATTTATGTCCCTGAGGGAGTGTGCACTATTTTTTCCCAATCCCAATAAGCTTTAGGAGTGTAGATTAATTTTTTCTAAGCCCGTATAGTGGGCCTTACAAGATTTTTTATTTGTGTGGACTAAATATTTGAAGTTCTATAGTATAGGGTCTTTTATCTAAGATATTCTATCACTATTATTTAGGTTCATTTATCTCAGACCTTCTATCACTATTTTTTATCTTATTTTATCTCAAAACATCTATTATTGTAGTTTATGGTATTTTATCTCATACATTATATAACCATAGTTTATGACCTTTTAGCTTAGACCATAAATCACTATAGTTTTGAGTATTTTATTCCAGTCCATCTATCACTATAGTTTAGGGCCTTTTAGTTCCGAAACATTATTGTTGTAGTTTAGGGAATTTTATCTCATACGTTGGGATATCGTACAGTTTATAGACTTACTGCCATAACTTGATTGATGATCATCAAATATGGTGTAAACTTTCATTGAATAAACCAAAACATTCTAGGATAATGATTTCTATCATTGTGTTTCCAAGGCTCATGAGGATTATAGATCCTTTCTTACAAGGTAGATATTTCTCTCGTTGGAAGGTCCAAGCCCTTATGCAACGGTAGAATTTAAAAAAATAGTTGTATCCACTCTTTTCCAAGGGTAGTAGAATATTTTTTAGGGTAATATCTATTAATGGAGAATTAATGAGGAATATTTTCCCACCGAATTTGTTAGAATATTGTTGATATAAGTCATAAACCAAAAGTTTGATTCAAGGAATATTTGATGGGGAATACATTCCATGTATGACCCATAACACCCATATGTTCTAAGTTCGACCACAGTGTTTCCAGGGCTCACAATGATTGAAGTTCCTTTTTTTAATGATGATATTCCTTTATTTATTAAGAAAAACCCCTTATACATCGACCACATGGTCAATAAATGATGATTTCCACTTTTTCTAATGGCCATGAATAATTTTTTAATACTGAAATAACTAGATGATTAGGTTGGGTATCAGTGGAAATCTATCTAGGAAGGGTTATGGAACCCTAGGGAAGTTCGCCACTTAATTATGAAGCTTGATCCCTACACCTTGTGGTTTTGAATCATGAGGTGTGGGATATCAAATGTTTTAGAATTGGGTGTTGTGTTCTTATATTGTGAAAGGGTACAAAACATGGTGACGTAAAATTGAGGATGTCAAATCCACTTTAATAGTTTAGATTTGGGGATGGTAAATCATATACCAAAGGGCTCAGGTCATGAGGAAGGTTTGGGAAAATCATACCAGGAATGGCCTAGAACATAATGAGGTGTTTATTTCTCACACAATGACGGCATGTCTCACAAGGATTGAAAATTCCTTTTTTTTAGAGTGATACATTTGGTTAACGACCATTGGAACATATGTAGTAGCCGTTGGAATAAATTCATACTGCAAAAGGGTCTCTTGAAGCTATGTATCCTTTTAAAAGGGCCCTGGAAGGTTGTGGTGATCTGGGGTTCTCAAATAATGAAGTTTAATTTGTGTAAATTGTAATATCAAAGAAGGGTTAGAGAATCGTAAAAGTTTTTCTACCACCTAGAGAACATATTATAATAGCGAGGAGATGTGAAAAACATTACTCTAACTATTTTCATAGGGAGAGGGGTGGTATTCCAACATAGATTGGATGTTACTGGTATAATGTGTATTCCATAAGTGATTTATTCCTTATTTATTTTCACCTTGAAGTTTCGTAAATATTATAGGTGAAGAGTTTAGAGAGTGAAGACTTGAATTTTTCTAAGGCATCCCTTTGTGGGTTTTCAACCTATCATGTTTTTTGTCTCTCTCTCAAGATTTCTATGGTCTTTTGATTTGGACCATTTTAAGTTAGAGATTTAGTAAAATCATATTTGACCAGAGTGAAATAAGTTTAAGGTCATGGAACACATGGACCTAATATGGGGGATGTTACATAAGAGCCTAATAAAGATACCCAGGGTCAAGAGTACCCCCACATCCTTCTGGATGGGAGATGAAATTGTTGTAAATCATGGATCGAGGTTCTCAGTTCATGAGTAATGATATGGGAAAATCTTACTAGGGATGGCCCAGAACACACTGAGGTGAAAAGTTCTATCGCGGTGACATCAGGTCCCTCAAGGATTAAATTCCTTTTTTTATAGTGACATATTCGGTTTAAGACCACATTCACATATGTAGTAGTAATTAGCATACATTTATATCCAAGAAAAGGGTCTATTGAAGGAATATATCTTCATCCAAGGGCCATGAATAGTTTGCAGAAACATGGCGTGCTTGAGAAATGAAGTGTGAGTTATGTATTGCAGTGCTTAAAAGATGGTGGAAGCACCCCATACTCTAGTTAACTAGGTTCAGGCTATTATGGTCCATTGATAAGGTATAATGATGGGTAATGGTCTATATATTTAACTTCATGCAGTTGGGATGTACTTTCTTCTATGTAGTTTAATGTAATGCAGTAAGTAAATATTCCTCAAAGTTTTACATCATGCGGTAAGGATTTATTTTCTATGATGTTTTAATTTCATGAGACTAGGAAATTTTCCTTCAATTTAATCATTTTGTGGTAAGGATGTGGGAAAAAACATGAAAAATTTCTCAAGATATATTACATGGACAAGCCTTCCAAAAATAGGTCTCATTCATACATAGACAAAATTGTCTTATATGGCTCATCCTCTGTGATGTTGGGGTGCAATTTTTTATCAATTGTCATAGCTAGGACTTGGATTAGATATCCATGTTTCACTATGTTTCTTGTGATTATTGGAATCAATCAATACATAGTTCTTGAATGTGAAAATCTCTAAATAGTTCTGACATGTATATAGAGGTGGTAATTTTTTTCATTGATTATTATAGTTATACCTAGTATTGGAGTTCAAGGAATCAATATGTCTCATGTGATGATATGAATCAATAGAAACATAGTTCTCAAGGAACTGTGGCATTTAACGTCACACGGTAAGGATATAGACATCCCAACATGAAAAGGGTGTATTGTGCATTTACCCAAGGATGGAAATCTAGGAATCACTACATATAACACAGTAATAAGAATCAATCCATAAATATTTCTTAAGTAATGAGATTCCTACATATGTATAACCTATACACATGGAGGAGGTATTTTTATGCTTTGTTGTTACTAGACTCAAGGTTGGAGATTCGAGCATCAGTACCTATCATGTGATGTGATGAATCAATTAACACGTAGTTTCTGAATGGAGGTTTGGTAGGATACCAATCCCCAAAAATAGTGGGACGCTACGGTGAGGTCCAAAAGAATGCATAACTTTATGTATTTCAAGGGACATCAACCATTGAATTTAATATCATGTGGTAAGGACTCAGGGTATTCCTTTTAAGGTCCTAGATTTTGGACTAGGATGAACCTTTAATGAGTTTTTATGCTTTTTTAGGGAATCCCATACTAAACTTCATAATCTCATGTGATATATACTCTATGTGAGAAACATGGAATGTAAAGGTTCCTCTCACCATGTATAGGATATTAAGGATATGAAATGGGAAATTCGTATCATATGGTGGTTGGAAAAATATTTTGGATCAAGGAATTCCTACAAATCTCATTGAAATGAGAATAAATCTATACAACATTCTAGAAAACCCATTCAGTTTAATGTTGTGTGTAAATGACATCAGTCATTCCATTTAATGACATATCGTAAGGATATAGGTCACCTAAAATGAATGAAAATGGATGTTGTGGATACATGATGTTTCATTCATGTGGTAAGAACATTGTACATCATGTTTAATGTCATGCGGTAAGGGAAAGGATCAAAAAATGTGAAATAAATTTAATCATATGGGTGGGCCTAATAATATAGATTCTGGGGTCACTATGTATCCTATGATATCAAAAAATCAAGCCACATATAGTTCTAGAGAACTATGCAGTTTAATGTCATGCAGAGAGGACAATAGCGAGGTATTGTAACTTATTTTAGTGATGATGAAGGTCACCTGATAAGAATGAAGATGAACTATTGTGGGTTCTATATAGTTTAACTTCATATAGTGAGGGCGTGCTCTATATAGTTCAGAATCATGAGGTTAGGATGCAAGATGCTTCATAGTTGAGATTCTTCATATTAAGACATGATATATTATGTAGTTTAATATTTTTCTACCATGAAAAGGAGTTCTTGATGAATGTTATGAAAAGTATTTATTGAGAAAACTCTCATTATTTGGGGCGGTGACATGCTCCCCATCTATTGTGGAATGTGAGTAAGATTCATTGTGATAGATCTTACGTATGATGTAAGGACCTTCCGATTTGGGTTGTATCCTCGTTGGATTCTTTCCTGGTATCATTCGGGTTTTGATAGATAATACCAACTCATCTTGAAGGAATAAATGGACGAATACTTTTTTATTGAAGGCTTGTGTTATCCTATTCTAATATATTTAAACATTTTTTAATGTAGGAAACCTATTCTCATAGAACCATTATAATTCATCCATCCTCATTTACAATTTCTCATCATATGAGAGTTGTACACAAATGGATATTCAGAGAGAAGGAAATTTGAATTCAATGGGATACACTACCTTAGTAATGTACTAAAATGAGTATGTTGTTGCATGTGTAATAGTACACATGGTGGTATGGTAGGCCTATAAAGCACAAATGAACTTGTCCATCCAAGACTTGTTTTCTTTTTTAACCATCTTCTATAGTATATTTGAAAGATTCTTCTTGTATTCCTCTATCTATCCATTTTATACTGCATGCTAGTGAGATAAGGTATTGTACTCTATATTGTACTCCAGGTATAGTTTCTTCAACTACATATAATAGAAGTTGTTGTCATTGTCCATCAATATTTTGTGAGGGACTCAAGACATGTTGATGATATGGTGATTTAGGATGTTGATGATATTATTCATTCTAACTTTTTTTAGGGGTATTTCCTTATTCCATTTTGGAAATACGTCAGTTGTAGTAAGGATGTACATGAACTACTTAGCTTTGGATACGTGATATGGCCCAACAACATCTATTCCACAAATTGAAAATGGTTTGGAATATTTAACTTTATGTAGGAGTTTTTGGGACTTATGGATGAATTTTACATGGATCTATTATGAATGAAATTTCCTGGTGACTTCGACACATACATGTATCATGATTTTCCATTAGAAACCTAGCCTCTTTATTTAGTGGGAGAGCCCAGTTACAGACTGATGAGCACTGAAAGAGCCTATATAGACTTCATTCATGATGGTGGTAATCTCTCTTTATACTATTCATATAAGGTGGATTCTATAAAATCATCAATTGTAGAGGGATTTATGTTCATTTTGACCAATCTACAAGGTAAATTTCACTACACGGTAATGAATCTATTCCCTCCCAATTCGGTTTGTCAGGAGAGCTCTGTTTTGGAGATAACCAATTATGGGATCCCTCTATATGGGGATGGATATAGGGGGTCAATATCAAGAGAGGTGTTGAACTTATTGATTTATTCCATATCACTGAGGAAGATCTATGAGACCATACTTTGGTGCGTGATACAGATGATTTCTTCCTCCTGAGCAGGGTTAGCAAGGGCTATTGATGCATTAGATAATGCATTGGTTTAATCATTATATGATCAAATAATATGATTTCATGTGTTCTAAAAAGGTAATTATTCCATTAGACCAATGATATAGCTAGTGAGAGGGGCCAGTTATTCCATTCTAATGGAATATTCTCTTTTTATCTTATTTATCACTAGTTTTGAATCCCCTTAGAAACTCTAGTAGAATATCTAGAGTGATATATCTAGGTTTAATCCAGTGAAAGGACTTGGTATTTAGCCTCATTATTCATTTATCCCTTAGATAGTGATAAAGTGTAGGGAAAAATATCTTTTTTTGGTGAGACAAATAAAATATCTAAGTCAAACCAAATGAGATTAGGGTATTATATCATTTTCATGATAGTAATTCGTGAGGTTTTATCAGTGTACAAATACCATGTGATAGGGAGTGTCATGGGAATAAAATACCCCCTCATCTGGGAGCTCAGTGTCGACCATTGTTTTCTCCTAGACGTGATGTTCTGCGAGGTGATCATCAAGGGATTTCCCTTTCACTGATTACTGTGATACAAACCCAATATCATATTGTTGTAGAATGATTGCCAATTGGGGAAAGCACCTAGTCAACATAGGATGTATAATAAAGTACTTTTGTGGATAAATATGATAGAACATGTGGACTTTGTGGAGATGAATGTAATGCCTTAGATTTTTCAATGTGAAGATGAGTGTAGGAAAGATATTCTCTACATACATGTATTGGGTCTCATTACATAGAATTGTTCTAATGAGGTAATGGAGACTATTCTTAATCCCTATATTATAGTTTTTTTAGTAGTGATACTAGTGGGAATTCCATGGTGACCACATAAAATATGAGTGGCCCCTTCCACCATAGTAATAAAAACATATTGGTAGTCATCGTCCCCTTGATAGGTGATTCCCTTCTTCATTATCTTGGTGAATGGGAGTACTTTTTTTTCCAATTTTTCTATGAAACTCCAAATATCAGTGAGGTTTACTTGGAGCCCCATTAGATCATTGATATTTCTAGAAGATGAAATAGTTAAAATCAAAATATTATTTTCTTGGTCAACCATAGTGCCATAGTGACATAAAAAAAATCCATGGAACTTCCCTGATGATAACCCAAGGGAAATTTCAGTGGATTCATCTTTTGAATGTGTTATTGAATCTTGTTAAGAATTTTTAAAGATATGTGAAGAGATAACATCACTGGTGGGATTTTATGACTAGATCGTTGACATTGAATTTAACTATTCTTACCAACAATTGCTTAAATATATGAATAATGGTACATTGATAAGTGGCTTTAGAATTCCATAATACAAAGATCATGAACTGAATGAAAAATATCCCTTGGGGTGCTCTATAGGTAGTGGACTATTCATCTTTAAGGGGCATATTTATTTCATTGTACCCTGAATACACATCCATGAAAGAATGGGATTGAAAGCCAGTAGTTTCATTGATCAATATCTCTATGATTATAAAATGTAAATCTTTATTTGGGTAGTTTTGATTAAAGTCTTTGAAATCAATATATACCCAAATATACTCATTATTTGTATTGACAGGGACTTTTTGATGATCCATCTTGGGTGTGGAACTTATAAAAAAACATGGATTTTATCAATTTTTCAAATTCTACCTCAACATTGTTGGAATGAGAGGCATGTGTCCTCCGGGATACCTTATCTATTCATCGATTATCATTGGGTAATCCAAGGTGGAGTGTAGCCACATAAGGATGCATTTGGGGGATTTGTTTACTGTTTCAAGAGAACACATTTTTTTATAAATGAATTATAAGTCTTCTTATATTCAAGGGTCATGACATCACTAATCAATGTTGGTCGTAGGTCTTCTTCTATTCCTATATTAACTTGTCTGAGTCATGGAGACTCCTTCCTGAAATGTATGATGGGTGCTTCTAAGTTCATCCTCATATTCTTACACTTCTATGTTTGTGGATTCATTTTCAAAAGAAGATGGATATATGGGGGATTAATTATAACTATCGAGGTGTGAGAGGATATGAAAAGAGACATTAGCATCCCCAACTTCCAAAGTCGTTGTAGAGTTATGACAGAGTTTATTGTCTTTTACATGGTCATTGGGGGAAGGAGGGTCTTGGGCCTTTCGGACCAGGTCTATCACCTCAACTAAATTTATCAGGAGCACACAGACATTTTCGGACATACTCTAGGGACTTTCAGGGGAGGTCCCCAAGAAATTAGGGGCTAAAACCTATATATCACCATCCACCATTGGTTTTTTGACACCCATTTTTTATAAACCTTATTCAGTATATGTGGTATCACATGTCTCAAAGTGGGTACTGTCACCATGATGTATATTGAAATTTCCATTGATGGGTTATTTCAGACATTGATGGAATATTGAAGGTCCCAACATGTGTCTATGGAGCTAGAGACTTCTAAGCATGAAATTTTATGTGTTGTGTTGCTGGAGAGACCATAAAATCAACATTTAATGTGAGATCCCCAATCTAAGGTCTGAGTTTTACATACCTATAGGTCATTACTCACGCTTATCATAGCCTTGAATTATATGATTTATAGGTGATAAATCCCATACTCTCTATAAAAACCATAGGAGGGATATAATCTGGATGAGATTAATCCAAGAACCATTTCCATCCAAAAAATTTCATATATTTACATTATCGTGTCTTCCTAAAACATATAGGGGTATGATGTGTCCCTTGATAACCTCTTCCTAGTCATGCTCTATGAATGATATGGTGACATGGAATTCCATGGAGATGGAATATATTCGATAGAACATGGCTTCAGAAACATTTATCTTGAATTCTTGTGTGATTTGGAGGGAGTTAATGAGTGAGTATCTATGTTCTTTAAAATATAGATCACATAAAGGATTGAGAGCGTGGATGGTACAACCGCCATATAATACCAAATTTCGTAATTTTGTACTAGAGGTCGGGGACTCTTGAGGTGGGGTTTCTACATGAAATGGGGCTCCAGAATAGAGTAAATTGAGTTATATAGGCTCGGTGCTTATGAAAAGGTCTTGGGAGCATCTTATACCAGGGGCATGGGTCAGGTTTTCCTTCTGCATTACCTGGGATGATCAGTTAATCTCACCCCTGCTAGGCTATCGTACAACAAAACTAGGCACATTTGATCACTGGAGGGCTCTAAGACACCTCCATATATTTTCTAGGTGTGATATAGTGCTTTTCCATGGGTCTCATATGCTTGTATATCCATTTTTGGGAATAATACCGCAATATTGAGTCTGACCATGCATGTGATTTCCCATATATCCTTGAATCATGCACATGTAGTCTCTTATTACCTGGTTTGGTGTGGGGAACTCATACTCATAGGCATATTCATTATTGAATAAGGTTTATAACTAGTGTATCATATTTATAGAACCAAATATGATGTCTTATTGCAATAATGGTTCCATTTGGTTTGGGCGTTTCCATGCTTTGAATGTTGTAGGGAATAAGTTTTTAATAGTTAGATCTTGTGTTGTAGTAGAATATGACTCCTCATCTTCTATTTATTTCTAATTATATTGGTTACAAATACCTTTGAGAGGCACATCGGATGTTTCCTCTCAGGGTGGTGGAACAATCATGGGTCAGTGTAATCGTGTTCTCAGGGTGGCATGATCTTGGTCAAACTATTTTTGAGTCATCTAGTTATCTAACTCCCATTCACACTTGGCCAAAACATTCTCCCAATCACCATATTTATTTAAATATAAATTGGTAAGAATCACACCATATATGATCATTTATCTAACACTACATACCTATAATTGACCGTGCCTTTAAGTATATCTTTGAAGATGGACCGGTCCTATATATTATGACCCAATATTCTATGAAAAGGTACGTTGTTGGGATGTTCAGTGAAGTTGAACTCCTTTTCCTTCCATGGATGTGGTATCTTGAGCAAGTTATATTTCAAGGATATGGGAAAATTACAGGGGACTTGTTCTTCTTATAAGTAGTATGCATTATTCATCAGTTTCTAAAATCTATGGGGACCATGATATCTCTATTCATCTAGATGAGGGTGATTTTGTAGTTGTTCTTTCCTAGTAAATGTTTTTTGGTGGTTTGAGATTCACCTTGGTGCTTGGATGGGTATTGATACTTTTTTTATAGCGACATTGACATCTTATACTTTTCCAAGCATTTTACCATGTGTTGAGGGCATGATTCGAGATTTTCATCAGGGTTTTCAGAATGGTGTATTCCAATCATTGTTCCATTTCAGGGAACTCATGAGACCTGCCTAGATAATTATTTATGATCATAGGCATATACATCTCATCCTAGATATTATCAGCATAGAGTTATAGAAGTTACTCCCAAGAGATAAGGATGTTTAGTTAATTGGTTAAACCATTCCATCTAGTTATGAATTCAGATACCCCCTCATTTTCACATTTTTTCCAATTTTTGAGGTTGATGATTGTCTTTTTTCTTAGCATGGAACTAAAATAATAATGGAGTAAATGATTAAGGTATTCCCATCCTACAATATATCATGATATAAGACTAATATACCAAAACAAAGTCTAGACCTATCATATTTTGTACAAAAAAAACTCATATTTATTGTCTCTTGTTGATCTTGAGGGCCCATCATCGAACCACATCAGGATTTGAAGTGTGTGAGATACTTTTCTAGATATCCTTCATCATTAAAGTTAGATAAGGATAGATTTACTATATTGGGTGGGGGTAAAGTGTTATCCAACCACTTAAATATGGATTCCTATTAGGATACAAAGGTGTGTTTCGACCATCCATGGCTTCTATTCGAGTATACGGGGACTCGAAGATGTTAAGAAGCTCGAGGGGTACTATTTTTTGAGCCGCCTCATATATGTAAGTAGTGAGTGGTGGTTGATGAGGTGAACTTTCATCATCTCCCAATGATTATCAATTTGTTCTTTGACTGAATGATCATGCTGATGAGGGAGATGATGTCACCTTAATAGAGGGAGGTAACCATCATTTTTGACTTCCACATTTATTTCGACCAGCTTCATGGATCCAGATCCAACATGACAGTCATATGCTGATCTTTTTGGTGGATTAAATATTTATAGATGTACGGGAGGATGAATATTTTCCTTAGCGTAAAGATGATACCCAATGGGGATTTTTCTCAAAGGTATCTCCTTATTTAGTTTTTGGAGTGTTTGTATCTCATTCTCGTATTGTGACAATTTTTCCTCCATGTAAGAAATATATATTTTTCAAGGAATTGATTGGGATGAAGCCACAAATTTCTCTTTTACATTTGTATTTTTTCACTATAGAGGTGGAAACTTGAGCCTCCTGTAGTTCTAGGTGTGTACAACCTCAGTTGGTGCATCTAGATCACCCTCCTCTCGGAGTAGGGTTTCGATGTTCCAGGCCTCATAATTTTTTTCCTGATCCACATTATATGTCTTGTTGACAAAGATGAAATTTAAATAGGTGTATCGGCCAATGGTGGATCCTCCATTAATTTCAAAACAACATGATGATTCTACACTACCTTCATCAACATATTTTCTCAAACCCCTATCAATATTGGGCTATATTGGATTATTAACCCAGTGGGGTTTGATTTACTTCCTAATACACTCCTAATATATTATCCGATAGGTATTGACCGCGAGGGAGTTTTGGGTCAAGATTTATGAATGGGCCCCAAATAGAAGAGGTTAGTCTTGTGGCAAGAGGAACATATGGGATACTAACCGTCAATATTTATCTCCCAACCCAAAGATGACTTATTATCTCTATGGTGATGATGATGAGGAAAATTCCCCCACCCTTATAGGTATGGGGTTTTTCAATGCCATAGTTGGCATTGATTTATATTTTTATTGAGGATCAAATCATTCCAGTTGTAGATTTCATTACTCCCTAGATCGACATTGTGATATAAATCCACCCAAACCAACTGGATGGGGTTGATCTAGAATCACTATTGATTTCTCCGAGATCCACTTAGTGGATGATGAAACTAGTGATGGTGATTGAGTTATAAATTAATTATGCATGTAGGATGGGGTTTGATTGTATCTATTGATTAAATATATTGAATCCTCTTCATAATTTATGATCTGATTCTTGGAGGTGGTGGTAGGTATTCCCCCAACTCGATGGGCTAGGTTTTCTCTTGGAAGATTGTTATTGTGTCCCGTTTGATGCAGGGAATCTATGATAGTATACGATATATGTGTAATGGAATCCCATGAAGGGAATCATTCATTAGATAAAATTATCTATTCAGTTGTAACTTCAACTTCCATGTTCAAAATAAATTGTCATTAATTTGGAGGGGCCTTTTCAAAGTCTTATTGGCCATCCTCTTGATCCGTTCATGATGTATTGGTATCATTGAATTTGGGGAATTATATTGTTATGACCAAATAGACCAAGCATTACCCAGTCCCCTAATTTTTTTAGAGACTATAAAATTACAAGATTCCATATATGAGAGGTTCGGTTATCCTAGGGGTGTGGCAATGTTGAACCCTACATACCTTCGCCATCTTTGAATACAGATACAATGAATGGATTTGGATTTCAATTGTAGAAGAGTGGTGATGAAATAGTGGCAAGAATGTCATATATGAGAACTATTATTTTCTGGTTTTGGATCCCATTCCATGGAAATAAAATCTAGGACTAACTAACAATATATTATCTTAATGGTATAATAGTGAATCTTATATCCTGTATAAGGGAGGTGTTTTGTTCTTAGTTACTGATGAGTTTCCAACATATATTTTAATAGATAGGTCATGAAATCCTTTTACAGATCATATGGGATCTCATAGTCATATATGTAAATGTTCTAGAACACGAAGGGGAGGTATTTTCATGATAAATCTCCCCATATGTCAATTTCTACTTCATATTCATCAAACATACATGCCTCCATCGAATCATGCCACATAAGGTGATTCTTTGGGTCTCCTGTTGATTGTAGTGAAGTGATTCTAGAATTTGTTGTGGAACAACATCAGGTTAACCCTAATTTTTTGAGCACTACTCTTTATAAATGAGTCAATGTTTTAGAAACCTCTATATACAAAGGTGTTTAGTAAAAGAGATAATTCCCTTATTTAGGGGATATATCACCATAGGGAGGTTGACCATGGAAGATTTTAGGAGTAGAGTCCCTGTGATCTAACTCCATACTACCATGAGGAGGACTATCACGGTACTAATCATCTTATAATTTGGTTGAAGAGTTTTCAAACCGTTGAGGTTTTGAGAATGCATCTTGAATAATCCCAATGACATTTGATTGAGAAGAAGGGTATATGAACCTTATTCTATGTCATGGATAGAATATGATGACCTACCTTCTAGAATTTTTTTGGGATATGAGCTTGTTTTATGATAGTTTTCAGAACTTGTTTATAAATATATAGTGTTGTGGGAGTATAGTCCCATTGTAGAGAATCAATATGAATATTACATTGAGATTATTCATTATTAAAAGGAATATGAGCCTATCTTGAGCTATTTTTTATTCTTACATGGTGAGACTCAGTCAGAATGAGAGTATAAGACCAATCTTAAGCCTTTTTATTTTCTTATTGGTCTTTTGTTGTATGGATATGAGCCTACCCCTAGGAATGTGTCGCTCTCACTTGGTAAACATTGGTTGGAACAAGAATATTATCTCTGTTTAAATATGAATTTCATGCTGGAATTTGCCGAAGGACCATCGGAATGGGATAAGGGGTATGATACTCCTCCGGTATTTCCGTAGAAGGATTCTAGTGTAGTCATTCATCCATAAAAGTAAGAATATTTTCCTGGTTTCATGATATGTTGAAATATTCCAAGAAGATTTACTATAAAAAATATGAGCCTATCCCAAGGCATATTCCATTGTCACTTGGTGATCCCCAATAAGAATGTGGATATGAGGTTAATCCTAGGCCTTTGATGTATGTGGCTAGTATTTTTGGATAGAAATATGAGCCTATCCCAAGGAATGTTCCCCTCAAACTTGGTGATCCCTGGCCAGAATGTAGATATGAGCCTGATCATAGGCCAATGGAATATGTCTCTAGACTTTTTTTGAAAAGCATGAACCCTTTTCATAAGGAACGTTCCACTCTCACTCAGTGAGCCCCACGTGGAATGGGAATATGATCCTTGTTTGACGCCTCATCCTTTCCAAGAATATAGCGATAATATTCCTAGATAGGAGAAATAATATGTGCCTGCTCTAGATAAAACACTTGTTCATGATGATCAGATTATTGTGATTCCCTAACTATATTGATTAAAATATGAATCTATCCCTATATTTATACCAGTGAGAAAATATGCCAGAAGAATTATTTAGTTATTTCTAAGTTATAATTTATTTCTAACAAAGTGTGTGATGGGATATAAAATTGGGAATTTTCCATCTTCATTGTATACTGGGAGATATATTTGATTGATGTAGGGATATGATCCCACATATATCCTCCATGTGCCACTAGAATATGTTGATGGAATTCATGCATAGAGGTATGGATATGCACCTACCCCATGCCTACTACAGGAATATTCCCACAGACTTGTTCCAAGTGAGTAGGTATATGAGCCTTCTCACTGGTTAGTTCTAGAATATGATGACAGACATCATAAGAGGGATTAGGGGTATGATCCCACTCACATTTATCCCAAGCCTTCCTTACTTGATGTGTCTTCCTTGATTCCATTTTATGGGTATCATAGGTGTCAATGTGTTTTGTTTTTCCCTCATAGGCGATTGATGGGTAACAGACGGGTGGTATCAGCGATGTCAATTAATAGAATCCATCCATGGCAGCCCTTGAACTAAAAGAAACTTTATTTGACTCCCTTTTTCACCTTCATCAAATATTTAATTTGCTTATTATCATGCTCTGAGGATAATCTACTAATGTGGTAGGATGTGGCAATGAGAAAAATGGATTAGTTGTAACTTTACTTGGATTATGTAGACTCATCCGTTTTAGTACTTGGATACACTCACATGCAGCTTCATGGGTTGGGATTTTTCCATGTCGATGGTATTTCTGTACCCTCATGTTTTCCACGTGATTTTGAAATTTTCAGGATAGTGAGGTCATTTTTCATACTGTTGGTTTGTATCCATATCTAGTTTATTGGAACAGTTGTTGGAAGACAAAATTATCTCATAAAGAGATATTGTTGATGAGATCATTATATAAAGTCATAAAGACTACAAAGAACAAGGTCACTAATTAGTTCAATATCATAAGCATGATTCATACTCAATAAAATATCCATGGTTAACACAATTGCCTTTTTATTATCTATCAATCCATTTTGCTCATGCAGAACTGTCAATGCGAGGATGGGATAATTTTATGGAAACCCTGGTTACAGAGGACCATTTATATGATATATTTTAGAGTTATCATCTTTGTTTTTTTATATATCAACAATGTGGTCTGATACATGTAAAACCAACCATCCTTCTATTTGAAGGTTCTATATGGGGATCATTATTATTTTTTCATAGAATATGAAATGATACATTTCATGGTAAATTATTAACCAATCATTCTGTTACTTGAGATATTCACATTGGGATTGCATTTTTTATTTCAATATAAAGGAGACTACTGGGAACACTCATTTTAGGTAAAAATGGTTGGTGAGAAATTCTAAGTCTATCCTTTTTATGTTGTAAAGTAGATTACATGATTAAATAACTTCATATCAGGCTCACCAATTTTTTCAATACAAAAGGTGATGACTGAGGTGAATTTGGTTTGGATCAATGGTTGATTTTGTGGGGATAAATTTATTACACAATCATTTATTTTGCATAAAAATTTTAATTCTTAATGGAAACTCCCAATGGTTACCACATTCATAAATAGGTGCAGAACTAATTTCCAAAGGTACTTGGTTAGTTATGGGTTTAGACCCAATGATGCTTAGGAACTCATATTGGCCTAGAGGATGGGATGTCGATATCATCACACCATTTTAAGGGGAATTGGTTCCTACTCCAGGACTCTCTTATAGATTTATGATATGTTTTTGAATCCCTTCTTAATCCAGATAAGGGGCTGTTTAACCTAACAAAATGATCATAAGTTAACCCCAATATGTAAAAAAGATTGGGATATGATTAGTGAATCCATATATATATATCTGAGGTTCTTCATCCAGTTCCCAATAATGAGTAACTATATATATAATGAAGCCACATAACCAGGAAATTTAGAATTATCTACCATGTAGGGAGGCGGTTAATATCCCGTGTAGGGGATTGATTTATTAAGAGGTGTCGTACATATATTATTTATAAAGTTATTCAAAACCCATATAGTTTGTTAGACCTTGTGTAGTTTAATGTCATGAAGAAAGGACATATGAACTGAAACATAGGAACTAGGTATTCAAATTTCTTCATCATGAGATATTCTACATATCCAGATTTTGGTAGGAATCGGAGTTATCATAGTTATTTATCGCCCTTATGTCAGAACCCCGTTCTTATTCTTGAGGTACAGGTTTATTCTTTTCTTTTTTCCTTAATTATTTTTGAGAAAATAAGGAAAATGGAGGAAAATCCACAATTTTGTGGGTACACACCATGTACTTTTCCACACACCATGTACTTTGGTCATGTGGGATGAGTACACAGGGTGTGTAGCTCTATCGGCGAAGGAAGGTGTAATAACTGACTACACGTCATGTAGTGGGTATTTAAACGTCATGTAGTTAGTTGGCAAGTGCATAGAAAGGCGGTGGTAGCATCCACCAACTGAGTGACAACACATGCCGTGTATTTATAAATATACTCTGTGTACTCATGTCACCAAGTGAACAGTGTCGTGCTGGCAGGTAGCTGCCAGAGGAACAGTTAAATGATGAAAATTACATGCCATGTACTTGAGAGTACACACTGTGTAGTTTGTTTTTTTTCTCTTAAAATGGGAAGTAGCCTCTTCTGTTCATAGAGTAATCTTAGAACGCAAGAGGAGAGTGGGAGAGATGGTCGAACCTTGGAGGATATCCCAACTGCACACAGGGAACCCGATTCGGTATCCGTCGATCACGTTGGGACCGCACGGGTAAGCCCTCCCTTCTCCTTGAGTCGTTCTTACCAATTATTTCCCAAGGGGAAGTTATTAGAGGTTGAGCATGTTTTTTCTATCTCAGATTTATGCCCTTCTCGTGCGTTTTGGGAGCCGACGTTTATGTATACTGATCAGGGGCGATCGAGGTAGGTGGTCTGATGTTTTGTTCCAACTGTGGAGTTGAAATTGTGTATCATTTTGCTACAAACCCATGTTTGGGGTGTCGTATGGATAAGGCCTTGGCTGTTTAAAATATCTAGGATTGAATAGGTAATTTAATTTAATTAAGAACTGTTGTTTGGGATCGCTTCTGGGATCCAGGACCACTCTAGGGGTGTGTTCCACTATTTAGTCGTTTGGCCAGGTTACTCGAGGGTATACCATAAAAGTTTATCATGCTTTAAATTTCCTTGAGAAAAATCTTATATAATTTCTTTCTTATGTTTGGGCTCAGCCTAGTTACTTATTTATCCTGAGGGAAAGTGTTACGTTTAGCCTGAGGGCAAGTGCTTGTTTAACATGAGGGAAATGTTTCATATGCTTGAGGGCAGTTTCTTTCATGCCTGAGGGCAATATTTTGTACGCCTGAGGGAAATATTCATTATGTATGAGGGAAATCTCATGAGGGAGTGATTCTGATTAGCATGAGGGTGTGGTTATATTATCATGATGGAATGATTTTGATTATCCTAAGGGCGTGGTTCTGTTAGCCTGAGGGCAATATTCTGATTACCTGAGGGTATGGTTTGGCATGTTTGAGGACACTGTTCATTTCGTATATTCACTATGGTGATTTTCGATGTTATAACTGCCAAGCCGAAGCACAATCGTGGAGGTGATAAGTATTAATTAAAATGGAAATGAAATTGGTAGTGATATTTACATTTGAGTACTGCTTAGTTTATTGCATTTACTTCTGCACACTATTGTTGCACCTTTTCACTATCAGTTGGGAACAGGTCTTTGGTGGGTGCCTACTGAGATTTATTTCTCACACCCTATTTGGGTCATGTCTTCGTCCCAAATAGACTATATTGTTGTAGGTGTCGACAGGGGAAAGAGTCCCTATACAGGTACATGATTGTTGCAGAGGAGTAGGAGAGCATGGGACCGATCATAGGCTTGTGATGCTGCTGAGTTTTTGTTGAACTGTTTTATTTTGTTTTACTATACCTTATACTTTGAGATGTACTGTATTGTATTGTAGTGTATCTTGTTCTTTATGTTTTCATAGAATTAGTGACATGCTGCATCTCTATATTTATGACAGCTGGTTCTCTTTTACTTCAATTGTCCATTCTATTTGCACATTGTTTACTGCTTCTTCTGCTATATGATATTTATCTTCTACACTACGCTACACTTTGAAAATTGAGGGCATAGATTCCCCACTATCATACCTGGGCCCTTGCTGCTAGTCGGCAGCCTCTGGCGTTTGGGGAAATGTGCTGGAGGTCATGTGACCAACCGTGTTCAGGGCACCCATTGAGTGGCACCCGGATCCGGGACGTTACAAAGTGGTATCAGATGAGTTCTTTTCTTTGACTTACAATTTGGATCCTTATTTAGGGATAAGACAGACATGGTAGTTAGTAATGAGATGTTCCGAGGAGTAGCTAACTCGTGTACAGGGAAAATCCAGTCTACCTCATTTATTGCAATTTTTCATATTTTTAAAATTTTACATTTGATTTGATTTTCACTATTGGGTGACACACTTGTGAGTGTGCTATTTATATGTTATACATGGGTTCTATTTAGTTGTACCCCAATGATATGAGGGTATTCCATATCATGAATCATTTAGGTACATGCTAGAATCACATGTCATGTATTCCTCCTAGGCCATGTAGGTGCATGAGAAATTGCATGTTGTTGAGATAGTTGATGTGTTAGAAAATCATGCTATTGTGATAGCTGCTTTGATAAATACCTACATTTGATATGGAATTTTTGTGTGAGGTTGTTGATAGAATGAATGCCAAACTTTGGTTTTTGGGGAGTATGGGCCCTCAATAACCAGTATTTGGTGGATCATTAACGTGTTTTCCTTGTTATAACATCTATAAGATGTCAAGCTTTGGTTCGCGGGGAGTATGGGCCCTCATAGATTTAAATTTGGGACTTAGGTGTTGGTTTTAGTGTTTTTATGGGCTTCGGAGTAGTTTCTGAGGCTTAATGTCTAGAAAACCTAGGATACACGCTTTGTAGTTCTATGGACACATGCTATGTGTACTTCTATTCGGGAAGAAATGAAAAATTTTTAAGTACACACCTTGTACCCTCAATACATGCCATGTAGTCTCTTCCCGTGTCATAGACCATGTGGGCGGGAACACGGGGTAGGAAATGGCTTAGGGGAAACACATCGTGTACTAGTTGTACACGCCATGTAGTTTTGATCTGGTGTCTGCCCGTGTAACTAACAACATGGATGAAGGAAACCTTAAGACATACATGACGTGTCTACCTTGAACACACCATGTAATTTGACATAGGTACCCGGCCGTGTCACGAACAATACATGTTAGTGTTATCTTTCTTTTTACACATTGTTTCCTCCTGGAACACGCCGTGTAGTGTCAGCCATGTAGCCAGCCGTGTAGCGAGCAACACGGGTTAGTCTGGGGCTTCTTTCAACACGTTGTGTTCCTATGGGACATGTCATGTAGTCTTGTTTTAGGAGAGTTGTGTGGCCTAGCTGTGTAGAAGGACCTAGGTAGGAAAGGAGGATTCAATTACATGTCGTGTAGTCCGAGGACACGCCATGTGTTTGGGGGTGTTACATGACTAGTTTTGGCTAGAGTACACGCCCATGTGAATGGATTGCGAGAACACGTCGTGTAGTCAAGTTTTGTAAATATTGAATTCTTTCATTATCTTGTTCCCTTCTTGGTCTCCTTGTTTTCAGTCTTTGATAATCCTAATCTAAGTAATGTGTTTGACCTTATAGATTCATGCCGCCGAGATGACCACCAGTTGTCCACCAAGAGAGCGGCGACAATTAAACTCCTGAGATGGTGAGCCATCAGCTACCAGATGATCCTCCTACAGTGCCAGATGTGGCGCCAGCCATTATACCGGACACAGGCGCGGAGGGGATGCTCCGTGAAGGCTTCATGCAATTCATGCAGACCTTTCAGGGAGCACCGTAGGCCACCACATCTATGGCAGAGCTAACTCATATATTCCAATAGTAGCATCTACCTATGTTTTATCGGGATGGTGGACCACAGTCTACATAGTCATGGCTGGATTCGATTTAGAATATTTTCTAGCATCTTGAGACAACTCCTTGGAAGAGGGTGAAGCTCGCGACTTATATGCTATGTGATTCTGCCAAGAGGTGGTGGGATGTTACCACCCAGTCTGTGCATCACCGCGACATGGCGTGGGAAGGTTTTCAGGAATCTTTCTATGAATTCTTCTTCCCAGAGACGCTGAGGGAAGATCGAGCTCGAGAATTCATGAATTTGTAGCAGGGCGTCATGTCAGTGATGGATTATTCTTCCCACTTTACCGAGCTACAGTGCTTTGCACCTGTTCTAGTGGATGATGAGACATCGAGGGATAGACGCTTTGAGGATGGTCTTCGATATGACATCCAAGCACTGGTGAATGTTTTCAGGTTGCCTTCCCTGCATGCTATTGTGAACCAGGCACTAATTATAGAGCAGAACCTGTGGGAAGCTAGTAGTGTGGGCTAGTGCGGTTCGACACCAGTCTCGGGTACTATTTCTACTATTAAGAGGAAGAGGCAGATGGAATTCTCTCACGGTGGCAGTACTAACTAGAGGAATACTTCAGGTGGCTTGGTTATTTGCTACCAGTTTGGTAGAGAGGGGAACAAGAGACTGCAGTGTCCACGTGACCTAGTGGAGTGTTGAGCTTGTGGAAATATGGGTCGTCTACAATGATTTTGCAGGGAGTTTCTACCAATGGCTAGTGAGAGGGGTTCTTTGCAGACTCCGCATGCGGGAGTAGGACCAACAGCTTCTTACCAGTCAGGAAACTGGAATACATCAGGGCATGCAGGTAGAGATGGTGGTTGTGGTCGTGGTAACCAAACACCAGGATCTTAGAGACAGAAGGGTGGGATAGCTCAGGGTATCCAGGCTATGTCATAGGGACACAGCACTGGGCATGATTATGTAGTGCAACAGGCCCAATAAGAGCAGGATCTCAGACCATCTACTATCAGAGGTACTATTCTAGTAGATTCTATTTTATCTTCAGTACATTTCGATACGGGTGCTACACATAGCGTTATATCTGTGCTTGTTGTGGAGAGCCTTGGGCTCTGCATTGCTTCTTCTTTTGGTGTTGAGGCGCTAGACACTCCATTGGGGACTAGAATGGCTGGTGTGCGTCAGTACAAGGAGTTCCCCCTTTAGGTTGGTGGGTGTCACTTTCTATGGGACCTCTATGTCTTGGAGATGAAGAGATATGATGTCATTATGGAGATGGACTAGTTGGTACCCTTTCAAGCCTTTGTGGATTGCTATCGTCGCAGGGTGAGTTTCACGTCACCAGAGGGTGGAGAGTTTCTATACAAGGGAGAATGGGATGTTCAGGTGAGCCGATCTAGACCCGAGCATCATGGGCAAGGTGGAGTGACATCCCATATTGCAAGTTTATATCTCTATAATCAATGGAATTGTTAGAAGAACGTCCCTCCAGTAGTTGATCATTTTATGGATGTCTTCTCGGAAGTCTTTTCAGGTCTACCTCTAAAGCGAGAGGTATATTTCTCTATTGATCTTGTGTCAGGAGCGACACTGGTGTCCATTCCTCTTATAGGATGGCTACACCTGAGTTGCAAGAGATCAAGATATAGTTATAGGAGTTGAAGGCAAAGGGTTTCATCTGACCCAACACTTATCCTTGGGGTTCACCAAACATTTTTGTATAGAATGTGGGTGATACCCTCATACTTTGTGTGGATTATCAGATAATGAACCAGCTGACGGTTAAGAACAGATATCTCTTACCGAGGATTGATGATCTTATTGATCAACTTTGGGGAGAACGACTGTTCTTAGAGATTTACTTGAGATCTGGATATCATCAGTTACACGTTAGACCATCTGATATACCTCTCATAGCCTTCAGGATTAGGTATAGTCTATATGAGTACTTGGTGATGTCTTTCGTACTCACAAACGCACCAGCATTTTTCATGGCTCTAATGAATCATGTGTTTCACCATTATCTGGACTCTTTTTTGGTAGTTTTCATGGAAGAAATCTTGGTGTACTCTCACACTTGACACGAACATGCTACCCCTCTTGAGATCATATTGAGTACACTAAGAGAGCATTGGTTATATTCTAAGATCTCAAAGTGCCACTTTTGGATGGACCAGATACACTTCTCGGGTCATATTATCTCAGAGACAGGAGTTGTGGTTGACCCAGAGAAAGTGATTGCAGTAGTTTTCGGGGAGCCGCCTAAGAACGTGTTTGATATATAGAGTTTCTTGGGGTTTTCTGGTTATTATAGGCACTTTATACAGGACTTCTCCAACTTAGCAGTGTTGTTGACAAGTTTGACTAAGAAGGGTGTGAAGTTCATTTGGTCAGAAGCTTGCAAGATAGCCTTTCAGGAGCTGAAGGGATGATTAACCTCAGCACCAATCTTGATACTCCTAGAGCAAGGGAAGAGCTATACAGTCTACTGCGATGCATCAGGTATTAGTCTAGGAGTAGTTTTTATGCAGGGCGATCGAGTAGTTGCGTATGGGTCTCAGCAGTTGAGGCCACATGAGAAGTATTACCCGACGCATGACCTCGAGTTGGCTGCAATTGTTCATGTGTTGCGCTATTAGAGGCATTATCTATTCGGATATCATTTTTTGCTTTTCACCAACCAGAAAAGTCTCAAGTACATCTTTACTCAGCGTAACCTAAATTTGAGATAGTGAAGGTGGGTTTTGTACCTTCATTCCTTCAGTTTTGATCTTTCCTATACACCTGGTAAGGGTAATGTGGAAGCTGATGCATTGAGCAAGAAGACTCAGACACAAGCAATACATGAGGCCAGTGGTGAGTGGCAGCTTAAGGCTCTATTCTCTGAGATGCATTTAGAGGTGCACGATAGTCAGGGGAAACCCTATATTTTTTCCTTATATGTGACTTATACCCACCTGGATAGAGTGAGGATGAGACAACTATTGTATTTAGAAGGTCTAGTTCTATGGGAGTCGGTGACAAGTGGGGACCCTCCTCTTGTTTGGGTGATAGGCGATGATAAGGTACTGCATTTCCATGGACAATAATGGGTTCCAAGGGATATACGTGAGGAGCTAATATGGGAGTTTCATGCTTCATCTTGGGAAGTGCATCCCAAAGTTACCAAGATGTACCGTGACTTGATATGTCAGTATTGGTGGCTGGGTATGAAACATAAGGTAGCTGGTTTTGTTATGAGATGTTCCACTTGTCAGTAGGTGAAAGCGGAGAATCAAGGCCCGCAAGACTATTATAGTAGTTACCCATTCTGGAATAGAACTAGGATGATGTTGCGATGGATTTCATGACTGGGTTGCCATGTTCATCTCGAGGCAATGATTCCATGTGGGTTATTGTGGATAGACTCACGAAGGTAGCTCAAGTTTTGCTGATCAAGGAGACCTTCAGTGTTAATGAGCTTGGGAAGCATTATATTCGAGAGGTCATACGTCTTCATGGGGTCCCTTGTTCTATCATTTCAGATAGGGACACCGATTTTACATCTTGTTTCTGTAAGAGTTTTCAGAGGGCACTGGGTACACAGGTGCTTCTGAGCACCACTTACCACCCTCAGACCGATGACCTGTCAGAGCGTACGATACAGGTGCTTGAGGACATGTTGCATGCATGCATCCTAGACTTTGGGGGATCTTGGGAGAATCATATACCCCTGGCTGAGTTTGCCTATAATAATAGTTTTCATGCAACTATTGAGATGTCACATTATGAGGCTTTATATGGTAGGCCATGCCGATCAACTTAATGCTGTTTGGAGGCAGGTGAGGCAGCTTTACTAGTACCATGTCTCGTGCAGGAGACTTCAGAGTAGGTCCAGTTGATACAGAAGCAGATGGATACTGCACAGTCTCATCATAAATCTTACGTTGATTGCCACAGACGACCCTTGGAGTTCGTGGTTGGGGATGAAGTTTTCTTGCGCGTTTCACCGAGGTTGGGACATAGACGGATCAGGAGATAGGGTAAACTTTCACTGAGGTATGTTGGTCCATTTGAGATACTGGAGAGAGTCGGGTCAGTTTCCTATCGGTTGCAGTTACCACAGAGGTATCGGGCCATGCACAACGTCTTCCATGTATCTCAACTACGCCGTTATCACTCAGAATAATCTCATGTTTTTTATCCCGAGGAGGTTGAGCTTTAGGCCGATGCATCCTTTGAGAATAATCCAATTCATATTTTTGATAGGAGAATGAAGGTTCTCTGAGGCCGGCCAGTTCAGCTCGTACGGGTGCTATGGAAGCATGGCCAAGTGCAGGATGAAACCTAGGAGTGGGAGACCGACGTACGTACTCATTGGCTAGAGTTTTTCACATGTTTATCTTCGCCACCCTTGCAAGGTCAATTCATGGATGAATTGCTTTAAGGGGGGATGTTTGTAAGAACCCGGTTTTTATTCTTGAGGTATAGGTTTCTTCTTTTCCTTTTTCCTTAAGTGTTTTTGTGAAAATAAGGAAAATGGTTTAAAATCCCAAATTTTGTGGGTACACACCATTTACTTTGGTCGTGTGGGATGAGTACAAAGGGCTTGTAGCCCTGTCGGTGATGGTAGGTGTAAAAACTGACTACACACCGTGTAGTGGGTATTTACACGCCGTGTAGTCAGTCAGAAGGTGCATAGATAGGCAGTGGAAGCATCCTATAGCAGAGTGACAGCACACGCTGTGTATTCAGAAATACATGTTGTGTACTCATATCGGAAAGTGAACAGTGTCGTGCTGGTGAGTAGCTGCCATAGGAATAGTTAAATAATGAAAAGTACATGTTGTGTACTTGAGAGTACATGCCATGTAGTTTATTTTTTTTCATAAAATGGGATGTAGCCTCTTATGTTCATAGAGGAAGCTTAGAACACCAGAGGAGAGCGATAGAGATGGTCGGAACTTGGAGGATCTCCCGACTGCACACCGGGAACCCAATTCCATTTCCGTCGATCATGTTGGGACTGCATGGGTAATCCCTCCCTTCTCCTTGAGCAGTTCATACCAATTATTTCCTGATGGAAATTTATTTAAGGTTGATCATGTAGTTGTTTATCTCATATCTATGCCGTTCTCGTGCGTTTCAGGAGCTGACGTTCATGTATACCGATCAGGGGTGATCAAGGTAGATTGTCTGATGTTTTTTCCAACTGTGGAGTTGAAGTTGTGTACTGTTGTGCTACAAACCCATGTTTGGGGTGTCGTATAGCTGAGCCCTTGGATGTTTAAAATACCTATAATTGTATAGGTAATTTAATGTAATTAATAACTGCTGTTTGGGATCGCTGGTTGGATCCAGGACCACCTCGGGGGTGTGTTCCTCTGTTTATCCATTTGGCCATGTTACCTGAGGGTATACCGTAAAAGTTTAGCATGCTTTAAATTTCCTTGAGATGAATTTTATATAATTTATTTATTATGTTTGGGCTCAGCCTATTTACTTGTTTAGCCCGAGGGAAAGTGTTCTATTTAGCCTGAGGTCAAGTTCTTGTTTAGCCTGAGAGAAATGTTTCATATGCCTGAGGGCAGTTTCGTTCATGCCTGAGGGAATTATTTTGTACACCTAAGGGAAATATTCGTTAGGCCTGAGGGAAATCGCCTGAGGGTGTGATTATGATTATCCTGGGGGCATGGTTCTGTTATCCTGAAGGCAAGATTCTGATTAGCCTGAGGGTGTGGTTCTGTTAGCCTGAGGGTAAGATTCTGATTACTTGAGGGTATGGTTTGGCATGTCTGAGGACACTGTTCATTTCGTATATTCACTTTGGTGATTTTCGATGTTGTACCTGCCATGCCGAAGCACAATCTTGGAAGTGATAAGTAATAATTAAAATAGAAATGAAACTGATAGTGATAGTTACTTTTGAGTACTTCTTAGTTTATTGAATTTACTTCTGCACACTGTTGTTGCACCTTTTCAGTGTCAGTTGGCCACAGGCCTTTGGTGGGTGCCTACAGGGATTTATTTCTCACACTCTATTTGGGTCATGTATTCGGACCAAATAGACTCTATTAATGCAGGTGTCAATAGGGGAAAGATTCCGTGTACAGGTACACGATTGTTGTAGAGGAGTAAGAGAACATGGGACCTAGATTAGGCTTGAGATGCTGCTGAGTTCATGTTGCACTGTTTTGTTTTGTTTTACTGTACCTTGTACTTTGAGCTGTATTGTATTATATTGCAGTGTATCTTGTTTTGGCTATTTTCATAGAATTCGTGACATGATTAATCTCTATATATATGACTTCTAGTTCTCTTTTACTTCAATTGTCCATTCCAGTTCCACATTGTTTACTGCGTCTGCTATTGTATGATATTTATCTTCTCCGCTGCACTACACATTGACAAATGAGGTCATAGTTTTCCCACTATCTGACCTGGGCCCTCACTACTAGTCAGAAGCCTCTGGTGGTTAGGTAAATTCACTTGAAGTCATGTGACCAACCGGGTATGGGGCACCCGTTGAGTGGCACACGGATCCGGGACGTTACACATTAGTACTAGAACCATGGCAGATTCCCTTACATGGAGGAAATCATATCATTCCACTCATCAGGGTTTATACACTAAGTTTACCCTAACTAGTGAAGATTCATGATGAAAATGATATGACCCTTTCAATTCCTTAAGACCACATGAGTCATTTTCAGTGTGATAAATAATGGATAAAATGTGATGTGTCTCACTACATATGGATTCTAGACTTATATACTAAGACATCCCTTGGGATGATTAATATAGAGCTCAGGCTTTGCAGATACATTCTACTCATCCTAGTTATAGTAGGAAATAGAGTAATTATAGTTATTTTAGTTGAGGCTTACATGATGATGTTTCCCTTTGAATTATATGATCAATTAAATTTCCTAATCCCATGTGAGCTACACCCGACATGGGAAATGAAGGATAGAAAATGATTGGCCACACTATTTGTTGATGTGGGACATATGTTCTGAGATTTCCCTACCAAGGTTTTAATATCGATATCTTTCCATAGGATGGTGTCCTACATATCATGGTTATAGTAGGAATCATATTCATTTTATATATTTTGGTCAGGGATTATACAAGAATATTTCCCACATATGTGGGAAATATCATATTATTCCATTGATTGGATCTTACACATTAAGTTTTTCCTTGTCTTAGTAGAGGCATATAATGTCAATTATATGATTATTAAAACTCCCTAAGCTGAAGTGAGGAATTATCTATATGAGAAACATGTTATTTCAAATAATTTGTCTCACTACATATGGATGTAGGACTTATGCATTGGGACATCCCTTTGGACATTTTATATGGATATTAGACCATGAAAAAGGCATCCTATATATTCTGGTTATAATAGGAATCATAGTTATCATATTTTATTTGATTGAGAATTAATAAATGAGGTTTAAATTATATATAGGACACGTAATATTATGATAATGATCTGGGATAATACATTGAGGTTTTCCTTTATAATGGATGGACAAGGTTATCATGTCTTGGAATGCATGCTTCACCCGAACATCTTGTCTGCCTAACTTATGTTGATTTTCTGCCTAAGATGCCTTAATTTTCATCTTGATATTTTAGAGAATATATTCATTACCTATCCAAATACAATTAGTTGACCCATTTTACTTGTCAAAGGGATGTCACATAATCTGGATGGAATATCTGGAGTTTGTCTCAGGATTAAGGCTGACTTTTCCAGATGACATCACAAAACCCAACCATATTGTACTAGAATCCATCAAATGATATCTAATGATATGATTACCATTCCTCAAATGATCTAGTTGACTTACCCTAGTGTTAACATAAATTATAGATGACATGCATGGAGGGTTTCATGAGTATAAGTGTGACATTTCTTGGAGGGTTACACATGTCTTGGATGACATGTCTAGGTGTCATCATGCAAGACAAATTTTATGCATAGGAGATATCGTAGGAACAAGTTAACATGCCTGGAGGGCATCAAAGTGTCTGGTTAGAATGACTATAGGATATCACAAGATCTAGCTAGAATTCCTAGGTACTAGTGTGGGACTTAGATGATGTCACACCCTGACCTTGGACACTACTTTCGGATGAGTCTATGCCTTGTACATGGTTGGTTCATGACCTAACAGATTGTGCATCCAAACCATATGCCCCCCTTTCATCTAAAAATAATAATAAAATAAAAATTATAAATGAAAAATAAAATAAAATGAAGATAAGATAAAATGAAAAAAAATTAATTTTAAAATAATTCTAAATATTAATAATAATAATAATATTATTATTTTCAATATTATTTGTATTATTGTCATTATTATTAATATTAACATTATTATTATTATTATTGTTTTATTATAAAAACATTATTATTAATGAAATTTCTTTTTTTAAACTAATTTTTCCCTTTCCTCTACCCTATCCCTGGTGCGACCCCCCTTCTCCCTTTCACCTTGTGCATCACGCCCCTACTTCCTTGCTTCATTGTGCGACCATCCTCCCACACCAGCGACCTTCCTTCAAGCCGGACCTCCTCCCCAATGACCTCTCCTCCTCGTACCACCATCCTCATGCTTTTCTACCTCGCGTGACACTCTACTCAAACAGAGCTTCTCTAACCAGCCTCCTCTCTGGGTGTGATATCTACAATGACCTTCCCTCATGGCGCAACCGACCTACCCTCCTCCACCTTTGGTAATAATCCATCATTTTTAGGGTCCTTATTTGTGAATTGTTCCAATTTTACCCATCCCTAATAGTTAGGGTGGTTTTCAGTTAAATTTTCTGGGATACTAGGGGATGAAGATTGCTCCTTGGGGTGTATTCTTCCTACTATTGAAGTTTCGTTGCATTCACACATTGGAAAGGTAGGTGTCTCCATGGTTTTCTTCCCAAAGAACCCAGTTGATACTTTCCTTCTTCCTTTCATTCTTTTGACCTAATTCACAGCTTCATTATATACCTAGTTAGATCAATACGGTGTTTATAAATTTTTATAACTTGTTAAAAATTTCTTTTGAGGTAATTAATCATTTATGCCAATGTGTTGGTTCCTTTAAGGTGTTTGATTCAATACTAATGGTTTCACAAAATTATATGATGATTTTTTGTAATTTTTGGACCATTTTATGTTTTGGTAAATTGGATTTAATGTGAGGTCTTTAAGGAATGTGTGATATGAGCAACTCTTATGGTTGGAGAATTGAGGTAGTTATGTTTTGAAAAAATTCTCATGGTTTTTTAAAATATTTTGTTTTATTTTGAAAATAAAGTGATGTTTTAGTGTTTTTTATTTAAAAAATTTGTGGAAGGTTTTTGTGAATTGTTTTGTTGAATTCTTCACTTAAAGGCCCATTTGGAATTTCTTACATTAAAAATAGTGTTTTACTTTAACATTTGTTTGTATTAAAAGTTTCATTGGTTTTTGAACCATATCTAGGTTACGTTGTTTGGCTTAATTTTATTTTAGTGTATTATGATGTTTATGGATTATTGTTTCATTTTAATGAAGGTTCCTTGGAAACGTTTTGGTGGTTTTGAATCTTCGGGTCTACGATGACTCATTTGTGTATGCATATGTAAGTGTATATATATATATACTTAGGTTCCCCTATTATGTGTATATTCATATGTGGTAGTGAATATATATGTATGGGGCTAGGTATGCTAATGTATATATGGAAATGCATATATAGGTGAGTAGAGATGGGTATATTCATATAAGCATATATGTAAGGATCCCCTTGAATGTGTTCTTTTCCATGCGAGTGTGTAAATAGGAACCAGGTGTTCTAATATGTATATGAAGATGCATATGCTCAGTGGGGGAGAAGAATATCTTAGTTATAAATCACCAGGGGATGAATGTTCGGGTTGGTTCCACTCTATGGTATGATCTCTATGCATTAACCATTAAATTTAAGAATAATTTATTTCATGCATTTCACATCTAGTTTTTATATTAATTATTGATAAATAATTATTAGTAAAATTTCATGTCTTAAATTGGATTGGTTTTTCTCTGATGATGTATTGAAATAAATGAATTGATTTCATTTTTCTCATCATGCACTTTATGAAATGACCCTTTGGATTTTGTAAATTTGATTTATATTTATAATGGTGTTTTTTTCTTTAATAGGTTTATAAGTGTTTTTATGGTCTTCTATGTGGCATGGGATTGGTTTTTTAAGAATAAATTTAGCTTGTGATGGTTGTGTGAGGTCCAGTTGACACTTTAAATAAAAGATTTACATTGAAAAACCTCCTTTAAATGTGTCCTTGCCTTGTTGGTTGAAAAAAATATGGGATTTCCTTAGTTTGGGGCTTCCCCAGTGTTATGATGGTTTAAAGGTGAGATATTTGTTCCTTGGGGTGACTCGGGATAACCTTGTGGGGTGTGTTGACTGTTTGTAATGAATTTACTTGTGTTTGGATTATTCTTTGAAATAATTGTCTCACCCCCTTTTTAGATTGAACATGGGAACCTAGAATAGCTAGTGAATTCTATGAGAGTGATTGCTACAATATTTTAGTTTATGTATTGTCTAGTGGCTCATAGTAGGGGATGTTTTGTTATTATATCTAGGGATTGATCCCATCTACCAAGCCAGGTAAGGAAATGGTCAGGAGTTAGGGTGTTATGACATTGTTGTGTAGAAAATACCTTTGGGATGAGTCACATGCATAGTATGTTCTGGATCATTCATGAGCTCCTAGGTTTTCCCATGTATATCGACACATAGTTATATGTAGTAGATTATTTAGATACATTGTTTGGTTGATCACTTTTTCTTGTTATTTTCCATTGCCCTTTTGTGATCATTATTTTTTTACTTCACATATGATGCATCTCTTTGTTATTGGGGATAAAATAATTATTCTCAAATGTTTTTGGAAAAATATTTTTAAAAGGTTATTAAATTCTCTATCCCTCTTTCATTAAAAAGGTTAAAGAGTCTTCCACGGGAAATAAATTACTTAAAAATAAGAAGGGAAATGGACTATGATTTTCATTAAAGGGAAAATGTGTGAAAACCCTGTTTTATATATTGTAGTTCAATAGTCAAATTGATGGATTTTTTATTTGAAGGAAATTTATATGATAATATATTGTTTTTGTTCTTACATAGTTTTAATTCTTACACCTATAGTTTTATCTTTATTTTTATCTTTGGGTGCTCCGCCTTGCTTGGATTTGGTCTCTATAGTGTGACATTGGTTTGGGGTCAATGGTGACCCGTTGGGTTATATATAGGTTTGTACAACATTATTTTTCCATATGTTGCTAGTTTTTATTTTTCTTTTTTTTGTAATTTTTTATTTTATTGTCTTCCATTTATGGGAAAGATCATTCCCACTTGTTTAGTTTTGATTCTTGGAAATTATTTCCAGCCTGTAGGGATGGGAAATGCCCCTCGGTCCATGTTGTGGCCCGTCTTGGGTGACCAGTTTAGGGATGACCTGGAATCATTCGTGACAACTGACATGTACTGATGTCTCCATATGATTTAATGAGACATGTATGGGGCACCATAATGTCTATATGGAGGACCCTGAGGGAATCACAAGACTAGGGAGGCATACCTAGGAGCACCGTATGACATGATCTAACATGTAAAATAGACTTTTCATGATCCAAATATTATACCAAAGGTGTGTCATGAGATCTTGGAGAAATTTCACAGTACTGCTGCAAGACATGGGTTGTTCATGTGAAGCACATTAGGATCATCATATATTTTATTTTTGTAAATCTCCCATATTTTTTACTATTTCCTAGGATTTTATTGAAGATATATTATATTTTTGCAATGTTTTCTTGTTTTAATTAATGTTTGATCTAGAATATATGAGGTAGGTTCTTTATGAAACCAACTAGAATTCAATTACGTGATGTATGAGATATCACGAAAAGTGAATATACATGATTCATGATCTCCCCATTTGTTCTCTAGATCATACGTGCCAGAACACATTCCCTGTCAGGAAATCGACCACTTAGATAAATCCTCTCTAATTCCTTGGTTTTCCAATGTGAGGTTCCCCTGAAAATATGGCATCATTTTTCATGATTGGTTGGGGGGTTTATAGGCCATTCCACCCTAGTTATTCTCCTATTTCCATGGATCATATTGTGTGAATTAAGGCTGGTGTCAGTGGAGCACTTTTTTGTCATTCGTTTTGTGTGATCCTGCCATTTTTCATTCTAGGGGCATCACATAATATTCAGAGATCATGATACCATCCTATCAAATCCCCATTTATTGGATTATATCCAATTAATGGGGTATTTTTTAATCATTCATACATTCTAAGAGGATATCATATTTTTGAGGTAGATATGTATTAATACCATCATGGGATCTGAAGACCTGTTAAAAGGATTTTTTTCTATGATCTTAGTTGACAGGTTTGGGCCCTTTTGTGATATAAGGATTGATTTTCAATGGGATTTTCAAGTCTGTGTTGGAGAATCACATGAGTTTAATAACTACAATAGGCTCTCTCCATCATCCCTCTTTATTTTCCGTATTAATTTTATAAGGGGTTGGGTTCTTCCGAGTTTGCAAGAGGTTTTTAAACGAAATTCTTTCTCCCCATTAGTGATGCATCATGTATCCAATAAAATTTCTTATAGTGATGTGCAGGAATATACCATATACAAACCTTACTACCTTTCATTAAATCCAATGATGGATTGAATGAATTCTTGGACATGTATGAGGCTATTCATGTGATTGGGGTAATACACTAGTGGGGCTCTCTTATAGTGATGTGGATATGTTTCTAAGCGATTGTGATGCCTCATGAACCTCTTAGGTAGGTTGCATGATTTTTACAACCACAAGAGGCTCTCTTCATTTTCATTTTTATTTCCTTGGTTTATTTTACAAATGTTGGGAATCTTGTGAGTTTGTATGAGTATTTTAGAATATAATTTTTCTACCTATCAATGATGCATTATGTGATACTTAAAACTGCTTGAGTCTCATACCTTATGTATATTTTCTTTTTATTTACTATGGATTTCTCAATATTTTGTTAGGCATCATTCAGTTGAATATTCTCATTACCTAGGGTACTTTTCGGGCTACCACCACATGACCAACAGGTGTCTAGTATTATTTTTCATGAGTAGAAGGACTATTCAAAAATGGGCTCTGTGGGATCTTCCATTGGCTATGCACTATTCATGACTATCCACAAGGAATTATGAGGGTCATGTGATCGTGTTTCATCTGGGGGTTCTTGATAGTCACATGATTTTGACCACATTCTTATTCATTTTCTTTTTAGGAAAGATAATACCCATATTTAGGTATTTCATTATTTATAAATATGATGATGCTAATTAGGTGGGAGTTAATAGCTATAATGGGGATAAACCCTTGCATTAGATGTAGCAATCTCACCCGTTTCACATATAATGCTCAAGTATCAAATTAATTTTTTTATGCTAACTACTTTCCATCATATAGCCATTGAAAAAGAATTTTAAAATCCATATGAAAAACGCTTTTTTGATATCAAAATACCATTCTATTTTATTAACCCATTTTAAAAACCAAAATACTAAGAAAAAGGGAATAGGGTTTACTTTTAAAAAAAGAACATTAAATGCATTCTTTAAGAAAATAGACTTTCCATTTTGAAAATTTCCATTATTAAATTGAAAAATCATAAAAGAAAACACTTTATTTGAAAATGAACTTGTAATTTTATAAATTAATCTATAAATAAATGATTATTTGTGATGGTGGAAAAATATTTTCATATCATATAAGTAAGAAAACATTTCTTTCATACTTATTTTAAAAAAGTCATAAAGTACCTCATTTAGAAAATGAAAAAAAAGATTCTATTTCAACCCAGTTTATAAAAATTAAAATATATTTAAAAAATTATTAAAAAATCATTGGATAATAATAGAATCATTTTTTAAAACTATTTTAGAAGACACGGATATGGAAGAAAAATAGTTTTCTAAAGAAGACTTAAAAAAATTATTTTTAAAATAAATTCTTTTACCTTGAGTCCGACTTGTGAGGTACATTCATTATATTCCAAAATAATAAACTTATGTTAAGTAGTTTCTTTATTAATAATCATTTTGAAGTTTAATATTCGTTTTATATCACTTATTACCGTGATATGTTCAATTATATAATCATTTAAGTTCACGATATATGTTTCAGATGTTATTCATCTCATATATCAGAAATACATTCGGTAGATTGACAATGGTCATTATTTCATCATCTATAGAATAATAATATAGATATAATTATAATTACTATTGAGAAATAATAATATTAAAACCAATCATAAAACAAGGTTATGAAACATTGAATACATTTCAATCATGGAGACAGTATGTTGTATGCACGATTATGTAAATATTCCATTTTTCAATGATGTTCATGGATAAAAGAAAATGATTATTCTAAATATAAGTAATGATCAAAATAACATATATAAAATATTATATCTTTAAATATAATTTCATATATCATCCATTTTATGTGGTGATGAAAAATGAGTCACATCACTTTATTGATGTGATAGTCCACACGTACACATGAATGAAATTATCATTTCCCAGTGAATGTAATTATAAGAAATTAAATGTTATATTATGTTTTCATAGTGATTAATATTTCATGAATTTCATATATAAAATTTTATTCCATCATTATAACTTGTCTCGAGATAGAGTGATGGAAAATTAATTACATCAGTTTTCAGGACAATATTCTGTTGTACACGCCAACGATGCTTTTGTTTATCTCTTGATTGAAGATGAGATGATTATAGGTTTTTACATTAACCTAATTAAATACTATAATATTTCGGATAATAGTTTTATTATTTTATCATGGTGAAAGAATATTTGAATGATATGGGAGAAGAGACAAAACTAAAACATACACATAAAAACTATATAATTTCTTTGGAAAATCTCCTTTGATTAACACCTTAAGCCTATAAAGTTAGAGTAATGACTAAAAATGATTTCAGTAATTAAAGAAGGTATTAAAGAAATTAATTAGCTTTGGTACGGATAAGAACAAATTATTCATGGAGTGTGAATTAAATGGAATTAGAGGTTCTCTTTTATAAGAGATGGTAAAGGCACAATTGGAATTCATTAAAATATTATATTAATATTTAATTATAAAAAGAACCAAAATAATTTATTTAAAATATTGGATGATTATTGGTGTAAATACCATAAAAAATAACATTGATACATGTTTTGAATATTTTTATCCATATATTTTTGTTTTAAACCTTGGTTAACGCTTTTTAAACTTACCATGACAAAAACGGTTTTTATGCGTTTGGAATCAATATAGTAAATATAAATGAAAAAAGACCCATAAATAGACCATGTTAGATATTATCAACCATATATTAGTCACCTGTACAATTCTAAGACACTTTTAAATTTTATATAATTTAATAAATTAGTATTTATTATAATATATCATTAATTTCACCTTTTTGAACTATTCATTACATTGATTCTAATAACATCATGAAAATAAGTAAAATTTAATTAAAAATGTTTTAATACTTCCAAAAAAATTCATGTATATATATTAAATTTTTTATCGCATTAATTATCTTTAATTGTATTACATTATATAATTTTAATATCATTTCTTTGATTTCTCCATTAATTGAATAAGTATTGCGTCAGTATTGTGTAAATTTTTAAGCTAATTACATCCTAATAAATAATTAAAAAAATTACCATGATGAAGATAAAAAAAATTATTAAAAAATAATATTTATAAATAAAAATATCCCAAATATGTTCCCATGTTAATATTTTTATAGTTAATAAAAAATGATTGTTCCATTTTTGATTTTTTTAAATAAAATATTATAATGGTCAAAATCTTATCCAAATTGCGATGAAATTCCTAATAAATGAATATTGGATGATTATGGATGAAATATAACCACACAATAAAATTAAGGAATGTTTTTTGTAATTTATTAGTCATTATTATTTTATTTTTAACTTTACCAGATTTAGTTTTAATTATGGAAACAAAAATTACAAAGGTTACTATTTATATTGAAAAAATTAAAAGGGAACTGTTTAATAAATTTTGAATCACTAATTTAATGTAATTAATCCAACTTTCAAAATTCAAAATAAAAAATTTGGAAATTTTAAATTTAAATTAATCTGGTAAAACATGACAAAAACAGTTAATTAGAGAAATGCCATTTTTATGTATAAAATGTATTTACTTTAATTTCAAGTATAAAATTAATTTTTAAAATAATAATATGATTATTTAAATGTAAATTTATACTATTAATTAATAGAACTAATCAAAAATTTAATTTTACTTTATAAAAACTTTAAAACAAAACACATATTTTATTTAAAAATTAGTATTTTTCAATATTCATTGAAAAATAAATCTTTTCCAAAAAGTTTAAAAACATTATCCAAATATAATTTTAAAATAATGATTTCAAAAATAAATTTCATATTTTAAAACTTATTTTCTAATTTTTTTTAAAAAAAATTGTAATATTAACTCATAAAAAGAAAGAAAACCCATTTTTTAAGAAAACATATTCTTAATGAATAATATGAATTTACTAAAAAATCTATTAATTATTTATATTTTATTACATTAGTAATGATTAGGAAAATTATATATATTTAAAATTTTTGTTAATTCTATTCATTCCCACTAATCTAATGCCTAGGTTATAACACTCACATTTAAATAATAATAATAATTCATTATTCGTTTAAGCTTGGTGTTGTGTGTCTTGCATGCTATTGAACATAGTCTTTATTTTTAAATTCTCAGGATATTAATCTCAATAACTAGATTCTCCCCTTTCACTAAGGATAAAAATTCATGATTCTTCACCATTCATAATGTTTCATGATAAATCTGTTGATTAAATTCCACTGTTAAAATAGTCTAGGTGATATATTTGTATATCATGGTATAAAAAATAAATTCCCATCACCTCCTTCAACCCACAAGAAAATATGTGGGAAAACCAATCATGTTGTCTTTTTAAATTTTCTCAAAGTGGGACATCCTCTCAATCCTCTCAATCTATTCCTATGATTTTTGAGGCCCCTTATCACAATGAAATATCATTGTATGCTTCATAGTGAATTTTGAAGTGTGATATACATTGTGCTATGGTTCAATAATGGAAACTTGGCCTAAGGACTCAATCATTCAGAATATAGTTTCCACTATTACAGATCCCACCAGAGGATTCACCTATGAGTAACGCTCTATAGTTTCTTATCTAGCATTTAAATATGGTCTTCCTAAATGATCTATATTATATAATACAAAGATCAGGGAAACCATCATCAAAAAATCTATTCCTTTATTAGAAGATAATTTTTATAGTACTAGTTCCAAATGGATAAACTAATAAATAGTGATTCTAGATAACCTCATACATTTCATGGTTACTAGAGGTTATTCATGAAAGTTATCTAGATAGGAACACTCACACAATACCTCTCAACTTTTGATTGTCATATCTCTAATATATCTATAACCATCCAAACACAAGAGGGTGAGACACAAGAATTAGTTAAAGGTTTAAATGTAACCTAAAACTTCAATACCAATTTGTAATAGGCCAAGATCGGTAAACCAATAATTTAACCTAACTTGCCTCCTACAAGGTCCAAAGAACATTATTGATCACCATGATCTAGATATAAGAACCAAGGTGTCATGAAAAGATACATAGGAATGATTTCACAATTAATAGACATAATATAATAATGAAACAATCAGAGTATCACAACTGATATCAAAAAATTCATTATATGTCAAAACAACCAAGTTAAATGGTAATAACGAATAAGTGGATAATAAAGTAAAAATCAAAAAAATTGAAGAACCATCAATATAAAACACGAATAAACCCGTGGTTCTATCTCAACATAACCATATGAAACCACAATACTAATCTACTAGAAGGAAACATGATCCAGGATATTATAATACATATGATGTTATTCCACTTACCTAAATCCAAAAAACCCAAGTCTATAATTTCCAAAAAGAAAAAATAGAGTGTGATCAGTAAAACATAGTAGGATTACATAAGTAATCAATACAATTTCTATCCACCTAAATCGTTTATTTCCTATATAAAACATATTTTAAAAAATTTAAAATAGAAATCATTTTCCCATTTTAAGATCACGCTTTGGTTTTCATTTCAAAAAGCATTCCATATTCAATTAAACATGGCAATATAACCTAACATATATCCATGAAACATAATTATATGAATAAATATGTTTACAAGAATAGATATCCATATCATGTGATAATATAAGAAATTTAAATAAATATACATAAATTGTATCCAAAAAACAGAAAAATATAATCATATACAAAAGAGTGTACACAACTATGATAAATGATGGAACACTAGAAAACATAATTGAATCTTATAGTTTGGGAACCATTTCCCCCTGGTAATGCTACCCACTAGTAACCATGTCATCATAAGAACCTACCCTAGTGATAACTTACTCCAATAAGGTTTATTTATGTTTACACTTTCCCTATACCCATTGGTCTCCCAATCTTCTATATACATAATTATAACATTGGAAGAAAAAACGCCCCACATTTCATAAAACATTTTCAATAGTTATGACACACCACATTCCCTGAATCATGCGGTGACTGAGGACGTGGCGGAGGGTGTACCATTGCCTCTGCTGGTGGATGAGACTGTTGAGGGGACTATGTCTCTTGAAAGGGTACATTCTGCATGTTCTCATGTACTGGGCTCGGGGGAACAGGCTGGTAAAGGAGGGGAGAAACGTTCCTTCAGTGAAGTGATTCAATGTGGGAAGCAGGGGTCCGCTTCAGGGGAAGGACCTTTTCCTATCATTTCTAAGCGTCGACAAAGGAAGGATTACTCGGGTCTCCCGCAGCCGATGCGGACTCTCTCCGCCTCAAAGAAGAAGGAAGTGTTGTATTTAAAGTATGCAAAGAATAGTGAGATTAAGGAGTCAACATCAGATTATCATGTCTTCGATCAGCTCAGGAACCGTGTCAATAGTGTTCACTACTGGAGGGATCCAGGATGGGAAAAAGCCACGGCTACCGGAGAAGAGGAGTCAGGATAGAGAAGCGATGACGACTTTGACTTGGATGATATGTAAGTTTGTGTTGTTAAGTTGCCTTATCCTGGTATGTCTGTTTTTGGTTTAATCTTTTTTTTGTTGTACCTTGGGTACCGGAAACCCCTTAAACCGGCTGCAGAAAATGAAAAAAAATGATTTTCAGTCACATCTCATGGATCTCCAATTATATATTTGATAACTCAAAACCAAATTGAATCATAAGAACACTAATCATGACTAGGTATATACCATATTATAGTGACACCTACCTTAAGAGTAATGGAAACCTCATTTTCTACAAGACTAGTGATAGGAGAGGAAGAGATATGGTCTTATCGAGCCCATATTTACAAAGTGAATGCCCAAGAAGAATGAAGTTACCATAATCCATTTCTTGATGAAATATGATCACCTAAAACCAATTAATGGAACATTATCAATATAAAAAACATTTCAAATTTAGGAGAATGATCAACTTAATTGTGGTAAATTTCGTAAAATGGTTCATCAAAACCCCTCATTATGGTTTTATAAAACATGAGTAACTACCCTTGGGAGATCATGAACCATTCGAGAGTTTCAAAATAGTAAAACAACTATCACCATAACATAGTGTTTCCCACCATGGTGTGGTGGTTTAACTAATTAGACTAACAATGGTGTCATGTTGAAACCCATGTTGTTTTTATCCATTATGTCTTATACCTTGGCATGATGGTGACCAGACTATCCATGGTGAATAGGGGGATCCTCGTGATCTATGATAAATACCTCACCTAAAAACGAGTGTGGTGACTTTTACCACTTTAAATTGATGTCCTAATGGAACTCCATGACACTAGTGCCACCTGTTTTGCACCAAAATAACCAATTTTTTTAGCCACCATTCACCTACAAAACCACAAAAATAAAAAATAACCAACTCAAGGCTTAAAAAAACAATATCATGACATAGAGGGAATAATATAATCACTCTAGATGGATGAAAAAAGTTTTACCTAGATTCTATTCCTTTTACAATGGTTAATATAATGTGTCAGCTTGATAAAAAAATGGAAACTAATCATAAATAAGATTCATTTTACAAATCCCATTATTTCATTAATTAACATAATCTATTTTGTTCCCATTATTATTCCACACATGATATTAAATTAGGAATCCATTTTTAGTGATCAAATTGGGAGAATTGGTGGAGGAGTAAAAACATGGTTATGTAAATAATGGGGGAGTAGGAATGGAAGGTCAAGTGGATAATATTTTTGATTGCCCTTGGGAATAGGTAACCTTTTCCAAGTTACACTCTGATCATGGAAATAAGATATCCTAGAATCGTGAATATCTATGATCAACTAGTGACTATGGTTATAGTCCACTTTTGAATAAAATATACCAATTCAATAATTGTTGGTCTTTGGATTCTAGGAGTGTTAAATAAGTTAATTTAAGAAAAATGGTTTCATATAAACACAATGTTTCTTGGATTTGTTTAATGTATTCAAAAGGAAATAAGACGAGTTAATGGTTCATATTTAATTTTAAAATATGTAAGTGGTAAAATGAACATGAAAATTCAAATAGCTGATAAATCACACTTTTTTCCAGTATTATGGTTTATGTTTTTATATACTGATATGCAATTAAAGAAACATTATCATAGGTATGAAAGTATATTTTATACCCAAAATGGGAGATTACACCCCATTATATGAATCAAATATACTTTATTTCATTATATAGATCTATTGAGAGAGAAAGTGAAGGAAAAAAATTAATGATTTGGTTCATTCTTATTGAATCATGTTCATAAAAATCTAGAGATTATATGTTCATCAAGAATAGAACATTTGGGCCACATGAATAAATGAGGTATCATTTAATTTACATTTTTCATAACTAAACTCTTTTGATCATAATCCATGAGAGAAATTTGGTGATAATATGTCATATATAGTGTTTAGAATCAAATATGGGAAAAAATTATGAATACTAATTATAAATTCTTTCACTATGCCTAGAAAAATTAATTTTATATTAAAATTTTAAAATAATGTTCTCTATGAACTTTTTTCGATTTGATTTTTAATGAATCGTTCCACTGAAATTATATAGTAGAATATTTCAGTGCAATTTTCTTCAAAAATTTTCAACTGGACTAATATATTAGAACATTGCACTATTTTATTTTGAATGATTTTTCAATGAAATTTATCTTTGAAATTTTATAGTTTAATTTTCTATTTGGAATTTCCACTAAATATATTTATTGAAAATTTACCCTATTATTTTAGTAGATTATTTTTCAATAAAATTTTCTAATAGATTTTTTCATTTATTTTTGCAATATAAATTTTTTAGAAAAAAATTCCTCCTTTTTTATAGTGATTTTTTCAGTGATTTGTTTTTTAAATTTTATATTGTAATCTTTCAAGTAGAATTTTCCATTGTAATTTTCATTTATAATTTTTTGTGGGATTTACTCATGAAAAATAATAGTGATGTTTTTAGTGAATTATTTAACAGTAATTTTCCCATGAAATTTCCCCTACTATTTTTAAATTATCTTTTAGTGAAACATTACACTTTAATTTTTATACAACATGTTTCATTAATAATTGTATCTAGATTTTTCATGAATCATTTTCTCATCTATTAAATGTTAGTTGATATTTTAACTATAATTTTCATTTCACAAACCATCAAAATTAGATCCCATAATGAGCTAGCAGTGAAAGAAAGTGTGACCTCTGATGCCTTCCTCCAATTATACATGGGTTGGAAGAGTGAAGTAAGGGTACTAAACAAACATATGAGAGGAATTAACCTTATAATTATTTGTATCATAAAGGTAAACCAATCAATTAACTCCATCATATAATATGAATTAAAAACCCATAGACTGAATAATGATTTTAGTTCCATACATGAGAATAATATCTCCAAAATAATACCAAAATTCAAATCATATAACACAATCCCAAATCCAATGGCCTCCATGTCACGTTCTAGTAATGACTGATCAGATCACTTAACTCATCCTGAAAATCTATAAACAAATACAAAAAAAGGGTTATAATACAAGTATACATAGAAGGATACTCCCTAAAAAATCTCAAGAAAATATAGAAGAATCATATTAAATACTATGTGAATAAATAATAAAACCAAATAATCACATATTCTTGGTATGCTAGTAGCCTAACCTTTCCAAGGCTTACTCATCCCAATCTATACACAAGTACATTAAGATAATGATAAAAATATTATAATGATAAAAGTATCCCACACCCACTTCATTATTGAACTAGTCATCCTCATGACCCAAAAACATATATCTTGAAACTCCTACCCCATACATAACCATTTATCCACATTACAGATAACTACATCACAAAAATAATCTACAGAACACCTCCACCACATACCTCTTACCATAGTCACATACAACATATGAAATTTTCATGCCACGCACCATATATCTAACACATAAATACTCAAATTCCTAATCACCAAATCATCGTATATCATAATCTTAGGCTATAAGATCCTATACTGCATTTTGAAGTGAGAGTGGGGAATTTTGAGTTTTCAGTCATCCATATCATTCACATCCTAGATATAGGGGGTACCAACAAAACCCAAAACCTTAAATGGGTGTCAGTCAAGTCACCCGACTCAGGTGGTGGTGGGTAAGAAATTATAAAAACTATAATAAATATATAGAAAATAACTCTAGTACAACTTATGGGTTAACTCCCTGAAAAAATGATTAACTATGGAAAATACAATGACAAAATATCAAACATTACTGAAACTAGAAACATCAACACTACTATTATAAGAAAACACCACCACCTCACAATAATCATCTTCACCCAATGTCATATTTCCACATGTATCTTAATTTATTTATCATTTACTGTCATAAACTTTTGTTAGCCTCATAAAAATTTCTTTAATTTTCCATACCACATGAATAACCATCCAATTGATAATTCAGTCATAATTTTTATTTACTTACCAAATTATTAATTAATTATAGCACATAATAATTCCACTGAACCAATTATACTATAATTTTATCATTTTATTCATTCATTAATTCCATAATCATTTTATATCTCTATGAAACTACAAAATGTGACCAAATTAACCTATACAAACCACTATAAGAACATCCATAATATCCCACATAGACCATGTCAAATCACTATTATAGTAGAAATATATACTATCACCACCCCACGATGTTTAGACTAGTTGTTTCATTCTTGTGGTGGTGTTTGGGAGGTCTATGTTCCGACCCTCTCCACACGCATGTGGTTAGATTTTAGTAGTTTATTCCCCATCCCCACAGCAATGTAATGATTATATTATCACCCCTTACTATACGATAACGAAAAAATCAATCCAAAATCACCTTAACCACAACAAAATTAGAAATCAGTAAAAACATTAAAACAATTAGACAAATTAATTTATTCATTCTTAATTACATATTTAATAATTTTTAACAAACAATATCAACATTAATTCCATATTTCTATGTCCTATTTTATACAATCTTTAAATATGTCAACCAATTCACAACATTAAATATATAAAATATAACATAAATTCAATATTGAATACTTAGAACATTAATCAATCAAACTATAAGTCAATATTAATAAAGAATAATATAAAACAATCTTGCAGAATTTCCAAAATTATAATTTCAAATATAGTTATTATATTCATTAGGCTTAATTCTACTCCTTAACTAAGGGAAAACGTATTGTAATTATATATTTAACACAATTAATATATGGATTTTTGAATCCCCTATAACAAATGAAGCTTCAATGAAAAATGCTATAGGTGATGAGGAAAATGAGAGAAAACATAAAAAATACCCTACAGATCTTTTACAAAAATATAATACATCAATCCTCCATAATATTTTTTACCAACAACTAAAAAACTGAGTAAAATTACAAACCATAACATCATTGATATAGACAAATTATGAACAAAAAATAAAATGATAGAAAGAGAACCCTCAATGAAAAAACACATTCACACAATTATAATGAATTACGCTAGGAATAAAAAATATTATAAATGATGATCCATAAGGATTCCTAGTGTTTTAAGAGTGATAAAGAAAATTAATTAAATTTATGAATCTAAATGATTTTATTATTAAAAAAGAGGGCCCAAAAATCATGGCCTGATGAATAGAGTCATAACAAAATTTGGCCAGGTCAACCACACCTATGAAAGGAACAACATGAATTTACCTAATAAATCTCCCATAAATCATCAAAGATCATTCAAAACTTATATAATCATACAACCTCATGGTGAAATAATTTTTTTAATGTTGTAGTGATTAAATCCCCCAACATCATCGTGTAAAAATTAGTTACTCTTTTATTCCTTAAAAAATCCTTATCTAATTAAAAACTACCCTAACAACATCATTTTGAAACAGTAACCACTACGATACAACAATGTGAATAGAGAAATACCATAATATGAAAGCTCAAGCTTCATGGTGAAATGAAACACTACACACTACAACCGGTAAAAATTACACCATGAAATTCCATAAATAACTATTGTACTCCATATACACTACTCAAAAAATCAAGGTGCAACATATGATATCAATACATGATGTTATTTATAATTGAAAAATTTAGATGAAATCCACAATTTTTCTTCCATTCACCCCAAAACGCTTTCCCAAACATCTCCAACAATTTGGAACATCAATGTGAAGGTCCAAGAAATACTTCACCTCATTATTAGACACCTATAAAAATATTATCATCCTCAATAATAAAAATTAATCCTCATCATGATTCCTAAACATCCAGAGGCATTGTGATATCACCCAAACACCAACACCAAATCCCATCTTAACTCCTAGTGTGATACAACAGAAAAAATTTGATGTTATAAAATCCATTTTGAAATATACTTGAGAGTTCTATTATACTCCTAATCTAAATCCCTCAAAGATAATTGAAAAATTAATAACTAAATCCATTTATGTAGAACATTTAAATGATTCAAAACCATGATTCAATTCCAAATTTTATAATTGTCATGGAACTAGATATATTTTGTCTACCTAAACACATGTATCACAAGAGACATCTAAACTACCCCCATATTGATTTCACCACACTCATTACCATACCAATGCAAGGATCATAAAATAATTGGTTGATTATATGCTCCCTACTACAGGATTACCCATACCATTTACCTACAAAACCAATATACTCAATTTCTAATGCATGCATCCTGTGAATTTCTAAACATAATGACTAGTCATAACTAACCTATTCATATAGAATCACCAATATGGAATTCATCTGCTACCAATTCTTGGATATTTGGAAATTTAACAGTATGTGTTAAGTAAAAAAAACTCTTGAAACAAGGTAAAAAACCTCTCAAATTCAAATGTGCACTACCCACCATATTAATTTCTTTACACTACTCCCCAATTTCCAACACACCCCAATCCTCAACTAATGAGTTTCCTTTTATAAGAAGTATTCCAAAATGACCTCTTAATAAGAAAAGACATATATAAACTAATAGCCATAATCTTTGAGCTATCCCCATTTTTGAAATCTCACTAAACTCATTTTCAGACTACCTATACATCAACATAAATATGATACTACTCACTCCATATCATACCCCATATGTAACCATTTACTAAAATCTAATGGAGTCTCATGACTCCTCTCTAAGCCATCATGGACTAAGTGGAATAAAGAGAAATTCCAAAATCATAAAATCCATCGGGATCTAAAACCCATGAATTTTGAAAAGGACCTAAAACACCATTCCCTTTTCCTTGATCCCAAAAATAGAAAATTTATCACATACCACCAACATTAATTTACCCCCATGCATTTTGATTTTTCTTTGAGAATCTATGAAACACCCACTCTTAAGAAAGTTATAATCTCTTAAGAACCCCTTATTTAGTTCTATTTTACTATCCATCTTGATTACCTTCTATCTAAAAATAAGAATACAATCTTATTAATCAGGATTATATGATTTAACCCATGATTCTATGACTCAAATATCATCAATACTAGTATCATGAACCAAATGAACTATAATTTCATCGTCTATATGAAGAACTAATTTCATTGGATGAACTCTCAAATAATTATTTCCCAACAACCCTAGGCATCTGATAAATGAAAATACCAACCAAATAACCACATGTTACTCATGTTTCATTTAAATCCATGATTCATATACCCATAATCTAAATACCCTATACCTAACCATCTCATATAATCCCTCACCATCCTAGGGGAAATCTACATCCTGATCCACTAAGCTAAGAATCTATAGAATCATATCTAGAAAATGTATTCGAAATATTATATGCAATATAATTGTTTTATTTGTCCAAATATAAGGAATCTCATATTATTTTAACATATCAAGGGTATATAAATCCTCAAGTAATCATGTGTCTACTCCAAACCACATATCAGGTATTCTACCCTATATCCTACCATAACAAGGGAATTAAATTACCAAACCCAAAAATAAGTTAGTTACACATCACATGCACCTAGTGACTATATCATCATAAAAAAATTTAAACATGAAATACCATTACCATTAGTTTTAATTAATTAATACACTAATTATATGTTATATAGAAAAACATTGTTTTTTATTACTGATGATTAATTAATTAAATCAATTTTGAAGAACATTCCAAAAATATATGTCCTTTTTTTTTCGAAAATTTGTTTTTAACTATTTTACTATTTGAAACAAGTTTTATAACCACAATAAGTCACATTCATGTCTTGAAAACCTATGTGCATGGTATAAAATATAAACACATAGCTCTTGAAACTCTAAAAAAATTGTAAAAAAATAAATAAATAATCTATGATCAACACATCATACTTGAATAAATATCTTAACGATGACAATGATTATTTAGAAACACACTCCCATAACCCAAGAAACCTAGACATTCACCCAATAGAAGTTTATAAATCACAAGAATGTTATCCCTAACAAGATATGAAACTTACTATCTGTATCTACCATGTCCTAAATATTAATAAAAATAAAAATTGGGTTTTGATGCAATTTTGTAACAACTCTACTAGGTTTCTATTGAACCGTGGATGAGATGGAGTTCCACATGACATTAGGTGTGCCTCCTATATAGAAAAGGAATTTACATAGTAGTGATATTCTCTAAAAATATTGGGAGAGTATACATTCAATATCAATATCTTGGAAATAAATATAAAATATATAAAAAATATCATCATACATAAACACAAACCACAATGTGTATATGATACTATATCTAAAATCAAACCATAGATAAATAACATACACTCATATTAAATAAAATGAACATTGATGATCATAAATATCATATAACATGAATAATCTCCCACTTGGTTGATAAAATAAAAATAAAAATGAAATAATTAAATATATAAGACGATTCAATACAAACCTTAAGCCTCACCTCAATCTAATTCTAAATCTTGTAGAAAAACTCAGGTCGGGTTCCCTATGAAACCTATATATAGGCCTCTAAACTAGACATAAGGGTTTTACACACACTGAGGCACCTCTATAATGTGTGAGAAATAAATTTAGTAGGTTCTGATCAACATCCCTAAAATAAATCATGATATACTTGTGCATACAGTATAAAAATATACAAATAGGAAAAAATGGCTTAAAATCACATATGTCGAGTCATTTAATAATATCCAAACCACTCTGACACTTAACCATACATTTTAGGTCTCATATAGTGAACCAAATCTTCCATATAATATAAGTCACATGAATATCATATGGTTTCATAGACTAACTATTGATCTACCTATATATTCTAGATGCTATATGAAATCCCAATCTCTCTATATGCCTGACCATTGTTCCAAAATCCATATAATTCCCTAACTCTTTTCTAGAATGACCATAGGTAACATTTTCCATATGCAATCCAAAACACTTAATTAGATTAAGAATAATTTACAAATACAATATATAATCAAAGACTCCACTTGTTTGAAAATAGGCACCAAATTTTAGATGGTGTCCCATACTCTCTATCGGTGTAACCATAGGTTAAAAATTTCATATAAAATTTAAAAATCACTAATAATATAACCATATGCTTAATATTCTATATAGATTCCAATAATATCTATGGGTAAGACCAAGGGTGATAACTAATTCTAGATGGAATCCTGACTCTCAGTCATGTTGACATGGGAACTAAACTAACTCAACCAAAGTGATCATCATGTGGGTGTTGTAGTTCTATACCCAAGTTCTTAGTTCCCCATTTCACCATCACATCTATACCTACATAAATAAATTTACGGTGAGGAGAATCAATATAATAATACAGACCCACACCCATGTTTATAGTTTTCATCCTACTCATGTCTTGGGTCATGCACATTAACTTATATACCAGATGTCAGCCACCATGACAAAACTCTAATTCCCATATCAAAACTCATCATTATCCTAGTATTAAAGGCCAAAAAATTATTTTAGGGTCCCATGAAATAGGTAAAATTAACAAAAATCAATTAGAATAGACATATTTCTAAAGATGGAAGCTACAATGTACCATCCATCTAACACAGTCCTTACCCACCAATAAAACTCACATCCAACACATCATCAATATCTTTATATCCCAAAGGCCTTATCTAACCCTAAATTCAATAGTATTGTCCTATTTTCCTTCCAATTTCAAATATCACCATCATAATCATGACACCCAAGGTCTATCATAAGGAAAAAAAACAAACCCCCCTCTAAACTCTTTAACAAATCATACAAATTAACTTCTCAAACTCATTATTTAGGTTCTTATATAATTTATCGCAAATATTTCTCAAAAAAATCATTATATTGTAATTAATCACCCTTATAGTATTCTAATATCTAAGGATTTATCATTATCATAATAGGGAACAATACTCATACTCATACATAAGAGTGTTCTTATAATCATTCATGATATAAATAACCATATCACCCATCACCTATAAGATCAATCCCACCATGTGTACTACTAAATCCTACATTTGTCTGAATTAATGAATTAAAGAGCCATCCCATGCTTGAATACCTATCCATTAACCTTGTTCAATCGACCAAGATCCTCTCCCCTTTGGTTCAAAGTCAATAGATGATTCGAAATCACATAACATATGGTGGGGCACTAACCATATATCTAAAAAGAATTATGAAACCCAATTCTCAACTTAGATCACTCTTAGTCCCTATACTACTAACCCTAACCTAAAAACCATGAATTAATTTTTAATCATACACAAATAAGAATATAGTATTGTATTGTAGGGACCAACTACCTAGATATTGGAGTTAACCGCATAGTTATTCTAATTTATACCATGTCCAATATCACACGTAAAAAATCTTATAACTTTTTATGAATTTAATTTAAGATTATATAAAATTATTCATTTCAAGAAGTGGTTTGGTGGTGATCTTGAGTTGAAAATCTGTTTTTATCCTTTAATGGTTCAAAAACACCATTTTTTGGTAGAATCATGTCAATTTGGAAGTCTTGGTTCCACTATTGGGGTATAGTATGGTTGTTTTATTGTGTTTGGTGGAGTTGAGGTCTGAAATTATTTTTTAAATGAATATTTCTTCCATGATGGTGGTTTATACCAGGGATGAGTGTTTTTAAACAAATTATTCTTAGAAATCCTTAATGGAATATATATTTGAAATGATATTTGGAAAATTCACATTTCGGGAATCATGAAGGTGTTTTGTTGTGGATAGGGGAGTTTTGCAGTTTGGTCATATCAACGAGGATGGATGAAATGGTAAGAGTGAGTCCACTACACCATGTTGGTTCTTCAATAAGAGTTATTAATCAACTAAAAATGGTTGTTTCGTGGGTCACTATGTTGTGGTAGGGGTTAACCCTATTTTTAAAATGGGTAAAATATCCTTGATAATCAGTGAAAATAGATTTCTTCTAACTACAAGAGTTTACAATATCATTTTAATGATATACACAATTACATGTGAAAGGATTCAACAAATCATAGAGGGGTCTCGTGTGATTTAATAAAAAAAGGGTTCTGATATCTTCCCTTGGTTTAACATTCTTTGTCCCCTCAAACACCATACTACCATACTATTTCTCTTGGTTCTCTTTAAGAATCTTTTAGTGAATCTAATACTCTATATTCGTGAATAATAATATCTTATTTCTCAAAGGATATCAGTTTCCCTCTTCCCCAAATTTCATCTTATCGATTCATTTCATAGCTTTTATGTTGAAAAATGGATTTATTTTGGCTATTATTTGGCCCAGGTTCTGATGGGAGTTTAATGTGGATATATCCTATAGTGGAACCCAATTTTGGTAGTGTCTAATCATTGGATCCCCATAATTGTTGTTCCATGTCATTTAAATATTAAATTATGGTAGGTCATTCATGATCTTTCTTCCTTAATTTGTGTGTGAATATAGATTCATCAAATATATAATTTCATTGGGTTGATGGTTTGAATTTACATAAAAATGAGAATGAATCTGATTAAGGAAAATTTTGGAGAAGTTGTGATTCATAGGTATTTTTTGAATTTCATGATATTTCCTTTGTAGTGTTACATTTATTATTAAGATGTGTCTCTATAAAAAAAATTTATTTACAATTATTGATATTCCTTATCCCCATTCATATAAGTTAAACACTTAAATATGGTAACCAATATATATATATATATATATATATATATATATATATCTCTGTGTGTGTGTTAATCTAAAATTTGTATTAATAATTTTTTTCATAAGGAGATGAAAAAATATTAATATATGATTAAAATATGATATATGATGTCCATTATTATAGTCTTTGATATTTTTTTATTTCTATCATTGATGTAATTAGTGTGGTTCTAGAAATTTTGTTTCCCAAGGATATAATTATAGCGGTTCCATAGTGTGGTTGTGGTGATGGTTAAAATAAATGATGTTAGAACGGAAGTGTATTATGCTTTAGAAGTGGTGGCATTGGTTGTTATCGTTACTTGCATATGATATTGTGGTGTAAAATGTACTGTTATTATAGGTTTTTGTTCTTCATGTTGTAGTATATTTTTAATATTGAATAAAAATAGAGTAAATTAAACAAAAAATGGAACTTTTATAAACACTATCATAGTGGATTGTTAATGAAATATGAAAGGGGACTGTTGATATAAAATTTTGGGGTTGAAATAATTGTAAAAAAATAAATATTATATATATGGTTATGGAAAATATGGAAACTTTTAGTTATGTGATAAAATGTGAAGTTATAAATATGTGTGTCTCTTCTATAGTGATAATGTTCTTTGTTGTATTTAGTTTTGGTTGTTGTTGTCAAGCCCTGGACCCAAACTAATAGATCATTTACTCATAAAAACATAAATTACATATCTAGAATGAAATCAAATTATGTTAACAAAACATAACCATTTATTATTACAATAACAAAAAAATATTAAGTCTATTACATAGAAAATACCTCTTAGGTTTCGAGTTTTAGAGGGTTAGAAAAAACCATTAACAATTAAAACCCATGTCTTTCCATTCCAAAGGAAAATTTTCTGATTATACTGAGATTTTATAATAAGCCTTCAACATATCCCATAAAATTCTACACATAAGAAACCCTTATATATATACAAGTCAGTACACATCTTTATAACATGTGGAAACAGAAATAGAAGAAGGACGAGCAAAAATATTAAGTTAGGGTAGTGTACAATGGAAGCTATCAAAGAGAAAAAACATGATTAATTTGTAGAGTAAACCATTAATAAATTTTCCATATTATCGTTAACTTTAGGATGAAATATATCCATGGATAATATAGAAATGTGAATAATCACACAGATACTAATAATTGATTTCACAGTTATGGAATACATAATCTTGGGAATGTTATTCTTACAATTAAGGCCTTAACCAATACATTATACATTCCATTGTAATCGTAGCTAATACATCATTCTCACCATCATCTCCATATATAAATTTTTTTCCCATCACAACCACATCCAATAAACTATCCTCACCATCATGACAACATCCAAATCATTATTTTAACCATCATGACTACAACCAATAAATTATTCTTACCTTCCTGACTATAGAAAATATGTTATTTTTACCATCATGATCAAAGGAAATTAATTATTCTTACCTTCATGATTTCAGTAAATAAGTTATTCATATCATACTGATAATGTCATACACATTATTAATACCATAATGACTAAAACCAATACATCATTAATAAATGGGTAGGATTACACCAAATTATCGAACTTGTTTGTCTTATGAGACCTTCTAATGCATAAATGGGAAATATAATTAAAGACCCAAACCATCACATACACATTTATAATTACTTTTTTGTATTTTTAATCAATAATAAAATACATAATCAAATTACATTATTAATCATTAACCATTAATCTTGGAATAATGAACATAAGAGACTTCAATACTTTCCCCAGTAAATAAATGGAATAACACAATAACAATTAATGTAAAGTAAGAAATTGGATATTATCATTGTAGAATATTCCCGGGGAACAAAAAAATCATTAAATGTTTTTATATAGTTTAAAAACACTTTTTAAATATCATTTAAAATTTACTTGCGCAAATAAGAATAATAACCCTTTACCTTATTAATACCCCATTAAGAATTATTTTTTATAAAATAATGGAAATAAATAATTATTTTTAAAAACATGGAAAACATATGGTAATTTAATTAATGAAAAATGATAAATATGGAAAGTAAAAATTCATTTTTATGGCTATATTAAATATAAATTTCTTCCTCGTATTGTAAAGAAGGTCGCTATAAATTAAAAATAAAGTCTAAAGTCACCTTTAAATATCATTTTATAATAGATGACCAAAATATTTACCTAAAAAATTATTTCAGTATTTAAAACATGGAAAATTGGAATATAAAATTCAATAAATGTTATTTCCATAAATGTGGAGTGAAAGATAAAAGATACAAACATGAATAATATTTCAAAATAACTTTATTGAAAAAAAAAATTTAAAAGAGGAATAAGAATTCATTTTGTATGGATATAAAAATAAATATAAAGATCATTATAAAAATATTATATGGATTTCATGATAATAATGTAGAATATTGTATGGAAGAATAAAATAGATATGGATGAAAAGTTTTCCTGAAAATAAAGGGTGATATTGTAAATGAAATTTTATGGATTTGGTATCTTTTAAATTGAATGATCTTGAATGAGGGAACTTGAAATGGTAATTTAAATACCATTAATTTAAATTAAATCATGATAAAATATGTTAAAGATTTCTTATATAAATTATACAAAGTAAAACAAGTGGTGAATATGACATATGTCTTAAAGATAAAAAATGAGACGAGAACCCTAACATTTTACTCATATCATTCATGAAAGATATTTATCCACTTATATAATAAACATTACTATATTAATAAAATATTCTAGAACCGGACACCTATATATTAAATTTAAAAATATTCAATTATACTCATTCAATTCACATATTTTATTTATTTAATATTTGTTTTCATCCTCGGAAGTTAGTTATTAAAATTATTTCATACTTATTTCGTGATGGTGAAACCAAACACCATTATTTTATTAATAATTCATTTTTACCAGATTATTCAAAATAGTAGAATAATTTTTTCAATTATTTATTAATTCATAGTTTTATCCCTTGAAATTCATCGGTATGGTTTGTGAAAATGGAATCCATGATGAGCCTATTTTGAGTAATTTACCAATATCAATATATTACTTTATAATGACTATCAATTTTTTGTCATCCTTTTCTAACCATATTCAAGATATAAATTTCTCTATTATATCATATATATTCACTAAATATTTTTTAGAACCATCTATGTATGACAGTGATGAAAACAAAACAAGTCATCAATAGAGGTGGTCATTCACATTTATGCACATGCGACGATTTCATTTTATAATGAATGTCAGGGAAGGAAGATAGATAATAATTTATCATTATAAGATATTAATTATTTAATAAATATAATATAAATACATTTAATACATTCTTATAACCTTCCATGTAATACGGTGATAAAAAATTAAATATTCCCCTCTATAGAAAAGATAGTCCTCACATACACATAGATAATGTTATTATTTTTCATAGAATGAGAGGATAGAAAGAATTGGTTTATATTTTAATATTATTAAACATGTTATAAATATAATATTTATTCATTAAATAGTCTTTTATGACCATCCATGTAAAGTAGTTTTGAAACTTGAAATATGTCATTTTGTGGAGGTGGTAGTCTGTATGTACACACACAAACAACATTGTCATTTTTCTAAGGAACTGGGAAGGGTAGATAATGGTAATAATAAAAATATAACAAAATTTTAGAATTATAATAATACAAATTTCATTATATTACGTTGGGTAAAATATATTTTTATGATTAATATATATAAGAAAAAAAGTAACAAGTGATTAGTACTCACATTGAGAATTTGAACCCTCTCATGGAGGACCACTTCAAAATTAACGAATTAGTGATTTTTTTGGATCCAGGGGATATAAAATGTGGTATATTGATATTGTGTATGTAAAATGGGTATAGGATCTAGTGTAACTATACTATCTAGAGTGTATCTAAATGGGTGGTGGAAGTCTCCTTTATTAGTGTGGGGAGTGATGTTTTTATAATAATATTAAAGGACAAGTTACTATTCAAGGAATGTGAGTATAAAATTTGATGATAATTGATGTTTTATTAGTATTTGGTCATAAAAATTTCAGAAAGCATTTTTATAAATGTTTTGAATAATTTTAGGTATTTTCTATTTAGCCTTCACTTTCACTATAATTTACTTGTGGTAACACATTTTTATCCTCGATAATTGAATTTAATGAATAAAATTAAAATTGATATTTTTACCTAATTTGAGCATTAATATTTCAAATATGAAAATAAAATTATCTAATAAAATTTTAAAGGGTGATAAAAATAAATTTAATATTAGTGTACATAACATGTAAAAACTGTTTTTAGAATAAATGTATTTTTTAAGCATAATAATTATACATTGGACCAAATTATTAAAAAAATTGATTTCAGAAACATAATTGGAAAATTATTAAAAATTAATTTTTATTTATAATTAAAATCAACCCAAAACTGTAATTTTTCATGTGAATATTTAATTAAAAGAAAATAATAGGGACATTTTTTTATGAAGAAAATATTACTTGAGTTTAGAGTGATTAAATATTGTTTTTATAAATTAAAAAAAGTATATTTAAATTAAAAAAAAATTACTCATAAAGTAATTTTTGGAAGGATAGAAATTTATTTTAAGAAATTAAGTCATAATTTGATCCTGATGAAGTCATAAACACTATAATATCGAGGAAAATTATATTTTCCACTATTTCCCCTAAAAATCAACCATTAAAATTTAATCCAAAAAAATAATCCAACGTTAATATTGTCATGATGAAACCAAAAATGAAGTCAGTTTTTTCAAATTAAAATTATAAAATTTATAAATTTAATATTTAGTTGGAAAGATAAAATATAACAAAAAATGGGTTTTATTGTAAAAAGAATTTTCAATATATCAATGGTTCCTATTATTATTTAATATAAATTTAAATTTAATTATTATTAATATATTTTTATTTTGAAAATTTTAATTTTACATCATTTAATCGTTATATATTTATCTTTTAAAAAATATATAACACCTGGAATGGAAACTTTTAGAAAAATGCATTAGCAAACATCAAATGATTTTATTAGCTGGTTCGCTATAATAATTAACTTTTTTAATAAATTTGTGTTAAAAATAACATTTAATTTTCTTTCTATATAGATTTCACAATTAATTTACCTCTATTTATACCCACAAACATAATAAATACATTATAAATATTTTATTTTCTACTTATATTTTTATCTTAAAACAATATATATCCTGGTTAGTTTAAGTTTGACATTGCATGTAGTGAAAGATATTAGACAAAATATTTATTTAAATAAAAATTGATACTAAAATCTCAAAGTGTAACATTATCCCACTATAAATAAATTGAGTCATCACAATATTCAGTATCATTTACTAATGAAAATTGTTAAGTGTATATATAATATATACAAGACTCAAGATATAATTTCCAATTCACTATAGTGTTAATACTATATAACTCACACATTAATTTATGATTCGAATATATTTAAGTTATAGACAATTATTAAATATATAAATTCTTATATATCATTAATTTATATTAGTTTCTAGAGACATACATTTCATATCTTAATTTTCATGATTTTTTTCATTGAAATACCAAAACAAAAAGGTTATGATAATATCCTGTACAATTACAGTAAATATTAATATGAATATTAAAACTAGATCCAAGTATATATTTTCCTATGAATCTTTCATTTCAATCTTTTATACTTTATGTTCAACTATAATATTATTGAATCATCCTATAACTGCTTCAGTTTAATCTAGGTTTCCCATGATCATTTTCCAAGTAGGTTATCTAACCATAATACTTATTTATTAAACCATGAAATTACATATCAAATACTTAAAATTGGTTTTTAAAGATAATGTGAATCACTAAATAATATCCCCCCTGTAGTTTAAAACAAGGTGTTTATTTAGGTCCACTTGTTTCTCATTGAATGAAGACCGAGTTAAAACTCAAAAATCATTTTTTTAGTGTTATTACCTGTAGGTGGATCTATGCCAGTGCCTGCATCCACTTGTTTGTATCTCAACATGGATTTAATTTATAGAAAAACAAACACTCAATAATTTACAAAAAAATTAGTATGTTTTTCTATATTTATCTTTATTCCCATGTCTTTCACTAATTTTCTCTAGACTTAATCCCCATACAGTATAAAATCCCATACCAATCAATATATACCTTAATCCTATGTACTCATAGAAGGTATTGATATTATCATGAGATATCCGAAATATCCTGGATATTAAATCACACAAAATACCTAAGAGATACTTATAACTCAGTCATGTACTCTTCCTAACAAATAAATTTGGTGAAATAAAGATAAACATACATAAATTATACATTTATGTCATACACAACTACAATATACTCCTAAGACCATTGTTTATAGCCATGGTTTAAGAAAACTATGTCTATTGGGATGCCCACAACCAAAATTTTGTTAAACTATGATAATAGGTCACCTTGAGGTAGCCTATATCCATGGTTTCTAATAACTGTGGAGATAGGTGGCTATAGGAACTGCCAAAATTACATGGGAAGTTGGTGGGAAATTTTTATGAATATGGTTTTGGAAAACTGTGGTAATATAGCTCACCTAAGACCATAGTTTTGGAAAACCATTGAAATAAAGATCACCTACAACCACAATTTTTGAAATATATTGAAATATGTCTATGGGTAAATTCTTATAACCATTATTTGAGAAAACCATGGTAATACATGTCACATATTGGAAGAATTTTAGAAAACCCTAGAAATTTCCATACCTACTAGCATAGTTTGGGAAAACCAGGGAAATATGTGCCAAATATTTCTATGTTTTTAGATCATTGTAAAAATAAGACTCTTCTAACCACATATCACTATGATTTGATAAAATTTTGAAATACAAATCACATATGCCCACAATTTTCCAAAACAATGATAATAAGTCTCCATATATATATATATATATTAAAAGAGTATAAATTATAATTTTATATAATTATATTTATATATATATGATTATTTGTATATATATAAATATATTAACACATATTTTAGGGAATAACGTAGTGTTAAATTCATGAGAGTATTCCATAAGTGGTCCAAGTATTAAAATATAGTGATATTTTTTTGTTAAAGTCTATTACCACTGTTTAGTAAATCATGGAAATATGTACAATTTTTATATTATGTACATCCTATGGAAACATTCTACATGTAATGTGTCCATAACCCACATAAGGCCACAATTTGAAATCTTTGTTATGGCATGGACACTATTAGAATGGTTATTGGGGCAACTGTTCCAATAAATTGTGGTCTTAAGTTACGGTCGCAGTGTTGGTCCTATGACCATGGTTTTAAACAATGAAAATATGTTTCTTATTTAGTTTTGGTGGTTTAATTTCTATATTATGAGAACAATAACACAAAATAGAGACCTAAATGTTTTGTCTCTTAGAGACTAACAACATAAAAATCTTATTTTACAAAAAAAATAAAATTTATGTAAAACCATTATCCTAAAAACCCTCTAATATACATATAATATGACATAAACATATTCATAACATAGTTAATGGAAACATAATTAGGGGTGACCTCAAATGATTTATAAGGGAAATAAATAAACTAGTCATAATGGTTAGATCTAAAATTAGAGGGAAAACATGAGTAAGGGAGTAATTTCTGATAAAAATATAATGAGATAATAATTGATAACAAAACATGATTGATCATTAATATTCATGGTATAAGAACATAATACCAATGAAAGAGAAAAAAATATCTCATAAACACATAGAAAACATGAAATCAATATATTAGTAAAATAATATCGTAATAACATGGAATATCATAAAATGTTTTAGTTTATTGAAAATACGAAACATTTTATAGAATTATTGTAACAAATTAAGCCTAGTAAAATAGTGTGTACAATTCCAAGTATGGTAACCCATTACTTTTGGGAGAAAATCCAATTATTTCCACCCTTTAGTTTAGTGAAAAAATCATAGTTTGTCTACACATCATTATTTAATGAGATATAAAACCATAACTGATGAATTATAGGGTGATATAGGACCCCACTAGCTATCATCCATATATATGAGTTCCTTTTAAAATAAAATCATTCATCTTATCATAAATAATCTGTGTGAATAAAATCTGGTTTCATATCTTTTCCAAATTGCATCTCATAAAAAATAAATAATTTTATAACAAAAACATGATCAACCAAAAATAAAATATATCTGGTTATTTATGAGGATTTATATAATTATATAAGAATCAATTGAATATTAATTTTGTAGTGACGCCATTAGGTTGTCAAATTTTTGCAAGGGAACTTCTTAACCCAAATTTGATTCATTGGGATAAACTTATACTCCTTGAATATGTCGTTCTATGAATATGTGTGAATAACCTATGATTATTTTACACTTAATATCCACTTATATTTAGTGTATTCTTTTGTCACACATAATTATGTAATTGATTTATCCTTAAACCAAGGATACCGTCTTTGTAAGGGACTTCATCTCAATCTCCATTCATTGAGGCATATTTCGTTTTATACACAAATTTCTTTTATACGGTGTATAAACCCCTTTGACTTTTACTTTTATAAAAAAGGAATCTTTTTCTATGAAGCATTTTACAAAATGTCAAAAAGGAATGTTTCTTTTAATGTATGTGGTGACAACAACCTTTTCCGCCGCCGCGAGTATTATTTGGTCTTTGGCTTCCTGAACAAGCCATAATGTTTTTTTTAAAATGAAATAAATACCATATACTCTTTTATGTATTTTGGTATTGAAAATGGTTTTTATAATGGATTTGTTATGTCAATATATTTAAGTGATATATTGTGATCATAGTGTGGAAATGTTTTCTTTCCATTATGTTTGTTTTATGTCTTATGATTTTTTATAATGGTACTTGGACATTTGATGGGTGGTTACGTGATAAACCATATGACGGGTGGTGCCGTGAATACCAGGACGGGTGGTTAAGTTATAACCTCCAATGCATTGGGTATGGAAGTCAGCCATATGGCTATTCCATTAAGTATGTATGGAAGTTGGCCATATTGCTATTCCATTAAGTGATATGTGTGGAAGTCGACCGTATGGTTATTCCACTTAAGAATGTTTATGTCCTAAGTTACCTTTATATATTATGTGTTATTTATATGGTTTTTATGATAATATTTTGATTACAAAAGGGTATGTAATGATATTTTATTCAGTGAAGAGTTTTTACTACTTTACAAAGGTGAAGGTATTACTTTGATAAAGTATACATGGTTTACTTGTTGTTTTAAGAACTAACAGTTTTCATTCTTTGTGTATCCCTTACTGAGCTTTTTATGCTCACCCCAAGTTTTTATGAAATTTTTTTTTCACAGGAATTAATGTGGAATTGGCTCAAGGATTGGATCAAGGGAATGTCATGCTATCTAAAACATGGAACTAGACATGTTTCTTTTTATAAGTTTTTATTTTATAGAAACTTAGTAGAAGTTTCTACTTTGTAATCTTTTGAGATGTAATAGTTATAATCTAATTCTCTAAAACTCTAAACCTAAAACGATCCTCAATGTGTAATCTTGTAATAACTCAAGATTAATTAAGGATTAAGGTTGGGGCCTTATAGTTGGTATCAGAGGTCGGTTTAGACAACTTTAGGGATTAGGAGTTTTTGTTAGACACATGATTAGTCCCTATATCTATTATTTCTGTTAAATTCTTGTTTTATAACTTTTTTCAGGTCAAGTAAAGTCGGTTACGAATGGAAGGAGAAGGATCTCAAATGACATTCCTATCTCTTCCTGATGACATGCTTGCAATAATTATTGCAAAGTCATGTTCGGATGATTGTGAAACTTTTTCTAGCATACAACTCACTTGCAAGCAGTTGTTTGAGATATCAAACACCTCCACTATACCTCGTTATAATCATGAATCATGGGTTGTTTTTAGACAAATACTATTTTCACAATATTCTCATATTTTCAAGAAAGGTAAATATTATCAAGGTATTTTCAAATAATTTACCTTATCACAAAAATTTGAAGCACATTATGATTTTAAAGATGGTGCTGAAGAAGGAGACCCTCGCGCAACCTATTTATATTTGATTCTAAAATATAGACTCTCATCACATACTTATGTTATTTTAAAAGGACCAATAATAGAAAGTTTCAACTCAAATTCTGTCCGACTATTTTATAGAAATCATGTTTTATCAGATGTTTTGGAATTATATGTCATACATGATTGTTTTCCAAAACCGTTTTTATATGAACACCCATATGACCCATGTTGTACAAGGTGTATTTGGATGGAGGAAGAAAATGATTTTGAAGGATCTCTAAATCATTTTTGTAATGCATGGGACTTCTTCCTACGTGAGAAAGATGACGATGAAACTGAGTGGATGCCATGATCAAGGTTTGATGTTATTCCTTTTGGGAATCATTTTATTTTATCTTATGGTGGTGAAATAAGACTTCAATAATTAAGATGTTGAGACCGTAACGAATTTGGATAAAAATGAAAGGTATAAGGAAACTATTAAGGTTAAAATATGTTAGGGTTATTTTTGGAGTTTTATAAAAAGGACAACACACAGACAGTGTGACAACCCGTCGCGTCGGACAAAGCTGTGGGAATCGAACCCACAACCAAAGTGCAATGGGTATTTATCGCCTACCACTGGACTACGTGAAGTCCCTGGTTAGTATGACTTATTCTTTTTAGTTAGGTGATTTTATGAATTAAGAGTAAGTTGATTTTGGGTTATGTATGGAAATTTATTAACCTATCATGGAGGATATGTTATTAGGTTAATTACTTTTCAATACGAGACATTAAGAGCAACTGATGTTGTTTGGAGATTAATGTTATGATTTAACTTGGAAGACTATGTGACTAAATCCTTCAAATATTTGGGTCTCAATCTTAGTTTGGTTTACTTTGAAGAATTTTATAGACAAATTGTTTATCGAATGGTCCTCGTTGAACTTTGGGTTTTGTTGGACAAATTTTGGAGATTAAGAATAGATTTTCTTTTTATAAAGGGTTATCCTTTTCTGGATTATCTGATCTAGTACTAACAGTTTTAGTTTTCGTTTGGGTTAAAGTCTAAAGACATGGGAAATATATAGTTATATTTTGTGGATTAGTTGATTCTCTATATGTTGATTATAATACTCTTAATGTGAAAAAGTCTTCCTAAATACTCATCCTTTAGAGAAAATATGAGTTTGATTAAGGAATCTAGTAAAAGTTGGAAGTCTACGTGAAAAGTAAGTATGTTTGATTATGATTTAGTTAAGCTCAAAAATAAATTCCTCAATCAAAAGTAACTTAAAACAAAAATGTTTTCTATTAAATTTTCCTACTGGGGAATCAAATACCGTTTAACCCATCACAAGTTTGTGATTTTCTTGTGGTTAACTTTCTCCTAAACATGTTTACTATCACTCTCCATCAGAACATGAACATTTGTTTTTTCCTCCATGTCCATATTTTCATACTTGGAATCCTAGTATGGGTTAACTCGGGTGACCTCTGTACTTATCTTTCTTTATTTTAAAGTGATTGTTTTACCGACTCTTGTTCCAATGTGGGACTCTCAAGGATGTTTTCAAGCTCAATTTTAAAATTGCGAGGACGCAATTCCCAAAAGGGGGAAGGATGTAACACCCCAGGTAAACAAAGAATATGAAATTTTTATATTTATCCATATTTGTGGATAAAATATAAATATTACTTTAAATGGGATGTTATGCTCGATGGCGTACCCAATACGCAAAAACGAGTTTATTGGGAATCTTACGTTGCACTCAAATAATAAAATAATATTATTTTAAATAGTAGTTAACACCTAGCTGTTGTAATGGCGGGAATGAACATAACTACCTACAAAATGATTATATATATTTGTCAAATATTTTTACTCTTTACAGTAAATGTTAGAGGATTAAAAATGCAAATGAATCCAATTTTAAGCATAGACATTCTAATATTATTTAAAAGGTCGATTAACCGCCTTTTGAAGGCGAACCTCTTTTAAATCCACTTTTTGAAAATATTATGTGTTATATTTGACAAAATAAAATTATTATTTAGAATCGGTACATCAAAATTTACTTTGTTTAAATTTTTGTTATCTTTCTGATAAAGTTCATTTTTTAATGAATAGTGAAAAATGTTGTATTTTAATTCAAAACCTCTTTTTAATATAGTTTATTTATATGATTAGATTATCTTTTGAATTGGTTTTAAAGTTAAATTTGAATATATTTTTACCATTTAATCCAATGGTGGTCATTGGAATCAATTTCACTTTGAAATTGGACTTAAACTAGTGTCAATCTTTTGATACTTATTGTTTCATAAAAACACGCTATTTGTCATGACAGCGGGAATTAATTATTAAATTAATTAATGTGACTTATATGATTTGAATTTTTTAAAATATACATCATTTTTGAATTCCGAATATCAAATATAGCTTAGGGTGAAGTTTTGGTATTTTTCTGAAAAACTTCAATTTTTGATGAATAGTGAAACCACTAAGTGGTAGTTAAAGAAACCGATTTTTCATTTAACTTAAACTTTTTCACTTTTGTGATTTGATTTTCAAAAATCCGACATACATGGTTTTCATTAATAATTAAAATTTGGTTCAGTGAGATTAAAATAATTTTTTGTTGAATAGTAACTTTTAAGTTCTTAATCACGATTAGAGGTAATTAGTGTAGTTTAAGGTAAAAATAATGTTTTAATAAAATTAGATGATCTTGAAACATGTCCTACCCTCAATGGATGTGTCATGGCCGACCAAGAAAATCCATGGGTCAACTTGGGGACCCCATGGAGCCACTTCGGTTGGGAAATGACATAAATAACTTTTTATTTAATGTTAAAGTAAAAATGACACAAACATGATTTGTTTTTACTAATACATTTTTTACATGTAGTTATACTAGTCATAATTTTGACTATAAATAGTCATTGTAGATCTATAAAGATTTATTACATCATAGTATTTTTTTATAATTTTTAGACGTTAAATAAATTAAATTCATTATGACATCATGATGATGCAGCGATGACCTCATTATTTAACGATTTAAATAAAATGGAAAGATAATGAAAAATATATGACCTACACATGTCCAAAAACTATTGTATGGGTATATTTCGAACCCATATCACCTTATCCTCGAAACACATCAATTTGGGACCTTTAAAATCAGAAATTCATTTTAAAATAAAGTAACCTTTTATACCTTTCCAAGAGTGCCCCTCCTCTCCTCTTATAAAAGGCCCCCACCTCTACCACCTTACCCACACTTCAAAAGCCTTTGGCTCAGCCAACCCCTGCCCATTTTGTATCTCCACATCCCTCTATAATCCCTTGAAGGATCAATTTGGGCATAAGTCTTCCCAAGGAATCCTTTGAGCTCAAACCAAAGGGAGTTACCCGATTTTAAGGTAATGTCTTCACTTGAGTCCTTTTGTTTTATTTTTCTTCTCCAACCCCATAAACCCTTTTTATTCATTTCTTTTGTAACAAATAAAGTATCATAAATATACTAGGATGCTGTTATAAGAATTATTCTCACTACACTTACACACACATACATCTAATGGTTAAATAACATATTGTTACCGTGGATGGAGAATTTCGGCCTCCCGAAACGATGATTGTTCAACATTCTTTTAACACCTTCAAAGTTGGCCATTAAGATGACAATATATTTATAGATGATATATAATATGTTTATGTTTTACTTAAAATTCTGAATTTTTCATTTTGTGCATACCTTTATGTTTTTCTATTATGGGTAAACGCGATATCTTCATTTAAGGAAGTGCATACTACCGCCCCCTTAAAGTGATGTGATTCGTTAATGCCATATGTGGGACGTATAAAGGATGGATTTAAAGTTATTATATATGATTTTATACTAGAATTATAATATACTTCTATATCAATATTATTTCTTTCCATTAAAGTATGAGATAGAAATGAAAGTAGCGTTCATGCGTTCATACGGCTTACCGTCTCCATGAACGGTGCATTTCATTTCTTATCCTCAAATGTAATGTACTATTATAAGTAAATATAATGGATATATATGATGTATGATACATATAAAGGATGAATATAATTCTGGAATTAAAAATATACATATCTCTCATTTAGTTTTAATTCCATTAATATGACACAGAAATGAAAGTAGCGTTCATGCGTACGTACGGCTTACCGTCTCCATGAACGGTGCATTTTATTTCTTACCTCTAAATGATTATGTAATATTATAAATACATTTATATTCTGGATATATATGATATATATGATATCCAAATCATTAATATCATTATTTAGATAATGGATATTTGACTACGTGAACAACTTGTAAATATAAGAGGTTCACTTTTGACTTAAGTACCAAATAACGACAAAACAAACATTATTAACTTAAATGATTACATAATGTTTATAACATGTAAATAATTGATATAAAAGGAATAATTAACTTGAAAAAGTTTCTTAAGCAAGTAAAAATTAACTCAAGTTTATTATTCAGGACGTTAAAGAACGATCGAGTCAAGTCGGACCCGAGGTAAGGGATCCTACTCCTCTCTTTCTTTTTAAGTACGCTCTTTTATGTCATTCCTTTTAAAGATCATTTTTCTTGTTATTGGGATGTTATTTTATATTACTCTTACTATAATTTTTATGTTCATATGATGAGAGACCCTATTCTCTCTCATCAATCCATTTTTGAAGTTTTGAGTGGCGCCGTTAGGCTGCCGAATTTTCGTAAGAGATCTAACCTCTCTCTTTCTTTTTAATTACTCTCCTTTATGTCACTTCTTTTAAGCTCCTCTTTGTTAAGTTGGGGGATGTTCTTTTATATTCCTCTTTCTATAAACTTTAGGTTAATATGATGAGATACCCTATTTGATCTCATCAATCCTTTTTTGTAATTTTAATGTGGAGCCGTTTGGCTGCCGAGTTTTCGTAAGGGATTTTTCATCTCACTTTTATTCCCGTGAGATTTATGCTACATTTGCCACAATTTATATTAAGTGGTGTCTGTACTGACCGTTATTTTACTCATTGTGTAATATAAATTCATTTATGAGTATTTACATCAATGTTGTATTGTCCTTCTTTCACGGGGTGTATGTTTCGAAAGATACCCATGTGGGTAAGGGAGCCTTTCACCCTCCTCTTTTTAAAAGACTTCTTTTGTTATGTCTTTTAATTCACATACTATTATGTTGGGATATGTTCTTCTATATCCTTATTGATTTAAATTTTATTTCCATGTGATGAGATACCCTTCATATCTCTCATCAACTCATTTTCTGAGTTTTGTAGTGACGCCATTAGGCTGCCAAATTTTTGCAAGGGAACTTCTTAACCCAAATTTGATTCTTTGGGATAAACTTATACTCCTTGAATATGTTGTTCTATGAATATTTTTGAATAACCTTTGATTATTTTATACTTAATATCCACTTATATTTTGTGTATTCATTTGTCACACATAATTATGTAATTGATTTATCCTTAAACCAAGGATACCGTCTTTGTAAGGGACTTCATCTCAATCTCCTTTCATTGAGGTATATTTCATTTTATACACAAATTTCTTTTATACGGTGTATAAACCCCTTTGACTTTTACTTTTATACAAAAGGAATCTTTTTCTACGAAGCGTTTTACAAAACGACAAAATGGAATGTTTCTTTTAACGTACACGTGACAATAACCTTTTCCGCCACCGTGAGTATTATTTGGTCTTTGGCTTCCTGAACAAGCTGTAATGTTTTTTTAAAATGAAATAAATACCATATACTCTTTTATGTATTTTGGTATTGAAAATGGTTTTTATAATGGATTTTTTATGTCAATATATTTAATTGATGTATTGTGATCAAAGTGTGGAAATGTTTTCTTTCCATTATGTTTGTTTTATGTCTTATGATTTTTATAATGGTACTTGGACATTTGATGGGTGGTTACGTGATAAACCATATGACGGGTGGTGCTGTGAAGACCAGGATGGGTGGTTAAGTTATAACCTCCAATGCATTGGGTATGGAAGTCGGTCGTATGGCTATTCCATTAAGTATGTATGGAAGTTGGCCATATGGCTATTCCATTAAGTGATATGTGTGGAAGTCGACCGTACGGTTATTCAACTTAAGAATGTTTATGTCCTAAGTTACCTTTATATGTTATGTGTTCTTTATATGGGTTTTATGATAATATTTTGATTACAAAAGGGTAAGTAATTATATTTTATTCAGGGAAGAGTTTTTACTACTTCATAAAGGTGAAGGTATTACTTTGATAAATTATACATGGTTTACTTGTTGTTTTAAGAACTAATAGTTTTCATTCTTTGTGTATCCCTTACTGAGCTTTTTATGCTCACCCCAAGTTTTTTTGAAATGTTTTTTTCACAGGACTTAATGTGGAATTGGGTCAAGGATTGGATCAAGGGAATGTCATGCTATCTAAAACATGGAACTAGACATGTTTCTTTTTAAGAGTTTTTATTTTATGGAAACTTAGTAGAAGTTTCTACTTTGTAATATTTTGAGATGTAATAGTTATGATCTAATTCTCTAAAACTCTAAACCTGAAAAGATCCTCAATGTGTAATCTTGTAATAACTCAAGATTAAGTAAGGTTTATGGCCGGGGCCTTATAGTTGGTATCAGAGGACGGTTTAGAAAACTTTAGGGATTAGGAGTTTTTGTTAGACACATGATTAGTCCCTATATCTATTATTTTAGTTAAATCCTTGTTTTATAACTTTTTTCAGGTCAAGTAAAGTCAGTTACGAATGGAAGGAGAAGGATCTCAAACGACATTCCTATCTCTTCCTGATGACATGCTTGCAACAATTATTGCAAATTCATGTTCGGATGATTGTGAAACTTTTTCTAGCATACAACTCACTTGCAAGTAGTTGTTTGAGATATCAAACACCTCCACTATACCTCATTATAATCATGGATCATGGGTTGTTTTTAGACAAATACCATTTTCACAATATTCTCATATTTTCAAGAAAGGTAAATATTATCAAGGTATTTTCAAATATTTTACCTTATCACAAGAATTTGAAGAATATTATGATTTTAAAGATGGTGCTGAGGAAGGAGACCCTTACGCAACCTATTTATATTTGATTTTAAAATATAGTCTCTCTGCACATACTTATGGTATTTTAAAAGGACCAATAATAGAAAGTTTCAACTCAAATTATGTCTGACAATTTTATAGAAATCATGTTTTATCATATGTTTTGGAATTATATGTCATACATGATTATTTTCCAAAACTGTTTTTCTGTGAACACTCATATGACCCATGTTGTACAAGGTGTATTTGGATGGAGGAAGCAAATGATTTTGAAGGATCTCTAAATCATTGTTGTAATGCATGGGACTTCTACCTACGTGAGCAAGATGACGATGAAACCGAGTGGATTCCATGATCAAGGTATGATGTTATTAATTTTGGGAATCGTTTTTTTTATCTTATGGTGGTGAAATAAGACTTGAAGAATTTAGATGTTGAGACCGTAACGAATTTGGATGAAAATGAGAGGTATAAGGAAACTATTAAGCTTAAAACATGTTAGGGTTATTTTTGGAGTTTTATAAAAATGACAACACGCAGACCGTGTGACAACCTGTCGCGTTGGAAAAAGCTGCCGGAATCGAACCCACAACCAAAGTGCAATGGGTATTTATCGCCTACCACTGGACTACGTGAAGTCCCTGGTTAGTATGACTTATTCTTTTTAGTTAGGTGATTTTATGAATTAAGAGTAATTTGATTTTGGGTTATGTATGGAAATTTATTAACCTATCATGGAGGATATGTGACTAGGTTAATTAATTTTCAATACGAGACATTAAGAGCAACTGATGTTTTTTGGAGATAAATGTTATGATTTAACTTGGAAGACTATGTGACTAAATCCTTCAAATATTTGGGTCTCAATCTTAGTTTGGTTTACTTTGAATAATTTTATGGACAAATTGTTTATCAAATGGTCCTCGTTGAACTTTGGGTTTTGTTGGACAAATTTTGGAGATTAATAATAGATTTTCTTTTTACAAAGGGTTATACTTTTCTGGATTATCTGATCTTGTACTAACCTTTTTAGTTTTGGTTTTGGTTAAAGTCTAAAGACATGAGAAATATATAGTTATCTTTTGTGGATTAGGTGATTCTCTATAAGTTGATTATAGTACTCTTAATGTGAACAAGTCTTCCTAAATACTCGTCCTTTGGAGAAAATATGAGTTTGATTAAGGAATCTAGTAAAAGTTGGAAGTCTACGTGACAAGTAAGTATGTTTCATTATGATTTAGTTAAGCTCAAAAATAAATTACTCAATAAAAAGTAACTTAAAACAAAAATGTTGTCTATTAAGTTTTCCAACTGGGGAATCGAATACCGTTTAACCCATCACAAGTTTGGGATTTTCTTGTGGTTAACTTTCTCCTAAACATGTTTACTATCACTCTCCATCAGAACATGACCCTTTGTTTTTTCCTCCATGTCCATATTTTCATACTTGGAATCCTAGTTTGGGTTAACTCAGGTGACCTCTGTACTTATCTTACTTTATTTTAAAGTGATTGTTTTACCGACTCTTGTTCTGATGTGGGACTTTCAAAGATGTTTCCAAGATCAATTTTAAAATTTCGAGGACGCAATTCCCAAAAGGGGGGAAGGATGTAACACCCCAGGTAAACAAAGAATATGAAATTTTTATATTTATCCATATTTGTGAATAAAATATTAATATTACTTTAAATGGGATGCTATGATCGATGGCGTACCCAATATGAAACAACAAGTTTCTTGGGAATCTTACGTTGCACTCTAATAATAAAATAAAATTATTTTAAATAGTAGTTAACACCTAGCTGTTGTAATGGCGGGAATGAACAGAACTACCTAAAAAATGATTATATATGTTTGTCAAATATTTTTACACTTTACAATAAATGTTAGAGGATTAAAAATGCGAATGAATCCAATTTTAAGCATAGACATTCTAATATTCTTTAAAAGGTCGATTAACCGCCTTTTGAAGGAGAACCTCTTTTAAATCAACATTTTGAAAATTTTATGTGTTATATTTGGCAAAATAAAATTCTTATTTAGAATCGGGACATCAAAATTCACTTTGTTTAAATTTTTGGTATCTTTCTGATAAAGTTCATTTTTTAATGAATAGTGAAAATGTTGTCTTTTAATTCAAAACCTCTATTTAATACAGTTTATTTATATGATTATATTATCTTTTGAATTGGTTTAAAAGTGAAATTAGAATATATTTTTACCATTTAATCCAATAGTGGTCATTAGAATCAATTTCACTTTGAAATTAGACTTAAACTAGTGTCAATCTTTTGATACTTATTGTTTCATAAAAACACGCTATTTGTCATGACAGCGGGAATTAATTATTAAATTAATTAATGTGACTTATATGATTTGAATTTTTTAAAATAGACATCATTTTTGAATTCAGAATATCAAATATATCTTAGGGTGAAGTTTTGGTATTTTTCTGAAAAACTTCAATTTTTGATGAATAGTGAAACCAATAAGTGGTAGTTAAAGAAACTGATTTTTCGTTTAAATGAAACTTTTTCACTTCTGTGATTTGATTTTCAAAAATCCTACATACATGGTTTTCATTAAGAATTAAAATGTGGTTCAATGAGATTAAAATAATTTTTTGGTGAATAGTAACTTTTAAGTTCTTAATCGCGATTAGAGGTAATTAGTGTAGTTTAAGGTAAAAATAATGTTTTAATAAAATGAGATGAGCTTGACACATGTCCTACCCTCATTGGATGTGTCATGGCAGACCAAGACAATCCATGGGTCAACTTGGAGACCCCATGGAGGCACTTGGGTTGCGAAATGACATAAATAACTTTTTATTTAATGTTAAAGTAAAAATGACACAAACATGATTTGTTTTTACTAAAACAATTTTTTCATGTGGTTATACAAGTCATAATTTTGACTATAAATATTAATTGGAAAGATAAAAATATTTCCTACATCATAGTATTTTTTTTTATAATTTTTAGACATTAAATAAATTAAATTATTTATGACATCATGATGATGCAATGATGACCTCATTATTTAACGATTTAAATAAAATGGAAAGATAATGCAAAACCTATGACCTACACATGTCCAAAACCTATTAGATGGGTATATTTCGAACCCTTATCACATTATCCTCGAAACAGATCAATGTGGGACCTTTAAAATCCGAAACTCATTTTAAAATAAAGTAACCGTTTATACCTTTCCAAGAGTGCCCCTCCTCTCCTCTTATAAAAGGCCCCCACCTCTACCACCTTACCCACACTTCAAAAGCCTTTGGCTTGGCCAACCTCTTCCCATTTTGTATCTACACATCTCTCTCTAACTCCTTGAAGCCTCACTTTTAGCATAAGTCTTCCCAAGGAAGCCTTTGAGCTCAAACTAAATGGAGTTACCCGATTTTAAGGTAATGTCTTCACTTGAGTCCTTTTGTTTTATTTTGCTTCTCCAACCCCCTAAACTCTTTTTATTAATTTCTTTTGTAACAACTTCAGTATCATCAATATACTATGATTTTGTTATAATAAGGATTATAGCTACACTTACACACACCTACATCTAATGGTTAAAGAACATATTGTTTCCGTGGATGGCGAATTTCGGCCTCTCGAAACTATGATTGTTCAACATTATTTTAACACCTTAAAAGGTGGCCATTAAGACGACACTGTATTTATATATGATATATAATATGTTTATTTTTTCCTTAATCTTCTGTATTTTTCATTTTGGGCATACCATTATGGTTTCCATTATGGGTAAACGCGATATCTTCATTTAAGGAAGTGCGGACTACCGCCCCCTCAAAGTGATGTGATTCATTAATGCCATATGTGGGATGTATAAAGGATGGATTTAAAGTTATTATATATGATGTTATACTGAAATTATAATATACCTCTATATCAATATTATTTCTTTACATTAAATTATGAGATAGAAATGAAAGTTGCATTCATGCGTACGTATGGCTTACCGTCTCCATGAACGGTGCATTTCATTTCTTATCCTCAAATGTAATGTACTATTATAAGTAAATATAATGGATATATATGATGTATTATACATCTAAAGGATGAATATAATTCTGGAATTAAAAATATACATATCTCTCATTTAGTTTTAATTCCATTAATATGACATAGAAATGAAAGTAGCGTTCATGCGTACGTACGGCTTACCGTCTCCATGAACGGTGCATTTCATTTCTTACCTCTAAATGATTATGTAATATTATAAATACATTTATATGCTGGATATATATGATATATATGATATCCAAATCAGGAATATCATTATTGAGATAATGGATATTTGACTACGTGAACAACTTGTAAATATAAGAGGTTCACTTAACGACAAAACAAACATCATTAACTTAAATGATTACATAATGTTTATAACATGTCAATAATTGATATAAAAGGAATAATTAACTTGAAAAAGGTTCTTAATCAAGTATAAATTAACTCAAGTTTATTATTCAGGATATTAAATAACGATCGAGTCAAGTCGGACCCGAGGTAAGGGATCCTACTCCTCTCTTTCTTTTTAAGTACGCTCTTTTATGTCATTACTTTTAAAGATCATATTTCTTGTTATTGGGATGTTATTTCATATTAATCGTACTGTAATTTTTATGGTCATATTATGATAGACCATATTCTCTCTCATCAATCCATTTTGGAAGTTTTGAGTGGCGCAGTTATGCTGCCGAATTTTCATAAAAGATCTAACCTCTCTCTTTCTTTCTAAGTACTCTCCTTTATGTCACTTATTTTAAGCTCCTCTTTGTTATGTTGGGGGGTGTTATTTTATATTACTATTTCTATAAACTTTATGTTAATATGATGAGATACCCTATTTGATCTCATCAATCCTTTTTTGTAAGTTTTATGTGGCGCCGTTAGGCTGTCGAGTTTTTGTAAGGGATTTTTCATCTCACTTTTATTCCCGTGAGATTTATGATACATTTGCCACAATTTCCTTTGAGTGGTGTATTTAATGCCTATTATTTTACACATTGTGTAATATAATTTCATTTATGAGTATTTACATCAATGTTGTATTGTTCTTCTTTCACGGGGTGTATGTTTCGAGAGATACCCATGTCGGTAAGGGAGCCTTTCACCCACCTCTTTTTAAAATACTTCTTTTGTTATGTCTTTTAATTCACATACTATTATGTTGGGATATGTTATTCTATATCCTTATTGATTTAAATTTTATTTCCATGTGATGAGATACCCTTTTTATCTCTCATCAACTCATTTTCTGAATTTTGTAGTGACGCCATTAGGCTATCAAATTTTTGCAAGTGAACTTCTTAACCCAAATTTGATTCTTTTGGATAAACATATATGCATTGAATATGTCGATCTATGAATATGTGTGAATAACCTCTGATTATTTTACACTTAATATCCACTTTTATTTGGTGTATTCATTTTTCAAACATAATTATGTAATTGATTTATCCTTAAACCAAGGATACTGTCTTTGTAAGGGACTTCATCTCAATATCCTTTCATTGAGGCATATTTCATTTTATACACAAATTTCTTTTATATGGTGTATAAACCCCTTTGATTTTTACATTAATAAAAAAGGAATCGTTTTCTACGAAGAGTTTTACAAAACGACAAAAAAGAAGGTTTCTTTTAACGTACGCGGTGACAACAACCTTTTCCGCTGCAGCGAGTATTATTTGGTCTTTGGCTTCCTGAACAATCCGTAATGTTTTTTTAAAATGAAATAAATACCATATACTCTTTTATGTATTTTGGTATTGAAAATTGTTTTTATAATGGATTTGTTATGTCAATATATTTAAGTGATATATTGTGATCAAAGTGTGGAAATGTTTTCTTTCCATTATGTTTGTTTTATGTCTTATGATTTTTGTAATGGTACTTGGACATTTGATGGGTGGTTACGTGATAAACCATATGACGGGTGGTGCCGTGAATACCAGGACGGGTGGTTACGTTATAACCTCCAATGCATTGGGTATGGAAGTCAGCCGTATGGCTATTCCATTAAGTATGTATGGAAGTTGGCCGTATGGCTATTCCATTAAGTGATATGTGTGGAAGTCGACCGTATGGTTATTCCACTTAAGAATGTTAATGTCCCAAGTTACCTTTATATGTTATGTGTTCTTTATATGGGTTTTATGATAATATTTTGATTACAAAAGGGTAAGTAATGATATTTTATTCAGTGAAGATTTTTTACTACTTCATAAAGGTGAAGGTATTACTTTGATAAAGTATACATGGTTTACTTGTTGTTTTAAGAACTAACAGTTTTCATTCTTTGTGTATCCCTTACTGAGCTTTTTATGCTCACCCCAAGTTTTTTTGAAATGTTTTTTTCACAGGACTTAATGTGGAATTGGGTCAAGGATTGGATCAAGGGAATGTCATGCTATCTAAAACATGGAACTAGACATGTTTATTTTTAAGAGTTTTTATTTTATGGAAACTTAGTAGAAGTTTCTACTTTGTAATCTTTTGAGATGTAATATTTATGATCTAATTATCTAAAACTCTAAACCTGAAAAGATCCTCAATGTGTAATTGTAAAGACCCGTAAAATTCAAGGAAAATTGTTTCTTAATTTTCTTTAGAATTTTACAAGAGCGCGGTTTCAGACGGCACCTGATTCCGAGGCCCGGAGTGCCTGGAATCAATTTCCGAAGTTTGGCTCGGGTACGTTCAGTGAACGAACGAGCGGGATTTCCTAACATTTGATCCGGTGCTCGGAATTGAAATCCGAGGGCACCGATGAACTCGCAACGCCGATATTCGCTTAAAGAGACCTTTTCGGGAGTTGCGTTTGTTGCGGGTTGAAAGTTAGTTTTGGGAATTAAAATATAAGTAAAATAAAATTTTGTTTGAATTTTATTTTATTCGTGGTGGTTAGACTCTCTCATGGGAAGTTGTTGGTGGGGCCCACAACCACCCAACTTCCCATGTGTGGTTATTAGGGAGGTGGGGCCCACACGAGCCCCCACCTTTTCAAGTTCCCTAACTCCCCTCTCTCCCTCTTAATTGCTTGACATCTTAACTTCTATTTAATTATACAACTCATGTATATTAAATAAGTGAGTTAATTTTGGAGTTATCCATATTGAATTTCAAACCTTTGAAATTCTTGGTTAAATTTTTGATTAAATTAAGCTCTTCTCTCTTTTTGTTGGGTTAGAACGCTTTGGCCACCTTGAGACTTTTGAGAGCTTCTTCTTCATCTTCAAGCTCTGACGAAGAACACGAAGAACGCTCAAGCTCCGACGAAAAACGACGCCTCTCTTCTTTATCCTCCATGTCAACGAGAGGGAACGCCGCTTCCTCCTCGGACCTTCTTCATCGGCATACGAAGATTCGCCAACGACGTATCTCTTCGGGCATATCTCTTCGTCAACGGATTTGACGAACGACGACCGCGATGCCCGACCACCGCGACGTTGTCTTCCGCGGGACGTTGTCAAATCTTCGATCTTTTACCCGAGGTAGGGGTTGTTGAATATTGTTAATTTATTCCATTTCTTGCTCGTGGATCGCATGTCTACGTGAGGCTTTTGAATATTTTATATAAGTGTTATTGTTTAACGTGAGGGGGGCCGGACCGCTTGAACACGGCCGAACCCCCCTCCATCGTTCATGTTGTTTATTCATGCGGGCGGAAGCAAGGTGGCGTGGTGCCGTCACACCACGCGGATAATTGTACGTTTAACTTACGCGATGCCGTCGCGCGCGCACCATGGAAGAAACAACAAGAACGCGACGCCATCGCGCCGCGTTGAATGAATATCAAAGCACGACGAAGGGGCGCGGTGCCGTCGCACCGCGCCGGACGACGAACACCGCGGCCGGTTCCGGGCCGCGGCGGGACGAGGAGACCGCGGCCGGTTCCGGGCCGCGGCGGAAGAGCAGACCGGCGGCCGGGCCGCCGGCGTCGGAAGCCGAAGGGGGGACAGGAATTTCCGGTCCCGTTGGAGAAAACCGGCCGGCCAGCTGGCCGGCCGGAAGGCATTAAACCGGGGGAATTAATCCCCCGGCCAGCATGTAAAACCCCCCTCTTTAAGAGGGGGGCAGTTCCATGAAAGGGGGGCAGCAGCCCCCCGGTTCACTTAATTAAACCGGCCCCCACGTGGGGGCTGTTTGTTGCAAAGGCGTGGCACAAAGGCCGCGCCGCTTCACAAATCAGCGGGGGCTTGCCCCCCGCGTGCCGACCGCGTGCGGCCCCTCGCGGCGCCAGACCGCCGCGGCCCACGGCCCGCCGCGCCGCCGCGCCGCCACCGGCTGCCGCCGCGCCGCCGCGCCGCCACCGGCTGCCGCCGCGCCGCCGCGCCGCCACCGGCCGCCGCCGCCGGCCACCGCGCCGCCCCAGGGGGGGGGGGGGGGTCGGCCCGGACCCGGACCCCCCCGTTTTGAACCTGTTTCGGTCTTTTGGCCATAACTTGAGCCTCGAACCTCCGAATGACGAACCGTCTGCGGAAACGCGATCCTTGGATCGAGACGGTCGTTTCGGTATATCGCACTCAAGGTTTCGGATTACTTTGAGTTCGGCCGGGTTGGTTCGTTCACGAAACCAACCGGGCCTTCGGAGCGGAAACGCTCATATCTTGAGCCACGAACGTCCGATTGACGCGCCGTCAGTCGCGTTGTGTTCCTCTTAGTGAGACGGATCTTTTGCCATACTCCGCCCGAGATTTGGACGCAGGTGGAGTATGGTCGGGTTGGTTTTGCCTTAAAAACCAACCGGGCCTCGGAGACGAAAATGCCAATAACTCTCAGACCGGGCGTCCGATCAACGCGCCGTCTGTTGCGTTGAGTTCCTGTTCACGGTACGGAACTTTTGGATACATCAACTCTGGACCTTGTGATAGTTGATGTATCAGCCTCTCGGCTCGTGGAGCGGACCCTCTGAACGAGCTTGCTGTATGCGGGAACCCTAGTGCTGGCTGCGACTGTTACTGTGACGACTACTACTATTGCTACCGTGACTGCGACGACGACAGTACAGAGATCCTGTGTGGATTCGACGACGACGACTACAGCACTCAGCGATCCTACGTGGAACAGTGCTACCGAACCTGTGTGAGCTGAATCTTCTGTTTACCTTGGGCGGTGGAGCGCTTGGGTGTAGCGGTGGACCCGTGGTACTTGTCAGTGGTGGTGCGGTTGGATGCAGCAGCAGACCCTTGGCGGTAGAGCGCTTGGTTGTAGCGGCGGACCCGCGATACTCTACGGAGTATGTGCGCTTGGTTGTAGCGACAGACCCGCGATGGTGGAGACGTGCGTGCGGAGTACGGAGACCGTGTAGATGACTAAGACCTGACGACTGCTTGACCGACTCGACTTGGAGTGAGTTGACTAGCCCAGTGGACGGAGCGCCCAGTAGTTGGCAGCAGACCCACGGCGGATAGAGCGCCTGGTAGTTGGCGGCAAACCCGCGGTACTCGACAGGAGAAGTACCTCAGTAGGCTATCTGGGTGAGCGCCCGGTATTTGGCAGCAGACCCTCAGCGGACGGAGCACCCGGTAGTTGGCAGCAGACCCGCGGTACTCGACAGGAGGAGTACTTCAGCAGTCTTAGGTTAGTGAGCAGTACCTCGGAGTCGTGACAGGACCACTGTACACTTCAGAGTTGGGGTTCTTCAACATTTACGGTTTCGATAATGAAAATCCTGGTTTGAGCTGAGTCAATGATCTTTGTGATTCCTCATGATTGAGATGGGTCGCTTGATAACTTAGGTATATGTATGGGCATATACCTGGGTAATGGTAATCCGTTGATTTCATAAACTTGTTATAACCTGTGTGGATTTACTGTTTACTCTTATTTGTGGATTGGGTTGTTCTTGGGCTCGGTGTTGGAGCCGAACGGAAATTAGTGACATAGGTATATGTATGGGCATATACCTATTTATCGTCGGGTGTTACTTCGTGATTGTATCTTCTTGTGGTTTATCCTTTGTGGATTTTGGGAGACCTTCGAGGGTCTCGGGGTCCCTACTGAGTATCTTATACTCACCCCTGCACGGGCTATGCCCGCACTTCGTTGTGTTGGTTGCAGACGACGGACAGCGCTGACTGCGGTTGAGGCTAACGGAGTAGGTCGGTACCCGGAGGAGGACCACTGAGCGGGACGTGCTCGGAGCGGACAGTTGGACCCGAGGAGTTGTGGAGCTAACTGTACCTACCCTTCAGGTAGGATCCGTGGTGGACGATCCAGGAGCTGAGCCATCTGTACCTACCCTTTAGGTAGGAATCGAGGAGGACGTCCCAGGAGTCGCTTGTACTTTCAGTTGCTGTTTTCCCTTTCGAGTTGTACTTTACCTTACAGTTGGGCTTGTATTTCCGGCCCCTTTTCTTCAGCACAGTTGTTCTAGTTTTGTGTACTTCTTTTCTTCCGCTTGTTACTCTGAGGTGCTTGTTTACTTTATTAAGGCAATGCCTTCCCTTTTACTGGGATTTTACGCCTTGGTGCTAGTCGCCAGCCCCTGGCCTATGGAAGGCGGGCTTGGGGTAGTCACGACACGGGCCCGAGGGCGGGTCGTGACAAATTGGTATCAAAGGAGTTCGGTTCTACCGCAAACTATGATCTTTTCTATGTGAAGCAATAATGTTTAGCGTATTGAGTGTGGTTATCAGTCCAGGGAGTCCAGTGTTGGTGCGGCGGCCGACGTATCCGTACACCAGGACCCTGACTTCTGATTTCCGACTTAATACACGAAAACATTGATTGCGTGTGTGTTTCAAAGTTTTCTTTGTGATTTCTTTGTGTCAGCTCACCAGGTATACTGTTTGACCGTGGCGCACCTGTTTCCTTTCAGGATGGCCCCACGACGGCAGCCAGCTAGGGTTCCGAGAGTTGAGCGTGACGACAGCCCACCGAGCGACGAGGCCTCGGTACAGGGCCCTTTGTCAGCAGTGGCATCGGCGGTAGCTCTACCCGCCGAGCCCCCGATGATTCCAGCAGCAGCCGCTGACGATGCACGTCACCTCAGCGCACTGCATGAGTTTCAGCGCCAGCGACCGCCCAGGTTTCGCGGGGAGATGGACCCCCAGGCAGCAGAGGACTGGCTGGAGGCAGTGGTACGAGTGTTTAGGCTAGTGAGGACACCAGCAGACCTCATGGTGATCCTCGCTGCGAGCCTACTACACGCAGCAGCAGGACGATGGTGGAGCTTGATGCTCCAGGTGCATGATGAGGCATCTCTACTTTGGACGGACTTTGAGAGCATCTTCCGCTCGGAGTTCGTCCCAGCCACCCTTCGTGCGGTGCGTATTCAGGAGCTTCTACAGCTGCGGCAGGGCAGCATGACGGTCGCTCAGTACGCGGCGAGGTTCACCGACCTTTCTCGGTACTCGACAGACATGGTACGAGACCCCTTCTTCCGGGCCCGGACCTTCGAGCAGGGTTTGAGACACGAGATCAGGGCATCGCTGATCTCCCTCAGCATACCGACTCAGACAGGAGTACTGGAGCTGGCACTTCTGATCGAGAGTTTCCTTGCTGAGTCTACACTAGCAAAGCAACTCACCGTAGGGCGGCACGTGGCAGAGTCATCTGCAGTAGGTAGCCGACGGATGACTCAGGGTTCCAGGCAGACCAGACCTACCGGTGGTCGACGGCACGACTCAGGCTCAGTTGTACGGGGAAGCCGGGGTGGAGTCAGAGCCAGGCGTGCCGAGAGTGGGCAGTGTTACTCCTGTGGCGGGATTGGTCACATGGCTCGTGACTGTCCGACCCGCCATGCTGATGATCAAAAGTTAAGTGAAGAACCTCCCAGGCAGAGGCAGAGGTTCGAACGTGGCGGTCCGCAGGGAGGAGGCGGACGAGGCAGAGGAGCTGGACGAGCAGCCGGTGGTGGGCGACGCTTTGAGGCTCTTCCACCACCACCACCAGGAGGTCCACCCCGACCACAGGGAGTAGGTGAACATGCGAGAGCTCAACTTCAGGCAGCCGAGGCCTTCGATCATGGAGCTCTGGGAGCCGATGGACAGGAGGTGAACTAGTGGATACATCCTTTGTACTTCTGGTTCCTTGTTGCATTTGTGTAGCGTCTTGTATTATGAGCTGCAATAATAAAAGACGCATACCTTTGTGATATTTTCGTTCCTGTCCTCTTTCGTGATGTTACTAAGAGGTTCCAGTTTTGGCTGTTGACTTGACCCTCACTTGTGAGACATCTACTGGAGGAGACCCAGTTACCACACACTGATGCCGACAGTGTGACTCAACCCTTGGAGGCGAGAGTAACGGTTGAATCTCTTAGTAGTAGCGTCGAGGCCTTACGACATAATCCTTGGTATGGATTAGTATCATCCATGTTAGGATTGACTGTTTTAGGCAAAAAATGTGGTTCATCCAGGGGATGAGACCAGATTTCTCTTTTTGGCAAAGAAGAAATCTTGCAGCTCTTGTGGGACCTGTGATGTTCCAGGCCACGACAGAGAAGGTCCAGGTCATCCAGGAGCGGATGAGGACTGCTCAGAGCTGGCAGAAGTCATACGCTGACAGGAGGCGGAGGCCACTGGAGTTCGAGGATGGCGACCACGTCTTCTTGCGGGTCTCACCTCGACGGGGTATTCGGAGATTTGGCCGAGGCGGCAAGTTATCTCCGCGCTTCATCGGACCCTTCTAGGTCCTCAGCAAGGTTGGTGAGGTGGCTTATCGCCTGGCTCTACCACCTCAGTTGTACCGGGTGCACGACGTCTTCCACGTATCTCATCTGAGGAGATACGTGCACGACCTGACACACATCATTGACCATGGGGAGCTTGACGTTGACGATGGGGCGACTTCTACGGAGGTCCCGGTGGAGATAGAGGATCGACAGGAGCGGGTCCTGCGTGGGCGATCGATTCCTCTCGTGCACATCAGATGGCAGCACGAGAATCTCCAGGAGAGAACATGGTAGCGAGAGGCTCAGATGCATGCTCAGTACCCTCATTTGTTTCCCTAGTTTTTGATGTAGCTTTACGGGGACGTAAAGCCCTGAGGTGGGAGTAATGTAAAGACCCGTAAAATTCAAGGAAAATTTTTTCTTAATTTTCTTTAGAATTTTACAAGAGCGCGGTTTCAGACGGCACCTGATTCCGAGGCCCGGAGTGCCCGGAATCAATTTCTGAAGTTTGGCTCGGGTACGTTCAGTGAACGAACGAGTGGGATTTCCTAACATTTGATCCGGTGCTCGGAATTGAAATCCGAGGGCACCGATGAACTCGCAACGCCGATATTCGCTTAAAGAGACCTTTTCGGGAGTTGCGTTTGTTGCGGGTTGAAAGTTAGTTTTGGGGATTAAAAGATAAGTAAAATAAAATTTTGTTTGAATTTTATTTTATTCGTGGTGGTTAGACTCTCTCATGGGAAGTTGTTGGTGGGGCCCACAACCACCCAACTTCCCATGTGTGGTTATGAGGGAGGTGGGGCCCACACGGGCCCCCACCTTTTCAAGTTCCCTAACTCCCCTCTCTCCCTCTTAATGGCTTGACATCTTAACTTCTATTTAATTATACAACTCATGTATATTAAATAAGTGAGTTAATTTTGGAGTTATCCATATTGAATTTCAAACCTTTGAAATTCTTGGTTAAATTTTTGATTAAATTAAGCTCTTCTCTCTTTTTTTTGGGTTAGAACGCTTTGGCCACCTTGAGAGATTTTGAGAGCTTCTTCTTCATCTTCAAGCTCTGACGAAGAACACGAAGAACGCTCAAGCTCCGACGAAAAACGACGCCTCTCTTCTTCGTCCTCCGTGTCAATGAGAGGGAACGCCGCTTCCTCCTCGGACCTTCTTCGTCGGCATACGAAGATTCGCCAACGACGTATCTCTTCGGGCATATCTCTTCGTCAACGGATTTGACGAACGACGACCGCGACGCCCGACCACCGCGACGTTGTCTTCCGCGGGACGTTGTCAAATCTTTGATCTTTTACCCGAGGTAGGGGTTGTTGAATATTGTTAATTTATTCCATTTCTTGCTCGTGGATCGCATGTCTACGTGAGGCTTTTGAATATTTTATATAAGTGTTATTGTTTAACGTGAGGGGGGCCGGACCGCTTGAACACGGCCGAACCCCCCTCCATCGTTCATGTTGTTTATTCTTGCGGGCGGAAGCAAGGTGGCGTGGTGCCGTCACACCACGCGGATAATTGTACGTTTAACTTATGCGATGCCGTCACGCGCGCACCATGGAAGAAACAACAAGAATGCGACGCCATTGCGCCGCGTTGAATGAATATCAAAGCACGGCGAAGGGGCGCGGTGTCGTCGCACCGCGCCGGACGACGAACACCGCGGCCGGTTCCGGGCCGCGGCGGGACGAGGAGACCGCGGCCGGTTCCGGGCCGCGGCGGGACGAGGAGACCGCGGCCGGTTCCGGGCCGCGGCGGAAGAGAAGACCGGCGGCCGGGCCGCCGGCGTCGGAAGCCGAAGGGGGGACCGGAATTTCCGGTCTCGTTGTAGAAAACCGGCCGGCCAGCTGGCCGGCCGGAAGGCATTAAACCGGGGGAATTAATCCCCCGGCCAGCATGTAAAACCCCCCTCTTTAAGAGGGGGGCGGTTCCATGAAAGGGGGGCAGCAGCCCCCCGGTTCACTTAATTAAACCGGCCCCCACGTGGGGGCCGTTTGTTGCAAAGGCGCGGCACAAAGGCCGCGCCGCTTTACAAATCAGCGGGGGCTTGCCCCCCGCGTGCCGACCGCGTGTGGCCCCTCGCGGCGCCAGACCGCCGCGGCCCGCGGCCCGCCGCGCCGCCGCCGCCGGCCACCGCGCCGCCCCAGGGGGGGGGGGGGGCGGTCGGGCCGGGTCGGCCCGGACCCGGACCCCCCCGTTTTGAACCTGTTTCGGTCTTTTGGCCATAACTTGAGCCTCGGACCTCCGAATGACGAACCGTCTGCGGAAACGCGATCCTTGGATCGAGACGGTCGTTTCGGTATATCTCACTCAAGGTTTCGGATTAATTTGAGTTCGGCCGGGTTGGTTCGTTCACGAAACCAACCGGGCCTTCGGAGCGGAAACGCTCATATCTTGAGCCACGAACGTCCGATTGACGCGCCGTCAGTCGCGTTGTGTTCCTCTTAGTGAGACGGATCTTTTGGCATACTCCGCCCGAGGTTTGGACGCAGGTGGAGTACGGTCGGGTTGGTTTTGCCTTAAAAACCAACCGGGCCTCGGAGACGGAAATGCCAATAACTCTCAGACCGGGCGTCCGATCGACGCGCCGTCTGTTGCGTTGAGTTCCTGTTGACGATACGGAACTTTTGGATACATCAACTCTGGGCCTTTTGACAGTTGATGTATCAGCCTCTCGGCTCGTGGAGCGGACCCTCTGAACGAGCTTGCTGTATGCGGGAACCCTAGTGCTGGCTGCGACTGTTACTGTGACGACTACTACTACTGCTACTGTGACTGCGACGACGACAATATAGAGATCCTGTGTGGATTCGACGACGAAGACTACAGCACTCAGCGATCCTACGTGGAACAGTGCAACCGAACCTGTGTGAGCTGAATCTTCTGTTTACCTTGGGCGGTGGAGCGCTTGGGTGTAGCGGCGGACCCGTGGTACTTGTCAGTGGTGGTGCGCTTGGATGCAGCAGCAGACCCTTGGCGGTGGAGCGCTTGGTTGTAGCGGCGGACCCGCGATACTCTACGGAGTATGTGCGCTTGGTTGTAGCGACAGACCCGCGACGGTGGAGACGTGCGTGCGGAGTACGGAGACCGTGTAGATGACTGAGACCTGACGACTGCTTGACCGACTCGACTTGGACTGAGTTGACTAGCCCAGTGGACGGAGCGCCCAGTAGTTGGCAGCAGACCCACGGCGGACGGAGCGCCTGGTAGTTGGCGGCAAACCCGCGGTACTCGACAGGAGGAGTACCTCAGTAGGCTATCTGGGTGAGCGCCCGGTATTTGGCAGCAGACCCTCAGCGGACGGAGCGCCCGGTAATTGGCAGCAGACCCGCGGTACTCGACAGGAGGAGTACTTCAGCAGTCTTAGGTTAGTGAGCAGTACCTCGGAGTCGTGACAGGACCACTGTACACTTCAGAGTTGGGGCTCTTCAACATTTACGGTTTCGATAATGAAAATCCTGGTTTGAGCTGAGTCAATGATCTTTGTGATTCCTCATGATTGATATGGGTCGCTTGATAACTTAGGTATATGTATGGGCATATACCTGGTTAATGGTAATCCGTTGATTTCATAAACTTGTTATAACCTGTGTGGATTTACTGTTTACTCTTCTTTGTGGATTGGGTTGTTCTTGGGCTCGGTGTTGGAGCCGAACAGAAATTAGTGACATAGGTATATGTATGGGCATATACCTATTTATCGTCGGGTGTTACTTCGTGATTGTATCTTCTTGTGGTTTATCCTTTGTGGATTTCGGGAGACCTTCGAGGGTCTCGGGGTCCCTACTGAGTATCTTATACTCACCCCTGCATGGGCTATGCCCGCACTTCGTTGTGTTGGTTGCAGACGACGGACAGCGCTGACTGCGGTTGAGGCTAACAGAGTAGGTCGGTACCCGAAGGAGGACCACTGAGCGGGACGTGCTCGGAGCGGACAGTTGGACCCGAGGAGTTGTGGAGCTAACTGTACCTACCCTTCAGGTAGGATCCGTGGTGGACGATCCAGGAGCTGAGCCATCTGTACCTACCCTTCAGGTAGGAATCGAGGAGGACGTCCCAGGAGTCGCTTGTACTTTCAGTTGCTGTTTTCCCTTTCGAGATGTACTTTACCTTACAGTTGGGCTTGTATTTCCGGCCCCTTTTCTTCAGCATAGTTGTTCTAGTTTTGTGTACTGCTTTTCTTCCGCTTGTTACTCTGAGGTGCTTGTTTACTTTATTAAGGCAATGCCTTCCCTTTTACTGGGATTTTACGCCTTGGTGCTAGTCGCCAGCCCCTGGCCTATGGAAGGCGGGCTTGGGGTAGTCACGGCACGGGCCCGAGGGCGGGTCGTGACAGTAATCTTGTAATAACTCAAGATTAAGTAAGGTTTAAGGTCGGGTCCTTATAATTATAACCAATTAATTTGGTTCCTGTTTATCTCTTTCTGTGTGAATATATAATTTATTCACGTATGTTTAGTATAAATATCACTCTTTTCACCATAGATATGATTCTTCTAATTTTTCACTGAAAATACTTATACCTCCACCTCCATATCATGATTTTTATAGTTCTTCTCAAGTATAATTAGTTTTCATGATGTATAAAAAATTTATTTCTCATTCTAGATAATAAAACATCTCATTCCCTTCAAATAAGCATAACTATATATCACAAACCCTTCCTCACTATAGCATAGTGCAAGTGTAGGAATAATGAAAAATTTATTATTAATATAAATGAAGCTTTACTCACATTCCATTGTTCAGAGGAAATTAACTCACTTTTAAGTAAACATGGTTATTTTATTTGAAAATCATGTGAAGTTTCTCACAAAAGCACTCGTAGTATCCATAAAATCTATGAAAACTTCATATCTCTATCATAGAGTTTGGTCTTGACCATTTTTCAATTACATTTATCATTGATGTTTCTATAGATATACTCTAACTGGTGATAACATGACCTAAGAAATATCCTCTTTTCAACAACAATTCACACTTACTAAACTTGGTATATAATTTCTCCTTTCATAACAACTTTAGTAGAACTTTTAAATTATCTTCATGTTATTAATTCCTCCTAGAATATATGATAATTTCATCAATAAATTCTACCACAAAATTTTCAATGTTATCTCTATAGACTATACTCATAAAATTCATAATGGATGCAGATGAATTTTTAATCCAAAATTGAATTTCTATAAATTCATAGTGTCTATAACTTTTTTAGAAAGCTATATTGTGTATATCTTCTCTCCTAACCATAAATTGATGATATCTGGATCAAATATACATCTTTGAGAAAAATTGAACTCCTATGAGTTGATCTAAAAGGTATCAATACAATTTAGATGATACTTGTTTTATTATCATGATTTTCTTTAGATCGCAGTAATCATTAAAAATATGTGTTGATATATCATTCTTTTTTACAAAGAGGACCAGTTCACCCGAAGGTGAAGCGCTAGGGAATATAGAACCCTTTTCAAGAATCTCATGTAAGTTCTTCATCAATTCCCCAAATTCAATAGAATCCATTCTATATGGATTATTTTATATATAAACTGATCTAGGGATGAATTTTTTTTAGAATTAAGCCTCACATTTTTTGTTAATATTAGAATCATAGAATAAATTAATCATAAATAATGAGTATATTCATTCTTAAAAAACCCCATTAGTTTAAATCTAGGTTATCCAGAATTATTTCCATATTACAATTTCCTTAAAAATAATAGTTAACATGATAACCAAAAAATTCATAGTGTTTTACAAATAAAATGTGATTTATCATTAAAATTTACCCCAGGAGTGTCTAGCCATGTTTGAAATCTTTTTCCCTCTCTTCATGAATCAAGGGTAAAATCATATGAATTATCTGTCAACCATATTCAGAGTGATTACCTTTAGGTGAATTTATGTAAAATCTCATTCAGTTTCCAATATTCATAAAAATATATATTTCATTTAAAAACAAATAATCTCAATTCCACCAAAACATTAAGATGTTAGACAATACGTAGATGAAGACTTAGAGTTATTACTAATGTTTTCTAATATTATCCCTAAAATAACAAAATCATCCTTTTGATTCCAAAAATAGTGACCCAAGATAAGCATACATAAATAATAAATTGATTTCACAGTTTAATTATTGTATTCCAAAAACAATCTCACAATCAAGGGACTGAAATATTTAGTGTCTTAAAGACTATCTACAGAAACAAATTATTTTACAAAACTCATGAAACATTATCTATAAATATTATCCTCTAACCCCTCTTCGAGACACCTCATATATTGTAATCATCTATATATGTTAGGGAATTGAAACATAAGAAGGGGTGAAGTCAAATGATCCGTAAGGGAAAAATATAAAATAATCCTAACAGTTAGATCTAAAATATGATGGAAAACATGATTAAGGGAGTAATATCGGGTAAATATACCATGAGATAATAAGTGATAAAAAAAATGTGAATGATCATTAAGAATCATGATATAGGAACATAATACTGAAGAAAGGAAAAAAAACATGTCTTCAAAACATATAGTGAACATGTAATCAATACATAAGAAACTAAAATATATTTAAAACATGTCATATCATAATTATTTGGCATATTTTGAAAATAATTCACAAATTTTGAGAATATTGGAACACACATAAGTATAAAAACATTGTGAACACATCCAAGTACGTCTAGCCATTAATTTGTTTTTGAAAAATCTAATCATTTCCACCCTTTGGTATTTTGAATAAATCCATATATGTCCATAAATAATTATATAATGAGATAAAAAATAATAACCAATAAATTGGATGGAAATATAGGACCACATTCATCATCATCCATACATATGAGTGTCACTTAAAATCAAATAATTCATATTATCATAAATAACTCATGGGATGAAAAATAAGTTTCATAACATTTTAGAATTATATCACATAAAAAGATTATCATTTGATACTAAAACTATTATAAAAAAAAGATAATATATCGGTTAGTTTATTAACCATTACTTTATTATAGAATAATCCTTTAAAAATGTCATATAAATCACAAAAATAATTTATCTAATAAAAGTTTCTTAATATCATATATAAAACAACATAATTTTTGTGTCACATTTCATAAATAATTTTTTAAACTAAATAGGAAACAAATTAAAACATTTATTTGAAAAAAAATTCCAAAAAAAATTCCTTGAAAATAAATAGATCATATGTTAAAATTCCATGTAAATGGGTGAATATTATACCAATAAAAGAAAAATCCATCGAAATATTTGAAAATGCCATTATTAAAAAACCCAAATTGTTAAAAGGATATTGAAAAGAAGGCTCTAAAATAAATTTGAATATAAGAATCATTGGAGATAAAAATAATTTTATCTTCCACTATGTAATGGATAACATTTTCTATAATTAACAATGTGGATATGGTGAAAAAATGTATTAAAATATTGTAGAATTATTCTCAAAAAGATTTCACTTTTACAAAACAATTTATTAACCATTGAAGAAGTATTTGGGGTGAAAATTATCAAAATATAAAATAAGGTGGAAATGAAACATATAATTATAATATTTTAGATACAGACATACATGAAACTATTTTAGACAAATAGAATTGATTATAACCCTAGGGAAGGATTTGAGTCATGAAAACCCATTACATTTACTCCTGCTTTGTGGAATGAACTCTATCATCTTATATTGCAAAAAATAAATATATTAATAACCTATTAAATACCCTTATTCATTTATATGAACTTTTTTAAAATACCTTTATAAATATTCAATACATTTTAATTAGTTAGTTATCAGCAATTTTCAAAATCTGGTGTCAAAAAATTGATCGTTTTGAACTAGTTCTATAATGGTGGTGTTGCAGTTAATTTTTATATGAAAAAAAATAATTCCTATATCATAATATCTAATGTTAAAAATGTTTTTAATAATTTATAAATGACTAATTTCATTTCATTAATGTTTTGGTAATGTTTTGTGATGGTGAAATCGAATACAAGCTCCTTTTTGGAGGGTTTTAAAAATAAAAGGTGATATATTAATAACAAAATTAGATATAAATATTATGTATAAAAAATCATTTATACATATTTGATAAATTATTATGACATTTTTTACCATAATACAACATTCCTTAATCATCCATGAAATAAATATTACAATATCACTCATTTAGGTGGTAAAAATGAACTAAATAAGAGTGTGTTAAAATTATTAGGTGAGTAAGAGAATGTTATTATATAATGTTAATATTACCATTAAATAATATTAAAAATTTCATAAGTACCATATATCTTCATTTAAATTATTCTTATATCCATCCAGGATGGGTGGTTATGAAAAATTAAATTCATTGTTTATGGAGGAGGTAGTGTGCACAGACCCATAATTAATGATCCCATTTCTCAGTGAATGGGAAGAATGATTGTATATAAAAATGATCATTTCATAATTATTTTTGGAATATAAACCCTATTTATTAATAAAATTCATTATTGGTACCATCCTTCATAGATGGTGATGGAAAACAAATTGTATCATGTAGTTGACACGGTAGTTCACACATCTGTGCGATAGATGTTATTTTGGTTTCTTAGTGGATAAAAAGGATTCAATATTTTTTTTATAGTTAATATAATTAAATTTTAGTAGAATAATGATACTGAGGTAATTATATTTGGTATGAATTATTTTTGGATAGATTTTAATAAACTAAAATAAAATAATAAGAGGAGACAATACTCATGTGAGAATCTTGTGTTTTCACTATGAAGAATACGTAGATGTGGAGGCCTTAAGAAAAATTATGTTAACTTGAAAATTATATACTTGGGAAAGGATTATAGAAGAATAAATTGACATTTTAAAAGAAGAATTAAAAGAATAAATTTAACATGAAAGTGTGGACATGGCATCCTTTTATATAAGAAGAAAATCATACTTTTGTGAAAAATCATAATTTTTTAATAATCCCATGTCACTATTCATGGGTCAATGGATCAAAATTAAAAAAAAAATAAGGGGATTTGGAAATGATAATATTTAATCACCTCTCATAAATTACTTTTTAGACAAGGTAGTTATTTTATTCATTTGTTTTTTTATCCTAAACATTTACCCAAATTAAATTGTGTTGTAATGACTAATAATTCTATCAATGAAATCTATCTTCATATAAATATCTCATATAGTATAAATCACATACATCACATAGAGAAAAAAATATAAAATTATTCTTGGAAATGAAGAATAATACATTATTCTGAGAAGAAACCAATAAGAATTATAAATATTATAGTATGAAAATAAATAAAAAATAATATAATAAGAATCAGATAATTTGGATACGCTAGATCAACTAGAATGACCGCAGTAACGAACAAAGTTATAAGAATAGAACATATTGTTAATAATAAAATATTCATATTTATATTAAAAGTTTATATAAACATTAGAGAAAGTAGAAGTTAATTAATAATGGATGGAATAATAGATATCTACATGAAGTAGGAAACCCCTATGACAATTATAAATATGATAATTAGAATGGTAATATGACAGTTGGAATAGTAACCTGACCATTGAAATAGTAACCTAAACATTGGAATAATAATATGACTATTAGGAATAGTGATATGACTGTTAGAATAGTAATCTCGCCTATGGGAATTCAATGTCATATTTAGGTATCTTTTAAAATGAAAAAATATATATTTAAATCATTGTACAAGAAAAAAAATATTTCAAAAATGATAAATTAAGTGATAGTTTTTTTATAAAATATAACTCTTGTATTTGTAATTATATAATTAATATAACGATTTAAAAGAAAATTTATTTTCATAAAATTGATTCCTAAATTAATATAATGTTTTATTATAATTATAATATAAATTTATGATACCATAAGTTACTTTTCAATGGGTAATAAAATTGTTTATAATATTAAAATAAGTATTTTTGGAATAAATAGAGATTTTTATTACAAATTAAGTTTTCCATATTTTTAAAATTATTTTAATAAAATAGATTAATTTTATAAAATATACATCCTAACAAAATTTTAGGGTTAATGTTTTGTACTTTTCTAGAATGGTAGATTTTTTGTTGAATAGTGAAATTCGGTGTTTTATGATATTTAGTAATATAAAAAAATATGAATTTTTTATTCATGGATGATGTAAGAAACCATTAGTTAGAAATTAAATTCACCATTTAATATATACAATCATGAGAATTAATACTATTGATAATCTTGAGCAAAAAAATAAACTAGTGAATATATTAACCAAAAACACCACTATCATCCCCTTATAAATACCACCTCTCACCACCCGTTATCCTCACCCCTTCTATTCCCTGAATTTTTACAAAACTAATAAAACCCATATCCTCTCAACTTTACCCACTTCCAAGTGATTATTGTCACTCTAAAATAATAATTCCAGGGTCTTTATGGGGTCCTTCAAGGTTGTGATATTCACGAGGTAACATTATCAAACTACCTCTTTTAATTTATTTTCTTCTTCTACCATATCTTCAACTCATTATTCCATCAAAGAATAATAAATCTAGTATCATTTATATAATGGAATTTTATATTTTTAAGTTAATATATTATATCCATATATTTTCTTATATCCTCTTATTTAAAGAAACAAAACTATTTTCCAAATTATGGTGGTTAACCATCTCCATGGATAATGAGTTTTTGTTTTCCATTACCACCTTCAATGCTACCCATAAAACCATTATTATGGTTATATCAAATTTCAAAGATTATATTATAAAATATTTCATTTTTTTAAACTAATATATATAAATAATATTAAATAAAATGAAACTAGTTTGAGATGATCGTAAAAATTTCCAAAATAAGCTAACCATTTTCATTAACGTTTTATTAATTGAATCATCCACATGTCAAAAAAATGATATAAAAGACCATTGAAATTACATAATTTCATGAATACCATTTCATTTTACTTCTATATTTTTATTTCTATTTTACAATATCATCCATAATTATACACAAGTGAATCGACCATGCAATAATGAAAAGAACACTCTCGACAGGGTGTAAATGAAATTTATAACTTTTCAAAATGGCTATACATAAAATTAATAAAATTATAATAAACATAATATATTTGGAATTGGATTTTAATTATTTAATCAATTAGTATAATTTTATTACCCATGATATTAACTAAATGTGTATAATTCATTCGAGTATAATGTAAGTGTTCTCTTTGAACCGCCATATTTCCTTTCAGTCATGCTCTCTCTCTCTCTCTAACTCAATTTATCACTACATTATTCTTATATAATTATCGTATATTCTATATATATGTCCCAAACATATATACCTATCTCAATTTATCTTTCATTGATGGAAAATATATGTTTTAAAGTGGTTCCTTTCTCAATTCCTTTCAATAAGGAAACTCAGTTAAAGGGAGTTTCTTTTTTTATTACCTCTTTTCACATACACTCTATAAAATGTATTAATCCCTTAATATTTTCTATGATAAATAATTTTAACCTAAAAACAATATTTTATTTCATTTATGATTTTACTATAATAATTATGTCTCTATCCTATTTAAATACCCTTCATTCATTCCCCTTAAACTATGCTTAAGTGGAACATTTATAAGGCTACACTACCACAAAAAAATACAAGGTAAGTGTGTCATTTTATCTGTGCTATGAAAAAACCACTCATAAAGGGGGACTATTATCATCGCTAGCTAAAAGTGTTGATAAATCTACAATTTAGTAGCACTAAAAAATGAGCTGATAAAGGTGTACCCTTTATCAGCAGTTTTTTAGCGCTCATAAATGGTAGATTTAACCCTGCTAGTATTAGCGCTGATAAAAATTTTAGTTAACAATTTATATACAATTATTTTATTTATATTCATAAATAATGTTTACTTGTACATATTTATTAAATAATGCATGTTTATAATTAATATATATTTTTTAATAATTCAATATGTATATATATATAATGTTTTCAAAAAAGTATAAGATTATTAATAAATATATATATATATATATATGTTTCCAATGAATTTGGTCAATTAATCTATTGATCATGTGTGCATATTTGTTATGTATCATCAGGAATGTTCATTTATACATGAAACCCTTCTTATTATTGATGTTGTCCATTGGTGGCTCATTTTTTATTATGTATATTTTACTAGGTTTATGATTAATTCATGTTACCCATAATACTATATTATATTCTAAATACTTATAAATTTACATTAAATATATTTAAAGAATAAATATTTTTATTATATTTAAAGAATTAACATATTTACTATATTTATAACTATTAAATTTTAAGTATATATTAATACTTTTTAAATATATTTATTTGTAATTATAATTATCACTATATATATATATATGTAATTATAAAATTACAATCAATACTTATTTTATAATTTTATAAATATATATAGATAAATATATTTATAAATATATACAATTTTTTTTAAATATATTTATTTATAGTTATAACTATAACTATAAATAAATATAGATATATAAAAATTTATAAAATTATAATAAATTTATTTTTTATAGTACTTATAAAGTTAAAAATATATAATTAAATAAATATATTTATAAATATATAAATATATTTATGATTTTAATTATTAAATAAATATTTATATATTTATATAATTAAAAATTTATAATAAATATATTTATTATATATTTTTATATACAAATATATATAAATAAATACATATTTTTTAGAATATAACTCCAAATAACTATATATATATTTAAATAATTAAAAAAGTATATTATATATATTTATTATATATATTTATAAAACTATAAATATATTTTTTATAATTTTATAGTTATATATATATATAATTAAAACTATAAATAATTTATTTATTAAAAATTTTAATTACAAATAAATATATTTATTTTTATTAGTTATATATATAAATATTTATTTATTTATTTAAAAAATTATTAATTCATAAAAATATATTTATTATTTTCATATATAATGTTATATATAATTAAATAAATATATAGAAATATTGAGAAATAAATTCAAATATTTATACTTAAAGTTATAAATAATAACATATATATTTAAATATTTATTAAATTATAATAAATATTAATATTATTAAAATTATAAATATTATAAATAGTATTTTCTTATAATTTTATAACTATTTATATAAATAAATATATATTAATTTATAAGTAAATTTATAAATAAATAAATATATATTCATTTATAATTAAATTTATAAATAAATATATATTCATATAAATAATTATAAAATTATAAGAAATATAGTTATATAAGTCGAGAATCATAGAAATATATATAATTAATATATTTATTATATATATTTCTAAGATTATAAATATAATATGTAAATTTCTTATAATTTAATAAGTATTTAAATTATAATTTTATAAATAAATAAATATATATATATATATCATTTATATATATTTATAAATATATATAGTATTAAAAATAAACTATTAATATTATATCTTTATTAGTGATTTTTAGCTCTAATAAAGGCATAACATTATCAGCGCTAAAAAAGCACTGATAAAGGAGTCATTATCAGTTCCTTCTATCTTAGTGCTGATAAAACATTCATTTATCAGCACTTTTTAGCTAGTGCTGATAAAAGGTTCACCGAGTTTTATAAAAAAACCTAACTTCCTCCTCCTTCCTCACACCCCTCAAGCTTTCAGGGAAGCTGAATGCTGCCATCGTGCCTCCTCCTCCTCCTTCTCTTCCTCCTCTCCTACCACCTCTCCTCTGCTTTGAACCACACCTCCACCGCATGCCTCTCATCCGTCGTGCGCCATGCCTTTATCATGCATGAACCAAACCACTTTCCATATCTCCTCCATTGTATGACAAACCTCTGATGTCTGCCACACCTCTGTTGTGCACCTCTCCTCTATCAGAGGACTCCTCTGCTATGTGCATGTCCTCCGTCGCGAATGCACCTTTGGTGTGCACTAAACGACACCTCCACAGTGAGTTTTGAACGCTTTCTCTTTGTTGGATAGTGATGTTGTGAATTATATAAGCTAAAAACCCAATGAAAATATTGTTCATTGGTCATCCTTGTCTTCATACAAAATGAATTCAATGTTGGTTAAAAAAATTGTTGGTCCTTGATTGCGCACTAAATTAATTGCATATTGGTTGGTTTTTGAAGGGGACTTGATTTTTATTGATCTTTGGTGTTCTTTTGTTATCATTTTATGAATCTTATTTATTATTTAGATTTAGTAATATGTAATGATATTTTATTTGATTTTTGGACACCCTGTTACGTATGTTTGATATATTTTTTTGGAATTTAATTCATTTATTATTTAAAAGTGTTGTTCATTATGTTTTGAATTGTGTTTAGTCTCCAAAAAAGGTCATTATGTTTTCAAATTTGGAGAAATATTTAATGATCATTTTGAAGTTTCTTAAAAATAATTTCATGTTTAGGTTATCAATGAATTCTCAATGGCCTGGCTAGAACATTATAAAAATCATTTTTGATTTGGGAACATTTTCTCTATATTATATTTTTATTTTTATGGTTATATAGAGTGAGTTAATTTTCTTTTGGAATGTGTTATTAATGGGTAAAAATGGGTTTTTTCAATGAAGAGTGTTTAGAGGTGATATGAATAGGGTTTTCAGGCCATTCATATTTTTAATGATTGACTTCATTATTGATTTTGATCTCCTCTATTTCTCTTTTCACAAGAACCCCAGTTACATAGGTGGGACCTAGGATGTGTACTTGCTAGACATTGATCTGCTCTCCCTACTATGAGAATACATACCCACACGTACTAGGAATCAATATGCTCTCCCTGATATGGATCAAAACGATTCTCTTTCTAGGAAATTATATATTCTCATCGAGAACAACTATTGCACTAAAACCTCAACCAATCATAGTTCTTAATACCTCCCTCTACTACACATCCACCTTTAATGATGAACATAGTCGAGGCATATCCTTCATCCCTCTTGATACTTAGATTCTCTTGGAAACATCTTATAAAGAGTTTTCTAATACTTTCATCTCATGGTTTCCCATTATACTGAGCACCTCGCTTCTTACTAATTCAAAACCAATGTAAATTTTGAACTCTCCAAGAGTATGAAGGCCCTTTCCCCCCAAAGTCTGAATCCTCTACAATTGAATATCAATCCTACCCTTAGCCATTTTAATGTCACCACCACTTTGTTACTAATACAATTCCACTAAATCATATAAAATCACTTCACTAGAAGAAACTTAGTATCCTTGAAACCAACATATTATATCGCATCTTGATAAAATAATCACTATATGTTATGTAACCAAGAATTAATACCAGTTTTAGGTTACTAATAGTTGGATAAGAAAAAGATCTGACACCACTAGTTGGTTTTGGTACAAATTCATAATCCTAATGTTAAACCCCCTAAATATAAATTAAACCCCCGAAACTTGAAGATAATGGAATAAATTCTAGAACATACCTGAATTGAAATAAATCCCCACACCTGATATACCATAACATTGAAGTAAAGATATAGATAAGTCACTACATAAGATCTCTACCTTCTAGTTCTAGTAACCTCATAGTTTCAAAAATACATCTCCCATAGAAAAATGGGAAATAAAGGATAAATGCATGACATAAATGGAATAATCACACCACATGAAATTTATGTTGTTTGGATGACAATCCAACTTCTTATATAAATACATTAATATTTTTATTAATGGATAAATATATTTATAATGGAAAAATAGCTTTTATTAGCCCTACATATCCAAAGAAACATGAGACACTTTCTGGACACCCTAGTCAAATAACCATAACAACTCATGTAAAGAATTCATCCACCCGCAAACACTTTATAGTGAATCCCCTCAAAGGGTAAAATGATATAATTCAAGTGGTTATCAAATCATATTTTCTTATTAGCATAATTTTATATCTAAATATCTAAATTATTATTTTATTACAACTTTAACAAATTATATGAATGAGTTATTAACTATTTATATTAAATGTTATGAAGTGGTCGTGACATTTAGGTTGATGCATCCAAAAAGGTACCAAACCAAGATTTTGTTTATGAAATTTTCTTTAAAAGGTTCTAGACTATTTCAGGAATTGATGGTGTTAACCTCATGAATCATTTTTGGAGAGGTAATAATTCTCTTGAGACTTATAAGGATACTCTCATCACATTGATTCTAAAGGTTTCTAATATAGGTTTGGCTTAGAATTATAGAATGACTAGTCCATAAACTTTCATTTATAAAGTCTTTTTTCATGATTTTAGAAAATAGACTATTGAAAATCATACCATCTATTAGTTAATTACCATAGTTCTTTTTTATTTTAACTTGATACATGATGTACTTAAAAGGATCGGGAAAACAACATAGTTTTATATAGTGTTGAGTGGCATAGGGAAATTCTTTTTGGGAAAGGAATGATACTTGAGAAATTTTTTATTATGTAATGGGTTCATGCTTATATATTTTTTTATGTGTATTTATACTGTAAGGAATAAATTGTAATTCTTGTGATATACATATACATTATTATTGGTGTGTAATACCAATTAATTTGGTGTGATCCAAGGATCATTGGGGTAATGTAGTGTTTGTAGTAAACTTAAAAAAAGGGTTTCATGGTTGTGAGTGTGGTCACTAACTTTGGAACATATCTATTGGGACTCTAGTATTGTAGTGAAGGTTAATTGATACAACTGGACAATGGAAGCATGGATAATGGATATCCAATGGTGGGGATAACTATATAAAAATCTAATGAAAATTATTATTATTGCACCTAACTTTGGAATAATGTGATGGAATCATACAAAACTGATTAATTTGGGATGAATCAATGTGTTTTTTATGTATATTTTATAAAGTGTATCTATTGGGATCTATGTCTTTGTAGAAATGCCTAAGTGGATCTTTTAAAATTATTCAAGTGTTTTTAAACGTTTCTTAGTGGGATGCCAATCATTTTAAATGATGAAGATTAGTGGTTCATAAAGTTCCCTTGAATGCTTTTAAGAGAAGGAATTTTGGTTTTGTGAAAGAGTGTTTGGAACTGATTGATTTATTTTAAAAAGGGAATGTTATTTTAAATTAGAATTTTTTTTAAATGGTTCGTTTTTTAATGGGAGTTCAAGATTGATTTTTAAATTGTTTCAAAGTAAATTTGAAAGGTAGTTTTTTATAATCATTTAAGTTTATATTTTTATAGAATTAGGAAAACAATTACATTATATCAATATATTGTATATTTATTTTGTTCAATACTAATATCACCGAATCAAATAGTATGGATATGAATAAAGACTAGACGGATGCCAATCGTTTGACAAGAGATTATGAAGATAGAGTGAAAGATATCATCATGTCTGCAAAAGATCATGCATATGACCCTTCTCAAATCCTTTTTGCATTTTTACTTTGATGTTATTCAATACTAGTTAGTCTAGAAAAGTTATATGAACACTTGATATTTAATAGGAGAAAAATAAGATTTAAATGTTGGAATAAACATGGGGAAAAGTGAATTTAGCTAGCGGATGGGATAACAGTGTGTTTTATGGATCATATGATATGATTACAAGTGTGGACAATGATGAAGACTGCATTTAGTATGTGATTACAGGTGTGAATGATGATGATGATAGTATGAAGAAAATAAAAATTAAAGTTTAATATGAACTTCTTGATTGTCCAAAATTGTTTGAGCAGTTAAATAGTTGTACAATGATGTATTTTCATGGTGGTTTCACTATGTATACAGCATTTCCAGCCATACTAAAGCTATATAATTTGAATGTTGTACATTGATAGAGTGACACCGGTTTTATAGAATTACTTACTATTTTTAATGACATGATCCCAGAATATAATGGGCTCCCAAGATGGATATATGATGCCAAACGAATGCTATGTTTGATGGGTAATATCTCTAATGAATATATGCCTTCCTGAATGATTTTATACTATTTTAGAAAGACCAAAAATCACTTATAGAATTCTCATAGTGTGGTGACTCTCAAACAAGAAAGATGAATCCAGTATTATGAATGTTTTTTGGTACTTTCCAATCATTCCAAGGTTTAGGATCCAATATGGAAGTGAGGAGACTGAATGGAATTGATGTGGAACACAGATAGAAGAAATAAATATGGAAAACTATGTCACTTTGTAGACTCTCTTCAGTGAAAGAGAATTAATCACAAGTATCCAGATTTTAGAAACGATCCGAGAAACCTTCTTATTGTGTTATCTACAGATGGAGTGAATCATTTTCATTTTCAAATAAGTACACAAAATACATTGCCAGTTTTGTTTTAAAATTATAAATTTTCATCATGATTATGAAGGAAACAAAAACACATCATGAAATCTATGATTTTATCAGGTTTGAAACAACCGGGTAATGCTAATGATGTTTATTTGGATCCATTGATCGAGGATTTGAAATTATTGTGGGATTCTGGCGTTACAATATATAATGCTCATAGAAATGAAAATTTCACATTTAGAGCCATATTGTATGAGAAAATAAATTATTTCATACTTACGGAAATATTTCAGGATATAGTATTAAATGAATTCATGGGTGTAACGTTTGTGAACAAGGTACACAGTCAACTAGGTTGAACCATTAATTGAAAACCATATTTATAGAACATCATAGATTTCTACCCCAACATCATAAGTACCAATCTTAGACAACATCATTTGATGGAATATCATAATAACATGCAACATCGCCTCCACTAATAGGTGATCAACTATTTCAGAATGTAAATGATATTGACACAGCTTTTGGTAAAACATTTTTTAAAAACCTTATAAAAACCAGTAGGAAGAAGATATCAGTTTTTTTGAATTACCATTCTCAATTTATATGTACGTTAGACACTTTCTTGATGTTATACATGTTGAAAAAAGTGTATGTTCTAGTGTCATCGACATGTTTCTAAATGCACCGGAAAAATGAAGGATATAATTAAGGCTGGGATGGACATGCATGACATGGAAATACGAGAAGAGTAGGCACCTATGAAGGGTTAAAACAAAATTTTATTCTTCTAGTTACACGCAATATTTCCAGGCAAGAGAGATATCATTTTTTCAATATCTTGAATGGCATAAAGGTTCCATTGGGTTATTCATCGAATATAAAGACTATCATGTCAATGACTGATTTAAAGTTAAAGGGTCTGAAATCACAAAACTACCACGTTTTGATGAAAGATAAAATTCATATAAATTTAAGTTTCATTATTCATAATAATTTCCCTTATATATTAATGAAGATTTGTTTCTTCTTCAAATCTATATGCAGAAAATTTTTAGACCCGTTGAAATTTCTGAGTATGGAATGTGAAATTTCTGTCATATTATATGAATTTGAAAAGTTTTCCCATCGACATTATTTGATATAATGGTTCATTTCATAGTTCACTTGGTGAGAGAGATTCAACTATATGGTCATGTATACTATAGATGGGTGTACCCCATTGAACAGTATATGAAGATTTTGAAAGGGTATGTAAAAAATCAAAGTAGGCCAGAGGGTTGTATTTCAGAATGATATATAGTTGAAGAGGCCATTTATTTTGTACCAAATAATTTTCCAGTGGGGAAATAATTGGTCTAATTAAATCTCGTCACACTGGATGACTTGTGGGTGAAGGAATTTCTAGAAGAGAAGTTTTCATAATCAATATTATAGATTGGGAGCAGGACCACCTTTATATATTTCATAATAGTTTAGAGGTTGACCCATATGTCAAAACCCACAAATAAATTCTTAGTCATTTGAATCCATCCTGGGATGAAAAAGGGTTATAAAATAAACATAATCTATAGTTCATAGGATGGTTCCATAACCATATATTGAAAGATTCAGATGAAAATATAGACTCAATTTCAGAGTGTCTTTAATATCTAGTAGGAGGAAAACGTGTGTGTGTGTTATCATATAAAGCTTATATAATTAATTGTTATAAATTCTATATTAATGAACATTATGAAGATAGTACCTTGAAAAATAGTGAAGTTACACTTATTGATAAAGTGATGCATGTTTCTGATGCTAAGGAATGAAATCCAATTTATCTGAATATTTCATACTTTGGCATCATCAAAAAAATATGAGAGTCAAATTATATGAATTTCCATGTGCTGATTGTTTTCAACAAAAGTGGGTTGATAACAAAAGTGATGTTAAAAATATATGAGTTTGGATTCATGATAGTTGATGTAAGTAAGTAAGGGTACAATTATGAACCATTTATAATAGAATCACATGCAGTAAAAGTATTTTATGTTATAAATACCGAAAACTGAAATTTTTCAATTTTCCTGTTATTGACTAAAACCACAGAAGGGTCTAACAAAAATTCAACTGAGGATGACCCTTTCATTCGAACGTCATAATAATGTCACAGCATTACCAATGTATACAGTGATTTTCATGTCATAGGAGACCACAATGAATGGATTTGGATAGTCGATAGAGGGGTAAAATCCCTCTATCCTCAAAAAAAGAGAGTTGAATAATCGGGTTATATTTTTTTGAAATATACATCATGTTACCTTATGTTATTATTTGTTCACTACTAATTTTATGTAATCAGAATTAAATGATACACATATTCCACATATAATAATGTCTATATGTGATCATGCTCCCAATCTAAAGACACAAAAGGTCTATCAACTTGTTCCTGCTCATAGAGAAGAGGACCAATAAGTTTCTCAACCTGTTGTGGCTACTTATACCAATGTAGAGGAATAACCACCATCTCCACATACTGATGCTAGCACTTTATAGAAACATATTGAATATGTTGAAACTGAGGAAATGGTAGGAAACTAAACACTAGAGGCCCAAAAAAAATAGGAGTGTCGTAGTTTGATGTGTTAGCAAAAAACCTTAAGGAAAAAGAGGGTATTAAATATGAGGTCGGATGGAATAAGTGGGGTCATCATGTTAACCCCAAAATGGAAATGTTCAATAGTTACATTTGAATCTTCACTCGGAAATGTGTGTTGATTTATGTACAGTTGTGGAACTATGTTGTCATCAGGACTAAGACACTAATGTGGGGAGATATTAAGGTAAAATTGTGATATTGTTTCTTTAAATTAATAAAAAGAATAATGAAACATTCACTTAATCTTCATCATCTCTTTTAGAGTTCATTTATAGTGGATGAATTTCACAAGGACTATATATTGAGGGTTTCTAGAAGGATTCATAAAGACATTCTCACAATTTAAACGAGGTGTTATCTTAAAGATGATGAAGGTAAAATAAACCCACACTCACCACCTTTTTATGCACACCTAATAACCCAAGGAGCATGGGATTTATTTTCTAGCCATCATGCGGAGTAGACATTTCAGGTACATTGTTTTTGGTAATACGTTGTTTGAAAATACATGTATTCATCAGTTTGATTGATTGTTTTTTATTTATGAAACAATAAATGAGTGATGAACATAAGGAACGAGCATCAAAACCAGTGTACCCCAACTATAAAGAAAGAATGCGGTACGCTTCACAAGAAAAAAATTGTATGTATATTAAATAAACTATAATACATTTATGTGACATAAAACAAAAAAATAACTATTTTCCTCTATTTATATGAATATTGATGAATCCAAATCCAAAATAACTTCCATCCCACACCATGTTCTATGGAAGGAGGAATTTTTAATTAAATATGGGATACTAATAGATAAAAACACACAAAAAGTGTGAGAAACATGTGTAAGTAAGACATAATAAATATTTTTTTTCTTTAAATTGATATTATATAAAAATGATTAATTAATTTTCAATATATTATATTTTTTATAGTCACAGGAATAAAAAATATATAAATCTGATGCAAAAATACTTTCAATGGCCTTGAATTAAGAAGAAAATTATAAACATATTACAGGTGTGGGTTTGGGGGTGACACCCCCACCATTTTTTGAGAAAAAAAAACAAGATTATGATCAAAGTGAAGAAATCAAAATTATAAGAGAAAGAATTTATATCCTGGAAGAACATAGGTAATTGTAGAGAGATTTCATGGAAAATATGATTGCGGGGGGAATAGATAAGAAAAAACTCAATAACAACCAGAATGTGAAGATCATGCCCAACCCCTACTAGTTTTGAGGAGATCTAGCCCCCTAAAAAATTTGTCTTAGATGAGGTAATAAATGTTCTAATAACTATTTCTATAAATTGTGAATCAGATAGACTGATACCTTTCCTGTACTAATATTGAACAATGTGAAAATGACTGTGATTTACATCTATCAACACCCACCAATCTCCATGTAGAATGGGTTATAGTGTTCAACATCCAGAATTCTATGCTACAAAAAAGACCACTTCAAACATGTCATTTAAAAATTTTGATTAATGAAGCCCATGATTTGAGCGTTGAGATACCTCTTCCAATTGATGATGAAGATATTTATACGGTTGAAAAAGATCTTGGAACATTCATCACATGGCTCTCATAGCCTGTAAAAAAACATGTCGATAAAGAGGTATTCATTTACAATTTATTTTTCAAGATAAACCTTTAACATTTAATGTAAACAGGTCTAAATTGAGGAATTTTATTACATAAAAACACATGGAAGAGGATGAAATGAAATAATAGATCAAAACCATCTCAAGGATCAACCAACAGATATAAATGATCTACTGAAATAACCTTAAAACTGTGAGTTATATATCCACATTTATTATTATTATAGGATCTTGTGAATATGAAGTTCAAATATGGTGGGGTTCAAACAATTATTTTTGATAAAAATATGAATAACAGTGAATATCCATATTTAATTAGTGTTGAAAATGTAAGTGAAATCCTAGAGTACGATTTGCTAGGCGGCTCAGTTTTAAATGTATACATGAGCTATGTTTTCATGATTTGATTTTCCAAAAGCTGATATACTATGATAATTATGACTAAATAAATATCATATTTTTATTAGGAATATATAATAAAAACAAATGAATGGATTTCCCCATGAAAAATAAATTTAAATCGTTAGTCCTCACATCACCTCTAGAGAACAAAAAGAAATATAATCCGAGAAAGAGGGTCAAATAGTGGAAGGCATGCTCAAATCATTTAATAGAAAAATTATGGATGGAGGACTCTTCTTAATACCATAGATTCAGGGGTAAAAATATTTAATCATATCAAATATATTTTAATTTTTTATTAAATATTCCTTTTTTGTTTTTAGGTAGCATTAGATGCTCATTGTAGTCAATATGGATACTATGAAGATTTATTATTTGGATTCAATTCATTGATTTCTATCAAACCAACCACACTTGATGGAATTTTTCAATTGGAAATACACTATATCCAACATTTTATAAGTAAAAATATAGTTATATAATTTACAGTTTCATTTAATAATGATTCTATAATGATAGAGTGGTGCGGGAATATTGTCTACATCATGGAAGGAGGCCGGGGAAAATGATAAGGAGCATCATGAGTACTATGACTAGATACAAATTAGGGTATATATATAAATATTTCACTACACAAACACTTATAAAAAAATAACTTATTTTTCTAAAATTTTTTGCTGTATTCGAAACAAACAAAAGGAAAATAATGTGGTTATTATGTTTTTAATTTTATAAAAGAGATCTTATTCCATGAACAAACCAACATCCCTGGAGAGGTATTTTTGAAGATAATTACTATTTCATATAAAATATTTTTTTATTTCTTTGTGTATTTATATTTTTTCAATATTACCATGATTGTCAAAAAGACTCCTATTCACAAGATGATATAGATTTTTTTAGAAATCAATGGACAGAATACGTGATTGATGAATGTTAACAAATAGCATGAATATGTGACCAGTATGACTCGATATCTCGTTTTCTATTTAAAAATTTCAGTATTTTTATTAAAAATAACAAGTGACATAATAAAAACTGATAAATCTCATTAGGATTGATTTTATACTTTAGTAAAATGATTCATAAGCCAATTGGAAATCTATCTCCCCTAAATCTGACACATAGTGTGACTATTATGAAGTGTGTATTTATATATTAAATTAATAATAAATTTATAAAAAAGAATAAATGATACACTGAAAACCAAGAAAATTCTTTTTTACTATTTTGATATATTAGGACTAAGATCCATCAGTCATTTGTGATGTGTATAAATCCACCACACCTCAATCTGATTAACGATGTGACCAATATGACTAAAAGTGTAACACCCCGAGCTTCCACGATACGCTTCTCATTCAATAATGCAATAGCTTGCATTGTACGCAACTTCGAGTTCTAAAACACCGCGACTAATCAAAGTAGCCGTTATGAATAGTAATAACAACTCTTTAAAATTATAGAAATTTTATATTTCAAAATGGACTTCATTTTTGTATTCGTAATATCGAAATTATCCAAAGTTTAATTTTTTGTAATTTTCTGAGAACTTCCAATTTTTTATGAATAATGAAAAATACTAAAAAACAACTTTTTTAATCAAAATAATTTATTGTGATAAATTATACTATTTAGTGGTTTTAAGGTATAATTAGAATATATTTTTACCATTTTATCCAATGGTGGTCATTAGAATTAATTTAACATTGAAATTGGACATAAACAATTGCCAATCTTTTGATATAAATTGTTTCTTAAAAACACGCTATTTGTCGTAAGAGCGGGAATTAATTATAAAATTAATTAATGCAACTTATATGTTTGGAATTTTGTAAAATAGAAATCATTTTTGAATTCGGAATATCAATTATAGATTAGGGTGAAATTTTGGCCTTGTTCTGAAAAACTTCAATTTTTGATGAATAGTGAAACCACTAAGTGGTAGTTAAATAACTGATTTTTCATTTAAATGAAATATTACCACTTCTGTGATTTGATTTTCTAAAATCCGACATACATGGTTGTCATTAATAAGTAAAATTTGGTTCAATGAGATTAAAATAATTTTTTGGTGAATAGTAACTTTTAAGTTCTTAATCGCGATTAGAGGTAATTAGTGTAGTTTAAGGTACAAATAATGTTTTAATAATATGAGATGAGCATGACACATGTCCTACTCCTATGGGATGAGTCATGTCCGACCAATACAACCCATGGGTAAACTTGGGGACCCCATGGAGCCACTTTAGTTGGAAAATGACATTAATATATATTTATTTAATGTTAAAATTAAATTGACACAAACATGAGTTATTTTACTAAAACAGTTTTTAAGTGGCGTTACAGAAGTCCAAATTTTGACTATAAATATTCATTAGAAAGCTAAAACGATTTCCTACATAATAGTTGTTTTTTTATAATTTTTAGACATTAAATAAATTAAATTATTTATGACATCATTGTGATGCATCAATGACCTCATTATTTAACGATTTAAATAAAATGAGAAGATAATGCAAAATCCAAGGCTTACACTTGTCCATAGCCTATTGGATGAGGATATTTCGAAACCTTATCACCTTATCCTCGATTTATATAAGTTTGGGACCTTTATAATCCTAAAATCATTGTGAAATAATGTAACATTTCAATCTTTCCAAAAGTGCCCCTCCTCTCCACTTATAAAAGGCCCCCACCTCTCCCACCTAATTTACACATTCAAGCCATTTGGCTCGGCCAACCTCTGCCCAAATACTCTCCCAAATTCCCCCTCTTACTCCTAGAAGCCTTACTTTGGGAAGAACTCTTCCCAAGGAATCCTTTGGCTCAAATCAAAAAGAGTTACCCGATTTTGAGGTAATGTCTTTTCTAATGTTGTTTTGTTTTATTTATCTTCTCCAACCCCCTAAACTCTTTTTATTAATTTATTTTGTAACAACACCAGTATCCTCCATATACTAGGATGTTGTTATAATATGTATGGGATCTACACTTACACACACCTACATCTAATGGTTAAAGAACATACGGTTTCTGTGGATGGCGAATTTCTGCCTCACAAAACGATGATTGTTCAACACTCATATAACACCTTCAAAGGTGGCCATTAAGATGTCACTATTTTTATATATGATATATAATATGTTTATGTTTTACTTATGCTTCTGCATTTCTCATTTATGGCATACTTTAGGATTTCCATTATGGGTAAAACGCGGTAATTTCGTTTTAGGAAGTGCGGACTACCGCCCCCTCAAAGTGATTTGAATCGTTAATGCCATATGTGGGATGTATAAAGGACGGAGTAAATGATATTATACACTATATTATACTGGAATTATATTATACATTTATATCATTATGATTTAGTTCCATTAAATATGAAATTGAAATGAAAGTACCGTTCATGCGTACGTACGGCTTACCGTCTCCATGAATGGTGCATTTCATTTCTTACCTCTAAATGTTACGTAATATTATAAATGAATGTATATACTGGATATATAAGATATATATGACATCTAAATCATGAATATAATTCTGGATATAATGGATATTCTACCACATGAACAACTTGTAATTATAAGAAGTTTATTGTTGACTCAAGTTACCAAAGATCGACAAAACGACCGTTATTAACTTAAATAATTACATAATGTTCATAACCTTGTAATAAGTGATATAAAAAGGATAATGAAATTGAAAATGGTTCTTAATAAGGTAGATATTAACTCTAGTTTATTATTCAGGAGGTTAAAGAACGGTTGAGTCAAGTTGGACACAAGGTAAGGGAACTTCTTAACCCAATTTCTATTCTTTGGGTTAATCTCCTACTTTCAAATTATGTAATGATAATATTATGTCATATCTTGTATTTTTATTTTATTTATGTGTACTTATAGTGAATACACATAATAGATCTATTTTATTTTAAAAATGTTCTTTGTAAGGACTTCGTCTCAATCTCTTTTCAATAAGGAATATTTTGTTTTATACAAAACTTTAATTTATACGGTGTATAAACCCCATTGACTTGTATGTTTATTCAAATTGTTTTATTTTATAATTATTATATTTTAAAATGATTTCAAAAAGAGATATTTCTCTCAAATATATGAAAATCTAGTGCAAATGTATATGTATTTAACGCATGCTTTAAATGTTTTCAGAAAACCTGACTCTCGAGTGTGGTAGATAGGAAGGGATTGGGCGTGGACCCATCATGGCCTGTAATTAGTCGAGCAGTCTCAGAATTAGTTATTTTGTTTTCCAAAGCTTGCATAATGTTTTCAGAAAAACACTGGAGTAAATTTAATCAATTTTAAACGTAAGTATCTTCTAAAAAAATTTCATCGGTGGGTCTCATGAGACAACTAGACGTGCAATTGGCCGAGGCCCTTTCCCAATTTGATTTATGGTTTTGGCCGAGGCCTTAATCATTTTAGACGTCTTGGCCGAGGCCTTGACAAAATGTTTCAGAATGTCTGGCATTATACATTCCATCATTATGAAAGTGGTTAATGATATTTCATGTGATTATTCGACCAGTAGAATATCCATGTAAAGAAGTAAATGGCATTATCTCATTGTACTTTTTCAATATTATGTTGATGTTCAAGTTTAAAAGGATTTTGTTATAGTTATACATTGCCTTAAATTATTATGTTTATTTATGAAAGCTTCCGCAATATTGTTATCCTTACTGAGCATCTGAGCTCACCCCTTTCAATGTTTTAATATTTTCCAGGATGTGAAGAAGTATTTTATGAATGACCTGCAGGGATTGTCAGACGAAGATATGAGAGTGGACTATGGAGACTTTGTTATTGTAGTTTTTCACTTTATGATGTAATGTAACGTTTACAAATGTATCTAGTGTTTCCAAGGCTACTAAACTAATCGGTCTTTCGAGACTTGATCTTTTGTGATCATGCCAATGTTACGAACTAATGCACCGGCTCTGGGTAGCTGGGGTCGGGGCGTTACAGTTGGTATCAGAGGCAGTTTAGTACTAACCTTAGAAGCTAGATTTAGATAAACTCTGATTAGAGCACATAGCCCGAAGATAGACTTTGAGGATTAGTATAGAAGAACTTCTTAGAATGTTGGTATTATAGAGATGTTATGAGTTTTACGAGCAATACATCCCTGTCTGGATACGAGCAAGTAGAGGCGGCTCTGGCACAGATGTACCTAGGGGTAAAACCCAAAAACACCGCTTTGAGCTAGACTCGAACGGGAACTGGTGCATGACAACGGGCCTTGCTGCACTCTTGGTTACGACACTCCCGGGGAATATGCTTAGGATAATTCTCATTTTATTTACAAACCAATATGAAGGGTTATGAGTATATACTTCCTCAAAGAAAACATTTCTTTTTATGATTATGGATTATATCCATGGAATTATGTATTTTGATTCATAAACTAATCTAGTTAATGCCATTGTTTAGAAATGGTGCCTAGTGGAAGGAATGGAAACCATATCAATGCACGAACTCCGTGTAAGGATTGACCTCCTGCTCAAGATAATTATTGTGGATCTGGAGATACAACTGGTGCTGATCAACTTATTACCATACTGGGACAACTCACGCAGGTTATGAATAATAACCTTACTCGTATGGAGCACCCTGATCCGCAACGTGGAGGTTCAATGTTAGACCACTTCATGAGGAAACAACCACCAACCTTCAATGGGAGTACAAATCCTATAGTAGCTGAGTAATGGATAAATTCCTTAGAGAAAATATTCCATGCCTTGGGGAGTAGTGAAAGGGAGAAGGTTGTCATGGCAGTTTACCGCCTCACTGGAGATGTCGATCAGTGGTGGTCGCTGATTCAAAACACAAAGGAAGATGATGACGTATTGAATATGGAATGGAGGGAGTTCAAAGAGCTTTTCTTAGAAAAATACTTTCCTCGTGACCATCGAGCAGATATGGAAAGGCAATTTCTGAGTTTGAGGCAGAAGGAGGATGAGAATGTCGCAAAGTATGTGGCTAACTTTACAAGGTTAGCGAGGCATGCTGCCGATTATATATGTAACCCAAGGAGTAAGATTGATCGTTTCATTGATGGGTTAAAACCATTTCTCTGTCAAGATTGAGTATCACAATCCTTCTCATCATACGAAGATATTGTCTCGTGTGCTATCAAGACAGAAAAGGAATTCTCTAAGTCTTATGAGAACAAAGTAAAGCAAGAGAAGAAGAGAATGGTGGAACAAGAGACAGATAAAGGGAAAAAGGGAAAGAAGGATTTTCCATTATGTGATAATTGTGGGAAGAATCACCCTGGTACGTGCCAAAAAGGAATGGGAGTTTGTTATAAATGTGGAGAAAAGAGTCATCAGGCTCGTGATTGCAAGGGAAAGAAAGAGGCTGTCAATGTTGAATGCTACAATTGTAGGGAAATGGGGCATTATGCAAATGAATTTCCTAAGCGTCAAGGAAACATACCTCAGAAAAGGCCAAGGAATCAAGGACAATCTTATGCTGTTACTACAGTTGAAGCAGAATAATTAATGTATTGGTGCTTTTGGACTCAAGGATTATATTCTGATTATAAGAATAATGTGATATATATAAAGATAATATTGCAGTACTTTTTGATTTCAGTAAGGTTTTAATATGATTAAGGTAATCATATTTTTAGTATGTGACAATAAGAGAAACTTTTCTTTGTTTGGGGAATCTGATGTTACAATTGATTTTGGAATTTAGAGACCTTTTAGAGAAAGTCTGGACAGAGGTATTTTGGAAAACTATAAAGGTTGGGATGGATTAAGTTGATCTTTGGATAGTATTGTTTAAGGTAAAAACATTTCAGAAGATTATTTTTGGAATATTATAATACTATAGTTTTAGGAAAAGGACAACCTACAGGGTGGGGCATAACCCGTCGCGTCGGACAAAGCTGTAGGAATCGAACCCACAACCATAGTGCGACATGCCTTTATTTCCTACCACTAGCCTACAGGAAGTCCCTGGTTATTAAAAAATAGTTTTACTAATCTAAATGGTATGTGTTAACATTTGGAACCTTATACAATTAGGATAAATAGAATATTTTTGAGTTCCGTTACCATTTGGAGTAAAAGTTGGGTTTGTGGTAAAAATGTATTAACGAATGAAAGTATACATAACAAGTATGTATATTCCCTTACGTTCTTAGTAAATATCCTAAATAAATTCCTCAACATTATAAAAGGTAACTTAAAACAAAAATGTTGTCGGTTAACTTTTTCAACTGGGGATTCAATGACCGTTTAACCAATCACAAGTTTGTGATTTTCTTATGGTTAAACTTTCTCCTAATCTTGTTTTCTATAACTCTCCATCAGACCTTGATGGTTTGTTTCTCCTCCATATCCATATTTTCATATAATCCTAGAATGGGCTATATCGGGTGACCTTTGTACTTATCCTGCTTTATTTTAATGTTATATATTTATTAACCTTATTTCCGATGTGGGTTTTCCTCAAAGGTATTTTATCTTTTCAACCTTTTATTTTCAAAGAAAAATTTCAAATTGCGAGGACGAAATTTATTGAAGGAGGGGAGAATGTAACACCCCGAGCTTCCACGATACCCTTCTCATTCAATAATGCAATAGCTTGCATTGTACGCAACTTCGAGTTCTAAAACACCGCGACTAATCAAAGTAGCCGTTATGAATAGTAATAAACACTTTTTAAAATTATAGAAATTTTATATTTCAAAATGGACTTCATTTTTGTATTCGTAATATCGAAATTATCCAAAGTTGAATTTTTTGTAATTTTCTGAGAACTTCCAATTTTTTATGAATAATGAAAAATACTTAAAAACAAATTTTTTTACCAAAATTATTTATTGTGATAAATTATACTATTTAGTGGTTTTAAGGTATAATTATAATATATTTTTACCATTTTATCCAATGGTGGTCATTAGAATTAATTTAACATTGAAATTGGACATAAACAATTGCCAATCTTTTGATATAAATTGTTTCTTAAAAACACGCTATTTGTCGTAACTGCGGGAATTAATTATAAAATTAATTAATGGAACTTATATGTTTGGAATTTTTTAAAATAGACATAATTTTTGAATTCGGAATATCAATTATAGCTTAGGGTTAAATTTTGGCCTTGTTCTGAAAAACTTCAATTTTTGATGAATAGTGAAACCACTAAGTGGTAGTTAAATAACTGATTTTTCGTTTAAATGAAATATTACCACTTCTGTGATTTTATTTTCAAAAATCCGACATACATGGTTGTCATTAATAATTAAAATGTGGTTCAATGAGATTAAAATAATATTTTGGTGAATAGTAACTTTTAAGTTCTTAATCGCGATTAGAGATAATTAGTGTAGTTTAAGGTACACATAATGTTTTAATAATATGAGATAAGCATGACACTTGTCCTACTCCAATGGGATGAGTCATGGCCGACCAAGACAACCCATTGGTCAACTTGGGGACCCCATGGAGCCACTTTAGTTTGAAAATGACATTAATATATATTTATTTAATGTTAAAATTAAATTGACACAAACATGAGTTATTTTACTAAAACAGTTTTTAAGTGGGGTTACACAAGTCCCAATTTTGACTATAAATATTCATTAGAAATATAAAAATATTTCCTACATCAAAGTATTTTTTTTTATAATTTTTAGACATTAAATAAATTAAATTATTTATGACATCATTGTGATGCAGTGATGACCTCATTATTTAACGATTTAAATAACATGAGAAGATAATGAAAAATCCAAGGCTTACACTTGTCCAAAGCCTATTGGATGAGGATATTTCGAAACCTTATCACCTTATCCTAGAATTATATAAGTTTGGGACCTTTAGAATCCGAAAAGCATTGTGAAATAATGTAACATTTCAATCTTTCCAAAAGTGCCCCTCCTCTCCACTTATAAAAGGCCCCCACCTCTCCCACCTCATTTACACTTTCAATCCATTTGGCTCGGCCAACCTCTGCCCAAATACTCTCCCAACATCCCCCCTCTTACTCCTAGAAGCCTTACTTTGGGCAGAAATCTTCCCAAGGAAGCCTTTGGCTCAAATCAAAAAGAGTTACCCGATTTTGAGGTAATGTCTTTTCTAATGTTGTTTTGTTTTATTTTTCTTCTCCAACCCCCTAAACTCTTTTTATTCATTTCTTTTGTAACAACACCAGTATCCTCAATATACTAGGATGTTGTTATAAGAATTATTCGAGCTACACTTACACACACCTACATCTAATGGTTAAAGAACATACGGTTTCTGTGGATGGAGAATTTCTGCCTCACGAAACGATGATTGTTCAACACTCATATAACACCTTAAAAGGTGGCCATTAAGATGTCACTATTTTTATATATGATATATAATATGTTTACGTTTTACTTATGCTTCTGTATTTCTCATTTATGGCATACTTTATGATTTCCATTATGGGTAAAACGAGATAATTTCATTTTAGGAAGTGCGGACTACCGCCCCCTCAAAGTGATTTGAATCGTTAATGCCATATGTGGGATTTATAAAGGATGGAGTAAATGGTATTATACACTATATTATATTGGAATTATATTATACATTTATATCATTATGATTTAGTTCCATTAAATATGAAATTGAAATGAAAGTAGCGTTCATGCGTACGTACGGCTTACCGTCTCCATGAACGGTGCATTTCATTTCTTACCTCTAAATGTTACGTAATATTATAAATGAATGTATATACTGGATATATAAGATATATATGACATCTAAATCATGAATATAATTCTGGATATAATGGATATTCTACCACATGAACAACTTGTAATTATAAGAAGTTTATTGTTGACTCAAGTTACCAAAGATCGACAAAACGACCGTTATTAACTTAAATAATTACATAATGTTCATAACATTGTAATAAGTGATATAAAAAGGATAATTAAATTGAAAATGGTTCTTAATAAGGTAGATATTAACTCTAGTTTATTATTCAGGAGGTTAAAGAACGGTTGAGTCAAGTCAGACACAAGGTAAGGGAACTTCTTAACCTAATTTCTATTCTTTGGGTTAATCTCTTACTTTCAAATTATGTCATGATAATATTATGTCATATCATGTATTTTTATTTTCCTTATGTGTACTTATAGTGAATACACATTATAGATCTATTTTATTTTAAAAATGTTCTTTGTAAGGACTTCGTCTCAATCTCCTTTCATTAAGGAATATTTTGTTTTATACACAACTTTCATTTATACGGTGTATAAACCCCATTGACTTGTATGTTTATTCAACTGGTTTTATATTATAATTATTCTATCTTAAAATGATTTCAAAAAGAGATATTTCTCTCAAATATATGAAAATACAGTGCAAATGTATATGTATTTAACGCAAGCATTAAATGTTTTCAGAAAACCTGACTCTCGAGTGTGGTAGACAGGAAGGGATTGGGCATGGACCCATCATATCCTGTAATTAGTCGAGCAGTCTCCGAATTATTTATTTTGTTTTCCAAAGCTTGCATAATGTTTTCAGAAAAACACTGGAGTAAATTTAATCAATTTTAAACGTATCTTCTAAAAAAATTGCATTGGTAGGTCTCATGAGACAACTAGATGTGGAATTGGCCGAGGCCCTTTCCCAATTTGATTTATGGTTTTGGCCGAGGCCTTAATCATTTTATACGTCTTGGCCGAGGCCTTGACAAAATGTTTCAGAATGTCTGGAATTATACATTCCATCATTATGAAAGTGGTTAATGATATTTCATGTGATTATTCGACCAGTAGAATATCCATGTGAAGAAGTAAATGGCATTATCTCATTGTAATTTTTCCATATTATGTTGATGTTCAAGTTTAAAAGGCTTTTGTTTTAGTTATACATTGCCTTAAATTTTTATGTTTATTTATGAAAGCTTCCGCAATATTGTTATCCTTACTGAGCATCTGAGCTCACCCCTTTCAATGTTTTAATATTTTCCAGGATGTGAAGAAGTATTTTATGAATGACCTGCAGGGATTGTCAGACGAAGATATGAGAGTGGACTATGGAGACTTTGTTATTGTAGTTTTTCACTTTATGATGTAATGTAACGTTTACGAATGTATCTAGTGTTTCCAAGGATACTAAACTAATCGGTCTTTCGAGACTTGATCTTTTGTGGTCATGCCAATGTTACGAACTAATGCACCGGCTCTGGGTAGCTGGGGTCGGGGCGTTACAAAAAGTGTGCATTATCAGTTTAAAATTGACATTTTAGCTCAAAAAGTACCTCTCACTAAAAACCTATAAAACTCCCTATGATTGTATTTTTAATTTAGGAAAACTATTCATATGTTCTTTTGGATGTTTATGAAGCAGTCTCATGTCAAATTAACACACGATGCAACCAGTATGACTCAAAATGTGTGTTTCGAGTTAGAAATGATATTTTAGTAAAAAACACCACTAACATAGTAAAAACTGAGAAAAAACATTCATATTGTTTTGATACTTTAGTAAAATGAACTATATGTAATTTTTAATGTGTGGTAGTTAACCGCACCTCAATCTGACACACAGTATGACCGATACGGCTCAAAGTGCCTCTTTTTTACTTAAAGATGACATTAATTTTAGTAAAAAAGAACTGGCATGCTGAAAACAAAGAAAACACATTTGGATTGTTTTGATAATTTAGGAAAACAATTTATGAGACATTTTTTATTTTTATGAATAAACACTACCACAATAAAATGCATGATGTGACCAGTACAAATCCAAATGAGTTGTTTTGTTTAAAATTAACATTAATTTAATGTAAAAAGAACAAAATGACATAACTAAAACTCATAAAACACTTTCATATTGTTTTTATACTTTAATAAAATGATACATGATTCATTTTTGATATATAGGAATTAAAGACACCCCAATTCGACGCATGGTGTGACCAGAATGACTAAAAGTGGTTGTTATCAGTTTAAAATTTACATTTTAGCTCAAAATGTGTCACTCACTAAAAACCAATAAAACACTTTCCAACTATATTCATAATTTACGACAGTTATTCATATGTTTTCATGACTTGTATTAAGTAGTCTCACATCAAATCGATGAAGGATGTGATCGGTATAACTCAAAAAGCGTGTTTTTAGCTTGAAATGATATTTTAGTAAAAAAACACAATTGACATACTGAAAACTAAGAAAACGCATTTGGATTGTTTTGATACCTTAGAAAAATGAACCAAGAGTAATTTGTGACATTTAGGAATCAAACACACCTCTATTTGACGAACAATGTGACCCGTATAAATCCAAATGTTTTTTATTTAAAATTGAAATTAATTTAAGTATAAAGAAGAAGTGACATACTAAAAACTAGGAAAACCCATTCGTGTTGTTTTGATACTTTACGAAAATGATCCATGAGTCATTTTCGATGTGTAGGAATCATCCTCACCTCAATTTGATGCAGGTGTGATCATTATGACTACAAGTGTCCATTATCAATTTAAAATTGACATTTTATCTCAAAACATTTCACTCAATAAGATCCAAGTAAACAACCTCTAATTATATTCATAATTTAGGAGAGCGATTCATAAGTTTTTTTTTCAGGTGTATGATGTAGTATCACCTCAAAATAAGACATGATGTGACTGTTTTGACTAAAAATATTTGCTTCTAGTTTGAACTGATATTTTAGTAAAAAGCATAATTGTCATACTGAAAACCCAAAAACCTAATTCAGATTTATTTGATACTTTATAACGATGATCCATGAGTCATTTGTGACATGTATGAATCAACCACACCGTAATCCAAAAAATTAGGCAACCGTTATAGATACAAATATGTCATCTAAATTTTATATTAATTTTAGTAAAAAACAAGGGTCACACTCAAATAATGAAAATACATTCATATTGTTTTGTTACTTTAGGACAATGATCCATAACTCATTTTTGACATGTAAGAATCATCCCCAACTCAATATGATGCCCTATGTGACCTGTATAACTCTAAATGTGTCTTTTTTATTAAAAATAGACATTTTATTAACGTATTATTTCATATTAATGTTGAATTTATTTCCTTATTTTATTACTAACATGATATTTGTTTTCTTATATTGGTGAATGAGTTTTCTTGATTTGGGACAAATTTATGGGAAACTAATACCATCAGCATAAATTTTTGAGAGGGGATCATGTATGTAAATTGGCGAAACATTAATGTTTTCAACTTTTTGTTTGATAATTATAAATTTAATTACATAAAAAATTGATTGAAATGTATATAGAATTTTTTTTGAAACCCTTCTACGTGTTTCTTTTTTCTAGTGTGTGTTGTTGTGTGTGCTGCATTGTTCTTCTGTGAAATGTGCAGGTGCTATTTTGTGTTGGAGGCGTGTGTGTGTTGTGTAGGTGCTACTGGTGGGTCTGCTATTTATATGTGTAGGCGCTACTGGTGGGTTTGTTTTTATATAAACCGCACATCAAAGGAAGCTAGGCCTTTATCAGCGCTATTTCGGGCACTAATAAGGCCCCCCAGTATCTATTCTATTTAGAGCACTTATAAAAGTTTCCTTTATATGTTCATAAATAGAACTGATAAGGGGGATATTTATTAGTAGTTTGTTAGTGCAGATAAAGGACACCCTTTATCTGTGTTTTTTCACTATTAAAAAAGGCCATGCCTTTATCTTCGCTGATATTTACAACTATTTTACAGCGTTGTTCAAAGTGTTTTCTCATGTAGATAAAATCACTATCTGTAGTTTCTCTAATTTTATATTATTTTATAGGTTTTCAAGTCAGTTTGATTTCATTATTTATGATCTATTGTATATCTCCTTTATTAATGTCCAAGAATAATTTAAATCCATTTTTTCATGGGTAACATTATGATACACCATTTTTTTGTGTCTTATAACATGATTGAAAAGCCCATTTCATTCCATGGGTAACCCTTATGGTTATTCCCGATGTTTGAATCATTATATGGTACACATATGCATGAACAAGTTATTATGGGTGGACCCAAATTGGGTTATAATTCATTGGGTAATTTTTTTGTATCATGACATGTTTTGTGTGATGTTAGGGAGTAAACCTAATCCATTATGGGACATTTTCCACTATGTGATATCAACTTGGAAGTTAGCCTTAACTCATGTTTATGTCATGATATATATTTATTCAACAGTTCTTTATTTCCATGATCATATGGTTCTATGTAATGGCTATATATGTTATCAATCATCTATGCCGTTCACATTATCATTTTATTCTATCTATCTCATGTGTTATTCTCTATTTCAATGTTTATTCCCTTATTAATCTTTTTAGATCACCCCTTTTCTTTTTAATTTTCCAGGTTTTCCCATGTATCTATAGGAGTAAAAATTTATTTATAAACACATTATGATTATTAGTATAAATATTTGTTACTCTAGTTCTATGTTTTTAACTATATACCTAATCTCTCAAAGTCACAAGACCTTTCAATCCATGGTTTGTAGTTAATGGATAATTATTCTTAAAATATGGTAATAATATTTATAAATGTATTGGGTCACTATAGTTGGTATCAAAGTATGGTCTTGTAATTATTGGGGGATTAGGAATAGAAAATAGTAGTAAGAACACAAGGTATAATTCAAATATCAATGATATCCAAGATTGAAACATAGGTATTTGTAAGTTACGAAATACTTTTAATTTATAATTTTATACTTTTATGTCCATATTTTCCTTTTATATTCTCATAAGATAAATATTTAATCCCTCCCCCCATTTGTTATTTTATTTTTGTAGGCAATGATAGGAAATAGAAGAACCCTTGAAAAAAATAATGTGATTATTTCCCTAAGGAGATTCTAAAACTGATTGGAATGAGAGATCAGAACTACATGGCAGTTCTTGCACAAATGGATCATGTTATGAATAATAACATAAATTAGGTGGAGTTCCTTCATTCTCCTAAAAAAGATAAATTTGTGGTCAAATATTTTATGTGACAATGGCCTCCTATCATTTTTAGTTTTTTTGGTCCCCTCATCATAGAGTAATTGATTAACTCCATTGAAAATATATTCTATTTTATCCAATGCTCATAATAAGAGAATTTCATGGCCGCATACTATCATTTTTATGGGGGATGATGATCAGTGGTGAAACTGATCAAAAAACAAAAAAATCTAAAGGGAAAAATTATTCCATTTAATGGGAAGATTCAAGAAAATATATTTTTCTGTAAATGTTTCACTAAAATCTCTTTCTTAAGATAGTGATGGAGTTACACATATTGAAGAAAAACAAAGATGATTCTATTGGTGTGTATGATTAAAACATGAAAACACTTTCATGATACATCATTGGAATTATCATGAACATTGAAATGAATGTGGTTATCTTATTTAGTGTATTTAAATAATTTCTATGAAAATCCTTGGTGATTTGATACATTGAAAGCTATGAGAAGACTTCCTTTTGTTCCCATAAGGTTGATATGTATATTAGAGAATCTTAGTAGTCTTTTGGTCATAGAGATAAAGAAGAATAAAATGAAGTTTAATATGGTATCTTCAATAGATAAATCATATATACAAAATAAAATCCAACATCCCATATCTCAAAAGTGTGGGATGAATCATCTTGAGAACTGTCTAATGAGAATCGAGAGATGATTTAAATATTGAAAATAAGGGAATTAAGATAAAAATTTCTAAAGTGATATAAAGAATACCACAATTATAAAAGAATAAATTAATGTTCAGATCAACTGTCATCTAAAATTATAGTGTTTAAACATCAAGAAACACGAGCATTATGAGAGGTAATGCCCTAACCCAAGGTTTTTTGGTGACTGTCAATGATAATAACCTCTAAGGAGACAAGAAAGGGAATATTCCATATGTACTAATATGGAATATCATGAAAATGATATAGTGACATGTAAAGTAGTTATTAATTCAATAATAGAAAATTTAGTTTTTTATTCTCGTTCTACACATTCTTTCATATATTACAATTTCTTTATAAATATTCAAACCCGACCTTAGAACATGGAGGTTGACTTATCGGTAAGAACAACAAATGTGGGAATTATTACTTATAAAGTATATTACTCCACTTATTTCACTTTTTTATGGAATAAACATCCCAGAAAATGTTTTCTTAATTCCTTTGGTGTAGTTTGATGAAATACTGGGCTTGGATTGGCAATATTTCTATAAATCCAACATCACCTTCCAGAAAAGGGAGATCACTCATCACACCCCACAACATTCTCAAATTCTATAAAAATGTAAGGAGGATGATTTATATCATTTTGAATATTATTATCAATCATGGATACTATTTCATTATGATAAATCATATATATTTAAAATAATTGAGACAAAGGAGAGAATCAACCTTGAAGACATGCACATTGTGAGGGACTATACTCATGTGTTCTTGGAATAATTTTCTGGTTGTCCTACTGAAATAGAGGGTGAGTTTTCAATTGAACTTATACTGGGATATCCAGCAATATCAAAGACTCCTTATTGGATAACCATCATTGAGTAGGAAGAATTGAATAAATAGTTACCGGAGAGTCTGGAAAATGGTTTTATAAGGCCGAGTTATTAATTGTGGGGTGTGTTGGTCCTATTCATCATTAAGAAGGCTGAATCAATTCACCTATTAATTTTTTATCAGGATCTTAACAAAATCATTATATAGAACAAGTATCCCATGCATGGATAAGTGACTTGTTCGATCCAGTTTGTGTGGAGAAGTATTTCTTTAACTTTGGACTTCTGTTAGTATATCACCAATTATAGGTGAAGAATGAATATATTCCCAACGCTAACTCTCAAATGAGGTATAGACACTATATTATCTTAGTGATGCCCTTTAGACTCAATAATAATATATAAATTTTCATCAACCCAATGAATAGAGTCTTGGGAGATTACCTCAACAAATTTGCGGTAGTTTTTATAGATGACATTATAATATACTCCAAGAGAAAGGAGGAGTGTGAGAAGAATTTGAATATTGTTCTAAATAATTTGAAATGGGATACTCTATATGAAAATTATTATAAATTTGAGTTCTGTATAGAGGAAATATATTTATTAGGGAATTATATCATAAGAAAATGGATATATGTGGAACATTATAAGATAAAGTAAATTGAGATGTGGACCAAAACAATATCTTTAAAAGAGATATATAGTTTCCATAGTCTTTCTAGGTATTACCAATGATTTTGGATGAAATTCTCAAAATTTTCAAATTAACTAACTATGATGACTTGGAATGGAGTAATTTTTTTAGCCAAGTGAATTTGTATACTTCTTCGAAGAGTTGAATAATATGTTTAACACTGCAATGGTACATACACTACCCACAAGTGGGGAACACTTAGTGGTATACACTGATAATTCAAATAAGGGATTATGTTGTGTACTGATGAAAAATGATATAGTGATATCTTATGTCTCAGGGTAGCTAAAATTTTAGAACCAAAACTATTTCACACATGATCATGAGTTAGTGGTCATGTTCTTTGTGTTTAAAATCAAATGGAGTTATCTCTATAGGGATAATTTTGAAGTATGTACTGATCACAAGAGTCTCTAATATATATTCACACTGAAGGAGCATAATATGTTTTTGGAATGATGGTTAGATATCATCATGGATTAGGAATTATCAATACACTACCATCACGATAATGAAAACAAAGTGGAATATTCTATATATATAAAGGATCCTAAAACATTATCAATGATGAGAATTGAGATGGATAAAATCTTCTTATACTTGAAAAGGATGGAATTAGGAATCATAATTGAAGTAACATCATCATTCATCTCTCAAATGATTCACCAAACAACCCTTTTAGAGATGATAAATGATTCTCAACGACATAACACATAGATTCATAAGAAAGTGAAAGCTATCAGAAATGATAATTTAGTGATGTTCATAATTGATGAAGAATGAGTTTTAAGATTTGTGTCGTGATTATGTGTACAAACAAATCATGAGATAAATAGATAGATTTTTAATTATTCACATAGATACAACTTTTCCATCCACCCAGGGGGAAGAAATATGTATCAAGATATCCAAGAGCACTATTGGTATGGAATTATTTAAGAAGGACATAACTTAATATACATCATAGTTCCTAATATTTCTGTAGTTTAATGTTGATAGGAAAAACTATAAGGTGATGATTAAACCATTACCCATACGTACATAAAATCAAATGACATACCCATAAACATTTTAAATGGAATTATGATTAAATATAGAAGAAATAATAAAATATGGTTTTTTATGGATCCTCTTTTGAAGACTAAATGCATTATTACAATTATATAGGACGTCACACTTGATCAAATTCCATGGATATACATCATATAAGTGATGAGGTTCCATGGAGTACAATTATCAACTGTATCTGAACATGATATGATATTTAACTCCGTGTTATGAAAAATTATCCATCATTCTCCAAACACTAACCTAAACTTCTGTATAAATTATCAATCTCAAATTGATTGACAGTCTGAGAAGACTATTCAAACATTGGAATATATTCTAAGAGTGTGTTATATGGGCTTCAAATGAGTATGGGACCAACAAATTCCTCTGATCCAATTATATTACAAAAATAGTTTCCATTCAAATGTCCAAAGGGCTTCATACAAATACATTTAAGGAAAAATATGCAGAACACCTTCATGATGGGATGAATTTGGTGAACTCAAGCTATCAGGACCTGAAATGGTTGATGAAATGGTAGAGAAGGTGACGACCATTCAACAACACCTCAGCATTGGCCAAAGTCAATAAAAGAGATATGCATACAATCATCAATGAGAATTGATGTTTAAATTTTTAGATATGTTATTTATTCACACAGATCCATGGAATTAAGTCTTGATATTTGGAAAAAAGGGAAAGCTATGTCCCAGGTATATCATCCCCTTTGAGATTCTTGATCACATCAGAATTGTGACCTATTGACTAACATTTCCACCAACCATGTCTCAAGTATGTGATTTCTTAAGCATATCCCTTTTGAGGAAGATCATACCAGATCCATCACATGTACTGAATTCAGTGGTGGAATAGTTGGAAAATGATCTCTCTCGTGAGGAGCATCCAGTGAAGATCTTAAACCATAGAGATAAAGTTCAATGCCACAAAACTACTCACCATGTCAAAGTAATTTGGAAGAACCCTAGTTATGAATAAATTACATGTGAACCAGAGGAAGTAATGAAGGAGAAGTACTCTCACTTTTTTCAACTTAGTATGTAAAATAAAATTTTGAGGGTAAAATTTCATATGGGGGAAGAATGTAATGAACTAGAATTTTATCAAGGAAATTTCTATTCTTAAAATTTTTTCATGTAGTATAAATCACATATATCCCAAAGAGAAACCATCAAAAAATTATTATCATAAATGGATAATCGTAAATTATTTATTAAATAAATAAATAATAATTTTGAATATTACAGTGAGATAATAAATAGAAAATAAGAGAATAAGAATATGATAATTTTGATCTACTCAATCCACCAAAAGGATCACACTCACAAACAAATCTATATAAATAAAACATAACGTTAATAATACAATATTCATTTTCATGATGAAATTATATATAAACTATAGGTAAAATAGATTTTAACGTATAATGAATGGAATAATATGTATTTATATCAAGAATGGAACCTATATGACCATTATAAATATAACATTTGGAATAGTAATTTGACTGTTGGAATAGTAACCTGGCGATTGGAATAGTAATATGATAGTTAGCAATAGTAATAGGGTTATTGGAATAGTAAAATCGCCTTTGTAAACATTAAATCATATTTAGGTATCTTATAAAATTAAAATGTGTTACATTTATATCGTGGTACATGTAAATAAATGTTTTAAAAATAGTAAATTAATTGATGGTATTTTTGTAAAACATAACTGTTTTATTTTGGAATTTTATAATGGATATTATGATTTTAAAAACTGTTTTTCGTAAAGTGTATTAAAAAATTAATTTTATTTTTTATTATAATTATACCATAATTTTATGATATAATATATAATTTTTAAAACGGTATCAAAATAGATTATAATACTAAAATGGGTATTTTTTTGAATAAATAGGGATTTTTTTTTAAAATTTAATTTATAATATTCGGAATATTATTTTAATAAAATGAATTCCATTTTTGAAATATACACATTGAAAAATGGTTTGGGTAATTTTTTGGTTGTTTTTTGAAATAGTTAAATTATTGTGAATAGTGAAATATCATAATTTGAGGTATTTAGCATTATAAACCAAATACACTAATTTTTGAGTTATCAAGGATGTAGGCAACCATTATTTAGGAATAAAATGGACCATTAACTATATATAGTCATTAGAATCAATAATTTTGATAGTATTGAGCTATAATAATAAACTAATGGATATAATGATCAAAAAACACAACTCTCCTCCCCTTATAAATAAGACCCCTCACCACCCTTTCTTCTCACACAATCTATGTTTTGAAGCTTTCCAAATACCATCCAAACTCTATCAACTAAACTCTTCCCACTTACATGTGATCTTGGTCTCTCTAAAATCCATTTCCATGTTCCTTAAGGGGTCTTTCAAGGGGGTGATATTCAAAAGTTAACATACTCAAACTACCATGATTAATTTTCATTTTTTTCTTCTACCTTCTCCTCACCTCCTTCATCCATAAATGAATAATAACTCTATTATCATGCATATAAAGAAATTTTTTATTTCTAATGTAATATATTATAGCCATCCCTTTTCTCATCTCCACTCATTCAATGAAGCAAAACCATTGTCTTAATTATGGTGGTTAACCGTCTCTATAGATAATGAGTTATATTTTTTCCTTTTCACCATCTACATTGTTCATAATAATATTATTATGGTATAATTATATTTTAATAATTATATTATAAATTATTTCAATTCCAAGAACTAATATATATATATATATAATTAAATAAAAAAAATATAGATTGAGATGGTCAGAAAACCGGCCAAAATAAACTAACCATTTATGATTAATATATTATTAAATGAATCATACACATGTTAGCAAAAAATGATATATGAAACCATTTACAATTATTAAAGTGAATTAATACCACTTAATTTAACTACTAGTGTCTTATTTCCACCTGAGAATAATATCCATAATTATACACAAGTGAATAAACCATGAAAATATGAAACGAACACTCCTAGAAAGACATAATTGAACATTATAACTAATCAAAATGGACATAAATGAACATATAAAAATTATAATAAATTAAATATATATGCAATTGGCTATTTATTATGTAATTAATGTTCATAATTTTATTATCTTTAACATTAAGTGCAAGTGAATAATGCGTCCAGACATAAGGCAATGGATCTCTATTAACCTCTATATTTCCTTTGGGTTATGTTCTCTCTCTCTCTATTCCTAAATTTATATATTAATTATTCTTATATAATTCAACCATATTATGTATATATGTCACCTATATATATATAGAGCTTAAATAATCTTTCATTTATGGGAAATACATGTTTAAAAAAGGTTCCTTTCTCAACTTTTCTTGATAAAAAAACCAAATAAAATAGAACTTTTCTATTTCTAAACCCTATTCGTCTAGACTTAATAAAGTGTATTAAATAATTCATATTTTCTAAAATAGATATTTTTATCAAAGAAATAATATTTTATTTCATTTTGGTTTTACTGAAATATTTATCCCATTATCCTCTTTAAAGGCCCTGCATTCTTTTCCATAAAACTATAGTGGGATATTTCTAAAGTTACATGGCCACTATTTTTCATGTTTAAACATTATTTGGATTTTATTATTGATGAAATCTTATTATATTTCCTTTATTAATGTACATGAATGATTAAAATACCTTCTTTCATGGATACCATTATGATATACCCTTTGGTTCTAACTTATTACATGATTATGAAACCCATTTCTTTCCATGGGTCACCCTTATGTTTATTACTTATGTTTGATTCTTTATGTGGAAAACATATAAATGAAAATGTTATAATGGGTGTGGCCAGATATCATGAAGATGAATTTGGTAATGTTTTTTTCTCATGATTCATTATGTATGACATTAGTGAGTAAACCTAATCCATTACGATACTTTGTTCACTATGTGTTATCATATTTTTATTTAGCCTTCACTTATGTTTATTTAATGATATACACTGCTAGAAAATTCTTACATTTACATGATCATATGATTACATGTTTTATATTCTATGCCTTTATATTTTTATTCATGATCTATACCTTTTAAATTATCATTTCATCCCTTCTGTATCATGTGTTGTGATTCATTTCCATTTTTATTTCCTTTCTAGGTTTTTAGGTCAACCCTTAATATATATTTCTATGGGTTTTCTAAGTGGTTATAGAATATCAAATGGAGTTAGGATCTGATTATTAATATTATTAAAATTATTCATTAATTCTAGTTCCATGTTTTCTAATTATGTACCTAGACTTCCAATGACATTAAACTTTTCAATCCATGGTTTTTATTTAAGGGATGATTATGCTTAAAATTATATAATAATATGTGTAAATGGATTGGGTTGTTATAGTTGGTATAAAAGTATCATCCTATTATTTTTTTGGTATTAGGACTAGTATATTTTAGTAATAACCTATGTTTAATTCTATCACCATGGATAAACTAGATTGAAACATAGGGAATCGTAAGTTAGGATATACTTAACATATATATGTTTATCCCTATATGTTCATAGATGAATATTGAAATTATAGTTATCTAAGTATTAACTCTCCATAATTTTTTATTTTTATTTTTTATTTAATATATAGAAATAGTACAACCCATGCCAAAAAAAATGTTGTGATAGGAAATGTGATTATTTTAGTAATTAGATGCCAAAGTTGATCGGAATAGGAGTTCAAAACATCATGGCACTACTGACTCACCTAGCTCAAGTTATCAATAATAACGTGAATCATGTGGAGTTCCCTCATTCTCTTAAGAAATATCAAGTTGTGGTTGGATCCTTTATTTCACAAACATCACCTATATTTAGTGTATATTTTGATCCCTTCATCATGAAACAATGGATTAACTCGATTGAGAAGATATTGTCAATCCTACAATGATCAGAAGAATAAAATGTTGTTCTGATATTCAATAGTTCTGATAGGGAAGATAATTTATGTATCAAACTGATAAAAAACATGAATTCTAAAAGATAAATGGATTGCATGTAATGGTAAGTATTCAAGAAAATGATTTTCAATAAATATCTTACCTTAACTCTCTATCTAATGATGAAGAGGGAGTTTAAAAGATGATAGAAAATTTAATATGATTCTATATAATATCATGAGAAAAACATCTCAAGTCTTTCATGATATGCCTATGTCTTTTTCATGACTTCTAAAAGTATGTTGTGTCACTTCTTTAGTGGATTAAAGCTATGTATGTGAATAACCTTAGTGATTTTAGACTTTGACAATGATGATGAGATTGTTTATTGTGCCCTGATGGTTTAGATGGAGATTGGATACTTCTGGTGGTATCATGGGATCATAGATAAAAGGAGGAAAATGGATTTTAATATGAGAGGATCAAAATGTAAATCCCATGGGGGAAACCCCTATATCCCATTTGTTGAAAGTGTGGGAAAAATCATCTCGGGAACTATATAAAGGGAATCAAGAGATGCATAAAATGTGGAAAAGAGGGGAATCTGGATAATCATTGTTGAATGGATATGAATAATCCCAAAATTGTGGAATAAGAAAAGATGGTTTAGATTAAAACAAAACAAAAAAAGTATAGTGTTTCAAATGCACGAAATGTAGGTATTATTAGAGCCAATTCCCTAAGAACAAGGTTGTCGGACATAATCAATGACACCAACCTCTAGGGAAGTAAGGAAAATAAGATTTTATCACTACTAATAAGGTGGATCTTGAATGTTGTTTGGTGATAGGTATGATAGTTATTCATTAGATAATAACTATTGTAAATTTTGATATTCGTTCTACACATACTTTCATATCTTGTATGTTTTTTAGAACCATTCAAGTAACACATTAAAATACATTGGTTGAGTTATCTATAAGAATTATTAATGGGGAAATTAATTCATTGAAACTATATAGATCCTACCTAATCATTGTTTTTGGACTAAACCACTAATAAAATATCATCTTACTTAATTTGGTTGAGTTTGATTCTATATTGGGCATATATTGTCAATCATTATATGAATCTGACATTAACTATCATAAAAGGGAGATAACTCTTCATATATAGAGGAATCCTATATTTATTTACAAAATTAATGAGTTGTATTGATATCCGTTGGAATATTATTCTCAACCATGTATATTATTTCTGTCACGACCTGTCCCCCGGGGCCCATGCCGTGACTACCCCAAGCCCGCCTTCAATAGGCCAGGGGATGGCGACTAGCACCAAAGGTGTAATTCCCTAAAAGTGGGAAGGCATTACCTTTATAACATATAAAAACACACATTAGATACAATCATGAGTAAACTGAATAACCAACAAGTGAGTACAGTAAGTAAAAAGTCTAGAATACAAGACCAAATAGAGAGTACAAGAATATTAAAGTACAAGTACAACATAGGAAATAGGAAAAACAGCCATTGGGTCATCCTCTGAGGTTCCTACCTAAAGGGTAAGTATAGATCACCTCCTCATCACTCCACATCTGTCTGTCTCCTCCACGTACTGATACACCGTAAGGTCCACCTCCAGGTACCGTCCGGTCCTGGTTCTCTCAGCCTCAGTCAGCGATGTCTATCGTTTGCATCCAACACAACAAGTTGTGGGCATAACCTATGCAGGGGTGAGTATAATGATACTCAGTAAAGACCCTGAGACCCTCAAGGGATCACAAAATCTAACAAGGATAAACCACAAAGTATTAAATCAACATATAACCCCACTTAGGTATATTCCCATACATATACCTAAGTTATCAAGTAATCCATCTCAATCATGCGGAAAACAAAAAAGTTACTAACTCAGCTCAACCATAATTTTTATTCACATTATCGAAACCTCATCTTCTGGAGAACTCCTCCTATATCAAGTATAGTGGGCCTGTCGTGACACCAAGGTGCTTCCCACTAACCTTGGATTGTTGAGGTACTCCTTCTGTCGAGTATTGTGGGTCTGCTGCATCACCAAGGCGCTCCCTATAGTGGGTCTGCCGCCACAACCAGGTGCTCCGCTTAATAGCCTGCAGAGCTACTCCTCCTGTAGAGTACCACGGGTATGCCTCCATAACCAGGTGCTCCTCCATCGTGGGTTTTCCGCGGTACTAAGCCTCTCCCCATAGGTCTAGTCGAGTCACTCTAAGTCAATCGGTCCACAGTCGTCAAGTCTCAACCAGCTACAAGGTCTCTGCACTCTGTTCGCTCGTCTCAAGAAATATCTGCTCCATGATCTACTGGTCGACATCCCAACTGTCATGAAGTCCCATAAAGAAGTATCTCAAAGGTCCACCACGTCATAGAGGTCTCAACGCAACAGACGACATGTCAATCAGACGCCCAGTCTGTGAGTTATTAGCCTTTTAGTCCTGGGGGCCCAGTTGGATTCGTGCGTGATCCAAACCGACCATATCTCAACTATACACCAAACTATAGTGGGGTATATTTAAAGGTACCTTCATGCACTACTATTACTAGGGCCACTGACGGTTCTTCAAATGGATTCCTGGTGCCAAATTTATGGCCAAAAGAAAGTAAAGGGTCGTAGTAGGATCGGGTCTGGTCCCACTCAGTCGGACCGACCCGGCCCAACCCAGTCTAGGCAGACCCAGTCTGGGTCAACTCGGACTGACCCAGTCTAGGCCGACCTGGTCTAGGTTGACCCGGCCTGACTCGTTGGGTCTGGCCCGACTAGTTAGGCGGGCCAGCCTGTTAGGTTCAGCCCAGCCCAACAGGCTGTGAGGGGTCACGGAGGGTCATGAGATCGCGGGCCGGTCGCAAGGGCGTGGACCTGCTATGGGTCAGTGTGAGGGCGGTTCATCCCGGAGGGTTCCGCATGCGCATCTCAACTCAAAGGGCACCACGAGGGTGCGGCTCAGCCCAGAGGGCGCCGCGAGGGGCCGGCTCGGGGCGGCTCGGCCGGGGGCTGAGGTGGCGCAGCTGGGGCCGGGAGGCTGGCTTGGCTGGGGGGCTATGGGGTGCGCGGACGACAGAACCACAGGGGATGTGAACAGAGGAGCCTCGGGGTGCGCGGGGTGTGTGGAGGATGGCTCGGCTGGGGTGTCGTGAGGGCTGTGGGAGATCGGCTAGGCTGGGTTCCACGAGAGCGCAGTTCGGCTGGGGGCTCGAGAGGTCGGCTCAACCGGGACCTGGATCGGCCGGGAGGCGTAGCCGGAAGGGAGTTCACATGCGTCTGGGAGGCGCGGGTGGCCGGGAGGGTGCGGGCGGCCAGGAGGTCACCGCAGTCTATCCCAGGTCGGCGAATCCAGTTCGGCCGATGGATGGGATGGTCAGGGCCGGTTCAGCCGATATAGTCGGGCGGAGGGTGCGGCCAGGGCGGCACGACCAGGTTGCGACACGCCCAAGTCCTGTTCAGCTAGGGCACAGCACGGCTCAGACCCGTTCGGCCAGCAGATGGTGCAGCCGGTGGGAGGTGCGGGTTACAGAGGTCATGGGTAGCGTGGCCATTTCCTTCATTGCATTCATCATCTCATCGCTTTGCCACCATTCCTAGGAACATCACAAAAAAGAACGGTGGAGGTGTTGATCCATGTTGTTTTGGCCCGCATCCTCCATGTTTAAGGTGGTAGAAAGCGAATAAATTCTTTGTTTAATTTCAAAGAATTAACAAAAAAAGAAGATAGAAGAAAAATCAATCCAACACCTCACATGTTCCCGCAAAAACAAACCCCATCCCACAAGGAAAAAAATCCACAATGTTTCTTTTCATTGGAAGGGAAGAATTAAAGGAATAAAATCATATTCAAATAAGTTCCCTAACTTGGTTTTTTGTTCTTCAATGTTGGCACGAGAAATTGGATGCCGATTTTTTGTAGACGAGAACGTCCTACGTCAAAGGAGGTTCTGAGGAAGAATGTCAAAGTCATTCTTCGTCGGTGGAGCGTTCTTCGTCGGGAGGTGAAGTTCTTTGTTGGAAGCCCTCTCCCAAGCTCTCTATTCTCCCATGTTCCACCAAAATTAAAGTTATCCAAGACAAAATAATAGATTTAAGTTATCTATAATTTAGTTGTTGACACAAAATTAAAAAATATTTAAATTAATTAATTGATGTGATCAATTAATTAATGGGGAGGATTTGGCACATTAATTGCAAGAGCGTTTGAAAAATTAATTGGGTACGGGAGGTCAAGAGGCTCCACCTCATTAATGAGGGGAGTTGAGCGGTTTTTCTCTCCCACCATTATTAGGGGGGTTTAGTCCGAGGTGGTCCCCATCACCGTAACATCTCGTGGGAGGTTAGGTTCGGGTTGGCCCCACCACCATAACCCCTCATGGGAGGTTATGGTCGGGTGATCCCCACACTTCAACTCCCACAAGGTGGTTTAGTTCTGGTGGACCCCACCTCCAACTTCCACATGGTAGATCAAAAATAAAATAATGTTTATTTTATTTTATTTTATTATTTTCCATGAAAAACCCAAAAAACAATCATTTATTCTTGACCCATTGTCGTCGAGGTGAAAGTATGCTTCAGCGAATATTGGCGCTGTGATTCCAACGGTGACCTAAAATTTCAATTCCGAGAACCGGTTCAAAAGTTATAAAAACTTGCTCGTAATTTTACTCAACGTACCCAAACAAAACATTAGAAATTGATTCTAGGAACACCGGGCCTCAGAATCACGTACTATCAAGTTTCGCGGACTCGTAAAATTCTCATTTATTTAAAAAAAATTACATGGAAATTCTAGGTCTTTATATTCTCCCCACCTCATGGATTTACAGCCTCGTAAGCTACAACTCATAACTAAAAGAACAAGTGGGGATAATGAGCACACATTTGAGCCTCCAGCTCTCATGTGCTCTCTTGGAGGTCCTCGTACTGCCAGCGAATCCGCAACAGGGGTATCGACCGTCCACGAAGGACCCACTCCTATCTATCCTAAATCCCTTCAAGAACCTTGGTAATAGTCGCCCCATTGTCGACATCCAGCTCTCCATGGTCGATGATGTTTGATTGGTCGTGCACATATCTTCTTAGCTGGGATACGTGGAAGACGTCGTACACCCGATGAAATTGAGGTGGAAGAGCTAGGTAGTAATCCACCTCACCAACTCTAATGAGGACCTGAAAATGTCCGATGAATCTCAAAGATAACTTTCCGCCTCGGCCAAATCTCTGTACACCTCGTCGAGGTGAGACCCATAGAAAGACGTGGTCACCATCCTCGAACTCCAGGGGTCTCCGTCTCCTATCAGCATACAACTTCTGCCTGCTCTGGGCAGTCTTCATCTGCTCCTGGATGATCCGCACCATCTTCGTGGTATCCCATACCATCTCTAGTCCCACTAGTGCTGACTCCCCTAGGTCAGTCTATCACAAAGGTGATCTGAAAAGTCACTCGTACAATGCCTTAAAAGGTGCCATCCCTATGGTGGAGTGATAGTTGTTGTTGTATGAAAACTCCACCAATTGTAAGTGATCCTCCCAGCTACGATCGAAGTTGAGGACATAAGCACAAAGAATGTCCTCGAGGGTCTGAGTGGTCCGCTCAGTCTGACCATCCGTCTGAGGATGGAAGGTGGTGCTCAAATGAAGTTGCATCCCGAAATCTTCCTGCAACCCCTTCCATAATAGGAATTAAAGTGTGTGTCACGATCCGAGACAATCATCGAAGGTACTTCATGTAGCCGCATAATCTTCTTCATGTAGAGATGTCACAAGCTCTCCATATAACCTTACTCTCTTACCGGTAGGAAGTGATCCGACTTGGTGAGTCGGTCAAAAATCACCCAAATCGAGTCGTGACCCCTGGATGTACGTGGAAGTATTTTCATGAAGTCCATGGATATCCCATCCCACTTCCACTATGGGACCACTAAAGGATTAACCAATCCTTCTGGTACCTGGTGCTCCACCTTAACTTGCTGACAGGTGAGGCATCGAGAAAAAAACTCTACAACTACTTTCTTCATTCCTGGAAACCAGTGCTGTCATCGGAGGTCCTGGTACATCTTCGCCACTCTTGGATGTACCTCTAGAGGGGATGTGTGGAACTCCCTCAACACTTCCTCATGAAGTGACACTGGTACCATAGTACATCCTCTGAAGAGGATGACTTTCTCCCCACCTTTATAAAATCCATCAGGTGACTGCCCTGTGGATATCTGAGCCCGTCATGTCTCGTAGTCAGTGTCCCAATGCTGCGCCTCCCTGACTCGCTGAAGAAGTGGGGTGTGACTGTAAGATTCTGAAGGAAGGTTGATCCATCTCTATCCATAAAGGATATCTATAAATCATCCAGTTGCTCGGTCACCACGCCTAGAATCTATATACTAGATCTCCTGCTGAGTGCATCTACAACAACGTTCCCCTTACAAGGAGTATAGACTATCTCGAAGTCATAGTTCTCGAGGAACTCAAGCCAACGTCGTTGTCTCAGGTTCAGGTCCTTCTGAAAGAAGATATACCTGAGAATCTTGTTATCATAGTACATTATAAAATGATTTCCCATCAGATTGTGTCATGACATCTTTAAGGCGAAACCCACTATTGCTAACTCTAGGTCATTGGTAGCGCAGTTCTGGTCATGTTGTCTCAGCTATCGTGAACCATAAGTGATCACTTCTCACTCTTGCATCAGGACACATTCAAGTCTGATCCCTGATGCATCGTAGTATACTACGTACCCTAGACCTTTCTCTGGAGGCCTGAAGATGGGGGGCACTAGTCAGCTTATGCCTCATCTTCTAAAAGCTCTGCTGGCATCTCTCTGACCACACAAAGGTTTCCCCCTTATTCTTCAAGGTTAATAGTGGTGCTGCAACTATGGAGAAGTCTGTCACAAACCTCTAGTAGTATCCATCCAAACCTAGGAAACTTTATACCTCTGTCACACTCCTGGGTGGCTCCCAAGAAAGTATCGCCTCAATATTCACTGGATCCACTGCAACTCTAGCCTTCAAGATGATATGTTCTAGAAAGTGAACTTCTCGGATCCAGAACTGGAACTTTGAGATCTTACCATAAAGCTGGTTCTCTTAGAGTGTGTCCATAACTACCCACAAATGGTAGGCATGCTCCTCCTTAGTATTCAAGTAGATCAGAATTTCATCGATGAAGACTATGAAAAAGAAATCGAGGTATAGCTGGAAAATCTTGTTCATGAGTCCCATGAACACTGCTAGAGTGTTGGTTACACCGAAAGACATAACCAAGAACTCGTATTGGTCGTACCGACATCTGAAGGTCGCCGTCCGCATAGCCTCATCTCGAACTCTGATATGGTGATAGCCTAATATGAGTTCTATCTTCAAGAACCATCGTTCTCCCTTCAACTAGTCAAATAGGTCATCAATCCTCGGGAGTGGGTACTTGTTCTTCACGGTCACCTGGTTCAAGTGTCAATAGTCAACACAATGCCTCATGCTCCCATAAACCTTCTTGGAAAACAGAATTAGGGCTGCCCAGGGTGAAACACTGGGCCTGATGAATCACTTCCCCTACATGTCCTTAAACTGTACCCGCAACTCGTGAAGCTCCGCGGGAGCCATCCGATATGCTGAAGTATATATTGGTGCGGTCCCAGGGTAAAAGTCAATGTAAAAGTCCACCTCTATCAGAGGAGGTAGAACTGGGGCATCATCATGGAAAACATTTGTGTACTGGTCCACCACTGCAGGATAGTTCAGAATCTCCACATCAACTTTTTGTGGGTAAGGGTAGCCAACTGATGAGTGATCGGCTGTACTCTCTTTCGGGGAAGTCCATTCTGTGTTGCAAAGGCTCCCTTATCACCGATGAAGGTAAACCTGGTCCCATTAGTGTAGACACACCGCACTTTGCACCTAATACAATCAATATGAGCATGGACTGTACATAACTAGTCCATACCCAAGATGATGTCGTAAGGCCTCGACGCTGCTACTAAGACATCCTAGCCAAAGATCTCACCCCCTAGAGTATGCTCACACTGCCGGAACTAGTGTGTAATCATTGACTCTGCTCCCATAGGAGTCTCTAGCTGTAAATATCGAGGCAACGGCTCTGTCGGAATCTCTAAGCTCTGAACGAGGGAAGTGGCAATGAAAGAGTGACTGCCACCTGTGTCTATAAGAATTGCAGCTAAGGTGGAATAGACACATATTTTACCTCGTATCATCTCTGGAGCATCGTGATCGTAAGCCTCATTTTCCTGGAGATGATATCTCCCCCGTCCACCTGCTCCCTATGGTCGGGTTAGAACTCCTAATGGTGGTGGTGGTAACACCTCAAAACATTGTCCACCGCCAGCTGCACGACCAACTCCTTTACCACATCTGCCTGCTCCCTGCGGACTGCCTCGATCGAATCTTTGTCTCTTCTTGGATGGTCCTTCGACTATCTGCTGATCATCCGAACGGTGGGTCAGACAGTCACAAGCCATGTGACTCTGCCCGCCACATGAGAAACATTGACCGCTCTTAGAATGTATGTCTCTGATCTGGGTTCCCCACACAACCGATCCTGAGTCATGCGGGCTTCCACCTATAGGTCTGGTCCTCTTTGACCTCTTTGAAATCTATTTTCTTCCATCTTTAGAAGACTCTGCTACATGTCAACTAGTGGTGGATCTCACTGCTGGAAACTTCTTAGCAAGGAAACTCTCCACCGGGAGGTCTCTCTCTAGCACCCTCGCATGTTTCGGGATGCTGAGTGAGATCATCGGAGATCTGGTCTCCCGTCTGAGCTCCTGCTCGATGTTCGGGGCCCTGAAGAATGAGTCCCATACCATATCGGTGGAGTAGAGTGAGAGGTTAGTGAACATCACTGAGTACTAATCTACAGTCATGCTTTCATAATGCAGATGAAGTAGATCTTATATGCACACTTTGCGAAGAGTCGCTGGAACAAACTCCGCCGAAAACAGGCTCTCGAAGTCTGCCCAGAAAATCGTCATCTCATCATGAACTTGGAGCATCAAACTCCACCATATGCCAGCTACTTCCTATAGACGTTTGGCAGAAAAAATCACCATGAGGTTGGCTGGTGTCCCTACTAGTCATAAAACTCTCACCACAGCCTCCAGCTAATCCTCAACTGCCTATGGGTCCGTCTCTCCCCTAAACCTAGGTGGCCTTTGGTTCTGGAACTCATGAAATGCACTCAAGTGGAATACATCATCTACTGTTGGGGCTGGTGGCATCGGTGGCCAAACAGGAAGTGGTACCACTGGTGCCTCTACTGGAAGAATTCCATGCACCGAGTCCTCATCGCTCGGTGGGATATTTGTGTATAAAACTCTTGGGACTCTAGTTGCTCATCCACGGGGAGGCATCCTAAAAGAAAATGATGTGACAAAATTAAAATATTATACCTGGTGAGATGACTTGGTTGAGATTACTTAAAGAAAACTTTTGAAAACACACACGCAATCAGTGTTTTCATGCACTGAGTCGGAAATTAGAAGCCAGGGTCCTGGTGTATGGATACGTCGACAGTCGCACCAACACTGGACTCCCTGAACTGAGAACCACACTCACTACTCTAAAAATTATTTCAAAATTGAAAATAATGATCAAAGTCCTAAGTTATACAGTAGAAATGACTCCTCTGATACCAATTTTCCATGACCTGTCCCCCGGGGCCCATGTCGTGACTACCCCAAGCCCGCCTTCCATAGGCCAGGCGCTGGCGACTAGCACCAAAAGCATAATTCCCTAAAACTGGGAAGGCATTACCTTTATAACCTATAAACACACACAACATATATGATCACGAGTATACTTAATAACCAACAAGTGAGTACACTAAGTAAAAAGTGCCAGAATACAAGCCCAAATAGAGAGTACAAGAAACTAAAAGTACAAGTACGACTGAGGAAATATGAAAAATAGCCACTAGGTCGTCTTTTGAGGTTCTTACCTGAAGGGTAGGTATAGATCGCCTCCTCAGCACTCCACGTCCATTCATCTCTTCTGTGTACTAACACGCTATAAGGTCCACCTCTGGGTACCGTCCTATCTGGGTGTTCTCAGCCTCAGTCGGCGTTGTGTGCCATCTGCATCCAACACAATGAGGTGCGGGCATAGCCCGTGCAGGGGTGAGTATAATGATACTTAGTAGGGACCCTGGGACCTTCAAGGTCTCACAAAATCTAACAAGGATAAACCAAAGAGTATGAAATCAAAATATAACCCCACTTAGTTATATTCCCATACATATACCTAAGTTATCAAGTAATCAATCTCAATCATGAGAAAAACAATAAAGTTACTGACTAAGCTCAACCAAGATTTTTATTCACATTATCGAAACCACAGATGATGGAGAACTCATCCTCTATCATGTACAGTGGGTCTCCCGTGACACCAAGGTGCTTTTCACTAACCTTGGACTGCTGAGGTACTCCTCCTATTGAGTACCGTGGTTCTGCTGCGTCACCAAGTCACTCCCCACCGTTGGTCTACCGCCACAACTAGGCACTCCCCCTAATAGCTTGCAGAGGTACTTCTCTTATCGAGTACTGTGGGTCTATCGCCATAACCAGTCCCTCCTCCTCCGTGGTTCTATCGCGACACCAAGGATCTACCCACTGGGCTAGTCGAGTCACTCCGAGTCAATCAGTCAGCAGTCATCAAGTATCAACCAGCTATAAGGTCTATGCACTCTATCCACTTGTCTCCGAAAGAATCTTCTCCATGAGCTACTGGTTGATACTACAACTGTCAAAATGTCCCATGAAAAATTATCTCAAATTTCATCCACATTATAGAGGTCTCAACACAACAGATTGTGCACCAATCGGACACCAGGTCTGTGAGTTATTAGCCTTTTAATCTCGGTGGCCCAGTTGGATTCATGCACGATCCATCATGACCATATATCAACTATACCCCAAACTCTAGTGGGGTATACATAAGAGACTGTCATGCTCCAAGATTACCAGGGACGCTGACGGTTTTCCAAATGGATGCTCGGTGACAAAGTTATGGCCAAAAGAAAGTAAAGGGTCGTAGTGGGCCCGGGTCCGGTCCATCCCGGTCGGACCGACCTGGCCCGACCCAGTCTGGGACGACATGGTCTAGTTCGACCCGGCCTGAACCGCTGGGTCTGACCCGACCTGTTAGACGGGCCGCCCGTTAGGTTCAGCCTAGCCCAGCAGGCCGCGAGGGGTTGCGGAGGGCCGTGAGAGCACAGATCGGTCACAAGGTCGTAGATCGGCTAGGGGTTGGTGTGAGGGCGGTTAGGTCTGAAGGGCGCCGCGTGGTCGGATCGACCCAGAGGGAATCGCAAGGGCACGACTCGGCTCGGAGGGTGTCGCGATGGGCTGGCTCGGGGTGGCCTGGCCCGGGGTCGGGGTGGTGCGGCTGGGGCCGGGAGGCCAGCTTGGCTGGGGCACCATAGGGCATGCGGACTGCGGAGCCATAGGGCATGTGGGGTACATTGAGGCCGGATTGGCCGGGGTACCATGAGGGGCATGGGAGGATGTCTTGGTTGGGGCGCCGTGAGGGTGTGGTTCGGTTGGGGGCTCGGGAGGCCGGCTCGGTAGGGAGACAGATCAACCGGGAGGTGCAAGAGGCCGAGAGGCATAAGAGTCTGGGATGGCGCGGGCGGCCGGGAGGGGCGTCGTGGTTCGGGCCGGGGCTACGGAGCTAGTTTAGCCGGCGGATGGGGTGGCTGGGGCCGGTTCGTCCGGTTCGGTCAGGTGGAGGGGCAGCTAGGGTGGCACGACCATGGTGCATCATGGCCGAGGCTGGTTCGGTCGGGGCATAGAACAGCTCAGACCTGCTCAGCCGGAGGATAGCACCAGCGGCAGCCGGTGCAGGTCACGGAGGATGCAGTTAGCGTGGTCGTTTCCTTCATCACATTCATCGTCTTGTCACCTTGTCATCATGCCAAAGAACATCACAAACAAGAATGGAAGAGGGGTCAGTCCATGTTGGTTTGGCCTGCACCCTCATCGTTTTGGGTGATATCAAGCAGATCAATTATTTCTTGAATTTCAAAGAATTAAAAATAAAAGAAGGTAGAGGAAAAATCAATCCAACACCCCACATCTTCCCACAAAAAAAATCCCAACCCGAAAGGAAAAACATCCACAACATTTCATTGCTTTATAAGGGAATAATTAAAAGAATGAAATCATATTCAAAAGATTACCTACCTTTGTTCGTTGTTCGTCAATGTTGGCGCGAGAAATTGGATTTTTATTCGTTGTATACGAGCAAGTCCAACATTGAAAAAGGATCCAAGGAATAAATTTGAAGTCATTCTTTATCGGTGGAGCGTTCTTTGTTGGGAGGTGATGTAATTCAATGGAATCCCTCTCCCAAAATCTCTCCTCTCCCATGTTCCACTAAAATCAAAGTGATCCATGAAAAAATAATAGATTTAAGTTATCTATTATTTAGTTGTTGGGACATAATTCAAAAAGATTTAAATTAATTAATTGATGTGCTAAATTAATTAATGGGGAGTATTTGTAACATTAATGGAAAGAGCGTTGGCAGAATTAATTGGGTAGAGGAGGTCAAGAGGCTCCCCCTCATTAATGAGGGGAGTTGAGGGGTTTTACTCTCCCACCATTATAAGGGGGTTTAGTCCGGGGTGATCCCCAACCCCGTAACCTCTCGTGGGAGGTTAGGTTCAGATGGCCCCCACCATGATAACCTCTTATGGGAGGTTGGGGTCGGTTGGTCCCCACACTTCAACTCCCACAAGGAGGTTTGGTTCTGGTGGACCCCACCTTCAACTTCTATATGGTGGCTCAAAAATAAAATAAAGTGTAGTTCATTTTATTTTATTATTTTCCACGAAAAACAAAAAACTATCATTTATTATCGAACCACTGTTGTCGAGTTGAAAGTCTCCTTAAGTGAATATCGGCGCTGTGAGTCCAACGGTTCCCTCATATTTTAATTCCGAGCACCAGTTAAAAAGTTTTAAAAACCCGCTTGTATGTTTACTGAACGTACCCGAACAAAACTTCAGAAATTGATTCTGAACACATCAGGCCTCGGAATCAAGCACCTCCAAGTTTCATGGACTCTTAAAATTATCATTTATTTTAAAAAAATTACATGAAAATTTTGGGTCATTACAATTTCCTTATGAGAAAGTGCATCTTGCTCAAAGTATTGAGACATAGGAGACTCAAACGCATGAGGACATGCCCATTGTGAGGGACTACACTGATCTATTTCTCGATGAATTGTTTGGTCTTCCTTCTAATAAGGGGTTTATTTCTCAATTTAACTTATACCGGGATCTCTCACATATCAAAGACTCCTTGTAGGATGTTCACCATTGAGTTAGATTAATGTAAGAATCAATTGTAAAGAAAATATTGAACATGGTTTTATATGTCCAAGTGTTTCACTATAGGGTGTCTCAGTCCTCATCATCAAGAATAAGGTTAGATCAATGTCCCTCTATGTTGATTATCATGAGATTAAAAAATGATGATAAAGGAAAAGTTCCCCTACTATAGATAGATTCCTTGTTTAATAAACTACGTGGGGATAAATATTCCCCTAAGGCGAACCTTTGGTCCTGATAAACTACTACAAAATTGGGTCTATAGCATTAGGGAATTAATAGTTCTAAATAAAAGAACTATTAAAGATCCACATTGTTAGTGCTAGAAAAACCACTAATAAAGGGACCCCTTTAACAGCACTAGAAAAAGTGTTGACAAAGACCCCCTATTAGTGATTTATTACAAGCACTGATGAATGACACCCATTATTTGTGCTTGTAAAAAAGCACTGATATAGGCTATATTTTAGAAAAAATTATATTTAATAAAAAATAATATATAAATATATAAATATATTATAATTGATATAAATATAATATATATTTTTAAAATATGTTTTAGTTAAGGTAAATAGGAATTTACACTTAATATAAAACACATTTAGTGAAAATAGTTTATAAAATAAATTAACTAATATTTTTAATCAATAATTTTCTAATTATTATCAATTAATAAATATTTAATATCAATTGTAATATAAAAAATCAAAAAACTATTAAAATATTGAAAATAACATGAAAATGTAAGTCTAACATGAAACATAAAAAACATTTTTTATGGGTGTCTGTTTGGACTATACTATATATCAAATTGAATCTGGTGGTGTACTCAATGCCCTTGGTGAGATAAGAATCCTCTATCACAATTTTCAATGCCCAAAAATGCCTAGATAACCCCCAAAATTGAGGTTTAAGTTGGGGTACCCCATTTTTTTAATATTTTATTGAATTTCATCCCTGTTTAAGGTGGTCTTATTTTTCTTGTTTTTAGTGGGAATTAATTTATTTCACCATATTACAATCGTATTGGTATTACAGTTTTTAAATATTATTGTTTTTCATATTATAGATTTATTTATAATTAAATATTTACAAATTTGTTTATATTTACCAAATATAAATCACCTCTATACATTCATATATCAATATATTTATGCATAATTTTATATTTCAATATATAAAATATATAATTATTACTAATTTTATTTAATTTAAAAAATTATCCATTTTATTTACCTTTTGAAAATGAATTCATATGTATATATAACCTTTTTATGTACATATTTTCTTATATTAATAAACACACACAAATATATATGTATGTATGTATGTATGTATGTATATATATATATACATATTTATATTTATAATCTAAGTTATATACATGAATTTTAGTATATAATATATAAAAATAAATATAAAAGTTATTAAATATAAAATAAAATATGAATGACATAGTGGTAATAAGAATTCATTGGCATAAGAGAGGTACTGGGATCGAATCCAGGGATGCAATATTATTTGTTATAGTTTCCAACACTGAGAATGGGACATATGGTGCGTAATAGAAAATGGGTGGTGCCAAGTGCTAAGACAGAGGGTTTTAAGAATTGATAAAGGGGGTCAGGGGATCTATGAAAAAAAATTCATATTTTTAACAGATCATTTCTAGCACCATTAAACGAAAGCCTTTAACGTTGAAAAAAAGTGCAGTTAAATTAACCCTTTAACAATGATAGAAAGTTTCTCATAAAGGGTTCACTTAATAGTACTTCTCTTAGAAATTATAAAGACCCCCCCCCCCATTTAACATTTCTCACTATATCAAATCTTTTTAAGCATTGATAAAACAATTTACTAGTGTTTTTAAAGCCCTAATTTGTAGTAGTGATATCACCGATTAATGGTGTAGAAGGAGGATATTCATATGACTACCTTTTGAATGAGGTATCAACAGTATGATTTCATTCTTATGCCCTTTGGACAAACTATTATTCCATAAATTTTCATGGAACTGATGAATAAATTCTTTATAGATTATTTCAATGAATTTGGGGTAGTCATTATAGATGATATTCTGATATACTTCAAGAGTAAGTGGGAGGATGAATAGCATTGGAATACCATTCTAATTAATTTTAAAGTGGAGAAAATATATGTAATGTATAGTAAATGTGATTTATGGGTGGAGGAAGTATCATTATCGGGGAATGTTATCACCAGAAAAGGGATATATGTGGACCCATATAAGATAAATGCAATTGATTAATGGCCCATAACAACATCTCTAATAGAGATACGTAGTTTCCTTCGTCTAGTTTTGTATTACCGATGACTAGTGAGTAACTTCTCATGATTTTCAAAAAACACTAACTAATATAACATGAATGATAGTAATGTTTTTCTGGAAAAGTGAATGAGAAGACATATTAAATGAGTTGAAAAAAAGGCTTATCACTACACCAGTATATACACAAACTAAAATTGAGGAAATTATTATGGTATGCAGTGATGAGTCAAAGAAGATATTAGGTTGTGTATTGATGAAAAATGATAATGTGATAGCCTGCACATCAACGAATCTAAAAGTTCATGAGAAAACCTATCCCACACATGATTTAAAGTTGGTAGTTGTGATCTTCACATTTAAAATAAGGCAACATTACCTATATGATGAGAATTGTGAGATATATATTGTTCAAAAGAGTCTCAAATATAAATTTAGTTATAAGGATCTCAATATGTTCTAATGAAGATTGTGAGAGTTCATTAAGTATTTTGACTTATAAATCTACTACCATCTTAGTAAAATATATAAAATTGTAGATAATCTAAGTAGAAAGTATCCTAAAACTTCATCAATGATGATAATTGAGGAAGATCCAATCTTATTAGTCTTAAAAAGGGTTGAAATGGGAATTATAAATGAAAGTACATCATCATTACATTCTTAAACGATATCCTTACCATTAATTTTAAATAAGATAATGTATTCTCAAAGAGGAGAGGTGGATATTAAAAAGGTCTATGTTAAAAGAAATAAAAATTCCTTTAAGTACAAGATAGATGAGGAAGGAGTCATAAGATTTGGTTCATGACTATTTGTACCATAAAATATTAACATAAGGGGGGGAGAGGGTTTAATGATGCATATAGCTCAACCATATCCATACACCTAGGGAGCACAAATATGTATCAAGATCACTCAGAGCACTAATGGAGGTTCAATATAAATAATGAGATCATATAATATACCTCAAATTACCTGGTATGTTAGACTGTGAAGGATGAAAGTAAAAATTAAAAGGGGGTGATTCAACCCTTACCCATACCTACATGAAAATAGAAAATCATAACTATGGACTTTGACCATATATGTTCATGGAATCAAAACACAATATTGCAATATGGATTTTTATCAATCATCTTATAAAGAATTATCACTTTGTTACAATTAGAGTGGACTACTCACTCATTTAACCTGCACATATATACATTGGAGAAGTAGTGAGGATGCATGGATTACCATTATCGATTATATCTGATCAAGATATGAGATTTACCTCCATGTTCTGGAATAGTCTCCAATATTATATAAACAATGAGTAGAAATTTAGTATGTCTTATCACCATCATATTTATGTCTAGTATGAGAGTACTATTCATTCATTTGAATATATGATGAGAGTATGCTCAATGTACTTCAAATGAATATGGGACCAAAACTATATTATTTTAAAAAGAAGAGATATATTAACAATCATCATTGGGGCCTAAAGTTTAAATTTGGAGATAAGTTATTCCTATACATAACTCCATTAAAGAGATTCATGAGTTCTGGGAAGAAGAGAAAGTTATATCCCAAGTACATAGACCCCTTTAAGATTTTTGATCCCATCAGAGCTATGGCCTATTCACTAGAATTTCCACTGACCACATTTCAAGTACATGATATATTACTTCTATCCCCTTTGATGAAATACATTAAAAATCCCTCACATGTACTAAATTTAGAGGTAGTACGATTAGAAAATCATATATCATATGAGGATTAATCGATGAAGATCTTGCACCGTAGAGATAATGTTCTATGCAACAAAACTAATGACCTAGTCAACGCACTATGGTAGAACGATAAATATGAATAGTTGACATGGTAACTATATGATGAAATAAAGGGTAAGTACCTACACATTTTTAACCTTATTATTTAAAATGGAATTTCTAGGGTGAAATTTCTTAATGGGGGATAATGTAACGACCCATTATATTATCATTGAAATTTCACTTCTTATAATTTGTTCATGTAGTAACATGACCATTATAAGAGGTGTTTATAGGAATAAGTGATGTTTATGGGATGTACAGAACCCATATGACCATTATAATTTTGACCATTGGAATAGTAACCTGATCGTTAGAATAGTAATATGATTTTTATGAATAGTAATATGACCATTAGAATCGTAACATTATCTATAGAAACGTAAAATAATATTTAGATATCTCATAAAATAAAAATATAAAATATTTATATCATGGTACAAATAAATAAATGTTTTATAAAGGATAAATTAAGTGTTCATAATTTTGCGAAATGTATCTGTTTTATTTTCATTTTTTTAAAGAATCACGTGTTTTAAAAGAAATATTATTTTCATAAAATTTATTTATAAATTTAAATTGTTTTTTATTATAATTATAAGATAGTTTTATGATACAATAGGTAATTTTTCAAAGGGTCATAAAATTTATTATAATATTACAATTAGTATTTTTCTAGTAAATAGGATTTTGTTTAAAAATTTAATTTCTCATATTTTAAAAAATATTTTAATAAAATTGATTCCATTTATTAAATATACATGCTGAAAAATTGTTAGGTTGAATTATTGTTATCTTTTTGAAATAGTTTATTTTTATTAATAGTGAACTAAGGTAATTTGTGGTATTTAGCATTAGTAGCCAAATACATGAATTTTAGAGTAATCGCCCATTAGTTTGAACTCACATGCACCATTTACTATATATATTAATGATAAAAAAGTAATATTTATATTTTTTATCCAAAATAATAATGTAATGAATATAATAATAATAAAAACCATCTCCTCTCATTATAAATACAAACTCTCACCAACCTTTCTCCCAACACCTTATAAGACTTACATATTAACAAATATATCAAAAACCCTCTCTTACCCACTATGTAAAGACCCAAAGTTTTATTAATGGAATCACCTTCTTATAATTATGACTTATAGTACAATCACATTGGGAATCACAATCACATATCGTGATACTAAATACTATGTTAACATTAAACATAATTTTCCCCACTACGGTGTTTTGAATTTCAAAAATCTAACATACACAGTTTGGTTCAGGGTGACTTTTGGAGTCTAATATAACAAACATAATTTTTGGTGAATAGTAACACACCCTTATGAATAGTAATTCTACCCTTATGAATAGTGAAATACCCAAATGAATAGTAATCTTACCTTTGATGGTATGTATATAAGATTTTAGGGAAAGTTTGATGTACCTATATCTTGGAATAAAAAAATAATTTTTTAAAATTATTATTTCTGGAATAAAGTATTATTCTATTTAAGAAATAAATTACACATATTTAGAAAATTATTTATGAAAATGGACTTCATTTTCTGATTCTAAACATCAAAAATTATTAGAGTGATTTTGTGGGATTTTTCTGAAATACTTGAATTTTTGAAGAATAGTGAAATACGGTAAATTACTAAAATAAGTTAAATTAATGAATTATAGAGTCATAGGTGATGTTTTTCTGATGTAAACACATATGGTTAGTATTTACATGATAAAATTACTATATTTAGTCATGTAATACTCACTATTCCTTATCTTTTGGAGAAATAATAAATTAATGAATATAATATGGAGAAAACCCCTCTCCCCTCCAATATAAATACCACCCTTCACACCCTCATTTCATCACACATCTAAAGCTTCAATAATTATATAAAATCTTCCCGAATAACTTCCCTAGCCGCATTCACATGTCTAAGAGCCTCTGGTCTCATCAAAAACCATGCCTAGGTTCCATAAGGAGGATCTCAAAAGGAGGATTCAAGAGGTAATTTGTCTCTCTCTCTTTTCCATTAATTTCCATTCAATTTGAAGTTCTTTTCTTAATATCTCACCACCTATCCTAATACACATGGTATGGTAACTCTATTATCTCACATATAATGTAATTTTATGATACTAATGGAACAATATATCATCCAACCCCTTCCCCTCTTCTTTTTATTTTAGAAAAGAAAATGTTGTTCGTGTGGTGTTAATTTATAACCTTAATGAAAGACATGTTTTCTTTTATCCATTAATTCCTTCAGATATGATCATAAAACCATGATTATAGTTGAACCTGATTATGTTAAATGTATTATATCCTATTTAAATTTATTTAACTAACTTATATACATATTAAAAAATGATAAAACATAACATGTTCATTGTGATTCAAAAACCGCCCAAATTAACCTAAATAATCATCATTAAATTTTAACTAATGATTCATCCACATGTTAAGTAAAATAATTAATTATAATATCATTTTGAATCTGTAAGTATCATTAATAAAATGTAATATTAGTTCTAGATGTTTATCCATGTTCTACATGAACTTCCATTCATGAATACAAGTGAATTGTTCAAGAAAACTATAAAAATGAACATTCCCAAACAATGAATTTACACTTTATAAATAATCCATTGGCCCATAAAATAACTTAATGAAAACATAGTAACCCATATTCATGTATATAAGGTTATTTAATTTCTAATTAATGAATATAATGTCATTATACCGGACATTAAAGTGAAGAAAGCGTTCAGATACAAGGTAGGGGGAAATTCTCGAACCCAACATTTTTTCTTCAGCTTCTCCATATTTCACTCTATTTTTGGTACAATTACTCCCTAAAATAATTTTTTATAATTATATTACCTATTATATGATATAAATATTCCACACTATATTATATGTCAACCAAAATGTTTTCCAAAAGAACTCTTCTTTCAATAACACGACTTTTACTTCTCACTCAATGTTGATAGTTCTTGTATCAAGTATGTTATTACCTCTTTCTTTTGGGAACCCAATGTTTATAAATGTGTTATTATGAGTTAAAACCCATTAATTTTGATGATAATTTATGTTCATGATTGAAATATGTTCTATGTGGCATGAATTATAATGAAATTTTTATGATGTGATGGGTGCACCCAAAATTATATAGTGCAATATGAATGTCTGAATATGACGGGTGTGCCTGAAATTTTACTATGGAATTATTTATTCAACTCTTATTCCCACAATAATGTGTTCATTTTTTTAAAGGCATGTGTTTTTAGTTTTTCAACATTCCTAATGTTTATGTTTATGATATATTCTACTCTATATCATACCCTAATTGAGTGCTTGATCTCACCCATGTCTTATGTTTCATTTTCTTAGGACATAAAGATTTTTATTATAAAAAGGCATGATGAAATAACCTAGGAGATATAGATGTTGTTGAAGAACTTTCTATGATGCTTTTAATTTCATGTTGTAATTATGAACATGTGTGTGTATCTTGTTTCCAATGATACTAAACTACTCGGTCCTTCAGGATGTAGATTCCTTGTTTATATGCCAACTTAATAAAATAAGGTGTCGTCTCGGCGAAACTGGGGTTGGGTCCTTACACTATGGGAATAGAGGTTGTCTGTTTTATTTTACATATTAGATTTGAGGTATAAAACACCTATTTCAATGGGTTTCCATGTTTTGGTGGTGAGAGTTTTCATGGTTGTGGTGCCAAAAAAAACATAGTGGAATATATCAATGAAATGGGGAAGGGTTAAATGTCTATTTTTAGAGTCATGGAGGCATTATTTCGTGGATAAATGAGTTTTCTGGCATGGTTAGGCCACATAGGTTGGAAATAATAGTTAGGGTGACTCCCCTACACCATGGTGGTTTCTTAATAAGATCCATGAATTAAGGGTGATATGACTATTTCTAGGGTCTCCAAGTCTTGGTGCTGATCTACCTAGTTTATAAAATGGATGAAATGGTAATTATAATTAGTGGATATAGGTTTTCTAAATAGATTAAGATTAAGATATCATTTGATCAATCGCCAATATGACTTAGTGAATGATACACTACACGAGGGATGGGTTACTGGAGATTTCATTATAAATAAGGTTCATAATCTAGCCATAGTGTGACTTTTTTGTTCCCTTCAAACCCTTTATGAAACTAATCTCTATCTAGGTGATCATCAAGAATATCCTAGTGGATCTAAACATCCCAATTCATGAGTACTGATCTCTTCTTGATCAATGGTTCCCTTTCTACCTCTTTTACACCTTTCATCTTGTTATTTATTTTATTAGAGGTTATGGTAATGTGTGGATTCATTTTGGTTTGTGTTTTCCTATTATTTTTATGTGAGTTTCTTGTGGATAGGTCTTTTGGTGGGTCTCTTACAGTTTGGTGGTGTCTAATCCTTGGTAATCATTTTTATTATACTATGTTCTTCAAATATTCAATGAAGGTAGTTGATTTTAGATCTTTCTTATTCTTTTTATATGTAAATTTGGGATTAAAATGCTTATAATTTCATTTGGACAATGGTTTAAATTAACTAAATAAAGATAAGAATGTGGAATAGAAAAATGAATTGGAAGATGTGTTTCACATGTATTTTATGAATTTACATGTTATTGGATTTTTAATGCTACATTTAGGGTTGAAATAAATTGCAGTGATAATTTTGTTTGTTTCTATTGATATTCCTTATCATTATTAATAATCAGTTATACTCTTAAATTTATTAGTAAAAAGGGATATGTGTAAATTTGGAATTTATATTAATGGTGAATATGTATGATGTGTTAAATAAATATGTAAGTATGATTAAAAATAGAATTATTGATTTCTTTTGGGGTAGTGTTTAATATTGTTTTTTGCATTTTTTTATTCACAATAAATAAATTGGTTTTTATATGATGATTTTCAGTTTTGAAATTGGAGTGTTGGAATGATGTTATTGTGCTAGTGGTCGGAATGGTTTATGTGGTAAAGAAAGTGGATGATGTTGTGAAGAAGGTGGCCATTGATTATTATGGATATGTTTATGCGATAATGTGTTCGTTGATGTAGGGTTAGGATAATATGTTGTGATTTATATCCTAGGTGCCCAGCTATATGAAATATGGATAGTATAAATTATATTGTAATTTATAATGGTATAATAATGATATTAGTTTATGGTTAATGAAATATAATTGGGGTATTGTCAATATAACATTTTTATGGATGAAATTATCATAACTCAAATACATTTAATATAGTTGGTAAAAAAAAATATAAATGTTGGTAATGTTTTGATATAATGGAAAGTTATAAATAATTCATCGTTTTTATATAGTGACAATGTTGTTAATTAAATTTATTTATTGAAGCGGTTGTCAATGTGAAATGGTGGTAATGAAATTTGTGTTACCAATAGTAGTAATAAATGAAATTCATCTATGAGTAAATTCATTAGGTTGGGCATGTGCAGTTTACTACATAATTTTTATTTTATCTTATTTATTATACCCCACTAACATAGTTAGGTAACCTTATAAATGCCTATTTATAGTTATATATTCCATGTAGTTTCCCAAAAATCAGGGATGTAAATGAAATGGATGTATGGATAAACTCTCTCCATCACTCTCTCTTACTGATATTGATTGATTAAAATGTATTTAGGTTATTCTATTATTTTTGATTATCGGAGGTTGGTTTATGAGGAAGTGGTTATGATATGGTTTTATAGTGTAGGTTTACAAGTAAGGAGGATGGAATAAGGATGATGTTCTTATTGAATATGTACATTTCCATGAGGATGATGTGGTATTCAAGTACATTCAAAATATTTATATCTATTAGTATTTATTGTATTATGTTGTTATGTGGATATAAAAGTTTTGGGAGCACCAATCATGTGTAATTGGGGTGAGAGAGTCAATAATTCAGTGGGAAAGTGGTTCTGGGGTACCTTTTTTAATATTATGATACTACCCATATAGGTGATATTTGGTTAGTGGTCCTTAATGAGGTTGGGTAGCAGTTGAATAGGTGTAGGTGATGAGTTGGTTATAATATTTATTAAATATGACATTACTATACTCCGTCCATATATCAATGTTATGTTTTGGGGAGGATCCTACTTGTTATATTTATGTAATTACTCTTTATATATATATAACTTATTTCTATATATTTTTAGGAGGGATATAGCTATATATTACAAGACTGTGGTTATCATTGGAGTTTATAGAGTTACTACCTTATGATCTTGTATTGTGATATCTTATTTTGAGATATTTTTTATATGACACTTGTATTCTATTTCATTTTGTGGGATAAAATTACTTCCATTTAATAAATTCAATGAAAAATAAATAAAAAAACCAGGATCACCATGCATGGAAATTAAAATCATGCGTGTATAAAATGAATAACATCATCAATGAACAATTCACTATAAAAAATCTAATTCCACTATATTCATCAATGATTGATGAACAAAACATTAGAAGAAGACAAATGATGTCCCTCATTCATGGTGTATCCACAGGTTGGATGAATAACTCAACAAATGAGTAGGAATTTTTTTCCCTCAATGACATTCTATTTCCTTACTAATTAAAGGTTGAAGAAAGATAGTGATTTTGGAATTAAAGTGGTTTTAATGGTCACAATTAGTAGATTCTCACACCCATTCACAATGGGAAGAATCTTTATATAATATCTTGGGATGATCCCAATCCAACCTTTCATTTAATCTTATGTTCCATAATGCATGATTAAATAATATACAGTCAAAAAAACATATAAACTATTTGATAAATGTATATATCATATAAATTAAAATTTTATTCTTCCTTTATTCAATGATCTCTCTCGTGGTTGATATCCATTCATTTACTCATTAAAACATTATTGGTAGTATCATTATATCATATATCATTATTTTTTGGAATGTCCAATACAAAGGCATGCAGTATACCTAACATGGATGTCATAAAATATGACACACAATATATAATACACTATGTTATAGATTTAGGGAACATTTATAACAATCTACCACTTATAACAATGCCTCGGATACTTGGTTCAATTTCACATTATATTATATCATATAAAATAACATATGAAACCATATAAAAAACTCCTTTCAGATATCTCCTAAAATACTTTTGAAAAACTATCATAAACATCACCATGTATCACTTGATATGAAATAAATTGTGAATACCAATACAAAAATCCTTTTATATTAACTTTAAAATAGTTTTAGGGAATCTTTTTTAGTCAAACTCTATCCCGATTTATTGAACCAAAATAGGTGACCCCATGGGACTTTGTAGCATTGAAAACAAATATGAGTCACCAAATTTGAGAATGTATTCAAGGATTATCCTCAAGTTAAAAATTAATACTACTCAATCTATAAATTGATATATTGACACATGCATTAAACACATGTATCTATACACCTATTTCCCCTACAAACATATTATTTAAGAATTCATTTTTCATATGATCCTTTTGTTCATGACATTGAGTAACCATGGGACCTGAATTATGTCAATCCCATATAGCTAATTCATATATTCTAAACTATTTGAGTATATACTAACCATGTTGATGAATCCATCACGTTTTACTCATATTTATGGATGATTATATCATATGGACCTCGCCCAAATAAACCACCACATAATATGTATTATCTATATATTTACATATACTTTCTTAGTCCATCCAAATCGATGATGTAGACAACATACTAATCGTATGAGAGGAAATATCCCATCTTATTTGATCTCCAACTGATGACATGATTAGAAACATAACGAATAGCCCCCAGATTTGAAAAAACATAATGATTTTATAATAAATGTATTAATGTATAAAGGTTATCATACTTGTTATATCACTAACCATAGGTATTGGGGGCTAAAAATATAAACCTTTAACTTTTATTATAGCAACAGAACTGTGTTTATCAAACCATGTGATATACATAAGGGTCATCCATTAAAAAAATTCTTTTTTTACCTCATCAGAGTATTCCATATCTCAATATGTGAATCATAATAATATTAACATTAACATTCCATTATAACCTATAACAATCCATGGAAAATAGCAGTTAGAGATGAAAAAAGGTTATATTTTTTTAGGTCAATTATCATTACACTACACAAAATGTATATCACTATATATATATATATATATATATATATATAAATATATATATGTAACCAATATGAAATATTGATAACTTGAAGATTCCCATTATTATAACATGATAGATTTTATATTCATAAACTTCTTTAAATATTTAATAATAATATGCATAATCTATATGTTTGCTGCATATTTAGGGGTTTTATTAAACACCTTACCCCTCTATATAATTCTCTCTATATCACTATGTGACCATCTGATAAAACCCTCCTTCAGAACTCTGTATTAAATAACATCTATGAGGCAATCTATTTGGAAAAATTTTGATACATGAGAATCATATTATTAATACTTAGCTTCTTGAACATATTCAAACTCCTAGGATTAATAACCTCAAATGTTTTGATGTTAATAAATTTTGCATCCAACATAGAAATATTTCTAATCACATTATAAACATTCTTGACACCCTTCCAGCAAGTTTTTTCCTTGATATTATTTTGTTAACTAATATAACTATTTATATTACTTCATTAATAACCCATTCTAAACTCCTTGGGATATTATATGACATTCAATTTAATTTTTGATTGGTATCATATTTTATTTTTCATCTTTGTACATTTCAATGTCAAATCATAATCATAATAATTTGTTATAAACAATATAGTCTTCATAATATCATTCTAAGATACAAAATCTCTTTCATATTAGGTAATAACACTTATATTATTTAATTTAAATATTTAAAAAATAACAATTTCGTCCATATATTATAAGGTATTATATGTGTTTGGATTACTTTCTTGAAAATAATATTGTAATTTAAAATACTCTTATGAAGGGTGGTGGGATTATATCCATCATATTTTAATTATCATCTAGATAAAAACTTTTATACGGGATAAAAAACTTATTTTATCTCAATATTATTCTCAAAACATGTTATAGAATATGATGAATCATCAAACCAAGTGTAACATCTCATATTATACATATCATTTGTTAATAAATAACTTCCACTATCACATAAAAGAAATGATATTATTATACATATCCTATACTAAGATCTATTTGACCTTCATATATTCCATTAAATTTCAATCATTAATATTATAACTATTTATTTCATCACATTATTGAAAACTATAAGTTCTATCAATTAATCTATTGTTTTTGAACACCTATATATTTTTAGAAATTATTAAGTATATATTTAGTATCACATACCCTAAAAAATTGAATAATTATTTTATATAACACTAATACTTGACATGGAAATTCCACTCAGTTTCACAAACCCCTTTGAGGTATCTTGTAAAATCCCGTCTTATGGAATGCATTCTCTCTATTTATAATAACTCTTGGTCTCAAAAACCCTTACTGTGTACTTGAAGTAACATTATTAGACTTTCTAACTAACTTCTATTGTAATATTTTAAAATTTTACACATGTTTACTATCAATAAAATACAAGAATTCAAATATCACATGAAGAGTTGAAACATCCTTAATTTTTTGAGAATATTGATTAAATGTTTCTTAAATATATTAATAATTTTAAAACATTTCAATTGATGAAAAAAATGAATTTAATAACTAGAACATGACTTTAGAAAACAAGTATACCAACCAAGTCATTATTTTAACCAATCATATTGAATACATGAGAGTAATAAGAAATTACTTTATCCATATTGCAAATAATTCCCTTGAATATATAGGTGAATCCATCGATTATTATCACAAGTGTCTTGATTGAAAAGTTTAATAACCTCAAAACTTAATTACTCAAGAAGGTGTTTCATTAACACATTTTATTTCTATAATTACTAATTTTTATCATTTTACAAGTCCTAATAGTTTACTATATTAAGCTTCACCTATATAAATATTGATCTCAATGACATATTGTATGACTATGATGTTTTTCATCAAAAAATAGAGATTTAATCAGATGATTATCATGTTTTTTTAAAGGATTTTAATTAAATTTACTCCTCCAACAGTAAATTCATCGCATCCATTAGTGGGACAAGATTCAAATTTCATTATGAAAATAACAATGCTTTATTCTTAACCTTACTGATTAGTTATTTAGTAAATCCATTAAGCTAATGATATCAAATATGATTTTTCAATTTTTGAAAAAATGCCTTTCTCCATCCATCATATGAATAAATCCAACTCTATTTATCTGGTATCCAAACTCTTATGGTTTAAAAATTAAGGGTAACAAAAATAAAACACCAAGAATGAGGACCCTAACTCTTAGGCTAGCCTCAGTAATTTCTTTCCGAATATAATATAATCCAGGGGTACCCCACTTTGGTGTAAACCTAAGATGTTTGATGATTGAGTTTATGAAAAATGTTCACTTTAGATGGAATCCAACACATAGTATTTTTAAGTGGATTTAATCCCACCATCAAATAAATTTTTATTTCATTTATATATGTATGATTGTAATGATTTAGTTCAGAATCATAATCCTTTCACCAAAAAAATTAATCCAAACCATATTTATATGCATCCCTTTAAACATCTTAGAGCTTGTGTCAATAACTCAAATGAATATCGGAATATATATACATATCCAAATGCATCCTTCTCATAGTTTATTTAAAACCCTTATGTGTATAGATTTAGAATTATATGAAATCAAAAATCACCACATGATAATGATTGAATCAACATATAGTCAACCTCATTTTTATATAAAAGGTTTAAGACTCAAAGTCAATGATCTTTCTGACCCAAATTCCCTCTACACTGGGATAATATACTATTTAGAGATCTCAATTCCATCATAATTGTAACACCTAATATGTATAAATCATAATTAACTACTTATTTCAAGGCCATAAGTCAATAAAATTGAAATTCAAGGTAGAAGAAAACAAAATCCTCTATCATACCTAGAATATAACACAGTAGATGAAAGTATGATAGTCTCTATAAGTATTTTAATACTTTAAAATAAAGCATCTATCCATCCATAATATGAAAATTGTGTTCATGAATAACAAACAAGAGATAAAAAATTCAAATATATAAAAAATTCATATATTTAAACATGAGATAATCATTTATCAACAATTCAGAAATAAATCTAATTATAATCACTTTATAATTTTTGTTTATCTTATAGATATTACATAATTTTGAATATAAACAAATTATATTTATTACCTAATATGAAATATTTTAAATTATTAATTATATGAAATTTCACGTTAAATATAAGATATTACATGAAATAAAAACATTTTATATTTCAATTATATTATTTTTTTTATTCCATATATCACATATTATTATTTATATATTGATCAAATAAATCAACATAATTTCTTTTTATGTGATTTCAAAAAAATATAAAATTAGAACTTAATTTGAATAATTAAAATTAAAAAATAATATAAATTAAAAATACAAAATACAAAATCCATTATATTTTGGCCTTATTGTTTAACTTAAAACACTTTAGAAAATAATTTTTATTTTTTAAATAAAAACCCTATAAATTATAATTCATTTCATATAAATGATAAAATGTATTTCAATATTTATGTTTTAAATTTTATGGATAATTAATTATAAAATTTTTCATATAAATTTAATGAATTTACTATAAAAATATTATAATTAATTAATTTATAAATATATTTATAAATTGAAAAAGATCTCAGTAAACCTGCTATTATAATTTAAAAAAAATTATAAATTATATAATTTAATTTATAATTTAATTTATAAAAAACAATATATTCCATTATTATTCATATTTTAATGACTTAATCAACTCCTTTATTCATCAATTATGATAGATAATAAATTTTATTAAGATCAAATCGGTGCATGAATAAAATTATATGGGGTATTATCCATTCTTAAATTATAATGGGCGGTCTATTCATTTTGACACAATAATGAATTATGATATAACATTTCACCAACGTTAATATTACATGAGGTGGTCTTGTATAGGAATCAATAGGAACTACATAGGAATAAAAAATCATGCGAAGGTCTGTGTAGGATTATCCATGCACCCATACATGATAAAACCCAACACTTTCATTTGATTAACTCACATGACACAGGCTTATGTGAGATTAACTAAGTGATGATGTGAAATTAATCTTATACCATAATACCTATGTAAAGATCATGAATTCTGATATAGGACCAATTTGATATTAAAACTATTAGAAAAATGGAATAATTTTAAGCACTACTTCATAATAACCAATCTATATTAAATGTAATATGATTCTAACGTCCATGCCATAATAAACCAAGAACTCTATGAAATTAACCAAGAGTTATTCTTATATGTGATAAATGTATAAGAATAAAAATTTATCTATCATAATTAGTAATAACAAAACACTATAATCATTATTCATATTTAATTACATGAACTGAATCTGATACAATGATTCAGGGCTTAATGTTTTGCATCCTAAATGATTCATGCAACTGGTTCATTTTAAAAACATGATTTTTGGATTCAAAAGGTGTGGAATAAATCTTATATAGATTATGGTGTGGTAAAACCTTCATTCATGTAAAGACATCCATTGGACATCCACATGATCCTATCAAAGAAATTAGTGTCTCTAACTCTTTGTGTATGTAAATATTTACATCATAGTGAAGCTACTAGAGAGAGTGTTACTCTTTGTAACTGCTCATGCATGAGAGTTCCTAGGATCTAATTAACTCTTTAACATTGAATATGATACCACTTCTAGGTTTCATAGATGAAAATGATGTTTATTTTAAAATGTAAAAGAAAAATTATCCAACAAAAAAGATCTACATGGCTAAAAAATAAAACTGTTTGTATATAAAATACAGAAAATTTGATGGGTATCCTTCATTATAGAAGTTTTTGTTTCCTCTATCAACCTCAATGCTTGATAAAGATCACATTATAGGTATCTTAATGTAATATCATCCCCATTGTGTTTCCATGTATCAGAAGAAACATTTTCACATGAGTAAGGCTCTTATTCTGACCATAACTTGCTAGTACCTCACTAGGTAAATTTGGAAGAAAGAGAGCATCTTCATATAAAAGAGAGGTTTATCCGGTATTATGAAAGTTATTCACACATCAATTCACAATGGGATGACTCTTTATATAAGTTCATGGGATTCTATTGATCGATCAATACATTTACTTATGCATTACAAAACACATGAGTAAATAACGTATTGTTATGATAGATGGTAACCCATCCACCAAATACATTTATCATATTAATGAAATATTTAATATTATTTAATTCGATGATAGTACATGTGGTTCATATTCATGTTTTAACTCATTACCATATAGTTTGATGTACCCTGATATCAAATATCGTATTGTTACAGTATTACTAACACAAAGTTATATAACATGACATGCTTGCAAAATTTACAATAAGACCCAAAATAAATCATTAACTATGATATAGATTTAGGGAACATTTATAACACATACATTATAGGGTTTATGATTTATTTATATATTTATGAGATGGATTTTAATTTTTTTTCTTCTTATTTTTATAATATATATATATAGTTAATTCATTATATATATTTATGTTTCCATACCATCAGTGGTTTTCACCAACCCATGACCTATTAGATATATGATTTAGGGATCACTCGCATCTTCACTACTAGACCAAGAGGGGTTATAATAGGGTGGATCATGATAACACCAATCCACTCCATGCTTCTGATCCCTTATTTCATTGAATATAGCCCAAAAACTTAATCATAAAAATTTATAATTAATTACAAAAGCTAGACCAATACTATATAACCTTTGAAAACTCATTGATCATCCCTGGGACATCCAAACCAAGACCAATAACACATTTAATGTCCATTACACACCCACATCACCTCTATAGGAAAATGAATCATCTTCCAAAATCCAATTTCATTCCAATTTTAAAAGGATTGGGAAAATCCATAAAAAACTCATTAGGTAGCATTCCTGTAATGAAACAATGGGAGAAAATATGAAATTTATAATACCATGACACCCTCTTACCACCAAACAATGAATTTATATGATATAAATCATATTTTAACATGATAAAATGAAATATAACACAATCATTAGAATTAAACCACCAAAAATAATAGTGAAAAGAAAAACAAGTATAATAGAGTGAGAAATGATAATATCATTCATTAAAATACCACAAAATCACCACCCAAAACCACCCCTAACCAAGGAGGATCAAAGGGGAAAAGCATGGGGGAATGAGCAATATGAACAAAAATCCTTGATCCCCCTTCCCTTATAAATCCCATGAGGTATTATCATTGAAAACATAATCATTCCCTTAATTTTAAAAAACCATTAATTATTACACTGGGTACCCGATAAACATTCGTTTGGTACCCAATAACCTAAATTGAGAGGCTTCCATCTTAGGTAGAAAACAGGTACCCATTCCCTAACACCGAGTATCCATTTTTATCTAAAAGACTTTTAGTACCATGATCAACACATTAGGTTCTCAGCCCACCATAACTAGGTACTTGGTGGTGTTTAAAACAATTTAAAGACACAACTTTAAACTTAAGAAATTTCCCAATCTCTTAATAAAATTATTAAACCTATAAAGACATCCTAAACATTCCCTTCTCATTCTTAATATCCAAGGATTCAATTTGAATCTTTAAAATAAAAGAAACTTGACTTAAAAATCCCAAAAATTCGAATTTTCAATGAATTCTATACCCCATGATGATCGGTGTCAATATAGTTCATTGAGTGTGAATGATCACAAGTAATTAAATATATAAATTTAATTATAACTAATTAAATTTTTGAATAATATTAGTTGAATTCATTTCTCAAGGTATTCAAAAGTTATTTAAGTTTAAATATGTGAATATGTGAAAAATGTTTCTTTAGGTTCATTTTATATATTTAAGAGGGAATAGATAACTAAATGGTTTTCATTTAATCACATTCCATTTTATAGTATTACAGGAGGTTGGTGAAATTTATATGATACCTATACGAAGTTAAGTAGGTCATAAGTGTGATTTTGAATTTCTTATGTAGTGGAAGTTCCATAAATGGCCATTTGAAATTTTCAAAAATTAATACATACCTATATGATTATATTTTTACCTGACACTAAAGGGGAAAATTTGGAAAATATTATCCTTCCCACCTATCATTATATAATGTTTTATTTAGATTTAATGAAAAAATCATGTTGTGGGACCACATTTGTCTTGAGTGTCATTTTTTATCAATAAATATAATGAAAATAATCCCAATATTTTTATATTCTGAAGAAGAATAACATGGAATGAGTTTAGATTACCCAATCATAATTATGATAATAAGATTAAGTTCCCAAGAAAGGTGTTATTATATTCTGAGTTTTTAAAATTGTATAAGGATTTAAGTAAAACTATAGAGAAGGGAAGAAATTTACTATCATAACTATATGATAATTTAATTTGTATAATTTAATACCATTAGACATTCTTAGATATCTATTCACATGGAAAAACTAGTTGAGGACTTGGTAGATTAATTTTTTTCTGGGAAATGGATTGTGTAGATTTGGAATTGTTGTAGGTGTTTTTAATTGTCCAATAGAATGAGAATAACCCTTAATATTTTATCTCTATGATGAATTTGGAATTTTATACAAGAAGAATCCATATTTGTGTTTACAAATCCATAAAATAAAATTTGAATATCGATCTACTGTTAGATGTGGTTGAAGGTGTTAAGTGGGATCCTATTTAACTAGTGGGTTGTTTTTATATTTTGTAATGGTTTTGTTTCAACTTCAAGGAGTATTTTCTATAGGTGGTGTATCTCATAGGTATACTGGTTATGGCGGGCCTCTCTCATCGATGTTACAGGTGAAGATGGATGTGATGGAGGATTTTATTTCTTGGCATACATTGGTTCTCACGGATCAAGGCATGATGCGAGGTTTCACAGGTCATCATTTCTGTTGTTTGGTTTTGAATTTTGAATTTGGATAATTTTTTTAGTGGCTCATGGTGTAGTGGCTGCTACTAATGTAAGATTGAAACATGATGTTTTTTTGGTTTTTTTGGGTGGTTTTTGTTTTTATCAGAAGGTTTGTGGTTTGCATTAATAGTTCGTGATCCCTATATTGGTCTACTTATAACTGTTCCCAACTTGGAATCAAAGTTAATTTATTTGAAAATAAAAAAAATGATATTTTGAAGGGCAAAAATGTAGTAAGTGATTCCAAAAATTACATCTAGAAGTTATGTATTAAAAATTTATTCCAACTGGAAATGAACCATAAAGTTGATAAAATCAATTTCTATAATTTACGAGATATGGAGATGAAGTTTGTAAGAAATATTTTCTAAAGAAGTGTATGTGGAAGATAATCAAGATGTTTAGAATATAAGGATCCAAAGCAAGAGGTTAAGGGTTTTCAATATGAATATCACAAAATTGAAATATTTATAAGTTTAGATTTTAAATATCAGTTGAGACATTGGAAGAATCATTAAAATACTATAAGAAGTATTTATATTCCATATGAAGCTTTGGAATTATCCTAGTGAATATTGATGTTGAATTTAAGGAATGTTAAACAAATTTAAAGAGTTTATAGAATTATGAAATTTATACATTATATATAATTTATTTTATAAAAAAAAAATTGACTTATGTATAGTGAATATATAAAAAATCCCCTCAGGATGACCTAAAAATTCACTCGAACTAATTCCCCACAAATCTCGAAGGGAATTCTTAGTCCCCACAAGATGATAACTAATGCCTTGATATCTATAACGAAAACATTGGGAATTAATTCACCCTCTAGAACAAAATAAATTCATAATAGATCCCAATTAGAAACTAGCATAACATATCCATGTATCATATTCCCATGAAAAAATTAAGCAGTTTCTATATAAAAGAAACAAACAAATAGAGTATTATGGAACAACAATAAAATGAACAATTGAAAATCATATAATAACCAAAAACATGATCAATAAATATTGATATATAAGATAAATAAATAGATAAAAAAAATTATTAACTAAATTATACATAACCATCCAAAATAACAATTCCATTCCCAAACCACTACCAACTGTATCATCGTGAACCATGAGCACTCAACACATAATGAAAATTACCATTATTGGATATCTCAAAATATAAAACTCAAAAGAGACTAGGTCCTAGGAGCCAAAAAGAAAACATGAATTTGTCATACACCTAATGGTGTATATAGGGTGTGATATGGACATGCTAATTATGATTTCAAAAAAAATTTGTTCAATTTACTTTCAAAATAGATTTCTTTAATGCTATTTTTAATTATAATTATAAAATAAATTTTTCACATGCAATCTTTACAAATATAAATAACATAACTAGAATAAATTATATAAAAAATACCCCCTTTTAAAGTAAAAAGGTCTAAACCCAATCCTTTTTGTTTAAACATATTAGAAACATGTAAATTGGGTCTTTTAATAGATTTATGAAAACCCGAAAAAATCCCTTTCCACATTACAAAATATTTATCAAATAAATTTTATAAAAATATAATTTTCCAAACCATTTTATATATTAATTTGAAAGAATAAAAAATCTATAATTTAGAATGAAACCAAACATAGCATGCAACAATATATTAACATAACATAATATAGTAAATACTAAAAAAATATTTTCATGCAATTAACTAAAGATATTTAGGATAAAAATAAATAATATGATAAAATTCCCTAAATAATCCTCAAATTAATAATTCATCATAAGAAAATACCTATGAATTCAATAATTTAGAACTCATTGATAGTCGGTACCCTAAGAGTTCACTAAAGAATCCACTATTGTTTCGAATTTCCTACAGAACTAGTCATGCTATAAAATCCATAGTGGGAGTGCTCAAGAGACAACATGCCACGTAATCCATCCTATTAGAACACACACTCACTAAATAGACTGAATTAAATATTTTTGGGTATAATTTACTCTAGTTATTACACTTATTTTCGCCATCTACTAACATCCTATGATTCCCATGATATAACAAAAAATAAAGGTGGGAATATCTGTATGATAAAGATCCATCGCATGATAAATAATAAAACATAATAAATTACTCCCACATTTACCTCCAACATCTTTACATGAAACAACCCCTTTTATATGAATAAGAATTACATAACGGTATAGAAATGTAAAAAATTCCCTAATGCACCCACAATCCAGAACAAGAATGTCCATTAAAAGGGATCATTTAATGGTCTCACATGTATAAAAAACAACTGTGTTATAAGTGAAAAACAAACCTTCCATTCAAAACCATCTCAGGATTGTAACCCATTTTCCATTATTTTTAAAACTCAAAAATGGAAACACTATTTTGAAATCCATCTAGATATATACTTTTAAAAATACATATTAAAAACAAAACCACGAACAACCACATTTAAAATCAGTTGAATAATAAGTTACATTTTTATTCAAAACCTTTTAAAGTCACTAACAATATGTTGCATATTTTTTTATAAACCTCAAAATCTCCCATTTAAAGACTCAAATGGGGTCAAATTAATTTAATAATGAAATTAATATTAAAAAAGTCACTTAAAAATCCTTTTAAATAGTTGGATTTTAAAACCACATAGTATATAACATAAAAATATGAGTTTCCCTGATTAAAAGTGATAAAACCATTAATTTCTTTTTTGAAATTCCATAATGACTATTATTTATAGTTTTTATTTTGTAAAAGTCATTCGAAACTTCCAAGAACTCAATGAAATTGTATTTAATGGAAATTCACAAAAACACCTACCCCAATACAAGTGAAGAAAAGTCACAACATTTTTCCTTCAATAGAAAATAGAAATTTTAGAAAGGACATGGATACAAAGAAAACCTTAAACCAAAAAAAACTAAATTATTAGACCAATCAAGAACCTTGTATTCCTACGACAAAAAAAAGTAGGGATTGTGGAGGAAATGAAAACTATGATTAATGGATAAAGAGAGATTATGAGAGAAACAAAGGAAGTATTTACCTAGATTAAACTAGAAATTTATAAATAGGAGGCCAAAAAATCCAAAGAGAAGAGGGGAAGGGTTATTACCTTGTATTCCTATTCTAGGATACATGAATGTGATAAAAAGGATTTAATTTGATGGAAATAAAAGTAGAAATTTATAAAATTTAAAAGTATGTCCAAGTCACATCGTAGTGTTATATAATTACCATTTTGTAAATGAATCCACCAAAATATTGGCCACCTCTTATTAAGGGTACATAACATCATGATGCATTCTATTTCATTGAAAATTACTCCCTAGTAAAACAGGGAACCATTTGCCAGGATTAAGATACAATAAGATACCTTGTGACACAATGCGAACAACTACAGCTCAGAACTGCAGCTTCCCGGGACTCCCAGAATCACCCAAACAATAAGAGGAACTCTCACGAATACCAAAACATCACAGAATTGAATAAATTTAAATACCATGGTGACATGGGGATTTAACAATTATCCTAGCCATGAAATTTTCTTCCCCCATAAAGTAATTTTCAAAGGTAGAATTAATGAAAATATGAACCTACACTTCCAAACATATTGGATAGGATGGTGGGAGAAAACAAGAGAAGATCATATCAAAAGGAAACAACATTCATAGCATCATTTATCATAAATTGTGCAATAATAAACTAGTATCTTCAAACCACCTCAAGCATAACCCAAATCACGACCATCCAACTCAATTCTCTAATAAAATAGAAACTAATCATAAGGAAACCATGAATTCCATCACCCAAAAAAAACCCATATCCATAAAACATCCAAGGGAACCACTAATTCCATCAGTTATAACAACTTATTAAAAAATGAATCTATTCAAGTAATCACAACACAAAAAACATACAAAAAACACTTAAACCAAGGAATATCCAATGTTTTTGAGATCAAGTCTCCAAAACCATAAAATAAAAAAATATATAAAACATATCAACTAATAACCTGCTCAATAATAAACCACATGGTTATGACCTTGAGGCATGAAACTACATTATAAGGTAAATTGGGTCCAAGATTGCAGATCCTGATCTCATGAATATTCATATGTAGACTCTCAAAATAGCAGTACCCAATTACTAACAAGTGAAAAAAAATATAAATAATAGTTACACATATATATCTAGACCTCCCCATGTTAAATCGATCAAACTAAACCTCATTCGTAAGACTTACAAATCTATGAACCCAAATAAACCATGAAATCATTCCAATGAAATGAGGAATGGGAATTCCCAAAAAACCACCACTCATAAAAAAACCAAAATAGAACCAATATAACATGACATATAAAAAAATATCAAAAAATTATATCACTATGATGATAATTAAAGAATCTAAAAATATATCATCAACCCAAATGAAGGTATACACCCATATCCCTAAGAAGATTGGTCCTTATCAACCCAACTATCTAGCCAAGGATCATCAGGCTTAGTCAAACTATAACAACCATCACATATTCTAAAAAAACTCTATAGGTAAACATTGTCTTTAATTATTACAAGGCTCACCACTACCCCACCAAGAGATGAAAAAAATTATTTTCATTCAATTTATAGCCCAGGAAGATCTAATAATACTAAATGGGTTTCCATTAATTATAAACACTCTACCTTTACTCGTGATCGTTTTGGGAGGAATGTTATAGAAAAAATGTGACATAAACCAAACCCATTCATGTATCTAGAACAACATTCAATGGTCCAAATATAAACTAAGGGAAAATCTCGAATGAAAATTTTCTCAAAATAAACAAAACATTTTTAAAACCTCTCTTTTAAACCATAAACCCCTTGTTAAATGGTTCCAAATCTCATTCTAAGAGAAAAAACATCTTGGGAAAACAAGAGAAGATTCAAGACTTTCCACATTATTTTAGAAATAAAAAATGGAATCTCCTTTACAATTTTACATACATGTAAAAATCCCATCATTCTAGCTCAAAAAAACTTAACACTAAACAATTTCAAAACCATTAACCATATTGAACATTTCTCAAGTGTCAAGTACCAAACAAGAAACAAAACTAATTATTAAAAACACCAAAATTCCTATAAAATAATGAAGAAAACCTAATTTAATACATTTTTTCCATAATAATTTTTTCAAATACTTTAATTTTTTCATATTTGAAATGCCCCACCTTGGAACACCTTCCAAGAGATTAAAAATACTTTATGAGTAAATCATAAACTAATGTTGAAACTAATAACCTATTCTATATTTAATGATAAAAATGACCACTAAAAAAACATTAAGTAATAACTAAAAACTTTATACAAATATTCTATAATGACTCATTTCAAATAAAAAACATTTTCCCCATGAAATCCACTTTTTGAACACATAACCAATTTCATAATGATAATATGAGAAAAATAATGCCATAAGATTTAAACAAAATTAAATTCAACAACATCAACACATGGGAATGACCAACTTGATTATTTTCCAAATACTGAGAATCTATCATGAACAATCTAGGAAAAAGGGGTCTATGTAATAAAACAAAATGGGATGTGTAACTATGCTTGAATTAGACACATGGTTTGATAGACCATTAACTATTCATGTAAGTGTTCCTAAAACATCTCAAAAATCAAGAAATTGGTTACTGCATTGTTTTTTAGGCCATGTGATTCAACCAGACACCACCGATTCCATTTTCATTTTCATCCCAAAACAATAAAAAAAATACCAAAGTCAACTAATTCAACTCCAATGAGGATAAAAACCACCATCTCAAAAATAAATCCAACAAGTATAGTTAAATAGTAACTGAAACCTAGTTACCTATTGAAACTTATATCTCAAGGTGGGAAAGAGGAAGCTTTACTCTCCTTGTAACTACCTCTAAAATATTGAAATTCCTATCACCAAACCACTAGAAGTACCAAATAATAAGAGAGGGATTCTAGAACCTAGTCCCATATTGATAACTTCTGCTTTGATACAACATGTTACAAGTCAACATGGGCTGACCTGATACATCACCCATCCCGAAAAACCAATGGGTTTAAAGGGAATTCATAATCCACATAGACTTAGAACTAGTGCCTAGGTATCAAGTGTGAATGTCATGGGAATGATTTCAACAACTAAATAAAAATAGTTTCATCACAGATCTCACATGGGAATCTGACCAGACCTATATGGGTATTAGAAAACTGTGGATAAAATAAACGGTTTTTATATTAAATAAACCACTAACTAGAGTATTAATCATCAATAATAAATTGATATAAAAATCATAGAATAATATAAAAACATTCACAATACCTACTGATGTAGTGGAAGAAAAAAGGATAAAAAAATCTTGATTAATCGATTGATACATAAACAAAAAATTTTTACAGAGACACAAATATATCCTCGTGACCCATAATCACTCACCAAATCACAAAAACCACCATTATCAAAAAGCACAAACATAAAATCCATAAGGAACTTTAGCCTAGGAACCTGAATGGAAATACGAATACCGTATATATCCAGTGATGTATACACTGTGTGAGCTAAACACACCCACTGCGATTTCACCAATGAGTTTTTTAAATTTCTTTTGGAAATCCATTTCAGAAATTCTTGTTTTAATTATAATTCTATAATATGTTTTCAACATAAGGATTTAATAAAACTAAGTAACATAAAAATAATTACTATTATAAAATATCTCCTTCTTAAAGTGAAAATAAAGAATCCAAAACCTTTTTTTATTGAAACACTATTAGACCATTGAAAGAGGGTATTTTAATAAATTTACGAGAACAAGCTCAAATCCTCTTCCAATTTCCAAAAACATTTCTCAAATACCATTTATAAAATATAAATAAATTTATTTTATGGAATCACCCTTTCCAAACCATTTCATTTAATAAAATTAAATGTAAACCAAAGCCATAACATAGAATGAAACAAAACATAGTTGGGGACAACATATCAACATAACATAAAAATCAAAACACCAAAGAAATGGTACCATGTAATCTACTCAATATTTCAGGGATAATTTTTGAGAATTCACCCCACTTCCATTTTTATCAAATATAATAAATAAATTTTAGATCACTCTAGTGGATAATATTATAGAATGGAGCTCTCAGAACCTTAGTTCTCTAGAACATGGAATATAAAAATACACCCAATTCAGTATAATAATTTTTAAAAAAACATTAGTCTACTTAACTCCAAAACACACAAGACATTCATATAATGAATTTAAATGTAAGAGAGAAATAACACTTTGGTTTTATGTCATTCCAACTAAAAAACATACATCCACAAGAGAAACACTGTAATATTCCACTTCACCAGAAAAAGATTACAACATGAGACATAATTGTTCATGTGGATTACTATAATAATTAATCATGTTGGACCTCAATAATGATGGTCGTTCCCTCAAATGCGTAGAGGTTTTTAGCTAGTAATCTAGTTTCATGACCCCATTGAAATCCAAGAGTCCATCCATTCTACTATTTCCATGGCCAATATTGAGTATAAATATTCACTTTGATCACTAAATTTGGTAAAAAAATAACCTCAAAACAGAAATTTAAAAATTATAAATCTTCCAAAATTACCAAAATAACTTATAGAATAAGACCACCGAGAAATGATAATATTGAAGGAACCTCCTTCTAAACCATCTTCTTTATAGAATTATTAAAGGAAACCCACCATTTTTAATACTTAAATAAAATTAATATGTTCTAGAACAACTCTTTACAATTGAATAAATTAGATTAATTGAATTTGACTTCATAAAATCCCAATAATATCCTACTTAAATGCTTATTTATAGAAATGCATGGCACCACTTTTAACTTCTGAATTATGAAATGGTTCTCCATGTTTTTTTGTTCACCCAAGACCAACTAGGGCTTCATGTAACCTTGATATTTCCTGACCCAGATTCATAGTGAACATGTATTCTATATCTTATTTCCCAAATTTATTCTATAAATTTATTTCACCATATTCCAACATCTTATATATGTAATGGTACATCATATCAATGTGTTTACTTCTTGAATGAAACACTTGATACTTAAATAAATGAATTGCACTCGGATTGCCATAGTAGACCAAACCAATCCACTTAATGCATCCAAGTTCATCAAATAAATGACACAACCACACCATCAACTCAGTAGATTCTGTATTTACAACATATTCTACTTATATTGTAGAAATTGTTACCACCCATTGTAACCTAGAAATCAAACTAATAATTATTCCAGCAAAAGTGAGATCATATCGAATTGTGATCTTATGAGAATATGAATTACCCCATGGTCTACATATACACACATCAGTAACATATAATCACATATAAAATTAGGAGTTATACCTTTTATTCCTTTGAGATACTAAATAATCCATTTTATAGTTTACCAATAAAATTTCCCTAGATTTGATATTAACCAGTAGACCCCTCTCAATGCATGAGAAATATCCAGATGAGTTCACACTATAAAATAAATCAAACTCCCAACCACTGAAGTGTAAAATTTTTACCGTGTATTACATTTTTTCTTACATTCATTGTTCTATTATTTGGAAAGTTTGATGTGACCAATGAGATGAGTTCAAAAAAATTCATACACTCATTCTGAATATCTTACCATCTTCAAGATGTAATCCATCAATGATAAAACCAATCTCATGGTTTCCTTATCACATTTAGTAGTCATGCCCAAGATCTTATTTGGTTCACCACAATCATTCATTTTTAAATTTCCATAAAATTTCTCCTTCAACATCTGAATCAGATGATCAATTAAACCCACCAACTATATTTCCTAAGACCCTATTGTATCATGTAAGCACCATATCATAAACTATCATACATTTTAGACATTAAAGATCCTTTTTTCAAGAGTATATTAACTAGATAAATTTTTTAATTTCAAAATTTTATTATAATAAAATAAAATTAATACTATAACTCTTCATAAATTTACTATCATTACATTAAAATTTGAGATCTTTATGAAATAATTTATTTTTATGTGCATTTTGAAAATTACCTTTTTTTACAAAAACTGTACCTCTAATAACCATATCAGTATTTAATAAATATATAGAAATTTATAATCTTTTAACTTATTAATGATTTATTAAAGGAGTAAGATTACACATTTTAGAAATATAATTTTTAAATAATGTAATATGTGTTTAACATTTTAAGAAACTAATTAAAATTTTCCTATAAATGAAAAGGTTTTTGATATTTCCTTTTGATTAAATATTCTTTTGATAGAATTAGGTTTTGAATTGATTTAGAATCCACATAAAATTTATTTGTTTATAATAAACCAATTTTTTTCATGAAAATCAAAACCATTGCTAATTCTATCCTAAACATAATTTTTTTCACAAAAAGTCACTATTTTTTAAAACGGGGGTTTCACGTGCTAATGTTAAAATTAATTTTCTCAAAACACCATAAATTTATTGGATACAATGAATTTTTTATTTATAATTTCATAATAAAAAACATTTAAAAATAAAAATATAATATTTGATCATTGAATATAAATTACTTAAGTTAAGGATTAATTACTATAATAAAAGTAAAATTATTGCTTTCTAATATTTAATTTTATATGAGTGGAATTAAAATAATATAAATAAATTAGTTTAATATATTTTAAATAATATATCTAATATGATTATTAAACATATATATATATAATTATATAATAAATAATATTAAATGAGAATAAAAAATACTTAATGTATTAAAATATTTTTTTTAAAATAAATAGTTATACCCATATTTAATGTTTTAATTTATATGTTGATTTGATCACATCTAGAAGTTTAATTAGACTAAATAGATCGAAAATTTATATTTATAATTTCAAAATATATAATATGAGTCATATTATATTTTTAGTAATAATATAATTAGTACTATTAATCTATAATCATGGCTAATAAGGGGAAAATAGGTAAATAAAGTATCTACAATTTTTAATAATTAAAAGAAAACTTATACCTTACAAAAATACTTGTTTGGTATGAAAGTCATATGCTTATGTCAGACCTACCATTTCTCCACCTATCTCACCTTACTCATCTAACCCACATAGCGCCCATGTGATTTCAATATTACCTCTTTCTTAACCATAGTTTCCTTGAAAAAGTACCACTTTTCACTTATTAAAGGATCTCACTTGCACCCATTTTATCATGTGACTCCACCGTGATTGAATTAATAATTAATTTACCTTCACTATTTCTCTATAAATCTTTCCCAATGAGTTCTTTATGTTCTATGGATTCCACTAATGATTTAAGAATCTTCTTAGCTAAGTAAGTATTTTCAATCATTATCTTTCATTTTTATTCTATTTTTTTATAATACCACTTCCACATATTTAAATTATTTTAATTTCAGGGAATCATCTGCCATTTTATATTTTTTTAATGAGATATAACTTGTCTTCTCTTTTTATAGCTCTTTTCCAATGTTGTTATTATACCGACTTAAGGGTTCTCATTTCATCCCGTCAATTTTCAATTATATTTACTCTAATGTCATCATTCTAATAATTATATGTCATTTTCTCAAATTTTATATATATATAATGATATTTCCTCTCATTAAAGCCTTTCCTTGGGCTAGTATAATACCCAAAAATCATAAATTTTGAGTAAGAAAAGTGTATATGGTTTTCCATGTAATGGCACTACCATAAGGATACGAGCAAGTGGATGTGGCTGTGGAACATATGAAATTGAAGAAATCACCCCAAAAATGGATGGTTGAAGAATTGACTGAATCATCACCAGAATTTATGATTAGTGGTCCAAATACTATTAACATGGCTAGAAATTCCGAGGGTATATGCTTTGGAATATTTTTAAGATCTTTATGAAACACGATGCAGGATTTTCTTATACCATTAACTTGGTATCCTACCAGCGGAAACTATTGTACCTGATAACATTTTTTTATGGATAACTGAAAACATTAAAATTACCCTCACCGCTATATTTCACTTATATGGATACTTCCAATTACATTGATTATAACCACAACTTCTATGTTGATTAAGGGTTGTTCTCCCAGACAACATTATTCTTCCATTGAATGGGGAAGTATTTATTTTCTATATTTTTTCATCATATGGATTAATTTGTATTTATTCTACTATGGTGTCCTTAAGGAATAGTATAAAATTTATTTTTTACTCTTATAGAGAATGCATTGGACATAATTAGGGGATGTTTGATCCCAAAATTATATATCCCCTCGATGCATATACTTGTCTCATAAGCCAAAGAAGCCTTGGTTTTTGTGTATAACTCTCCAAATATTTATATAGTGTCTTGAAAAAAATAATTGAAAACATTTTTTTATGTCCATCCATATGAATTCCATCAATATGTGATCAATTACAACTATTATCCATGTTTTAATTATTCTTCTTGGATATCTAATTCCCTTAACTTTAGTTGATTATGTATTGTTATTGTTTATCTATTACTTCTATATCTCTTGTGACATGTTTATGTTTTGATAGATTCCATTTCATTCTAATCCGTACTGGTCATATGAGATCACCCTTATTTTATTTCTATTCTCTAGGAAACCTAGATAATAATTATGTGTATGTCTTCTGGGATATGATGGAAGGGATAATAATGTTCTTGAAATGTGTCCATGTTGTATATTATGTTTTCAAATGTATTGTATGTATGTGTATAGTCTCATAAGATTACAAAGATATTGGATCCTTCATGGAATTGTGAATTCTATACTGATAATATAATATAAATATCGAATATATGATTCTATATTATGGGTTATGGTGACAAAATGTGGGAAGAAGAAAAAAGAAACGGAAGTCCTCCAAAGGCTGCCTCGCAAAGACCATTCGCAGAGCCCCGATAGCCCCGTGCCCGCCGTGAAGCAAGAAGGCGAGACGCTCCACGAACGAATTTGATGTCTGTGAGCCTGCCACGAAGCAAGGAGGAGGGATGCTCCACGAACACATTTGACATTCGCAGGTGTGCCATAGAGAAACCAAGTCCCTCTTCGCTCCATGTGATCTCTGCTTCGCGGCGCCTCTCCCCTATAAATATAGGCCTTCCCCCAAGTCCAGGGGGGGAAATCTATCCATTCAACTTCCTAGATCCCTAATCGCAAAGAATCTTCTACTCTGTGAACCATGAGCTGTGCGAGGTACTTCTACTCTACGAAGTGCCTCCCCTTTTTCTAGTTGTGATCCCCTCTTTCGAGATGGATTCCTTTCATAGAGCCTAAGGTCATCCATGAAGGAAGGGGATCCCCAAGGGGACCCGGGTCTTCACAGAGTATTTATGCTTCTCAAAACACCCTTCATGTACACATAATCCACATGCCAAGGTAGGGTCACTGTACTTCATGAAGCACATTGCTTCACGATAACTTGCTTCGCGAGGAACCTTTGCTCCGCAAGGCAGTGCTCCGCGAATGCCTTTCCACTTCATGAAGCACCTCCCATATGCATCCCATCCCTATGCTTAGGCTTAGGCACCACACTTCACGATGCACACCCCTTCGCAAGCACCCTCATCCATGTGGAGCAGTAGAGCTTCACAAGGCCCCTACCTATAAACACCTCTGCTTTGAAATTCCTTTTCCCGTTCAAACCGCCGGGTTTGCACGATGTGATTTCAAAGTCCCTTAGACACTACTTCCCATTGTGTTGCTTCACCTCATGCTTCTTTGCATAGGCATGCTAATGGATATTGCTTCTTCGCATAGTCATGCTAACATGGACCCCCTGATGGTTCGCTCCATGACACCCCCTATCCATGGTGTTTCATGTCCCCTCTATTCACCAAGGAACAGAGGGTACTGATTATGTAAGTCCTAGGGGTGCGGAGCATACCCATCTCGTCCGAGCTGCAGGACGTTGAACTGCCAAGAACCATCGTCCTCAGCACATGACGTTAAACTGTGACCTCTCCCTATGTATCACACATGGGGTGCCCCCACATTGGACATTCTTCGTACCCACTGGTCCCCATGAGGATGAGATCTTCTCTTAAATGGGATGATATCCTCCTTATCGGAGTGGAGTTTATCTGTGGGGAAAGGGCGACCATCTTGATGTAAGCCCCCATATTTTTTTCCTAAGGCAGCATCCCTGCTCCTCCATTCTTCTTAAGTCCCAAAGACCATGGGGGGATAGACATTTCACCCTTATTTTCTTCAATACCAAGTCCCACCCCCGCTGGGGTTTGTCACCATCGGGTCTCCATCCCGGATTAAGTCCAAACCCATTGGGATGACAACCACTCATAAGACCTAATCCACTACCCATGGATGCACCTTTCATGACGTGATCGTTAGGTCTCTACTATCTCTTGTTTCTCACACTGATCATGACTAACATGGGCTTAGAGTGAGCACTGACCAAGACATCTACCTCGGGCATCCTAGAGTGTACGCCCCACACCCATCCTGAACTACATGGTCTTTGATCCTTGCCAAGGAGGGGTATGTAGGAAGGCTCCATGAGGTTCAAGCCCACCCCCCGATTGTTCCGACCAAATTCACATTGGTTCACCAACACCTTGGGAAGCCTAGAGTGTAAGCCCCACACCCATACTAAACTATGTGGTCTTCGATCCTTGACAAGGTAGGATACATAGGAAGCTTCCACAAGGTTCAAGGACACCACCTGGTCATTCCAACCATCTTCACGTCGGTTCACCAACACCTTGGCCAGCCAAGAGTGTAAGCCCCACACCCATCCTAAACAATGTGTTCTTTGATCCTTGCCAAGGCAGGGTACATAGGAAGCTTCCATGAGGTTCAAGTCCACCACCTGGTCATTCCGACCATCTTCTTGTCGGTTCACTAACACCTTGGGTAGGCTAGAGTGTAAGCCCCACACCCATCCTAAACTACATGGTCTTTGATCCTAGCCAACTCAGGGTACGTAGGAATCCTCCAAGATGTTCAAGCCCACCACTCGATCGTTCTGACCATCTTCACATTAGTTCACCAACACCTTGGGTAGCCTAGAGTGTAAGCCCCACACCCATCCTGAACTACGTGGACTTTGATCCTTGCCAGGGAAGGGTACGTAAGAATCCTACCTGAGGTTCAATCCCACCACCCGGTCGTTCTGACCATCTTCGCATCAGTTCACCAACACCTCGGGAAACCTAGAGTGTAAGCCCCAGACCCATCCTGAACTATGTGGTATTTGATCCTTGTCAAGGCAGGGTATGTAGGAAGCCTCCATGAGGTTCAATCCCACCTCCTGGTCATTCCGACCATCTTCACGTCAGTTCACCAAAACCTCGGGCAGCCTAGTGTGTAAGCCCCACACCCATTCTAAACTCTGTGGTCTTTGATCCTTGCCAAGGCAGGGTATGTAGGAAGCCTCCACGAGGTTCAATCCCACCACCCAGTCATTTTGACCATCTTCACATCGGTTCACCAACACCTCGGGTATCCTAGATTGTAAGCCCCATGCCCATCATAAACTATGTGGTCTTTGATCCTTACCAAGGCAGGGTATGTAGGAAGTCTCCAGGAAGTTCAAGCCCACCACCCGGTCATTCCGACCATCTTCACATTGGTTCACCAACACCTCAGGCAGCCTAGAGTGTAAGCCCTACACCCATCCTGAACTATGTGGTATTTGATCCTTGCCAAGGCAGGGTATGTAGGAAGCCCCCACAAGGTTCAAGCCCACCAACCGGTCATTCCGACCATCTTCGCATCGGTTTACCAACTCCTCGGGTATCCTAGAGTGTAATCCCTACAACTATACTGAACTATGTAGTATTTGATCCTTGCCAAGGAAGGGTATGTAGGAAGCCTCCATGAGGTTCAATCCCACCACCCGGTCATTCTGACCATCTTTACGTCAATTCAACAACACCTCGGGTGGCCTAGAGTGTTAGCCCCACATCCATCTTGAACTACGTGGTCTTTGATCCTTGCCAAGGCAGGGTACATAGGAATCCTCCACAAGGTTCAATCCCACCACCCGACCATTCCAACCATCTTCACATCAGTTCATCAACACCTTGGGTAGCCTAGAGTGTAAGCCTCACACCCATCCTAAACTACTTGGTCTTTGACCAAGCCTCCACGAGGTTCAAGACCACCACCTGGTCATTCTGACCATCTTCACGTCAATTCACCAACACCTCAGGTAGCCTAGAGTGTAAGCCCCATACCCATCCTGAACTACGTGGTCTTTTATCCTTTCCGAGGCAGGGTACATAGGAAGCCTCCATGAGGTTCAAGCCCACCACTCGGTCATTCCGACCATTTCATGTCAGTTCACCAATGCCTCAGGCAGCGTAGAGTGTAATCCCAACACCCATCTTGAACTACATGGTCTTTGATCCTTTCCAAGGCAGGGTATATAGGAAGCCTCCACGAGGTTCAATCCCACCACTTGGTCGTTCTTTCCTTCTTTACGCCAGTTCACCAACACCTCAAGCATCCTAGAGTGTAAGCCCCACACTCATCCTGAACTATGTGGTCTTTGATCCTTGCCAAGGAAAGGTATGTAGGAAGCCTTACTGAGGTTAAATCCCACCATCTATCTGAGCCCCAGGTCCTCTTTCACGATGGTTCACCCCCATCCTGTGTGACGTTAAACTGTGGACCTCTTTCAGCGGTAAGTCGTGGTCACTCTTTTCAGCGGTAAGCCATCATCACTCCCTTCAGTGGTAAGTCTATGGAACCTAGATCGGTGGTAAGATATCATCAGATGAACTATGTAGACTTTGATTCCCTACCACATGGATATGTAGAAATCCCCTTCAAGTCTCAATCCCAAAACCATCGTCATCTTCATGGCGGTTCCATCCAATTCTCCATCCACTTCATTCAACCGCTTCACCATCCATCTTGGTACTCCCATGCCACCACATCCTGCTGGGATCATTCCACTTCATACCCCATTCCCTTCAACAGTAACCTATAAGTAAACCCCGCATTGGCCCCAACATCAGTGTTCCCTCCGGGGGTTGCACCCATCTGATCCACTCTAGTCAGTGTTCTGATCAGTCTGATCCATCTCCGCTGGATATTAAACTTGCAGCATTCCCTGTGTTAAACATGGGAAGATTAGTAAAACCTTAGATAAATGACAATGGCATATAATTACCCACATTCGATGTTGGGTTCCTAAGGCTTCTGCGCCCTCGAGAAGCCCTATAATAAGGGACAGAAGACAGACGTGTTAGTTTCCAAGAGCCCAGACACACCAGTGATGCCCAACATGACTACTCCCCTGACCGAAGGTTTCTACCCTGAACGAAGCCCTTGGAATTTCTTGATAGAATCAGTTTAATTAACTGGTGTCCATGTAGATATGGCACTAGGAAGAGTTTCACGAACGAAGTATTAAATCTATAAGGGAGACTCGAACTAGGTGACGAGTTTCGAGGAGGAATCCACGAAAAGAAGAACCGACATCTCATCATCTCATTTCGATCAAGGAGAATACGTCCTTGAATAAGGAGTGAATGCCACCCGCCTTTGGAAAGCGAGAATGCGGGGCAACAAAACAACGCAGCCGTCCCCCCAAAAGAGACGGACGCACACGCCCCAGCGAAAGCGTCAGAAATAGAAATGGTGAACCTGATGTGAAATTCATCTCCTCAATATAGAGATTAGTAGTGCTTGAGGCATAAATGGATTGATGTGTCACCAGATCCAGTTATCTGGTACCGGGTCTCGCCAAGAAAATAGTAGCCTTGGTGTGAAACTCACCAGAAGATGGGGCAGTAGAACGTTGTAAATTTCGTTCTACAATGTTGTCATCATGGATCGCTCTTACCGGACAAGGAAAACGAGATAGCACTGGGTCATTGTTTGTCGATTCCTTTTCCTTTCAGCGCTAATGAGTTAATCTACCTGCTCTCTGGAATCAAGTTTCCACTTCAGGTACGTGATCACCGCCTGCCCGTCGATGTAGGGGTTGGGGCAGCCCCTACATGGATGTTTCACATGGCATCACCTCTCCCACGAAGGCCTCTACATCTATGACTTTAGGGCGCCCACGCCCCCTCTCCCTGTACGAGGACATTCAATAGATGGTAATCAATGACCTCATGCGACATTACGAAGAGGTCATAATCCCAACTCAGGATATGGTCCGTCTGGATCCGGAGGCGTCTGCACCTCGTCGTCAACGCCACCCCTGAGGGCTGCGCAGGGATCCATTGCTCCTCACCCCAACATACAACCGTTTCAGGATCCTCTCCCCATAACGCATTGATGAATCCCTACCTTATGCTAATGAGGTAGGTGAGGTCCGAGCCAGCCCAGTCAGAGTCCCATTCTTGGGGCTCCTAGCGAGGGATCCCACCGAGTCGTGTCAGCACTGCTGCCTGTTCATGCTATAAGTGGATCAGGTAAGCTACAAACCTACACCACTAGCCCTAGTTCATCTGGCCCGACGCCATCATCGATCGCAAGGTGAGGAGGACACCTGCCAAAGGGAATCAACATCAGTAGCTACTATGTCCCGAGCCACTGCTGACACATATCCTCGGTTTCCTATATACACACAGCAGGAAAAATTATAAGCTCGTCCATGATTGAGGCCCCAACTACCCCATGGGCTGGCTGGGTCAACTCTCTTGGTTGGCGGAACGAGTAGTGGTCTTCGTGAGCTTACCCACAGTGGTGTCACTCAGTATGAAGTTCCTCCTTGTACCACTACTATAGAGAGTGCAGGACTTCCCCTCATTGAGGCTCAGTATGGAGGTCCACCCCATTCCACCCTCAATTCGAATGAAGGTCTTCCCCGCGGCGGTGATGCTCGGTGCGGAAGCCTCTCTCGTGCCCATTACACTAGGTATGGAGTTATTTCTCCTACCCCCGACCACCATTGTAGGTACATCACCCATCCGGTATCTCTTCAACATGGGGATCCTCCCCATTGCCTCTCAGCAGCTGGTGAATTTCCTCATCACCTCTGCAACCAGAGGGGTGAGGGCTAGCCTCGCTCCACCTGTGCCCATCATGGAGGTCCTACCCATGTTTATCTAGACCGGTGCACGGAATCTCCTCGTACTAAGATTTCCTGGGAAAACAAGCATGGAGGTCCTCCCCATGCTTCTGTCAGTTCCAACAAAGGTCGTGCCTGCTCAATCGCTACCCATGGACATCCTCCCCATGTACCCATTGACATCTGTCCCGGTGCTCCTCACACCCTGGCTTTCTCGGGTGGAAACCCTCTCCGCCCCAGCACTACTGCAGCCGAAGGACCCCGTGTCAGGAATCTGCCCTTTCCTGAGGAACTACCTAGGGGCAAGAAGGCATGTCATCACTGCTATAGGAAGAATTTTGAGAAGGTATGGATAAATATTATACCATTATTCTTCTCATACTCTAAGGAGGAATACGACTCAACTCGCGAACCCTCATCTCGCTCATCTGAGTCAAGGGTCTGGGAAAAGACGAGGTGCATCATCCTGGTTCTCCTGGAATGCGAGGTCCATCATATTCCCGCCTCCCTTCGTAGGTATATCTAGGAGGATGTAAATTTGGCGAGCCCAGAGGTTACGGTCATGCAATCACCACCATCGTCACCAGAATCACTCTCTACCTCAACAAGAGATCAGAGAGAGCTATTCTGGGGACCAATGCTAGGCAAGTAGCATTGTGGCCTTTTACCAGTAGCCCAAGTCCTTGAGCCAAGAACGGTGGTTTTCATCCCATCTTATTGCAACATGGAGGCCAGGTCGCTACACTCTTCAGAGGAAAACCCGAGATTCGGCAACGAGTAATCCCACTAGCCGTACTCTCCACCGGCCAGCCTACCGTCCCATCAGTCCACCTCTGTACCGTTTCCAGTTCCTTATCCACCCCAAATTTTGAAGTGGTTAAATCAATGGAAAGACCCTAAATCTGAGCTGAGGATCTCCTGGAACATCCTCGCAGCAGACCACTTCCCTGAGAGGTTCTGGCCCGTGGCAGCACCAAATTTTCGCATATCGGAATCCCTCACCCCTGAGGAAGTTGAGTGTTTTCGCCACACCCATTGGGCAATGAATTTTAGTCTTTGTCTTCGGTGAGTGGTTTATCCTTGGAGCCAAGCGCATTTCGAAGACACCAGTGAACAATGTCGTCTGGTTGATTTGGTTACCCTCCCTGTGGCCCAGTGCCCCGAGTCACCAGGCCGCCGTACAACCCTCTAACAACAATGTGTTCAGAGTATCACGGTACTCCACCAAATTATTATGGTGGCCACCCCCATGTGAAAATTCGTGGATGGAGGTAGTATGATTCCCTCCTCTTTAGTCCTATCTGATGGCAGCCCGACTTGCTGGGTGACATCGAAGAGATGCCCCCGATAAGGGTCGCGGTCAACATGGATGATATAGTGGACAAGGAGGATGAGCTAGATCTTCTCGATGGGGACTTACCCTCTGAGGGTGTGCCACCACTATTGGACCCATCGGGGAGGATTACTCTTCATCATAGGAACCTACTAGGTCTCCCTACGCCCACTGACGCATTGGTACTTAGCCAGAATTCCGGTAAAGGCAAAGAGCACGTCGGAGCTATCAAACACTCTGACCTATCCTCCTTAGTACAGAAGACGAACGAGGACCCCTAGAAGGCCATGTTGCGCCAACAACTTGCTGAGCAGAATATTTTGGTCGATGAACTCCTGGATAAATGCATTGTAGAGAGACGACCCGACTACGGCGATCCTAGGCCAGTACAGCAGGGTCAAGAACAACTTCCCCTCGGCGAGCTAGCCCCAGGCAACCTTGATCACGCTGCTCCCATAGACAGGGATAAAGCTGTAGATCACAATAAGAGGGCACGGTATGTCTCACCAAACCCTCCTGAATGGTGCAACAATCCATGGAATCCAGCTCGGGTTCCCCCAGCTGCCCTGCAAGTTTCCCCACTTGCCGCTCCACGAGCCGCTAGGCCTATTTACCATGTTGAGAAACCCGACAACACGCTCATAGTTAGTGATCCCCATTAACATAGGACCCCCACCCAGATGATCCTATAGAAGCACTCATTGCCCGCCATGAGGAATTGGAAACACGATAGGTGCCAATCCCACTTGATGGCAAGCCATATCTGGCATGGGTGGATGATATGCCGGAACCTCCGGGTTTCATAAATCCCACCTTCTCCCCCTTTAACGGGATGGGGGACCCACCGCAGCACCTGGACCACGTCAACTCATGGTGTGGGCCCATGTTAGGGACTTCAGCGCAGTAGGAGTCTACCAAGCTCTGCTGTTTTGTTCAGACATTGGATGGGCCGACATTCGTCTGGTACATCCAGATCCCCGTCGGATCCATAACCCATTGGGAGGACCTTTGCAGGCAATTCCCCTACATTTTCAGATCTACCACCTAGAAAACAAGCATCGAAAACCTCTTCAAGTGAAAACAAAGGCATAATGAGTGAGTCACAGACTTTATTTCTCAGTGGAAGGGGCTCACATACTAACCTGACATGCCATTGACTCAGGAGAAATTACTAACGATGTGCGTAGGAAATGTAAAGATGGAGTTGGTTCCCTCTCTGATCACCCAGAACTACCCTAGAGGATTTTGAGACTTCTACGATAAGGCCCAGTGCCTGGAGAAAGCCCTATAATAGGCTAGCCAGGCATGTCTGTTTCCCCCTATAATTCCAACAAGGAGGGCTGACAGAACCGAGCCTATCGCGGTGGCCCAAATAGAAGCCCGAAGAAACTAGAATTGCTACTAGTGGCCCCAGCCCTGTAGCCTTGTAGAGGCCCTCCACCTCAGGCACAACCTTGGGCTCAGCAGCGTCCACCTCAGAATTGGAAAGCACCTCTGCAGAATGTGCCTCCACTACCCTGGAGAGACAACCAGGCTCCGCCTCCTCGATAGGACCCTCCATCTCCTCATCAGGGCCAGGCCCCAAGGCCCCCCTTTCTGGAAAGAATAAACTGTACCTACTCATTCAATGAAAATCAGTTTCTCAGCTATTTTAGAAGTTCCTTGGAACAAGGGATCATGCGGTTTCCTGAGTGCAGAAGGCCGAAAGAGGCGATCCTCACTGATCGCCCCAACTACTACCCTTATCATCAGATCCTGGGGAACACCCTCAAGAAGTGATATGTGTTTAAAGACTGGATTCAAGACCAGGTCGATAACAACATAGTCAGTCTTGGCCCGGCCCCGAAACAAGTGGATGGTGTCTTTTTAAGTCCATACAGTAGTAGCGACTATGAAGGTGAGTGGAATCAGGTTTCTAACCACGATTCGCAGAAGTATGATGACTGGATGGCTCAAAAAATGGTTGCGTGTGCCCATGGAATAATTCGTGCATGCCTGAATTAGCCGGAGCCTTCGGAATTTTTGACCGCTACTTCTGCATCATCATCTCAGCTGGCCTCTTCCCAGAAGAGCAAGCATCATCGACACATGGGAAATCAACGCGCCCCACCAATGAAATCATCGTCCCGCACTCTCAGCGACTTCATGCCCCCTGAGATGGGGATTCCCCCCAAAATCTTCCAAATAGTAGATTACTCTTCTAGTGATATTCAAGGGTATGCTTTGGTTAATACCGTGGAGTTGGTAAACCCCTATATGACTCCCGATGAGGGGAAGCGCCCGACGAACCTCCCCAACGTCCCCAGCCGACGCTAATGTCTGTGGATCCATGGCCACATGGGTCGTTAGGGAACATCATTTAGCACATCTAGCAAGGTCGTGCATGCCATTTAGACCAGACAGCAGGCCCAATGGAGAGCTCAGAATGCACAGCCACCCCATCTGGTGTCATCAGGCCCGCCCTCACCACCGTTTGTGCTACCGGATTAGGCAGAGCTACCTCAACCATGCCACGACCAGCCTCGCCCTACTATAGGACGATCTTAGTCATTCGGTTTTCATTAGGTAGCTACTACTCAGGATTTGACTAGTGAATAGTGGGACATGCCCAGCACTAGCCAGCTGTCGGTCCAGCCGGTAGGGGCCTCCATGCCTTCTATCACAGAGCGGCCTCCTGCAAGCAGAAGTTCACGCCTCGCGTGAAAATATGATGTCCTCAAGCACCTTGTAGGAATCCCAGTGAGTCTTTCTATCCTCGAGGCCCTTATCCTGTCATCATATATACATGAGGCCCTCGCTAATGCTTTAAGAAGCCCCCTACATTTTGGGACGGAGGTGGCAGCTACAGAAGCCTTTCATGATGAAGCGACCGAGAACACTGAATGTCAGGCCATCATTTTGTTCTCTGGAGAAGATAAAGGCTCTCCAATACAGAGGCACATCAGCCTGTTGTACATCACCAACTAGTTTAACGTCATGGAGGTTCTCTGCTATCATGTTGACATCGTCTCTTGGATTAACCTTATATCAACACGAGCACTGCAGAAGCTAGGATTATCTATAGATGATCTGACTCCCTCCGATTTAAGAATCTAGGGATATGATAGGACATAACAAACCCCAGTCGGTATAATTCGTTTGAAGACCCAGTTCGGTGGCCTAGTTTCCAGTACCGAGTTTATGGTTGCCTCTCAGGACACCGCGTACAATGCATTGATGGGAAGACCATGGATCCACCTGCATGTGTCGGTCCCCTCATCGTATCACCAGTGCCTCAAGTTCTCCCTCAATGGTTGAGTAGGTGTACTCCAAAGAGATGTGTCTCATTTTTCTTCTTGTGAAGGCCGCTACCTGGATGCCGACTATTACAAGAGAAAGGACAAATTGATTCAGGCAAGTGAGGTAGAGCCCGCCATGGTTGCAACTAACCCCTGGGCAAGTCTGGATGATTCCTATGTCTTTCTGATCCATAGATTGGAGGCCACAACGGCCCACATGGGGAAAAGTTTTGTTGTCTCCGGTATAAGAGGGAAGAATATTCCCAAGTCTAAGTGACAGTGGGAAATCACCTCGTACTCCTACATGAAACATGCTTAGGTAATCCCAGATCCTCCTACCCTCGTACGGTATCAGGACGTCCGCCCCATGGCAAGAACAGTACATCATGCGTTCCTATTTCACCAGGATAGAATTAAATGGCTCAATCCAACGTTCCACTGTTGATTTTATATCATCAAGCGTGGCCCCTTAGGCCTAATACCAGATGGGATCGTATCGACTACCTTCATTGCTATGGTTTTAGCAGCACGTGAATCTCCTGATATCTTTTCCACCATTGTCCAGGCTGGTACCAGCCCCCCGTCAGGATCTGCTAACTCCAAGGAAGCTTCTCCCGCTAGGAATCCCTCCTCTGCAAGCGATGAAGAGGATATGGAGGATGCTCCCCCCACCTTTGAAGAAGGTGTTTCCGCCACGGTCGATGAACTGGTACAGGTAAACCTTGGTAGCGAGGCAGATCCGAGACCCACACTGATCAGTGCTTCCATGTCCCTCGAGGTGCAGCAACGGTACATAGATTTACTTAAACAACATCGTGATGTGTTTTCAAGGAGTTATGATGAGATGACAGTACTATATCCTCAGGTATCTGTCCACCACCTCGGTCTCTCGACAAACCATCACGAGTTCAAGCATCCTCCCATGAAGAATAAACCTTCTCATAGTTCCATGGTCAAGGTTGAAGTTGACAAGATTATCAGATCCAACTTCATCAAGGAGGTCCAGTACCCCAAGTGTCTATGTAACATTGTGCCAGTTAGGAAGAAGAACGGATAGATCAGGGTCTGCATCGACTTCCAAAATCTCATCCATCACTATCTGAAGGATGATTTTCCCCTTCTGGTGATAGAATTGTTGATTGACGCTAGAGCTAGGTTCCAAGCCCTCTTTTTCATGGATGGTTACTCTAGATACAACCATATCCGAGTGGCCCCCGAGGATGATAAATCCACATCTTTCAGGGTTCCCCAAGGTACTTTCTGTTACCATGTTATGGCTTTCGGCTTATAGAATGCAGGTGCCACCTATCTACATGCCATGCATCGCATATTCGAGCTAATCCTCGGGACATTGGTGGAATTCTATGTGGACGATCTGGTGGTCAAATCTCACCAGATCCAGGACCATCTCAATGAACTTGAGAAAGTGTTCGGATTCCTCTGTTCCCGCCACCTGAAGATGAACCCATTGAAATGTTCCTTCGGGGTCACATTTGGGAAATTCATTTTCTTTGTTTTCAGATATCGAAGCATCGAGATTGACCCAGAGAATATCAGAGCCAACATCCAGATGCCTCCCCCGAGTAATATTCGGGATCTTCAAGGTTTCCATGGACACTTAGCCTACATACGCCGATTCATTGCGAATCTGGCCAGCAAGTGTAACCCCTTTTCTCAGCTCATGAAGAAAGGATCTACCTACAAGTGGGACGAATAGTGCCAAACTGTGTTCGTGGAAATCAAGAAGTATCTCCTCTAGCCTTTGGTTGCGATGCCACCCGTCTCTAGAAGTCCAATGATCCTGTACGTGACTACCCTGGAATGATCTCCCGGCGCCCTCCTTGCCCAGAAGAACAATGAGGGGACAGAAAATAGCCTCTACTACCTCAGTCGTATGCTCATCGATATATAGATCAGATAATACCTCATCGAAAAAAGCTACCTCACACTCGTATTTCCCATACAGAAGTGGTGACATTACCTACAGCACCATGAGGTACAACTGGTGTCTCGGGTAGACCCGCTGATGTACATTATGAACCGCCCCATGTTGACTGGTCACCTAGCACAGTGGGCAGTAATCCTTCAGTAGTTCAACATTAGGTTTGTGCCTCAGAAGGATATCAAGGGAAAAGCATTTGTAGATTTTCTAGCTTCCCATCCAACCCCCACAGACCAGTCCCTGGACCTGGATTTTCCCGATGAGGCAATCCTCTTGGTAGATCATGTCATCCCATATTGGAAGATTCACTTTGATGGTGCCTCCTGGAGCCCCATCAGCAGGAGACTCAATGATCCTAGGCTCAATAGAGTAGGCATGGGTATTGTCTTTATTACTCCGGCATAATCTGTTCGGCCATATTCATTCCTGTTGTCAGAAGGTTTCACCAACAATGAGGTAGAGTATCAGGCTCTTATCACTAGCCTCGAGCTGGACCTCCAGATTGATGTGCCCCATTTACATGTGAAAGGGGATTCCAAACTAGTCATCATGCAAATAAATGGTGTTTATGTCGTCCGAAATCCAGAGCTCATACCATTATTGGAGCGCACCCTCCAGGTGATGGCCCATTTTCCATCTCAGCTGAAATTTACTCATGTCCCTCAATCTTAGAATGGTAAAGCCGATTCCCTAGCCAGTCTACCTACATCACTTGAAGAACCCAAGCAGGATGACCTGACTATACATGTGGGACATCGGAGAGTCATTGCTCTCATCACCCTAGAGGATGATGATGTCCTACGAGTAAACCATCTTACCACCAGAGCCTCTACATCAGGACCCCCAGGTCCCTCAGATATAGTGGTTGAATCGACCCTTGAATGGAGGGCCCCCTTTATCGAGTATATCCAATATGGTTACCTCTCAGCTGATCGGGCCGAGCTCGAGAAAATATGATGCTGCACGCTACAGTTTACCCTCCATAGTGGTCCCAGTCTTGAGCAGATCCTCTACAAGAATGGGTTCGATGGTGTTCTCCTCCATTGCAACCAAGGAGTTGAGATTTATCCGGTCATGCAGGAGGTTCACATCGGTTCCTATAGGGCTCACCAGATTGGGTTGAAGCTGTCCCATCAGATCCGGAGACTAGGGTACTTATGGACCTCCATGATCCATGACTGCATCGAGTTCACCAAGAGATGTCACGCGTGCCAATTTCATTCTAACTTCTTGCATCAGCCGCCAGAACCTCTCTACATCACCAAGTATTCTTGGTCGTTCACAGTATGGGGCCTTGATGTCATAGGACCATATCCACCGACGATAGCTTGCCAGTGTAGGTTCATCATGACCGCCATAGATTTATTTTCTATGTGGGTAGAAGCAGTTCCACTCAAGGAGGTCAACACCCATTCTATCGTTGACTTCGTGAACTCTGACGTCATCCACCGGTTTGGAGTTCCTCACATTGTCCTAACCGATAATGGAACTAACTTTTGAGCAGCTGAGCTAAATAAATTGTACGCCAAGTCCAAAATCCGTTCGAACCATACCTCCCACTATCACGCGTAGGAAAATGGGTATATCCAAGAATTCAGAAAAACCCTATCTAAAATTTTGAAGAAAATGGTTGGTCAGAATAAGAAAAGTTGGATGGACAAGCTCCCCAACACCCTTTGGGATTATCAGACGATGACTCTTAATTCCACCCAGGTGACCTTGTATTCCCTGGTGTACAGAGTTGAGGTAGTTCTGCCCATCGAGATCCAGCTGCCTTTGTTACGCACAATGGTCTATGACAAACAGGCACCAGATAAGGTAGCCAAAATTCATCTGGATGAATTGGAAGCACTTTATGATAATAGGCTTCATGCCTTGCACGATCTATAAATCCATCATAATAAGATAGCTAGAGCCTTCAACGAGAAGGTTCTCCTATACTCTTTCCTGAAAGGCGACTTGGTATTGGATCTCCGAGCACTAATGATCCCTGGAAGGAAACCACCCAAGTTAGAGCCCAAATGGGAAGACCCTTACATAATTCACAGGGTTTACCCCCAATGAATCATAATCCCTAGTGACCATGGATGGTAAGCATATAAATCCTCCCACCAATTCCAAGTTTCTCAATAAATACTTTGCCTGAGCCAGTAGGTCTGGCACGACCCTAAACTGTTTGGTCCTGCATGACCCTAAACTATCTGGTCCAGCACGACCTTAAACTATTCAGTCCAGCATGACCTTAAACTGTTCAGTCCTACATGACTTTAAATTGTTCACCATCTCACAAGACGTTAATCTATGCCCTTAGAACTATGTATGGCTTGATTCCCATCCGTATGGGATACGTAGGAACACTCAAGCATTTCATCTTGAGCCCAGCCCCAAATATTCTCTTTGACTATCCCCCCTGGGTATAGTTCTCTCAGAGGATCCTTGCAGGATATGGTGTAAGATTCCTTAGCCCCACTCATTCTAGGATTATAATGGTCGCACCATGTCCCCACTCCTCTTTCTTCTATCCTCTCACGTCCACACCACATGACGTTAAACTGCATGGCCTAAAAGAACTAGGTATGGCATGATTCCCATCCTTATGGGATACATAGGAATTCCCGGAAATTTCATATGTTGGCCCAACACAAACATCAGAACCTCCCCTTTTTTTAAGACATATGGTGTGGTGCAGGTTCTTTCCTCAAGACACATCGATATCATCTCGATTCCGCCATACATCCCACTCCCCAGAGGTTTATGAATCTTTCACCACCCTTCTTTATTTTGAAATGTATGGGTACAGGTATGCTTCACCCACTCCTTTGATTAGGACTTCATTATATCTCACATCTAGAAGGGCCCCCGAATGGCATGGATGCTAGGCCCAAAGGCTCTCCTACCATTTCGGGCCAATTCCCTCTAGGATTTTGATAAACCAATTGATACAAGTCCCACGTTGAGAATATGGTCAGCGGTTGATGCTTATTTTTTGTTCCAATTCTAGGTCACTATAAGGACGTTGTGTTTCGAACATGGTTAAAAACTATCCTTTGTCATTAGAGCCACCCCAAGATGTCCAAAACAATGAGTGCAGTGGTTCATTCCACCCCACTGTATATCCAAGCGATGAAATCCCCTTGGGCGATGCCAGCTACTAGACCCCTGTATGGTAGGAAGAGCCGAATCAGGCTCATTGTTTCCCACCCTGATCACCTCTCACATGGGCTTAAGAGTTATGATGAGGTGGTGATCGCATGAGAGGTCGTATGGCTACCATTGGTCAAGATGCCCGACCTTAGGCACATGGGCCTTTTCTGGCCCCTAGGCCCTTTTTGGCCCCTAGACCAAGTTCTCATTTAGGGTTGTATGGTGTGGTATGGGATTATGTCCTCATTCACGTAGGGTTACTCACTGTGTTGTACACATCCCTAGATGAGGTACATTATCCTCTCTTCATCCACACGGCAAGACGTTAAACTGCAAACTGGTCGGGCCTTTCCGACTGAGGCCCAGCCTCAGGCCCCTAGTCTTTTCCGGCCCCTTGGCCTTCTCGGGCCTCAGCCCAAGTTCTGACACAAAATTTTATGGTGTGTTATGGGATTATGTCCTCATTCACGTTGGATTATTTATCGTGTCGTACACCCCCCCCCCCCTCGTTAGGGTGTCTTACCCCTGTGTGTGATTCTAGAACTACGTATGGCTTGATTCCCATCCTCATGGGATACGTAAGACCGCTCGAGCAGTTCTTCTTTGGGTCCAGCCCCATCTTGGCCCCTTGGCCCGCATTCCCCCAGAGAGAAATGTATGGTGTGGTATTGGATTATGCTCTCACTCACATTGGGTGTTGTAACAACCATGACATTTACCTCCTCCTCCTGATATTTTTCCATCCCCTTGTACTATCCTCGTCTTTTCAGATCATCCGCTCTCAAGATGAGCCCCTCGACCCTCTTCAGCGATTCACCAATGTGCCTAAGGGTACTCTAGTTTAATAACTAGAATGTCGGAATCTACTCAGACTTGCCTTCACCCATTTTTTAAGCTTCGGGTCCTCCCTCATTAGGGATTTCATCACCTTTAACTTCCAAAGGGACCCCCGAATGGCATGGATACTCGGCCCAAGGGCCCTCCTACCATTACGGGCCACTATCCTCGAGGGTTTCAGGCAAAAAATTGATACAAGTCCCACATTGCGAATTTGGTCAGCGGTCGATGCTCATTTGTTTGTCCCCGTTTCAGGCTAACACGATATGGATGCTGTGTTTCGAACACGGTCAACAGTCATCCTCCATCATCACGCCAACCCCATTAAGCCCGAAATGTCTATTACATGATTCACACCCTCCTCCACCACATCATGTCCAAGTAGAACTTCTAAATTTTTGGTATTATTCTTCAGTGTGCATCCGCACATTAGGAAAGAAAAGTCTTGATAAGGCAATTATTTGGGGCTCCACAAATTCCCATTTTTCATATATTTCAAGTCTTGAAAATACCTTATCTGTCCTTGTTTCATACACCGAGTTCAACTCATGTAGGCTTAGGGATTGGGATAAGGTTTGCCTTTTCATGGGATTTCCCATCACTATGGTTCGAGCTCTAAGACCATAAACTAAGATATTTTCTAAAACTACGTGTGTCTTGATTCCCATCCTTGTGGGATATGTAGAAACACCCAAACGTCTTGTTTCCAGGTCTAGATCAGTTGGGAGCTAATTTCTACTACCCCTTACCCTCTTACCTCTATTTTGGCCTCTAGGACCAAGCTTTTTGTCACAGAATCACATACGGTGTGGTATGGGATTGTGTCCTTATTCACGTCGGTTGTGTTTTATCGCACCATTCACATTCCCCCTTTAGCCTCATCTCTACTATGTCTGTGCCACATGACGTTAAAATGCAAGCCTGGTCCCATCACATGACCCTAAATTGTGACATTATCGTCTTGGCTGCACGATGAAAAACAGAACTGCATTGTTATGTCCTTACTCAAGGGGAAACTGTGTTTGGTATTGGTCACACTCCATACCATTTTTCAATTCCTTTATACAGCTTGATTCTTTTGGTGATGTCAGGATATGCTATCCTAGGCCTTTTGCTTCACAAAAAAACCCCATTCACCTTAAAGGAAAAACAAGATACGTCGAATACTACTTCTACTAGTGCATGGGACACACCTGCACGCCCCTTTTATCCCTGGAACTGGTACATTATCATGACACCACTTATAACAACGTACAACTTGATTCTCATTCTGATGAGATGTGATGTAGAAATTCCCAAGTTCTTCCCCCATGGTCCTAGCCTAACTCTCATTTTTGGTACCTTAACCTAAAACCTTTTTGAGGAACACATGTTAATATGGGACTATGTCTTCATTCACATTGAGTTTCATAATCACTTTACCATGTGTCACCTACACTCCTTACCGATCCATGGTCTGATCTCTATGACCATAAAGTAAGACCACTCTGCATCATTTCTGCAAGACGTTAAACTGCATGACATCTTCTAGAACTATGTATGGCTTCATTCCATCCTCATATGATACGTGGATACAACTAGTCATTTCTCCTAGGGTCCAGCTCCAGGAGTCATAAATCCTATTCCTCCTCAGTTCTGGTCCCCTGGCCTGACCCCTTGTGGGGAACCATGTAACTGTAGCTTTTCCCTGAACAAGTTCGGGATGCCCCAAGATGACATTGGGAAGTGATAGTTCCCTCACCATAGAGGTCCTTTCTAAAATAAGGAATGATACCTGATCAAACCGATGTGCTCATCTAATGTGCTTCTGCCACGGTGGCATAATTTCGAGTGTTGGATTTTGTTCGAACAAAACAGCACTCCGCATCCCATGCATTGCATGCCCCTTATTCAGACCCTCATCCTCATTCATGTCTAAGGGAACCCCCTAATAGTATGGATGCTCGGCCTATGGCCCGCCTCCTATCTTGAGCCAACGTTCCGGAAGACTAATGGATGACATTTTGAGTCATGTCTCTTGTTTTGAACATGGTCAGTGGTCGGCCCTCATTTGTTATCCCCATTCCAAGCTAACACAATAAGGATACTATGTTTAGAATGTGGTCAATAGTTATTCTCTATTGTCATGCCACCCCCATAGTGTTCCTAATCCTAGGTATCATGATTTATACCTTCTATCCCATCTATTCTAATTAATTCCAGTACCCTTGGTGTTACCTCTTTTCTGCATAAGAGCACACTAGGAAAACTGTAATTCGGATGTTCTGAGAGCTTCATTCTCAAGTTAGGTCTCTCCCATTTCCTCCCGAAAATCTTGATCAGTTGTCCAAACCCCGGATGCGTGAATCATGGTTTGCGCTCCTACATTTGGATGGGGTGATAAGGTGGTCATCTCTTGTTCCTCAAATCGGGCCCGACCCACGTGAGCTTAGGGAATGATCGCTGGATGCTCCATGAATATCATAGGAATGCAATAAACTAATGTAAAAACTAAAATCATGCATTCTATGGAATCAAAAAATCAATGCATGAAAGTAAGTTTGAGGGTTTGATGATCATTACAATACTCAAGCGTCATTTCCCCCCATAGATGGGTTAACCTCGTCAAAAGAGCATGGCAGCTCTGCCACCCTCTAGCTAGTGGCATCCAGGAGTTGATGCCGCCTATTCCGCTCCTGATCCTCCTCAAGAGTGATGAGGAACAATTCATCGGCCACAATATGGGCCCGCTCTACGTTGGTCTGATTGACGGTCATCTCCTCATAATCCCACTTCATTCCCTCTTCGGCCTCCGCCGGCTGGGCTTTCAGCTGCGAGACGAGCTTTAATTGCGCTCCAAGGGAAACAGAATTCGCATCTGCCTGGTCCTGCAACTGTTGAACCTCGTCTTTAGCCTCTTAGATCCTCTTTATGTTTAACACTTTCCTTTGTTTCCATCCCACACTGAGGCCACGGTCATACTTCCAAATCTTTTCCACCATAAGATCTCAGACGAGCATGTGAGGACGCTGGACATCTACTCCCAGAGCACACAGTTCGTGCAGTCGCGAGCGAAGTCTGTCCATATCATCCAAATATAGTTCTTGGGGGTGTCATTGCTGAAGCGCGTGATCAGATTTAATGATTGGAGACAGACTATCTTTATATCCTCTACGTCAGAGGTTGTCTCGTTCCAGTCAGCACAATTGGCAGGCTCATACGCGGGGAACGCCCACTAGTGCAGAAAACATTTTTTATGTCGGTTATTTTTTATTATTTACGTCGGTTTTTAGGCGACGTTAATACGGACGACGTTATAAATAACGTTTTTACGTCGGTTATTTAAAACCCGACGTAATATCCCTAACATCACGGTGGTTATCACGTCGGTTCATATAATAACCGACGTGATAAATATGCGCGGGGGGGCTTTATCACGTCGGTTATTCCCTAAACCGACGTGATAAAACGCCTGGGATATCGTTTATCACGTCGGTTATGTCATAACCGACGTGATAAACCCTGCCCCTGGCCTATTATCACGTCGGTTATTTAAGAAACCGACGTGATAAAAAGGCCTGGGAAACGTTTTAGCACGTCGGTTATCCAATAACCGACGTGGTAAATCGATTCCCAGGCCTTTTAGAACGTCGGTTATATTAGGAACCGACGTGATAAAAGCCCCGGGAACGGTTTATCACGTCGGTTTTAGAAAAACCCGACGTGATAAACCCCTGGCGATTTATTTACCACGTCGGTTATAAAATAACCGACGTGAAAGAAATTTTTTTTTAAATAATTGCACTGCTCTCACCAAAAAGCAACCAGAAACCAAACAAAAATAACAATGCCAGCCCTCCCCCAAGCCCCAACTGAACCCCACCCACATCTATACCCACCTAACAACCTGGCCAGCCCTCCCCCACCACATTGGAGCCCCACCACAACCCTTGGACATCCCCCCACCCCTTGGACAGCCCCCCCGCCCTCATTTACACCCCCACGACCCCTAGTACAGCCTCAAACACCCATTGGAAACCCCTACCATATCCCTTGGACACCCTCCACCCCTTGGACACCCCCCACCCCTTGGACAGCCCCCCCACCCTCATTTACACCCCCAAGACCCCTAGTACAGCCTCAAACACCCATTGGACACCCCCCCCCACACCTTGACAGCCCTCCCAGACCCCTTGGACACCCCTCCCATATCCCTTGGACACCCCCCACCCCTTGGACACCCCCCCCACCCCTTGGACAGCCCCCCCCCCCACCCTCATTTACACCCAACCGGCCCCGTGGACAGAACTCCCAGACACCTTGGACACCACTCCCATATCCCTTGGACACCCCCCCCCCCACCCCTTGGACACCCCCCACCCCTTCGACAGCCCCCCCCCCCCACCCTCATTTACACCCCCCGAACACCCCTTGGACACCGCTCCCATATCCCTTGGACACCCCCCCCACCCCTTGGACACCCCCCCCACCCCTTGGACAGCCCCCCACCCCCTGGACACCCCCCCCGACCCCTTGGAAACCCCCCCTACCCCTTGGAAACCCCCCCATCCCCTTGGACAGCCCCAAACACCCCTCCTATATCCCTTGGACACCCCCCACCACTTGGACACCCCCCACCCTCATTTACACCCAACCGACTCCTTGGACAGCCCCAAACACACCTTGGACACCCCTCCCATATCCCTTGGACACCCCCCACCCCTTGGACACCCCCCCACCCCTTCGACAGCCCCCCCACCCTCATTTACACCCCCCGAACACCCCTTGGACACCCCTCCCATATCCCTTGGACACCCCCCACCCCTTGGACAGCCCCCCACCCCCTGGACACCCCCCCGACCCCTTGGAAACCCCCCCTACCCCTTGGAAACCCCCCATCCCCTTGGACAGCCCCAAACACCCCTCCTATATCCCTTGGACACCCCCCCACCACTTGGACACCCCCCACCCTCATTTACACCCAACCGACTCCTTGGACAGCCCCAAACACACCTTGGACACCCCTACCATATCCCTTGGACACCCCCACCCCTTGGACACCCCCCACCCCTTCGACAGCCCCCCACCCTCATTTACACCCCCCGAACACCCCTTGGACACCCCTCCCATATCCCTTGGACACCCCCCCACCCCTTGGACAGCCCCCCACCCCCTGGACACCCCCCCCGACCCCTTGGAAACCCCCCCTACCCCTTGGAAACCCCCCCATCCCCTTGGACAGCCCCAAACACCCCTCCTATATCCCTTGGACACCCCCCCACCACTTGGACACCCCCCACCCTCATTTACACCCAATCGACTCCTTGGACAGCCCCAAACACACCTTGGACACCCCTCCCATATCCCTTGGACACCCCCCACCCCTTGGACACCCCCCACCCTCATTTACACCCCCCCCCCCGACCCCTAGGACATCCCCAAACACACCTTGGACACCCCTCCCATATCCCTTGGACACCCCCCAAACACCCACCCACCCCCTTGGAACCTCTCCCCCCATACCAAAATCCAGACCAGAAAAACCATCAACAGTAGACCAAAACAAGAAGTAGAGAAAAATTAAACATTCACTTATATAACATTCAAAACTTACACTGTCAACTTCAAAAAAAACTAAATCCAACCTAAACGACTACGAAATACACAATTACATTGACAATATTCAAAATTACATTTTACATTACAAACAACTAAAAGTCAATCAAACCTGTAAAATAATTTGACCACTCCACTTGTAAGTGTTTGCTATCTTCAGCAGTAAAGGGTTGAGGGTCATCAAAAAGCTACAAAGGAAAAGGATAGTAGTCAACGTTTATAATGAATAAATCAAATTGAAATATTATGAGAAAGAGGAAATCTTACCAGGTCAAAACTCAGAACTGTCCCAGTTGTTATTATTTCATACATAAATCTTAACATGTAATATCCGCATTCGATGATGCCTTGTTGCTCATGACATTTCTGTTTGAATGAGTGTAAATTAAATATATTATTTTTATGTAATAAATCAAAATGTACAAATTATAAATGGATATTTACCTTCGCATGTACATATTTGATCTTGAAATTCCTTTTCTTTGCGCTTTTTCGAAAGTGGACCCATGCCCTGTTAGAAAATAATACGAATGGGGTAAATTTAAAATTCATTATAATATATAAAACTATTGTGAAATTGAAACTTACGTTTCCAATATATTCTTAAAACTTTCTCGCACATCATCATGGAGAGAGCATATCCAATAAAGTGTTTTCTCCCTAGGGCAAAAATCCCCTAACATCCAATGATCCCTGATAAAAGGAAATTTAACGTTAGTGGTTTTTTATGTTAAAATATAATTAACTCTTTGAGAGGGATGTGTTTCATACCTCTCACAAAAAGGCATCATCCAACACTGTGTGATTACATTCTTTTCAAATCTATCAGCAATATAAAGCATTCTTTGTTCCTCATCCAATGCACATGCTTCAGGGGAAATCAATTGTGGGTCCACGAATCCATATACATCTGTCAGCTCATTCCTCTCACAAATTTTATACAGATACCTAATACAAAGCAGACATAAGTATACATTTTTAATAAATATAACGCAAGGAAAAGGTGTTAAGACTTACATGATAAAAATTTGCACCACGTTGATGCCCAACTTATCTCCAGTGACAAACTCCATGATATCAGTTTTCATAATCCCCACACATAGTTCACGTCCACAGACATGAGCTTCCATTGTAAAGTCATAATGATCCGCCAACAAATTTGAATATCTTGACAATTTGTCAAGACTGCTAGTATCTGCATCTGATGTCATAGCTATCTGTCTTTGTTGTTGTCTATACAGTATTTCTTTACCTTTGAAGTATTCCTGTAAAAATAAATTGAAAAATATATTAGTTTTAAAATGATAAAACATTAATAAAAATATAAAATAAAAGATATAACATCCATACCTATATGGTAATGAGTCGAAGAAGTCTGGATGGCCAAAGTAAAAAATGGCCGATACTATGTCCAACTGTCGTCACCTCATCTGTAGGTAATGGTATCCGAGCTGATCTATCTATAATATCCTGTACAGTGACCCTCTGATTCTCTACCTCTAACTGTTGATGATGAACTGTATCTCCTATACAATATACCATCCCATATGAAACTATATGATGTTGAGGATCATCAACATACAACTCACAATAAGTAGGTAGCTGCGGCGGAGGAGGAGGATCAAAAATGGGGTCCGCAGGCTGAGGTGGGGGAGTGGGAGCTACTGGGAGAGGTGGAGTGGGAGCTGCACCCTGAAATTGTCTTTGCAAGTCTGCAAACATTAACTGCACAGATGCTCTAATCTTGTCCTCCATTGTCGCATTAATATTATGGACTTCAGCCTCCAAGGATTCTATTTTTTTTTATAAACTCCCTCAACGTTAGAAGTTGAGGAACGTGGCAACACTTTTCTTACCGATACACCTGTCGGATATCCTCTTACACGGCCAGGATGTTCGGGCTTTCCCAATGCCACAGATAAAATATCTTCCCTCCCAGATGGTGTAAATGTCCCCTGTGAACTCTGCTCCTCAAGAGAGTCCTGTAATAATTAATTGAACATTTCTATAATGATTGGAAATATATGACGAAAATAGTAAACTTAAATAAATAAAATAGATATCTTACAATCCTCTCAACTACGAGTCTCGATTCTTCTGAAAGATATTGTCCTTTTTTGCCCTTCCGAGCTCTTTTCCATTTCTCATGTCTAGATGGAGGGGATGGAGGGGCCACCTCTCCAGAGCTTGAAGACTCAGCTCTTAGTTGTTGAAATTTTTCTGCCATCATTTGTTCTTCCAATAATGCATACCCTCCCCGAGATAAACTATGAGGGTATACATTTTTAGATTGGATCTCTTGATGAGCTTTCCTTGTTTGCTGTAAATTAAGAATAAGTAATCATTAACAAAACAATAATAAGATCATTTATATAATAAAGCTTATAAAAGTTTACATTGCCCTTACCAAAAATGATTCTTTTCTTCTACTTTCAAAAAATTGTCTCCATGTGTCTTCATCTATAAAAGGATATATACGACATGGATTCTCACGACTCCTATGACCATAAATGAAATCAGATGAGAGGGTTGATTTGAAATCCCTCCATCTCCTAGCAGCCAACGATAAGCATTTCTTCCTGACTCCTCCAGTGTCAGGAATATCAAATGTCATCTGATAAAAAAGAGGTTAAAAATATTATATATACTAGAAACATTTAAAGAACAGTCAAACAATAGCAAAAGATCTTACCAAAATGGTCTCCCACAGCTGAGAAATTATCGCCTTATCCACACTTCTCCAATCATCATAGAGAATGCTTACTTTGCTCTTAGCCTGAGTTGCTACAAAACCCTTAAAATCTTTAGCATTTGGACCTCTAGGAAGATCATCATCATCAAACTCCACGACTATCCTCTCCTCCTTCGTACGGGCAAGTGATAATTTTGGTAAACGTGTGCACCCACGCTTACCAACCTTTGAACTCTTTTTCGTAATAGGAGCATGTGAATGTTCCTCCCCAGATGTATGACCAATATGCTCATCTCCAGAATCATGTGGCTGATCAACTGATTGATCTGTCATTTTCCTTCAAATCAAAAAAACAAACATTAGTTCACAAATAGAAAAGTGTACTAAATTACATAATAGTAAACATTGGTAATATGGTAAGCATGTTAAACAATGATAAACATGGTAAACACAGGCAAAAGGTTGCCAAAGTGTTGGCCCAAGAAAGCTGAAACGTGGACTCACTGAGTCCACCGGTCAGCCGGTGTGAGCACACCGGCCAGCCGGAGGACCCAGGCAGTAGACTTGCCCACTGCCTGGTGCCACCGCCCGGCCGCTGGCTCACCACCGGCCGGCCGCTGGATCACCACCGGCCGGCCGGTGGACCAGACAGAGAGCCTTCCTCTCTGTCTGGACCACCGGCCGGTGGACCAGACAGAGCTTTGTTCTGGACCACCGGCCAACAGGTGATCCACCACCGGCCAGCCGGTGCGCCCAGGACTTCTCCTCTTTACGGTTTTTATTGTTTTATCGTTTTGGTTTGATACATGTTTTAATAAGTAAAAAATTTACAGTATCTAACATTATATGAAAAAACTAAATGTAAACAAGAAATAAACTTGTGTTACCTGTAATTTTAGGAATGTATAGTTGGATTGTTTTCCCAAATTCCTTCGTCGTGATCGTTCCTTATGGCACAAACCATGTCTTCAACATACTCATCATTATGTTCTGTTAATCTTTCCATGGAAGTAGGGATCTCACATAAATCAGCATCTTCATCAAATTCATCCTCACCAACATATTGGTTTTTCCCTTGTAAAACAACAGCCCACTGCATATCTGACTGATCTACTACATAGAAAATTTGTTTGGCATGTGTTGCCATTATAAAAGAATCAGTTGTGTCTTCCAATCTATTCATATTAACAAGTGTCATTCCAAATTCATCGTGTCTGACACTGTTGTTACCGATAAACCATTTACAGTTAAAAACGGGAACTTTAATTTTAAAGTAATCAGCCTCCCATATGTCTTCAATCACTCCATAATATGTAGTTGATGCCGAAATTGGGTTTCTGTCCTTAGCACTCGAAAAATGCATTGCTTCTGCAAACACCAATACACCACTATTCTGAACTGCACTTCTGTTGTCCTGAGCTTTCGTATGAAATGTATAGCCATTAATGTCATAAGCGGACCATGTTATCACATTTAAAGATGGACCACCCACTATCCATTTTAATGTCTCTGATACATCTGATCTACCAAGCAAGGTCTTTTTAAACCATGGCAAAAAAGTTTTGTTGTGCTCATTCAAAATCCACATTTCTTTCTTCTTTGGATGACATTGTTTCAACTCATTAATATGCAATGTGATATACGGTTGAACATCAGCTATGTTATTCAAGATTTATGATTCTAACTTCTTCATATGTTCAGCTGACAGTGATTTGACTTTCAAGCCACGAATCCCCTTTCCCTCATTATTAACCCGTTCATGGCGAGATGGAGGCAAACCTATGTGTTGCGCCGTAGCCAAGTAGCTCGTACAAAACTCTGCTACCTCCTCAGAAATATACTTTTCAATAATGGAGGCTTCAGGTCGATATGGATTTTTAATATATCCCTTTAATATTTTCATATACCTTTCAAAAGGATACATCCAACGAAGATATACAGGTCCACAAAGTCTTATTTCTCGAACCAGATGAATCATTAAATGCACCATCATATCAAAAAAAGTTGGAGGAAAATACATTTCCAAATGACAAAGTATAAAAATTGCATCCTTTTCCAAAATGTTCAAAGCATTCACATCAATCGCCTTGTTGCAAATTGAATTGAAAAAATAACACAACCTCATTATAGTCTTTCTGACACGGATGGGCAATATTCCACGCAGTGCAACTGGTAGAATTTGTTGCATCATGACATGACAATCATGTGATTTCATACCTATCAACTTCAAGTCTTTCAATGAGACAAAATTTTTTACATTTGAAGAATAACCTTGAGGCACTTTGATATCATGAAGACACTGACAGAAGCTACTTTTCTCCCTCTTTGATAATGTATGACAAGCCGGGGGAAGAAATGTTCGTCTTCCTTTAGGAGTGGGAGCTAACTCCAAACGTATTCCCATTGACAGTAGGTCTAACCTTGTATTCAACCCATCTTTTGTCTTTCCTTTAATATCTAGCAATGTTCCGATCAAAGAATCACAGATATTCTTCTCCACGTGCATGAAATCAATATTATGTTTGACTTCATGATACCTCCAATATGGTAGCTCAAAAAATATTGACCTTTTCTTCCAAATATGTCTATCATTACCAGATTTCTGTGTCTTTCCCAATGTCACATCAAGGTTTTTCACCCTCTCAAAATACAATTCTGGGGATAAATATTGAGGAGCACTATCAAATTCTTGTGAGCCATTGAATGCCTTTTTTAGTCTTCTATAAGGGTGATCCATAGGCAAAAACTTTCGATGACCCATGTACACTGTTTTCCTCCCATGATGCAATTGACAATATGACGTCTGTTGTTCGCAAATTGGACATGCTTTATGCCCTTTAACACTGTATCCAGACAAATTTCCATATGCTGGGAAGTCATTTATAGTGAATAGAAGCATTGCATGCAGTTGAAAATATTCCATTTTATAAGAATCATACACCCTAATACCATCAGCCCATAACAGTTTCAAATCATCAATCAGCGGTGACAAGTATACATCAATATCATTGTCGGGTTGCTTTGGACCAGAGATCATGATACTCAACATGACATATTTGCGCTTCATACAAACTTCAGGAGAGAGGTTGTAAATTACCAATAAAACAGGCCATGAACTATGTGTGCTACTGAGGGTTCGGTATGGATTCATTCCATCTGTGCACAAGCCTAGTCTCAGATTTCTAATTTCATTTCCAAATGTAGGGTACTGGGCATCAATTTTCTTCCATTGTGGACAATCAGCTGGATGACGTATTTTTCCATCACATACCCGCTCATCAGCATGCCATCTTAACCTTTTTGCATCATGTGAATTAGCAAATAAACGTTTGAAACGAGGAATTATAGGAAGATACCAAAATACCTTTGAAGGGAGCTTTGTAATCTCTACATCAGCTTGTGATTTTTCTTTCACCTTATACCGTGATGTCCCACATTTAGGACACTCTTTCAGAAATTCATATTCCTTCCTATATATAATGCAGTCATTCGGACAGGCATGTATTTTCCTGTATCCCAATCCCATCGGGCATAATATATTTTTGGCCTTATAATGTGAATCTGGAAGATCGTTATCTTTTGGAAGAATGTCTTTCATCAATTGTAGCACCTCTGTAAAACTTCTGTCACTCCATCCATGTTTCGCCTTCAGGTTAATCAATCTTAACACCGCCGACAAAACCGTAAAATCTGTACAACCAGGATATAATTGTTTTTCGGCATCACCATATAGACGTGCAACTGTCGGTTCTATCTCAATTTGTTCTGCTACAATATCGCGAATCATTTCTTCAATTCCATCGGAGTTACCATCTTGCGATTCATTATCATCAGTGACATTCTGTCCAGTTTCGCCATGACAAATCCAAGGGTTGTAACTCGGATTGAAACCATGACAAATCAGATGATCTTTTATCTCTCTACTTTTCATCTTCTTCATATTCAGACATTTCAGGCATGGACAGAAAAAAATGTCACTACTTGGAACATTTCGTTTAGCAAATTCCAAAAAGGCATCAACACCTTCCTCATATTCATTGCTCATTCGATGTGCCGTAATCCAACTTCGACTCATTATTACCTATAACAAATAACAAAAATATATATATTTTTTAGATAAGACAAATATATTTTTATATGAAAAAATCATAATTTGAATGTAAACAATTTTGAAATATAAAACAAATCGATGTGTAAACCCCCCTCGACACCCCCCGACCCCTCTGGACAGCCCCCCACCCCTCCTGGACACCACCCCCCACCCCCTACCCCCTTGGACACCCCCCTGGACATCCCCCAACCCTCTGGACAGCCACCCCACCCACCCGGACAACCCCAAATACCCTCTGGAGAGGCCGCCACCCACTTGGACAGCCCCCCACACCCATCCACCCCCTTGGACACCCCCCTGGACACCCCACCGACCCCTCTGGACAGGCCGCCACCCCCTTGGACAGCCCCCCACACCCACCCATCCCCTTGGACACCACCCTGGACACCCCCCGACCCCTCTGGACAGCCCCCGACCCCTCTAGAAAGCACCCCCACCCCTCCTGGACACAACCCCCCACCCCCGACCTGCTTGGACACCCCCCTGGACACCCCCCAACCCTCTAGACAGCCCCCACCCCTCCTAAACACCACCACCCACCCCTACCCCCCTGGACACCCCCCACTCACCACCCTGGACAGCCCCCAACACCCACCCACACCCTTGGACAGCCCCCCACCCACCCACCCCTGTAAACCCCCTGGACAGCCCCCCGCCCCTCCTGGACACCACCCCCCACCCCCTACCCCCTTGACACCCCCCTGGACATCCCCCAACCCTCTGGGCAGCCCCCCCACCCACCAGGACAACCCCAAATACCCTCTGGAGAGGCCGCCACCCACTTGGACAGCCCCCCACACCCATCCACCCCCTTGGACACCCCCCTGGACACTCCACCGACCCCTCTGGATAGGCCGCCACCCCCTTGGACAGCCCCCCACACCCACCCATCCCCTTGGACACCACCCTGGACACCCCCCAACCCCTCTGGACAGCCCCCGACCCCTCTAGAAAGCACCCCCACCCCTCCTGGACACAACCCCCACCCCCGACCTGCTTGGACACCCCCCTGGACACCCCCCAACCCTCTGGACAGCCCCCCACCCCTCCTAAACACCACCCCCCACCCCCTACCCCCTTGGACACCCCCCTGGACACCCCCCAACACCCACCCACACCCTTGGACAACCCCCCACACCCACCCACCCCATTGTAAACCCCCCTGGACACCCCCCGACCCCAAATCCATGCACCTATGCCATGGTTGTGTGTGAATAAAGTAGTAACAACTGTAAAAGGGCAACCCATCCAAATGGACACGCCCCAACCCTCTCGGGGATTTATAGAAAACGATGAAAAATTAGTGAAATCATAAAATTACTCAATATTGCAAGTCGAACAAATAGATCTAGGGATGATAAATAAGATTATGGTGCCAAAACGAGTTAAAAGGGTTCGCAATCGAAGAATCTTAGCTAGTTTCAACAAAAAAATCACAACACATATATATATACTATCCCCGAAAAAAAACGAACGAGTGGGAGGATTACCTGAGTGCTGCGAGTTTAGATGATTGATCCGAGGATATTAAATATGAGAAACGATGATCGCAAAACGAATCTAAACCAACAAAATGGACGAGCCGATTCGGGTTTACGCGCGAGAGAGACGAGTCGCGACTGTCGAAGGTAAACTCGCGAATGACAATCCACGGGTCTGGGTAAATTTTTAAATGAGTTATCATGTCGGTTATTCAATAACCGACGTGATAATTGTTTTAAAAACATTTATAATGTCAGTTATTTCAATAACCGACGTAAAAACCTTCCTCCGATTCATTTGTTACGTCGGTTAGTTTATAACCGACGTTATAAAGGGCTCAAAATCCGCGTTTTTTTACGTCGGTTATGGAATAACCGACGTCAAAAACATCTGCGGATTCTTTTTTTACGTCGGTTATTTTATAACCGACGTAAAAAAGCCTTCAAAAATCGCATTTGTTACGTCGGTTATTCAATAACCGACGTAAAAAAGCCTTCGGAAACCGCGTTTTTTACGTTGGTTATTGTTATAACCGACGTAAAAAACGAAGCCGCGCGATTAATAACGTCGGTTATAATAATAACCGACGTTAAAGGTGTACCGAATACAAATATTTACGTCGGTTAATAAATAACCGACGTAAAAAACCTCGTTTTACATATTATGACGTCGGTTTATATAACCGACGTAAAAAATGGTGACGTAAAAAACGTTTTCTGCACTAGTGGCCCCAAATAACTCTTCAGTCGGGTCCACGTCTGGTGTTCAATCAGGCATGGAAGGACCTAGACTATCTGATTGATCCTCATCATCAAATCCTACCTCAATGATCTCGGTTTTATCCCCACTGATGGTCCCACTAGTGATCAAGAGTGCCACTACTCAGTCGGTTTAGTGCTCTGCCTCCACGATCATGGGCATTCCCCTGAAAAGGATGTTGTAAGAAGCCCTGACAAACCTCTCCAAGGCAACACATTCCATTTAAAGAACTATACGAGCCAAAAACAAAAAGGAAATGGATGTCAGTAAATATGGTTAGTAGATGACAGTCATAAAATTGGTAGAGGTGACTCATAGAGATTGAATCTCTGGTCTCGCTCTTGGGATGATGTCATCGGGACCCCGAAGCGTGGCCCCCCGTATATGGTCGGGAGGTCTGAAAATCTAGAGGGGTCGCCTTAGGTGTCCTAGCCCCGATGGATATAGTAATAGATGTAGTGGCTGACACAGATCTCGAAGGTCCCACCTTTTCATCCACGGAGGGACAAGAATGACTTCTGCAAATAAGACTCTCCTGCATGGTTTAGATGTTAGAAAGGAGTCCAGAATGACCTCAAAGAAAGTCTCAGAGAAGGGGTTTTCAAATTATTACCTCAAGGGCCTCTGCGAACTCTTCAAGATCTGAGTCTTGATCTCTTGCTTCTCCCTCCTTCAACGGGCTCCCTCTCCCAACCTTGTATCCCCAGGAAGACTCTTATGATTCTTCTGGCAGAGGTAGTATCTCTCTTTAATCAGTGGCCAACAACTATAGGGGATTAGTATGATCGATAAACACCTTGAATCGATCTGACATTGGATGAGGATCACCTCGGGAGTGCACGAATTCTTCCATCTCAGTCAGATATTCTTCCCATTTAGATTGGGACATCGCAAAGCTCTCCCTGATAGGGCCTATTCGGGAAAATCCATCCCGATACGGTTCAGGTACTGCCACAATTTAGTGGGGCCAATGAAGTTCATGTTGACTTCCCAGATGTCCCAGGCCTCTGGGAAGACGATGTTCTCTGGCATGTCGATATGGCGCAACCACTTCCCCAGATCCTAGGTGGGTATCCTGTGGAATCCTCTCGGTGGCCTCCCCTCTGGATAACTCAGATCTTTTGGAATCACTGGTTTGGTTGCCGCTGCTGGATCTGCTACCACTGCTTCCCCCTCTACTGGTGCGGGCCTCGCTGCCATGGAAGACCCGCCACCACAGGATGCCCTTACTACCTTCCGGACCTGACCCCGAGGTCGGGGAAGCTCACCATCAACGACTCGAATGGTTGGCTGCTTCAGTATCTCCCCTGGGTAGTCCACCTCCTAGCTCTAGGCATATTCCTTTACAAGCCCGAGGACGACGGTCGGCAGAGGAAACTCGTTCCGCATTTTCCCATATTCTCGTGTGAACATGAACCACATATACCACATCACGCACAGGATTTCTTCATAGTGCACCACTAGATAGACTTGTGGGGTTAGTCGCTGCATACACTGGAATTGACTTGCAAACCATTGTGGGGTATATAGCTCGCAGAGGGGCTCATGGTCCACCCTCACCACCAGGACATCACCTCAAAAGGCCAAGAGATAGGGCCGGTGCTCTTCCGTCCCCCAAATGTCATCAGTAAATACCCCCATCGGCAATGATAACGGGTGTAAATTGAATTCCTCTACCCTCCACACCAGGTTCAGAACAGACAGTGTGGTCAGCTTGGCCGAAAAGCTCCCCGTGGAATTCAGGATTGATGGGTGGATGTTCAAGCCCGGAGGAGAGATAGGGTTCGAGTATTCGTAAACCCCCTTGATATGTGCCGATATCTACCCATACATGGGGTGGAATGGACCACATATCCTCTGCGGCTCTTTCCCCTTGTTGATATGACACAACACCATATACAGCTTGGAGAGCATCGAGATTCCAAGATTGACCCGCCCTCCTGTCACCAATTTGGACTCCATGATAAATGTTCTCGGGCGTACTCCCATGTTGGTATCCCTCACTGGCAGGATCCAACCACAGATAAGAGCCGCGATGAACGCTGCCAGCCTAACTATTGTTTGTTGCTCGGTGCTGATGCTGAATCACCACGTCTTCCACTAGTTGTCCTCCAAAAGCCACCAGTATGAGTGCTCCTTACTTCGAGCCCCCTTAGGGAAGGACTGAGGTCTTTCCGAAAACTGCCAGTTTTCCGTGAAGTTCAAGAATTATTTGAACCACCACCTGAAGTGGACATCCCTTACTGCTTCCTTATCCTCCCCAAGCACAAGCTCCATCAACACAATCACCAGCCGTGGCATTTTGTTGGATCCTCCCACAAACTCATGACGAGGAGGAATTCATCATACATCACCCCCAGTATCAGGATCCCCGAGATCTTGTGGACATCCCACAAGATGATACCGACCTCCCCATGGTGTAAGTGGAAGGTATTGGTCCTCAATGACCATCTGATCAATAGCTATGGAATCAGCTGTTTCGGTTGATATATATGGAATTAGGAGGCCTAGAATGCCTCATACAAACCCACTCTTTTTAGATCAGGCCCAAACTCCTCACATGAGGATCTTACCCAATAGGCTGAGGCCTAATCGTCTCTGAAGTTTCCACCCTGGCATAGGTCTCATTCCTCGGACCACCCCTTCCTTGGGTTCCTCAATGCTGCCTTCAAAATCATATGGTACAAAGGGGGAGATGTCTCAGACAATAATTACTTCCCGTCGACATTATTTAGGTGGTTGTATAAGTAATTAGCATTAACGGGTGTGAAATACTCCCGGTCATGGCCAACATCCTCCATGATCTATCGGCGCTGGCACGACGTGATCCTGAACCAGTAAGCTGGTTCATCCCTACTTGCTTCAGGGATGAAGACGTCATCCCTCATCCTGAATCCATACAAGGGAAACCTCCTACACAATGGGTAGTTCTTCTGGCTCTCTGATAGAAACTCCACCAATGAACTATGGTTCGAGTGGCTACAGACTAACTATCCTAGTCCTAGACTATTCACCATGTCATCCCTCTGGGCGGCATCCATAAGGATCCCCTGGGCAGCTTCTTGATGAGCCATTCAGTTCTGGAAATTGGACGATTTTTGGGTTGGGTCGCGAAGCTCGTTCGGGAAGCTCATTCGTGAAGACTGTTCGTGAGGACTGTTTGTAGACCCGTTTCTAGGCATTCAAGAATGAGATCACGAAGCGCAAAATGCATAGTCGAGGACCTTCTATGCACCGTGAAGACCCAGTTCGCAGAGAACACTCATGGAGTACATAGAGCTTCACGAATCGAGAGCGAAAAAGGAAAAAATTGTGGAGAAGGGAAAGGAAAAAAGAGGGGTCAGATCCCCTATTTATGGATGATGGTTTATATTGCTTCGTAGCATCTCCATTTAATTTAGATCTTCATAGCGTTCTTGGCCTGTATGTCCCCTATCCGCCTCGTGAGCGCTTTTCACGACATACCTTCACGAACTACCGAGGATTTTGGCGATTGACCCTTAGACTTCAACCCTTGATTTCCCTACATTTCCAAGTCTGAGGGGGGAATTTTTTGGCACCAAAATGTGGGAAGAAGAAAAAATAAATGGAAGGACACCAAAGGATTCCTCGCTAAGACCATTCGTGGAGCCCCAGTAGCCCCGTTCCCACCGTGAAGAAAGGAGGCTGGATGCTTCGCGAACGCATTTGACATTCACGGGTGCACCGTAGAGCAACCAATACCCTCTTTGCGACACGTGATATATACTTTGTGGTTCCTATCCTCTATAAATATCGTCCTTCCCCCAAGTCTAGGGGGGGACAATCCGACAATTCAACTTCTTATCTCCCAAATCACAAAGTATCTTCTACTCTGCAAACCATGAGCTGTGTGAGGTACTTCTACTCTACTAAGTGCCTCCCCATTTCCATGTTTTGATCCCCTATTTTGAGATGGATGCCTTTAGTGGAGCCTAAGGGCTTCCGCCAAGGAAAGGGATCCACAAGGGGACCTGGGTCATCGCGGAGAATTTATGCTTCGTGAAACACCCTTCATGTACACACGATCTACATGCCAGGGCAGGGTCATTGTACTTCACGATGCACATTGATTCACGATACCTTGCTTCGTGAGGCACCTTTTCTCCGCAAGACAGTGCTCCATGAATGCGTTTCCACATCACGAATCACCTCCCATATGTACCCCTGCCCTATGCTTAGGTTGAGGCGCCCCACTTCACAAAGCACACCCCTTCACTAGCACCCTCCGCCATGTGGAGCTGTAGAAATTTATAAGGCTTTTTTTCTCGTGAGACCCTCTAGGTTTGCACGATGTGATTTCGAAGTACCTTGGACACTACTTCTCGTTGCATTTCTTCGCCTCATTCTTCTTCGCATAGGCATGCTAATGGCTATTGCTTCGTCGCATAGCCACGCTAATGTGGACCCCCTGATGGTTCGCTCCATGAAATCCCCTATCCAAGGCATTTCCTATCACCTTTTTTCACTAAGGAGCAGAGGGTACCAATTATGTAAGTCATAGGGGTGTGGAGGAAACCCACCTCGTTCGAGCTACAAGACGTTAAACTGCCAAGAACTGTTGTCCTAAGCACATGACGTTAAACTGTGACCTTTCCCCATGCCTCGCAGGTAGGGTGTCCCCACCTTGGACATTCTCCGCACCCACTGGTCCCCATGAGGATGATATCTTCCCTCACAGGGGATGATATCATCCTTATCGCAGTGGCATTTGTCCGTGGGGAAAGGGCGACCATCTCGGTGTAAGCCCCCAGCTTTTCTTACTGGAGGTAGAATCCCTGCTCATCCTTTATTCTTTGGTCCCAAGGACCAAGGGGGGGGGGGAATAGACACGAGACCCCTCCTTTCTTCAGTACCAAGTCCCTCTCTCACTGGGCTTTATCGCCATCGGGTCTCCATCTCGAATTAAGTCCCAACCCATTGGGCTTCCAACCACATGTAAGCCCTACTCCACTTCCCACGGACGCACCTTTTGCAACGTGATTGTCAGGTCTCTACTATCTTTTTTTATCACACTAGGCATGACTCACGTGGGCTTAGAGTTAGAACTGACCATGACATCTACCTCGGTGAGCCTAGAGTGTAATCCCTACACCCATCCTGAACAACGTGGTATTTGATCATTGCCAAGGAAGGGTACGTAAGAAGCCTCCATGAGGTTCAATCCCACCACTCGGTTGTTCTGACCATCTTCACATTGGTTCACCAACACCTCGGGCAGCCGAGAGTGTAATCCCCACACCCATCCTAAACTATGTGCTCTTTGATCCTTGCTAAGGTAGGGTATGTAGGAAGCCTCCATGAGGTTCAATCCCACCACCCGGTCATTCTAAACATCTTCATGTCGGTTCACCAACACCTCGGGAAGCCTAGAGTGTAATCCCCACACCCATCCTAAACTACATGGTCTTTGATCCTTACCAAGGCAGGGTACATAGGAAGCCTCAATGAGGTTCAAGCCCACCACCTGGTCGTTCCGACAATCTTCACGTCGGTTCACCAACCCCTCCGGCAGCCTAGATTGTAAGCCCCACACCCATCCTGAACTATGTGGTCTTTGATCCTTGCCAAGGCATTGTATGTAGGAAGACTACAGGGTGTTCAATCCCACCACCCGGTTGTTCTGACCATCTTCATGTCAGTTCACCGACACCTCGGGTAGCCTAGAGTGTAATCCCCACACCCATCCTAAACTACGTGGTATTTGATCCTTTCCAAGGTAGGGTACGTAGGAAGCCTCCACGAGGTTCAATCCCACCATCCAGTTGTTCCGACCATCTTCACGTCAGTTCACCAACACCTCAGGAAGCCTAGAGTGTAAGCCCCACACCCATCATGAACTATGTGGTCTTTGATCCTTGCCAAGATACGGTACGTAGGAAGCCTCCATGAGGTTCAATCCCACCACCCGGTCGTTCCGACTATCTTCACATTGGTTCACCAACACCTTAGGTAGCCTAAAGTGTAATCCCCACACACATCCTGGACTACGTGGTCTTTGATCCTTATCAAGGAAGGGTATGTAGGAAGCCTCCACGAGGTTCAATCCCACCACCCGGTCATTCTGACCATCTTCACGTCGGTTCACCAACACCTCGGGTAGCCTAGAGCATAAGCCCCACACCCATCCTGAACTACATGGTCTTTGATCCATTCCAAGGAAGGGTACGTAGGAAGCCTCCACGAGTTTCAAGCCCACCACCAGGTTGTTCCGACCATTTTCACGCCAGTTCACCAACACCTCGGGCAACCTAGAGTTTAATCCCCACACCCATCCTAAACTATGTGGCCTTTGATCCTTGCTAAGGCAGGGTACGTAGGAAGCCTCCATGAGGCTTAAGCCTACCACCCGGTTGTTCCTACCATCATCACGTCGGTTCACCAACACCTTAGGCAGCCTAGAGTGTAATCCCCACACCCATCCTGAACTATGTGGTCTTTGATCCTTGCCAAGGCAAGGTACGTAGGAAGCCTCCACGAGGTTCAAGCCCACCACCCGATCATTCCGACCATCTTCACATCAGTTCACCAACACCTTGGGCAGCCTAGAGTGTAATCCCCACACCCATCCTGAACTACATTGTTTTTGATCTTTTCTAAGGCAGGGTACGTAGGAAGCCTCCACGTGATTCAAGCCCACCACCCGGTCATTCCGACCATCTTCACGTCGGTTGACCAACACCTCGACCAGCCTAAAGTGTAAGCCCCACACCCATCCTGAACTATGTGGTCTTTGATCCTTTCCAAGGGAGGGTACGTAGGTAACCTTCACAAGGTTCAAGCCCACCACTCGGTCATTCCGACCTTCTTTACGTCCGTTCACCCACACCCCGGGCAGCCTAGAGTGTAAGCCCCAAACCCATCCTGAACTACGTTATCTTTGATCCTTGCCAAGGTAGGGTACATAGGAAGCCTCCACGAGGTTCAATCCCACCACTCGGTCATTCCGACCATATTCACGTTGGTTCACCAACACCTCGGGCAGCCTAGAGGGTAATCCCCACACCCATCTTGAACTACGTGGTCTTTGATCCTTTATATGTCGGGGTACGTAGGAAGCTCCCATGAGGTTCAAGCCCACCACCCGGTCGTTCCAACCATTTTCACGTCGGTTGACCAACACCTTGGGCAGCCTAGAGTGTAAGCCCCATGGCCTTCCTAAACTATGTGGTCTTTCTTCCTTACCAAGGTAGGGTATGTAGGAAGCCTTCCTAAGGTTCAATCCTACCATCTATCTGGGCCCCAGGTCCTCTTTGACGTTGGTTCACCCCCCATCCCCTGTGATGTTAAACTGTGGACATCTTTCAGCGGTAAGCTATGGTCACTCTTTTCAACGGTAATTTGTCATCACTCCCTTCAGCGGTAAGCCGTTGGAACCCTGATCAGTGTTAATCTGTTGTCAGATGAACTATGTGGACTTAGATTACCTGCCATGAGGATACATAGGAAGACCCTTCAAGGCTCAATCCCCAAACCATCATCATCCTCATGGCGGTTCCATCCCATTCGTCATCCACTTCATTCAACCGCTTCATCATCCATCTTGGTTCTCTTGAGCCGCCACATCCCGGTGGGATCGTACCACTTCATACCTCATTCCCATCAATAGTAACTAGGAAGTCAGCTTGGCCCCAACACTTGTGTTTCCTCTGAGGGTTGAACCCATCTGATCCACTCTGGTTGGGGTTCTGATCAGTCCGATCTGTCTCCATTGGATGTTAAACTTGCGGAATACCCTATTTTAAACATGGGAATATGAGGAAAACCTCAGATAAATTCCAATGGCATATAATACCCCACATTTTACATGGGATGCCTCAGGCTTCTCCACCCTCGAGAAGCCCTATAGTAAGGGACAGAAGACAGATGCACCAGTGTCCCAACGCCCAGACTCGCCAGTGATGCCCAACGTGACTACTCCCCTGACCGAAGGTTTCTGCCCCGACCGGACCTCTTGGAATGTCCCAACAGAAGCAGTGTAATTAACTGATTTCCATGAAGATATGGCACTAGGAAGAGTTTCACGAACAACGTATTAAATTTATATGGGAGACTCAGAATAGGTGACGAGTTCCAAGGAGAATCCATGGAAGGAAGAACTGACATCCCATCATCCCATTTCGATCAAGGAGAAGACTTATCTAAATAAAGAGAAAATGATGCTCGCCTTTGGAAAGCGGGAATGTGGGGAAAAACAATTGTGCAGTCGTCCCCCCAAAATAGATGGACGCGTGTGCCCTGGAGAAAGTGTCGGAAACAATGGGTTATTACATTTGGTATCATAGGATGTTTAGTAGAAACATTATGGGATATATTTAGTCAAACCTATATAGACATAAAAAAATATTATGGAAACACCTTAATTTTATAAGGATATTTTTCCCTGGAATCCTAATAGGTATTTTATTTAAAATTCAATATCATGCACTAATGAAATTTTTTAGAGATGGTGGATAATATAAAGAATGAAAACTTTGTCAACAAACCTATTAAATATAGTGATGTTCCTCATAAATTAATTGATTCATTAGATGGAAATCATAAGATCATAAATATATTAAGGAAGTTGACATTGGTTACTAAAAATAACCTCTCATGCATAGAGAATCCTTTTGATCAACAACATGGTGTAAAAATGTTTGACCAATTCATGGGACAACTACCTACACCAATCAAGAGAACTACTAATCCATTTGTAGCTAAATAGTGGATCTAATCCGTAGATAAGATCTTTCTCTCCTTGAGAAGTAGTGAAAATGATAAATTTATCAGGGCAGTCTATCATCTAAAAAGACTTGTGAATAAATGGTTGTCATTAATCCAAAATGATGCAACCCCTAATCTAGTATCCTGAAGTCGGTGTCTTACTATATTACATTAGGATAAATAGAACGAATCGAATCCAAAAGGATAGATAAAATTAATAGTTTTATAGAAATAGATACATACATGACACCCATTTTAGATTGGGAATAGAAAATAAAACATAAAACATAATAAAATAAAAATGAACCACATCCTATACATATTATTAAAATATTTATTCTTCATATCCTAGGGAAAGGAAACAATGTAAGGGTGAGCTCAGATGCTCGATAAGGGTTAAGTAAAACATATGATATGATGATTCAATATGCATAATCAATGTTCAAAGGTAAATAATGGAACACCAATTCCATTTAAATAACTTGTATATCATTGTAAGATAAGGAATAATAAACATGGTAAGGAAAACAATTCAAAACTCATACCCTTTAATAAATAAGCTGTGTATGAAATGCATCCATAAATAATATCAGAGAGAAGAAATCAATGATAATTAAACTAAATAAATTATAAATATTTGAAATTCTTAATTATTGGACATCATGTTTTCAATGAATATGATAACATTAACATCATGTTCTATCCTCAAGACAATTTAAAAGTACTAGGTAAAAACCCATCTGATTTTTCCAACTGATTCATCTCACGAGACTACTAATGCATCGAGGGGATATCTATAATTTGGCCTCACCCATGTTCTGAATGTACAAAAAATTCTTTATATATAAAATAATTGATTTAATTCATAAATAATGTTCTTTATCATTGGGTATCTGTATTGATTATGGAATACATATTTATCAATATTTCCCTATTTAGTCAAATGACATTCAAAGTATACACCATTTGTTAAAATAGTTTATGGTTGAGGAAATACTCATATCCATCACAATATAATATTTATATTTAAAATAAATGTAATTTCCATTGAAAATTGTTGAAAAAATGTTTTTTTTCAAGATAAGGATAATAATCCAAAAATAAAGTAATATTTCACATTAACTTTTACCACTTGGTAATATTGAAGTCAAATCCCCTGGGATGAAACACTTCAAATTGAAACATAAAATTACATGTATTATTAACGAATCATGATATTACATGTCAATGGCGCAAAATATACACCACATAAAACTGAATAGGTTCATAGTTATAAATAATTATAATAGAGTGTAAATTAAGACGAAATCCCTTATATTGATCCTAAATCATCACATTCGTTCTTTATATTTATGAATAATAAAAATATGTTAACTATTCACATGACTAAGAATCTTTTTATTGTTTATTATTCCTTTTATTTCACTCATTACCATGTTATATTTTTTTACTTAATCAATTTAATTTTACAAAGGGTGTTTAAATTTATTTGATTAATGTATCAAAAATGACTTCGAAAGGTGACTATTGGTCTAAGAGGTCATTATTTCAATATCTACAGAATAATAATAATGAAATGATTATAATATTTTTTAATTGATTAGATTTGTAATACCAATCATCAAATATGGTTTAGAGAAATTAAATATGTTATGATTAGGGAGATTATCAGTCGTACATACACATGAATAACATATCCATTTTTTCAATGATCATTATGGAAAGAAGGTAAGTAATGTTTTATCTTTTAAGAATGATAATAATATAATAAATACCATATAATTATTTAAATATACTTATATATATTATCCTTGTGTTTTGATGATGAAAATAGAGTCACATCATTTTGTGAAGAGGGTAGTCCGCACGTACACGAATGACATTACCATTTTTCATTGAGTGAAAAGGTATTTATGAAAATTATATATATATATATATATATATTATTTTTAGAATTATAAATAAGTATTTAATATAATAATTATATAATATATCGCATATAATCATTAAATTTATCATTATCACTTTCAATTAATATCGTTAGTGAAAAATGAATCACATTGTTTCATGAGGTGGTATTCTATAATACACTCGAGTGACGTTATCGTATCCCATACAAAAATGGAATATAAAAAGGTATATATGATATAATGACTATAGAGGTATATTTATGTTATAAATATCATATATATATATATATATATTCATCATCATACTAAATCGTGAGAGGTGGTATAGGAAAAAATGAATGACATCAGTATGCGAGGCAGTTGTCTACTGTAAACACAAATTATGATTTCATTACCCATTTGATATAAGTGAGGATGGTTTTAGGTAATTACATTATTGTAAAAACATATCCACATATATAAGATCTTTAGGTTGTTATATCACTATGTTTTAATAAAAATTGATATAGGTGGAGGTAGAAATAAAATAAAACCACTCATTGAAGAACATTACCTCTTATTCGGTAATCTTTTAAGGTTTGAACCAAAGCCATCCTAGGAGAAATTTATGCTTAAATTAAGGCCACTAAGATGTAAGTATTTAATTTTGGAAGTGATTTGGGAAGGTACTATCTGATCCAAAATGATTTTATGGTGTGAATACGATATGATAGGGGTGTCCTTTTATTTGTTTTTTGTGCGGCATTGTTGTAATTTTTCAAAATAATGAATTACATCAACATGTTTTTCATGTAAAAAGTCTCAAAAAAGAGACCATTGTCTATCCTAGAAGGTATAATGGATAAATATTCTATTCAAATTTATTTTAGACAATATTGCTGTTTATTTTAACCCTTATTTATTTAGATTAAACCTTGATAAATCCTTTTTTAGCTTAACCGTGGTAATTATTTTTGACCATTTTAACTATTAATCTAGGTCAGAAAATAAGTTGAAATTTTTAAAATTATAAATTATGCTGACTCAAAGTATTTAATCCATTTTCTCAAATTATATTTACATAAGTGGAAAAACTTTATATAAAATTAATATCGCAAATGTGACAAGAAAACATATTTTTAAAGAGAAAATTTTAAAAGTTTACAATGTTTTTATATAAAAATTAAATATTAAAATTATTATAATGACATAAACATGTTTAATTTTCATATAATTGAAAAAAAATTACTTTTAAAAAAATTTATAATATAATTCACATTTTAAAATATTTTAAATAAAAAAGCAAATTTCAATTAAATATAAGTATTTTTCACTATTCATCAAAAATTTAATTATTTTTGGAAAATACCAAAACATCCCCCTGAGAGAATTTTTATATTATAAATTCTAAAATTAATTTCATTTTTCAAATAATTTTTTAAAAATTGGTTAAAATAAATTTTAAATTATGTGTACAAAGCATGATTAAACCGTATTTTAGAAAATTATAGTTTTTTAGAAAATAATTCTTTTCTATTATAAATGATTATTATTTTATCTCTAATAATTGTATATCCATAATTTTCATAATTTAGTTATTAATACTAATACCTTCCAATTTAATTGATAGGTTATAATGTTATTCTATTTTATGATTCATTTAGACTCAAGGTTGTGTGTTCTATAAGCTATTAAAGTTATTAAATTGAAAGAAATATAATTCATGGGTAGTTTTATGCTCGTTGTTACATGCCTCATATGATATAAACAACAATGTTATTATTTTAAAATTTTAGTGTTTTACATTCTCCCCTCTTTAAATAAACTACATCTTCTCAATAAGTAATTGATATTGGTAATCAAGGGGTTGGAATTTGGAACTACCATTGTTGAAAAAACCACATCGTAATAAGAGTTAATAAAATAACCTATTAATAAAATGTAATGTGAAGTTCAAAATTCATATATAATAACACATAAAAGGTTTTCAAATTAGAGAACATAGGTGGGATGTGGAAACAATTACATATTATAGAAAACTAACAACCAAATACTGATGGAGAGTGATAGAGAACATGGTCCAGAGGAAGTTAACAACCAAAAATCAATAAAATAGAGATGTGAAAAAGGTCCTTCATTCCATTAAAGAAGATTATGGTCATAAATAATTATTATTTCAAGATCCTTTTTCAATATATTAGGAATTCATTCACTCTCAAAAAATATATATAAATAATCATACTTGATATATTTTAATTTAATAGGAAAAATTTCTCTCTTTGGTTATTCTTTAGTTAATTTACTCATCACATATTTCTCAATGAAATGAATATCAAGAAATTAATATTTTATGCCAAATTAATTGAAATTATCTTTCAAAAAATTGCAATATCTATAAAATAACGACAAGATAATTCTCCTATCCTTAATACGACATAAATGGTTACTAATATTTATTCAATAACAACCAAAGTTCAACTTAATCCAACCAATATATAGTAATCATTAAGACTATTCCAAAATATGTGTGTCCAAATTCAAAGTCCAAATTTTTTTAAGGCGAGTAATTGTATTTCATAGACAATATAAAGTGTCTCTTATAGTCACATTCCAAATATTTGAATACCTTAACCAATTATTCTATTAAAACAATGAAATAAAATGAATTATGATAAAACATTATTGAAAAAATTCATTCTTTCTTATTCCTTAAATAAAAAAACATTATTAGATATACTCATAAAATCCAATATTTTTGTTAACTCCATCAATGATAGAATACACCACTTTGTAGAAAAATATTTAATCATTTCTAATTTAGCCAGCACTATCCAATTTACTTTATCCATATCTATCATCTCGTTATGAAAAAATAATTATCTCACTCATTAGGAACATATTACGGGCTATTTTTCGCTCGATCATGTGAATGCCATGAATATCAACTTTTAGGTGAATCATTTTTCATGGTCATCAATACTTTTTAACATATGATTTTAAATCCTTAATGAAAATCTATTTCAATAAAATCCTTATACATTTAATAATTATTATAACCAGTATATCCTTGAAAAAATAATCGTGTTTAATAATACTTAAATCCAAATAAATTAACATTAATTATTCTACATCAGTTGTATTAATAAAAAAACCCTAAAATTGACCCCTTATCTTCTTTTAAGGTATATTCCATTAATTCTTGGGGAATTAATTTTCATAGTGCCCCATCTCCTTATAGTTCATGTATTGATCATTGGAAATTTTTTTATATCTCTTTTAATCCTCAGTATGGTGGACATTCTCTCTACACTTTTAAAAAACTCTCCTTCACTTCATTAAAGTACTGGGGTGTTATTATTACAATTATTACATGTTAGAAAATCCATCTCTCATGTATTACCTTTACCATTTTTTTCTATGTCATCCTCTTCTTATCTTTGTTCCCTTAGAATCCATAAGACATAGATACTTATTTCTCTATATTGGTAGAGCATAAAACTATTTAATCGTATGAAGAGAATGTTTGAGAGGCCAATTTCTTTTGATGAAATGGATTAATCCCATTAAATAAATGTTCAGTGATGAAATCCATGTTGCATTTGTAATCCATATCATACCTAGATAACTTTTTAAAAGTTTCTTCATACTCTACAATACATCATTATTCCTTTTGTTTTAATCTAAAAAATTTATCTTTATCTTATTTTGTTTCTCATGAGAGAAATGTTTTTTTAATAATGTATCCTTAAAATCCTTCCAATATATGAGTTATATTTCCTCTTACACCTTATTATTATATATCAATTTCTTCTATTGATCAGCATCACATTTGATAAATGAAACTGCAAGTGTTACCTTTTTCTTTTAATCCCATCACAAATCCATTAATATCTTTTCCAAAGACATAACCCATTGTTTAGATACCATTTTATTAGTATTCTCACAAAATTATAGGGTTTCAATATCATAACATGATCTAATATAGGATATTCTTTTTGTGAAATAGGTTTCTCAATCTGGAAAACATTACTTTTCTTTATTTCATTATGTTTCTCGAATATGAAAATAATTTTATCATTTCAAATACCATTGATATTTTCTTTCTGAGTAGGGAAATATATAAATTGTATATGAGTATTGAAACCCTTATTCCTTTTAGGTTTCATTTCTTAACAAAATAATATACTAGATGAGAATATAAAATTATGAATTTTTAATCATAATGATTAATTATAAATTTCGAGTAATACATAACAGAAATTAAAAACATTTTTCATCATAAACATGGTTTTATTTGGGTATATATTTTTAAATCATTTATAATGGTTTGAGAGTAAAATTTAAATTATCCTAATCAAATTCCCCCAGATTGTCACACTAGGTTAACATTATGGCTCATTGTTGGTAACTACGTGATTATTGGGACTATCCCAATGCACCATTTTCAGAGTTATTACCCCTAAGTACCTCTCTTCCATAACCATTCCCACTTATAGAGTCCAAATAGATATATATTTTTAGGAAAATAAACATAATATATTCCATAATAAAACATTATAATTTTCTTCTATACTTTTACTCAATGTATATCATAGTGTTATCTTCTATAATCAACTTTTTCTTTAATCTAGTACTCAATGATTCTTCTAAAATGCATATGATACCAACTATGGAGACCTCAACCTGAGTAGCCCAAAGATGATGTCTGCTTTATTACATTGGCATAAGATTCAATAAATCACTTCTTGAAGGACAGAATAGTTTACTATCCACTGTAAAATAGATACAAAAGTTATTTTTTTCATTACAATTTAAAACAAAAGATCAAACATATCTTATTTTAGAATATCATTATTCACTATAGAATAATCTCTCATTTCATTCATAGTACAATTAATGGATTCCTAAAAAAGGAAAGAAAATAAGGGTTAGATCCAATGATTAATAAGGGTTAAGTATAGTGGAATCTATCATGAATAAATAAGCAGAATAAAGATATAATGGTAAATTAGTGAAAACACATGTCATTAAAAAAATTGAATACCATTGTATGATAAGGAAGAATCAATATGTTAAGGTAAATAACTGAAAAAATATCTCATTTAATCAATAATTTGAGAATAAAAGGAATTGATATATAATATCATAGAAAAAATATCATATAGAATAATAATAACTAGATTATGAATGAAAAAAGATTAATTATTGGACGTCATGTTTCCCGGGTACATGATACCTCCATAATGATCTATCCTCAAGACAGTCTAACACTACGCTATAAAATTCTATCCAATTTGGCCCCTGGATTCCCCTCATGAGACTATTAATTCATTAAGGGGATATGTATAACTAGGACCCACCCATATCTTATATGTTAAAATCATTCATCATATATCGAATAATAATTTTAATTCATAAAAAATGTGCCTTGTCAATGAGTAACCATATTGAGAAAAGGATATATACTTATTAATATTTCCCTAGTTATTACGTTTTGGCCTAGGTGCCACATGCCAGTTCCTTGATCTGGGGGGATATGTGACCTCAAGTGCAACTCATCATATGCTAGAGGCTACCTACTAGCTGTGAGGGTCTAACATCAGTCATGGGAAGACTATACCCTCATTGTTAGAGTAAAAAAATATTGGAAAATAAATAAAATGCAACCAAATATATATCAATGAAAAAAAATATACCAATATCACATTATTACCAAAACTAGAGATACAATATCAAACTAAGTAATAAAATATGTAATGTTAATGTATGAACACTGTTTTAATATGAAAAAAAATTAAAGACACTAACTACTCCTAAGAAGGTCCCAAACTATGTATGGTTCCCACATCAATACTCTATCCAGACTCAACTCTCTAACATAGGGCTTTTCCATTATCTTATCATTCAACCATGAAATCTATTCGGGTACCAAGATGTACGCCTGAGTAGTGTGTGAGTAAAATTTGGTAGTCCACCACCAATGGTGTCTGAAATAATATCCAGTCAATAATAGTGTATTCAGTTGCATAAAGGAATATTTGCAGTGAATAAGTAAACATTTATCACATTATCAATTAATCTTTATTTAACCACATAAACCCCTGAGTTCCATGGACACCCATACACCAATACATAATTCATCCCATTCTAGAGTCTGAACTATCTCTAAAGGATATCATATCTTAGAATTCCATTATTACCATTCTTCGTTTCAATCAACACATAAAAGACATTGTTAGCATTCATTATCTCAATTAACAAATTAATTACATTGTTACCATTCAATTTTTTAACCAATAAATGATTTTATACTGTTATGATTCATTTTCTCATTTAACATATGAATTCCATTTTTACCATTCATTGTTTTAATTCATAAATGAATATCATTGTTACCATTCATTATATCAATTAACAAAAGAATTCCATTGTTACCATTCATTATTCTAATCACATGAATCAAAAAATAACAATAATTAATTTACCAATTAATTAATAAAACTCAAAATATCCATATTCATATCATTCGAATAATTAATTCAATAATTAACTAATCACATCAAATAAAATAATTAATACAATAAATAATTAATTACATCAAATATAGTAGTCAATTGAACAATTAACTAATGACACCAATTTCATTACTAATTTTAACAATTATTTTATAACATAAATCCATTTAATTAATTCCCAAATTAATTGACTCAATACCATTAATTAATTAATCAATAAATTAATAAATATCGCAAAACATAAAATCCCTTAATTAATTTCAAAATTTATTATCTCATTTGGTAAATCAATACTCCCCAATTAATTCCATAATTAATTATATCAATTATCTAATCTCAATATCTCATAATTAATCCATCAATTAATTATCTCAACTCAAAAAAAAATATCTCATAATTAATACTACAATTAATTATCTAAATTCTAAAATATCAATATCTCATAATTAATTCATCAATTAATTATATTAACTATACAAACTCAATATCTCAATATTAATTCTATAATTAATTATCTCAAATCAACAACTGAATATTTAATAATTATTTCAACAATTAATTTTCTCAAATGAATAACTTGGTATCTAATAATTTATTTTAAAATTAATTTTCTCAATATATAATTCCCAAAATCCCTAATTTCACATCTCCTCAATTAATTAATTCATAAAATTAATTAATTCAATCTAGAACACAATCTATAAAAAAAATATTTTCAATTATACAATTATGTAATTTTAATTTAAATAAATAATTCAGGATTTGAATTATATGCCACCTACATCTATTTGTTGATGAGCGATTTCCCAATGGAAAACTCCAATTTCATTGGAGTAATGACGTAGAATGAGATCTGGAAGGAAAACCTAAATCAATATTGAATTAATTAAGAATTAAAAAATCTAGATATTGATCTAAAATCATGGATATTGATCTAACCAAAATAAGGTATAAAATACTTTATGAGATGGGAGAGTAATAGAAAAGAGAAAGGAAATCGCATGAGATGAGATCCTCTTACAGAGAGGGGTGCATATCTTCCATCTAGGCTTTGAATCAATAATAAAGAAGGTTATAATGGCATGTAATCTTTCTGAAAGGCTCTAAAATCATAAAATAATGTATATAGTTGAATATATTTTGATTTTTGATTAATTAAGGGGGTCCATGAAATTTTAAAACAATTTTCGGGCCAATTAAATTCCTATACATGGTTTTCTGTGTGTGCATGTATGGTTCTCCATAAACAGAAATCTAACTCATGTAACTTTTTTATAGGGGTGCTTGGTTTCTCCTTATAGGTATCATAGTTTCAAAAACTATTCAACGACTATGAAATTATCCCCTATTCGGGGTTTCATGGATTAGTGGGCCAGGGCAAACGGTTAAAGAAAACTGTGTGCCACCAGTGCACTACCCTCCTTTCAATTGGTCTAAATTTTCATCCAAACGCACCACAAGGTAAAACCAAACCCAATTTCACTCAAGAGAGGAAAAAAATAAAACATGTCATCAATCCTAATTCATCTAAAGAAAAGGATAGGATATTACAATTTTACTACCTTATAACAGCTCGTCCTCAAGCTATACTCCCAAACATCTTGGAGATTTAGATAAAAAAAGATCAGTCTATTGAACCCTCATATATGTTTCCCTTTAAAATGTTTCCTCCTTCACACAACCATGTTTCCACAATACACAAACTTTCATCATCTTATTTCCTCAAAACACTTTCTCACTTTGATCCAACACACGTATCAGATGCTCCTCAAAGGGCACATTCATCTCAAGATCAACACCAACCACATAAATTACGTGATAAGGGTTTCAGTGATACAACCAAAGTTTTGACACATGAAAAAAAATCATACATATCACTGTATCTCTATGGAATCACCAATATGTATTCCATCAGCTTGATTCTCTCCACAACCTCAAATGGTCCAATGAACTTGGACGTCGTCTTTCCCTGTCTCTATATCATGTGGTGACTCACCCTAGGAGACACCTAAAATAATACATGACCACCCTCTGTAAACTCTAGGGGTCGTATATTTATATCATTATATGACTTATATCTACTCTGATACATATCCATATGCTTCTGAATCAATTGTACATGATCTAAGGTCTCCTTCATGAGACTTAGTCCCAAAAACTCTCACTCACCTACCCCAATTAATCATAGAGGGGATTTTCATGGACTACCATAAAGGAACTCATATATTTCCATCAAGATAGTATTTTGTGAACAATTTTTATAGGATAAATCCATATATTCCAGGTGCATCACTCAAAACCCAGCGATGTCTAGAACACACGCTCACATCATATCCTCAAGCTTCTATATAGTATGCCCCTACTTCCCATCTATTTGTGGGAGGAAATTCATACTCAACAAAACCTTCATGCAAAGAACCTTCAATAAAACATTCTAGAAGAAATATGTAAAACACGATTTTCTATCTAAAACTATAGTCTGTGGAACCCTGTGAAGATGAACTATCCCTCAAACATAAAAAACTCATAGCTTCTCCACTAAGAAATTCTGTTATATTGGAAAGAAATGTGTTTATTTTATCAAATAGTCTATAACCACCCAAATAGTGTCTTTCTCGTGAGGTATCCATGGGAAACTCACCACAAAATCCATGGTCATGTCACCCCACTTCCATTCTTGAATTTTCAATAGTTGTAATAAACTATTGGGTCAATGATTCTTAGCCTTAACTTACTGATAGGTGTTTCATCATGTCACAAACCATGTTGTCTCCTTTTTCAAGCATGTCCACTGAAACTATCATCGTAGTGTATGGTAAAGTTTGATCAAACATGGATGTACCATTAAATTTGAGAAATGAAACTCACTTATCATCTTATCTCACTTTATTGTAGGCACAAAAACATGATTCCTGACATAGATGACCTCATCCTTATATATACTACAATCACAAGGTGACTTTCCACATTCAAGGATTTCACTCAAGATTAAACATTGTAGATCCTCATACTTCTTGTCTCTAATCTATCTCAAAAGAATATATTCCACTAAAACTAATAGCAGAGTCATATTCTTTTGAATTTCCTAGAACACCATGTGTATGTCAGCCAAGAAAGTCAACATCTTCCACTCAACACTAGAATAATAAACTGCTTGTGCCTATATTTTTCTGCTCAAAGCATCATCCACATAGCTCTCCTTATATGGTGTATATGATAACTCAAAATCAAATGAATGTATATACTCTACCCATCTACTCTATGAGATTTTCATATATCACTATGAAAAGATATACTTTAAGCTCTTTTCATCTGTATACAAAATAAAATTTTCTCGCAAAAAATAATGATGCTTTCATTTTAAATCATAAACCATTATAGCCAACTCAAGGTCATGTGTAGGGTAGTTCTATTCATGATGCCCCAAATACTGAAACTCATATGCCCCAACTCGGTCTTCTTGAATAAACATAGCTCCAAAACCTATCCAAGAAGAGTCACAATACATCTTATAATCCTCACCTAGCTCAGGTAGGATCAATATTGGTGATGATGTCATCCACTTATTCAACTCATGGAAGGTATCCTCACATGTTTTATAATAGTTAAACATTATCCCATTTGTGGTAAATCCAAAATAGGTGCTTCCAAATGAGAAAAGTCCTGAATGAATCTCTGATAATATTTGACTAACCCCAAAAAGCTATGAATATCAGACACATTCATGGGTTTCTCCCATGAAACCACTACATTCATCTTCTTTGGTTCCACTGTCCCACCATCCTCTGAGGTGAAGTGACCAAGAAGTGTAACTAACCGATCCAAAACTAGACTTAGATATCTTGGTGTATTGTCGATGTTCTCTTATTGTACATAGAATTATGTTAGGATGTTGGGCATGATCATAATGAGTCATAGATAATACCACGATTTCATCCACAGAAACTACTAAAAACTGATCTAGGTAAGGATGAAATATTATTTTTATCAAGTCCATAAGCACTTCAAGTACATTCATCAACCCAAATGAAATTATAATGATCTCACATAGATCATACCTTCTTTTTAAATCAGTCCATGTTATATAAAAAGTCTGAAATCTCAACCGATGTTACCCCAATCTCAAGCATATCTTATAAAAGACACATGATTCCCTCAATTGGTCTAATAGATCAATGATATACAGAATAAAATTCTAGTTCTTCATTGTCATTTTATTCAACATTTTTATGATTGACACATAAGCACAAACTCCCATCACCCTTCTTGGTAAACCGAACTTGTGAATCCCAAAGCGACGTACTCGAATGGATAAATCTCATATTCTCCTACTCCTCTAGCTAAGTATTGATATATTTATGCTCTATAAGTGAACTTTTATATGGTTTAATAGAAACAGTCTCAGTTCCAAACACGAGATCAATAGTAAATTCCACATATCAATCAGGTGAACACCTAAAGAAGTATTCATGAAACACACCTAGAAATATTTTCACTGCAGTTGGAAATACATCATGCTTTAAATCTCTATCATCCAAAAATAAACTAGAAACCTGGGTTGATAGCTATCCTTGTTGCTGAGTAATTGACCCTACTCGTCCCACCTAGATATCCCCCTCTCCACGATAATTGCATGTGTCACCCTTAAGAGATGTAAAAGTAACGCGCTTGAGGTAATAATAAATGTGGTCTTGGTATTCTACTAACATGTCCATACCCATGATCAAGTTAAAACCAAACATGTCTATAAAGAAATTATCCCACAGAAATAGATACTTCATAACCTCAAGAGAACACCCCTTGAACAAGAAAATGTTTCTTGACCATACTACAAAAGGTGTGTCTATCATCAACACCCCACTAATGAGTGCCACCACCATGGTCAAACCATTCAAATTTTTTATTGAAATAAATTAATTAGAGGCACCAATATAAAATAAGTCAATATCTATCATAAAAGATACAATAATAATACCAATAATTATCGGTGATCCTACCTTGCTATCTACAAGAGTAGGCTAAATAGTGTGAAAATATCTTTCTCCTCTTACCTATAATGAAAATTGAGTCCCCTGTGAAACACCACTCATATGATATGGGTTCTCTTTCCTCGATGAACCACTTCCACTGACTTTACCACCTTTTCTAGTAGAACTCAAACTGTGAGACATATATGGTGTAGAAGATCCTCTTCATGCACCCTGGTTCTATCAAGACCCTCCATCATTACCCGTCTTTCAGGGGTTCCTATATAACTTTGGTTTATGTCCCATCCTGTCACAAGATTGTTACTCTACTAGTGGTCAGGGATAGTTTCTATTATAATCCCCCTTCCTTATATACTTCTGGCATACAATCTAGGTAAGGTCCTAGGTAACTGACCATTCCCCTTGTCCACTCTCCCTATGATACCTCTGACTAGTACCCTCATAGTGATTCTTCCTTCTCTAGGAAAAAGCACCTCCTGATCATCCTATAGAAACCACATATCTTGTATTGGAAGCCTCCCTCAGGTTCCCCTTAGCTATGATATCTTAATCCACCACCGTATAAAACATATTTAACCTAAATAGGATAACCGAGGACTTAATCTCACATTTAAGTCTGTCAGGGAAATTACACATTGTGGATGTCTCATCCCTTGAAAACACTACAGGAAACCATTACAAGTTTGTAAAGCGTCCAACATAGTCCATCATGAACATACTCCCCTGATTCATCCTCTTTAACTTAGCTACTCTCTCAAGTCTTAGTGTATCTGGATATATGTTCTATAATGTCCTCTCTATGAAGACCTTTTATAACATACCATCAACTTATCCAGTCCCATCCTGAACATACCACCATCACTTCACTGATCATCATATCATGTATGTAGAACACCTGACCCTCTTCTCTATAGGATTCTATAAGTGGGCAGGTATAGTATCTATAGACTCATTCCAGAACTCATCTCCCTATGGTCCACACTCTCTAATAATAGTCAGAGGGTGCAACAACTGTAACTCCCATGTGAGGTCATACATACTCCTTACAACCCACCCTAAGTCTCCTTCTAGGAACTTGATGAACTGATCATTGTTCTCTTGGATATTCTCTCATGTTTCCTCACCTAGCACTATCAGTGCCTCAATTTCCACTACTAGGGGGTCATCTCCATCCATATCCTCCCATCGCTGTAACACCCGAGACTTTTATGAGAAATATTTTTATTTTTATAAATCATAAAAGGAATCTTTCACTACACACAACACTTTCTTGGCTTGCTTTACACACAATCGTGACCTTCCTCGACAGCTTGCATCGTACGCAATACCGAGTTTCACAAAACAATGATATGTTATTAAAATATTATTAAAACAAGCCGTTCTGAATAGTAATAACCACTTTTTGAAATTTTATAAATTTTATTTTTCAAAATGGACTTCATTTTTGGATTCGGAATATCAAAATTAGCCTAGGGTGAAATTTTGGTATTTTTTTTGAAAAATTGCAATTTTTGATGAATAGTGAAACCACTAAGTGGTAGTTAAAAAAACTGAATTTTTCATAAAACATAATTTTACCGCTTCTGTGGGTGGAATTTCAAAAATCCGAGAAACACGGTTGATATCAGTAAGTAAAATGTGGTTCAATGAGATGAAAATAATTTTTGGTGAATAGTAACTTTTTACTTTTATTTACCACGGTTAAAAGTAAATAGGGTAATTAAGGGTAAAAATGATATTATTATTACCCTAACACATGTCCTAATTCTATGGGATAAGTTTAATTTGACCAAAAATAACCTTAGAAATAAACTATGACCATTTAGGACCACTTGGATTAGATTAGGACATTTATTATTAATTTATTTAAAGAAGGGTTAAAATAGTTAAAATCAAAGTTTAATAAGTAAATAATTTTTAATATAAGGTTATACATAAGATAAATTCGACTATAAATATTCATTATAAATATAAAAATATTTCCTACATAATGGTATTTTATTTGTAATTTTTAGACATTAAATAATTTAATTTATTTATGACATAAAGATGATGCAGTAATTATCTTATTAATGAAATATTGACATAATTGATGTTATAAATACCAAAATAAATGTAATTTTAGACTTTTTATGAATTACACTAATTTTATAGGTTAATATGAAATGTTAGTATTTATTTAATTAACTTTTTCAGAACTAATCATTCTGTTATGATTTTCACAAAAATCAATTACTAAATAGTGTCAAAATTGACATAAAATAGTTTTTAAAACAAATATTATATTAATAGTTGTTATTTTATTCCTAAAAATCTAAGGTTCGGAAAAATGACTTATATAAGGTTATATATCTTAATAATAAACAACTTGGGGTTAGTTTGGCTGCTTATAGTATGTTTATTAACCTTATAGTATAAGAACACAAGAAGACACGGTAAAAGTAAAATTATTTAACTTAATGTTAAATCTAAATGATAAGGTTAAAATAGGAACCTAAACTTGTATAAATTCTATTTGATGAGAGGATTTAGACCCATCCCCACCTTATATTTAAAATAAATCAATTTGAAGCTATTTAAAACCGAACATGACTTTATAATAAAATAATATTTATAGTTTTTCCAAAGGAGCCCCTCTCCTCCCTTATAAAAGGGAACCTCCTCCCCATCTTCCTCACACCACTTTGAGCCTTCAAGCTCGGCCAAACCCTTCCACTTTCTCCTCTCCACTTCCCTAGAGACATCCTAGAGATCCTGGTCTTCTTCAAAGACCAATTTCAGTGCCCTAAAAGGAGGTCTCAAAGAAGCACTTCAAAGAAGAGGTAATGTCCGTTATCGATTCTTTCATCTTTATTTCTTCTTCCACTTCTTCTTATGTAGTCGTTTCATTATGAAGTAATAACATCAGTATCACTCATATACTGATATGTTATTATAAGTATGAAACAACTCTATTTCACTATCTATCCATCCTATGAAAAATTAAATCACCGCGCGTGCGTACGTACGGAATACCGTCTCCACACCGTGGTGTAATCTATTTTCCACCACCACCTTACTTGGATGGGTATAATGGTGTAAATAATGACTATATATGATTATTGTAAAGTGATATTGATTCTAAAATAGTATACGTACACTCCAGTACAATTCCATGATCATGGGAATGATATCATCACTCGTGCGTACGTACGGAATACCGTCTCCACGATGTGATGCGACTCGTTCTACATGAACTTCATTTCATAATGATTATATAAATGAGTTTAATGAATGAATATGATATATATTACACTAATAACATTCTGGAAATGAGGTATCTATAACCTAAATTTAAGAATAAGAATTTATTCAACAAAACACGCATAAGAACAAAAAGTAATAAACACCTGAATAACAAGTTGTAATGAAATATTACTAATAAGAAGCTAAGAATATGGCCATATGTGATATCATAACAATGATTATGATTATGTAATAAGTAAATAAAATTATTTAAATCATTATATAGGAGGTTCGGACACGTACAAAGCATATCGGACCTAAGGTAAGGGAAATGTCACAATCTCATTTTTATCCGAGATTGTTTATACTTTGGTATTTACTGGGGTGTATTTTATCATCCACATCCATGTTTCATCAATATGTAATATTTATATCCTTCTACAATAGTTTTTATCCAATTTTACCCTTCGTTGAGTTTTTAGTAAATGATATGAAAGGAATATTTTGTCGTTTCTCATACGAGGTACTTTTTGACTTTTCCGACAAAAGTAAGAGAAGAATGTTTTCTTTTTACTTATATGGCATGAATGGATTTTTAAAACATTATTTCCAAGAAGATTCCCTTACAAGTTTTCAAGTTTATTTTTAATCAACTTCTTTTAGTTTAAAATTGTATGACATTGTTGACGCTCCTTCCATCACAATATCTCAAGATTGGAAAAGGGGAAGATCTGAGATTAAAATGGTTCGACCTTTGAAAAAAACATCAAAAATCGACAAAGGGATGAACAAGGATAAATTTTCCAATATGCCGCGCAAGTCTCCTCATGGTCGCGCAGGTGGACTTGCGCGACGAACTTTGGTGCGCAAGTGACTTGCGCGACTTAATTGATAACCGCCCGGTAACCGCCTGGGGTCTTCTTCTACCTATAAATAGACCCTGTGGGCCCCCCGGTCGAAGAGAGGATCTTTTTCCAGAAACTCGGATTGAAGCTCCCGACACCCAAGTCTCTTCTCAAAGCTTCCCGAACACTTCTAAGGTAATTTCTTACCTAGAATGGAAGATCTAAAGAGAGGGAGGAAGGCCTAAGTGTTGAAACTCATCATCACTTGCACGCCTGAGTGGCCAGCCCTTAAGGGAAGTGGTCACACTTGCGCGCCGCCTTACTCCTTCGATAGAACTTGCGTGTCCCTTTTCTGGAAGAACCTCAAGAGGATTATAAAGGCTTTAATAAAGAGACGCTCAAGTGTTTCAAATGCTGATTGACCATCGCGCAAATACACCATGTGTCGCGCAGGTATACCTGCGCGACCAATACTTGTGCACCCACGCAGTACTTGCGCGTCTTCCAAGACTTGTGTGCCCCTTCTTTTTTGGGTGCCCATCTTGCCCATTTTACCCCTCTTAAGCCATTACTCCTTTCCTATTTATGATTTAGTCTTCAAGACACTCTCTAAAACCATTTATGGCATGATTTCTTGATTTGACTTCCTTATCTGAAAGGAATTCTGTGGAATATCTCTCAAAACCTAGTGATTTAAATATCCTTATGTCACTAAATATGGAGAGTTCATTCATTCAACCTAATCCTTTAAGATGAGAGAATCCTTAACCTGGGTCTCCTTTTCAGGAATAATCCCCAGTCATAAGTCCTCTAATTTGGGCATCCTTCTCAAGAGTAAGCCAAAAACCATAATCCTTAACCTGGGCCTCCTTTTCAGGAATAAGTCCTAGTCATAATCCCTTAACCTTGGTCCTCTTTTCAGGAATAAGTCCCAGTCATAATTTTGGGCTTCCTTTTCAGGAGTAATCCCCAAGTCCCCTAACCTGGGCCTCATTTTTAGGAATAAGTCTCAATCATAAATTTTGGGCTTCCTTTTCAGGAGTAAGCCCCAAATCCCTTAATTTCTCTTTAACCAGTCCTAATTTACGTTTGATCTGGGATTACTTCTCAGGAGTAAAACCCAGTTATCAATCCTCTCCTCATTTGGGTTTCCTTTTCAAAAATAAGTCCCAAGTTAGAGTATTCAAATCTCCATGAGGCACATATACCTTTATGGACCATGTTCCTAGATTTTCCCCCTAAATTAAATCCTAACCTTCATTTATCTGGGAAGTCATACATGCATAAGCCCCAAACCATTTCTTATGATTACATATTTCATGGCCCAATTGTCTATTTTATTACCAATACCTCTTGTTTCTCACACCAAGCATGACTCACGTGAGCTTAGAGGGTAAAAGTAATTATGACATCCTGCTTTGAGCCATCAATCATAAAGATCATACTCCCTTATTAGAACTACGTGGGTTCTGATTCCTTTTACAAAAAAAGGATACGTAGGTAGCCCATCTATGGGTTCGATCCCAACTCTGAAATAATTCATGTCCTTCTGAATGACAATAAACTTCAAGTGCCCCACTGAGTGGCTTTAAAACCAGTTTGGTCATCATAATGACCAAGATACTTTTATATAAATGTTTTGAAGGATACCATTGACCAAGAATCTCTAAATAGATATAGATGATTCTCTATTGATGAAGAACCTCGAATACATATAAAATATTCTCTAAACTTATTACATATTTAATCATTGATTGTAAAAACTGAAGGAAAAGCTCATTTTATACTTGGTAATGTAATAAGGATTCACGAACATAACTTAAATCTATAAAGAGAGTCCCGGAATAGACAATAATTCCCCTCAAAAAGGTGTGATGAGTCCAACCTCCCATCCTCTCGACCAATGCAAATTCCTAATCCTCATCAGTCCACAAGCTAATGAGCGCCTACCTTTGGAAAGTAGTTCCAAATGGATGTGGAATCATTGGATGTTTCTGGTTCTATGAAAAAACCCGTTAAAAACCGATCGGAACGTTTGAATCTCCCATCCAGGAGGTCATCCCCGAATTCTGAGGGAAACAAAAAATGGTGAACCCGACGTGAATCCTTAACCAAGTTAAAATGATATTTTACCTATTTGTTAAGACCCTATTTAAAACTCAATAAGAGGGATAACAAAAAACAATCATTGACATGTGTTCTCATCCAGAGGATGAAGTAGCTGAATTTATCTTGATTACGTCTGTTATATCAAACATGCACTCTTTTCCAAGATCTTCTGTATTTCCATAATGGCTGCTCTCAAAATCACATCTGTGAATACTGCTGCTGTAAATACCACTGTCGCTATTCCTACTGGATCATCATCCACTCTGAGGATGACATCACCTACTCAGTGTCTTCTACGCTGGGTATCAAATGCGCTGGTTAAGGAGTACCGTCAACATGGTACCATCCCAACTCTGGAGGCTGCCCGACCGGCCCTCCAAGTGAACAACTCACACAGGTCGTCTGGACAATGACGATCAGTGATCAAGAGGCAGGCGGTGCTGACTACCGTCTCCAACCGTTTCGGGTCGTTATCCCCTGAACACAATTTCCATTCGCTCCCTTACTCTGAGGAAGTGAATGAGTAGGTCCCTCAGGGCCTTAATTCAAAAAGACAAGAGTCCTTCTCGAGGGCTCCCATCAACAATCGCCGCCAGACTCGTGCGACAGTGCGCCCTCAACATGATGAGGGTACCGACTTCAGGCATTCGGCTCAGGTTCCTCGAACCCGAGCAGGAAAGACGAACCGCCAGAGACGGAATCCGGTTAACAATGGGCAGGTTTTCATCCCTTCCATCTCCAGAGAAGTCCACCAACCTAACTTGGTGACGAACAACGAGCAGGCACACACACCTGCCCGTTTTAATTCCGCTGTCCAGCAAACTCGTCTAGCAGCATCAAGCCAATCCCGCCAGGAAATTCCGGCAGAGTACTATAGGCAGGAACATACACCTGCTTATACATCATCAGTTAGTCAGCAGGCTCGCCTGACTACATATGATTGATCTCTTCAACCGCGTTTGGTGAAGTGTAATCAGCAGGCACATACACCTGCTAGTACTAATCAAGCCTACCAACAGTCTCGCTTGGTAGCACACGGAGAAGTCAGTCGGAAAGCTCCGACGACAAACAATATGCAGACTCAACTCTCTCCCTCCACAATTGAGTACTGTCAAGATTCACTGACAGGAAAAGGAGGACAGGAGCAGGCACATACACCTACTCCAAGCCCGGAATGGGCGTATATCCCCGTTCCGGCAGCTGAAGTCACCAAACATATTTTGTCAATGGTGAAAGAGCAGAGGCAAATTCCTGCTCATATTCTGGATGCTTGCCAGGATATCATAACAGCTTCAGCATCATCTCAGGGAAAGACACATAAGTCTATCCCTAGCAGTGGAGTGACACATCAACGATTCACTCCAGAACAGACACACACATCTGTTAAAGTCCAATAGGTTTATGGGGCATACTCCCCCATATCATATGGACAACCAAGTCAGGCACATACAATTGATTTGAGTGAAGATCGTCAGCCTAACCTGACTATCTTTCCTGATCAAGCACATACACCTGCTCAGAGCAACCACTTTCGTCAACAAGTGGTTTCCAAAGCGAGTAAGAAGGCATATAAGAAAAAGATCCGCCCAGCACAGTCAGGAGATCAAAGGCCAATCTGTAGTAAGGCCTTGCTCGATGCTGGAGTTCTTGAAGACCTCATACATTTATCTGTTGGAATTCAAGATTCTACTCCCTCAGTTCCTAATAACGGGAACATTAATTTCGAAGGTCTTCAACAGACACTTCCTCATGAAGGCTTGCTTCGTGAAAATTCGGTCAATCTTGAAGTTTCGTCTTCAGATGAGAGCCACAGGAACCCTCTGTGTGGTCAGAAGACTAAGGAGCAAGAGATATCATCTTTTGCTGTAACCCATTATGGTGGTCCTCCCCATGATGATAAATTTCGCTGCGAAAGTCCTCTCCGCATTAGTGGCTCACATTTCCTGTAAAATACTCCAGTGGACAATGTAGTTCTGAGAAAGCCCTCTTATCTTGAGGCACTTGCAAATCTGAAACCAGTCATGTCTGATGCTTTATCGCTAGCAAGTGAAATACTTTCTAAATTAGAAGATAGCCCAGGGTATAGGTCATTCTCCGAACCACCCCTAAGTCATGCATCTTCTAGTTTGATCAATGATGTCTCTACCAATCTTGTTGAATCCGATGAAGCAACAAGGAAATACCAACTCTGGTTAAAACAAGTATAAGAAGCTTCATTTAATGATGAAGAGGAAATGCTGAACATGAGGAAAAAAATGGCAAAAATGAGGTACTAGTCATGTTTTGGCCTTTGGTTGACTCCCAGTATGACGTTCCAAAGATGTTGATGGAAGATGGAATCCATGATATTCGTCTCAACATATGGAAAACTCTTTGTCAATTGATGAAGAAGGTATTATCTTATGATGAATATGAAAATAATCTTAAGATAATAGAAGAGCTACAACGTCAGATTGATTTGGCATCTCTATCAGTCTCTTGGTATCCAAGGCTGAAAAGCAACATAGAACCCTTCAACGTTCATGCCTTGGCGCACTAAGAAAATTGCGTCAGTTAATTGCCAATGCTCCATCTGGTGTTCATATTAGAGGATGGGGTGTTCATAGAGCACTACATTTCACAGTGCTTTCCAGTCAGGAAAGCTCGCCAAAAATGGTCTCATGAAATGTTATTGCCCATGGCCGGCCACAATCAATTGGCTTTGTTCGTAATCAAAAGCTTGCTCAAGAACAGGCTTCAACTAGTTCCTCTCAAAATCAAGCATATAGAGAAAAAGTTGTTGAATTGATCCTACATCAAGCAGGCAAGAAGATTGCACGAGCCTCTCGTATAGAGAAAACACATCATCAAATGACAGATGTTTCGAAAATCATTCAACAGTCTGTTAAACCAGGTGATAAAATTGGATACAGGTTAATGCATCCAGCTAATTTCTGAACTAAGATTTGAAAGATCAAGATAGATTTTAAAAAGGTCTCAGACATAGTATGTCAAGAGCCACCCCAGCTTGTCAGACTGGGGACTCCATTATCCCAACCCTCAGAGTCAACAAATGGGATTCGAGGAGTTGAGCGAAAGCAGCAGGAACATTTCCAGTTTACGAGACTGGGGACTCTTTCAAATCATCAATACCCTTCTCAGATAATATCGGTATTTTCTCGATTGGGGAAGAATCCCCAAGAGGAACGAAGATCCAAATTATCAAGAGATTCCCTCCAAGTTATAGCTCGTCAAGAAGTTCCTAAAGGATTAAATCAACACAAGGCAATGTCTCATCAAAGACATGAAAGAAGACAATATCACAGAAATGTTGATAGAAGGGATGTGATGCATTATGAATCAATCAATGTCATCAATGCCGTTGTTGCTAATACACCAGGGAAGACTCACTCAGGGGACTCATATGAAGAGCTTCCTTCTCAAGAAAATGTACGCGCCGATACAAATGAAGAAGGTGTGCGTACACAAAGTCAAAGGATTACATAGAACCCAGGTAATCCACTTCCTTCTCTCAAAAAAGTATCCAACAAAGGGAGGGGAAAGAATCAGGTTACATATCCTTCCTCTGGAGAAGGTCAATTGCTCTCATTAGAGAAAAGGTTTGCACAACAGGAGGAATAAATGAAAGAATTAAGAAGGTTGAATGCAGAAATACTTCAGAGTAGTCTTCTTCTTAAGAATGCTGAATTCCGATAGGCGAAGGAATTTTTTGCAGCTACTGAGATGGATCAGGAATATCCTCCTTTATCAGTACACCCTCATAGGTCTAATCCTATGGGTCAAACGCAACAATGGTTGGAAGTGCTACCATCAGTTGCAGCACCAATCACCACATATGTCCAAACTCCATTCATTGCACCTACCCAAGACCAAATTCAACCTGATGTTTCTCAAAAGTTAATAACTACTATTGAGTCATTAACAGCTCGGTTAGAATCTATGGAAGGGAAACAGGGACAAGTTCAACCAGAAAAGAAAGTTTATCCTGAATGGGTAGATTCAATTTCTCCTCCATCCAGTTTTGGAAATCCTGTTTTCCCTACTTTCAATGGATTAGGCGACCCTGAACAACATTTGACACATTACGTATCTTGTTGTGATCCTATGATGGGAACTCCAGAGTAGCAAGAAGCAGTGAAACTCAGATGCTTCGTGCGAACCTTGCAAGGACCAGCTTTTGTCTGGTATACAAGCTTGCAATCCCGGTCAATTATCGGATGGGAGGATCTTCGCCAAAAATTCATTCTTCAGTTTAGCTCAACTTTTCCAAAAATGACAGTTTTCGATCTTACAAACTGCAAGAAAAGGGAGAATGAAAGAGTCTCTGATTTCATTGCTTGCTGGAAGAGATTAACATATTCCCTGAGTTTAGCACTCCCTTAGGAAGAGCTATTGCCAATATGTGTGGCAAATTTGCGTGATGAATTACACACGCCATTGATCCCTGTGAAATAAATAGGAGGGTTTCGAGACCTTACTTCAATCGCTCAGCAGATTGAAGATTCCCTTATACAGGCTAAGGCTAAATCTCGTGTAATTCCATCAGCTCCAGGAAGGAGAATGGGTAAAGCGGAAACTGCTACAGTTGTGCTTAAACAAACACATGTACCTATTTCTACTTCAAAACCTTCATCTTTTCAAGGGGCTCTGCCTCCTGAACGCCAACAACAAAGGTTGTTTCATACAATTAATCAAAGATATCAACGAAGAAACAATTTGAGGATTTGAAGAGTAAAACATATTCTTTCCAAAATGAGAAAGTTCCTGGTTACTTCATTTTAGCTCTGGAAAATAATTTGGTTCAATTACCAATGCCCAAGAGGCCAAACAAAGAGGGAGATGAAGACCGTCCCAATTATTGTCCCTTTCATCAAATGTTGGGGCATTCCATCCAGGAGTGTTTTGTCTTCAAAGACATCCTGCAAAAGGTGGTCGACTTGGGACAAGTCAAGTTGAAAGGTTCTTCGACCCAGGTAGCATGTGTTACTGCTACAGTTATAGAGGAGGAAGGTGAATGGCAAGAAGTCAAAAGAAAAAATGCACAGAAGTATGATGATTGGATGGTCAGAAAGACAATAAATCAGACTCATGCCATTTTTGGAACACAATTAAAGAAACCAATTGTGTCTTCTGCCATGAATATTGCGGTAAAACCCTCTTCGTCAGAGGGAAAGTCCTCAAAGAAACGGCTCGATTCAAAAAAGGAAAAAGAATCAGAAAAAGATGAGTATGTGTCAAAGCCTAAATTGTCTTTGACTCTGGCAGACTTTATGCCATCTACTTCAAAGCCACGGGCACTGCCCCATCAAACGGCACAGTCTAAACAGGCTAGTTAGGCAGAGTCTTTATTAGACAAAGAGTTAATCTTCGGTTCTGTTAATATGATTCAATTAACAGATCCGTATTCCAGTAGTAATTTCAATTTTGATGAGCCTGAATTCTCTGTATCAAATAAGGGAATCCGAGGAAGTTCCAGAGGTTCAGGTTACAGGGGAAGATGTGGATCTTTCCGAAGCCACTACTCCAATTCTACCCCTGATAGCACTGTGTATGCAGCAGAAACTCGTGGTAGAGCCCTTCAGCGAGCTCAAAAAGAACAAGCAGGTTCTTCTACTAATAGCCAACTTAGTCTTGGCACAGTTATTTTAGAAGATCGATTAAAGTTTCCATCTTCTTTATCTCAGCAAGTAAATGGATCTAATCAGTCTAATCTTCCAAAACAAAGGATGTTTCCAACTTCTATCCCAATACAAGATGCATCAGCTTCCAAATCATCTGCTTCCAAGGTACCTGTTAAACCGCATATTCCTGTTGGGAAACATAGACCTCTTGATCAAAATTATGATATATTGAAACACTTGGCCCAAGTACCAGCCAAGTTATCAATTTTGGATGCTTTGAATCTGTCAAAAGATCTTCGGGAAGCACTCATCAAAGCTTTGTCAAGTCCTCAGGAATTTGAAGCTGAAATAGCTGCAGCTGAAGTCTATCACATAGAGAATAATCCTGCAGAATGCCATGTAGTGATATATTTTACTGATAAAGATGAAGATGATGTTGTGCATGGGCACATAAAACCTCTGTACTTATCTGGAAAAGTTAATGGTGTGGATATCTGAAGAGTTTTCATTAACAATGGTTCAGGAGTCAACCTCATTCCCATTTGTACACTTCGTCGATTGGGCCTTACGGAATATGATTTATTTCTTTCTACCATGATGTTACAAGGATATGATAAAAATGAACAAGAACCACTGGGTGAAGTTACACTCAGAACTCAGTTTGTAAATATTGTATCCAATTCGGATTTCATGATTGTTGATCAAGACTCAGCTTTCAACGTCTTGCTTGGAAGACCCTGGCTACATCAGCATGCGGCTATCCCTTCATCATACCATCAATGTCTCAAATACTATTTCAATTGTCAAGTTGGAACATTATATGGTGATAAGGCCCCGTTCAAGACATGTGAGTCTCAATACATTGAGACAGAATTTTATCACATGAAGGGAAGAGAGAAATCTACAATAAAATAAATTACCAAAGTTAATGCTTCATATGGTTTGGAGAAGATTCCAATAAATCCATTTACACATGTGAGAACAGATTATGTGTTACCTATCAGTCAAATTGAAAAAATAGGCCCAAATCAAAATACTCTTATGGAAATATCCATAATGTCAATTACGACAATCGAGCCAGACAACATGGGAGAAATTGGTAACCTACCAAACAGTGATGAAAACACAAATAGTGATGTTTTCATTTCATCTGCTGAAATTCAACAGGTCTATACTTCGTCAATCAGGTCAGAAGAAGTTATAACAACATTGGAGGTGAATAATGATTTCAATTCCCATTCCATCATCTCCTCTTTATTTCCCAAAGAAGGCCCTTTATCATCAATAGGGTCAGAAATGGAAGCTTCTTCTTCAAAATGTGCAAATTTTTACATCTCTTCTGATCATGAAAATTTCGTTTTGTCATCTACTATGCAAGTAGAAATGGAAGAAATAGCACATGATGAAGAGGAAGAAGAAGATCTTAGAGATGCTCCTCCAGCATTTGAAGAGGGTATCTCTACCACTGTGGATGAACTCAGAGAAATAAATTTGGGTACAGAAAAAGATCCACGCCCAAATTTAATTAGTGCGGCCATGACCCTTGAAGAGCAGGAGATGTATATTTCTTTTCTAAAGAAAAATGAAGATATTTTTGCTTGGAAATATACGGAAATGCCTGGGCTTGATCCTGATGTTGCTACTCATCATTTGGGTTTAAAAAAAGAACATCGAGGATTTAGGCAAGCCGTGAGAAGAACACACCCAACTTATGCTTCCAAAATTGAAGCTGAGGTGGATAAGCTGATCAAATCTAACTTCGTAAGAGATGTTCAATATCCCAAGTGGTTGGCTAATATTTTCCCTGTAAAGAAGAAGAACGGACAAATTAGGGTTTGCATTGATTTCAGAGATCTTAATCGGTATTGCCCTAAAGATGATTTCCCAGTCCCGATTACAGAACTCCTAATTGATGCGACGACTGGCTATGAAGTACTTTCCTTCATGGATGGATATTCCGGATATAATCAGATCCGAATGGCCCCGGAAGATGAGGAATCTACAGCCTTCAGAGCCCCTCAAGGTGTGTTTTGTTACCAGGTGATGCCCTTTGGTTTAAAGAATGCAGGTGCAACATATCAACGCGCCATGCATCATATCTTCAAACCTTTCTTAGGGAAGTTTGTTGAATGCTATGTAGACGATTTGGTGGTTAAATCCAAACAACGTTCTAATCACTTGGCTGATTTGGAAGTCATATTCCACAAGCTTCGACAACATAATTTGAAGATGAACCCCTTAAAATGTTCTTTTGGGATAACCTTAGGAAAATTCCTCAGCTTTGTTGTACGCCATCGTGGTATTCAAGTCGATCCTGAGAAGACCAATTCAATCCTTGGTATGTCACCTCCTCAGAATTTGAATGATTTAAGAGGACTTCAAGGACACTTAGCCTATATTCAGCATTTCATCGCCAATTTGGCAGGCAAAAGTTTACCCTTTACTAAATTATTGAAAAAAGGAGTCACTTACCAGTGGACTGAAGAATGTCAAGAAGCGTTTGATGATATCAAGAAATACCTATTGATTCCACCAGTACTCATGCCACCTGTTGAAGGAAGACCACTTATCCTCTATGTGACAGCTCTAGAGCGATCATTGGGTGCCTTTCTTGCTCAAAAAAATGATGCAGGGAATGAAAATAGCCTCTACTATCTCAGTAGAACTATGCTTGAAGCAGAAACCCAGTATTCAAGTATTGAGAAGTGTTGCCTGGAATTAAACTTTGCCGTTCAGAAATTAAGACACTACCTGAAACATCACGAGGTCCAATTGGTATCTCGCAATAATCCGCTCAAATTCATCCTTAGTCGTCCAATGCTTACAGGACGTCTAGCAAGGTGGGCAGTTATTTTGCAGCAGTTCGACATTCAGTATGTATCTCAAAAGGCAATAAAGGGCCAAGCTCTAGCTGATTTCCTGGCTGAACATCCTTCAGTGGAAGACACATCTTCAGATATTGAACTCCCTGATGAGGAAGTTTTCTCTATTCAAGAGAGTCCTCAAACATGGGAAATGTATTTTGATGGTGCTTCTAGAAGTCCAACAGGGAAGAAAATGGAAAATCCTAAATTCAACAAAGTTGGTTTAGGAATTGTACTCATTTCTCTAGATAAGGCATTATTACCTTATTCCTTTTTATTTTGGGAAGGTGGTACCAATAATGAATCCGAATACCAAGCTCTTATCACAGGCATGGAGTTGGCGCTTCAAGCACAAGTGAATTACTTAAAGGTGAAAGGTGATTCAGACCTGGTAATCAAACAAGTCAATGGGGATTATGCCATCAGAAAAAAAGAATTAATCCCTTTGTATGATTACGTCAGAGAGTTAATGGAGGAATTCCCTTCAGAACCGACATTTTCTTATGTCCCAAGATCACAAAATGTTCAAGCTGATGCGCTGACTAATATAGCCACAGCTCTAGCAGATCCAAATCAGGATGAAACAACCATTAGTATTGCCCATTGTCGTGCAGTTTCACCTTATGTTCAAACCAGAACAGAGAAAATTAATGAAATTAGTCCCATTCCTGAACTGTATAGTCATACTACAGGATGGATGTCACCTATCAGGGGATACCTTCAAAATGGAACACCTCCACCTGATAGAGTCGAGAAACAACAAATCCGGCGACGTGTGGTCAATTTTACTCTTTATGATAGCCTAAACCACCTAGAGAAAATTCTATACAAACTTAGTTTTGATGGAGTTATCTTTAGATGCATTGATGGTGAAGAGAGAATGGTTGTCATGAAAGAATTGCATGAACAAATTTGTGGTGCCCACCAGTCTGGACACAGATTGTCTGATCAAATTCGAAGGCTTGGATACTATTGGCCTTCAATGATACAAGATTGTGTTAATTTCACAAAGAAGTGTCATTCATGTCAAGTACATGCCAACTTCATTCATCAACCACTAGAGTTTCTTCATACAGCTAAATAATCGTGGCCATTTGCCACATGGGGAATGGATGTGGTGGGACCTTACCCTTCAGCTACGGCCAAGTAGTTTAAGTACATTCTAACTGCTACTGATTTCTTTTCCAAATGGGCATAGGTAGTACCTCTCAAAGAAGTCAGTTCTAAATGCATTGTTAGCTTCATCAAGTCTAACATCATTACTAGATTTGGTTTCCCTCATACCATATTAACGGAAAACGACACCAACTTCTGTTCTTCTAAGGTGAAGAAATTGTATCAAGAATACAACATTAAATCCAACCATTCATCTCGGTATCATGTGGAGACCAATGGCCAAATGGAATCCTTTAACAAGACTCTTTCAAATATACTGAAAATATGGTGGATAAAGATAAGAGGTCATGGCCTGATAAACTCTTTCATGCTTTATGGGCTTATCGGACTACCACCCGCAATGCAACGCAGTCAACTCCATATTTGTTGGTATATGGAACAGAAGCAGTCTTTCCAATTGAAGTTCAATTGACCTCACTCAGAGTATCCATTTGTGATCAGTTATCTACAGATGAGAAATCCCAAAAGCGATTGAATGAATTGGAACGGTTAGATGAGAAAAGATTGTGCACTTTGCACCACATGGAAATCTATCAGAATCGAATAGAACGAGCTTTTAACAAAAAGGTTTGTCTTTGTTAATTCATTCAGGGAGAATTGGTATTAGTTATCAGAACTCCAATGATACCAGGAAAGAAACCTCCCAAGCTTGATCCCAAATGGGAAGGACCTTATTCAATACATAGGGTCTACTCCAATGGAGCTTATTCATTAATCTCGATGGATGATGAACTCACTACTACTCCAACTAAAGCCATATTTTTAAAGAAATATTTTGTATAAACTACAAAATATTCACAAGATGTCCCTGCAACATGACACTAAACTGTGCAGCACCAGTTCGTCCTTGCTATATGACGTTAAACTATACAACAATTGTCCAGTATGACCTTAAAGTCCTCCTTGGTCCAATACGACCTTAAACTATTCACAAGATGTCCATGCAACATGACACTAAACTGTGCAGCACCAGTTAGTCCTTGCTATATGACATTAAACTATACATAAATGGTCCAGTATGACCTTAAACTCCTCCTTGGTCCAATACGACCTTAAACTATTCACAAGATGTCCCTGCAACATGACACTAAACTGTGCAGCACCAGTTCGTCCTTGCTATATGACGTTAAACTATACAGTAATGGTCCAGTATGACCTTAAACTCCTCCTTGGTCCAATACGACCTTAAACTATTCACAATATGTCCCTGAAACATGAAACTAAATTGTGCATCACCAGTTCGTCCTTGCTATATGACGTTAAACTATACAACAATGGTCCAGTATGACCTTAAACTGCAACTTCGTCCCACATGACGTTAAACTGTGAAAAAGTTTCCTAAAAAGTCCTGTACGACTTTAAACTACACAATGGTCTTGTATGACATTAAACTGTACCATCCATGGTCCATGTATATGACCCTAAACTATTTGTAAGTCCCTTACGTCCGGAAAGATGTTAAACTACATAATCATCAAAGGTCCTGTAAGACCTTAAACTGTACTTATGTCCTGCATGACATTAAACTGCACCATCCACGGTCTATGCATATGACCTTAAACTATTCACACTTTTTTCCAACATGACACTAAACTGTATCATCCCTTTTTCGTCCAACATGACGTTAAATTGTGGGAAAAATCCCTAATACGTCATACATGACATTTAACTGTACTTTATCCCTGCTACATGACACTAAACTGTGCAGCACCAATAGTCCTAACTACAAGACTTTAAACTGCATAGTCCCTTTATATTGTCCTTGCTACATGACATTAAACTGTGCATCATTAAGGTTGTTGCTACCTCTTGTTTCTCACAACGAGTATGACTCACGTGAGCTTAGAGCAAACCTCAACCATAACATTCTCTTTGGGCCGCTAACCATGTGTAAGTCCCAACAACATATTTTTAGGTCATTGTCCCCAAGAACAACATGATCATTAATTCATTCTTTAATTTAACTACACAGACTTTGATCCTTGCCTTCCAGGCTAGGTATGTAGGCAACCTTCCAAGGTTCAAGCCCAAAACCAATCTCTTAACATCGGTTCACTGCCATATCATATGATGTTGATTTGTGAAACCGCCCCTAGAAACAATATCTTTACATTGGTTCACATTCGTCCTTGTTATACGACATTAAACTATACAACACTTTTGTGTGGTACGACAATAAACTACAATACTCTTTGATTTCCTCATTTGAGAGGGAACCATTATTTACATTGATTTTTCAATCATATTTAATTTCAAAAGACTACGTGCATACATGGCAATGCCTAAACTTTTTTATCTCGGGTTAAAACATCATTGTACTAAAATCCCTTTTCACCCTTCACGTGTACGAACCAAATTTGTACAAACGGTATTTCTAGAACTACGTGGGCTTGATTCCCATCCTTATGGGATACATAGGAACGTTCGAGTATCCCTCGAATCCATCCCGAAGTCTTTTGGGCCTAACCCCAAATTTCACTCTCAGTCCCTTGGTTAAGAATTACCCATGAAAACACACACTGTGTATTCATTATTATGGTCCGAGTTCTATGACTCTAAACTAAGATCTCTCTTAATTTCGTCCTGCATGACGTTAAACTGAATTTCAAGAACTACATATGGCTTGATTCTCACTCTTATGAGATACGTAGTGAAGTCCAAAATTTCAATTTAGGACCCAGCCACAACATGATTATGGTTATAATTGACCTATGTATCTCTGTATACATTGGGAAATACCCATCTTTATGTGTTTTAATCTTAACCTTAAATATTTTTAGATCTTCATAACCCTTTTCATGACTTTTAGTCAGAAAAATGTAAAACTTCTGAGAATTATTTTTCCTGACTATGCAGTACGTGCCCATAGGTGGCCTTGCATAAACAGTCCACATAACAGACTTGTTATCCAAAAGATACTATTTTATTTAACTATACAGCCAATGCCCATAGGTGGCCCTGCATAATTCAACCCCCTAACGGGTTTGTTAAATTATGCTAACATCATTCATGGGAAGAATGCCTCTTTTTTCCTTCTTTTTCTTAAACGAAAGTATGTAGGGATCCGCAAAAAAATAGCCATCCTTAACAAATTTGTCCCATATCCTTTTTCATGATCTGAAAGTATTCAAGTCTATAGTTTATTCTTCTTCCCTACGTTTGGGTCAGACCTTCGTAGGAGTAATATTAATCCAGTTCTTCGATAATCTTGTCTAAAAATATCTTCTCCATATTCAAGAACCTCTTTCCATACAACAAACTCTATACTTTAGAAAATTTGATTCTCCATAAACATTCACTGGCTTTTAGCACTAGGAAAGTAAATTTCTGAGAATTCTTTTTGCCTGACTATGCAGCACGTGCCCATAGGTGGCCTTGCATAAACAGTCCACATAACATACTTGTTAGCTAAAAGATACTATTTTATTTAACTATGCAGCCAATGCCCTTAGGTGGCCCTACATAATTCAACCCCCTAACGGGTTTTTTAAATAATGGTAACTTCATTCTTGGAAACTACTTCTTCTAAATTCCTTTTATCTCTTTTTCATATCATTCCTCAGATTTAAATATTCTTAAGTTATAGCTTACATATTTTCCCTCATACTTGAGTATGGTAGTATGTTTTCAGATGAATTTTCAAGGAATTGTGTCAATTCTAATCCATTTCGGTCAAATCTATTTCGACCTTAAACATTAGCCCCTTTATGTCCGGCATGCATGACTTTAAAATTCCCACAAAAGACAAAGTAACTCTGAATAAAAGTCAAGTTCCAGCTCACTAAACATACATTTTGTATGATTTAGATAATATTGAGCAATTAAAAAGGTTCGAATTTTGAAGGGTTATTTACATTAATCATAGTAAAAATCAAACTATGCTTACTAGGTCCATTGGCTTAGGTAAAATCTAAAGCATATTGAAAAAAATAATGCAGGTTCAAATGATTGAAGATGAAAGTGTTTTTCATTGATACACAGAAGATAGAAGGACATCCACAGACTGAAGTCTCTTCTCGTTTTTCAAGAATTACAAAAGGCTTTCAACATAACTCTTCATTTGATTTACGACACCCCAAGTTTCATCAGAAACCATCTAGAATTCATTCATTCAGCTGGATACAATAAGAGATGCAGTGATACCTTCTCTTCTTGGAACAATTGAAAAAGAATGTTCTTGAGTGCGGTTTGAGAAAATTTTCGGCTGATCAAACAGTGACTCTGTTTCTGTCCAAGAGACTTGGAAGATGGATACATGGATTTGAGAATGGAGCATTGGAAGTAAAGATCCATTTGGAAAGAGTACTCTTTTCAGATATTGTGGAAAACATTATAGCCCATGGGTTTTCCATTTTCATATCTGCAAGGAAATGGAATGGAAGGAGAACTTGAAAGTTCACACCATTGTTGTTGCTCTTAATGCACAGCATAACCGAAATAGAGGAGTAGCAGTGCAGCTGCATCTCAGGTGTATAATTCTTTGCATTTGGAACATTGACTCCTTGCCGATGACCATGACCACATAGAGGCAGATAGATACTCTGTGGAAGATTAGGATGATATTTCTTCAAGTACTTAGCCAAATCTGGGAGAGTGCTGTCATAGATATCATAGTAATCATGGACAATGATGTTCATCATGTCATCAATCCGCTTTCTAGCCAGTTCATCAGCCATTCCAATTTCTTTGGGAATCACTGAATCTGCACAAAAGATGAATAAACTAACTCTTAAATGGGTTTATATTTTCATAAAATTTGTGAAGAAATTTGAAAAAATGTCTAAGGCATTAAGGCGCACAAGTATAAAAATTGGCGTGCAAGTGTTTCGTGTGTCGCGGTAGTGTTTGACGTGCAAGTATAAACCGCCCAACTCCAGATACCTTGACAGCAGAACGCCATCAAGGAAATATTGGAAAACAGAGCAACTTGCGCGGTTAGATGACCTGCGCGATGAGAGCTCAAGAGGTTTGAATTCTAGAAATCCAGATGCTTTGTACGGAGGTGAGGCCATGTATTTATAGGCCAAGAAGCCTATCTGCGCGCCGTACCCAGTGCGCTTAAGGCCTGCGGGACGCATTCTTGTGCGCCGCCCTTTACATATTGGAACACTTGTACGCCATTATTCCTTTGGATATATTCGGTTTCCTTAGAGTCAAATCCTCATTTCTCTCTGGATCCAACTCTGAGGGGGGACTTTTGTTGACGCTCCTTCCGTCACAATATCTCAAGATTGGAAAAGGGGAATATCTGGGATTAAAATGGTTCGACCTTTGAAGAAAACATCAAAATCGACAAAGGAATGAACACGGAGAAATTTTCCAATTTTCCGTGCAAGTCTCCTCATGGTCGCGCAGGTGGACTTGCGCGATGAACGTTGGCGCGCAAGTGACTTGCGCGACCTAATTGATAACTTCCTGGTAACCGCCTGCAGTCTTCTCCTGCCTATAAATATACCCTGTGGGCCCCCCGGTCGAAGAGAGGATCTTTTTCCAGAAACTCGGATTGAAGCTCCCAACGCCCAAGTCTCTTCTCAAAGCTTCCGAAACACTTCTAAGGTAATTTCTTACCTAGAAAAGAAGATCTAAAGAGTGGGAGGAAGTCCTAAGTGTTGAAACTCATCAACACTTGTGCGCCTGAGTGGCCAGCCCTTAAGGGAAGTGGTCACACTTGCGCGCCGCCTTACTCCTTCGATAGAACTTGCGCGTCCCTTTTCTGGAAGAACCTCAAGAGGATTCTGAAGGCTTTAATAAAGAGTCACTCAAGTGTTTCAAATGCTGGTTGACCATCGCGAAAATACACCATGTGTCGCGCAGGTATACCTGCGCGACCAATACTTGTGCACCCACGTAGTACTTGCGCATCTTCCAAGACTTGCGCGCCCCTTTCTTTTTAGGTGCCCATCTTTCCCATTTTACCCCTCTTAAGCCATTAATCCTTTCCTATTTAAGATTCAGTCTTCAAGAAACTCTTTAAAACCATTTATGGCATGATTTCTTGATTTGAATTCCTTATCTGAAAGGAATTCTATGGAATATCTCTCAAAACCTAGTGATTTAAATATCCTTATGTCACTAAATATGGAGAGTTCATTCATTCAACCTCATCCTTTAAGATGAGAGAATCCTTAACCTAAGTCTCCTTTTTAGGAATAATCCCAGTCATAAGTCCTATAATTTCGGAATCCTTCTCAGGAGTAAGCCCCAAACCTAAATCCTTAACCTGTGCCTCCTTTTCAAGAATAATTCATAGTCATAATCCCTTAACCTGGGTCCTCTTTTCAGGAATAAGTCCCAGTCATAATTGCGGTCTTCCTTTTCAGGAGTAAGCCCCAAGTCCCCTAACCTGGGCCTCCTTTTTAGGAATAAGTCCCATTCATAAATTTTGGGCTTCCTTTTTAGGAGTAAGCCCCAAATCCCTTAATTTCTCTTTAACCAGTCCAAATTTTAATTTGATCTGGGATTCCTTCTCATGAGTAAAACCCAGTTATCAATCCTCTCCTAATTTGGGTTTCCTTTTCAGGAATAAGTCCCAAGTTAGAGTATTCAAATCTCCATGAAGTACATATACCTTTATGGACCCTGTTCCTGGATTTTCCCCCTAAAGTAAATCCTAACCTTCATTTATCTGGGCAGTCATACATGCATAATCCCCAAACCATTTCTTATGATTACATCTTTCATGTCCCAATTGTCTATTTTATTACCAATACCTCTTGTTTCTCACACCGAGCATGACTCACGTGAGCTTAGAGGGTAAAAAAAATTATGACATCCTACTTTGAGCCATCAATCATAAACATCATACTCCCTTATTCGAACTACATGGGTTCTGATTCCTTTTCCAAAACAAAGGATACGCAGGTAGCCCATCTACAGGTTCGATCCCAACTCTGAAATAATTCATGTCCTTCTGAATGACAATAAACTTCAAGTGCCCCACTGAGTGGCTTTAAAACCAGCCTAGTCATCATAATGACCAAGATACTTTTATATAAATGTTTTGAAGGATACCATTGACCAAGAATCTCTAAATAGATATAGATGATTCTCTATTGATGAAGAACCTCGAATACATATAAAATATTCTCTAAATTTCTGACATATTTAATCATTGATTGTCAAAACTGAAGGAAAGATCATTTTATACTTGGTAATGTAATAAGGATTCATGAACATAACTTAAATATATAAAGAGAGTCCCGGAATAGACAATAATTCCCCTCAAAAAGGTGTGATGAGTCCGACCTCCCATCCTCTCGACCAATGCAAATTCCTAATCCTCATCAGTCCCCAAGCTAATGAGCACCTACCTTTGGAAAGTAGGTCCAAATGGATGTGGAATCATTGGATGTTTCCGGTTCTATGAAAAAACCCGTTAGAAACCGATCAGAACGTTTGAATCTCCCATCCAGGAGGTTATCCCCGAATTCCAAGGGAAACAGACATGTTAAGAAAGGAAAAATGTTTTTGAAGTAGAAAGGATATTTTCCTCAAGAATGGAGTTCAAGTGTTTTATCAAAATTATTTTCCATCTAAGATAATAAAGGGTTCTGTTTCTATCCCTATTATTACATTGATTTGATTATGTTGTGATAGAATAATATTTATTAATTCCTTTATCTTATATGAATTGTTTTATGATGTAACGATGTTTAAGATTCCCATTTTTATTACATGGGTTATGCAATGATGTATGATTTATGATTTTGTGGCACACATAAGAATGATATCATTATGAGATGGGTGGGACCTATATCTCCCTCCAATGCATTGGGTAAAGATTTTATATCTCATGAGATAAATATGGCTGGAACAGCAGGTTAAACCGGTTCAGTGAAACAGGACTGAAATGAGGAGTGAATTCGGTTCAGAAATGGACTTTGTCCACTAAGATAGTCTTGTAAATGAGTCTTGACTAATAAGAAATGATTCCCTATGATTATGTGTGTATGCCACAAAGTTTCATGTTTTAGGTTATGATTATTGGGATTACATTTCACTACTATGATTTATCACATGTTATGAAATTATGATTTCTTTTGTAGGTTAAGATTTCCAAAAGTTATGTTATTATGTATATGATGTGATTGATATTTCTTTTGATTACCCTTATTGAGCATTTGACCTCACCCTTTTGTATGTTTTCTTTCCCCAGGTCAGGAAGAATGTTATTAAGTAAGATATGTCAAAAGGGACTATAGATATGATGAAATAAATGGGAGACAGTGTAGATGCTTTATGAACCAGTTGTTTATGTTTCCCAGTTTCTAAATACACTATACCTATACGGTCCTTTCCTGGTTTTGTTATATGTTGTAATAAGTGTGCTTCAATTCTGAAGTAATAACAATGAATGTAAAGTATGGGTCGTTATAGTTGGTATCAGCGGAAAGGTATAGTCAACCTTTGGAAACTAGGATGTGAAAGCCTTATTAAGAATCCTAAGGATAAGTATAAGCATAGAACACAATCTTAGTGTTTTAGAAATGGCCATGAATAACCTAGGATAAGACCTTAAGTGTGAAATTTTATTCTTGATTATGTGGTTTTCCTATTATAATTAGTGTTCCTCACACGATTCTTCTTGGTTTCAGTCAATGGATGGAACCTAAAGGAACTGTGTTAATGCGGAATGCGACGGGCAATGCAATGATTGTCCCCCTGAGCAACCAAACATTATGGGAGCTGGAATGAAAAATATTGTAGCCATGCTCACACAACTTTCTCAAGCAATGAATTATGCAGGACTTCCAAACGAGCAAAGGAAGGAGCAACATTCTGTTGAATCCTTCATGAGACAGCGTCCACCTTCATTCAGCGGGTCTACTGATCCATTAGTTGCTGAACAATGGATTATTACTACTAAAAAGATATTTTCAGTTCTTCAATGTTCTTAACATGATAAAGTCATCTTAGCAGTGTATCATTTGGAAGGTGATGCTGATCAATGGTGGAATCTTATTAAGAATATGAGGCAAAGGGATGAAATTGAGTCCATGGAATGGGACGAGTTCAAGAACTTATTTTTCAATAAGTACTTCCCTCGTATTCTCCGAACAAAGACGGAGAAAGTGTTTCTTGAACTAAAGAAAAAGGATGATGAATCTGTTGGTACCTATGAAGAAAATTTTACAAGACTTTAAAGGTACGCTTCTGGTATTATTATCCAACCTGAGAGTAATATCGGTCGATTCTTTAGTGGCTTAAAACCAAGTCTTCGAAGGGCGTTAGCCATAAGGGACTTCAATAGCTACAAGGAAATCGTTCGAAGTGCTCTCAAAGTCTAGATAGATATTGGAGTAACCCATCAGTCATATGGGTTTGATAAGAAGATGAAAATGGAATTCAAAGGAAAATCCAAAGAGCACACTGAAAAGAAGACGGGCTTTACGTTATGCTCAAAGTGTGGAAAGAAACATGGAGGGAGTTGTCTTAAAGGGACAAGTAAATGTTTCAAATGTGGAAATGAAGGTCATAGGGCATTTGAATGTCACAATGATGGGAAGAAGATGTATAATGATGCAAACAAAGGAAGGGATACACAGAATGAACCTACTACACTTCAATGTTTCAAGTGCAAGGAGATGGGGAATTATGCCAATCAATGCCCAAATCCAAGGGTTGATGATGATGGTCGATGTCAACAAACTCTTAAGGCTAAAGACAAAGTAAAGTCACATGCAATTTCTATCAGCGATGTAGAGTACGATAACGATGTGGTGAAAGGTACACTTACCATCCACTCTAAAGTAGCAAATGTTTTATTTGATTCTGGATCCACCCACTCTTTTATTTCTGAATAATTTTCTAAGGATATCACCGTATTACCTCAACAATTAGATGTTGAGTTAGCTGTGACAACCCCTAGTGGCACAACAGTCGCATCAAAAGTTTATAATTCTTCTCCGATCGAAGTTTGTGGGAAAGTTCTTCCTGTAAATCTTGTGATCCTTCCTATAGTGGAATTTGATGTGATTCTTGGCATGGATTGGATTTCTTTATATGGAGCTCATATCAATTGCCAAAGAAGGGAAGTCACATTTCATATTCCAGATCAATCTATGATCGTCTATCAATGCAAGGATGAACATAACCTTCCAATGGAAATTTCTTCCATCTTATGGGTCTTGATTCCACTAAATGAAGGTTATTTATCTCAAATGGTTGGTGAGAAACTCACGATTAAGAATATTCCCATTGTACGGGAGTTTGATGATGTCTTTCCGGAGGAATTACCGAGTCTTCCACCGAATCATGAAGTTGATTTTTCAATAGAACTCGTACCGGATGCTTTGCCTATTTCAAAGACACCTTATAGAATGACCCCAATTGAGTTGCGGGAATTGAAGAAGCAACTCCAAGAGAATATTGATAAGGGGTTCATAAGCCCTAGTGTGTCACCTTGGGGATCACCTGTTCTGTTTGTTAAGAAGAAAGATGGATCAATGAGACTCTGCATTGATTATCAAGAACTTAACAAGATCACTATCAAGAACAAATATCCTCTCCCGCGCATTGATGACCTATTTGACCAACTACGCGGAGCTCAATACTTTTCCAAGATTGATCTTCGTTCAGGGTATCATCAATTAAGGGTCCAAAGGGAGGATATACCAATGACAGATTTCCGTACAAGGTATGGATACTATGAATTTATAGTGATTCCATTTGGTCTTACTAATTCCCCTGCTATCTTCATGGATCTGAAGAATAGAGTCTTTAGAGACTATCTTGATCAGTTTGTGGTAGTCTTTATAGACGATATTCTTGTCTATTCAAAGAGCAAGGAAGAACATGAATATCACTTGAGAATTATATTGAAGACCCTGAGAATGGAGAATATTTATGCCAAATTTACCAAGTGTGAATTTTGGCTTCAAAGAGTTTCATTTTTGGGTCACATAATCTCAAAAGAGGGGATATCTGTGGATCCAGCAAAAACAGAGGTTATCGAAAGATGGTCGATACCAACAACAGTAACTAAGATCCGAAGTTTTCTTGGTTTGGCTGGATATTATCGACGTTTTGTGAAAGATTTTTCACGATTATCTAATCCACTCACCAAGTTGACTCAGAAAGGAGTTAAGTTTGTTTGGACGGACGAAAGTGAAGATAATTTCAAGGAGTTGAAAAGAAGGTTATCCAGTGCACCTGTGCTCACACTGCCTTGTAGTGGAGAAAGGTTTGTGATCTATAGTGATGCGTCCAAGAAGGGATTGGGGTGTGTTCTTATGAAAAATGATATGGTGATAGCTTATTCCTCATGACAATTGAAAATACATGAGCAAAATTACCCAACTCATGATTTGGAGTTAGCTGCGGTAATCTTTGCATTAAAGATTTGGAGGCTTTATCTTTATGGAGAAAGGTGTGACATTTATACTGATAATAAAAGTTTAAAGTATATTTTCACACAAAATGAGCTGAATATGCACCAAAGAAGATGGTTGGAGCTGATTAAGGATTACGACTGCTCAATCCATTACCACCCTTGGAAAGCAAACAAGGTGGCAGATGCATTAAGTCGACAAGACCATGCCAGTTTATCCATGATGAAGATCACAAAAGATCCAATATTTATGGATTTACAAAGGATGGATCTTGGAATTATAATGAAAGGGGGAAAATCATATCTTTCTCAAATGAATGTTCAACCATCTATACATTTGAAGATTAAAGAGGCACAGAAAGAAGATGTCGAGTTACAAAAGAAGGTGAGAAATGTTGCTGAATTCAACCTTGATTGTGATGGGATAATAAAGTTCAGGAATCAGGTTTGTGTTCCTCCCATCCCCAAATTAAAGAAGGAGCTGCTGGATGAGGCTAATAGTTCTTCATTCTCCATTCATCATGGAAGCACGAAGATGTATAGGGACCTGAAAGAGTACTTCTGGTGGGATGGCATGAAAAGAGATGTTGCTGAATATGTCTCTCGATGCTTGGTTTGTTAGTCAGTTAAAGCTAAGAGATATAAGTCTAAGGGGATGTTACAACCATTACCTATACCCTAATGGAAATGGGGAAACATCGCTATGGACTTTGTCACCGGACTTCCTAAAACATCCGAAGGCAATAATGTTATCTGGGTCATAGTTGATCGTCTTACAAAGTCTGCACACTTCATCGCTATTAGAGAGGATTTATCTCTGGATCAGCTTGCCAGGATATATGTGAAGGAAGTGGTAAGATTGCATGGAGTACCACTTTCTATTATATCTGATCGGGATCCAAGGTTTACCTCAATGTTCTAGCGAAGTCTTCAGCATAATCTGAATACAGAGTTGAGTTTCAGCACTACTTATCATCCTCAGACAGACGGTTAGTCTGAGAGGACGATTCAAACTCTAGAAGATATGTTGAGAGCTTTCTCTATGTATTTCAAAGGTGGCTGGGATCAACACCTACCGTTGGTGGAATTTTCTTATAATAATATCTTTCACTCCAGTATTCATATGGATCCTTATGAAGCTCTCTATGGAAAGAAATGTAGGACTCCAACTTGCTGGGGTGAAGTTGGGGAAAGAAAGCTATTAGGACCTGATCTCGTTGATGAAATGGAAGAAAATGTCAGATCTATTCAAAAAAAAATAAGAGTATCTCAGAGTCGATAGAAAAGTTATGTCGACAACCAAAGAAAAGACCTAGAGAATGAAGTAGGTGATAAAGTGTTCTTACGAATATCTCCCTGGAAGAGGGTCATGAGATTTGGAAAGAAGGGGAAGTTGAGCCCTAGATATATCGCTCCTTTAGAAATACTGGATCGTGTTGGGAAGGTAGCTTACCGATTGGCACTTCCACCGAATCTCTCTCAAGTTCACGATGTGTTCCATGTATCTCTCCTAAGAAAGTACATACCTGATCCTTCACATGTACTCAGCTCAGAAGTTGTACCGCTGGAGCAAGATCTTTCTTATGAAGAACAGCCGATAGAGATTCTGGATCGTAGCAAAAAAGTCCTACGAAACAAGACCACTCGATTGGTGAAAGTTTTATGGAGGAACCACCAATTAGGAGAAGCTACATGGGATCTTGAGGATATTATGAGGGAGAGGTATCCTCATCTGTTTGTTACAAAGTGACAAATTTTGAGGGCGAAATTCATTTTAAGGGGGGTAGAAAGTAACACCCGAGACTTTTATGAGAAATATTTTTGTTTTTATAAATCATAACAGGAACCTTTCACTACACACAACGCTAGCTTGGCTTGTTTACATGCAATCACGACCTTCCTCGATAGCTTGCATCGTACGTAATACCGAGTTTCACTAAACAATGATATGCTATTAAAATATTATTAAAACCAGCCGTTACGAATAGTAATAACCACTTTTTGAAATTTTATAAATTTTATTTTTCAAAATGGACTTCATTTTTGGATTCGGAATATCGAAATTAGCCTAGGGTGAAATTTTGGTATTTTTCTGAAAACATTCAATTTTTGATGAATAGTGAAACTACTAAGTGGTAGTTAAAAAAACTGAATTTTTCATAAAACATAATTTTACCGCTTCTGTGAGTGGAATTTCAAAAATCTGAGAGACATGATTGATGTCAGTAAGTAAAATGTGGTTCAATGAGATGAAAATAATTTTTGGTGAATAGTAATTTTTTACTTTTATTTACCATGGTTAAAAGTAAATAGGGTAATTAAGGGTAAAAATGATATTATTATTACCCTAACACATGTCCTAATTCTATTGGATAAGTGTAATTCGACCAAAAACAACCTTAGAAATAATATATGACCATTTAGGCCCACTTGGATTAGATTAGGACATTTATTATTAATTTATTTAAAGAAGGGTTAAAATAGTTAAAATCAAAGTTTAATAAGTAAATAATTTTTAATATAAGTTTATACATAAGATAAATTCGACTATAAATATTCATTAGAAATCTAAAACTATTTTCTACATAATGGTATTTTATTTGTAATTTTTAGACATTAAATAATTTAATTTATTTATGACACAAAGATGATGCAATAATTATCTTATTAATGAAATATTGACATAATTGATGTTATAAATACCAAAATAAATGTAATTTGAGACTTTTTATGAATTACACTAATTTTATTGGTTAATATGACATGTTAGTATTTATTTAATTAAATTTTTTCGAACTAATCATTCTTTTATGATTTTCACAAAAATCAATTACTAAATAGTGTCAAAATTGACATAAAATAGTTTTTAAAACAAATATTATATTATTAATTGTTATTTTATTCCTAAAAATCTAAGGTTCGGCCAAATGACTTAGATAAGGTTATATATATTAATAATAAACAACGTGGGGTTCTTTTGGCTGCTTATAGTATGTTTATTAACCTTATAGTATAAGAACACAAGAAGACACGGTAAAAGTAAAATTATTTAACTTAATGTTAAATCTAAATGATAAGGTTAAAATAGGAACCTAAACTTGTCTAAATTATATTGGATGAGAGGATTTAGACCCACACCCACCTTATCTTCAAAATAAATCAATTTGGTGCTATTTAAAACCGAACATGACTTTATAATAAAATAATATTTTTAGTTTTTTCGAAGGAGCCCCTCTCCTCCCTTATAAAAGGGCACCTCATCCCCCTCTTCCTCACACCACTTTGAGCCTTCAAGCTCGGCCAAACCCTGACACTTTCTCCTCTCCACTTCCCTAGAGACATCCTAGAGGTCCCGGTCGTCTTCAAAGACCAATTTTAGTGCCCTAAAAGGAGGTCTCAAAGAAGCACTTCAAAGAAGAGGTAATGTCTGTTACTAATTCTTTCATCATTATTTCTTCTTCCACTTATTCATCTGTAGTTGTTTCATTATGAAGTAATAACATGAGTATCACTCATATACTGATATGTTATTATAAGTATAAAACAACCCTATTTCACCATCTATACATCCTACGGAAAATGAAATCACCGCGCGTGCGTACGTACGGAAGACCGTCTCCACGCCGTGGTGTAATCTATTTTCCACCACCACCTTACTTGGATGGGTATAATGGTGTAAATAATGACTATATATGATTATTTTAAATTGATATTGATTCTGAAATAGTATACATACACTCCAATACAATTCCATGATCATGGGAACGATATCATCGCTCGTGCGTACGTAAGGAATACCGTCTCCACGATGTGATGCGACTCGTTGTACATGACATTCATTGAATAATGATTATATAAATGAATTGAATGAATTAATATGATATATATTACACTAATAACATTCTGGAAATGAGGTATCTATAACCTAAAGAGAAGAATAATAATTTATTCGACAAAACACGCATAAGAACAAAAAGTAATAAACACCCAAATAACAAGTTGTAATGAAGTATTACTAATAAGAATCTAAGAATATGACCATATGTGATATCATAACAATGAGTATGATTATGGAATAAGTCAATAACATTATTTAAATCATTATACAGGAGGTTCATACACGTACAAAGCATATCGGACCTAAGGTAAGGGAAATCCCACAATCTCATTTTTATCCGAGATTGTTTATACTTTGGTATTTACTGGGGTGTATTTTATCATCCAAATCCATGTTTCCTCAATATGTAATATTTATATCCTTCTATAATAGCTTAGATCCAATTTTACCCTTCGTTGAGTTTTTAGTAAAAGATATGAAAGTAATCTTTTGTCGTTTCTCATACGAGGTACTTTTTGACTTTTCTGACAAAAGTATGAGAAGAATGTTTTCTTTTAACTTATACGGCATGAATGGATTTTTAAAACATTATTTCCAAGAATCTTCCCTTACAAGTTTTCAATTTTATTTTTAATCAACTTCTTTTAGTTTAAAATTGTATGACATGTTAAGAAAGGAAAAATGTTTTTGAATTAGAAATGTTATTTTCCTCAAGAATGGAGTTCAAGTGTTTTATCAAAATTATTTTCCATCTAAGATAATAAAGGGTTATGTTTCTATCCCTATTATTAGATTTATTTGATTATGTTGTGATAGAATTATATTTATGAATTCCATTATCTTATATGAATTGTTTTATGATGTCACGATGTTTAAGATTCCCATTTTTATTACATTGGTTATGCAATGATGTATGATTTATGATTTTGTGCCACACATAATAATGGTATCATTATGAGATGGGTGGGACCTATATCTCCCTCCAGTGCATTGGGTAAATATTTTATATCTCATGAGATAGACATGGCTGGAACGGCAGGTTAAACCGGTTCAGTGAAACAGGACTGAAACGAGGAGTGAACTCGGTTCAGAAATTGACTTTGTCCACTAAGATAGTCTTGGAAATGATTCTTGACTAATAAGAAATGATTCCCTATGATTATGTGTGTATGCCACAAAGTTTCATGTTTTAAGTTATGATTATTGGGATTACATTTCACTACTATGATTTATCTCATGTTATGAAATTATGATTTCTTTTGCAGGTTATGATTTCCAAAAGTTATGTTCTTATGTATATGATGTGATTGATATTTCTTTTGTTTACCCTTATTAAGCATTTGAGCTCACCATTTTGTATGTTTTCTTTCCCCAGGTCAGGAAGAAGGTTATTAAGTAAGATATGTCAAAAGGGACTATAGATATTATGAAATAAATGGGAGATAGTGTAGACACTTTATGAACCAGTTGTTTATGTTTCCCAGTTTCTAAAGACACTATACCTATATAGTCCTTTCCTGGTTTTGTTATATGTTGTAATAAGTGTGCTTCAATTCTGAAGTAATAACAATGAATGTAAAGTATGGGTCGTTATAATCTCCCTCTCAACAACTGTCATCATGGAGGAATAACTCTACACTTCCAAATACACACCTTAGGACACAATTCACAAATTTAACACATTTATAGGAAACATAATATGTCACAATAAGTCATTTCCCCCCCTCCCACATGGTCAAAACTGAGGCATTAACACTACCCTTAACCATCCTACATATATGTCATGGTTAACAAGGGTAAATACATTGTCATTATTCATATTTATCGTTTAAACACCCAATAATTACCATCTTGCATTATTTAATAAAAACTCTCATATTTTTGTTAGGCACCATTTTCAATTCAATCTCACAAGCAAGGAAATTTTTTCAACTTCAATAAATTACCCATAACATGATAACCCGTTGGTTCCTAAAATGAATCATGTTACAAAATTATCCTAACTACCTAAAATAATTCATGAAAAATCTTCTATAATTCCATACTGGGCCACGAATAAAATCTTTTCAAATCTCAAAAACAACAATCAAATCACACTACAATTGCATCACCTAAGGTGAATAATATTCAACATAACAACAACCAGTGATAACAATAATCCCACCCTAGGTACTTGGGTTCTATCCCATACATGGTTCAGCTACTTCTATGAATGAACACATAAACAAGATTCAAATATTCTTAGTATCCTTTGTAACATTCCCAAAAAGTAAGATAAAAGAAAAGAAAAGAAAATTGGGATCTAATACAACTTTGAAATGTCCTGATATGGGTTCCACATGCTGGGTCTCTGAGTCGGTGGGCTAATTGACCTCAACCACGCCTCCCCAAACACCAGTGGCTACTGACTAGTAACAAGGGTCTAACATTAGTCATGGGAGACTACACCAATTTTTCTAAGTAAAACACTAGTGGAAAATAAATAAAAAATAACCAAATATATAACCACAACAAGAAAGAAACCAATATCACATTATGACGAAAACAAGAGATATAATAAAAAACTAAGAATGAAAATATGTATTGCTAATGTATGTTCTAATTATCAAAAAGAAAACTCAAAAGTAAAGACACTGACTACTCCAAAATGGATCATAAACTATGTCTTGTTCCCCCATATATACTATATCATGATTCATCCATCTAAAAAAGGGCCATTTCCCTTATCCTTTAATATAGTCATGAAATCTATGTAGGTTATGATCAGGTAGCCCGAGTAGGGTGTGAGTACAACTCGGTTGTCCTCCACCAATGGTGTATAAAACAATACCTATTAAATAATAGTGTATAAATTTGTATAAATAAATAATTATAATGCATAAGTAAACAATTTTAAATTATCAATTAATATTTATTTAACCACATAAACCCCCCAAGTTCCCATGGAAATTCCTACCTCTATAACTGCTTCAGCCTAGGCCATAATATGAACTATCCCCAAGGGTTATCATATTTTATAATGACGTTGTTACCATTCTTTATTTCAAATATCTCAATTGAAACATGAATTACTTTGTTTCCATTCATTTTTCTAATGTTTAAATGAATTCCATTATTACCATTCATTTTCTTATTTAACAAAAGAATTCCATTGTTTCCATTCATTGTTCTAATTTTTACATTAATGTCATTATTAACATTCATTATCTCAATTAACAAATGAATTTCATTATTACCATTCCTTGTTCTAATCACATGTATCAAAAAATTACATTAATTAATCAACCAATTAATTAATCAACATCAACACCTCCAAATTCATATCATTCCATTAATTATTTCAATGATTAATTAATCACATAAAATTAATTAATTAATTCAAAAATTAATTAATTAATTCAATTCTATTAGTCAATTACAAAATTAACTAATCCCACCAATTTAATTACTAATTTCAATAATTATTTCATCACATATATCCCCTTAATTAATTCCCCAATTAATTAATTAATTGAATGAAATTAATTAATTCAACAATTAATTAATCAATACCCACAAAATTGAAATCCTATAATTAATTCCACAGTTAATTATCTCTTTCACTAGCTCAATACTTTGTAATTAATTCCAAAATTAGTTGTCTCAATCCTCAAATTTCAATATATCATAATTAATTAATTAATTATTTATTTATCTAATTTAAAAAAAACAAATATATAATAATTAATTAGATAATTAATTCTATAATTATTACTATAATTAATTCTCTTAATTTTCAAAACTAGATATTTCATAATTAATTCATCAATTAATTATCTCAACTCAATCAAGTAAACATCTCAACATTATTTCAACAATTAATTATCTCAAAATAATAACTCAATATCTAATAATTAATTTTATTTTTATTATCCCAAATCAACAACTCGATATCTCACAATTAATTCAAAAATTAATTATCTCGATCTATAATTCCAAAAATATATAATTTCATATCTTAGGAATTACATAATTCCTCAAATTAATTAATTAAATAAAGAACCTAATTGTAAAAAATATAATATCAATTCTAAAATTATGAACATGGAATTTAAATAAAGGATCTATGATTTAAATTATAGACCGCCTACCTCGACTTATTGATGACTGATCACCCTACAAAAAACACCAATTTCAACGGAGTAATGATGTAGAAATAAATATGGATCTAAAACCTATATCAAGATTTAATAGATCAAGATTCATTAAATATAGATCTAGAAAAAAACTCTATATTTATATCTAACAAAAAATAGGAATAATAATCCTTTAATGGATGGAAGTGGAACCGAAAAGTGAAAGGAAACTACATTGGATGAGATCCTCTTAAAAGGAGTGGTGTAGATCATCAATTTGAGTTTTGAAACTTCAAGAAAAGAGGTTTTAATGGATTTTAATCTATGTGTAATGATTAAAAATCAATAAATGAAATCTATGATCAAATGGGGGTCAATTTAGGGTTAATTAGGGGGTGGAGTTTGAGAATATTTAAAACAAATTTTAGGCCAATTTAATTTTTGTAACGATCCGACTCTTTGGCAAAGATACGAATCGTTAGTTTTTCTTTCAAATCTTTCCTTTAAGCTTGTATAATGTGTGTAACATCCTAATGAAGGTCCGAGGAGTGTCTAGGGTTGGTTCGGAGCATGGGAGTTTGAGAAATGGGATTGCAGACAATGGTGCACGGCCTGCGCACAGCTTGCGCACGGTTTCAGACAAACTGTGCGACCTTTGGTATGGAGGCAGGAAGAGGCGCACAGGTTGCACACAGTTTTGGTAAACTGTGCGCGTAAACCGTGCAACCCTTAGACATAAGGCAGCGAGGTGCTCACAGTTTTCACATGGTTTGGTAGACCGTGCGCCTAAACCGTGTGACCTTGATCTGGGTTAAAATTACCATTTTGCCCTTAAATTCTTTTTAAAGCTTTAAGCCTTTTTCTTCCTCTTTCTAGCGGGAAAAACACTGGGGATCCCTCCTTTGAGCTCCAAAACCCTCTCTCACTCTTTCTCTTGTGGTTTCTTCCTCCGGTGTCTGAATCTTGATCCGTCGAAGGCGTTGGATCACCCTCGGTAAGGCTTACCTCACGCACCCCTCTTTCCTCAACAAATTTTGGTATCCATTGTCTTATTTTGATGTAGTATCATATGCCGTATTTCCAGGGCATTGGACTAGAACTCAGATCTCTTCCAACCTACCATGAATCTGAGGTCGATATCAAGAAAGCCTATGCCTACAACTCTATGTTAGGTGGTCACATGGTTTCCATTTTTGTTTTTTCCCTTTCTGAGTTATTATCATCGTTTCGTGGTTTTCTTTCCGCAAACACCTTATTTATATAGACTGCTTACTATCTAAATGACCCTAGTGGTATGGTATTGATGAGTCTATCCTTGTTAGGGTGTTTAGATGAGGTGTGGACCGGGAGCGATCAACCATAGGTGATATTCCTTGAGATTTTGCCCCTTTTTTTAAATTTAGACCTTAATGATATGTCTTGAAAGGGAATTTTCCATGCCTAGAAAATGAGATGACTTGGTTAGAGGTTAGCTAGAATGAGATAGCCAAAACCCCTTGAATGAATTGAAATGTATGTATTCCATGCTTTGATTATGTGATATTATAAGTTGGATATGCCATGCTTTGCTTATGTGATACAATATAAGATGGATTGCCTTATATATTATGATGTGAATGGTAATAAAATGTTTGTGATAACCCATGTGTGCGAGGGAGGCATTTATACCTTGTGCCAGAAAAATCTCTGTGTGTGGGTGGGAGGCATTCATACCTCATTCTAGATAAATCTCTATGTGAGGACGGGAGGCATTCTTACCCTGTGCTGATATATCCTTTATGGGTGGGAGGAATTTCTACCCCACACCAGATATAGTGATTGAAAATGAGAGGCATTTATACCCTGTGCTTATATATCCTTTATGGGTGGGAGGCATTCTTCCCCACGCCTGTGACAGTGCTTGTGGACGAGAGGCATTCATACCTCGTGCCAGTGATGACTATTACATATGTGAGAAGCATGGAAGAGAGGCATTCTTAGCTCGTGCCAGTGATAACCCATATCTATGTACTTATACTCTGGTGATTGTTCGGAATACCGGCCGTGAGCTGAAGCAGGTAGACCCACCAGGTGTCCTTCCAGAACCTGAGCGGGATGGTTGTTTATTACTTTGCTTTACTTACTTGTAGTTTACTACACACTATTTATTTTGTGAACACCTATTTGGATTACACGTAGACATCGTTGGTGGTGGCCTACTGAGACTTGTCTCACACCCTACCCGGGCGGCCTCCTTGGCACCCGTGTAGACTTTACTACTGCAGGTACTAGTAGGGGCAAAGGCCTAGCTTCAAGTTGTTGATACATGTATGTTTTATCTGGAGATCCAGAGCAGAGGACCGAGCTTGGCTAGGGATGCTCGTGGACTACTTTAGTTATCTTTTTGTATTACTATATAGCATGTATGCCATCTATTCCCATTATATCGGCATGACATGCATCCATTTTGTATCAGACACTGCATATGTGGCTTTTGTATATTTATAAGGGTTTTTTTCCTTACTTCTTTCATTTGGTTTGTATGTTTCTCTTTTTCTCATGTTTATCCCTTAGTTGTGCTTCCTCTATTTAATCACTTGTTGTTATACCACTTTGTACTCTTACATGGGGGTACAGTCTCCCCACTGACTTACTATTACACCCCCACTACTAGTTGGAAGCCTCTGGCCTATGGGGAGACGAGCCAGGGGTTATGTGGCCAACCGGGCTCGGGGCTCGGGTTGAGGAGCAGCCGGGACCAGGATGTCACAAACTGGTATCAGTGGTTTCTTTCTTTCTTTATTTACTATTTTGAAATGATAGACTTGGATACTGGGAACACTTAGGGACTTTGGCATGAGTCGTGCTTCGACGTCATGAACCCATGTATGGGGTATGGGTCAAGTTTCCTATTTTATGTTGTTATTGAATCTGCTATTTACTGTGGATACCCTTTCATTGTTGGGTGTTTCACATGTTTTGTGATGTTATTGAGATTTGCAATGTTGGAATTTGGATTTTAGGGTTTGACCCGATGAAATGAGGGTTATGCATTAGAACATGCATCACGATATGCACAATATGATTAGGCAATGCATATTTCCATGCCACGTTTAAATTTTCAACGAGCATTGCTTGTTGCTTATTTCCATGCCTTGTTAATATGTGTGCAACTATGCTAACCCTTCTTTCAGGTTGTGAATTGAGGAATTATGTGGTTTTGGTGGGTGTCACTCTTTGGTTCATAAGGTGTATGGGCCCTTATTGATTGGAAAATGACATTCCAACTAAACCAATCATTTGATTTAAAGGAAATTCAAATACTTAATTAGCACTAGTAAATGAGAAATGACATCCAAGTGTGTGTCATCTTTTAGTACATGAGGATTATGGGCCCTTATGGGCTGGGAAATTCCATGTCACTGGATTTAGTTAAATTAGAATAGTTATAGGTTTTACTAAGAAATATTATGTGTTTGGATAGGTGATCATAGGGGTAGTAAGGATTAGTACATATCCTAGCTTCTAGAGTTCAACCTTTAATTTTTTTGGTTTCTTCTATTGAGACGTTCATTTGGAATTATAGCACTATGCCTCTGAGACGTCCTCGAGTCACGCTTGTTGAAGACGGCGACGATCACGTTCATGAGGTGGTAGTCCCTGAGCCGCCAGTTGATCTTCCGGTTGAGCCACCCGTGGCTCCTCTTTCTATTCTTGAGATGGCCGCCGATGCCCAGTTCCGTGAGAGCATATTGCGTATGATGCAGAGTATACAAGGTAGAGTGCGACCTTCCCTAATTATGGAAGAGTTGACCCACGAGTTTCAGTCGCAACATCCTCCTACTTTTACGGGAGATGGTGGACCACTTGCTATGGAGTCTTGGTTGGAATCTATTCTGACCATCTTCGAGCACATCGAGATGCCTCCAGAGTGGAGGGTCAATCTTGCAGCTTATATGCTACATGGTTTATCCAGGAGGTGGTGGGTTGTCATCACCCAGTCGAGATAGCATAGAGATATGATCTGTAATAATTTTTAGACCATATTTTATTATTAGTTCTTTCCCCATACTTTGAGGGATGACAGAGCTAGGGAGTTTATGAATCTGCAGTAAGGGACCATGACAGTCATGGAATATTCATCACTTTTCACTGAGTTACAATGTTTTTCTCCTATACTAAATGATGATGATGTCGCGACCGCTAGGCGTTTTGAGGATGGGTTTTGTTATGCCATCAGGTCATAGGTTAACGTGTTCAGGCTGATGACCATTTTAGAGATCGTCAATCAGTCTTTCATCACAGAGAGGAATTTGAGCGATGCAGACAGTGTGAACCAGGGTGGTTCGGCACCCAAGGGTTCTAGTGGATCTGCTTCTGGTAAGAAGCGGCGTTTTGAGGACTCTCATGAAGTTAGAGGTGGTCAGACCTTTTTCTCAGGTGGTACTTCTATCTGTCACCAATGTGGGGTGCCAGGACATATGAAGAGTTAGTGTACACGAAATCCAGTGGAGTGCAGATGTTGTGGTAGGTTGTGTTATCTCCACCGTTTCTACAGGACCTTTCCCCCAGGGCATTGTGAGCATGGATCTGTACCTACTCCATGATCTAGTGTTGGATCAGCAGGATTACGTCAGTCTGGTGGCTGGAATACTGCAGACCGATCAGGTCGTGGCGGTAGTCGAGGTAGAGGTAATCAGGTTTATGACTCTCAGCACCATCAGGGCGGGTCTTCTTAGGGTAGCCATGCTGTGACTCAGGGCCGTGGTACCTGCCAGCTGTATGCAGTCGAGCCTACGCCACAGGAGCATTATGCCAGACTATCTACTATACGAGGTATGATTCTAGTTTCCTCTATGTTAGTATCTGCTTTGTTTGAAACATGTGCTTCTCACTCTTTTATATCGGAGGCGATTATTGGAATTTTGGGCCTCGACATTGAGTCATATCATGGTATTATCACATTAGATACCCCATTAGGTATCCATTCAGAGGGAGTTCATTGTTTTCAGAATTCTCCCCTTGAGGTGGGCGGTTACCTTTTCATGTGTAACCTGTATGTTCTGGATATGACAGGTTTTGATGTAATAATCAGGATGGATTGGTTAGTTCACTATAGAGCCCAGATCGACTGCTATCATCAGAGTGTGGAGTTTATGTCAACATAGGGTGACACGTATTTTCATAAGGGAGAATGGGATCTTAGTGAGACATGAGTAGGACCGGAATACTAGAGTTTAGGTGGTGTCACAACACAGGTTTCCAGTATTTATCTCGATGACCAAGGGTTACAACTCTCTGTTTATCCTCCTGTGGTGGAATGTTTCAGAGATGTCTTTCCGGATGATTTCTCTAGTCTACCTCCAGTGCGAGAGGTGGAGTTTACTATTGATCTTTTACCAAGAGCAGCACTAGTGACCATTCCTCCTTATAGGATGGCACCTAAGGAACTTCTGGAGCTCAAGAGTCAGTTGGAGGACCTAAAAGCAAATGGCTTTATACATCCCAGTACTTCTCCTTGGGGATCACTGGTTCTCTTTTCCAAGAAGGCAGATTGTTTCCTTCATCTTTGCGTGGATTATCGTAAGTTAAATCTGCTGACTATTAAGAATCGGTACCCTTTACCTCAAATTGATGAACTCTTCGATCATCTCCGAGGAGCGAAGGTGTTTTCAAAGATAGATTTGAGGTCGGTCTATCACCAGGTGCGTGTTAGAACTTCAAACATACCCTGTACGGCATTCAGGAGCAGGTATGGTCTCTATTAGTACCTATTCATGCCGTTTGGGCTTACGAATGAACCTATGGTGTTTATGGATTTTATGAGTCAGAATTGTCACCCTTACCTTGATTTTTTTGTGGTTGTATTTTTGGATGATATCTTAGTCTATTCAAACTCAAGACAGGACCATGTAACCCATCTTATGATCGTGTTGAATACACTAAGAGAGCATCATCTTTATGCTAAGCTTAGTAAATACAACTTTTTCATAAATAAGGTTCATTTTCTAGGTCGCATTATTTCTGAGTCTGGAATTTCAGTTGACCCTGAGAAGGTATGTGATGTAATTTCTTGGGAGTATCCAAATAATTTCTTTGATATCTAGAGTTTCTTGGGGCTTGCTGGATATTATAGGTTGTTTATTCTGGACTTTTCATGCCTAGCAGCACCACATACATCTTTGACCAAAAACTAGGTGAGATTCGATTGGTCATAACCTTGTGAAGTAGCTTTTCAAGAACTGAAGGGCAGACTAACTTCAGCACCAATACTGATCTTGTCGGAGGCAGGTAGAGCTTATATGGTCTATTGTGACACATCAAGTATCAGTCTTGGAGCTATCTTGATGTAGGACGAGTGAGTCGTTGCATATGGTTCTCGTCAGTTAAAGCCTCATGAATGGAATTATCCAACGCAAGACCTCGAGCTCGCAGTAGTTTCACATGCCTTATGCTATTGGAGACACTATTTTTTGGGAGAGCATTTTGTGGAATTCACTGACCACAAAAGCCTCAAATATATCTTCACTCAGCAGGATCTAAATCTCAGGCAATGCAGGTTGGACGAGTACCTGCAATCCTTTGATTTCAAACTGGCCTACACTCATGGGAAAAGAAATTTAGTAGCTGATGCACTCAGTCAGAAAACTCAGTCACAAGTGGTTCAGGAATCTAATGAGGAGTGGAAGGTGATGGCCCTATTTTTTGAGACGCACATTGAGGTTCAAAAGGGTCAGGGTCAGACTATTCTCTCAACCTTAGCGGCGACGTCTACTCTTTTGGAACGGGTTAGGGCTGAACAGTTATCAGATCTGGAAGGCCTTGTTATACGAGAAAGTGTTGCTAATGATGCCTCTATAGGTTAGACTATGGATGAAGGTGATAATTTATTGTTCCGTGTGCGTGTATGGGTCCCAGCAGACATTAGAGAGGAGCTGATGAGGTATTTCCATGCCTCAGCATGGGCAGTTCACCCAGGCATCACCAAAATGTATCATGATTTGTGAAGATAGTACTGGTGGCCTAGCATGAAGAGGGAGATAACTGGTTTTATCACACGTTGTTCCACCTGTCAGTAGGTGAAGGCAGAACATCAGCATCTGATAGGTCTTCTGCAGCCGTTTTCCATTCCAGAGTTAAAATGGGATGATGTTTCTATGGAATTTGTAACCAGTTTACCCAGATCACTTCATGGCAATGATGCAGTATGGGTTATCGTCGACTGTCTGACAAAGGTCGCGCATCTCTTACCTATATGGGAGACCTTCACGGTTGAATACATTGGAATAATGTATGTCAAGGAAATAGTGAGCCTTCATGGAGCACCTTATTCAGTTGTCTCAGAAAGATATCCTCATTTTACATCTCGGTTCTGACAGGGTTTACAAAAGGCCTTGGGTACGTAGGTACTTTTGAGCATGACCTATCACCCGTACACTGACGGACAGACTGAGCAGACTATACAGGTACTAGAGGACATGTTACGTGCATGTTTTCTTGATTTTGGAGGATCATGGGAGAAACACATTCCTCTTGTTGAGTTTAGTTATACCAATATCTTCCAGGATACCATTGATATAGCTACCTATGAAGACTTATATGGTAGGCCTTATTGCTCACCCTTGTTTTAGCTTGAAGCAGGGGAGGTATTTGTTCTAGGACCATGTCTTTTGCAGGAGACTACAGAGCAGATACAAATTATTAGGAAGCGTATGCAGACATCTCAGTCTAGACAGCATTTCTATGCTAACAAGCCCCGAAGACCTCTTGAGTTCGAGGTTGGGAACCAGGTTTTCTTGAAGGTCTCACCCAGGTTGGGGCAGAGACGTATACGAAATAAGGTTAAGCTTTCGCCAAGGTTCGTAGGACCCTTTGAGGTGATGAAGCGGATCGGACCAGTAGCTTACCAGCTTGTACTTCCGCAGAGATATCAGGACATGCATGATGTTTTTCATGTATTTCAGCTACACCGGTAATTTCTAGATTTGAATCATGTTTTTCATCCTGATGAGGTTGAATAGGATATGGATGCTTTCTTCAAGGAGTATCCGATATGAATTTTTGACCGGAGTGTGAAGAAACTATGTGGCAGGTCTCTTGCTCTTGTACGGGTGCTATGGAAGCATGGTCGGGTATAGGATGAGACCTGGGAACAAGAGGCTGATATACGTTCTCAATAGCTATATCTTTTCATGCATGGTACCTCAGTACCCTCGGAAGGCCAACTCAGGGAGGAGTTGCTTTAAGGAGGGGAGGTTGTAACGACCCGACTCTTTGGAAAAGGTACAGATCATTAGTTTTGCTTTAAAATCCTTCCTTTAAGCTTTTATAATGTGTGTAACTTCCTAAGGAGGTCTGGGGAGTGTCCGGGGTTGGTTCAGAGACTAGGAGTTTTAGAAATGGTCTTGCAGATAATTGTGCATGGCCTACCCACAGCTTGCGCACAGTTTCAGACAAACCGTGCGGCTTTTGGTCTGGAGGCAGGAAGAGGCGCACGGGTTGCACATGGTTTGGGTAAACTGTGCGCCTAAACCATGCGGCCCTTGAACATAAGGCAGGGAGGTGCGCACAATTTTCGCACGGTTTGGTAAACCGTGCGCCTAAACCGTGCGACCCAGATCTGGGTTAAAATTACCATTTTTCCCTTAAATTCTTTTTAAGTCCTTAAGCCTTCTTCTTCCTCTTTCCAGCGAGCAGAACATAGGGGATCCCTCCTTTGAGCTCCAAAACCCTCTCTCACTCTTTCTCTTGTGTTTTCTTCCTCCGGTGTCCAAATCTTGATCCGTCGAAGGCGTTGGATCACCCTTAGAAAGGCTTACGTCACCCCCCCCTCTTTCCTTGGAAAATTTTGGTATCCATTTTGTTATTTTGATTTAGGATCATATGCCCTATTTCCAAGGCATTAGACTAGAACTCAGATCTCTTCCAACCTACCGTGAATCTAAGGTTGATATCAAGCGAGCCTACACCTACAGATCTAAGGTAGGTGGTCACGTGGTTTCCATTTTGGGTTTTCACCTTTTCTAGTTATTATCGTCGTGTCGTGGTTTGTATTTAACCAAACCCCTTATTTATATTGACTGCTTACTATCTAAATGACCCGAGTGGTATAGGATTGATGATTCTAACCTTGTTAGGGTGTTTATATGAGCTGTGGACTGGGAGTGGTCAACCATAAGTGATATGCATTGAGATTTTCCCCCTTTTTTACCTTTAGACCTTAATGATATGTCTTGAAAAGGCATTTTTTCATGTCAAGAAAATGAGATGACTTGGTTAGAGGTTGGCTAGGACAAGATAGCATGAACCCCTTGAATGAATTGAAATGTATGTATGCCATTATTTTCTTATGTGATATTATAAGATGGATATGCCATGCTTTGCTTATGTGATATGATAAAAGATGTATTGCCTTATATATTTTGATGTGAATGGTTATGACATGCTTTTGATAAACTGTGTGTGGGCGGGAGAAATTTATACCTCGTGCCAGATAAATCTCAGTGTGTGGGTGGGAGACATTCTTACCCAGTGCCAGATGAATCTCCGTGTGAGGGTAGGAGGCATTCTTACCTTATTCCTATATATCCTTTATGGGTGGGAGGCATTTCTACCCCACGCCAGCTACAGTGATTGAGGATGAGAGGCATTTATACCTCATGCCTATATATCCTTTATGGGTGGGAGACATTCTTCCCCACGCTAGTTACAGTGCTTGTGGATGAGGGGCATTCATACCTCGTGCCAATGATGAATATTACCGATGTGAGAAGCATGGATAATAGGCATGCTTACCTCATGCCCGTGATAACCTATATCTATGTACTTATACTCTCGTGATTGTTTGGAATACCAACTGTGAGCTGAAGCAGGTAGACCAACCAGGTGTCCTTTCGGAACCTGAGTGGGATGGTTGTTTATTACTTTGCTTTACTTACTTGAAGTTTACTACACATTTTTAATTTTGCGAACACCTATTTGGATTAAACGTAGACATAGTTGGTGGTGTCCCACTAAGACTTGTCTCACACCCTACCTGGGCGGCCTCTTTGGCACCCATGTAGACTTTACTACTGCAGGTTCTAGTAGGGGAAAAGGCACAGCTTTAGGTTGTTAATACATGTATGTTCTTGCTGAAGATCCAGAGCAGAGGACCGAGCTTGGATAGGGATTCTCGTGGACTACTTTTGTTCTCTTTTTGTATTACTGTATAACATGTATGCCATCTATTCCCATTGTATTGGCATGACATGTATCCATTTTGTATCAGACATTGCCTATGTGGCTTTTTTATATTTATCAGGGTTTTTTCTTTTCTTTTGTCGTTTGGTTTGTATGTTTCCCTTTTTCTCCTATTTATCCATTAGTTGTGATTCCGCTATTTAATCACTTTTTGTTATACCACTGTGTACTCTGACATGGGGGTACAGTCTCTCCACTAACTTACCATTACACCCCCACTGTTAGTCGGTAGCCCCTGGCCTATGGGGAGACGAGCCATGGGTTATGTGGCCAACCGGGCTCGGGGCTCGGGTTAAGGGGCAGTCGGGTTCGGGACATCACAATTATTCTGAACAGTTTTCTTTGTAAGGGGACACTGTTTTCCCTAACTGTGAACCTAAACAATAAGACTATTTTATAGGGGTACAAGGTTACACCTAATAACATTCATGGTTTAAAAATAATGCCACTAATGTATAATTCCCTTATTTATGGTGTTTCATGGTTTTTTGGTCCAGGGCGCATGGTTAGAGAAAACTGTGCGCCACCCACGCACATAACTCCTTTTAATTTTTCTCAACATTCACTAAAAAAACCCCAATATAAAACCTGAACATATTATTCTCAAAAAATGAATAAAATAATACCTATAATCAATCTCTAGTCATCTCTAGAGAAATTCAGGATCTTACAATAGATAATCAAATAACATCAACGTAAAAACTATAGGTAAAAATGGTATAATGTTTAGGAAATAATCATATCTATCCAACAAGAATATGGTTGTTTAAGATAAATATATTTTACAATGAAAATTTATCACTAGAAATTGATTGTTTCATGATAAAGTTAATAATCATAAAAGAAAGTGTGATTGTGCAATATCTTTTTTCACTAGGTAATTTTCAATTAAAAAACCCTTGGATGAAATAATTCAAATTAAAACATAAAATATCATAAATTATAAATGAATTATTATATTACATATCAAATGGTAAGTATATACCCTGCCTAAAATTGTATTGGTTTATAATAGAAAATAAGACTCAATGAAATGTAAATAGAGATGCAATCCCTTACCTTGAGCCTGACTCTTCACATTCATTCTTTACCATATTGTATAATAAACATAAGTCAAGTATTTATTTTATTAATAAATTTTTTTCATTTTTATTAATCCTCTCATTTTATTCATTACCATATTTTATATAATTACATAATCCACTTATGTAAAAATCAGGTTTTTGATGATTTTTGACTTATGGGTCAAAAATGACATCAGAATGTGACTATTTGTCTAAGTGGTATTTATTTTATTATCTATATAATAATAATATTGAAATAATTATAATATTTATAAATCAATTATAATTTCAAAACCAAACATGACATTCTGTTTTGGTAAATGTAGTATGTTATGATCATGGAGACAGTTGGCCATACATACCCATGGGTAACGTATCCATTTTGTTCAGTGATCATTACATAAACAAGGTTTTTAATTTTTTATCATTAAAAAATGAACATAAAATAATAAATAAAATATTATTTCTTGAAATATACTTATATATATCATCCATGGGTTATGATGATGAAAAGAGAGTCATGTCGTTTCATGAAGGCGGTAGTCCACATGTACATGAGTGAATTTGTCATATTTCCATGTAAAAAAGGTAATAATGAAAATTATATATAATATATTATAAGAATTATAAATATAAAATGAATATAATAATGATTATATATATATAAAATATAATCATTAAACTATTCCTTTTCAAATTTTATGGAAAGTGATAGTGAAAAATGAATCACATCGCTTTGCAAGGTGGTAGTCCGTCATACACACGAGAGACGTTATAATATTAATTAAGGAATGGAAAGTTAAAGGGTATATGTAATGTAATGAATAAATAGGTATAAATATGTTTTAAATGTACTATATATAATTTATATTCATCATCATAACCAACAGTGGGAGGTGGTAATGGAACAAAGAGTTACATTGGTTCGTGAGGTGGTAGTCCTCTATACACATGAATGATGATATTGTAACTTATTTTATGGAAGTTAGGTTAGTTGTATGTTATACACTAATAATAAAAATTTATTAGTATATTGAATATAATAATGTTATTATGTCATCATGTTTTAATAATATATTAGGAAGGTTTAGTAGGAAATAAAAAAATTCACTCATTGAAGAAAATTACCTTTTATTTGGATATCCTCTAGGTTTTCCCCAAAGACTTTCAAGGTTGGATCTTTACAAAATATAAGGCTTCTAGGATAAAAGTAGGGGATTCAGAACATTATATGGGTTGGTATTTTCTTAAACAAATAGGACTGACAGTGAGAATAAGAGTGGATAGGGGGAAACCTTTTATATGTTATGTGAGTGGCACAGTTGTAATTTTTGAAAAAAGGATTCCACCTACCTTTTTCATTTCAAAAGGCTCCAATAATAGAAAATTATCACGAATATAATTTATAAGGTCTAAATATGGTCATAAAATATATTTTATGAATGTTTTTATGTCATTTTATCCCATATGTTTTTAGTTTAACACTTGGTAAATCTATTTTTACCTTAATTGTGGTAATTAATTTTTAATCTTTTGGTTATTCATTTTCTAAATAAATTAAGTTTAAATTATTTTAAATTTAAAATTAATATTATTCCAAATATTTAATACATTTTCCAAATTTAATTCACATAAGTGTAAAAATTTAATTTAAAATTAGTCTTGTAGATGTGATGAGAAAATGGGTGTTTAATGAGAAGATGATCAAAAGTTTATGATGTTTTTATTTTAAAAATTATTATTAAAATGATTAAAAGGACCTAAATATTATTAATTAATATATAATTGAACTAATTTTTTATTTCAAACATTTTAAAATATTATATATTTTTTAAAATATTGTAAAAGAAAATGAAGTTATCAATAAAAATTCTGTATTTCTTCACTTTTCATCAAAAAATAATATTTTAAAAAAATAATCCCAAAAATTAACCATAAGATTATTCTGATAATATGATTTAGAAAATAAAGTTATTTTTATCAATTAATGTTGCTAAAATTGGTAAATTCTAATTTTAAATTAAACGTGGAATGTGTAACTAAACCGTCTTTTAGAAAAAGGCAGTTTTTTAGAAAAATATTATTTTTATTCTAAATGATTCATATTTTATTTCTAATCATTATATAACCATAGGTTTCATAATTTAGTTACTAATATACCTAAAATAAAAATTTTATCTTAGGTTAATGTTTTATTTTTCATTACGGGTCATTTAGTCTCAGGGTTGCGTGTTCTACAAGAGATCGAGGAGATTAAATTTAATGAAATATATTGTGTGGGTTGTTTTAAGTTTAGTGTTTTGTGTAAAAAATGCTATCAAATAAAATATTATTATTTTAGATGATAAGGATGTTATAAAAAAAATATAAATAGTTTTATGAGATAATTTTCATGGAATAATAAACATTTATGGGAATATTCTATAAAAAACATACATGGTGGGAAAAGAAATTAAATGGAGAGTAAATTATAAAATCATACTAAAAGTGAGGAGAAAATGTTTTTGACTATGTGGATATCTTTAAAATAGTAATTATACACTCTATGGACTATTTTCTTAGGCCAAAAATAAATATTTTATGTTTCTTTAATTATTTAATCTAAGACTTCGAAGGGCATTGGTCTCTCAAACCATTTCATCATATGAGGATATAGCCTCAATTTCCATTTATATAGAAAATGATTTCTCTCTAACATATGAATTAAATGGATATTAGGTGATTAAGAGGTCGGATGATAATCATGGGAGGAAAATTTGGAAGAAGGGAAGAAAAGAAGGATGATATTCCCCACATGTGACAACTATGGGTAGAAAAACCCTGGGAATTATAAGAGGGAAAAATTATTTTGTTACAAGTGTGCTAAAAAAGGCCGTAAATATCAATAATTAAAGGAAAGGTGAGAATTTATTGATGTTAAATTAATTACATGTAAGGGGAAGATAAATTATGAAAACTGAGCCCCCAAATGTTAAAAGAATTTACCTTATAAAAGTCTATGTAATTCGGGGAAGTCTTATTAACTACCAAATATGATGTTGAAGTTCCTAATGATGTTGTGGTTGTTACTTTAATCACATCCTCCAAGATAGATCATTAATTTTTTTTGGGTTTTGGATATATAAATTCTCTTATATATTTTTTATTTTCTAGAAACAACAAATATTTCCCTTGAACCATATAAATGAAGTTATTAATTACAACCCTAAGTGGAAATCATTTTATAACAAAGATATGTATGTTAGTTCCAATTATGATACATAGAAACCCCATATTTTCAAACTCAGTTTTTATATCTAAGGTTTATGTTGATATGATACTTAGAATGGATTAGATTTTAATTTTTAATGAAAATATATATATTTCTAATTGAATTAAATTGTGTTTTTCAAGGAGATGTGGAATCTATTATATTTAGAGCGGAGAATTCATCATCTAAATCATGTAAAGATCCTTCTACATTAGCACTTTTTAAAAATATTCTTGGAAGATGTGAAGATAAACCATGGTTTATGGATAAAAAATACATCCTATTAATAGAGGATTTACATGTGGTATAAAAATTCATTTATGTCTTCCATATGAATTACATTTTCATCCACTAAATAATTTCATTTGTTCTCAATTGAACTCATAACTGATGCAAAATCGATATCTCAACATCCCTATAGAATAGAACCAATGGAGTTGGTAGAGTTAAATAAATATCTTCATTAGTTGTGTGGTAAAAGATTTATATGACCTAGTGTTTCACCATGGAGAGTCCATATTTTATTCATGGAAAATATAGATGGTTTTATGATATGTTTCATTTATTATAAGGAGATTGATACCATTAATATAAAGAATAAGTATCCATTAGCCCACATTGATGTCTGATTTGATCAACTTCAATGAGCCTCATATTTTACAATGATTGAACTTTTATAAGGACATAATTAGTAAACAATGAATAAATATGATAGAATTAAGATGATATTTAATAAGAGATATAGACATTATGAGTTTGAAATAATTCAATTCATATTGAAAATTGATAATTTTTTCTTATGGATCTGATGAATAAAGTGTTCAATGATTATCATGATAATATTGTAGTGGTATTCATTGATAATATCATGATATTTGAAGATACATAGTTTCCTAGGATTATAAGGTTATTATTGGCAGGTTGTCAAGATTGTTTCTACTTGGCCAGCCCGTTAACCAAGTTAACATATAAAGGGGTTAAATTCACATGGTAAAGGGAATGAGAGGTAATTTTTTAGAATTATAATAGGAGTATTATTATCAAAACTATATGAAATTTATTTCCAAGTAATGAATAATTTGTAATATATAGTAATTCATCAGAGAAAGGACTTTTTGTGTCTATATAAAGAATAATATGGTGGTTTACTATGCATCAAGGAAATTGAAAATCCCTGAATAAAATTATCAAACTCGTGTCATCAAGAGATAATCCTTAACCATTTATATGAAAGAATAGAGAAAATACCTCTATTATGAAAATGATATATATATATATATATATATATATCGAACATGAGAATTTGAAATATATCTTCTCAACGAAATAGATAATCATGAGAAAAATAAGATGGTTAGGACAACTCAAAAACTATGCATTGAGTAAGAGGGTCTATATAATCCTGACCATAATGAAAATTAATAAGGATAATATATAAAAAATCTAGTAAATTTTTTTATGGTTATTTTTAGTCAAGGGGAGTCATCATTCATTTTGCATGAAATTTCTAAATGATCATTAATCAGTAGGATGATATAGATTGTGAATAATTTGTCTAGATGCTTAGTATGACAATTAGAAAAGTATAAAGTAAAAAAATAATAAAGAAGTCATTAAACCAATACCTATAATAAAATATAATCCATTTTATAAAATTAAAATCACAAAAGTGTCCAATTTTAATTAAAAATTAACCCCGTGAGCATGTAGAAAAAATGGTTTTCCAAAGAAAAGTTTTCTTAAGTATAAAATGATTTTATATCATAAATAAGAATAAAATTTATTAAAATATAATATATTAGATTAATTAAAATATAATTTATCTAATTTTACATTAAAAACTATTTTTAAAAAAAATGGAACTTTGTAAATGATATAAATGAAAAATGTTGTTTTTAATAGAACTTAGTATATTTCACTCTTCATTGAAAAATTTATCTTTTTAGAAGAATATCTAAAATTAAATCTATGATAATTTTGAAATTATTATTTAAAAAATTATGTTCATTTTTTAAAATTTATTTTCAAATGCATCAAAAATAAATTTTAAAAGATGTGCGGATGTGATGAAACTACTTTTTAGAAAAACACAGTTTTTAAGCATAAATTAGATTAATTCTTATCACACAATTTAGAAAAAAAAATATTATATGAATTTAAAAAAAATTTGAATAAATAAGATATAAATTTAATTTAAAAATATACCAAGGGTGATTAATTTATTTTTTTATGTTAAAAATACATGGTACATAAAAACAATTTTTCAGAAAAAACATTTATTTTACTTTTTAATGTTTTTTGTCTTTATTTATAATCAATTCATAACCAGTGAATTTATATTATACATGTGTAAAACATATATTTTTTATAATTTAATTTTTCATATTAATAAACATGAATATAATATCTAGGTTATAATGGTATACTATATTACGGTTCATTTAGACTCAGAGTTGTGTTTATCGCAAGTAATTAAAGAGGTTAAATTTATATAAAAATAAATACATTATAAAGTATTTTAGTGTTACACATGGAGTCTAGGTTGTTATATAAAAAATATATCTTCCATTTATAATATTAAAAAAATAAATTCATTTCGACTAAACTCCATTCAGAAATGATAATGATGAGAGTTACATAGCATTAGACCTTTATCCTTCATGGAGGAATCAAAATTCTGGTTGCAATAGTTTAGTTCTAGTTTCAAACCATAGAGTCTAATTTTCATTTTTCTCACAAATTCATAATCATTTTTGTCCACAAAACCAATTGGTTTTTTCATTTAAATTTAATCCTCCAAATAGCCATGAAAAAAATATGTCTTAACTTCTATTTGTTGAAGGTAAAATTTTCTAGAAGAAAAAAGTTTAAAATAGTTCAAATAGTATTACATTTAACTACTAGTGAGAACATTTTATAAAATTTAATACCAACCTTCTATTTATACAATTTTATAAAAAAACATAAACATAGGTCTCTTCCTTCCTTCTACTTTAACTTTCAATCATAATACCCACTTTTTCTCAGGTACATTCTTCCCCTGTGGTAATGTAATCATCTCATAAGTGTTATTCATTCACAGTGAATCCAAACCATACTGCACTACAAACTCCAACATTACATACTCACCCAGGGTAACCACTTTTTTTTGGATTTTTTGGTTCTAAAACATCCATTAAAATCAAGAAACTAATGTTACATACATACATCTACACTATTTTTATAGCCTTGAAATATAACTATAAATAAACCTATGATTTAGCTTCCTCTATAACTATAACTTATAATCTTTAATCTTACATAACTATAGATAATGTTTCATTATTTTCTAATCATTCCAATATGCGTTTTACTGGATGAAATTCCAAAATTTATTTAATATGGTCTAACATTTACAAATACTTATACTCATATCAACATTATTTAAGGTTGAATTGTTTAACTCAAAATTATTTTTTCCATGTTTGATCATTCCATGATATCTACTCCTTGAAGAGAAAATTATAACTTTTGAAAAAAAATCTTATTAACTTTCTAGAGTTATAAACCAAATTCTCCATCTCTATAACCAATAAATAAGTATCCCCAATATTTTTCTTTAATACAATCACTTCATTATCAGAAACAGTACACAGGATATGCTTTCAAAATCTATAAGGATAAAAACTTCCAAAAATTATCTATATCATAGTTATTCCCATAATTATTATCCCAATAGTGTTGATCATATTCTATTGATTAAGTATGTAGTTATTTCCACTATTTTTACCTAAAAATACAAAGTAATACCATAATATAGAATGATAGTTCTTATTTTCTCAATTAATGTTTGATTCATTATATCCCCTATAATATTTTATGGGTGTTCCTGGAATAATATTCCCATTTTAAGTCCCATTTTGTTTGTGTTAATTCAAAGAACTCTTGATAAACTCACCACCCTTTTTATACCTTAGGCATTTTAGTTTTCTTCCAATTTCTCTTTTATTCATAGACTTCCATTAAAATAATATTCCTAACCATTAATTTTTATGTATTAGAAATTATACCCATACATTTCTTATGGAATCATCAATGAATGTAATAAAATATTTTTTCTTGTCCTTAAGAAACAAATAGGTAGGTTCCTAAAAATTTGAATGCACCAACTCCATTATTTGGTATTTTAATGTTTTCTAGAAAATTTTAATGGAAATTGTTATCACTTCTTGATTATAAAACACTTGCATCTTTCAATGTCTAAATGACCAAATATTTAGTTTTCATTATTTGATGAGAATATTTATACCATTATCACTAAGGTTCCCAACCTGATTATTCTAAAGTGACAAACTTCTAGAAGATTATTTTTTGGTAAGTGTATCTCCTACTTCCCTTCCTATATAAAAAAGTGACCCTTTTTTACACATCTTCATATTGCTTGATAATCTTGAGTAATATTTTACAATACATCCATAAAAATACTTTGAAAACCCACTTCATCTAATAATCCTACTAAAATTAGGTTCTTCTAGAGACATGTAACATGACACAATTCCATAAAAATAAGGATCCTCTCATTATACAAATAAATTATCACTTATCCACTTCCCACAATATCAAGAGCTTTATCATCAAAAAGATTCACACTACAATATTTTCTAATACTAATATTGAAATTCATAATTTTTATTATATAAAATAGAATGAATATTTTTAATATATGATCAAAAATTCCATTAGAGTAGAAACTCTTGAAATTAGTTTTTAACTACTCTATGTTTCTGAACATAGTTCTGTAGATATAGTACATCTAGAGGTTTTCTTCTTGTCATCGAAATATTTATTAGGCAGAAATTTTCTTCTTAAATACTAAAATAAAGGCCCAATTATGAAAAAATACCTTTTACTTCTCTCCCTTGATTTTATTTTTGATTAGATAGGATTTTCTAATGAGCTGAGAATCCCCTTCCTTCTATATTTGAACATCATTAGAAGAATCTAATAGATAAATCATTTTATGTTCTACATTGAGAATCATTTTTTCAATGTCACTAAATAGAAATTAATTCTTCTACATAGAATATATAAAATCATCACCATAGCATACCAGGATTTTGGTAATAATGATAACCACAAAATCTCCCAAACACCATGTGTGAATGTGACCTTCACCAACTCTTGTTATCTCTAGTTTATGTTGAAATCATTTAATAGATCTGATATAGGTCTTAATTTAAATATCCCCTTATTTAATAACTTTTGAAAAAATCATGGTTTATTAAATGTTGTAAGATTCTCATAAATATTTGCAAGGGCTTATATCAACCCCGCTATAGAATAATTCTCTTGAATGTTCAAAGCCACATTCTAGACCAATGACATTCATATGGAACAAATTTACTTCTATCCATATTTTCCCAATCACATTAATCTATTGCCTCTATTTTTAAACCATTCAATATAATCTCAAGGTTTTCTGAATGTGATATTTTTTCATAAGTATTTTCCAATAACTAAAGTTTTTTCTATCAAATATGATGATCATGACTGTAAGATACTGATATTTCTATGAGGTCTAAAACCTTGTTATTTGTGTTTATATTCTTTATTTTTATCTTAATAGTAGTTCCTAATGAGGTAATTGATCTTAATAGAGTAATCATGGATTTTTTGGAGCCCGTAGCCTCGGATTTTGGAAGAAATAGGTTGGCCACACATGTAGTATAAATTGTACCACCTAGTCTTCGTGGTTTGTTTTAATAGTGAGAGGTGGTATGTTCACTCAAAAGGATGTCTAATTTTTCCAAAATAAACAGACCAATCCTCCTCATCATGTTAATGTTTTAGACCTTGTTTCATATGTATTTTTCATGTTCTATGTATTGTTAATCAAAATGTACACCTATCCCACACGACGGGTATCTTGGGGAAGGGCTTAGTGCATGGTTTTTCCAACCATGTGGAAAAACCATATGAGCATTTTTTTAAATGGTGAATTTAAATTTATACCCCTCATTTATTATTTTATCCTCACCTAATTTTAATTACTATTCCATCCAAAAAATCCCTTAATCTATTCAAATATCTCAAATACACTTTCTAAGGATTTAAAGAATCTCCTCCATCAAAACTCTGATCACTCCAATGTTCATCTCATCAGATTCCTCTCAATAAGAGCTTCGATCCATTAACTTATTTTCCCAGTTTATCTCAACATGTTCTATGCTATTTTGGTACTAGATAGTGTTCTATATTTTCAAGTAATCTGTCTATTTACTCTATTGTTTCTATTATAGCCCGAATTAGATGTCAACATTTGATAAGGATTCAAGGACAAAGCTAAAGTATGTGGTCTATGACATTTCTATCATGTTTTATATATTAATAATTATAATTTTTTGTGTCATGTTTTGGTTTAAAAATTTATTTTCCCCTAAATAAAATTTTATTAAAATATTTGTTTAATTAGGAATGAAAATCACCTATTAGACCCTCATATTATAGTTGGAGTACAAGGATAACAACTTTAGCCACAACTTTGTGAGTTTTAGGTATATTCCTATGTTCCCATTTTCATATTATTAACTTAAACTCCATTGGCATGATTGGTTTGACTTCCTCAATGATTCGATTAATTAATGTGGTTGAATTAACCCTTATAAATTGGAAATCATGTCTAGATTATGTCTTATTAAATTTGAATCAACTGATTAATGGTATGAAACCATAAATAACATTTTTCATTTTTGAATGAAAAGGTATGGACTTGAATAATTTATATAAATAAAATGAATTGGAAAGATTATTACATGGAATTGATCTATCCTTGGACCTTTTTCTTATTATTAGAGTGGATTGACTCGATCCACCCTTGGATTCCTATGGGAATTCCTTGAAAACTCAAAGGAAACAACCCCGATTCATTGGGTCGATTTCTAAGGGAGATACCCACATTGGAATTTGTTCAATGTCTTATATTATTTTAATTCCTCAGAAAAGTACTGAAAATATACTTCACTCATGTCCATATATTAGAAATCTTCAAATACACACCTTGGATTCAGCCCGTGTTCTCAGATAGAAGGTGCCTGGGATTCTCCCCTTAGGCCCTAGTCATTCTTATCCAAAGATTTACTATTCTCATACTCAATAGTATAAATTAGAAAGTTCTCTAGTAGAATTCCCTAGGTGTACTCTTTGGATTACACATAGTAACGTATAGCTAGGATGCATGGTTTACGTAATGTGAGCTGGATTGACCCTATAAAGAAAAAGATTATTTATTCCTATTGGATCCTGGATTAATTTTATTATAACATAGATTATATAGTTTCAACATGGGTCCTATTTATGATTAATTAAACTGCTATACGTGGGATATATATTCTACTATGTAACCTCTTGTAGGTCCCTTATTCATACATTACCCACATGAGCTGAGCCAGGTATAGTCAGCCAGACATCCCATGAGGAGTCTGAACCTATTGTGGTTATTATTTCACACATGTTATTTGACTACCTATATTTATATCCTCACATTGATGCTTTTATATTCAAAAACTATATTTGTATAGACACAATCGATGGTGTCCTATTGAATATTTCAATCCCTATTTTATCTTACATTTGGTACTCGTTCATACTTTATAGATACAAGTAGGGACAAGTGTATGAACTTGGCCTTTGATGATTGATTGATTATATAATGGGAGCTTGGGATCATTGGAATGAGCCTTGGCTTGGGTTGATATTGGATAACTATTTTGGTCTTTTTTCATTTTGATATACATTTATGTACGCATGCCAACATTCTATGAATCTCCATTACATAATCATCATTTTCTGTATGTTTCCAATTTTGGATTGATTTTTTATTATTGTCTGGATGGTTTAATTATGATGTTATATTTTTCATTATTAGGATTCCACTATTTACTCATTATCTCACTATTGTGTCGCTATAATAATGAGGGTATAGTCTCCCCATTATACCACCATGGACCATCATAGCTATTTGGAAAACTCATTCACATGAGGAGGTGTTCTTGAGGCATTGTAAGGAATCATGTACAATTACTTATAAATGAACTGGGCCTGGGATGTTGAAAATAGGTATCAGAGATTTATTTTCCATTTTTTTGAAATAATTTGTGTTATTAAATAGGCGATTAGGATATGTCTTAATTTTGTATTGATCAAATTTCTAGTAGTATCTAACCCACATATGGGGGGGAGTCTTGAACACCCATGATGGGATTTATTGTTTTGACTTTATGCTTTTTAGAGTTTAACTGATTTCACCATTTGGTGGTGCATGTTGAATGTGGCTTTTATTATTATTATTGAATCTTTTTTTACCCTTGGACCAGTACAACAATGAGATAATGGATCATGAATCATTATATACACATTATATATTTACATTCCAGGAATTATGCCACACCATGTTTACATATAATGTACATTGTGGAAGAATTTCCTTGTACCTAGATAGTTGTATTTGAAATTCTGATAATGGTTCTTATGGGGATAAATAATTGGAATAATTAAAGTTCCTAAATCTACAAAAATGGTGTTTTCCACTATATTGTGATGATGGAACCAAAATTATCCAATTTTATTGATCTTGATCTATGAACCATTTGTTACAAAAGATGAAACATTAGTTTGTTTCAATTAAATGTTTGAAAATTGCAATTTCAAGTGTTTGTGTGCCTCTATAAATTTGAAATGGTGATACAAATAGTTGAAACATATAAAATCCAAGTTACAGTTACACATTGTACCATTAGAAATTTGTAAAGAACAATACATTATAACTTGGTAGTTATATATGAATCTAATTAAACCTTGATATATATATATATGTGGATATATGTAATGACTTGTTTAAGAACTATTTATTTATATGTTTAAATGGAAATGGTTATCATTAAAAAGTAATTCCTATTGAAATTTAAAGAGATTTTTCCCCAATAACATTTAATTGACACACTGTATACTTGAACCTTGATATAAAACAAAAAATGTGAACACAGCACAACCTCAGTAGTGGGAAGTAATATGTATCTATAATGATTCACCTCAGTCTTATATGATTCCTTGAGCTAGATTTATGAGAAGAGTAGGGGTTTGAATCTTATTTAGGAAATATTTTATCTATCATATTCTTGTAACTTTTATGTTGTCTATCAAATGTTATCTGATGCATGTTTTTTTCCACCATGACATACTCAAGTAGAGAATCGAGAAGGTGGAAGAGACTGTGTTCCAGAGGTAGTGGGACCTAACTCGATAGTAGTTCCACATGAGTCACATCTTGTAATACCTAATTGGGGTGATGAAGCCCATTATTTTGAGGGTTTTCTTGAGTATATACAAACTGTTTAGGGAGCTCTGCTTCCTTCCCTTACTATAGAAGAAATTATTTAAGATTTTTAGAAATATCTTCCACCCTTATTATCGAGGGATGGTGGACCACATGCCATCGAAACATTTATATAGGCCAACCTATAAATCTTTGATCACCTGGAGACACCTCTAAAGTGGTTGGTCAGAATATCTAGTTATATGCTTCGTGGTTCTGCTAAGAGTTGTTAGTCATTATTACTTAGAAAGACCAGAATCATGATATGGTATAGAGAGATTTTCAGGGTACCTACTATCACTATTTAATTTTAGACATGATGAAATGTGAAAGAGTTAGGGAGTTTTTACATATAAAGAAAAGATCCCTATTAGTTATGGGGTATTCTTCTTGATTTACTATGATTCAACATTTTTCACTTTCCTTCACTATTAAATAGAATTCATGAGAAACACACTTTGAGGATGGGATATGGTACACCATCCGGTCTCATGATGTTTTATTCTTCAAACTAATATCTCCGAAATTTTGAATCAAGAACATTTAACTAATTAAAATTTGAGGGAATATGATAGTGTCGGGTGCAATAGTTTAGTAACGAGAAAGGTGGTAGTTCATCTAGTGGGAGGAAGCATTGTCAAGAGGGTTCTTTATAGAGTAGTGGTGGCCAGAGTATCTACAATGATTGTTCTTTTATATAAAATTTTTATGGGATATATGGTTATTTAAATCCTCAGTGTGATCGAGAACTAGTTGAGTGCTGAGCATGCAGTAGAATGGAGCATCTTCAATGGTTTTTCTAAACCCTTACATATATTCCTAATTGAATAGGATATGTACTAGCTCCACCATTTGGAGAAAGATCAGTAGATATGTGTTAGGTTGGAATCTATACTACCACTGGGCACAAGGGCTAAGGAGTTGTATGTGGTCGAGATTCCAGACTCAGAATACACATTTCCAGCAGCATGAACCCACTCAGGGTAGTAAGGTTGTAGCTAAATTTCATAGATCAATAAAGGTAAATTCAGTAAAACCTATCACTGAGGAGTAGGGATTTGGGACATATACAGTACGCAATAAGATTCTAGTGGCCCCTAGTTTCCAAACGGCTCTTTTTGATATATTCACTTCATATTATTTTATCTTCATGTCTACTGTGGAAATACATGGGCTTGAGATTCATTACTTATATTGTGTGATGAAACTTTATACACCATTTGTAATTTGATAAGAGAGTGTACACAAGTTAAATTAATTTCCCCTTAGGGTAGGTAGTTATCATTTCTTATGATACATCTTCATCCTTGAGATGACGAGATTCAATTTAATTCTTAGAATGGACAGGTTGGCCCCCTATCAACCTTATGTGGAATAATATCATCACAAGGTATCATTTACATCAAAATAGAGTGATAGATATATTCATAAGGGATAATGGAATTTCTTGAAAATTGTATTTGAACCATTTCATTATATACTAGGAAGAGTGAAGTCCCATATTTCTAACCTTTATATATGGAATTAGGGATTAAATTGGGATAATTTATCTCTTATAGTAGATCATTTCAAGGTTTTCCTCCATGATGAATTTTCTAGTTTACCTCCTAAGAGATAGGTGGAGTTATTTATAGAGTTAGTTATAGGATAAGCATCAGTATCCATTCCTCCTTATAAGAAGGATTCCACAAAGTTTTAGAAGATAAAGATATATATAGAGTAACTGGAAGTTAATGGTATTATATAGCCCAATACTTCACTATGGGGTTCACCTATCCTTTTCACAAAGAGGTTGGATGGTACCCTCAAGAATTTCATGGATTACCGTCAGTTGAACCAAAGTATTGTTAAGAGCCTCCACCAGCTACCTTGTATAGACGACCAATTTGACTAGCTTTGAGGAGTGAGAGTTTTCTCAAATATCAATTTAATGTAATGTTATTAGTAGGTATGAGTTATAAATTTATATATGGCTCATACAACATTTTTTTTATCATGTATGGTATTTATAAGTGTCTGGTTATTCCATTTGATCTCAAGAATGTACCAACTATTTTTATGGCTTTGATGAATTGGGCGTCCACCCATGTTTGGATTCAATTTTGGTTGTCTTTATAGAAAAAATATATTATTATAATCTATTACAGAACATGAACCTGAAAAACATTTTGAGATCATAAAAAATACACCGAGAGAGCATAATATGTATGACAATCTCACAAAATTCCATTTTTGGATCATTAAGGTTAACTTTCCGGGATATATTATCTCATAGGGAAGAGTTTTGATTTACCCAGATAAGGTGAGTGCCATGGTTTCCTGGGAGCATACCAAGAATTTCTTTGACATACAAAGTTTCTTGGATCTAGATGGATATTAATTACACTTTATTAAATATGTTTCATACCTAGGAACACATATTATAAGAATGACTAAGAAGGATCTGAATTTCATGTGGTCAGAATCCTATGAGATGGTCTTTCAGAAGTTGAAAGTAAGACTAACATTAGCATTGATCTAGATTATTAAAAATCCAAAACTAAAATATACATTGTAATATGATGCATCAAGAATCAATATATGAGAAGTTATGTTTTAAAAATATTTATTCCTGGAATAATGGTCTCATCAATTGAGTCCACATGATATGAATTACTCGATACATGATCTCTAGTTGGAAGTTGTAGTTCATGCCATTCATTATTGGAGGAATTATTTGATTGGAGATAATTTTGAGGTGTATAATGATATAAATATCCTCAATTATATCCTTAAAACACATGAAATAAACCTCAGATAGAGAATGTGGGTTTAATACCTAAAATTCTTCAATTTTTTACTTGCTTATATGCCTATAAATGGAAATATAAAAACCCTACTCTTTATTACACACTTAAACATGATTTATTATATCAACATTACACTTAAGACAACTCTGAGGATCGAGAGGTCTACTATCTTGGGAAATTACAAACATTACATAACAACATAGAACATAAAACATGACATCTTTATTGAAAACTTCTTTTACATGACCACAAAAAACCTTCGTACTTAGCATTGCATGGTATTACCTAAGGACACGCATAAGAAAAGGGTGGGCTATAAATCCCACTAAGGGAGTAAACAAGGAATAACATGAAGAATATAGTACATTTTAGGAAATAGGAATATCAATGGAGAATAATATAAACATGAATATAAAGTCATGATATAGCATAATTATCATAACATGGTAATGTGTAAATAACATTTTACATGATATTATCATGAGAAAAGGCTCATTGAACATAGATCAAGAGTAAACCATGGAATCACACAACAACATGGAATCACACAACATTGAATCAATTAACATCACAATTTATTACATGATAAAGGAATGAGGAATACATAGATGAAAATATATAATCAATAAGTAAATATGCATAAAGGTGAATACCATTGATAGAGAAATGGACATGGTATTCACTACACAACGACTTTGAATTGGAAAATCACGGTTCAAATTCAGCAGAATTATGGCGTTCCATAAGAATTCATAAAACTGGTTAATGAGAAAGAAAGGTGTATCTCATCATAGAGGCTACGAGGATATTTTAGGATTCTCTAGAGTCTAGAGCCTCAGTTTAATGAAGAAATTGAATTTCCACACAATTAGTATAAACCATGTTTTCTAGTCAGTATGGTTTGTTTAAACCAGGTTGGATTGTTTAAAACTTTTCCTAGTACCACATGATTTTTTCTAATAATTAAGACTCCGCCTCATGACTTTTCTAATTTTTCATACCTCATTGTAGAGGTGTTTCTCATGTTTTGTACATGGTTAGTCTAACCATTAACCTATCCCATGTGTGCGGTGTCTAAGGAATGTTCTTGGTGCATGGTTGGTGCACATGTTTTATAACTATTTGGACAAACCATGAGACCCTTTTAAATGTGTGAATTTTTGTTTCTCTTCTAATTTCTTATTAATTACTCCCCTATTTTTCTTTCCTCTTCCACACATAGGATTAATCTAACAATTTGAAGCCCTAAAGCCTCATCTTCTATGATTTGATGTATCTCCACCATCTAGACTATGGTCAAGCCATAATTCATCTTATTGGATTCCTCTTGATATGAGATTTAATTTTTTACCTTATTTTCTATATTTATCTAACCATATTCTATGCTAATTCAGTGTGACATAATATTCCCTAATTTTAGATAATTTTTCTATTTACTAGAATTCTTTTGTTCTATCTTAGAGTAGAGGCCAACTATGGATGAGGAGTTGACTACCAAGATTAGGTAGGTGGTGTATGACTTTTCCCTTAAGTTTTGTTGATTTATAATTGTTTCTATCATTCCATACACCATTCTCACATGCCTTTTCCCCTAAAATAAAACTTCATTAAATTTTTTGTTTAATTTAGAATGAAAATGACTGATTATACCCTTTTATTATAGTAGTATTCCTTGGACCTCATCTTTATCCACACCTTTGGGTGTTACATGCCTATGCCTAAGATCCTCACTGTATACTAATAAATGAAACACCATTGGTTTGTTTGGTCTGACTTCCTGAATAATTTATTTAATTAAATTTGATGAATTGAACCTTAAAAATGGGAAATAATTTTTTTCATTGGATCCTATGAAATTGGAATCAAATTATTAATGGTATGATATCTTACATAGAGTTTTTCATTATTCAATGAAAAGGTATGGATATGAATTAATTGTATAAAGTGAATGGATTGGCCTAATTATCACATACACTTCATTATTTCATTTAAGATGATGTTACTATTACTACTATGGACATTGTTATTATTATCTGAGTGTTCTAATTTGATCCAGTCTTGGATTACTGAGGGAATTTCTTAAGCACTCAGAGGGAAACACCTAGATTATTTGCGACGATTTCTAAGGGAGATACCAAACTTTGATTTTTGTTCAATGTATTATTATAAATGAATGACTTATTGTAGTATTAAATATTCACTTTACCCACATCCTGATATTATAATTCCTTCAATATGCTCCTAAGATTTAGTTGATGTTATCAGATAGTAGGATACTTAGATTCTCTCCTTGGGCCCCAATCATTCTTATCCCATGATTTACTATGGAAATGATCCATGGACTTGGTTAGTCACGTTTCTAGTGTAATTCCTTGGATATATTTATTAAATTACAATTGGTAACTTATATCTAGGATGTACGGTTTATACACTGTGTTCTAGATTGTCCCTCTAATGTTAAGGATGCCCTATTCATATTATATATTTCATTACCTTTATTATGACATAGACATACTAGTTTAACATTGGGTCATATTTATGATTACTTAGTATTCTACACATTGGTTATATATTCTATACCCTATCCTATTGAAAGTCCCTTATTCTAACATTACATCATGAGCCAAAGTCGGTATGGTCATCCAGGAATCTATTTAGGAGTTCGAGCCTGGTGTGGTTTTTATTTCACATGTGTTATTCCACTACCTAGGATTATATATTCAAACTAATGGGTTTATATTCACATACTGGATTTTTATAGATGTCATTGGTGGTGGCCCACTAATTTTATGTCACACCCTATTCAGGACACTATTTGGTACCAAAAAAAGATTCATGCATGCATGTAAGGAAAAGGGTATGCTCTTGATCTTGGTTGGTTGATTGATTATTGAATGGGATATTGGGAGCGTGGGATCAGGTCTTGTCTCATGATTATATTGGATAGATATTTTGTTCATTTATTATTTTTGATATACCTATATGTATGTGTGCCAACACTTTTTATATCTCCATAACATTCTCATCATTTTCTGTGTGGTTCCATTTTTTGATTGATATATTATTATTATCTATATGATTTAATTATACTTCTCTATTTTCCATTATTATACTTCTTTTGTTTCTTCATTATCTCACAACAATGCCACTCTAATTATGGGTCTTAGTCTACCCCACTATACCACCAAGGACCCTCCTTAATAATCGATAGCTTATAGAATATAATTAAGAACTCTTGAGTTCTTGTAACCAACTGAGTTCAGTTAGTTATGAGTGAACCAGGTTTAGGACATTACATAGACCTCACTATCATTAAACTCTATCCTTATGAAAAATTATGAATGTCACAAAAATTTTAAAAATTATGAGAAATATAGTGTTACCTAAATACAAAATTAATATAGTAATAATCCTAATATAAATTCCTTTGAAACAAATTTTTTAAAATTTCCTAATTACCCTTTTAATACCCCAGAATATATCTATCTGAAGTCAATCCAGTGAAACCAGATTATAGGATGGAACTCTCAGAACATTAGTGATCTAGAAATTAGGTGAAATAAATTCAACCAAATCACCATAATTATTTGATACACCTTCAAACTAGTTCACTCCAACACACACAATACATTCATGTTATGAAATTAATTCTAAGAAAGAATGATCACTTTTGTTTTAATGGTTTGGATTGAAAATCCTACATTAGCAGAAGAAACACTAAATTTTTTTATTTCATTGGAAAGAATAATATATCAAATTATGACATAAAATTAAACATGGTATACTAAAGTAATTAATCAAAATTCACCTCAATAATGATAGACATTCCCTCTAATTTATAGAGAGTTTAAACTACTCATCCGACTACACCGACTGTTGGGAATTTTAGAGTCGATCCATTCCAATATTTCAACTTTCAATATATTGTAGCAATCCTCAGTGTGACCTCCACCTTTAGTAAGGAAGAAGAATAATAATAGAAAATTGAGCATGAAACACATTTTGGATTTACCGAATGAACATCTAGAATAAGAAAACCAAAAAATGATAACATCATAATGACCTCCTACTAAAGAATCATCCTTTAAGAACCTCCTTTAAGAAAAGATAAAGAAAAATAATTCATTCCCACCACTTCAGTGAACTGAAGATCTTCCAAAACTACTCCTTCCAATCTACTAACTTTTACTAACTAAATAAAACTTCACACAATATCAACAATACACACAAGTCATAGGATGTAATCCCTTAAATAATCATAAAATGAAAAGGAATCATGGGATACTCCTTATGAATCATGTTATCCAGAAATTAATTGGTGAATACAATCTTGGTCTGATACCAATGAATTTATCAACATCTTGATAGTTCTATAGAACTAGTCATGTTATAAAATATATCGTGGTATTTCACAAGTTACCAAGATCCACATAACCCATTATATTATATCACATCCTATCTAACATGTTAAAATTTACTATACATTATAAAATATATACTAGGGGTTTAAGAACCCGAGTTTTTAGAAACAGGTCAAAACCCAGCCCTGTTTAAACTTTTGACTAGTTTTTGAGAAGTCTGGAAAATCTGGGCAGTTTCCAGAAATTTCTAGACTACACGCCGTGTACTTTAAGTACACGCCGTGTATGAGTTACCCGAGTGACCGGTCATGTGCTCGTCGAGTACATGTCGTGTGAAGACTGTGTAGAACCTTCCTACTACACGACATGTATTTATAGACACGTCGTGTATCCCTTATCTATGCGAGGCCAGGTACATGTCGTGTGGTGCCCAGGTGTAAATTTCCATCTACACGGCATATATCCTTCCTTGACACACCGTGTACCCATCCCGTGTAGCGGCCGAAACCTTGGTCGTGTGTTGACCGTGTACACGGTCCAGGCCGTGTGCCGGACTCTTCTTAAGTCGGAGTACAAAAACACATATACACGGCGTGTAATTTTTAAATACACGCCGTATACTTTATTTTTTATTTGACCGATCGAGGTGTCATCGCACCTCACTCCGTGATTTTCTTTCTTCTTTTCCTTTGGACAAGCAGTTCGTCCAAGAACTCCCAAAAAACTCAAACCCTTATAGAATCTTTGTACGACCTCCGTTATTCGATCCGTCAGTGGCAGCGAGACCACATCAGAAAGGATAACCCCACGCACCCTTCTTCATCCTTGATTCCTCACCTGTTTCTCCACAGATTCCATCCGAACATAATTTCCAGATTTGACGGAAATGCAGATCTACCACGGCTCAGTTCGATTCAGAGGCTGAAATCAATGGAGTGTCATTGTACGAGTATGAGGTAGGTGGTTCATACCTTCTTTCGTGTTTTTGTAGAAAATTTGGGGTTGCGACCTTCGGGCGTGACGTCAGGTGTTGAGCGGGACCTTGTTTATTTATTTTATTTAATTATCTGCATTTTGGAATGGATCTGGGTATTCCCTAACCCTGTTGCGATTGAGCGAGACCGGGTTAGAGGTCATTGCTCGTTTGGGGAAATTCAGCCGAGGGTGCCAAAATGCGTGTGAATTGGACCATTGTTTAAACTGTTGTTTTATACTTCTTATTGAATGTCTCGAGTTAAACTATTTAGTTTAATTGTTAAATCTTGAATGAGTTAGGTGCTGGTATGGGATAGCACAGGTTAGTGAAATTTGACTATTTAGTAATTTTCTATTTTAAAGTGATGATTCCAAGTATGAATATGCAATGTGTGATATTGCCTGTGTTGAACTGCTTATTGTGTTGGGCGTGGCCCGGATATATTTTTGAGTGATGGGGATCACAGTTTGGGGATTTGGATCGGGATACTTTAGGTGGTTTCTACCATGGGATTGGGCATCATGGACGTCGGTTGAGGCAGTTGGACTGTCAGGTTGGGCTTTGGCCCAGGTTACTTGGGTGACGAGGCTATCTGACTTGAGCGATAGGTTTTCAGGGACACGAGGTGTCAGAGCTGTTGTGGCTTGGGACATACTGAGGTGATTACCTATCACAGGGTACTTTTGAGTAGTGTGTACACAGATAGACTCTGAGATGAGGTGGTACGGCCAATCATTGGGTAGAGACCCCCGGTAGATGCAGTTAGGTATAATTGGTTTGGGGGTGCTTTCCATAGGAAGCCACGTGGAAGGTGAGGAGCCTTCGAAAGATAGCTTTGAGGTGGTCAGGTTGGGGGCAGAGGCTCACCGTGATTTGAGGGCAGACATCGTTATCCCTCCGTTTATCGTTTGAGGTCAGGTATCGTTGTTCCTCCGGATGTTGTGCCATGGGTAGGTTGAGCTTTCGAGCTCGGTTATGATGGCTGGGCATTCCTTTGGGACATCGGTACTTGAGACACATGGTTTCAGGTGGCACAAGGTGTCGGGCAACAGATCAGACTTTCCGGCATTGGCCGAAGTAGGTGACACTTCCTGGTGGCTGCTGAGCACCAGTGAAGTCCTTGTTTACTTTTGGGCATTGCATTGTTTACTGTTTTTCTTATATAAGAATGTTTTCCTAAACAGTTATATTAGGTACACACCTCTGGGTGGTATCCTACTGAGACTTGTCTCACACCCTACACGGGCCCTTCGGGACGCGTGTAGACTTTATGAAATTGCGTGCAGGTAGAGGGTTAGCCTCAGGAGCTGGACTTTAGTGCTGTTGACTTGGAGACCGGCATGGACCTTGAGGTCGTGCCGTACTGGAGTAACTTGTTCAGTATTCTTTTTCTTGCATCAGCATGTTTAATTTATATTGTAGCTACTAATGGTTAGCCATTAGCGCCATTATATATGTATTGATTTGTATGACTTTCTTGGATGCATGCTTGGTTGATTTAGCAGTTATTGCAGTTGATTCCTGGTTAGATTTTTTTTAATCTCTGCTACTATTGTTTCTATATTGCTTCCACTATTTATTGTTATTGAATGTGCTTCTGCTCTGTGGGTCTGGTTCGAGTCTGCTGAGTCATTCATTTTTGCTGCATATTTTAGTTTATTACTTGGACCAGCACCTTTAATTCCTCCGAGAGGGCATAGCCTCCCCACTATACCTATTCAGGCCCTCACTACTAGTCGGAAGCCTTTGGTGTTCAGGGGAGGTTCGCCTAAGGTAGTAACACCTGACCCATTCGACACTGTTCGGGTGGCTGACCGGGTCTGGGTCGTTACAAAGTGGTATTAGAGGAGGTTTTCATGACAAGGATTTAGTAACATTGCTTTGCTGGATACTAATGAGTTTGAGACTTCTCTTTTATTTTTCTTATGGTTTTATTATTTGGGATATGGTAGACTGGAGGTAGGTTGTTGTCGGAACTGGATTTTTGAACTTGTGCTTGGGTGCCTGCAACCCCATGTACGAGGGATGGATTGAGTTGTCGGGGGTGGGAATTGCTATTTGTTTTTTTCTCAGATTACAGTTGATATGATTTCCACCTCAGTGGATCACTTGTTGTGCAATGTTATTGATTATGATATGTAAACCTTTTCCGGTATGGCAAGGGTTGCTTTCTTGTCTTTTGATAGGCACATTTTAGGGTATTTCAATTTCAAAACTGCACGTATGCTTTGTGAAGTGATAATACCATGTGAATAAAATCAATTGCCATGCTATGTATACTCTGAAATGTGGATAGGTAAAACTCCTGATATAATTGATTGTTTATGGCAATATATATGTCATGATTTTTATTTTTTTATAATTTCATGTTGTAGGATATTTGGGTCTGGCTAATATGAGAGCAGACATGTACTATGGTTGAGGCAGTGTAACTGTCAGGATTGGGTGACTCGGTCGTCGGAATTGAGGCAACGTTGGTTTTCAGGACGGGCATGGCCCGAGGTACTAATGATACTTGGCTCTGTTGAGGGATGGTAAGGAGTCCATGAGGTCGGGATGCCGTGGGGCATGGGTTGCGATGAGGGGGAGTAAGGGTAGTTGTTATGAACTGCCTTTTACTTCTTTCCTTATCTTCGTAGAATATATTGTTATATAGGTTTATGTGGGTTGTCTGACCATTTATGGTATTCAGCGGGATACTTCTCCATGACATGATGGAGCGACAGGAAGGAGAGGATATGGTACCGCATGATCAGGTTCAGAATCTGGTGCAGGCAGAGCATGAGCCGCACGTACAGGCTCAAGGACAGGATCAGGTTCAGGATCCAGTGCAGGCAAGGCAGCAGCCGGGTTTGGCATCCTTTGGACCGTGGCTTGACGAACAACTCCGAGCTAGCCTATTACGCGTCTTGTAGGGGATTGACAGAGGCGCGCAGGGTATAGATCCTTCTATGGCGTATCTGACACGAGAGTTCCAGTCGTAGCACCCGCTGCTTTTTCAGGGTGAGGGTGGTCCACAGGAGGCAGTGAACTGGATAGAGAGTATGCACATGATCTTCGAGCATCTCGAGATGCCTCCAGGGTGGAGGGTCAAACTGGCGACGTACATGCTGAGAGGACCGGTGAAACGTTGGTGGGATGTGCAGGTACAGGCTCGTAGGCATGAGGGACTGGCGTGGAAGGACTTCGAGGACAGGTTCTTCAAGCACTTTTATCCGAAGACGCTGAGGGCAGAGAGAGCTCAGGAGTTCTTGAGTCTTCAGCAGGGAGATATGTCTGTCATAGACTACACAACTACTTTCACAGAGTTGTCTTGCTTTACACTGGGTATGATGAGCAATGATGCAGCTAGGGTGAGGTGCTTTGAGGACGGCTTACAACACACCATTCGGGTTTAGGTAAACATCTTCAGGCTGGGTTCCTTCTCTGAGGAGGTGAACCAGGCGCTCATAGTCGAGGGAAACAAGAGAGAAAAATCTTGTTTTGGCAGGGTGACAGCTTCAGGTGATGGTTCGGACAGCAGGAAGCGAGGGATAGATGAGTTCCAGTAGGGCGGGCAGGCCAAGGACTCAGCTAGACCACCTCGTGGCAGTTCAGTGGTGGTTTTCATTCAGTGCGGACAGCCGGGATATGTTTTGGCTCAGTGCGATAGGCCCCCGAAGGAGTGTCGGGCCTGTGGACAGGTTGGCCATCTGGAGAGGTTTTGCAGGCAGCCTTCTCATATAGTCACAGGCAGGGACCAGGACAGACTGGGGCGTCAGGAGCTAGTTCAGGTTCGGTACAAGGAGAGGGTAGTCGAGGTTCAGCTGCATGCGGAGGACATGACCGGGATAGTGGGATTCATCTAAGGGTATAGTGGCCGGTGACTGGAGCAGCACCGTAGGGAGGTCAGGCATCAGGCAGTCGACCTTCAGGCCAGGTGCACGCTGTGGAGCTGGCAGGGATTGAGCAGGCTAGAGAACCGACGACGGTGGCAGGTACACCGTAGGTGTGGCCGTGAGTTTCTTTACTTTCTTTTGGCATGGCCTCTTGAGGCATGTCTGGTTGAGTGCACATGCTGCACGGGATACTTTTGGACTGACTAGATGCTAGTTAGTGGGATTGGAATCATATCAGATGCATTTTATGTTTTATTTATATATTTGAGATGCGTGGCATCAGGAGCATCAAGGAAGCAGGTTACATGAGGTGTCGTGGGAATCGGGGCATCGTGGATGCGGGTTACTTGAGGTGCATGGCACCAAGTTTTAATTGAGAATCTATTAGATGCAGGACCTCAGGGAGGCAGACGCTGATGCGGTGAGAGTTACGTTGGGTGTCGGAAGCGACACGTGAGCACCGAGGAGGTGCAGGGGTGACGATGCATCACGGGAGGACCATGGGTCCGGGAAATAGGTCGTTGGGCCTTGTTTGTTTATTTGTTTTCTTTGAGCTTTGTTCGGGTTGAGACCGTGTAGGCGATTCCTAAGGTGGGGAGCCCTTTTTAGGAATTTATCCAGAACCTTGAGACTGGGGTAGTCTGAGTTGTTTAACAGGGATGGGCATGTTCGGTGCCATCTCCTGGTTTCGTTTGGTAGCTCGGGGACGAGCTACGTTAAGGTGGGGAGTTTGTAAGAACCCGAGTTTTTAGAAACGGGTCAAAACCCAGTCCTGTTTAAACATTTGACTGGTATTTGAGAAGTCTGGAAAATCTGGGCAGTTTCCAGAAATTTCCAGACTACACGCCGTGTATGAGTTACCCGAGTGACCAGCCATGTGCTCGCCGAGTACATGCTGTGTGAAGACCGTGTAGAACCTTCCTACTACACGGCGTGTATTTATAGACATGTTGTGTATCCATTATCTGTGCGAGGCCAGGTACATGTCGTGTGGTGCCCAGGTGTAAATTTATATCTACACGGCGTGTAGCCTTCCTTGACACGTCGTGTACCCTTGTCGTGTAGCAGCCGAGACCCTGGCCGTGTGTTGACCGTGTACACGGTCCAGGCTGTGTGCCGAACTCCGATTAAGTAGGAGTATGAAAACACATATACAAGGCCTGTACTTTGTAAATAAATGTCGTGTACTTTTTTTTATTTGATCGATCGAGGCGTTGTCGCGCCTCATTCCCAGATTTCCCTTCTTCTTTTCCTTGGGACGAGCAGTTCGTCCGAGAACTCCTGAAAAACTTGAACCCTTCCAGAATCTTCATACGACCTATTTTCTTCGATCTGTCAGTGGAAGTGGGACTGCATCGGAAAGGCTAACCTCGTTCACCCTTCTTCGTCCTTGATTCCTCACCTATTTCTCCGCAGATTCCATCTGAACAGAATTGTCTGATTTGATGGAAACGCAGATCTACCGCGACTCAGTCCGATTCGGAGGGTTAAATCAAAGGAGTGTCATCGTACGAGTATGAGGTTGGTGTTGAATACCTTATTTCATGTTTTCGTAGACAATTTGGGGTTGAGACCTTCGTGCGTGGCGTCGGTTGTTGAGCGGAACCCTATTTATTTATTTTATTTAATTATCTGCATTGTGGAATGCCTTTGGGTATTCCCTAACCCTGTTGCAATCGAGCGAGACCGGGTTAGAGGTCGTCGCTAATTTGGGGAAATTCGGCCAGGGGTGGCGAAATGTGTGTGAATTGGACCACTTTTCAAACTTTTGTGTTATACTGCTTATTGAATGTCTCGAGTTAAACTGTTTAGTTTAATTGTTAAATCATGAATGAGTTAGGTGCTGGTATGGGATAGCACAGGTTAGTGCAATTTGACTGTTTAGTAATTTACTATTTTAAAGTGATGCTTCCAAGTATGAATATGCAATCTGTGATATTTCCTGTGTTGAACTACTTGTTGTGTTGGGCGTGGCCCGGATATATTGTGGAGTGATGGGGATCACAGGTTGAGTCTTTGGATCGGGATACATTGGGTGGTTGCTACCACAGGATTGGGTGTCATGGATGTCGGTTGAGGCAGTTGGACTATCAGGTTGGGCTTTGGCCCAGGTTACTTGGGTGGAGAGGCTATATGACTTGAGCAACAGGTTCGCAAGGACACGAGGTGTCAGAGGTGTTGTGGCTTGGGACATACTGAGGTGATTACCACTCACTGGGTACTTTTGAGTAGTGTGCACACAGATAGACTCTGAGATGAGGTGGTACAGCCACTCGCTGGGTAGAGAACCCCGGTAGATGTGGTTAGGTATAATTGCTTTGGTGGTGCTTTCCATAAGAGGCCACATGGAAGGTGAGGAGCCTTCGGAAGACAGATTTGAGGCGGTCAGGTTGGGGGCAGAGGATCATCGTGATTTGAGGGTAGACATCATTTTCCCTCCGGTTATCCTTTGAGGTCAAGTATCATTGTTCCTCCGGATGTTGTGCCATGGGTAGGTTGAGCTTTCGAGTTGGGTTACAACGGTTGGGCGTGCCTTCGGGATGTCGGTACTTGAGACACATGGTGTCAGGTGGAATGAGGTGTCGGGATGCAGATCAGACTTTCTGGCATTGGTCGAAGCAGGTGACACTTCCTGGTGGTTGCTGAGTACTAGTGAAGTCCTTGTTTACTTTTGGGCATTGCACTGTTTACTGTTTTTCTTATATAATCATGTCTTCCTAAACACTTATATTAGGTATGAACCTCTGGGTGGTATCCTACTGAGACTTGTCTCACACCCTACACGGGCCCTTCGGGATTCATGTAGACTTTATGAAATTTCATGTAGGTAGAGGGTCAGCCTCAGAAGCTGGACTTTAGTGTTGTTGACTTGGAGACTGGCATGGACCTTGAGGTCGTGTCGTACTATAGTTACTTGTTCAGTATTATTTTTCTTGAATCAGAATGTTTACTTTATATTGTAGCTACTACTGGTTAGTCATTGGTGCCATTATATATGTATTGATTTGTATGAATTTCTTGGATGCATGCTTGGTTGATTTAGCAGTTATTGTAGTTGATTCCGGGCCTGAAGTTTTGTTACTCTCCGCTGCTGTTGTTTCTATATTGCTTCCACTGTTTATTGTTATTGAATGTGATTTTGCTCTGTGGTTCTGGTTCGAGTCTGTTGAGTCATTTATTTTCGCTGCATATTTTAGTTTTTTACTTGGACCAGCACCTTTAATTCCTCCGAGAGGGTATAGCCTCCCCACTATACCTATTCATACCCTCGCTGCTATTCGGCAGCCTTTGGAGTTTAGGGGAGGTGCGCCTAAGGTAGTAACACCCGACCCGTTCAACACTGTTCGGCTGGCTGGCCAGGTCCGGGTCGTTACAAGGGATTTCATTTATCTAGGTCATATAATAAATTCATTGGATTACCATTATGTAACTAAAAATATTAGGGAGAATTAATGTAATCCAAATAATCATATAGTGATCAATGATACAATTAAATAGATAACTCCCGCAACTCAGCTCCAAAACCCTTCCATGAATAAAACCCTTTTTTAATCATAAGAATCATATAAAATTATTGAAATGTAAAATATCCCCAAGGGGTCTATAATACACAATATTAATATCCATTATATGGGGATCAATCAACGGTCTCTCATGTTTTAAAAAACACTTTCAAATTTGGCCAAACAAGCCTTCCATTCATATCTAAATCAGGATTCCAAAATAAATTTTATCAATTTGGAAACTCAATCATGGAAACACCCTTTTTAATTCCATATTATAATACAATTTTAAACACCCCATTAGAAACAAAATAATGAATAATTGCAATTAAAATCAACAGATGGGTCAATTCACAGTTTTTGTTCAAAACCATTGAAAGTCCCCGATACTTCCTTACATTTAAGAAATCCTTGGAAGGCTCACCATTTCCTATTTGAACACCCAAAAAACGAAATTACTTTAATCATTAAATATACATTAAAATATCCTCTTAGGAAACTTTTATAACACTTGGCACTTAAAACCTCACTTTAAAAAACATGAAAAACATGGAACCACTTTAAGATAAGTGATAAAACCATTAAAATAATTATAAATCCCATATAAACTATTTTATATAGTTTTAATTTCAAAAATAAAGTCATTAAAAACAATTAATAACTAAATGATATATTATTTCAAAGAATATACAAAAACATCTACCTCAATCAAATCAGAAACAAGTCATAACATTTTCCTCTGGGGAAGAACACAAAAACAAGTGGGGAGATGACCTCAAAAAGACCTAAATGATAAAAACCCAATTATTAGACCCTTATCAAACCCAAAATTCATCTCAAACTAAAATTATTGTTCATGTGAGAAAGGAAACCCATGGGAAATAGAGAAAGGTAGAAGAGGATATAAAGAAATGAGGTATTTTCATTTTAAAAAATATTAAATACAAAAGGATGAGGACAAAAATCCAAATATAATAGAGGGAGGGTTATCCCCCAAGATCCCACGACTAGGAATAATGAATGATAGGAAAATTCATTCCTGAAATTATTTAATAATAAGGGGGAGAATAAATATTGAAAAAATTATACCTAGTTCATGTTGTAAAGTGACACAATTATCGTGGTATTAATGAATACCAAGGAAATATGGTTCCACTTCTCAAGGGTACATGATAGAGTGACACCATGTATAATGGGGTGAATAACTTCCTAGGAAAACTAGGCACCACTTCCCAGAGGTATATCAAACAGCGACACCAAATTCCACGATGGAAACAACTACAATCTGCAGCTTCTGTAGATTCCACAAATTACATGAAAGTTAAAGGAACTCTATAAAACATGAAAAACCGCAAAAAATTTAAATAAAATTGAATAATATATTTACATGGGGGTTCAAAAAATATGTATGATATTGTTTGAAATACATAGTGTAAATTTATCAATTTTATGAACTTTTCATGGTACATAAGAGTCTTTAGTTAGAGGAAATGTAAAAAAGGGATAAACCTCTCCATGAAATGTAAGAGGTATTTAAAACATACATAAGAGTATAACTAAAGTACATATTATAAGTTTAAATAAGGTTTAAACCTTACATAAATACATAAGATTCAAATTTGGAATTTAAAAAGTTTTCCCATGCCATGTTGAAGTTGAAACCATCAAAGTCCAAAGGTTAATTTCTCAATACATAAAAGTATTTTAAGGAAATATAGAAAGGTAGCCTAGATAAAAAATAATAAAAATTATCAGAGGTAAAAATCCTAACATTGACACTAAATGGTATATCAGTTATCATAAATTTTTGAATTTGGAGTGTCGTTTATAAATATATCCATAAGCTAATTATAATGATGTCGTGGTGGAATTCATGATTAAAATATCATGGTTTTGTAATTTTTACAAGATTAATGATAAGGATAATGATGAGGTTCTCCACAACCTAAACATAATAATAACACCATGAGTTAGTCTAAGGATAAAATACTATTAAAAACTATTTTTATGAAATTTTATTTAGTCACACTATGTGGAGAATTCTACATTGTAGTGAAAAATGTATAAAGAGTCACATGACAATTTCACACCATAATGATATCACAACATGTTATCATGTGAAAATAGATTAATATTATTATTTTAAATCATATAAATTTTAAATAAGATAAATAATGATCCTATTGAATGGTTAAAATTCCATTTATTGGGATTAAACAATAATATGGGTATTTTAGAAAAACAATCTAAGACAAATAAGTTGAAGATTTTATGAAAGTGGGGAGAAATAAAATGTAATTCTGTTATATAATTAAAATATAATTTAGTACTAAGTGTAATGAGAATATAATTTTATGAAACATCAATGGGTTTTTAAAAATCATAATATAAAAAATAAGTTTACATGATTTTTTCAATTGAAGAAAGGAGGTGAGAAGAAACCCGATGTGTGTATTTTTAGTGCATCAAAGAGAGTGAAATGGTGCTGTGATTACCCCATATACTCTAAAAATCAAAGTAGAAGAGATATAAATGATCTTTTATTCATATTTAATACTATATGTGTTCATGATAGAGAGATATAATACTACTGATTATGTGATTATCCTTATGTGTTGCAGAAGAAGATGGAGAGAGAGAGAACAAACTTTTTTTGTTGAAGATATTATAAGATAGAGAATATGATCAGATGATCCCATCCTATGAAATTCATATATCATAAGGTCTAAATATGTTTGACGGATCCATTTAGATAAGTAAATAATATGGAATAATATTATATCTTATTTAGATTATAATGCACTTGTCTTTTCTTATTGATCATTACTCAATATAAGAAAACTGAATCTTGTATTTTGTGGAGGGAAACCTAATTGGTTCCCGATTCTAAAAAAAATTGGGGCTTACATTATTCTAATTTATTTATAGGATTATAAGTTCAAGGATATACCAAATTTTATGCTTATTCTTGATGATAAAAGGGAAACATTGTGATGTGAATTTTTAGGTATCTTTATTATCTTTAATTGCATATATAAAAACTAAATGTGAGTATAGAAATGAAAATTTAGATCCATTAATTTAGATATTGCTAATTTAAGAGAGGGGAAAATATTTTAATCAGTTTAATTTCATTCACACTGATTCACACCCCCCCTTAGAGTGTTTCACATACAAAGTGATCCTAACAATGGATATCAGGGTATAGTTCAACATTTCCTTATATTATCAACAATATAATCATTTGAAGTACTTTTTCATTTATCTATAAAAGGTTTTATGATGTGAAAATTTTTAGAATAATGTGATTACACTACCAATGAAACCATAGAAAATATATCTTCCCCTACTTTGAAGAACATGAAGAAAATAAATAAAAAAACTAATTAAGTATTCATAAAAAAAGAATACAATGACACTCTTTTGATTGAAGGTAATTAAAGTAATGTACATTTTTAATATTGTGGGTAACTTTTGTCTTAAAAACAATTGTGTTGAGAAGGTGTACCTCTTTTTTAGTGAATAAGAGAAAATAATTTCTCCATGTTATATTCTTGATAATGATAGATCTAGTATAAATTGAGATGATCTTGTGATAAAAATAACTATATAAAAGATGGAAAATCCCTCATTCTCATGTATTTTACAATATTTTCATGATGAAGAGTTTAAAGATATCTAATAACAAAAAATTCATATAAAAACTAATAACTATTGGGATATATCCCATATATAATGATTTACAAGATAAACTAATTCATTCTATAAATAAAAAATTCCATATTTTTCCATAAAATAAACAGTTTCTTGTAAATTTTAGAAGTATGTAGGAGGATATCACCCAACATGAAGATGATTGTATATGGATTGTAATGACCAAATATGAGATTATCAGAGCCGGTGTTTTATTTTACTACATTGGCATGATCACAAGAAATCAAATCCAAAGTGACCGATCTGTTTAGTAGTATTGGAAAGTAGATTACATACATTAACCATAAATTACAATTAAAAACATAAAATACAACATATATAATCATTTGATAATACCATTATTATATTAACCCGATATAATAGTCCTAATACATTTATTAAAATCATGAGAAAATAAAATATAAGAAAGGGGTCATCTCAGAATCTCAGTAAGAATAAATAATATAATAGAATCAATTATGAATAAATAAGCATAAACCTTAAGGAGATATATTTAAATGAAACATAATCCACATAATATTATTCTTGAACATAATATGGTAGGAATAAATAATACTATATAAAATAATCACATAAGCTATAAAAAATATACATGGATATTCTACTAATCCAATAATCATAGGTAATATTATCAAAAAATATTATAAAGAGGGAACTCATTATTCTATGAAACTGAAACACAACATTGATGATTTATGCTAAAAATCTAATACTTTCAAGGCATTATTCTAAAAAATCTAATACATTCAAGGCTTCAAGCCAAGAATATAATAAATGGGTAAGGCCTCAGCCAAAGCCATACCTATTTTGTTTCATGAAATCAACTGATACATCGAGGGGATATAGAATTCCCTGACCATCAAAAAATAATTCCACTACATTCCGCATATTAAAAGGGTAAAACATAACCAATAGAAACATTCATATTAAAACTAGCATACAGACTTTTAATACTTTAACCATAAACCATTAGTGGTTTCAAAATAGCACATAGATAGTCAAACATACCAAAAAAATTCAAAACAATATCATAGATTTTTTCATGATAAATCCAACTCAATTAAAAAAAATACGAAAAAGTATGTTCACATAGTTGAAAATATTCTAATAAAATCATTAAAACTCTTTGAGGGAAATATCCCTTTTACATTGAAATCATTTAAATGATGTAAAATTATGAAAGAAAATTTTTCTTTATAAAATTAACCTTCTAATAATGTAAGGGAAGCTCCAAAATTTTAAGGAGTTATGATGGTATAAATATCCACTCATGATATATAAATTAAAAAACATTCCTTCCTTAATTTGTCGAAATGCTCATAAACTACCTTGTTTGGAAAATAATAGAAAGATTCAATTTAAAATTATTTTTAAAAAGTAAAAATGGATAGAAATGGATTTAAACCATTTTTGAGAAATAGTAATAATATTTTGAAATACATTTTTAAGAAACATGGTCATTAATGATAAATATGTCCCAGTAGATACTTATGTATAAACAACTTTGGATAATAATGAAATTTTGAAATTAACACTTACATTTAAATTAATTTTGGGTGGTCATACTTTAAACTCATATATAATGGTTTGAAGAGTGTTAATAACTTATTTTATAACCATAATAATGTATATAATATTTTATATCATCTATTTATAATATCTTATTACCCATTTGTTAACAATATATCATTATTTCATTATTTTGAGTGATAATTTCCATGTTTTCTTCAGTATGTTTTGAAATGTTATTTTCTTCTTTTATTACATAGATCTATATTTCATCATCAACAGAACGTAAACCATGAATTAATTATCTTATATAATGATTAAATATGTATTTATAATAATTTATACAGTTTAGATACAATAAATGAAATTCACTGTGCAGGGAGACGGTAGGTCGTACGTACGCATAAACACTATTTTTATTTACTCTCCATATTAAAATATTGAAAATTGAATGATAAATATGTATATTATAATTATATTATCATATATATTTCATGTATGTTAAATATTTTTATTAAAATTATCCTTAATATGTTCCATGTATATCATGAACGAATCACATTAAATTGACTGGGTGGTAGTCCACACTTCCACAAATGATGTTATCATATATCCATAATATAGAAAGCATTAAGGTACATTTAATATAAAATTTACATAAAATGAAATAGGTTATAATTTAAATATTAAAATATTATTTAACCATAAAAATAATTTTGAGACCGACCATTAAGGAGGTAATAGAAAAAGAACAAAAATAATATTCACAGAGTCGATTAACAGGCATAACTTGACAACAATTTCGTTTATTTTAATAAGAGAAGATTAAAAATGACATGGATATGGTATATTCCAATAGAAACATAAAAATATTGTATATACATTATTTTTTAGTTATTTTTCATTTTTTTATGAATTAGGTGAGGAGAAAGTAGAAAAAGAAAATAAATTAAGAGAGGTAATTTGAGAAAATTACCTCTTGAATATCACCTGCTTGATAGACCCTTGAAAACCTTGGATTTGGGATTTTGGTGATAAAATAATAACATGGATATGTTTATAGTGAATAGGAGAGTTTTAGGAATATATTCGGTGAGTTAAAAGTATTTTTTGGTTTAAATGGGGTGGTGATGGGTGGTATTTATACTTGTGGAGAGGTGAGTTCATGTGATAAAATTATTGATTATTTTATATTTAAAGCTAACCACATTGAGGTGGAATTAATTTCATAAAATTATACATTAAATTAATGGTTTATAGTATGGTTAGTGTTTATACACACCTCAAACAACCATTAAATGTTTAAATTTCTAGGTACATTAAGATTTTTCATTTTAACATTATCCCTTTGTCACAATTTTACCTAATCAATTGTAAATAATTTTTTTACCATGGTATTTTTTATAACTAAAAATTAAATTTACCATATAAAATAATTTATAACTTATAATTGAAAATATGGAACCCATTTTACCTAATTAAATCTACATAATTATGAAAATTTTATTTGAAATTAATTCTGTAGATAAAACCAAAAAACGGGTTTTAGAGTGACATACTCCAAAGTTTGAAATGTTTTTATATCTAATTTCAATTGGAAATTTATTCAAATAAAATATATTAGTTTTATTGAAATAAATTTATTATAATTATAATTTAAAATAAATTAAATGGATAATCTATCAAAATAAATAAATTAGAACAAAAATCAATTTTGAATTAAAATGCAGTATTTTTTACTATTCACTAAATTATGAAATTTATTATGAAAATAAGAAAAAAATAAACCAAAGTAATTTTTTATATCCCTATTGAAAATAATAAAAATAATTTTTAAAATTGACTTATAAATGTGACAAAACCATATTTAAAATGGGTGTTCCCTCAAAAGGTAAAAAACTGCATTTTTTGGAAAAAACTTCTATTATCCAAAAAATTAAATTTATTTTTTTATAATTTCTAGAAAACACATAAGATGAGAGTTAAAATTATATTTAATGTATAAAATTATAAATTAATTTAATATTAGTCATAATTTATAATTTAACTATTAGGTAATATATTATATTAAATAATAATATTTTATTAATATTTTATTGTTTAGAAAATTGGGTCTTGCATGTAACGCAATAAAACACATTGTTGTGTGTATCATATGATTATCATGGTGTTTTTTAATATCTATCAATAAAAAAACAAAATTTATTTAGAAATTAAAATATTGTGAAGTTAGTAGGTATTACAATCTCCCCTCTTTCAATACATTGGGTCCTCACAATTTAAACTTGGAATAAAGATAGGGGTTTTATATTTCAAAACATCTTTATTGAAATCCCACATCGGAAAAAGATTTAGCGATACATCCACTTTAAAATAATTTAAAGGAAGTATGGCGTTCAATGGAGATAACACATAGTAGGGTTCCAGGTAGAAAAACATTGGCATGAAAGAGAAATATGACCATCATGTTCTGATAGATAGTGATATATAACATGGTAAAGGAAAAGTTAACAATCACAAAGATATAAATCTAGGATGAGCTAAGGGACCATTTGATTCATTGGAAAAAGTACTAGGAATGATTTATTATTTCAACATCCTTTCCCTATATTTGATTAATTAATTTACTTTATAGACTAAGAATATAAGGTAAAATAGTTACTTGAGGATTAGTGTGACATCATTTATTCATTATCTACCTCAAACACTTATTTCTCTCAAAAAATAATAAATTTCAGCAATATTTGATTTATCATAATCATATAGGGTTCCAAAAAAATAAACTTATACTTTATCTACCATATAGTTTAAATAAATAAAACTTTGTTATACTAACCAGGAAATCACATAGGCCAATGGTAGGTGATGAACCCTTATCAACCTTTGGTTGCAGGTTCAAGTCTTGTGGCCTTGCTGGATGCGATGGGTTGTTGACTGACCTACGGGTTGTACTTTTTCTAAAACTATAATATTATAACATTAAAAAAATAACCTTAATAAATTTTTTAAACATAAAAAATAATATCCAATGTTTAAATTAATATGTTCCAACCTTTAGATGTATCCAAAATACTTCTTTCCAAATTAACAGTCAAAAAAGGTTTCTAAATTTCCAAAATGAACCTTAACATCATATTTTCCTCAATCAACATAATGTTTTGTTTATTGTCACATAACAAATATTTGATTACATTGATCATATTAAAACCTTAAAAACCATTCATTCTCCCAAATACTTAATGAAAAAGTACTCCAGTATAATCCTTATATATAACATCATTCTTATAAAAAAATATAATAACATAATTCATGAATATGAAAACTCAGATACATTAATCATTATTCTTCTATTGTACTAACTACAAAATTATGACCTTTATTCCTTTTCTTATTTTGATCAATATTTCCATGATGATTGGGGAATTAATTTTCATAGTTCCCCATATCGGTGTTGGGAAAAAATCCCTCAATGTGTCCCCTTGGAATGTTTTGGGTGTGATTTCGATTGTTGACAAAGCCAGATGATCACAAATGAGAATAGTTGGTATTTTTCAAAGATAGGTTTTTAATGTGGCATAGTTTCCTAGTGTTTTCCATATTTTAGGGCCTCAAAATCGGGAGTTTTATGTAGTAAAAGGAAGGATTTCTTCATATAAGTGAACTGTATGAAGAACGTTGAAGAAAATAGGAAAATCATGAGAACCGCATACCATAATTCATGGGTCGTGTACCATGATCTAGGAACAGTATATAGAGCAGCAGGAACGGTATGCTGGAGCGATTCATAAAAACCAAAAACATTTCACAGTGGAAGGAGGTGTGTTATGAAGATGGCTTATGGTTGGCAAAGGATATTTATCGTGTTGGAACAAAGATATTACATGGGAATGATAGAAAAAATGGTCCATGGGTGGCTTATAATATGCGATGGAGGTTGGATTTAATATTTGGTAAGTATTGGATTAGTGGTTTTTTTGAAGATGTATTTTCCTATATAATAATTAAAAATCCCACCAGTTAGTTTGGAGATTGAATATCATTAGAGAACAGATTTTTGCTCTAGGAATTCATCAAAGTCTGAAGGAAGTTCGTGATGGATAATCCTACAAAGGCTAAAGTGGTTCGCTCAGAAGCAATTCTGCCAAATTTTTTTGCAGGGAACTTAAAATTGAAAAGGAACTAGTACATATAAGAGAAAGTATAGAATGTGGAGGAGGAAGTGTGGAATATATAAGGATTTGTCTTGGTACACAGAGGAGGAATATTTGGTATGCAAGAGGGAGAGTTCAACAAGTGGTACATGGAAGAAAAGATAGTCAGCAAATAGAGAATAGTTTGCAGATGAAGGTAGCAGTATATGGAGACGATAGTGGTTCACAGAAGTAATAGTAGTACTCAGAGGAGGTGATCTGCACACCAAACCTGGTACTCAGTATGCGGGAGAGATAGGTGGCTTGAGATTTTTACAAGGAATCTTTAAAATGCATCAAATCATTTTGTGAAAATATTTTCTTTTATCTAGTAGTACTCAGAAAGGCGGACTTCATCTGCGGGTGAAAAAGTAACATCAACATAGCATCAAACTATAGTTGAGGATGCATTAATTCATGAAAATTAAGGGTCCTACAATTCCATAAACTATTTTTTACCTACAAGTCCATAAACTATGAGTTTATTCTTTTCTAAGAGCATTGAGAGAAGTAAGAGAAAGATAATGACCTTTTCCACCAGCAGTGAGCCAAGGAAAGGGGAATATATAGGAACCATTGGAATGCAGTGAGAAGACCCTAAACATTGAAAAGGTAGTGAGCCTGGGCATAGAAGATCTAGCCTGAACATTGTACTCAATATTGGCAGTGATCCTTATTTAATTTGGTACATCGGCACATCACCATTGTATGATCCTTGGACATAGCCCAGTGAGGGTGAACCAAGTATAAATTAATGTGTCATGTGCATGATTTCATATCTGTTCATATATTTCTATGGGAGGAAGAGAGAATTTATTTTTGTTTAACAACAAAATAAGATCCAAATGGAAATGTTTTAATCTATCATACCCTGATTCGCCCCCACCCCTATTAGGGTATTCGACCTAGTGGACTTAAAAATTGGTTTCAGTGGGATGGTTTCACTTATCAATATTTGTGTGCACCGACTTCATTCAGTCAATTTCTGAAGTTAAAAATTCAGTCTTCTCTTATATTGGAGTGCCACAGGAAAGAGAATAACTATAAAGGAAAAGAAGAATTCATGTTGTATTCTTCAATGTATGAGTGTCTATGGAAAAATTGTGATTGAGCTTAAGGAATCCAAAAGATTATTGAATAATGGTTTCGATAAATCAGACATGGAAAAGATAAAATCACTCAGTGATATTGCAGGAATGAGTGATGAACTTGACATACCATGTGACGATGAATCTACTGATGATGAAGAAACTCCTAGAAGTACAGAAGAGGAATCTATCCATGAAACAAAGGAATTGGATAAAAAATTTGGGGAAGAAATTAAATCTAATGATATATGAATCCAAGCACTGGACATGGAGATCAACAAGCTAAGAGGCTTAAATCAAAGGCTCATTGATGTAGCCACTGACCTCAGTGAGAAGAATGATTCTCAAGGTGAAGAGATAAAAATGTTTTCTTCAAAGATAGAAAAAACTCAAAGATAATGACAAGGGAAAGAATATGAACTCAGAAAAAATTCATAATTTGAAAGCTAGAAATGATGATCTTGCTACACAACTATATGAACTAGTTCAAGAAATTAAAATTATGTAATAAAATAATGCCTCAATTTATGATTCTGTTGCTCAATAAAAATTGGAATTAAAGGAGCAGAGTGACATGGTGGATAGGCTTACACATGAATCAAAAGATAAGATGAGTAGAGGGAAGAATCTCATGAGGGAACACAATGCTCATGTTGAATCAAAGGATATAAAGATTCAAAAATTGGTCAAAGAGTTATAATTAGTGAAGGAAAAAATGGAGAGATCCAATGTCATAAAGACTACAATTAAATATTCCTTGCAGATTCTATTTGATTATCCTTCGGTAGGTGATGATGAAATAAAAAGAAAATATTATATTTCTAAAAAGAAAAAAGAACATATATTCTCATCTCAAAGTCTATACTGCTTTGAAAATATAGGCATTGTATTTGATGAATACCCTTCAATGGATGAGAGGAAGATAGCTTTAAAAAGATCCAGAGATAAGAAAAATCTTGTTGGTTAGAGGGAAATACCGAAAAAATATTTTTTAGGAAGTAATGAAATCATTTTCTATTTCCATGGAATGCATGGTCATACTTAAAGATTTTTATTTAAGGTGTTGGAATACATTTCATGCTATGAAGATAGAAATTATACTAAATCTAAGATTAAAAATATGTGTCATGATAATTTTGAATGAAGTGTCTTTTAGAAGAAAGAATTCATCAAATGCTATTACTGTGGAAGAATAGTTCACACTATGAATCTGTGTCTGGAAGCTCAAAATCTCAATGTCATAATAAGAACTCATATTTAACTAACATCTCAGTTGAGAAATGATGAAATGTGGTATTTCATTATGGTAGATGTTTTATATATTCTTATCATGTACATTTGGAAAGAGATTTCATCCATAAGAAAGTGATAAAGGAAAAGGAACCCAAAAGGATATTCCCGTGTCTAGTGATGTATAATGTGAAATCCTATACTGGAAGACAAGGTGGTAAGTTGAAGAATAGACTTATACCCTCAAGGTAATCACAATAACATAAAAAAATGTGGAAAAATAATAGAGGATATGCTTCAGCTATAAGTAAGATTAATGTAAGTTCAATAGAGGACCCACCACTAGCACAAAACAGTGTGGTGAATTAGAAATATGATAAAAGAAAAATGAACAATGAATGCATTAAAAAAATCACATGTCATATTCCATGGTAAGAAGTGGAGAAAATATGAATATCCCTGCATTAGAGGAAGGAGAAAGGGAAGATAACAAGCAAAGATATTCCTACTTAGAGAAGAAATCAAGGGATGTGGAAGACCGGTGGAACATCAAAGAATGAAATGTGTACCAAAGGGTTTAAACACTAAATTGATAGAAAGAATAATCCTGTTGGATCTACATATCAGAAAAATAATCGGCATGTTTGTAATGAATGCTTACTCATATGGCAAGAACATTTTAGGTTGGCCAGGCAGTTTGAGCAGGCAAGGAATGAGTGTGATGCTTTGTAAGTTAAAAAACATAGGGTTGACCCATCAGGATCAAGAAAAATCTTCACCTTGAAGATTCTAGAAGAACCCCTCACCCTATGTATATAAATGACATTTACTAATGATTCAAGTATTCAGAAGATACATCCCAAGGGGTAGTGGCATATAAAGATGCAAGGAGATGAATTGATATGCTTCAATGATTCAATTGATTGAAATCAGGTACCATAGTTGAAGAAGAAAGGGATAAAATGAGAATAATAGAAAGTGATTATGTAATTAAATTTATATTTTGTTTCCTACACTGAGCTCAAACTCAGTAGGCTTGGAGATTGTGTTTCTAGCTCATTGAAAAGTGTTACATGAGAATAAATGATGTAGGAGAAGAATAATGATTGTGGGCAAAAAAATTGGTCCCAACAATAGGAAGAGTTGTACATAATATGGGGAGATATCTATCTCCTAATCAGATGAAAGATCTCAATGGGATATAAAGGATGAAAATTAATGTTATCCAACATCAAGAATACTAATTTGGGGAGAAGTAGAAAAATTGTTTTATTTCATGATTATCTATTTTTCTTTAATAATATGGTATCAGCTAACTATTTTTAGGATACCAAGGCACTGTAAGATAATATAAAAAATGTTTCAACATGAGGCTATAAAATTAGTTGAAATCAATGATATCACTATAGTAGATAATGAAAAGAATCTTCAACAGAATAGTGAAAACATTCTTTATGGAAGAAATAGAGAGGTGAACAACTCTGGTGAGTAAAAGTGTAAAATGTTGACTGAAATGAATATGAGCAGTAGGAAGATGCTATAGATGAAAAATGGGTTAAGGAAATAAATGAAGAGCTTGATCATATTGAGAAGAATCAAACGTGGGAGACAGTTTCGAGGCCAGTAGATAAGAATGTAATCAGAACTAAATGGATATTTCACAATAAGCTGAATGATTATTTCACAATGATTTGAAACAAAGCATGATTAGAATGCAAAGGATGCTCCCATATAGAGGGTATAGATACTAATGAGATGTTTTCACTGGTTTTAAGGATGGAGACAATCATATTATTCCTTGACATTGTAGTAAAACGGAAGATCAATGTGTTCCAGATGGACATCAAATCTACATTTTTGAATTGAGTTCTGATGGGATGATGTTTATATTGATATTTTATATGCTTTTACCATTCATCAAGATGAGAACAAAGTTTTTCGGTTCCAAAAATCACCAAAGGCATGATACTCAAGGCTTGATCAGTATTTGAAAAAGATTGGCTTCCATTATAGTGGATTTGATTATAATATCTATTTCAATAGTGACCGTAATAAAAGGATGATGGTATTGGTTTATTTCAATGATATAACATTTGGCATATCAGATGAAGCTCAGTGTGACACAAGGAAAGAATGCAATTTTCATTTCTCAATTTATATATTCTAAGAAGATTTTGAGAATATTTGGAATGGATTCTTCCACAGATATAAAAAATCCAGTTGCAACTCGGATGAAATTATTAAAAGTTGATGATGGAAATATAGTTAATGTAATAAAATACAGTCTAAGAAATGTGATATCAAAGAAATTACAAGGAAAAGCCACATAATTAGAGTGAAAATAATACTATAATGAGGATTTGGTCGAATCAGAAGATGATAGGAAATCTATGTTGGGAGGTTGTTTCTATCATGGAAGTTTTTTTATTTCTTGGATAAGTAAGAAGAGAGATTTAATTTCATTGAGCACTACAGAAGCGGAGTATATTGTCGCCACTAAAGCATTCATGTAGTTATAGTGTATGAAGCAGTAGCTTGATGATATGGGTGTTGAAGTGAAATCTCCGATCAAAAACTAGTGCGATAAGGTAAGTTCTATAAATCTCAGAAAAAATCCCATCCATCACCCAAGGGAAAGAACATTGAGATAAAGTATCATTTTATCATGGAGAAGGTGGATAAAAGGCTTGTGATGTTGGATTATGTGCCTATAGAAAATTAATTTGTAGATATTCATACAAAGGCCATACCTAAAGAATCATTTGAGAGGCAACCACTGGCTCTGGGAGTTCAATCGAATCCCCGTACTTGGAAAAGTGTAGATACAACCATGAAGTTCCAATCAAGATTGTTGACAAATGTGGAGAACGTGTGATAATTCTAAGGGGATAAAATACATAAGAGAAGTTGTTAAGAGGATCATCGAGATAGAGGGAGTTGAAGCTGAGATGAAGCTGTTTAGAAGAGATAGAATATAGGGGGAGCATTAAATCTGATGATTCTTGATGTGATAGATCAAGGATTAAATATCACGATGGTTGAGGTTCATGATGAAAGTAGTTCATTAGTATCAGTATGTTATCAGTAGTTGGTGACTAGAAAAGAAGTTTTTCATTGATGTAATTCTTATTATACTATTGTTTTTCACGCTGATAATGGATCATATGGGCTTAGATTATGTGTTATGTAAATCCTTGATTATTATCTTAATCGCATGATGTGAATAATAGTTGAAGATAGAAGGATCTCTAATGAGATATAAAAATGCAAAGATTTTTTTTGAGAATAGTTTTCAACAAACCCAAAGGGGGATATTTTTGAGAGAAAATCCCTCAAGGTGTCCCCTCAAGAATGTATTGGGTGTGATTGTGTTTGTTGAAAAAGCCAGATGATCATGGGTGAGAATGGTTGGTATTTTTTCAAAGATAGGTTTTATGGTGGTGCAGTTTCTCATTGCTAAATTTTAGGGCCTCAAAATTGGGAATTTGATGTTGGAAAAGGAAGGATTTCATCTTATGAGTGAACTATATGAGGAATGTTGAAGAGAATCGGAAAATCATGTGAACCATATACCATAATTCATGGTATTTATACCATGTTCTGGGAACGGTACACGGAGCGGTAGGAACGGTACACTGGAGTGGTTCACAAAAATCAAAAATGGTTCTCGGCCGATGGCGGTATGGTATGTAGATGGCTTGACGTCGGTAAAGGAGATCAACCGCGTAGGAAAAAAATATAGTATGTTGACATGATAGGAAAAACTATTTGTGGGTGGATTATGGTACGTGGTGGGGGCTGGTTTTAAGATTTGGTAATTCTTTGATTAGCGGTTGTTGTAGAAATCTTTTCCTATATAATAATTCCTAATCACACCAGTTAGTGTGGAGATTGAATATAATTTGAGAACACATTTTTTCTCAGGGAATTCAACAATGTCTGAATTTAGTTCGTGAGGGATAATCCCACGAAGGCAAAAGTGGTTTGTGTAGAAGAAATTCTACTGAAGGTATTTGCAGGGAACTTAAACATACAAAGGAATTAGTACGCGGAGAAGGAGGTCTGGTACATGGAGGAGGATGTACGGTACGTGCAAGGAGTTGTCTCGATACACAGAGGAGGAATATCTGGTACGAAAGAAGGAGATTTCCACAAGTGGTATTCGAAAAGGGGTCTCTAGTACACAAAAGAAAATAACTTCCCCAAACAACAAATAGTTCACAGACAGAGGCCTATTCATAGGGGCGGAGTGAAGGCAGCGGTACACAGAGCTGATAATAGTTTGTTGAAGCAGTAGCAGTACTCAGAGGAGGTGATCCGCATACCAAACTTGGTAATCAGTACGTGGGAGATACAAGTGGTTCATGATTTTTAAAAGGAAGCTTGAAAAGGCTTTAAATCAATTTGTGAAAGGATTTTCTGGTACCTAGTAGTACTCGGAAAGGTGGAATTCATTTTCTAGTGAAAAATTAACTTCAAAAGAGAATCTACCTATAGTTGAGGATGCGAGAATTTATTCAAATGAAGGGACCTAAATTTCTATAAACTTTGAGTGGATTCTTTTTCAAGAGTAGTGAGAAAATGAAGACGAAGACGGTGACCCTTTCCATTGGTAGTAATCCAGAGAAAGAGGCACAGAGAGTGACCCTTGGGAATACAGTTAGTAGACCCTAAACATTATAAAGGCAGTGAGCCTGGGCATAGAAGATCTAGCCCAAACATTGTACTCATTATTGGTAGTGAGCCTTAGTGAATTTGGTACATTGGAACATCAAAGTTGTATGCTCCTAGGACATAGCCCAGGGAGGGTGAAACAAGTAAAAACAGTTGTGTCCTATGCATGATTTTATATATGTTCATATATTTCTATTGGAGGAAGATAAAATTTATGTTTGTTTAACAATGAATCAAGATACAAAGGGAAAAGGTTTAATCTATCATACCCTTATTCACCCCCCTCTCATGGTATTTGACCTTGTGGAGATAAAAATCTTTATAGTGTAAATATTTCACATTATAAAATTCATTATTTTCCATGTAGTCATGATCATGGTGGATTTTTTCTCTACACTTGAAACAAACTCAGTTTCCTTTTAAGTTGGTAGTATGGTGTTTCCTTCCCCAATTTTTACATGTGAGAAAATATTTCTTTCCCTTAATTTATAAAGACATTGAAAATTATTTCTCTACATTGATAGCACATGAGACTATATCTTCATATGATTAGAAAGTTTGGGAGACCAATTACATTGGAATAAATGGTTGAAACCCTTCAAATCAATGATCAGTCTTACTTATTGGGTTATGTTTTAAGTACACAACATGACTTTCTAATCTTCTAAAGTTATATTCATATTTTGTACCATTTTTATCCTTTTTTCATAGTTTCAAGAATTTTCTCTCCATGTTCTCTCTTTATTCATGAGGGAAATAATTTTCTACAAAAATTTCCTTAAAATACTTCCATTCCATACTTTTAATTTCATCATTCTCTTTCATGTTTTGAATTAGTTACCACCATTGATCGGCATATCCTCAGAGATGATAAACTACCATGATAACCTTCTCCATTTCCATGCTTCCCTAGGAAAGAAATATCTTCTCTAATGATCTTATATATTGTTCAGCTGTAAATGGATTTTTAGTCCCATTGAATGTTGGAAGTTGTTTACTCATGAAGCGATCTAATATTTCTCTATCACATTGTAGATCAGGATGATCCTTGTAGTTAATGTAATTTTTCATGGCCTGTGTTATCTGTCCATGTATAGTTATAATATTCTCAACACTAGTTGCAACACCACTTCCAACATAATTATATTGCATAGAGGGAAATCCTTATATAGATTACATGCATTGTTACAATTTCTATTCCTTCCACTATGATCCATTTCTAAACAACAGAATATTCAAGAATTGATCATATCATTATATATAATCCCACAACAAGTGAAATCAATAATATAAATTGAAAAAAATATGTTTATCTAGTCTTATAACCATAAACATGGTTTCTTTGGGATTTTCTTATATACTTATCCTCAAAGTGTACCTTAAGGTTATGTTCCCTAATAAATTTTATCTAAATATAGTATCAAAGGTTGCTGATAAACCTCCTTTAATACCAATGGTAATGCCTCTCCCCCAAATTCTTGGAGTCGGTACATTATTTATTACATTTCCATGATCATAAGAAATAAAATCACTAAGAACTGATCAGTTTAAGAGTCTTGGAAAATATAATACATACTTAAACATTACAAAAAAAATTAATAACATAAAATAAAACATAGATAATACTTTGATAATTCAATTATTCTCCAATAATAACCCTGCATAATAGTCATAATACACTTCTTAGAATCCAGGGAAAATAAAAAATAATAAAGCGGTGAGCTTAGATGCTAAGTATGTGTAAATAATATTACAGAATCTATTGTGAATAAATAAGAGTAAACCTTAAGAAATGGTATATAATTTATACATAATACACTTAATAATAATCTTGAACATAATATAATAATAATATATAATAACATATAAAATAATCACATGATCTAGAAATCATAACCATGGATATTCTACTAGTCGAATAATCACATATAATATAATCAACTAATCTCATAAAGAGGGAATCCATGATTCTGGACTTCTAGAACTTTCCATCAAGGCTTTATGAAAAGAATCTAATATTTTCAAGGCTTCTTTCCTAGAATCTAACACATTTAATGCTTTATTCCATGAATCTAATAAGTGGGTAAGACATCATCCAAAACTATATCTATATTGTTTCATGAAACCGACCAATGCATCAAGGGGACATAGCAGTCCCTACCCATCACTTACTAAGTAAAATTTATTCCTCATATGAAAAAAGAGAAATATAACCAATGAAAACATTCCTATTTAAACTAGTATATTAAATTTTAATAATTTAACCACAAACCATGAATGGGATCAAAATGGCACATCCATAGTCAGAAATATCATTAAAATTTAAATAAAATATGGTAGATTTTATCATATTTAATCAAACTCAATTAAATATAAAATACAAAAAATGATGTTGAAATAGTATAAAATAATCTAATAAAATCATTAAAACACTCTAAGAGAAATATCCCTTTATTACTTTGAAATCTTTTAAAAGTCACACAATTATAAAAGAAAACATTTATTTTTAAAATTAACAATTTTATATTTTAATTAAAAATTTAAAATTATAATGTTTCATGATGGGGAAAAATACTATTTGTCGTATAAGTTCAAAAAATATTTTTTCCTTATTTTGTCAAAAAGTTCATAAAGTGACTCATTTGGAAAATGACAAAAACATTCCTTTTAAAAACATTATTTGAAATGTAAAACATGAGAATAAATAACATTAACCATTTTTTGGAATAGTGATAATATTTTTAAATACATTTTTATGAATCATGGACATTGATGATAATGATTTCCCAATAGACACTTACGTATAAACAACCTCAGATAATAGTGATATTGTGAAATTAACCCTTACCTTGGGATTCATATTGGGTGGTCATCCTTTAACTTCCTTTATAATGTTATGAATAGTGTTACTAACTTCTAATATAACCCTAATCATATTTATAATATTTTATATCATCTTCTTATAATATATTGTTACCCATTCGTTAAAAATCATTCATTATTTCACTATTTTGTGTGTTAATTGCCTAGTTTTCTCAAGAATGTTTTGAATTCTTATTTTCTTATTATATTAGATAGATCATGATTATATAATATAAAGAATTTAGACTAAAACTTAATTATATTATATATTTTTATTTAAAATAATCTATAATGTTTGTACATAACAAATTAAATGCATTGTTCATGGAGACGGTAGGTCGTACGTACGCATGAACGCTACTTTCATTTCTTTGTCATTTTAAAATATTGAAAATTTAATGATAAGTATGTATATTATAATTATAATATCATATATATGTTATAAATTTTACATATTTTTATAAAAATTATTCTTAATACCTTCCATATATAGCATGAACGAACCACATCTCTTTGAGGGGATAACAGTCCACACTTCTAAAAATGATGTTATCGTATATCCACAATATGGAAAGCATGAAGTTATATTTAATATAAAATTTATAGAACATGAAAAAGGTTATAATTTACATATTAAAATATTATTTAACCAGTAAAATAGTTTTAAGAGCAACCATTTAGGTGGTAATGGAAAAAAAACAAAAACAATATTCACAGAGTAGATTAGTCGACATAACATCGACAAAATTTTTATTTCCTTAAATAAGAAGAGGTGAGAAATGTTATGGATATGAGATATTCCAATAGAAACATAAAGTTAATATATATACATTATTATTTATTTATCATGCATTCATGGATGAAGGAGGTGTGGAAAAGTGGAAAAAGGAAAGAAATTAAGGGAGGTACATTGAGAAAATTATATCTGGAATATCACCTCCTTGAAAGAACCATGAGGACCATGGGTTTGGAATTTTTGTGAAACCATAAGCACGTGGACATGGTTAAATTGAGGATGATAGATTTTGGTAGATATTTTATGAGCTAATTTTTTTTGGGTTTATATGGGGACGTCAGTGGTGGTGTTTATACTTACGGAGAGGTGGGTTCAAGTAAACCAATTATTGATTATTTTATATTTATAGCTGACCACATTGAGGAAGAATTCATTTAAACGAATTATACTTTAAATTAATGTTTTATATGATGTTTAGGGACGATATACACCTCATACAAAAAATAAATGTTGTAATTTTTAGGTATGTTAATCTTTTAACTTTTACCTTTAACGCTTGTCACATTTTACCTATACAATGGTAAATAATATTTTTAGCATGGTAAATTTTTTATAAATAAAAATAAAATTCACCTTATAAAATTATTTTTAAATTATTATTGAAAATATGGAATCCATTTTAACTTTTTCAATTTATGGAATTGGGAAAATTATATTTATAATTAATTCCACAGGCAAAATGAAAAAGTATGTTTTAAAGTGAAACCTTCAAAAGTTTGAAATTGTTTTATGTCTAATTTAAATTTCCCATTGATTCTGATGATCTATATTGGTTTTATTGAAAACAATAATGTAATTATACATTAAAATCAATTAAAATGAAAATATAACAATATAAATAAATTAGACGAAGAAGTCATTTTTAATTAAAATGCAGTATTTTTCAATATTCACAATAAATTTAAATTTATCAAACAAATACCAAAAAATAAATCAATATAAATTTTTATTTTATTATTCCAATTAAGATAATTATTTTTTAAAATCTAACTTATAATTATTTCAAAACTATATTTCAAATGGATGCACTATCAAAAGGCGACAAAACTGTATTATTTGAAAATTACTTCTTTTATCTGAAAAATTGAACTTTTTCATATATCATGTCTAAAAAATACAAAAGATGAATGTTAAAATTATAATTCATATATAAAATTAAAAATCTGGTTAATACTATTCATATATGTTAATTTAATGAATATATAATATATTATATTAAATAAAAATATTTTATTAATATATTTTTGTTCGAAAAAATTGGGTCTTGCATGTAATGAAATCCAAATCATTGTTGAGTGTAGAGTAAGCTTATCATGGTGTTTTATAAAATATATTAATCAAAAAAATTAAATTTATTCAGAAATGAAAATATTGTAAAGTCTCTAGGTGTTAAAGGGATGTAGAGGGATCTAGTGAAAAGAGTGTTGATGCATGTAAATCTCTTAAAATAAGTAGGATATTTAATTATTGTAAATTTTGATATTAAAGAAATATTATATATATTTTATAATTATTGGATCAATATAACTTTAAAATAGAAAATGCACTTGGAGAAAAAAAATATTTTTTAGTAACAAATATGAAACAACAAGTAGAGGATGGATTCAAAAAGAATATGGATTATGAAGGAAAATTCTCCAAAATTAAGAAAGAGTTGATTAAAAACATAAGAAAAATATGAATCCTTTAAAGGTATTGAAGATAAATTCCATGAATTATAAGAAAACAAATTCTTATATTGATGTCAAGAATGATGATCCTGAAATAAAAATTAATAATTTTAAGGATTGTAACAATTTTTTGTAATAGAATAAATATTGAATTAAGATAATGTTGACAAAATAAAAAATAATTTAATATTGAATTTATTCTGTGGAGGGTGAGAAAAAAATCCTCTATATGATCTATATTGATATTGAAATCAAATTATAAAATTTTGAAATGACACATCCCAATTATTCAAAAAAAAGATGGATGAATAATTCCTTCTATGAACTATTATTATGCGGATAAATAATCAAAAATACCTCTATCCATTGTAAATAATATATTGAGTATCATTGATGAAAAATATTTTTCAATAACAAACCAAAAGCTAATATTTGTTCCCAAAAATATTATGTGCATTAAATCTATTTAATTAAACATTATAGGTTTAAAATCAAATGTAGACAAATATGGATAGAAAAATCATTAAAAACTAGCCATTTCATCATGGATGGATGTGATAATGTTGAATAAATGTGGATATCCCAAAGGAGACAAATAAAACAGTGTCTTTATATAAAAATAATAATCTAATAAAGTTATCCAGGATGATACTCAAAAGAGAAAATCAATATTTGTTAGCTACTACTGGTGCTGTGGAATATTTGGACATAAGGAACATGATCATTTTCACAACATGTTAACTCATGCAAGATATGTGAATCATATTTTAAAGAGTTATAAGGTATATTTTATTCAAATAATAGAACATAAATGTAAAAAATGACTTATATCTAAAAGATATGGAATCCTGGAAAATATCTTTGGTAATTGAAATCAGAGTGGTAATAAGGAAGATTCATGCTAGTCAAAATCAACCAAGCATGAGTAAAAATAAATTGATAAGAAAATATTTTATAAGTTGAATAAATTTGATTTTACTTTGTGAAATAAGAAAAATAAAATTTTCAAATATAATATTCACAATAAATATATAAAAATGATTCACTAAAAAATAAGTTTCTTATATTATGAAATAAGATAAAAAATCATGGACTAATGAAAATAATCCATGGGTATTGGTATTGATAGAATAAATCTAGTAACGAATGGAAAATAATCCCACAATAAAAACAAGTGGGATGGTTTGGTTAAAAGTATCTCTGAGAATCCATATGAATATTTTAAGAAAGATATTCAAGTCCCTAAATAATGTATTATTATTTGGTCATACCAATTAAATATGGAAATAAAATAGGATTAAGAATAATAAAAGGTATTTTATAATGAAAAATAAGCAATTACATATAAAAAAATAAAACTTAAAGAGAATATTTCAAATGATTATAACCCAAGTGCATCTTAGAATCTGTATGGGAGGTTAAAACAAGATGGTCATATACCAAAATATTATATGATCATACTATCATATTAAAATTAAATGATAAATAATATTAATATAGTAATAATATACAACATGTTATTTACTAACAAATGAAATTAATAATTCCACAAGTAATTAATAAGTAGGAAGAATAAATGAAAACCATTGTTCCAAGGAGATTACTTACTTGTAAAAAAGAGTGCATAAAGAGTTCCATCAAAAATAGTGCTAAAAGTAAATGAGTGTCTTAGTTGATAAGAAACTCTCATCCCTATTTATCCCACTAAAAAACAATTTAATTCCAATTTATTCTGATATACTATTCTTGTTCATTATATACAGAGAATTGAAATAGAAACATGTAATTATCCCCCATATCATTTATAAATTCATTCCATCTAACCCACACACCATCTGCACAACTCTGTATACTAATATCTCAGCACTGATCCTTTTTCATTTCTTGTACTAAGAACTATAAAGTCTACATGTATCCTAGAGGACCAATATAGGGTATGAGTATGAACTAAATAGGCCACCACACACGACATCACTAGATTACATCTATAATATACCAATGAATAAAAATGTCATAAATAAATAGAAACTAAACCATAAATCACCACCAACTATACTCAGGATTTTATGACCCTGAGTGAGTCTTTACATACATTTTCCCATGATGGAGTGGAATGATACATCTACATCCTATCATACCATTATATCCCTCATCATTCCAATAAATTAAATAAACCGCAATATCACACATTAAACAAAACCACATAATCAATATAATTCATATTGATTCCCTAAAAGAACATCCACAAATAATATCTCAAGTCCCAAGGACTTTTGTATTTATTTTCCAACCACCATTTCAATATCTTAATGAACCTAAGTCATAGAGATACCCATCATTCCATATTCATAGCCCATAAACCTTAACATAAATGTAACTCCATAATCCCCCATCCAATTGTCTGGACTACAAAAAAATGTGTCCTTCAATGGTGAGTTCCACCTCTATAATTATAGTAAACATCATGCCCTATGAATCTCAATATATAAATGAATGTACATAAATTGAGTGGTCTAAAACACATAATGGGTTATTTATTATGAGGTCATGACCCTGAAATCCCCATTAGTGATCTATAGTGAGAGGAACCACCCACATCTAAGACCACACCATTGATGAACCTCTATTTCCACCTGCGAACCATGTTGGCCACTCATGATAATTTTCAAAAAAATATTTATCTTATCAAAAACCATGTGACCCCATGTTTGATGATCAAAATCACATGTAGTTTCATGGGACACTCTAAAAAGTTTCCCACAATGCTACATCAGCCATCAAATCCCAAACACATCATCCACAACCTGCATCTTTATTCCCAATCTACCATAGAACTCTGAATCACATAATCCATGAAATACTATAACTAAAATCACTATTTATAATATGATGCTACCAATTGGTATCTCTTAGTAACAACTAAATCCCCAATTAGTTCCATTTCTGGTCACTTGAATATCGCCAAAATCATGCTAGTTTTCCACAGAATACATGACACATATATAATTTTAGATTAAGATAGGTACCACATACTTTGAGTTAGTAGGACTCCAAATTCCAAATAACTTAAAATGATTTTGTTTCAATTGTAATATTCTGAAAAAATGTAAGAATCCTATGAAATTTGGGTTTTTAGTAGAAAGACATAGAACTAAAGAGAAAATAGGCAGATCTCACACATAGAGATGAAAAATGAGAGGAAGAGGGCTGTTAGGGTATCCGTACTATATGTTAAAATGACCCTCATTTTCAATCTTTATTTAATTTTTAGTCAATTTAGTTAATCTAATAAAAATAATTTTTTTATGTGTATAAGGATGAATTATATGTGACCATCTAACTCACAATGTGAAGACACCCTCGGCTATAACTCTTGTGGTAAAATCCCTCTTATAGTGTGACTCATTCCCCTTGAATCTAGAACTTTACTAACAGGGGTCATGACATTATGAAAACCCTGTCCTCACACTGTTACAACCTCGTGTGCGCTATCCCTTATGGGAGAACCCTCAATTTCGACCACCCTTACCACAATCCAACAACCAAAGACTGAATTTTTACTAAGTCCAAATTTACTCTTACATTATTTAATGTTATTCTTATGTACTTTTCGTGGTTTGAAACCTCTTGGTTGAAATGGAAATCCCATGCCACACTATGAATTTCAAGAAACACATTTTGAGTAATCTTGTTGTAGAATTTCATCCAATTGGATTGGCCAACCCCAATATCGATATCTATACTAGGATAACACCCATAATACCTCAAACAAGATCAATCAAATTTTTAGATCTAATATCTGACCTGAATCATTGATCCAAAAATCCCAGGTCCTTATGACCTCCCTACCGTATGATAGTCCATCCCTAAGAAATCTCGACCATGCATCAAATAAAATCTCATCAAAATTGAGTATCTCACTCTCTAAATTCATGACTACAAATATGACAATGAACACATATATCTCATTCAGAATATCATGGACTACCATGGAAACCAAACGAAATAGGATGATTCCTTCCATGGGATCTCCCCACCATAGGAATTATCTGCATGGTCTCAACTCAGCCTAGCTAACAAACACAATGATGATATCACACCTTCCCTTACCATACACACCAGATATCTTTGATTCCACCAACCATTTCAATTATTAATCTATATCATCCTAATACCTACATATTATATCATATCATATATAATAACCATGTTCATCCCTCATCATACTTGATGTCTACTTTTCATTTTTCATCACACCTAATTCCCACATCTTTTCCAATATTGTACATAATTCCCACTTCATCCCAATGATAATTAATCTGTTATATACCACATACAATCAAAATTCACTTATTAATCAAAAATTACTTAATTCATTCCTCTTATACACACCTTTTTTAATAATATCCTCCCTAAAAACCAAATACCATATTCATATGATCATGTAGTACCTATAGCTATTTTCCTCTATATCCTTCTTTAAATATATCACCTCAACTATATATAGTTGGTACATATCCCGAATGAGTAATGCATATCTTCTCTAAGGAGTTATACTTCTCTCCAAACGTTATCCCCACCACTAGGTATCCCATCCACTGGTACATCTTTCACATGTAGTGATATCCAAGTTACCAACTCCTTGTACCACTATTGGTCTTACCTAAGATCACAAGGTGTGGTTAGTCCATTACTCCCAACTGCTTCTGATTTCCTCTTAAAAAACCTCTCCAAATTCCAGATCGAGATGAATCTTTGTCTCAGTAATTGTTTCAAATAACAATTGGTCCAATAATGACTCATCATCCAAGTCCAGAAACAAATAATATTTGATCCACTCTATAGTGGAATCATTAATCCTCTTCCCTGACTTCCCTGTTGGGTCTCCATGCAACCTCACTTTCAACTACACGGAGTTCTAGAACCTTTATCACACAAACCAAACATATGAATAAATTTATTACCATCTGTATTGTTCATCTTAGCTATAAATATCTGATTTAATGCCTCTATGAATGGTTTCAAGCATAATATATTTACCGACACAATAATAACATTAAATAATTCATCATAAAACTATTACACCATTATAATATCATCTCCCACCATATCTATTGTAAAATTAAATTGATTAATAAACCACATAGAAAAAATAAAAAACCATGTTATACCCCCATTTAAATAGAATTAACATGTATGCTCGATTGACTCTTAGTGAATTGATAAATAATAGTTTAAAAAACACGGCCTTGAAATCCTTCTATGTAAACCCCTCATGCCTACCTACCTTTAGATTTATATATCACGGGAGTTTTATCTACCATATTAGAAAATAAGTGTCAAAATTCACCCTCTTCTATGGTGTTGTCCTAATATGGTCAAATATTGAATGTCTATACTTTATCCAATACTTTATAAACTCCAGTATACCCTATTATTTAAATAAGAGAGGGTTCTATGATAGGAACTCCTATGTTGAGTATTCCAAAAATAGATCATCTCTCTAAGCTCCCCAATCATTAATAAGAAGAACTAGTTCTATGATCTCCTTATGTTTATCATCTGACCACTATCCAATCCCCTCTTCCTATTATGCCTTTCTAGCTTACCTTAGAGCCTCAATATTAGGTTCATGCCTCTACCCTCCCTCATAGGTCTCATTCCATGCATGACCGAGTGGAACCACATCCCCACCCTCAATATGCTCCAACAAAATCTATCTAGGATATATTTCACTGAGAACTAACTACAACAATCAACATTGATATAACATATTAGAAATAAAAATTAAGGAAATATGTAATTGGTAATGTGTCTGACTATCCCTTACACTTCTCCATTGTAACATCCACCATTATGAAACTCTAATGTTCCCAATTAGGATGGATACTAGGACCAAGAGTGCATCCCCATATGCTTGAGGATGGAAATTAGTAGTGGTGGTGTAAACAAAATATTGGGGATATTATTCCTTCTGGTACATAGTTAAAATACCACAAAAGTAAATAATGTAAATAAATATCAGAGTAACATATATAGAAGAAACAGTAAAACATGAAACATGAAAGTGAAGGAAGAACCAATAAATAAAATAATTTTGAACCATGTAATGATAGTTTGGAGTGTATCTAAATATCATACTAAAGGTAATAAAAATAAAATATAGAGATAAAAAAACAAAATTAAAATTAATCGGCCCCAAACTCCATGTCAGTCATATATCCAAGCTCCAACCCATCCAAAAATAAATAATCAACAACAAGGTACCATATCCTTATACAAGCCTGTATCCATGTAATCATCTATTTTAACAAACCGAAGCTCCAATCAGGTGTGACTAAAACTCAGTTGTTTGATTCTACCTTGTCTAAGTGAAACCAGTTCAATAATAAGTATATATAATAATGTGATAAACATGTTTATTAATTAATCAATTAATACATTACAATAATCAACTTATTCAGCACCATATCAAAATATCTCTAAGTATATAGAACAACGATGCCAAGCTTAACTAAATACCATGGAAAAGACATTATAACTGGGAAATACCTCTGTATGAGAACTGAAGCATATGGGAAAATCCCTCTATATATAAATTTCTACATAACTGGGCCAATCCCTTTATATAATCAATTCATCATCTAGGAAAATTCCTATATATAATTATTTCATCTTAATTAGGTCACACACCCTTTATAATAATTTCAACATAATCGGGCCAAGACCTCCATATAAGTATTTCAGCATAACTGGGATAACCCCTCTATATAAGAATTTTATCATTAAACAAGACACATGTCAAACAACATGAATTACTAAAAATCATATCAAAATATACATAATTTAATTCTTCCAATTACTATTTTTCTTTCAATTACCCATTTTTTCATTAACTTATATCTTAAGTCATTTCCATTCCAATTTTTACACCCAATTATTATCAAATCGACACAAATTATTTCAATAATAAATTTGACCTTCTTCCAAGGTGAATCTATCATAAGAAATCACCTAAGATTTCATATCATGTTAAAACATACATTAATCCATTATCCAATTCATTATTATTCAAGGGTACACTCACCCTACAAGTAGCAACAAGGTTTGTCACAACACCATTGAATCCAATGGGATTCAAAGTGTAATCCAACACATGATTTATCATCACCCATTTCTCAAATAGTTATTGAGAAAATTATTTCATTGAAATCCCAGAAATATTTCTCATACATTAACAATTAAGAATACCATTGGTTTTGGTTTTATACTATCTACCTTTAAATGATGATCTAGGCCAATCTTCCAATAGGAAATGCCATCAAAGGATGAATTCCAAGATTATCATGAAGAAACCATAGATTACACGAGACAAATATCAACATAAAAAAATTATTGTCATGATATTGCACTACTACTATATAAATTAATGAACATGGGGGAAAAAATAGAAAAAAATTACTTATGATCAGATGCTTGATCAATATATCAAGAATCGAATAAGTCACTCTAGAATCACTTAGAGTTTTTTAGGGATCGAAGGAGGAGGGTTTCACAAAAATGAGAAAAATATTATATGAACAGTGTGGACATAAACCCACTGATCTTGAGAAATACACCTCATGTAATCCCTTTATATTTTGTATTTCACAATTTTTTAGTAACACCAAAAAATGCATTTACTTGAGTTAAAAATTACTAGATTAAATAATTCATGATGTGTAAAATTTTCAGGGTGTGTAAACAATTAACATCATGAATTAGTTCATGAAATATTCGTAGCAATATTCACCAGTCATATAATAGATTAATGACTTATAACCAATTCACATATTGAACTAGTTCAAGAAGAATTCCTGGGGATATTTACACATCATGTAATTAGTTAATGGTGTGAAAATTTCCTACGGACTGATATTATCCCATCATTTTCTCCGAAAAACAACCACCTCTAATGCCTTCCAATATCATGGAGAAACCACACAATCCATTAACACATTTACCCAAACTATATTAATTAAAAAAATTACATTCATATACATTATTCCATTTCCACAACAAAATCTATCCATTCACAAAAATGGACTTGATTACTAAGGTATAATGAAAAAGGGAAACCCAACCAAAAGTTGTCAAATGAAAAACTCAAAAATGGATTTTCCTAAATTAATATTGGATCATACACCAACAAAACCAAACATAGGTATCATTTGGACTTATGTATCCCACCTAGCCATATTGGGTTCAGTTATCAAACACACCATAAAAATGTAGAATCATATGCTGATCACACCAAGAGTAATGTACCTAGGCTAGATAAGTGTAATTACATGATGAAGTTATATGATAAAACACCATATAGGTTTTTTCTTCCACATTAAACAACAAAACACCATTTTATTTATGAAACCACTGCCCTTCTTCGGTAATTTTAGTAGAATACCACCATGAGACTTTGCAAGAAAAGATCATTTAACTCATTTATAACACTTTTTAAATATTAACCCTTCCTTTTAATTCCATGTTCCCAAAAAATTCACAATAAACATACATATTTCAGGTTATCCCTATCTTATAAAAATGATGCATGAGAACACTCTCTTATCTTTTAGGGACAAGAGTTTGAAAAAATTCAACAACATAAAAAAACCTATTCTAAAAAATTATCCAAGATGAAACCATGTAAACAAAAAACAATCCATATTCCCCCAGTGACTTGGACTTCAACTGATGTACCTTTTTCATAGAAACACAACATGACATACATTCAATGTGACAACACATTCCTAGATGGGATAACAAACAAAACACAAATAAAAACTACCTTTTCTTGACTCGAATTTAAAACCACTTAATGATACCCCTTTGGGACCACCCAACAGAGGTAATACCTTATAACACCAATGATATGAAAACATATTGTGACATCCCTCAACCCACAAGTGAAATTATTTATTCTGGATCCTGAAGTATCCACACTCCCCTTTCTATTAGAATAGTGACCAATACTTTTCATGAATAAATATTAAATCTTATTAGATGAATATTTAATACATAACATAATGATTTTCACTTTAATCATGTAGGTTTCGTATATTTGGAAACTTGGATACATAAATGACTAGTTCCTAGAAGATATATATCATCTCCCTCTAAGTTATTCATAACTAGAACCCTTCTTAAACATATCATTCTTTAAACCTTTTTTCATAACCTAAGGAAATGAAACATAGGAAAAGGTGAGATGAGATTCTCAATAAGGCTAAAAACATAAGATATTAATGTTCACTAAATCATAACATGATATTTAGGTTAATAGGACATGAGTTTAACTTTTGAAGACCATACCCTACATATCATAGATAAAAATATTTATCTATGGAATAAAGATATATCTTTTATAAGATATTAATCATAATGGAATCAATGATCGTGACCCATGAGAGCATAACATTTTCATAAGACATAAGTTTTTGGAATAAACAAAATAATAGAAAATAATTTCAGTAGTCAAGAATCATTAATAATATTATTATAGAGGATTGGGTTCACTCCTCATTCCATCATATACTTATTCATAGTCTATTCTCAAAACTATCTTAAAATACACAGTCTCTTACTAAACTGTGATAAATTCAAATTTTAGTCCTTATTATCCCATAATATATCCATATTTACCCAATGCATTGGTGGGATATATAAATTTCAGGACCACCCATCACATAACAAATATCATACATATGCATTCCAAAAGATCATAAAACATTAATCATAGAGTAACCCATTATAAAGGAAAAATTTCATAAACGTTTCTTCATTTCAACATAGCATAACCCATGGGAAATAAATAAGTTTTATTAAAGTTTTAATAATAACTTAATTAACCCCTAGAAAATAAATGGGTTTTATAGAACTATCCTTAAATCATTAACATCATAAGACATCCAGAGAAATAATAACAATGGTATCATGTAATCATATACTCAGTAAAAAATAAGTGACCTCAAAGGATGTTATCATAGATTAATAAATTATTTAATGTTTTACTTGTAATATTTCTTGAGGAAAATAACTTATTCATTTTGAAATCATTTATTCCAAATCTAAAATATTCCCAGATATTATGGAATATATTTTCTTTGAAAAGAAATTTGGAAATTAGTAATATAAGTTTCTAATCATTGAAAGGTCATAAAACTAAGAAATTCCATTCAATTCATGTACATTAAAAAAAAGATCCATTTCATAAATTTGTTAAATAAATCAAAAGTACCTCATTAGGAAAATGATGACAATATTCTATTTAAACAATTTTGTAAAAATTAAAACATGGGTAAATATGTATTTAAAAAATCATAGAATAATAGTGAAAATTTTATTTAAAGTAAATTTATGAAAACATGGACATTGTATAAAAAGGATTTTCGATTGTCGATAGAAATAAAGTCTGTTCTCTTTAAAATATTATTTTGGTATCTTGAGTAATTAAAAAGTGAAAAATTAAAGGAAGAAATTTATATTCTAAAACTAAATATAGGATAATAGAATTAATAAAAGTTTTTAAAGTTAGGTCATAAAATCTTATCATCGAATACTTATTCATAATTAATCCTGATAAACAATGCGATTATAATATAATTCCCTTACCACATTGGTAACTTTCAAATCAAAACATCAGGAAAGAGATAACAATATATTGATGTAAAATTAAAAACAATTATAGAGAAGATTCTTAAAATAAATTAATGGTAAGTATATATACCATATAAAATAAACATGTTGTAAATATGACAAGGGTCTCACAAAAATAAAAATGAGATGAAAATCACATACCACAAGTTCCACTTTCAAAAAAAGAACAATATCCTCCTATATAATATATACAAATTTATTACTATTCTATAAAAAATTAATTTATACAATTTTAATATCATAAATGATAAACAAATAATATTTCAATACCAATTTATTAATAATTATTTATTAAAATCATCATTTATAGGTGTTAACTCTTATATTTTTCATGAAAGTTTTAGTTTTGAACTTTTGATACTTGAAATTTTATAATGGTTCCATGATCTAAATAATTTTAAATATGATATAAAAATAATATATATTAATTATATATATTTAAATTTGTCTATAAATTTCAGAGTGGGAAAATGAATTACATTGTTCATGGAGATGGTATGTTGTACGTACACATGAACATTATTTTCAATTTTCAAATGATGGAATGAATGAAATATAAATAATAATTGACCATTAAAAAATTATTAGTATATAATATATAAAAAATATATTCAATAAATATCCCCTCATTACTATCCATGTAAAATGGATGAAAAATAAATCACATCGGTTCACGGAGGTTGTTGTCCACACGTACGCACGTGCGACGTTATCGTTTTCCAACGGATTGGATGGATATGTATAATGGTTATTACATTATAATAATAAAAATTAATTATATTTGATATACTGAAGTTATTATTTTATAAATGATAAAAAATATTTAGAGTATTTATAAGAATAAATATAATTTAAAATGTTCAATTAAGTGTTATCCATCTTCGTTTAGAACCCTCTTTTTACAAACACCTTAATCCTTTGAAATATGATTTTTTTAGAAAAAACAGAAAATATCTTACATGTAGAGGGGTTATAGGAAATTATTATCATAGGTATTGAACAATATATAATACTGAAACATTTTGAATAATGAAGAATAGGTGGATCCCTTTAAAAGTGAGGGGAGGGGTACTCATGGAATTACCTAAGGTGTTAAATTAATATAAATAAACTTTTGTTGGAAAAATAGATCCAAATTAAAATTGTTATAATATTATATTTTAATGAGTATAAATCCACTGATCAAATAAATCTTTCAAAATTTTGGGTTTTGTATTAAGCCTTATCTCTTAGTTTTAACCCCCATTAACCCTTTTGGATAATTACTATAATAATCATGTTTTCAACTCTTCATAGGTCATGAATGTTACACTAAAATAAATTTTTTTGCCTAAATGAACCATGGTTGATATTTAAAACCACATACCATTAATTTAGAAAATTATATTATTTTAATTATTTTTAAATCATTTAATATAGTATTTTTTATTATTAAATATCATTCATGTCATTTTTGGAACTATTCATTTACTTTGACATTGAAAACAACATAAATGCCAACAAATTTGAATATAAAATTTTAAAAAAATACATAATATGTAATATTTATCTATAAAATTATTTAATCCCAATAATTTAACTAGGTTTTATTACCTTTAAATATTTTAAAATCATTTATTTTATTTTATATTAATTAAACAAATATTGTGTCAGTGTTTCTAGGGAATTTAATTTAATTATTCAATCCCAAAAAATAAAAATGAATTATTATGATAAAAAAATAATTTATCTTTAAAATAAACATTTATAACCAAACTTAAATTCTTTTAATCCTTAGGTAATAATTTTGAGAAATTAAAGTCAAGATAGTGACATTTTATATTTATTCTTTCCTTAAAAAAATAAAAATATTATAATTAAAGAAAAAATAAACCAAATGACCATATAATTGATAAATTTATGATAATTCTCAATAAAAACAGATAAAATATGGTAAATTAATGTGTTGGATAAATTTAATTCCTTCTCCCAAAGTCCTAACCATATTTTACCCATTTTACGCTTACTGATGAGATAAATATTTTACAAGGTTAATCTTCATAATGATAGAAATAAAATAACATCTTTTCCAAATTTTAAACTAGTAATTTTAAATACAAATTCCATTTTTCAGGATTTAATTCCTATATATGGTAGAAATTCGTTTTAAAATAAGTGCACAAAACATGACAAAAATTATTTTTTTGAAAAATTAATCTTAACCATAAAACATGATTTATTCTAATCCCAGGCTTAGAGAAAACATTATATGAATGTTAAAATAATTTATTGAATATAATATATATATTTCATTAAAATAATTAACCAATACTGATTAATTTAATTTATTATGAAAAAACATATTGTGCGTATAAAAATATTTTTTTTCTAGAAAACATCATTTCTACTTTAAAATGATTTTTATTTTCATTTCTAAAAAAATTATAATAAATGAATCAATTTTATACATATGAATATTATAATTTTTTCATAATTTAGTTATTATTATTTATACCCTCTAATCTAGTGTCTAAGAAATAACTATCACATTAAATAATAATATTTCAATAGTAGAACACTTTTTTTTAAACTTGTTATGGTGTGTAAAGTAAGATATCAAAGAAATAAACCTTATTTGAATAGAAATATGAAATTATCTCATGGTATTATAATATATCCACTTAAAATTAATTTCACTCCCAAAATCACTTCAGTCTGATATTGATAAATGAGGATATCAATGTTTTATCATATCTTCGGGTTCCCCGGAAGCTTGTCTAAATTTTAGATTCCTTTAGTGAAATTTAACCATGTGAGTAGTCGTATTATGTAGCACATTATAACTATGATCCAAGATTAATTTTTGTTGTTCTTTATAGAAAATATAATATTTTATAAGTACAACCTCCATGTTTAGAACATTCTAATGATTAGGTATGTACTTCCTCAAGAGTTATACAATGAAAACATCATCAATTTGAGAGAGGTTAGGTGGAAGCTTTAGGAGATAAGATACCGTCCCAACTCAATCATGAATCTCTAAGGCGGAAATATATCTAGGTATTTACAATCACTTATTTCAAAATTTCATAAACGTAATAAATGAATATATTCATAAAAATACATTCTCACCAATTTCAAATTCAAAATTTCACCAAATATTTTTTTCATATCCACTCTGCCGACTTTTAACTTCCATGATGTACTGCCGAATTGATATAACTACATCTTCCATTTCCTCAGCTAGATCAGCCCTTAATGTATTTCTTTATCGAACATCATCCCACCATACAATATTTCTTAAACTCCATCCAAAGAGATATTTATAATGATCTATCTGAATAATAGAGTGAAATCAATTCTTCTATGAAAAATCAACTAAAGGAAGGTATTTATTCCAACCACCTTTGAAATCCATATATCATGAGATAAACATAGAATATATGGTTTGAATTAATATCTCAGACTAACCATATGTATGAAGATGATATGTTTTACTAAAAAACAAATCTATATCCAGATACTATTGAAGACTTTTCCATAATTTCAAGGTAAACCTCAAATATCGAAAAAAATGAATAGAATGTGGTACTCAAGGAATCCTTAAAACATCATTAATGTTTTTTTCTGGAAATATGATAAATATATGAATATTCTATGATAGAAATGAACTATGTAAAATACATAATTCAATCAACTAAAACCCAGATATCATTATATCTTTCAGACATTTTGGGGAGTCTGATGAAATAATACATGGTGATGTTCTTACATTTCTATTCTAGTATGGGTAATGGTTAAAACATTCCATTAGACTTATTTCTATTAGAAATAAAAATTTAATATACCAAGAACTAATATACATACTCTAAAATACCACTCTTCATTTTATCTCACCATATATACTATTTCAAATCACTATAAATCTTAAAACTTCTAAGATAAACAGACAATGTTTATCTATGTTATTCATTCGACAACTCCTTCATCAAATTTGGAATATACATAAAACAAACACTATTCTTAAACCTTATCATTTCATCACAATCATGGTTGAACTTAAGAACATTTCTCACCATTTTTTTCTCAACATCTACTTCATGAACCTATTTAATCATTTTATATATAGATTGATGAATATTTATTTGAACAAGATTAGATTTACCTCCTTCTTTCAATATTTTAAGTTCCATATTTTGGAAATCTAGAAATGTTGGATATTTTGTGATACTCATCATAGATAAGATATGATTACTACTTTGACTCATAAAATATTTCACCTGGTTCTCCTTCTCATGGTGGTAATATATTGAGTAGTAATAATAGTTAATCAAATCCATCAATATTATCTTACACATATTAATCCCTTTCTGAGTGAATGTATACTTTGAACATTTATGATCATTATATATGTCAAAAATTCCACCACAAAGATAATTCCTCAATATCATTAATTCCAAAACTACTACAAATCGATGAAAATAATGAGTTGGGAATTTTTTATCATGAATATTCATTTGTCGTGAGGCATAATCTATCACCATATCATTCAGCATGATAAAACATCCCAATCACTTCATTGATGAATCACTATAGATCAAAAAACTCTTCTCTCTTATAGGGTAGTGTTATAAAAAGTGTGATGACTAACAATCTATTTAGTTCCTTGATGTTTTATTTACATTCATCTATCGAAAGGAACTTGACTCCCTTCTGAGTTAACCTAGTGATAAAATTAGAAAACAATGATTAATTATTCACAAATAATTTATAAAATAAATCCAAACCAAAAACAATATGGTTCTTAGTCAAATTGGTTCATTTGGAATAATATTCAATAAAATTATTAATTGATAGATCCATCAATATACCCTCACATGATATTATATGTCCCAAAAATGACACCTTATGTAGTGAAAATTCTCACTTGGTAATTTTTTCATACACATTATCCTTCTTTAGGGTATTTAGTGCAATCATAAAGTGACCTCTATTCTCTTCATTGATTTTATAATATATAAGAAAATCATCTATAAACACTACCACATACAAATAAAGGTAATATATAAAGACTCTATTAATTAAGTCTATAAAGATAATAAAGGAATTTTTAAGACCAAATGGAATCACTATAAATTCATAGTGTCCATACCTCATATGGAACGTTTTCCTGGGTATATCATCCATCTTGGACCTCAGTTAATGATATATAGAATACATTTCAATCATGTAAAATTATTAATCTCCACATAGTTGATCATAAATGAAATCAATAAGGGTAGGGTATACATGTTCTTGATTGTGATCTTGTGGAGTTCTTGATAATCAATACAGAGTCACAATGATCAATCTTTATTCATAATGAAAATAACAGGGTCACCCCAAGGTGACACAATTGGATAAATTAATACCTTTTCTAGATTCTCCAAGAGTTGTTTCATCAAATCTTTAAACACAATAGGGATCATTATATAAGAATTATTTCAAATATTTATATCACAAAGTATGAGTTATATTAAAAACACAAATGTTAATTTCCAGATGAATACTAGAAAACTATTCTATAAATACATAAAAAATTTCTCATAAAAGATACATATCATCTATGTTGAGTTTCTCACCAGCCATTTTTTATAAGGGCCCCTTAAGAAAAGGAATCAAGAATCATATTTTGGATATAACTTCTATTGGAATTTGACACAAATAAATGTTCTTAGGTTTCTTGAGAATACAAGACATGAATTCTCTTCCTGGATAATTAATATTTGATTTTTTTAAATAAGTCAAATCTATGCCCAAAAATATCATCAAATTCTAATAGATGGAGAATAAAATGATTTTTAGTGATCATATTACCACAAAGATCAATAAATGAATAATTAAAGTCTTGATATGTGGTCATCATACTATTAAAGGATTTTATCACTAATTCAACATCTAATTATTGTGGTTGTACTGCAATACTCTAAGAGAATTATTCAGATATAATAGATTTAGTAGATCTAGAATCAGATAATACATTGGTGGTACTAGAGTAGGTGGTAATTGTACCTTTCACCACTTCGTCATCATAACCCACATTAAAAATAATGATCACATGATATTTCCCTTTGTCTCTGGACTAAGGTTACTAACATCAATCATCATCATTAATATTTATATTTTAACACTGGTTGAAATAATACTAATAATCCTTACATTTTAAATTCTTACGTATGGGTGGTACATTCGACAATTATTTATCTCCGTAATTAGCTAACTTCATCGACCCATCACTTCAGTATTTGGTTATCCAATGATCTTCCATTACAAACATAAAACATTTACCAGTTACCTTAATAAAATTTCCTACAGGGTTCTTTCTACACATAGATCATAAAGGAATGCTTATCATTTTATATCCATGAGTTTCATAGTGTCCTTTATATTCCATATTTTTTAAAAAAAATTCCATGAGATTTATGGGTTACTAAAATCTCTATCACCACCATGTTTGTACATCATACTATTTCTTCATAGTTATGGATGTCTCTAAGGGATAATTCTATGTATAGAATATATTTTACACCATTTTAGAATCAATAAATATCACTTTCTAGTTGAATGATAATATCATTAACTTACCTCTAAAATCTTGTAAAATTTTCCACATAGGTACTAATATATTAACTATACGTATGTCTTTGTTATAATAATTCCTTCCCTATTTTTATATAAAGAATATGAGGAAAGTACTTATTGAAAAATAATATCCTAAACTCATCCCTCTCTATGGAGTGAATTTCATCCCATTACCTTTTGTTCTTAATAAGAGTCCACCACTTATCTTCTTCTCATTCCAAATGATAAACAACTAAAATTAACTATTTTTATTCCAAACAATGTAGAAAAAAATTTATTTTTAGAGGTATTGATCCATTTCGTAATGACTAGTTGTTCAACAAAGCCACTAAAAGATGGAGATTTTTTCCTTCGGAAGGACTCAATAGAAATTATTTACTCCTCTTTTTATTTTCAAGAATAGTATTATTCATATCATATGAATTTTATCTCATTATAGAAATAATATACTTCATTAAAAATACCATAACATTTTTTTTCTTGGGAGGACAATCATTGTATTATTTTTCACATTCAGTATTAACACAATTCCATCGAGTTCCTTCCATTGAGTAAAAACAAAAAAAGTATAGTGTTAACAAAATTATTCAATGTGGGAAAGCACATAATCCGGAAAACATTATTTGTAGGATTTATAAATCATTGCACACTATTATATGTCTATGAAACTTTAGGATTAAGTCAGGTCATCCATGATCATTTCTAAAATGTTAGGATGTTATCATATACTTTGACTAATCCCCATAGTTTTAAATAAAATTTTCTCATCCTAGATTCCAAAGGTATATAAACCATTATCTGATACTAACTATTGTAACCCACACTTTTCATACATAAATATTAAATCTTATTAAATGAAAATTTAATATGATAAAATAATGATCCATGCTAGAATCAAGTAATTTTAGTGACTCGAGAAAATTAGATACATAAATAATCAGATCAAAAGAAATATATGACATATCCCACTAATTTATTCATACCAAACACCCTTATTAAATATATAATAATTGAAACATTTCTTCATAACCTGAGGAAAGGAAAAAAATAATGGGTGAGATTAGATGCTCAATAAGGGTGAATAAGGATGATATATATATATCACTTAAGAATAATTTGAGAATAAGGGTATGATGAAATGAGATTAAAATTTTGAAACCCTACCTTACATATCATATATCAAAATCTTGAGTCATGGAATAAATCATGTCAATTAATAAGATATGAATATTAATGGAATGAAAGAACTTGATCGATGAGAGATTAAAATTTTCATAAGACATAAGTTTATAGCATACACATAAGTGTAGAAAATAATTTATTATGATAAGGATCACAAATAAGAATATCAAAGTGTATTGGATTCAATCCACATTCCATAATATCCTAAGTCAAGGTTCAATACCAAGACTATCGTAGTAGATAAAATCCCATATAGAACCGATTTCACTCCTCATTCCAGTTCTTATTATCTCAAGAGATATCTATCATTAACCAATGATTTAGAGGGATATTTAATTCTGGATCCACCCATAAAATTAGTAAAATAATACATATATGTACCATAAGATCATAAACCATTCATAATTGTATAACCCCTGGAATGGAAATTGGTTTCATAAATATTTATTCATTCTATCATTGCATAACCCATGGAAAAGAAATGGGTTTCATAAAGGTATCATCATAAAATAATTAACCCATGTAAAAGAAATAGTTTCTATAAAATAATATTTAAATCATCATCATTATAATATATATATAGAAAGAATAATAATGGTATCATTGAATCATATCCCAAGTAAATAAAAATTAATATCATAGAATGTTATCATAGATGAAAAATTTCTTTCAAAATATTACTCGGAATATTTCATTTGGAAAATACACATTTCATTTTGAAATCACTAATTTAAAATATAAAAATTTCCTAATTAGTAATTATTATTTTTTAAATAAACTTTTAATCTTATAAAAAAAATTCAAATCATTGACCATTCATAATCATGGGAAATTTAATCCTTACCATGATCGTTAAAACAATGATTCATTTCACATTTTTGGTAATAATTTAAGAGTAACTAATTTTGAAAATGAAAATATTATTACCTTTATAAAATTATGTAAAAATAAAAACATTTATGAATATTAAGTCAAAATATCATATAATAACAATAAAAACAATTTTGAAAACATATTTTCGAAAACATGGACATGGAAAATAAGGATTTTTGACCGAAGAGTGAAATAAAGTATGTTTTCCAAAAAAATATTATCTCAAACTCTTGATTACATAAATAGTGGAAAAAGAAAGTAAAAAATATAATGTTGAAAAATAAAAATAGGATAATATTATTCATGAGTTTTTTAGTGGTATGTTATAAAGATTTAGCATCAAAAAATTATTCTAAAATAATCCTGACAAACAATGAGATTGTAACATAATTCTCGAAAAACATTGGTAACCTTAAAATCAAAACCTCATGAAATATAGAAACATAAATGGATATTTAAATCTCTATAATTTTAATGAAAATAATCATAAAATACATTTATGTGAATTATATGCACCAAAAATAAACAATTGGGGAATATGGCATGCGTCTCACAGAAATTAAAGTGAGATAAAAATCCCTTACCTCAAGTTCTAGTAGAATCAAAAGAGATCTTACCACTTATATAATAAATTTAAATTTATTACAATATAATAATTTAAATAATTATACTATCATATTTTTTACACTTATAATATTTCAACACTCAACACTCAATTATCAATAATTTTTTTTAAATTCATTATTTTTAGGTGTTAATGGTTTCATTTTTCTTGGATGTTTTGGTTATGAAGAACAGGTCCTTATAATCTGATCATAGTTCCACCATATCATGAAATTTAACAATTGTATATATATATATATATATCATACATATTCTTTATATATATTCATCTATAAATAATACATATAGTGAAATTAATTACACCATTCATTGAGACGATAGGTCGTATGTGCGCATTAACGTTGGTATCAATTTCTAAAGGATGGAATGAAAGAAATTTAAATAATAATTCACCATTTAAAAATCAATAATTTATCATATATATATATATATACTAGAATCAAATTAAAATTCAAATGAAAATTGAATCACATTGTTTCATGGAGGTGGTGATCCCCACATACATAGGAGTGACATTATCAATTTCTAATGGATTGAAAGGAGGTAGATAATGGTTAATAAATATTGATAATAAAAATTCAGTATATATAATATATTAAATTTATATTTTTATAATGTATATGATACATTTAAAAGAGGTATAGGAATAAATAAAATTGAAATCACTTAGTTAATAGTTATATGACCACGTTGTCGTGACACGTCAAATTGATTATATTTTTAAGGTTGATTTATAGTCTAGGGAATACCCTAGGTCATCTCTCAAGGATCGTTGGTAGGTTTAGAGTGTGTATTTTTAATAAAAATGACTAAGAGAGGGGGTGGTTTTGAAAACAGTTTAAAACAATGACTTAGTTGAAATAGCTTAAAAGATGAGTGACCAAGTGGATTGTGAGAAATATGAGATAAAAGGGTCGATGTGATTTCACTACACACATATCAAGTTCACTGTTCATAGAGATTCATCTTGGGTTTAGAGTAATTCTGTGGTTGGAGTTAATTGGAATCCTGATTAATTCCTAAGCTTTTATTTCAATGCATTAAGGTCCAAACCTTAACGTTACAATCGTATTGTCAAGGTCCAGTACTTATTCATGGAATAAGAGATTCCAAAGCATATTGAAATCTCAATAATTTGGGTATGAAAAGGATTCTTGTGATGTCCAATCGGAACAACACAAGTCACGCACTCAAAACCTCACACCAATCGGTTAGAAATTAAGAGAATAACACTCACATGTATCAAATCAAGAATTCAAATCTGAAATAAAATAAGATAAATGGAATGAAATGTTTAAACACCAAAATTACTCCAATCTAGTATCTAGTTTATGCATCAGAATTCCCATGACATGTGTGTAGCTCCCTCACAACGAACACCCAACTTTTAGCTCGACATCGGGAGGAGGAGGAAGCTCGGGTGGAACTCCTTCTTAATCCTTGATTCCCCTATGAGGATAGGGGCCTCCAGAACCTCCAAGGTGATTAAGAGACTCTTCTAGGATTCCAAATTGGCATCACTTCACTCCTTGTCCGAACTTGCAAATGAGGTTAACTTGGTTCCCTTTTATAGGAAAATTGGAAGGTGGTTTTAGGCACACAGATTTCATCAATCCACTTGCACGATTCATTTCGGCCTTCAGAAAATCTTATCTCACTTTGGAGAAAATAGAAAAGTTTTATACCTACCTCTTTAATGTCTCGACCAAATTTTGGCAGCATTTGGACAACTACAACTCAAGATATTGATAAAATACAGAACACCGCATTTGACTTGGTCCAAATTCGGTTTCTTGGACAGATCAGTTAAGATGGGCCCCATAGAGGCCAACTCAGGATTGGGTTCCTTAATATGAAATGTAGACTATTAAATTTTGGACAGGACTGCACAATTTCAGCCCATTTGGATGCACGGATTTCTAGTACTATTCAAAACAGTGGAAAGATGTCCATGGATCCATGCAATTATGGCCCATTTTTCTTCCACTTCATCAAGGGCCCTCCAAATCACCTCCACCAACATTGAAACAATAGAAACAAGTAACATTGACCATTATAATATTGATTAAGATTAATTTATTGATTCAAACATAATGTGAAATTTATTATTATATTTTTAATATTCATTACAAAACTAGTTTAAAACAGCGGTGTAAGGGTGGAATAAAACAGTGAGTCATGGTACAATCACACCCCACACCTAAACATTTGCACTCCTAGGCAAAGTCATATATCCAAATACATTGATGCATATATATATATATATATATATATATATTTCCAAAATCCTAATGATTTATCATTTGAGGGAATTTTATTTAAAGTAAATTGATCAATGCATGAATCAGACCAAGGAGTTCTTCCTAGTGAAAATAGAAAAAGATGTCTCATAAATCATATCATAGAGAAATTCAAAAAGATTCATGATACCCAATTGAGAAAGGAATTCAGAAGTAAACCATGACACTAACTCTTCATATGTGTGTGTGGAAATCATTCCATGCTATTCTTTCCACTTTCTATCCAATAAATATATGTTATTTTAACATTTTTCAGCTTAAATGATTTTGTCACCGAACCTGTCCTACATACTTTGCAATCATATTTCAAGACCCACTCATTTAAGCATTCCCAGAAGTCAAACCATAATCTCCTGACCTAGATATCCCCATATTTTTCACATTTCATCACTCCCATCATTTATTAAATTGTTTTTTTGAAGTTTCAATTGGAAAAAATCTCACACTCATCTCTCAACCCTTGTTTGATCTCCTCACGACACTAATTGCAATAGTTATAACAAGATCAAAGGTTGAGGAGGAGTGTTATTTGACCTACCCAAGACAGAACAATTTTTTTTGTTTTTTTGAGGGCGTACAACAGTCGGACATGAGGTACACACGCATAGGTCAATCTGGTATAGTAATGAAACAGATCGGATAAAGAACGAATGTATGGAAATATCATTTAAAGCTGAAAATATTAACCCAACATATATTTACCTTATATTAAGTCAGAAATAATCATACTTTGTAGTTTGGTGTAAAAATTTGTGGAGATATTAGTGACACAGTTTTCCCAAAAACTACTCACACAATGGGCATCAATCATATCAAAGGATTCACATAGATATGACCATTTATATCATTGACAGAAAACCAATTCACTAAAAATCACTCCCTGATGTTAAATTCATACAAATACTCTTTTTAGCCTTCATTGTGGTATTTTTACTTTCCCCACATTATGGTCTCCAAATCATGTATCTTCAAAATTGTTGATGGGGAAAAATTAAAATACCATAAAGAAGGCCAAAAAGAGAAAACAAAAGGAGAAAACAATGAAAATTCCCTACTATCTCAGGAATGTATCCACCCCCCACACCTAGAGAATACAGTGTCCTCACTATAATAAAAGAGACTGTGGGAAGGAAGGATAAAACCTGGTGAGTGTTATTCATAGACCACTTCTTGAATATAGAGTTCCTCCATTGGGGACTCTGGAATGGCTTCATGGAAGTGCTTCAGCCGCTGCCCATTGACAGTGAAGGTTTGCTTGGTGTCTTTATTTTGAACCAGGACAACACCAAATAGAGAGATATTAGTAACAATGTAAGGTCCAAACCAATGGGAACGAATCTTGCCAGGGTGAAACTTTAGCCTTGCATTGTAGAGGAGGAACTTCTGCCCAATGTGGAATTGACAATGAAGGATGAGATGGTCGTGGGCAGCCTTGGTTCGCTCTTTATAAATTCGCGAGTTCTCATATGAATCTCTTCTCATTTCCTCCAACTCATGAATTTGCAACTTCCTTTGAATACCTGCACCAGAAATATTAGAATTGCATTGTTTAATAGCCCGGTAGGCCCGGTGCTCTACCTCAACAGAGAGGTGACAACTCTTCCCAAAAACTAGCCGATATGGTGACATGCCAATTGGAGTTTTGAATGCAGTATGGTAATCTCATAATGAATCATCGAGTCTAAGACTCCAGTCTTTTCTGTTTGGCTGAACCGTTTTCTCAAGAATCTGTTTTACCTCTCTATTTGATACTTCGGCTTGACCATTTGTTTGTGGGTGATAAGCAGTAGACACTCGATGCCCAACCCCATACCTGCGGAAAAAAGATTGCATTGTGCGGTTGCAGAAATGAGAACCCTGATCACTGAGGATAAACCTAGGTAATCCAAACCTATAGAATATTTGGGTTCTCAAAAAATCCACAACTATCTTGGAATCATCTGTCCTCGTGGCTCGTGCCTCTACCCACTTTGAAACATAATCTACTGCCAGAAGAATGTAAAGGTTCCCAAATTAATTAGGGAATGGTCCCATAAAGTCAATTCCTCAAACATCAAAAATGTCATGGAAGAGTAAGGGTTGTTGGGGCATCTCATTTCTTTTAGAGTCATTCCCTATTCTTTGACAACGAGGACAATATTTACAATATTCGTGGGCATCCCGAAACAATGTGGGCCAAAAGAGACCAGAATCTAAGACCTTGCGAGCAGTCTGTTGGGGACCAAAGTGGCCCCCACAAGCAAGTGTGTGGCAGAACCTAAGGACAGACTGAAACTCACTATCGGGAACACAACACCTAATAACTTGATCACTACATGTGCGCCAGAGGTAGGGGTCATCCCAAATGTACCAAAAAGACTCATGTTTTAGACGGTCGGCCTGGTTTTTGGTGAAATCAGCAGGAATTTAAGATGATACCAAATAATTTACAATTTCAGAATACCAAGGAATAGCATCTTGCACTCGGTACAATTTCTCATTAGGAAACAATTCATTTATGGTAATATAGGGGGATGATTCAATGTACGAGGATGGGAGAATCCTACTGATATGGTCAACAACCACATTCTCTGCTCCTTTTTTATCCCAAATTTCTATATCAAATTCCGGAAGGAAGAGCATCCAGCGAATGAGACGTGGTTTGGCTTTTGGTTTCTTTAGGAGATATCGGAGGGCTGCATGGTCTCAGAAAACAACAACTTTGGACCCTAGAAGGTATGACATGAATTTATCCAAGGCAAACACAATGGAAAGAAATTCTTTTTCAGTTGTGTTGTAGTTTCCTTAGGCAGGGTCCAGAGTACATGAGGAAAAAGCTATGACATTTGGAGCACGGCTGACCCTTTGTGATAAGACTTCCCCAACTTCATAGTTAGAGGCATCACACATGAGCTCAAATGGTAAATCCCACTGAGGTGGTTGGATTACCGGGGGTGACGTGAGACTCCATTTTAATTTATTGAAAGCTTCCTCACATTTTTTATCAAAATCAAATTCTTTTTCTTTTTGGAGTAATCGGGAGATGGGGAGTGCAATTTTACTAAAGTCACGAATGAAACGACGACAAAATCCAGCATGACCCAGGAAAGACCGCACATCCCGAACATTTTTAGGGAATGTTAGGGATGAAATGATATCTACTTTTAATTTGTACACTTGGATACCTTCCCCAGAAATGACATGTCCCAAAACTATGCTTTGTCGCACCATGAAATCGAATTTCTCATAATTTAATACGAGATTCTTTTCAATACAGTGACGTAGGACAAAAGAAAGACGACTCAATCATTCATCAAAAGAGGATCCATAAACAGTAAAATCATCCATAAAAACATCCATGCAATTCTCCAGGTAATCCGAAAAAATACTAACCATACATCGTTGGAAAGTACCTGGAGCATTGCACAGACCAAATGGCATCCTTCTATAAGCAAATATACCAAATGGGAAAGTAAAGGTTATCTTTTCCTGATCCTCGGGGGAAATATGGATCTGAAAGTATCTAGAATACCCATCAAGGAAACAGTAATGGGACTTCCCTACTAGCCTCTCTAGCATCTGGTCAATGAATGGCAATGGGAAATGGTCCTTCCTAGTGTGTTCGTTTAGTCGACGATAGTCTATACAGAAACACCAACTATTCTGTACACGAGTTGGAACCAATTCATTGTTTTCGTTTTTAATTACAGTAAGGCCGGTTTTTTTAGGAACTACTTGAATGGGACTGACCCATTGGCTGTCAGAGATAGGGTAAATGATTCCAGAAGCCAATAGTTTTGTTACTTCCTTTTTAACAACATCAAGTAGGTTTGGGTTTAGTCGACGTTGTGTCTACCTCACTGGTTTAGCCTCATCATTTAATAAAATATGATGTGTACAAATTTATAGGCTAATGCCAGGAATGTCAGAAAGTTTCCATCCCAAATCTTGTTTATACTCCCTCAAAAGATAAAGCAGTCGGAATTCATTCTCAGGAGGGAGTGAACTAGCAATGATGATGGGAAACTTGTTTCCATTCTCAAGATATGAGTATTTTAAATATTGAGGCAGTTGTTTTAGTTCCAATTCTGGGGGATTTTGGATTGACGGAAGTGTATGTGATAGTGAGAAGTCCCTGATCTCATCTTACTGCTCAATAGTAACATCCTCAGATGAGGAATGAGATTTTACAAGCTTAGCAGTATCATCGATGGTCATGTGATCCTCTGTGTTCAAGAAATCATCAATTAACAAACATGCATGACATTTATCTAGACTGCTACAACAATCAATGCATGATTCATTACCTAACATTTCAATCAATAAAGAAAACTCAGAAAGGGGATCAGGGGAATGAAAATAAGTTGTTTCAGGGGAAGGGAAAACATCAATTGAATTGACAGAGAGAGAGGAGTGTTCTTATGAGGGGTTCTTCATGGCATCAAGGATATTGAAGTGGACATTATTACCACCAAACACCATAGATAATGTACCATTATGGACATTAATTATGGTTTTGGCAGTTTTCAAGAAAGGCCGTCCCAATATAATTGGGGCATGTCCATTAATCCTATCATCTTCCATTTTAAGCACGTAAAAATCAGCAGGAAAAATTAAAATTTTCATCCTCACAAGAACATCCTCTAACACACCAGAGGGGTGTGCTGTACTCTGATTTTCTAGATGAACGACAATACCAGTGGGCTTTAGTTCACTGACCTTCAATGAAGAGATAATAGAGTGAGGCATCACTACTGGAAATCGGATCTTTCCCAACACTTATATATACCCTTTCCCAACGGTTCTCCCAAACCGTTGGGAAAGGGGGGTCTTTCCCAACGGTTTGGGAGAACCGTTGGGAAAGGGTCCTCAAAACCCACCTTTCCCAACGGTTCTCTCAAACCGTTGGGAAAGGGGGGGGTCTTTCCCAACGGTTTGGGAGAACCGTTGGGAAAGGGTCCTCAAAACCCACCTTTCCCAACGGTTCTCCCAAACCGTTGGGAAAGACCCCCCCTTTCCCAACGGTTTTGAGAGAACCGTTGGGAAAGGTGGGTTTTGAGGACCCTTTCCCAACGGTTCTCCCAAACCGTTGGGAAAGGGGGGGTCTTTCCCAACGGTTTGGGAGAACCGTTGGGAAAGCTCACCCCAAAAACCAACCTCCGCCCTCCAGGAAATTTCCACCTATCCCAACAGTTTTGAGAACCGTTGGGATAGGTCTATCCCAATGGTTTTGAGAACCGTTGGGATAGATTCTTTCATTTCTTCCAGGTCTGCTACCCGAGAACATTATATAAATCTAAATTTTAAATAATTATGATAATACATATATATATTTATGAAATTATGTTTACAAAAGTGACGTTAGCTTAGTGGTTAAGTCGTTCGATTATGAACAAGGGGTCGTGGGATCAAATCCCAGCACATGTTTTTTTTTGAAATACATTTACCAACGGTTTTATATCCGTTGGAATAGATTTTCATATTACTTATACCAACGGTTTTGTAAACCGTTGGGATAGGTCTATACCAACGGTTTTGGGAAAACCGTTGGTATAGACCTATCCCAACGGCTTACTTCGCAACGGTTCTCCAAACCGTTGGTATAGGCTATACCAACGGTTTGGAGGCCTATACCAACGGTTCCAAACCGTTGGTATAGGTTAGTATTCTACTAGTGCATCACATTAATAGAAGCACCCAAATCAAGAATATCATTGGAACATGAATACTCCCCTATGGTGCATGGAATCGAGAATGTCCCAGGATCATTGCACTTGGTGGGAAGTGATGGCTCTATCAATGCTGAAAAATTCCTCCCCAGGCTCACCTTCTCATCACCACGAAGCCTCCTTCGGTGTGTACACATATCCTTCCGAAACTTGGCATATCTTGTAATTTTCTTCACAGCATCAATCAAAGGAATGTTAACCTGTACATTCTTGAAAGTTTCCAAGATTTCTTTATCAAGTTCGTCTTCTTTTTGTTTCCTAGGTTGGATATCCATTTGAGGAAATGGAAGAGGAATGGTGGGGATAGGTGACTCATCAACAGCCACAGTATTTCCTTTGGAAGGGCTTCTCTCAGGAAAAGGGGTTTCTTCTCTTGGACCATTTTCAGCAGTTGGGATGGTGGTTTCCTTTGGATGAGATGACTCTAATGGAGGGGTAATTTGGCTTTTGAGTTGTGTCCCACTCCTAAGGGTGATGGCACTAACATTTCCTTTATCCCTAGGGTTTACTATTGGTTGAGATGGTAGTTTACTCGACCCATGACTTTGGATTTCCCCCACTGAGTTGTAAAGTTGGCCTAGTTGGGTCTTTAGGTCTTGTATGGATTCTTGGGTGGTTTGTTGGAATTGGATATTATTGGCAGCCATTTTCTTCATCATATCTTCTAGGCTAGGCTCGGTTTTTGGAGGGGGTGGTTGGAATGGACTTTGGGTGGTTGAGGATTTCTGGGTGGTGGTGGATGACTTCTCTGACCCTATTGGTTCCATTGCTATTGAGGTTGGTTTGAATACCCCCCTTATCTATAGGCTTGGTTGTCCTTCCACCCTTGGTTGGATGGATAGTATGGTTCTTGCCTAAAGGGTTGGTTAAAGGGGCATCCTGGAAATATTGCCTCACAACTTTCAGAATTTTCTCTCAATTGAGGACATTGGTCAGAATAGTGGGTGTTAGAAGAGAAGATTCCACAATGGATGGGAGGAGGAGATTGAGATTTCCCTTGGGAGAGATCAAGTTGTCGTAGAAGGGTACTTACCTCTTCGAACTTCGTGTCCACCTTCTTCTCAAACTCAGTACTTTGCACCTCATGGACACCTCGAATGGGAACACTGGACCGTGTACCGAATTGTTGAGTGTTTTGTGCCATGTTCTCAATGAGGGTTCTTACAGAAATTGGGGTCTTATCTACCAGTGCACCACCTGCAGCAGCATCAATCATATTACGATCAAGTGGAATTAAACCTTCATAAAAATACTGAATTAAGAGTTGATCACTTATTTGGTGGTGTGGGAAACTTGAACAAATCATTTTAAATATTTCCCAATATTCATGAAGTGTTTCCCCTTGAGATGTTCTTATACCACATATTTCTTTCCTTATAGTTGCAGTTCGAGAGGATGGGAAGTATTTTTCAAGAAAAAGGCACTTCATGTCCGCCCAGCCTCTTATTGGTGAATTAACATAGTAAAACCAATCTTTCGCTGTGTCTTCTAAAGAAAATGGGAATTCTCTAAGCTTTACTTGTTCCTCATCAACATTATCAGGTTTTAATGTTGAATAAACAGTATTAAATTCTTTTAATTGCTTATGAGGGTCTTCTCCAGGCGGTCCATGAAATCTTGGTAATAAATGGATTAAAACAGATTTTAATTCAAAATTAGGTGACTTGCCTTGAATTTGAATGTAAGTGGGTTGGATATCAACATCATGTGAGGTTAATTATTTTAATGTTCGATTATTTTCCGCCATGTTATACAAGTTATGTTCAATTTTAACTTTGGTTTCAGAAGAAGAATAAGGGTCAAGAATAATTTTAAGATGTGATGTCTCCTCCTTCAAAGTGTGGTCTTGTATGTCTCAGTTTCGTTGATGTAGGATCCTCTCTGGTTCAGGATCGAAAGTTGGTAGGTCCCCTGGAGTAGAACGCGTCATACACAGAACCTACACAATAAATAAATTAGAACACAAAAATAAATTCAAAGGTAGAAGATAAAACAAACTAATATTCACAAAAATTACAAAAAATTTATCAAAAACACGCACAAAAAAACCAAAGCGCTCCCCGGAAACGGCGCCAAAATTTAACCGTGTTGTCATGACACGTCAAATTGATTATATTTTTAAGGTTTATTTATAGTCTAGGGAAGACCCTAGCTCATCTCTCAAGGAGCTTTGGTAGGTTTAGAGTGTGTATTTTTAATAAAAATGACAAAGAGAGGGGGTGGTTTTGAAAACAGTTTAAAACGATGACTTAGTTGAAATAGCTTAAAAGATGAGTGACCAAGTGGATTTTGAGAAATATGAGATAAAAGGGTCGATGTGATTTCACTACACACATATCAAGTTCATTGTTCATAGAGATTCATCTTGGGTTTAGAGTAATTCTTTGGTTGGAGTTAGTTGGAATCTCGATTAATTCCTAAGCTTTTATTTCAATGCTTTAAGAACCAAACCTTGACGTAACAATCGTATTATCAAGGTACAGTACTTATACATGTAATAAGAGCTTACAAATAATATTTAAATCTCAATATGTTGGGTATGAAAAGGATTCTTGTGATGTCCAATCGGAACAACACAATTCACACACTCAAAACCTCACACCGATCGGTTAGAAATTAAGAGCATAACACTCACATGTATCAAATCAAGCATTCAAATCTAAAATAAAATAAGATACATGGAATGAAATGTTTAAACACCCAAATTAATCCAAACCAGTAGCTATTTTATGCATCGGAACTCCCTTGACATGTGTGTATCTCCCTCACAATGAACACCCAACTTTTAGCTCGACATCGGGAGGAGGAGGAAGCTCGGGTGGAACTCCTTATTCATCCTTGATTCCCCTATGAGGATAGGGGACTCAAGAACCACCAAGGTGATTAGGAGACTCCTCTAGGATTCCAAATTGGCAGCACTTCACTCCTTGGCCGAACTTTCAAATGAGTTTCCCTTGGTGACCTTTTATAGGAAAATTGGAAGGTGGTTGTAGGCACACAAATTTCATCAATCCACTTTCATGACACGTTTCAGCCTTCAAACAGTCTTATCTCGCTTTTTAGAAAATAGAAACGTTGTATCCATACCTCTTGAATGTCTCCACTGAACGTTTGGCAGCATTTGGACAACTAAAACTCAAGATATTGAAAAAATACAGAACACCTCATTTGACTTGGTCCAAATTCGGTGTCTTGGACAGATCAGTTCGGATGGGCCCCATAGAGGCCGAATCAGGATTGGTTTCCTTAATATGAAATGTATCCTATTCAATTTTGGACAGGACTACAAAATTTCAGCCCATTTGGATATACTGATTTCGCGTACTATTCAAAACAGTGGACAGATGTCCATGGATCCATGCAATTTTGGCCCATTTTTATTCCACTTCATCAAGGGCCCTCCAAATCACCTCCACCTACATTGAAACAATAAAAACAAGTAACATTGACCATTATAATATTGATTTAAATTAATTTATTGATTCAAACATAAAGTGAAATTTATTATTATATTTTGAATATTCATTACAAAACTAGTTTAAAACTGCGGTGTAAGGGTGGAATAAAACAGTGAATCGTGGTACGATCATTATACCTCTTCATTGAGAAACCTCCTTTGGGGTACACCTTAATCCTTAAAAGGATGTTATTTTTGAAATTCTAGAATCTCTTATATGTGGGGAAAAAATATAATAATTTCTTATAGTAGGGAATTTCCAATATATAATCATTAAATAATGTGAATAATGTAGGAAAGGAGGATACCTTTTATAAATGAGAGGATAGGTACTCTTGGAATTACCTAAAGTATAAAATAAAAATAAATTAATATTCAGGGAAAAATGGATTTAGATTGAATTAATTGGAATATACTCTAAGGATGAGTCTAAATCATCTCATAATATAAAATTTGGACAAGTTTTGGTTCTGTTTTCACCCTTATCTATTATTTTTAACCCTTGTTAACTCCTTTTGATAATTACCATGATAAAAAAATTAATCTCTTTAAGGTACCAAATGTTTCCATAAAAGGAAAAATGACCAAAAAATGTACTATAGTTGATATTTTAAACCCCATATCAATCCTTTTAAATAATATAATAATATTTATGAATTATAAATTATTTAATAAATATTGTTTATTATATAATATCATTAATATCATTTTGGGAACCATTCATTTACTTTGACGTTCAAAACAACATGATAGTAAATAAACTATTATATAAACCATTAAAACCTCCATAATATATTATATTTATCTATAAAATTAATTTAACTCGGTAATTAACCCCAAATTTATTACTTTTAATATTTATAGAATCATTTATTTTATTTTTATATAAATTGATTTAATACAGCGTCAACATTTCATAAGAATTTATGGTAATTATTCAATCACAAAAAATAAAAAAATAAATTTATATTGTCAAAAATAATACAAATACCAAAAAATAATTTATAACTGAAGATAACATCTTTATAGCATTATATAAAAAAATTATATATTTTAATGTCAAGAGAGTGACATTTTGTATCTATTCTTTTTTATAATATTTGAATGGTAATAATCTGAGAAAAATGGAACCAAGTGGCCATATTTTTTAGAAATATATGATAATGGTAAAAAAATCATCAACTAGGGTAATGTAATTTTCTAGAGAAATATTTAAGTAATGTCCCATAGTTTTAACTATGTTGTACCTGTTTTACCCTTATTGAGGTGATAATTATTTAACACAGTTACTATTCATAATGGAAAAAAACAAAAGAGTCCTATTTATAAAATTTGGTACTCTTGATTGAAAATATAAAATAAAAATTTTAAGATTTAATTTCTATAGGTGTAATAAATTAATTTTAAAATATGTGTGCAAATCATGTAGAAAATTATTTTAAAAAACCATTTTTAGCATAAAACTAGATTTATTCTTATATCATGCCTTTAAATAACATTATATGAATGTTAAAACATTTTAATGAATATATAATATATGAATTTCATTAAAATAGTTCCTTAATAGTTATTTATTTAATTTATCAGGATAAAAACACTTTGTTCGCATCAAAATGGTTTTTTAGAAAAACAACACTTTTACTGTTAAATGATTTTTTTTATTTCATATCAATTGATGAATAATGAATTATTATAATACATGTGAAAATATAAATTTTTATAATGTAGTTTTTCTAGTTCATACCCACCAATCTAATGTAATCGAAATAACCATCACATTAAATAAAAATATTTCATTGTATAACATGGTTTATTTAAACTCGGTGTAGCGTATAAGGAAAGCTATCATATAAATAAAACTTATTTGGGGTGAAATATCATATAATCTATGGGTGTTTCATTCTACTCCCCATATAATGAACTATTTCCAAAAATATATATTCATTTAAATAAAAAAATGACGATATATATCTTCTATCCCATCCTCGAGTTCCCAGGTATCATTTTAGAATTTTAGATTCCTCCAAAGAACATTAACAAAGAGTGTAGTCTTCTTCCATAACACTTCATCTATAGGATCCAAGATTACTTAAAGTAATTATTAATTGAAAATATCATGTTCTAGCATTACAACCTTTGTGGTTACTACATGTTATGGATCATGTATACACTTCGACACGAGATATACATGGAACACATCATGAACTTGATATAGGTTGAGTGGAATATCAAAGTGAAAAGATACCATCCCCACTCAATTAAGAATATTTAATGGGCAATATACCTCTCGGTTATCTTTCCATTATTTAAATATTTCCCAACCTTCTTTTAAAAAAAGTTAAATAAATACCCTCACCAATTTCAAATTTCAGATTTTTATGATGATTGAAACTATTACATTTCTCTCAACTGAATGATGCTTTTATATGGTCCTAAATGTATATAACATTTTCTATTATTTTTTCATATAGATCAGGTCCCAATAGTTTTCGCTCACCAACTTAATCCAAATAATTTCTTTCCCTGGAGATCTTCATAATGATCTTGCTAAATGATTGAGTGGAAGTTATTGTTGTAAGAAAACTCAACTAAAATAAGGCCTCGATCCCAACCACCTATGAAGACTAAATAGAAAAATGTTAATAGATCCTCAATGAGTTTATTTTTTCAATGAGTATTATCATTTATCTGTGGATGATAATATAAACTAAAACTTAAATCTGTATCTAGATTCTATTGAATACCTCTCCAAAACATCGATTTAAAAATAGGGTCCCAATCATATATAATAGAATTTGGTACTCCAAAAAACCTTACCATATTCTTAGTGTGTAATATATAAAGATGATCAAGAGTTAAATATTCTACAATAGAAATGAAGAGTGCTGATTTTCTAAGTTGATCAAATACAACCCAAAAAACATTGTTTGCTTTAGATGTTTTAGGGAGTCTAATGAAAAAATACATGGTGATGTTTTCATATTTCCATTCTAGTATGGGTAATGATCATAACAACCCCTTATAATTCAATATCACATCTATAACTTTCTGAAATACCAAGCACTAATATGCATAATCTACAATAACTCTTTTCATGTTCTACCACTATAAATACTCTTTTATATCTCTATAAATCTCTGGGACTCTAGTGTGAATATATAATATTAAAATATGATATTTATCCAACAATTCCTTCATCAAATATGGTTTTTTAGGAACACATATATTGTTTTTGAACCTTATCATACCATCAAAATCATAGTTGAACACAGTAATATTTCTCCCCTTAGTTTTTTTAGTTTTATATATTATTTATTCACCTCTTTAATCCTCACATGGATTGATGTCTGTACATTCATTTGATAAAGATAATATTTCTCCCCTTTTTTCAAGATTTCTAGTTCAATGTTTTAAAACTATTGTAATATTAGATCTTTTTTTTATTTTTTCATAGATAAAATAGAAATATACATTCCACTAAGAGAATATGATACCTTTTTCACCTTTCCTGGGGGCAATTTATTGAGAAGTCATGTTCATTAATCAACTTCAATAAAATTATCTGGATCATATTCAACTCTTATTGAGTGAGTATATACTTTGAACATTTATTATTGGTATATATGTCACACATTTCTCTAAAAATATAATTCCTTTATGAATTTAATTCGAAAAAAAAACATAGTTATCTCCAAATATTGAGTAGGGAAATTTTTCTCAGGAACCTTCAATTGGTGTGAGGAATATGCTATCACTATATCATTATACATGAGGACACATCTCAATTACTTAATTTATGGATCACTATTGATCACACCATTTTATCTATTATAGTTTTGTGTAATAATAACTTCACCTTTTAAACTTATCTCATGTTCCTTGAAATTTTCATCACATTCATCTTTCTAAAGGAACATGACTCCCTTCTGAGTTAACATAGTGATTGTAATAGATATCCGTGATAAATTTTATGAAAAGAATTAATAATATATATCTAAAAAAACTACAGATCTCATTCACATGTGTTTTTTTGGGACAATGTCCAATAAAATCCCACTTTGACAGATCAAATGATATAACCACATTTGATATGATATGTAACGACCCGAAATTCTGAATAAATATTGTTTTTTAATTTTGGGTGTTATTTTATTTTTCATACTCAACAAATCTATTCATTTGATAACACGAGTATAATTAAAATGAGACAATTGGGTTTTGACTATTATATGACTGTTAGTCAGTATGACCGTTGGAACTGAATGTTGCGACTATTGTCTCTAAATAAAATTGATCTTGGTTAATTAATATAGAATGAAGATTTTATGGCCTCATACAGTAGTCTTGGACTGATCGAAGCCCATATAATAGAACTTGGGAAGGAGGTAGCACCACTGGGATTTTCTCTGGACCAAACCCAAGCTGAACTTCATCGTGTGAAGCTAGAACAGAATCACCTTAGTGAGAAGTTCAAACTGATAGGAATTACTACTCGGGCGATGTTGGCCAATCCGCCCTCAGATTCTCTCACCTTAGCACACCTTACACTTTGGTCCTATGCTGGGGTTATAAGGGGATATGTAAGGAGACCGTAACTACTTTGTGTAATCCTTTGAGATAAATAAAATTGTGTTTTCTTCTTATGGTAAAGTTTGTGAGTTTTCAAATGTCTGGATAAATATAGTATGCATATTTTTTATGAATTCTAGAAAAAGGATATTTTAAAATATATTTGTAAACCTTAAATAAGTAATGATGAGTAATGATTTTCAAAAAATGGTCTTCTGTAAATGCGTTAAGTAATAAATTTGGAGTCTAATAAGATCAACTTAATTTTTGATAATTAGTAAATTATGAATAGTTATTTTATGCTTAGGATTAGTAATGTGACCAAATTGATTAGTAATCTCACTTAAATAAAGTATTAATATAATTTAGGAACCTTGATTAAGTAGTGTAATTCAATAAAATAGGTAAATAACTGTTTCATTAATTATTAGTCAAGTGTTAGTTTTTTTCGGGTGAATATTTTTTTTTAATTAAAAATTAAATTAAAAATATTTAGAAAAATAGTTTTATAAAATGGAATTTATTTTTTAATTCAGAACATCGATATTATGTTAAGGTAATTTTTGGGGATTTTTCTAAAAAAAATGAATTTTCAGTGAATAGTGTTTTTATTTAAAAATTAAATTAAAATTATTTAGAAAATTATTTTTATAAAATGGATTTCATTTTTTAAACCAGAGCATCGATATTTGGTTAAGGTGAATGTTTGGGATTTTTTTGAGAAAGTTGACTTTTCGGTGAATAGTGAATTTTCAGTTTTAGGGTTTCGGTATGTTTAATGACATCATGATTGCATCATGATGATGTCGTGATATGTTTTAAGCAATGGTTGACTAAAGGGGATGAATTATTGTATAAGGGGTCCCATGTGGCCAAAACCATGGGCAAATACCACGGGCAAGCCCATGGTTTTGCCAAAACCACAAGTTAGGTGTCCCTTGAAATTATTAAAGTATCACCTCCCTTTCCCTATAAATATCCACCCTTTACTCCTTTAGTTTTCACTCCCAACTCTCCCCCAATGAATCTATGGTCTCATTACCTCCCAAAGAGTCCTCCCAAGGTGCCCCCAAGCCCTCAAGGTCCCAACCTTTAAATTTTAAGAGTTACGTTTTAAGGTAAGGGATCCAACCTCTCTCTTTCTTTTCAAATACTCTCTTTTAAGTCATTTCTTTTATGCTCCATATTATTATGTTGGAGTATGTTATTTTATATTCCTATTAATTCCCTTTTCATGTTCATATGATTAGAGATCCCCTGTTACTCTCATCATTTGGTTTTATGAATGATTAAGTGGTGTCGTTAGGCTGCCGAAAGTTTTGTAACGGATTCTTTCACCCTTCTCATTTTCAAGTTCTATTTTCTTTTCAAGTTTTTCAATTTCCTTTTTATTATGTTGGGGTATAATCTTTATATCTATCATACTGATATTTTATGTTCATATTATTATAGACCCTATTTGATCTTGTCAATTCATTTTTTTGAAGTTTAAGTGACGTCGTTAGGCTGTCGAATTTTTAAGGGATTCTTTCACCCTTCTCATTTTCAAGTTCTATTTTCATGTAAAGTCTTTAAATTTTATTTTTATTATTTTGTGGTATGATCTCTATATATATCATACTGATATTTTATGTTCATATGATTAGAGACCCTATTTGATCTCATCAATACTTTTTTTTAAGTTTAAGTGACGTCGTTAGGCTGTCGAATTTTCATAAGTGAAATCTTATTTTTGTCTTCCTTTCATGTTATTCATTTCATATGGTATATCTTTCAAATTTCATTACCACATTCCTCAATCCTTTATATTTTTCCCCCTTCTATTTTATGGATCATTTATGAGTGGGTGGCCCATGTCCCCTCTCTTTTCAATGTTTTCTAAAACCCTACAACATAGTCGTTATGCTGCCCAATTTCCATCTCAAAATTTCTCTCTCTTTTTCTCAAATTATTTTATTTTATTAAGTGAATAATTAAAGATCATTCTTTTAAAAGTGTATTCACATATATACCAAAATTTTCTATTTTAAATTCTAGTATTTAAATACATGAGACCCGCTTTCCTTTTCCGTGGGTTTAAAGTGACAAAAAGATCATGACTTTAAAGCAGTTTTGAAAACGTTATGATTATGAAATGAAACCCATTTATTTTATGCTATATGGTTTATTTATGGAATTTTTTATGATGATATATGTGGCTCATATTATAACAAAGGCAAATTTAAGGGTGTGCCCTGATATCCATCCAATGCATTGGGTAAAGACTTAATCTCTATAGATGACCATTTTTAACGATATCTTGGTGAATAACCTTGGTAATTTTTAATGACACCTTGGGGATGGACCTTGGTGAAATGGAAATGATTTTCTAAGTTAAATGTTGTAGCCACATCTTCAAGTTATAAAATACATTATTTTTAATATGATATGCCTCATGATTTCTTTCTCATACCTTAAAGTTCTTTTTCATGGCCTTATTGATGTATCTCATGTTCACATGTTAAATGTTTCCCTTGTTTCCCTTACTAGGCCTTATGCTCACCCTTTCTTTTGATGTATGTCCCTGGGTTATGATATGCAGTAATGAACCTAGGATTAACATAAGGAGAAGCCTTTCAAGTGTTTAGGAATAATGTTTTATGTTTTCATGTTTTGAGTTCTTGGTTTCCAAGACAATAAATCTTAAAGATCATCAGTTTTGTATAATGTAATGAATGTTTATGTGATAAAAAGGCAGGATGATATATCATATGACCGAAAAAATAAAACCTCATTTAACCAAAGTTCACCCTTGGTATAATTTTCACATCTTTTCTCCTTCCATAGAATCTTCAGTAAAAACCACATGTGATCATCATGTTATTCCAGGATTTTTAAATATATAATAATATCATCAATAAAGACTTTAACTAACTAATCAAGGTAATATCTAAATATGTTATTCATTAAATCTATAAATATAGTAAAGTCATTAGTAAGACTTAATGGAATCACTATAAATTCATAGTGTCCATACCTCATATAAAATGTTTTCTTGGGTATATTATTCTTCTTGATCTTCCATTAATGATGTCAAGAATGATGTTCAGCCTTGGATAAGTATTAAGATCCATGTAGTTCATCAAAAAATCCATCAATATAGGGTAGAGGATACTTTTTCCTTATTGTGATCTTATTGTGTTTATGATATCAGTATAGAGTGACATTATTCAATATTTCTTCTTAAAAAATAATTGGTGCACCCCAAGGTGACACACTTGGATTAGTGAATTCATTTTAAAGACTTTCTTGGAGTTTCATATTAAATTATAAAAACTCAGCATGTAACATAGTGACCTGGGAGCCACTAAAATGGTGTCCAAAGCTGGTTAGTCACATAACCTCAAGTGCACCTCCCCATATGACATATTCTTATGACTAGTATCCAGTTTCCAATGATAATATGATGGGGTGATGATACCATTGTCTTAAGAGTGGAACAAATGTATAACATAATATATCAATCTATAATGGAAGTAGTATAAATGAAAGGTAGTGGAAGATAATAATAATTGGCGAAATGGCCAATGATAAATACACAACCATGCATGTCTATGTGAATATACAATATAAAAGAAGTAGTAAATACATAAATGATAAAAAAGAAATAAAAATTCCATAAAGGAAATCCCCATTATCATCCCATGCTCTGGCTCAGTATTGTTATCCTAGGACCCCATGTATGAATATAATAGCAGAAGAATAATCCATGAACCTGATCTTGCAACAATTGGTTCTGATGAGGTAACGTAGTGTAATGGATGACCAATCATGGTGTGAGATATACTCAGTAACCCCCAAAAAATGATGTTAAATTAAATCCATTCTGTGAATATAAAATTTTTCAGTATGGAGGTATAATAAATAAATCATTAAATAAATAAATGTAAATAAGATGGATTAGGTTCCTCAAGGACACTCGTCTGACCAGACCTTATTCAGCCTAAGCTAAAAGATCTCCAATAAGCCATCATTTATACATATTCATATATAAAAAATATGAATCTATATATATATATAAATTAATTGGTGAGGATCCAATTTATAATACTATTATATCCACATAATAGTAGAGGTGATGGAAATAAAGTAGTCATATGACATGTGGAAACAAGCTCAGGAATCCATGAATCTGTGTCTCTAAACCATAAAGAAATTATAGGTAGTCACATGATTCTGAAAAATAGACCATAAGCTGGTTGAGTACTTGATTATGTAGCAGAGGCGCCCTAGTAAACAAATCAACATATGTAGATACTACTAGTCACATGTAATAATAATCAAGCATGATATTAATTTTTTGTTCTTTGAGCAGGTCCTAGGCATTCTGTAATGAGGAACCCAAGTATCACCCAAGGAGTAGTGTAATTATATTTATTTTATGATATCTTCAAGGTTGTCTCATAACATGAAAATCTCAAGTATCTCTTGTAACATCCATATTCCCTATGATACCCTCCAAGGTGTTCCATAAAAAGGAACCCTGATTATTTATTAATACATAAGGAAAATCATGTATCATATGAGGCCATCCAAGGAATTAGTTGATAAGTAAACCCATGTATCACTCAAAAATTAATGTAATTCATGAAACCATTTAGCCCATAAAAGGGATTTTGAAATGAGGAAACTGGTATCTCCCTTGGCACGTATAATTTCAAACACCCCATGAGCCCTTCCTAGTTATTCTGTAATAAGGGCCCAGAGTATTGCTCAAGGCTTAATTTAATTCATAATGACCCATTATCCCATCCCTGGTATTCCATAATAAGGAAACCAATATCTCTCGATGTGTATTGTAATTCCCTTTTACATATTTAATATTGTTATATAAACATCGTTCATGGGCTTCATCTATTCACATTTCAAGTATCATAATTTTTTCAATAATTTTTTATAATTTAATTTGTAAAAGATAAAAAAAATAAAAATTTAATTAATATGTACAAGTATATAATCATTAAATTTATCACTTAAAATCTATAAATAAATATATATCCATTCACATAAGCATGTCACATACAGTCTAAATATCACTATTTAAATTACCCTTCTTATTAGAGATGATGGAACACCTCTTTGGCGGTTTATTTAAAAAACAAGGCATTGTTGATACACTAAATCATTTAATATAATTTTAAAAACACTTGGGTGGGATTTAATTCAACAGACCTAAAGGAGATTAATACATAAGTAGAGAATTTTGAAATAAGAATTTAAAGATTACACCTATAAAGGATGATTAAATTGCTGAAGCGAATGATAGGTCATTGAATATAATGACACAAAAACAAAGGGGTATATATAATTAAAGTAGGTAACCAAAAATAGTCAATTTTGTGAAAAATGGATAATTAATTCAAGGATTGAGGTCTAAGAAATTAATTTCACATTTAAATAGCGACGCATAGAAAATCCTATACATGACACAATGGTGTATTTTATAAAGTGGAAAATAATTTAATGGAAAATTTATAGAGAACCTAACTAATTACTATATTTCTTCATTTGTCCATTACCAATCTTATATTTGTTCCAATTTAAGAAAAAATGTTGAAATCAGGAAATGTCCTGAAATTTCGGAATGTGAACTCTCATTGAAATAACATTTAATACGAAAAGATAAAATTAGAGAATTAGGATGAGGAGTTATATAATCACTTATATGATTAAAATGAATCTGAAAGTTCTCAATTCAGACATTAGATGGAGGATATCCATCATGGGAAGAGGGAGGAAGGTGGTGCGCATGTGGAAGGCTCATTGGGAGAATGGGGGAGGAAAAGGGGTAAAAACTATTAATAGAGGAAGAGTAAATATCATCATTTTTTTATATTACAATGATATTCATAGTTTTTATGCATGGTTTGGATAACTGTGTTCCAACCGTGGTCTTCCACTGTGTATTTGAAACTAATCATGGAGGATAGGCACACATTTTTCTATGTTGTGTGATACTTGTGAACCCACATTTTCAATTTACTATAGTCCTATCACACGACCATGTTCCCTAGAGTGCATGGTTTTACAAACCATGTGACACACTTCATGCCCCTAAGATAAGACACATGGTGTCCCCTTGAGAGCCACATGGTTTCTTTAAACCATGCCCTTATAGAAAAAAAAGTTTCACGGTTTGGGCCAAATAGTTATTAATAACCATGAACCAACCATGTGTCTCTGTCTACTTCTCCAAAAATGTATTATTCAATGATAAATACCCCCAAAATTTATATTAACTCTCAATACACCTCTCAAGTCTTAAGACACATCCCAAATAATCTTTTAATTATTCCAAATCATTTATTTACATTACAATGATGATTTTAGAAAACAGTCTATCCACCAAATGAAAATTATGAATTCCTTTGGAATATTTACAAGGATTTAAAACATGGGATGATACAGCCTCCCGATATTATAACATATCATCCTAGATAATCCTTATGGAACAAAAATTTTCATCCATAATAGTTTTTCCTTGAGATATTCCACTACAACAATAACATTTCATTTTAAACACCTGATGTGTATTAAAGCATCAATGTAAAATACACAATACTGAAGTAATTAAAACTCAACCCAACTCTAATATTCAAAAATGATACATTGAAATGGAACATACCCAATCCTATCTAACCAGAGAGATGATCAAATCATTTCCTCTTTCATAAACTAGCCTATAGTGATCCCCACTATAGGTTCTAGCTCTGAATGAAAATTTTCAAATCATGGTGCTCCCACCCTCAGAATTTCCTATTTATGAATTATATTAGAATTATAATGAATTACTTCAACATTATTCAAAAATAGATCAAATATTTGATTCCCAATCAAGATCATCAATAATAGTTTAACCTTTTTAATCCTTAGATGACCTTTTCACTGCACTTACCTCATCCCGATTACATTATTTATGAGTTTTCTCAAGTCGATCCACATTTGGTTGAATTCATTAAAAAATGATCATCTTAAAAGGATAATGAATTTAAAAAGCTTTATCTAAATTCCTTTAAACTATGGTACCTTTGTATTTTTTCTAATCATGTTCACATAATCTTGTAATAATCTTTCAATGACTACTCTATTCAAAAAATCATTTATGTTTTCATGCCACAAAATGAACATTGGTGTATACCTGATTTACTACACTTGGAGAATCATATTTTAATTAAAACATCTGAGATTTACATAATGTCTAGAGTAAACTCATAATAATCTACTAGGGTTTTAGAATATCATACAAGGTAGTCCAAACACTTTTGTTTACAAGTGAGATGATGGTATGTAGTTGAAGTATCTGCGTATGAAAACACTGACTAAGCCCAAAGTAGTATTCACCTAGATATCAAGTTAATGAACCGTCTAGTGTCCACGAGTCTATCCAAGGCCTTAATACTCAGTAATCCTAGTATCACTCAGGATAGTCCATTCCTCTTTTATTTTTTCATGCTTCCATAATGAAATCATGAAGGAGACTATTTATTGTGCAAACATAGAATTTAATTTATCTCTCTAGCTTGGTGTATAACTGATTCTCTCTTAGTGTACCTAGGAAAATATAAATATAGAGGACATGATCATATCTAAACTAAGAGTACACATTTTAGATATCAATGATTACCAATGAGGCCTAAGGCACTCCCATCATATCCATGATGAATATCCTCTCATGGTTTCCAACCAACCATAACCAAATACTAATAAAAACAATGGTCGAACCACAACTGGATGACTTATTTTAAATAGATAAGATACACCTGCTGATGTGTCATTATAAAATGACAAAAATTCCTTCATTACTGAGGAATCCAATGATTTTTCATGCATAAAAACTGAATTCCAACTCAACCTATGATATCTTCAATGTTTACATACATAGAAAAACATTTTTTCAGCCTGCTAAAATCTAAATATAGATGTATTACCTTTCTATAAGATTACCAAATCAGTTATTCCTTCAAAGACTAAATATAGCATCTATATTGGGCTCAGTCCCATTCTTGAGTTTTAAATTTATCATCCTGATCAAGACATGAAAGATGAATTTGTTGTCATGAAACTCAAAATTTATTATGTTTTTTAAGTTGATATATAGTCTAGGGATAATCCCAAGTCATCTCTTAATAATAATTGTATGTTTAAAGTGTGTATTTTAAATAAATATTATTAAAATTAGCGGTGTTTTTTAGAAACAGTTTTAAAAATACATTGATTTAATTAAAGTGTTTAATAGTTAATAATGTAAGGTTGTGTTTTTATAATTATGAGAGAGGGAATTCATTTCAAGTTCACTACACATCCTGGACAGTTCACTTTTTTGAAAATTACATTAGTTTAATGAAATTATTGGGTTACAGGTAGTCAAGATCTTGATTCCCCTATTTCTCTTAAAACGATGCATAAAGAAGAAAAACTTGTCACAGAAATCATGTTGTCAAGGTTTGGACCTCAAGTATAGAAAAAGACATACCAAATTATAATGAAACATCATGTATTTTTATGTGAAAAAATGATTCGTGTGAATTCCAATAAATCAACCTAAGATTCCCACTTGAAATCTCAACCCAATGGACGTTGAGATAAAAAGAGTTTCACTTGAATAAATCAAATAAAAGCATTCAAAGGGGAATAATGTTAAGATAAAACATAATTGAATTGTTTCACACATAAATTACACAAAAAAATAGCATAAAATGTTTTGGAACTCCTTCCCATGTATGTATAGCTTTCTCAAAATGTTTTCCCACCATTTTTCTCAACATCGAGAGGTGGAGGGGGATCGGGTGGAATTTTTCCTCGATCATTGATTCCCCTATGAAGATAGGGGCATCCAGAAAGTGATGGATGATAAGTTGAATCCTTTAGGTATCTAAAATACTAGACCTTTTCTTCATGGTCGAAATTACAAATTGGGTACCTATTGTACCAATTTATAGGCAAAGTGAAAGGTGGTTTTGGGCACATAAATTTTTTAGAACCAATTGGCCTATGGTTTTTCATATCAATAGAATATTATCTCACTTCATAGAAAAAAAAAAGTTTTCCCCACATCTTGAATAACTTCACCAAATATTTTGCATCATTTGGACAACTAAATCCGAATATTTGTATGAAATACAAAACAAAACGTTTGACTTCGTGTAGATTTGGTGCGTTGGAAAGATCAGTTCGATTGGGCCAATAGATGGATGAATTGTGATTTTTTTCCTTTAAATTTTTTTTATCCCACTAAATTTTTGATAATACCAAAAACTATCATTCAATTTAAATGAATGAATTAGTATTAGTGGGTAGTTGAGTCCACTGGGGTGCTTAAAATCTTTCACAGTTGGACCATTTTTCTCCAACTTCACCCCAGGCCATCTAAATCACCTCCAACTATAATGAAAATATCAAAAGAAGTGATATTTCCATTTTTAACAATGATAAAAAATAAATGATCGAATAAAAAATGAACTTATTTTTTTTAATAATTTGGATTTACAATACAAAATCAGTTTAACACATTGATGTAAGGGTGAAAATGAATAGTGGGTCACTACACAATCAAAATCTCTAATTCACAATTTCACCAACTTCTAGAAGTTGTCAAAACCATTTAAAATTTTTCCTTTTAAGGTCATATTACCAATACATGGAAGGAAATTGTTATACACATTCAATACAATCCTCCCCACCATAGGATTTTCACAGTCATCATTTACTAAGAAAAGGAACTCCTCCCACGACACATGATCCATCGACCATTAACCATTATTCAGGAAATAACAGTGTAACATAAAAAAGATTTAATGATTTCTACCAAACTCACATGATTATTTGAACCATCTTAACAACATGATGGGTACAAACTGTATCGATGTGTACAACCCCACAGTTTCGTCACTATAGCGGTACTCCCATTAATATTATCTATATGTCCAAAATTCACATGCATCCTAGTATGTGGTGGATCATAAAAAAGATTTATCCCATAGTATTATTATTCATATGACTACTTACTCAATCGATGACCTCTCAATTCATCGATTATGGAATAAGAAGAATGGTCACAAGACCTACTTAATGGCCGACCATGCCCAAGGTATGTCTAACCAATGAAACATAAAATTATACAATTATTCCTCCCTTTAAAAGTGTAAATTTACCATATGATCACTCATATAACTCAGGTTTCATTTTATAAACTAAGAGTCCTGAATGGGATGAAAAAAACCCAAAAGACACCACATTTTAAAACTCTCCATAAGAATTTTTAAATGATTTTATGTTTTAAAGGCACTACCTATTCTGAGATAGCTTGTAATAAAAAGGAAATCATTGAACTTATGAATAGTTTATACTAAAACAATCACTTGTCTTACTAGTAGGACCACTATGCTCATATTATAAGAAAAATTCAATAGATACCTTTAAGAAATGTACCCATTCCTTTCTAAGGAATATCTTGGAGAAAGATGTAAAAAACCCTTACTAGGAAGTTAAAGCTAAAAACACCAATTTAATGTTTCATTTAATCCATTAAAGTAATTCACATTTTATTTTTAAAAAAATCATTGGCTTGGATTTAAGAACAGCTATTACCAATAAAAAATACAATTATACTAGGTGCTTTATGAGGTTATGAAATAAGGAAACATAGGTAGGTTGTATCTTAATTCATTTCAACCATTAATTATTTAGTATACCTCACACCAAAATTTAATTCAATTTATATCAGAAATTCCTTTTATCTATTTTTTCCATAAGAGTTTTCATGATTAGTCTTAGTTAAAGAAAATTCCCTTTCCAAGCAATAGGGGGGAAATATTTAGGTTGTGATTTGAATATTAATTTGCTAAATCCTCATAATAATAAATCTCTAAGGTAGATAAAAGGAAGTCAATAATTTTAAAGGGAACTAGTTTAGTGAGATTATGTTTTTGATGAAATATCATTTGTCACACGAAGATTGATTATAAGGGTTTGAATTGTGTGAAATTGGTCATGTAGGGTACATTATATTAGACTGGTTTCAAACTAGTTTTTTATAGAATTAGAAACACTTAATGACTACCATACACATGAAAACTCATGGAACAAATTTCCAGAGGCATATATTCTTTGGGTAACATGTCCAAGGACACATAAAAATTAAAATTGGTTGAGATAATGAGAAGTCGGGCTCATCAAACCCTTTTTTAGTAAACTATTGCATATTCCAGAACTCTCTTATAGATTTAGTATATGTTCATGAATATTTTTTTTCATTTCCAAGTATTTACATGTATATCAACATGATTTAATGATCAATTATGAATATGCATGGGTTTGGAATCACTTGTATGTATCCAAGGTTCTCCATGGATATGTATATCTATATTTATTTGAGGTTATCCATCAATGTTAACCTTTTATGGATAAATTATATATTATTTAGTCATTTATTATGATGATAATGGTTATAAGACACATGGTGAGGCACTCAAGATTTTATTATCATCTGAAGGGGTTGAAGTTGTTTTTATGTCATGATAGAACCCATATAATGGGCTTCCTAGGTATCCTTGTAAAAGGAATCTGAACCCACATAGTTTAGTGCCACTTAACAAGGGAAGTCACCTTTTAAGGTCATGTAAAAGGGACCCAACAGTACAATTTAACATCATAAAAAAATTATTTTAGTTTAAATGTCCCTATTAAAGGTTTTTTGGGACTTATGTCAAGGTGGACCAAGGGACCTAGAAGAGATGTAGTCTCTCGGGAGGATATGAATCTATAGGGAATGTGGTACATAAGACATTAAGGAGAATTTGGGTGATTTATTTGGACCTCAGAGAGTATTTCTACGAATCACAGTTATTCAAGAATTAAATCCCATATAGTTTTTTATGTTGGGTATTACACCTTATATTATGCCTAGAGTATTATGTGGTTCCGACCTATACATTGGATATTCCCATTTGAATGGATGTTTGGGCTTAAAAATATAGAGAAGGCCCATTTTAGTTGACATGATTGGGGATTATATCGTATAGAAGGACCATATTAATATAGGTTGGGGATTAAATATATTGATATGTCTCATCTTCATTGGGACCATACGAATGACATGATTTCCAATAACCTCTAAGCCCATGTGATTAAAGCTTTGTGTAAGAATCAGGTGGAAGTAATGAATCTGAAGATCTTATAATCCACTTTGTCTACTGATGTAAAAGGTGATGAATCCAAAAGGAATATGGATAGGGAATTGAGTGTTCTCGTCTCCTATTTTATTTTTATATATATGATGGTCACATGTGGTGATCCCTCTAGCTATGACCTGGTATGAGGCGATGAAGGGAAATAGTGCCACCTCATTCAAGAAAGAATAGGGGCTAACTCTAAGAGGGATTCCCTAAAATTGCTTCTAGGTGGTATATAATTCCATACAAAAGGGAAAGGAATGAATGATCCTCACCCTCCATTCTTGGAACCAGAAGGTTCACTTGAGAACCTCTAATTTCAGAACCCTCATTACCATAGAAATGTATACCCAAGGACATTCTGAGGTCCACCTTGATGTAGAGGTCACACAAATGACTTTCTCTTCCATGGTTCTATAGAATCAAGAGGACACACTGATGTGTTTTATGGTCTGATCATATATATCAAGAATATTTATGAGAGGCCTTGGTTTTATTTCTTTGGACTTTTTTGTAGAGGGGATAATATGGGGCCTCATGAGATGATGAAAGGAAGTGATGGGAGATGGAGCAGAGAACACCTCGGGATTTACCACTCCACATAGCATGTTCTTAGGCTGGATGGGGTTCTATCAATGTATAATTTTTTTACATGGGTGAGTGTACCATGCATGTAGCATGGTGCTGTACAGGGCATGGTTCTTCCCGCATAGCATTTTTCTATGTGGAGCCATGTTTCTCCTGCATCTCACTTTTTTCATGTGGGGTAGGGTTCCACCCACATTGCATTTTTCTATGTGGAGTGATGGTATGTAGTGGGGAAATACATTTATTCCCCATAGGATGGTTTCCGTAAAGGTTTTTAAGACCATGATTTTCCAGACATTATTTTATTTCACCATTAATCCTACGTGGTGGTTTTACACCTATCAGGAATAGAATGATTTAGGTTCTGTCTCTCATCTTGGATTTCCTCCTATGATCTCCACATTTACATTCTCTTTACATTGGATTCCATTGGTGTTATTTTATAGAGGAATGAAGGTACTGATTACATGGATGTTCAGTCATCCATGGTGGGATTAGGACCTTCTTTTTTGGAGCTCAAAAGGACGTCTTGGCCCACAGACAAATTATTCTATGGTGGAATTTGTTTGTGGGGTGGAAATCACCACACTTCCCCAAAAATGACATTCTTTAATCTATGGGTGATGGACGTAAAACCTTGTCGCATGAAAAATTTTATTCAAAGGGGATGGTCATTTGTAAGGGATGCAATCACATGCTGACCCCACAAATGAATTTATTTCATCTTCAGGCATCGATGATACATCCTAATTGAGTGGATTATTTCATTCATGAGACACCTCATCAAGTGGTGGAGCACCACGCAGAGTGGTGGTCCATGAATCATTTTTTACTTCATAGGATTAATCCTCCCTTAACTATTTCACCCCCTTTGAACCTTTTTGTTTGGTTTTCTTCTTGGTTTATTTATACCCATTTCTGATTTTGATGGAATTCTCTTCTTCTTGTATATAGAATTTTTAGGACCCAAAAAATTCCCCCCATATAAATGTTTTCTGATCGAGATGAAAATGAGTGTATTTTGATGTAAAAATAGGTCCTATTTTGAATTAGTTTTCGGTATATAAGTAGACCCACAAGAAGGGACCATGTCTATAAATAGGGTCCCAACTCATTTTTCCATTATCATATTTATCTATAAACTCAATGATATAAAAACTCTATAATCACCCACTACATTTGTGTATCAATTCCATTGAAGATTTCATTTACATTAACTGATCGTTAATCCTGAAATTGGTAATAATTTAATATCAATCCTAGAATCCAGATTCTTCACATACCACCATTGCACGGGACAATTCTTCACGGGCTGACACCACACTAATTGGTGCATCACGAGCCTACATTGGGTGTGTGAACTGTATATAGTTTTCCAAGATCATCCTCCATTAATTTTCTTCTTTCTACAAAAAATATCACATATTTTTTAATATTTTTTTTTGAAAAAATTGGTCCTGGATTCCCCCTTGATGCCTGAAATCGGGAAAATAACCACCATGGCCAAAAATATTAAAGACAATCTTCGACATCACGTTATCCCTATGAACGGTATTTTGAAGAACCTACATTCCTTAGAGTATTTGACCTAACCATTTTTAAACAGATTAAAATCAATCTTATAGAATATACTCCCCTTCCACCATCTAATCAAAATATCACATCCACTTCGTTGGGAATGTTCTGGGATCATTCCCAATTAAACATATTTACTGAAGGGTAAATCACTTCCAGGCTAGGCCAAGAGAGAGTAATTATTATGAAGTGTTCTATGTGGACTCAAAATAAAAAACATATCCATGGAATTTCCTTAAAATATACCATTAAATATTATCTAATCATATTCAACCTCTCATGAGGAAATCCCAATGAAGGGAGGAGCACCAAGAGGGACTTGTTGTCTAGAGGGAGTTTCTCAGATGAGTGTGCTTGGGAATTCTGGGTGCACTAGAATTTCATGGAATCCCCTGAAGAATTAGAGGTCATCAGCTTATATTAGGTAGTATGAGACTCTACATTTTTTAATTATTCACCCATTGATATTATTAATTAATTAATGAACCATTTGGTTTTGATCACCAACATAATCCATTTATTTCATGGTGAAGTAGGAATCATCTTATGGGTTGTATAACAGCAAGGGGGAATTCCCATTCTCGGTAACATGTATGATTAATTTACCATAGAATCCAATACATGGGAGGATGTTGTACTGGTCCCTTCATTTGCCAAATATTTACTGACAATGATAGATGAAGTCATGAGTAATCTTCTTAATACCCACTCGCTAATTCCATTCCATGATTTGATAAATATATTATTTTTGGATAGTGATCCTAAGCCGAAGGTTTGACATACTAGGACTCACCTAACCCAACAGTCACGTGGTATTCATGGTTCACACTGGGCCACTCTCAAGGTTATAAAAAACACTACCTAGGGATATAAAACCCATATGAACCTATCTCTCAACTTTTCATTGGAGGGTTTCTTCGTCATGTTCCTAAGTGGATGGGTCTTCCCATCCCGTGATGCCTATATTAGTGTTAGATTTTGTACCCTAAATATGGAATCCAAAATGGAAAAGGGACAACCCATGAACTTAGTTATAACCACCCTTGGTCGTATTTATGAATTATTGGGCCATATTCAAGAAGTAAGGTTTCTACATCATCTCTGCAGGTTGTTCCAATTTATACATGGATGGTTGATAGAACACTATCGATGCTATGAATATCAGCATATGAAAACAATCCCTCATTCAGCATTCCACCCTACACAACATAATATTGGTTTTGTTTTCCCTAAACCCTTGGAAATTGATGCCACTATCGAATGGTAGAATTGTTTTCCCACTTTACTTTCATCCCTTACCTCGCACCCTTGGTAATGGTGGTTGATAATGGTGAAGGGACTTTTGTGTAACATTCTTACATCATTCCTTTATGAGATGGAATCCTAGATGCATGTGTAAACTGAGTGACTATATATGAATTCTATACTCCTTACATATTTTTAAGAAAATTTGGATGTATGTAAGGATTTTCCTCTTTCCCCCATCCCCATATTGAGGATTCTATCCCTGTTTTCATTCACTATCTATGGCTGAGGATGATGCACAATGGTTATAGAATAAAAATTTACATTCTTATCTAGAAACATCCATCAATCTACCTTGGAATTATGCCAAAATGTGGATAGAATACTATCCCAATGAGATATTAGGGTAGGCAATCTGAAAGGTGAATGGACCACTGGCCTCTCTCACTATTGTTATAGACACACATTCTCCATTGGTTTGAAGGAGAGAATACCTTGCATCATAATTATCTAATAATATCATGGGATCATCATCATCCAAATCTCACCTCATTGAATGTGTTGAAATATGATGTTTTCAACTGGTGATTCGGCATCCCTCTTGATGTTGTCCCTAGAGGAACGACTTTGAGAACTCCACCGATAGATGGATAGCCTATTTCATTATTCACAAGACTCAATAGGATGGATAGATGAAACATTTTCCCACATCAGAGTCCTCTTTCAATATGAACATGTCTGTTATAATTTCAATTCTAGATTACATACCTATGGAAGTGATTGGGAAGGTTTAGGATACCAACATTATTTTTGAACACCATACTGTGTGAAAATGGTCTTGTCAACAAATTTGTTTTGTCATCATAGAGACCCCCTAGCAGAAATGTCAAAAAAGGTTAGACAACCTTCACTAACTTTTCCATGGTTTAGGCTTAGGTGGAATTGACTACAGGCACCTTCATATCCTTATCAACCATATACTCATTTCTATATAGGACTTAGATACTTGTGAATGTGACCTTTCTTGGTTTAATGATTCCAATAATCATGAATAATTATTGAAGGATACTACCTCTAAGCTATATCACCTGGTTGTTGATGAAGCATGATCTTATAACCAAGTGGTCACAGATACCATGTAGGTAACATAATGTGAGGCTTATGTAGCTAGGATAAAGGAGTATTTATAATCAACAAATGCATGTTTTGAATCCATAAATAAGAAGGGTAAATATATTAGGTACATCATTAAAAAAATTTGACCAATGGATGAAACTGATGCTGAAAAAAAAACATATTTGGAAAGGACCCTTGATGTCTCACATCTAGTGGTAGTCTATTTTCAATATAAAGTTAGCTGAGTTGTGCTGTACTCACGTCGACCATTATGTTCCCTTTTGTTTTTTTCTTTTATTGTTATTTTTTAGTAGCAGTAGGGAGAGAATATATTGTGTGGATACTCTTTAATTTTCATTTAATAAAATAAAAACATGTTTTCCCTTTGATGATTATCTTTTATCTTATCTTATCGTGCCAATAAATTATAACCAGTAAAAATTTAGAAGAAAACCTCCATTGGATATCACTTTCAATCACAATCTGGGATAACCAAATTGACATGATCATGTCATGATCTAATTTTTTCTTGATTTTAGGGACTCATCGATAATAGTTTTGAATGTTGCATGAGTTACATGGAAAACCCTACAAACTATGTGTCTCTTTTGTTATTTCCCTAATTTTTTCCTATGTATACTATGGTGTTACCTTAATGGGAATAAATTGAATTATTATTAGGCCTCCATTTATGGGTTTTCAACCTAACATGTTTTTTTCATTATTAAATTTGCTTTTAGTGATCATTTTTTCTTAAACTATGAAATTCATAGGTTTATCAAGCTGGTAATTGAATTTTACATAGGGTTACCTTTGCATGTTTTCTACATGATGAGTTTTGTGTCTCTTTTAATGGTCAGTTTAGAGTCTAGAAAAATCCACTAATGCAACATATTTTCAGGTCTAATAGCTTTGAACATGAATTATGTCAAAAAGACCCCACTAGGGCCTACTGTCTGATAATTTCCCAATACTTTTCAGACATGAATGAGGGATTTTGGGATAGTTGTTTTGTGATTTCTGGATTAGAGACATGATATGGGACATGTATGTGAGGAGTAACCCTAATAATAGTTTCAAAAATGATGTAGTTTGGGGCATACGGAGGTCGTAAAATCCTATCTTGTGAATGAATTTTCATTTGGTTGATGGGACTTTGTTTGTAGGAAACTTTTGTAGAGACAACTGAGGCATAATATGCACAGTCAAATAGAGGTTTCATTAGGAAATTGACTCTCCATTTCTGATGGCTAGGTAATTTTTGAAAATTTAGTCTTCTCAAGAATACTCAGGGTGGCTTTTCAAGGTAATGATTTCTTTAAATGACAAGGGCATCTGTATCCACATTTAATAAGAATGAGAGACCACTCCTACATGAATTTGGACAGTGTAAAGTAGTAATAGAAACCAGTATAGTTTAACATCATGAAATTAGGACATGGATAATGTAATATGATATATAATAGAAATAAAATTACATGTATATGATTTAAGGTCACCAAGATTTGACTGAGGGAGAAATGATTTTCCCTTTTCATGGTAATCTTCACATGAATGTTCCATCATCTTCAAAAATGATGATGAATGGTTTCAAGCTATAATTTTGGGGTTTCTGAATTTGAGGAGTGATATAGGATATAAACGGAATTGGGGAATACATAAATATGAAAATTATATCATGGGGATGAATTTTCATTTGGTTGACATGCATTTATTATGGGAAACTTATGCATATCCAACTAGTGTGTATTGTGTACAGTCAACCAAAAGATTACTCAGGACACTAACCCCCAACATTTAATAGTTGGGGAGGTTTATAGGGATTTGAAACTTCCCAAAATCATCATTTGGTTTGTTAAGGGAGATTTATTGAATATGAAAGGGGAATTTCCTATCAAAATAAAACGAGAATGGGTTGAAACGTTTTCCTTACACAGGATTGACCCATACACATGAATTTTTTTATATAAATGGGTCCAAGATATGAGGTTCATATGTCACTATGAATCTCATCAGAATGAGAATCAATCCATTCATAGTTCTTTGAAGGTGTCCCCACACATAAATGAAAATAATGTATGGGGAAGGTTCATTTTCTTTTGATTATGTGCCCATGTGTCGGGTGATACATGTATTGAACCATTTTATACAGTTCTACCTCATGTATAGAAATGAGGGGGGAATTTTTTGTTTTTTCTAGAAACTTTTGGAATAGTTATGAACCATATATAGGAAATTGCGAGACATTTTTATCTCATGGATAGACATTGAATTGATTATTTGGGTGTCATTACGATTCCTATTAGAATATTAATCAAGCTAGACATAGTTCATAGTAATCATGTAGTTTAGTGTCATGCGACTACAATAATAGCCATACAGTTCAACATCATGCGATGAGGATGTAGTTTACTCAACACGAAAAAAGGGGATATGACAGCTTGAATCCAAGCTTGAGATAGGGGTGTCATGATATATCATTCAATGACTGGAATTAAGCCATGGGTAGTCCTTGAATTAAAAACACTAAATTAGAGGGATATTAAACATGTAGTTTAGTGTAATGAGATAAAGAAGAAATAGGGGTTTTTCTATTTTAAATCATATTTCATGGACAATATTTCATTAAAATGATGAGTAATAGGAGGCTTATTAGGCCACAATGTTTCGACATACCTCATATGTGAGGGTGAATGATTATGTAAACCATGATTCTAGGGATTCTTAAATCCGAAGAAATGATTTGGGGAAAACTCCATTAAGGCTCACAAAGATACAAGAATCCTCTTATAGGGATCAATTTTCATTTCATTGACCAACCTTTTTTGTGGGTGACTTATATAGAGCAAATGGGGGAATATTTTGGATAGTCAAACAAATATTTCCTCGGGACATTAATACCCCCATCTATGATAGTAAGAGGAGGATTGTGAAGATCCAAAATTTACCCAGGCATAGAGTATGATGAATAGATGGAATCTATCTAGGTATTTAAGAAACATTTAGATTCTTATTGGCCATGGAGTATTAAATTAACTTTATATATCTAACTCATATATATGGGGAATTTATGTTTCCTTGATAGATCCAATTATAAGTAACCTTAACATGAGATATCTTGCATAAATATTTGTTTGTATACAGATGCTGTATACTTTTTTTTTCATTACCACATGGCTGCAACTAGGACATAGGTCATAGGAATCAGTACATATCTCATCGAAATGGGATTCAAGACACACATAGTTCTTAAGGTACCATGTAGTTTAATGTTGTGAGGTAAGGAATTTCTTTATTCATTTTAGTGTCATTAGGTAAGGATATAGTTTCCTGAGATGTAGAGGAAATATTATGGGTATACCTAATATTCAATATATGGGTGTCACTATGTAACTCATAAAAATGAGAATAAAGATACTTATAGTTCTAGAAAATATGTGCAGTTTAACATCTTGTGGTAATGACATTAGATGTGAAATTTAATGTATTGCGGTATGGATGTGGTTTCACCAATGTGAATGAATATGGATTTCATCGATATGTGTAGTTTTATGTCATGTGTTAAGGATACTTTACATTCATTTAAACATCATGTGGTGAGGAAAATTTATGTTACTTTTAAAGTCTTTCTACAAGGACCATGACAACCCTGATGTGGATTGATACACTTTGATCATGTAGGGAATCCCTTACTGATTTTCCTAATCCCACATGACCTATGATAGGTGTGAGAAACAAGTGGTGGAAAAGGTTAATTCAACCACATAGAGGCAATAAAATTAATGACAATGGAATTTTGAATTTGTGGTAGCTGGACCAAGATCAAAGATTTGTATGTCACTACGTATCTCATTATAGTGATAATCAAGACACGTGTAGTTATAGAGACCCAATGTAGTTTAACATAAAGAATCAAGGATGAAAATGAATTGATGTGAATTATGGGGAATGTCATAACAAGGACTGGAATTAGAAATCCAAGCATCACTATATATCATGTGATGACAATAATCAATATACACGTAGTAATGAACGGGAACTATCTATGTGGGTCTAATCCATTTTCTGAGGGGAATGTTTTCCATTAATAGTTTTGTTATTGTGGTTGGGACTGAGGTTGGTTATCCATAAATTAATATGTATCTTTTGATGCTATGAATCAATTAATAAATTGTTCAATATGAACTGTGCAATTTTGCATCGTGCGTTAAAGACAATGATCACTTGATGTGAAAGAAGTATCCTAATGGATGGGAACATAAAATTGCATCTTGGAATCTCTATGTATCATGTTTGGATTGGAATCAATCCACATGTAGTTCTTGATGAGAGGCTCCCTGTGTAGGTCTGACCCAAACATAGGCAGGGGGGTTTGTGTGGATGGCCCAGGATGTGAAATCCAAGCATCAATACATATCGTGTGTCGATAAGAATCATATACAACATAGTTCATGAATATGGAATGGTATATGTGTAATTATAATATAGACATCCTCTCTAGTGAAAAAATTATGGTGATGTGTAGTTTAACACCATACAATGAGGAAATTAGTGTTATGCTGCTTATTTTATTATGACATGGATGATATACCAAGTAGTTTAACATCATGCGATCAGGATGACAGACTTGTAGTAATGAGAAGGACGATTTTATCGACCAATAAGAAACATGAACCAGACATGAAAAGAGTCCTTTAGGCCTAATGATGTTAAGAAGATAATATTATGAGTGGAGGGAAATTTGTGGCTGGGCCCAATGTTAGATTTCTAGGCAACACTACATATCCTGAGAATAAAATAACCAATCCAAATATAGTTCTTTAAAAAGAGACTCCATACATAGATCTAATCCTCATTTAGGGGTAGGTGAATTTCATCTTTCCCCCACATAGGTCTATATTGTGTGTGGTGAATTCTAGATTGAATCAACGATTCCCGTGTAGTTTAATTCAATGTGGTGAAAGAATTGTTATCATTTAGTATATTGTCTTGTGACATTGACCAAAATTTAATGTTTTTTGATATACTTATGACAAAGATCGACCATGCAGTTTAACCTCATTCATATGGAAAAATTTATTCTATAGTTTATCTTCATGTGATTAGGATGTTCTACCACGCAGTTTAACGTCATGCAATTAGGATGAAGGTATTTTGATTACATGAAATACTGCTTCAAAAAAATATCATTGTTGGGGGCCATGGTAATCTTACCATACAATGAGATCAAAGAATAATCACAATTAGAGTAGAATATCTATATGTAAAGGGGTCCCACCCAATTTAGCTCCAACTTTGTATGTTTCTGTCCAAGTATCATCAAAGTTATGAGGACCAACACCATCTCTCCATCAAAGAAATATAGGAGGGAAATTTTTTTATTAAGGGATCATGAAAGCGAGTTTTGGTGGACTTCTGAGTAATGTTTGGTGTCAAATATCTTCTCATCCAGTCTCTCCAATTCATCCAACAATTTTTTTGGATTTATCATATGTGGATAACTGATCACAGATGGACATGCAGAGTGATAGAAATTGAACTTAGATGGGAAAGAAAACCTCTTTCCCATATATTATGAGTATGGGATCACCTGTATGGTAGTGCATGTCATAGTTCGGTTATCCAACAAGGACTATAGTTTCTTATCTAACCAATAATATTTATCCTTATCCACAATCATTTGGAGTATATTTGATTGGGTTTTGTCGAAGGCATCTATCTATATGTTAGCCACTGAATGGTACATCTATGAATGGTTAGACTTGATTCCATACATATGATATAGTTTTCCCACTTTAGTATAATATAAATTGGGGACTTTATCTGTTAGTATTGTAAAATAGAAACCAAATATGGTAATTATGTCAGCTCTCACAAATCTGAAAATGGTCCTTAACCCGACCTCTTTGAGGGGTACGAATTCATCCCACATGGAGAAGAAGTTGATTTCAGTGAGAATATACATGAAATTCTTGGCCGTAGTGGGAGGATATGGTCCCATGAATTCCATTCCTCATATGGAAAAATTCAAATAGTACATGGATATGTGAAAAAACTTTAGGGGTTTGTGGAATTATGTTGGGATGAACCTCAATGGAATGGAACATTTTTTGATATTAATGTAGTCCTGTGTTATGGTGGTCCAGTAGTACCAAAGCCATTAGAATTGATATAAAATATTTGATCTGAATTGTTGGGAACCGTAGGTTATAATGTGCACTTAATTCATTACAATGGTGATATATTCTCCATAAATGCACATGAGAATGACCCAAGCATGTATCCTCTTATAGGGGACCTTTTAATGATTTTTGTTTTCATATAGAACATATTTAATCTCTTGTATTGATATTTTATCTATCTCAGTTCTTCTCAGTGGTAGCTATACCTTTATAATGTAGACCATAATGGGTTTCATCCAGTCAATGGTTGGACTGTGCATTTGAAGTGTGTGGAAAATCTCATTGATCTCTTTCGTGTCGGTTTGAACCCAAGGAGAGACAATCCAATGATGTGAAATACATATGACTAGTTCATTTTGGATTGGATTAGCTGGAGTTGTATCTGCATTTACCAATACATCATCTTGGGTGATTTTTGAGAGTGGGACATGATACAATGTTGACACCAAAGGTAATATAACCATTACTCCCCAAACATTTTTTTGGGGGAATAGATCTTCCTTTTTGATAGCACAATCCTTATGGACCTACTTTATGACTAGTGAAGAATCACAATTTATATTCAATTGATTTAATAGATCCCAAAGTTCTAATTATATCCCTACAATGAGGGCTTGATACTCTGCTTCATTGTTCCTGCACCCTTCTGACAGCAGGAAGTAGTAAGGTTGGACTCTAACTACTGGATAGATGTCCACAACTCCCAGATACAGTGTTTTGAGCCTAGGGTCATCTATTCTCTACCCTAACAGGCTTCTAGATACACAATCAAAATAATTTCCCATATCTTCATTCCCTATTGAATGGAGAAAACCTATTCCTTGGGTTTTTTTGCTATCCAATGAAGTCATTTCTATTATGGGGTTCTCTTCTAGAAAATATGATATCTTTTATCTTTTAACCTATTTATGAGGAATAAATTTAATGTCAAACTTATGTTGTATTAAAAGCCACCATGATAGACATCTAGTCTATATCAGATGGATGAGAATGTATTTGAGTGAGTTTCTATGAAAGAAAAAATAGACCACATGATATTACATCTTATGCATTAGCTCTTGGGACAAAAGATCCCCACCAACTAGCTCTCCTTGATATTAGAGTAATGATTCTTTGCATCGATCATGGTTTCTCTGAGGTCGTACATACTTTTTTCTATTCCAACATAATTCTTTTTCATGAGTAATAAACCTAGTAGTCACTCTATGTTTGTCACATAAAAAATATGTGGCCATCCATTAATAGGAAACATCAGTACTTTTGGGCATTAGATAAATTTCTCAATACTATCAAATGCCTCATGAAAGTTTTCTATCCATTGATATATAATCCATTTTTTCTTTAATATATTTTAAGGAAAGAATTTTCCCAAATGGATGGCTATAATGTGCAAGATGTATGACTTGTTTTATTTAAGTCCACTCAACTCTCTGAGATTTTAAAGAGGATACATGCTAATGATGTAATTTTACTTCTTATGGTTGAATTCTGTACAATGATGGAAAATGATAATCCTGAAAAATATCCCTGAGGTAACACCAAAAACACATTTCAAAGGGTTCATTTCTAGATTTTTTTGTATCAATTTGTTAAATGGTCTCAATAACAGTCAGGTGGTAGGATAATTGTTGAGATTTAACCACTGGTTCATCAACATAACATTCAAAAAACATTCCCATTATGGGTTTGATGATGCAATGCATGTCATGTTGGTATGTAGCATAGAAATTATTCAAACAATAAGACATTACTTGATAGAAAAATAATATGTAAGGGTCCTAAAGGTGGTGGATTATTCATATTCATAGTACATTCAAATTTTATTTTATCTGGAACATCCATCCATGAAGGATAGACACTAATATCCGGTTATTTCATCAAATATAAGTTCATTTACTAGGATTGGGAAGTCATCATTTGTTCAGAGCCTATTGAGATCTCTAAAATAGATGCAAACTCTTATTTTATAGTTATTTTTATTGAGGGGTGATATTGGATAACCATATGGGATATTGAACCTCTTGAATGAAGTTGACTCTAATGAATATTTCAACTTTAGTCTAGATTTTAGATACATGTTTCAGGTGTGTCCTATAAAATGTTTGTTTATAGCTCTGATGGTCATATGGCATGATCGGGTGGCGAGTTCCCACCTTGAGTCAAGGCCCAACATTTCTATGTAGTTATAAACTTGATGCAGCTTCATGAAGGAGTTATATACCTACTATTATTCAAAATTCATGGACTCATAGATTAATGACAGTTGTGGGTTTCCTTATGTACCCAGATTTATTTCTTTGAGTTCAATAGTGGTGGAAGAGACACACTCCTCAGAAGTTGGAGGGGAATCTACATGTTCCTCATCATATTCTTCCTTTCCCTCTTTTTCTGTAGGGGAGAGTAGTGGGATATGTTCTCCAAAGTCATAAGGGAGTTCAATATCTTTATATTCAAAAGATAAACTAACTTCCTCTGGCCCATTTGAAAATGTAAGATATCATTGAAACTCTAGAGAGGTTGGAGTGAGAGATGGAGAAGGAGTGTCTTCGTTATCTTTGGGTGAAGAGACAACCTCTTCATCATTAATTGGTGAGGTGGGAATTTCTTGGATCTCTAGGAATGGAATGAGAGAATTTATATCCAATCATTCTCCACTATTTTTGGAGTCAGAAAACCTTTCGACATTGTTGAACTTAGTGGTCATGACTAAAATCATGAGGACCTATGAATAAATTTCCAAATTTGGGCTTATATACCTGACATGATTGATTATTAACATGTATTGATTATTGAAAAGTTCAAAGGGGGTTTCCAAAATCATTTACAAACCATTCGGTGTGGTGACCCAAGAAACTCCATCATACAGGTGTTGATTTACATTCTTTTTATAGAATCCCATGTTGATATAATGTATCTCGTAAGATTTGAATGTGGCCTTATCAACATTCAATGTCCTAAATTGTCCATTAATATAGTATTTTATGAATTAATGATACAATGAGGGGATTTTTTTGAGTCAATGAAACCAAGTCATTTCTAGAAATACATTGAAAGCTGTGTTATACTGAGCCACCAGAAATTATGAGTCAGCTATGTGGTATCCATACTGAGCTGTGTGCTTGTTTTATCCCAATGGATTCTTCTCAATTTTTAATATCCCTATAGTGTTACTTCATAAGTCACTAGGTTATTCTTATTTAATACTAGACAAAGAATTTTTTTCATGCGAATAAGGATAACTCCAAAGAAATTTTCCGAAAAAACAAATTCAGACATCAATACCAAGTTCCCTTTTAGACACATACAAGGGTATGATGTGTTCCTATATAATATAATCTTTATCTTGATCTATGAAAGATATTACATAATCAAACTATATGTGATCAATATCTATAAAATATACCTTATAATCCGCCACTTCATCTTCAAAATCTCAAGGGATTAACGAAGCTTCTATGAGTGCTTCTCGGAGGTCTTTTGATAAGATCAAAGCATCTAGGATCAATAGATTGGACGGTACCATGGAAAAGTATTTCAAGGTGTCATGATACTATTCTAAATTAGTACACTTACCTATGTGGGAATTATATTTCATTGGTTATTTAGGGTCTTGAATATTGGATGTAGGTGGATCGCCCCTCAATACATGATTTGGAGGTACTTTTATTATTAGTGGGTTGGGCTGTAGAGGTCTTCCTGCACACCGAGGGCGATTTTCAACATGTTCCTCTTCCTATAAATATTCTTGAGTGGTAAGGTCAGGGTGGATTTTGAACGATTCAAGATGTTTTTTCTACCCCTTGAGAACTCGTAGGAGGGTTCTTCCATGAGTTTTTGCATCATTGACAGTGTGTGTAGGGATACAGTTAGATGTTTTATTTCTACCACGGTTGTGCCTTACTTGGTATACTTGAATCATTTTGCCTCTTCCTTGGGTTCCCCAATCCAAATTAGGGAACTCAGGTTCATATTTATACTCATGATCAAAGAATGGATACATTAACTGAATGATATTATTGGATCCTGAGATCAACTCCTCTTTTGATGAGGACTTTTCATGGCTAACTATTTATTGTGGTTCAGTTGGGTGAGGTGGTTCATGTGATTTTAGATAAAGGGTCATAAAATATATGAGGATCAATACTAATTTTGGCCTTGATTCAGGTTAATTTCCCTATTTTTTCCCACTACTTTTAATCAAACCTCTTTTTTGAATACTAATTTTTGGAGGTTTGTGGGGCAGATGAACTCGGCTGTGTTGCAATAAGAGCGACTAGGGGCATATTTGGTTGGTTTAAAAATGCTTGGATAATACCATGAGTTTTTTTTATTTTCATTTGAGACATCGAACTATTAAACTTTTATGACATACTACTAACTACTTCTTTCCAGTCACCTCCTTCCTCATGGGTAGTGATAGAAACATATGCCACATGAGATCGTGGCCTTCCCAACTTCATTTACCTAGAATATACTATTTTATATATGATATATTTGATGAATAATCATTATTAAATGATGTGTCCTAGTATACAGTGAAAGGGTAAATAATATGGATAGCATTGAAACATACATGTTCGAGCCTCTTCATCTCTGGTAGGTAGAGAAAGTCATTATCCATGGTGGCTATAAAACAACCACTGACTTGTTCATCTAGGAACGAGTAATATCTTTTCATAAACTCCTATAATCGATTTTTTGTGGGTTTACTCGCCTCATATTATACAGGAGGGGGTTCTGATTGAATCCCATTGGGTGATTCATGATACAGTGTAGGTTTTCGAGCTGGAGTAGGCATGGCTGCTAGCTTAAGTATCATGGATTCCACATACACCATTATTATTCTTTTCCCCGAGACCTTTGGAGTAATCCAATAATTGATCTTATTTTTTTATATGGACTATTCCATTATTTTAAAAATGGTAGAAAAATAATGAAATACACCTGTATACATCGTCAAAATGAGCAGCATTTGTAGCTCTTCATGAAGATTATCAATGTAAAGAGTGAACATATCCTCCTCGGGAAGTGGCTGGTTCATCGAATAGGTCAACCGTTTCCATCTGATAATGAAATATGTGACTATCACATTCTATCAATTTTTATAATACTAGATTTCACTAATTTACATATTTTCTAGTATTGAGATGAATTGAAGAGGAATTAATTATGGAGATCCTCCCATCTCATGATTGATCGAGTTGGAAAACTAGTGCACAATACAAAGGCTAAACCTTGCATGGTTCGTACGAAGCATCTGAGTATCACTGATTCTTTTTTAATTAGGAGTTCCCATAATAGGATCAAAATGGGTTTAATAATGGTTCATATGTTGTTTTGGGTCACCTGGTCCATTGAATATCTGAAACATAGGACTCTCAAAGTTTAGAGGTGGTAGGTTGTCACTCACTTATTTGGGGTAAGGATTCCATTCATATTGCACTAGTTCATGACACTCCTCTATGACTTCCAATTGATATTTGAATGAATCAACGATGTTGATATGACCTTGATAGTGTTCAATTGAACTAGATCTTGGATAATTGTGTAAATAGGATGTATATAGCACACCAATTCTACTACAATTTGAGGTAGATTTCTGGTTGGGGAAGTCTTATGAATATTTTTCGGAACCCCTCTATTTGTCTTCTTAATGAAGGGAAATCTTGATATTCATCCTTGGTCGGGTTTATGTAACCTGGTGGTCTAGGAATTGAGTTCAGTGGAAGTCTTTTACCAACTTTCTTCACTAGAATAAACCCTTTTTTAAGAACATATTAGAGAAACTCATTAGTGGTTCGCCTAAACTCTATAATTTATTCCTCATACTGAGTGAATCATACTTTGAGTGTAGGTAGATCATCATCATTGATAGGAGGAAGTTTATTTTATGCATAATTACCTTTATTATTGTTAGTAATTCACTGAGGAGGAAATGGGGGATTGATCAAGGGAGAACCCAAATTTAGGGAGATTCAGTGATTTTGAGTATGAACAACTTCATTATTAGTGTGGACCACATTATGGGTGGAACCATCCACTCCATTCTATTCTGAATTTTCATCCTTTTCTATTTCTTCTACAAGATTGACATCCATGATGTTCACCAATTCATAATGAATGGTTGACACCGTATAACTCTTGAATAGTAGGATTGATGTCCACAGCCTTTGTTGGACCTCTCCCTTCCTTTCTAAGATCCTATATGAGATTCTTGGAGAAAGATGACCCAGAGGGAAACTCTATGTAACCTTGTTATAGAATTAACTTTTTAAGAAACTAGTCATGGGATGGGGTGGACTAGGAGACATTACTTATTTTTTCCCCTCTAGATGGGAAAAGACTAATTTTCATCGAGGGGGGGGAGGGGTTAAGGTAAAAATTCCCCAAACCATGTGGGATGGGGTTGATGAAATTATATTATTATTACACCTTGATCTAAGTTCATTATCCTTTGGGGGAGTTTTTTATTAAAAATTCCTCTAACCCTTTGGGCTTGGGAGGATCCTCTACTACAGTTGTTACTGCTATCACCAAAGCTTTATTTATCTCAATCATCCATGTTCAAGAATGAGCCAGATGCATTGTTAAGTCCACACAACTAGTTTTTTATGAGGAAATTACCAGTTATTGTTTATTGGATTCCTTTTGGTGAGAAGCCTAATGAATGTTATCAGTAATCTGGTTAATGATTTTTAGTTGTATTTCTCTCATCATGCCTAAAACTTTTGAGTCATTTAATGTTGATTCTTGTTGAGTATTCCATCTTTCTAAGGAAGGTATTTTTCATAATTTCCACATTAGACAAATGAAATTATAGGATATCATTTCTAGTGGATTCTACTGAATTGGTAATGAGGTGAAATTCAAAGCTCCATGTTACCCCCATCCCCAAATATGAATTTTAGGTGGGGCGTGAATAATTATACAAAACAACTAATGGAACACATTGAGACATGCTGATTGAATATATTTTCATTGCTTCCCTGATCATGGTCATCATGCACACATGTGGGCTTCCATGTTTATTTGGTGATGAATCCCAACTAATATGTTGACATGGCCTATATATTCATTGTAAAGAAATAATTTTTCTTCTAGGTGGTAGATATTTTTATAGAGACTAAGACGGATGTTATGTATGCATTCTTCTAACAATGCCTTTGGAATATTGATATGAGAAGATGGAAAGGGACAAAAAATATGTATTTCATCTTTATCCAAATTTCTTCTCATGAGTGACATATAAATTTATTCTTATCCCAGAGACTCTTCCATTTTATCTACCCAACCTAGGCTATTCTTGACTATTTTGGGAATGTAAACTCTCATTGAAATAACATTTAATACGAAAAGATAAAATTAGATAATTAGGATGAGGAGTAATATAATCACTTATATGATTACAATGAATCTTAAAGTGCTGAATTTAGATATTAGATGGAGGATATCCATCAAGGGAAGAGGGAGGAAGGTGGTGCGCATGTGGAAGGCTCATTGGGAGAATGGGGGAGGAAAGGGGGTAAAAACTATTAATGGAGGAAGAGTAAATATCATCATTTTTTATAATACAATGATATTCATAGTTTTTATGCATGGTTTGGATAACCGTGTTCCAACCATGGGCTTCCACTATGTATGTGAAACTAATCATGGAGGATAGGCACACATTTTTCTATGTTGTGTGATACTTGTGCACCCACATTTTCAATTTACTATAGTCCTATCACACGACCATGTTCCATAGAGTGCATGGTTTTACAAACCATCTGACACACTTCATTCCCCTAAGATAAGACACATGGTGTCCCCTTGAGAGTCACATGGTTTCTTTAAACCATTCCCTTATAGAAAAAAAATGTTTCATGGTTTGGGCCAAATAGTTATTAATAACCATGAACCAACCATGTGTCTCTGTCTACTTCTCCAAAAATAGATTATTCAATGATCAATACCCAAAAAATTTATATTAACTCTCAATACACCTCTCAAGTCTTAATCCACATCCTAAATAATCTTTTAATTATTACAAATCACTTATTTACATTACAAAGATGATTTTAGAAAACAGTCTATCCACCAAATGAAAATTCTTAATTCCTTTGGAATATTTACAAGGATTTAAAACATGGGATTATACAGCCTCCCTATATTATAACATATCATCCTAGATAATCCTTATGGAATAAAAATTTTCACCCATAATAGTTTTTCCTTGAGATATTCCACTGAAACAATAGCATTGCATTTTAAACACCTGATGTGTATTAAAGCATCAATGTAAAATACACAATACTAAAGTAATTGAAACTCAACCCAACTCTAATATTCAAAAATGATACATTGAAATGGAACATACCCAATCCTATCTAACCAGAGAGATGATCAAATCATTTCCACTTTCATAAACTAGCCTATAGTGATCCACACTATAGGTTCTAGCTCTGAATGAAAATTTTCAAATCATGGTGGTCCCACCCTCAGAATTTCCTATTTATGAATTATATTAGAATTATAATGAATTACTTCAACATTATTAAAAACTAGATCAAATATTTGATTCCCAATCAAGATCATCAATAATGGTTTAACCTTGTTAATCCTTAGATGACCTTTTCACTGCACTTACCTCATCTCGATTACATTATTTATGAGTTTTCTCAAGTCGATCCACATTTGGTTGAATTCATTAAAAAATGATCATCTTAAAAGGATAATGAATTTAAAAAGATTTATCTAAATTCCTTTAAACCATGGTACCTTTATATTTTTCTAATCATGTTCACATAATCTTGTAATAATCTTTCAATGACTTCTCTATCAAAAAAATCATTTATGTTGTCATGCCACAACATGAACATTGGTGTATACCTGATTTACTACACTTGGAGAATCATATTTTAATTAAAACATCTGAGATTTACATAATGTCTAGAGTAAACTCATAATAATCTACTAGGGATTTAGAATATCATACAAGGTAGTCCAAACACTTTTGTTTACAAGTGAGATGATGGTATGTAGTTGAAGTGTCCGTGTATGAAAACACTGACTGAACCCAAAGTAGTATTCACCTAGATATCAAGTTAATGAACCGTCTAGTGTCCACGAGTCTATACAAGGCCTTAATACTCAGTAATCCTAGTATCACTCTGGATAGTCCATTCCTCTTTTATTTTTTCATGCTTCCATAATGAAATCACGAAGGAGACTATTTATTATGCAAACATAGAATTTAATTTATCTCTCTAGCTTGGTGTATAATTGATTCTCTCTTAGTGTACCTAAGAAAATATAAATATAGGGGACATGATCATATCTAAACTAAGAGTACACATTTTAGATATCAATGATTACCAATGAGGCCTAAGGCACTCCCATAATATCCATGATGAATATCCTCTCTTGGTTTCCAACCAACCATAACCAAATACTAATAAAAAACAATGGTCTAACCACCACTGGATGAATTATTTTAAATAGATAAGATACACCTGATGATGTGTCATTATAAAATGACAAATATTCCTTCATTACTGAGGAATCCCATGATTTTTCATGCATAAAAACTGAATTCCAACTCAACCTATGATGTCTTCAATGTTTACATACATAGCCAAACATTTTTTCGTCATTATAAAATCTAAATATAGATGAATTACCTTTCTATAAGATTAAAAAATCACTTATTCCTTCAAATCCTAAATATAGCATCTTGATTGGGCTCAGTCCCATGCTCGAGTTTTAAATTTATCATCCTGATCAAGACATGAAATATGAATTTGTTGTCATGAAACTCCAAATTTATTATGTTTTTTAAGTTGATATATAGTCTAGGGATAACCCCAAGTCATCTCTTAATAAGAATTGTATGTTTAAAGTGTGTATTTTAAATAAAAATTATTAAAATTAGCGGTGTTTTTTAGAAACAGTTTTAAAAATAAATTGATTTAATTAAAGTGTTTAATAGTTAATAGTGTAAGGTTGTATTTTTATAATTTTGAGAGAGGGAAGTCATTTCAAGTTCACTACACATCCTGGACAGTTCACTTTTTTGAAAATTACATTTAGTTTAATGAAATTATTTGGTTACAGGTAGTCAAGATCTTGATTCCCCTCTTTCTCTTAAAAAGACGCATAAAGAAGAAAAACTTGACAGAGAAATCATGTTTTCAAGGTTTTGACCTCAAGTATAGAAAAAGACATACCAAATTATAATGAAACATCATGTATTTTTATGTGAAAAAATGATTTGTGTGAATTCCAATAAGATCAACCTAAGATTCCCACTTGAAATCTCAACCCAATGGACGTTGAGATAAAAAGAGTTTCACTTGATTAAATAAAATAAAATCATTAAAAGGGGAATAATGTTAAGATAAAACATAATTGAATTGTTTTATACATAAATTACACACACAAAAATAGCATAATTTTTTTTGCAACTCCCTCCCATGTATGTACAGCTTTCTCAAAATGTTTTCCCACCATTTTTCTCAACATCGAGAGGTGGAGGGGGATCAGGTGGAATTTTTCCTTGATCATTGATTCCCCTATGAAGATAGGGGAATCCAGAAATTGATGGATGATAAGTGGAATCCTTTAGGTATCTAAAATACTAGACCTTTTCTTCATGGTTGAAATTACAAATTGGGTACCTATTATACCAATTTATAGGCAAAGTGAAATGTGGTTTTGGGAACATAAATTTTGTAGAACCAATTGGCCTATGGTTTTTCATATCAATATAATATTATCTCACTTCATAGAAAAAAAAACGTTTTCCCCACATCTTGAATAACTTCACCAAATATTTTTCATCATTTGGACAACTACATATGAATATTTGTATGAAATACAAAACACAACATTTGACTTCGTGTAGATTTGGTGCCTTGGACAGATCAGTTCGATTGGGCCAATAGTTGGATGAATTGTAATTTGTTTCCTTTAAAAAAGTTGTATCCCACTAAATTTTTGATAATACCAAAAACTATCATCCCATTTCAATGCATGAATTAGTATTAGTGGGTAGTTGAGTCCACTGGAGTGCTTAAAATCTTTCACAGTTGGACCATTTTTCTTTAACTTCACCCCAGGCCATTTAAATCACCTCCAACTATAATGAAAATATTAAATCAAGTGATATTTCCATTTTTAACAATGATAAAAAATAAATGATCGAATAAAAAATGAACTAATTTTTTTTTATAATTTGTATTTACAATACAAAATCAGTTTAACACATTGATGTAAGGGAGAAAATAAATAGTGGGTCACTACACAATCAAAATCTCTAATTCACAATTTCACCAACTTCTAGAAGTTGTCCAAACCATTTAAAATTTTTCCTTTTAAGGTCATTTTACCAATACATGGAAGGAAATTTTGATACACATTCAATACAATCCTCCCCACCATAGGATTTTCACAGACATCATTTACTAAGAAAAGGAACTCCTCCCACGACACATGATCCATCAACCATTAACCATTATTCAGGAAATGGAAAATATGATTTTACCCAGAATAAAAATGAAATGTGATGGAAACCATCCACTTAATATAGTGTTATGTTATATTTATTCTAGATGTACGTGTGGCTCTCCTACCGATCCATGTATACATGTGTCACTAGCATCAAATATATAATCCATAACTAAACTGATTGGTAGTGTTAAAACACCCGATCCTTTTGCAATGCCATCCTACGAACAACGAAAAATAATTTTCTTCCCCTAAAACATATGTAACTCTACTATAATGATAAAGAAATAACATAGTGTAATATAAAAAGTGTTTAATGATTTCTACCAAACTCACATGATTATTTGAACCATATTAACAATATGATGGGTACAAACTGTATCGATGTGTACAACCCCACCGTTTCGTCACTATAGTGGTACTCCCATTAATATTATCTATAGGTCCAAAATTTGTATGCATCCTAGTATGTGGTGGATCATTAAAAAGATTTATCCCATAGTATTATTATTCATATGACTACTAACTCAATCGATGACCTCTCAATTCGTCGATTATGGAATAAGTAGAATGGTCACAAGACCTACTTAACGACCGACCATTCCCAAGGCATGTCTAACCACTAAAACATAGAATTATACAATTATTCCTTCCTTTAAAAGTGTAAATTTAACATATGATCACTCATACAACTCAGGTTTCATTTTATAAACTATGAGTCATGAATGTGATGAAAAAAACCCAAAAGAAACCACATTTTAAAACTCTCCATAAGAATTTTTAAATGATTTTCTGTTTTGAAGGCACTACCTCTTTCAAGATAGCTTGTAATAAAAAAGAAATCATTGAACTTATGAATAGTTTATACTAAAATGATCACTTGGCTTACCAGTAGGACCACTATGCTCATATTATAAGAAAAATTCAATAGATACCTTTAAGAAATGTACCCATTCCTTTCTAAGGAATAACTCAGAGAAAGATGTAAAAAACCCTTACTTGGAAGTTAAAGCTAAAAACACCAATTTAATGTTTCATTTAATCCATTAAAGTAATTCACATTTGATTTTTAAAAAAATCAATGGCTTGGATTTAAGAACAGCTATTACCAATAAAAAATACAATTATACTAGGTGCTTTATGAGGTGATGAAATAACGAAACATATGTAGGTTGTATCTTAATTCATTTCAAGCATTAATTATTTATTATACCTCACACCAAAATTTAATTTAATTTATATCAGAAATTACTTTTATCTATTTTTTCATAAGAGTTTTCATGATTAGTCTTAGTTAAATAAAATTCCCATTCCAAGCAATAGGGGAAAATATTTAGGTTGTGATTTGAATATTAATTTGCTAAATCCTCATAATAATAAAGCTCTAAGGTAGATAAAAGGAATTGAATAATTTTAAAGGAAACTAGTTTAGTGAGATTATGTTTTTGATGAAAGATCATTTGTCACATGAAGATTGATTATAAGGGTTTGAATTGTGTTAAACCGGTCATGTAGGGTACATTATATATGACTGGTTTCAAACTAGTTTTTTTATGGAATTAGAAACACTTAATGACTACCATATACATGAAAACTCATGGAACAAATTTCCAGAGGCATATATTCTTTGGGTAACATGTCCAAGGACACATAAAAATTAAAATTGGTTGAGATAATGAGAAGTCGTGCTCATCAAACCCTTTTTAGTGAACTATTACATATTCCAGAACTCTCTTATAGATTTAGTATATGTTCATGACTATTTTTTTTCATTTCCAAGTATTTACATGTAGATCAACATGATTTAATGATCAATTATGAATATGCATGGGTTTGGAATCACTTGTATGAATCCAAGGTTCTCCATAGATAGGTATATCTATATTTATTTGAGGTTATCCATCAATGTTACCCTTTTATGGATAAATTATAGATTATTTAGTCATTTATTATGATGATAATGGTTATAAGCCACATGGTGAGGCACTCAAGAGTTTATTATCATCTAGAGGGGTTGAAGTTGTTCTTATGTCATGATAGAACCCATATAATGGACTTCCTAGGTATCCTTGTAAAAGGAATCTGAACCCACATAGTTTAGTTCCACATAACAAGGGATGTCACCTTTTAAGGTCATGTAAAAGGGACCCAATAGTACAATTTAACATCATAAAACAATTATTTTAGTTTAAATGTCCCTATTAAAGGTTTTTTGGGACTTATGTAAAGGTGGACCAAGGGACCTAGAAGATATGTAGTCTCTCGGGAGGATATGAATCTACAGGGAATGTGGTACATAAGACATTAGGGAGAATTTTGGTGATTTATTTGGACCTCAGAGAGTCTTTCTACGTATCACAGTTATTCAAGAATTAAATCCCATATAGTTTTGTATGTTGGGGATTACAACTTAAATTATGCCTAGAGTAGTATGTGGTTCTGGCCTATACATTGGATATTCCCATTTTAATGGATGTTTGGGCTTAAAAATATAGAGGAGGCCCATTTCAGTTGACATGATTGGGGATTATATCATATAGAATGACCATATTAATATAGGTTGGGGGTTAAATATATTGATATGTCTCATTTTTATTGGGACCATACGAATGACATGATTTCCAATAACCTCTAAGCCCATGTGATTAAAGCTTTGTGTGAGAATCAGGTGGAAGTAATGAATCTGAAGATCTTATAATCCACTTTTTCTACTGATGTAAAAGGTGATGAATCCAAAAGGAAGATGGATAGGGAATTGAGTGTGCTCGTCTCCTATTTTATTTTTATATATATGATGGTCACATCTGGTGATCCCTCTAGCTATGACCTGGTATGAGGCGATGAAGGGAAATAGTGCCACCTCATTCAAGAAAAAATAGGGGCTAAATCTAAGAGGGATTCCCTAAAATTGCTTCTAGGTGGTATATAATTCCATACAAAAGGGAAAGGAAAGAATGATCCTCACCCTCCATTCTTGGAACCAGAAGGTTCACTTGAGAACTTCTAATTTCAGAACCCTCATTACCATAGAAATGTAGACCCAAGGACATTCGGAGGTCCACCTTGATGTAGAGGTCACACAAATGACCTTCTCTTCCATGGTTCTATAGAATCGAGAGGACACACTGATGTGTTTTGTGGTCTGATCATATATATCGAGAATCTTTATGAGAGGCCTTGGTTTGATTTCTTTGGACTTTTCCGTAGAGGGGATAATATGGGGCCTCATGAGACGATGAAAGGAAGTGATGGGAGATGGAGCAGAGAACACCTCGGGATTTACCACTCCACATAGCATGTTCTTAGGATGGATGGGGTTCTGTCAATGTATAATGTTTTTATATGGGTGAGCGTACCATCCATGTAGCATGGTGTTGTACAGGGCATGGTTCTTCCTGCATAGCATTTTTCTATGTGGGGCCATGTTTCTCCTGCATCTCACTTTTTTCATGTGGGGTAGGGTTACACCCACATTTCATTTTTCTATGTGGAGTGATGGTTTGTAGTGGGGAAATACATTTATTCCCCACAGGATGGTTTCCATAAAGGGTTTTAAGACCATTATTTTCCAAACATTATTTTATTTCACCCTTAATCATACGTGGTGGTTTTCCACCTATCGGGAATAGAATGATTTAGGTTCTGTCTCTCATCTTGGATTTCCTCCTATGATCTCCACATTTCCATTCTCTTTACATTGGATTCCATTGGTGTTATTTTATAGAGGAATGAAGGTACTGATTATATGGATGTTCAGTCATCCATGGTGGGATTAGGACCTTTTTTTTGGAGCTCAAAAGGACATCTTGGACCACAGAAAATTTATTCTATGGTGGAATTTGTTTGTGGGGTGGAAATCACCACACCACCCCAAAAATGACATTCGTTAATCTATGGGTGATGGACGTACAACCTTGTCGCATGAAAAATTTTATTCAAAGGGGATGGTCATTTGTAAGGGATGCAATCACATCCTGACCCCACAAATGAATTTATTTCATCTTCAGGCATCGATGATACATCCTAATTGAGTGGATTATTTCATTCATGAGACACCTCATGAAGTGGTGGAGCACCATGCAGAGTGGTGGTCCATGAAGAATTTTTTACTTCATAGGATTAATCCTCCCTTTACTATTTCACCCCCTTTGAACCTTTTTGTTTCGTTTTATTCTTGGTTTATTTATACCCATTTCTGATTTTGATGGAATTCTCTTCTTCTTGTATATAGAATGTTTAGGACCCAAAAAATTCCCCCCATATAAATGGGTTCTGATCGAGATGAAAATGAGTGTATTTTGATGTAAAAATAGGTCCTATTTTGAATTCGTTTGTGGTATATAATTAGACCCACAAGAAGGGACCATGTCTATAAATAGGGTCCCAACTCATTTTTCCATTATCATATTTATCTATAAACTCAATGATATAAAAACTCTATAATCACCCACTACATTTTTGTATCACTTCCATTGAAGATTTCATTTTCATTAACTGATCGTTAATCCTGAAATTGGTAATAATTTAATATCAATCATAGAATCCAGATGCTTCACATACCACCATTGCACGGGACAATTCTTCACGGGCTGACACCTCACTAATTAGTGCATCACGAGCCTACATTGGGTGTATGAACTATATATAGTTTTCCAAGTTCATCCTCCATTAATTTTCTTCTTTCTACAATAAATATAACATATTTTTTAATATATGTTTTAGAAAAAATTGGTCCTGGATTCCCCCTTGATGCCTGAAATCGGTAAAATAACCACCATGGCTAAGAATATTAAAGATAATCTTCGACATCACGTCATCCCTATGAACAGTATTTTGAAGAACCTACTTTCCTTAGAGTATTTGACCTACCCATTTTTAAATAGATTAAACTCAATCTTAGAGAATATACTCCCCTTCCACCATCTAATCAAAATATCACATCCACTTCGTTGGGAATGTTCTCGGATCATTCCCAATTAAACATATTTACTGAAGGGTAAATCACATCCAAGCTAGGCCAAGAGAGAGTAATTATTATGAAGTGTTCTATGTGGACTCAAAATAAAAAACATATCCATGGAATATCCTTAAAATATACCATTAAATATTATCTAATCATATTCAACCTCTCATGGGGAAATCCCAATGAAGGGAGGAGCACCAAGAGGTACTTGTTGTCTAGAGGGAGTTTCTCAGATGAGTGTGCTTGGGAATTCTGTGTGCACAAGAATTTCATGGAATCCCCTGAAGAATTGGAGGTCATCAGTTTATATTAGGTAGTATGAGACTCTACATTTTTTAATTATTCACCCATTGATATTATTAATTAATTAATGAACCATTTGGTTTTGATCACCAACACAATCCATTTATTTCATGGTGAAGTCGGAATCATCTTATGGGTTGTATAACAACTAGGGGGAATCCCCATTCTCGGTAACATGTATGATTAATTTCTCCTAGAATCCAATACAAGGGAGGATTTTGTACTGGTCCCTTCATTTGCCAAATATTTGCTGACAATGATAGAGGAAGTCATGAGTAATCCTCTTAATACCCACTCGCTTATTCCATTCCATGATTTGATAAATATATTCTTTTTGGATAGTGATCCTAAGCCGAAGGTTTGACATACTAGGACTCACGTGACCCAACAGTCACGTGGTATTCATGGTTCACACTGGGCCACTCTCAAGGTTAGAAAAAACACTACCTAGGGATATAAAACCCATCTGAACCTATCTCTCAACTTTTCATTGGAGGGTTTCTTCATCATGTTCCTAAGTGGATGGGTCTTCCCATCCCATGATGCCTATATTAGTGTTAGATTTTGTACCCTAAACATGGAATACAAAATGGAAAAGGGACAACCCATCAACTTAGTTATAATCACCCTTGGTCGTATTTATGAATTATTGGGCCATATTCAAGAAGGAAGGTTTATACATCATCTCTGCAGGTTGTTCCAATTCATACATGGATGGTTGATAGAACACTATCGATGCTATTAATATCAGCATATGACAAAAATCCCTCATTCAGCATTCCACCCTACACAACATAATATTGGTTTTGTTTTCCCTAAACCCTTGTAAATTGATGGCACTATCGAATGGTAGAATTGTTTTCCCACTTTACTTTCATCCCTTACCTCGCACCCTTGGGAATGGTGGTTGATAATGGTGAAGGGACTTTTGTGTAACATTCTTACATCATTTCTTTGTGATATGGAATCATAGATGCATGTGTAGACTGAGTGACCATATATGAATTTTATACTCCTTACATATTTTTAAGAAAATTTGGATGTATGTAAGGAGTTACCTCTTTCCCCATCCTCATATTGAGGATTCTATCCTTGTTTTCATTCAATATCTATGGTTGAGGATGATGCACACAGGTTATAGAATAAAAATTTACATTCTTATCTAGAAACATCCATCAATCTACCTTGGAATTATGCCAAAATGTGGATAGAATATTATCCCAATGAGATATTAGGGAAGGCAATCTGAAAGGTGAATGGACCGCTGGCCTCTCTCACTATTGTTATAGACACACATTCCCCATTGGTTTCAAGGAGAGAATACCTTGAATCCTAATTATCTAATAATGTCATGGGATCCTCATCATCCAAATCTCACCTCATTGAATGCGTTGAAATATGATGTTTTCAACTTGTGATTCGGCATCCCTATTGATGTTGTCCCTAGAGGAACGACTTTGAGAACTCCACCGATTGATGGATAGCCTATTTCATTATTCCCAAGACTCAATAGGATGGATAGATGAAACATTTTCCCACATCAGAGTCCTCTTTCAATATGAACATGTCTGTTATAATTTCAATTCTAGATTACATACCTGTGGTAGTGATTGGGAAGGTTTAGGATACCAACATTATTTTTGAACACCATGTTGTGTGAAAATGGTCTTGTCACCAAATTTGTTTTGTCATCATAGAGACCCCCTAGTAGAAATGTCAAAAAGGTTAGAAAACCTTCACTAACTTTTCCATGGTTTAGGCTTAGGTGGAATTGACTACCAGCACCTTCATATCCTTATCAACCATATACTCATTTCTCTATAGGACTTAGATACTTGTGAATGTGACCTTTCTTGGTTTAATGATTCCAAAAATCATGCATAATTATTGAAGGATACTACCACTAAGCTATATCACCTGGTTGTTGATGAAGCATGATCTTATAACCAAGTGGTCACAGAGACTGTGTAGGTAACATAATGTGAGGCTTATGTAGCTAGGATAAAGGAGTATTTATAATCAACAAATGCATGTTTTGAATCCATAAATAAAAAGGGTAAATATATTAGGTACATCATTAAAAAAAGTTGACCAATGGATGAAACTGAAGCTGAAAAAAACATATTTGGAAAGGACCCTTGATGTCTCACATCTAATGGTAGTCTATTTTCAATATAAAGTTAGCCGAGTTGCGCTGTACTCACGTCGACCATTATGTTACCTTCTGTTTTTTTCTTTTATTGTTATATTTTAGTTGCATTAGGGAGAGAATATATTGTGTGGATACTCTTTCATTATCATTTAATAAAATAAAAACATGTTTTCCCTTTGATGATTATCTTTTATCTTATCATATCGTGCCAATAAATTATAACCAGTAAAAATTTAGAAGAAAACCTCCATTGGATATCACTTTCAATCACAATCCGGGATAACCAAATTGACATGATCATGTCATGATCTAAATTTTTCTTGATTTTAGGGACTCATCGATAATAGTTTTGAATGTTGCATGAGTTACATGGAAAACCCTACAAACTATGTGTATCTTCTGTTATTTCCCTAATTTTTTCCTATGTATACTATGGTGTGACCTTAATGGGAATAAATTGAATTATTATTAGGCCTCAATTTATGGGTTTTCAACCTAACATGTTTTTTTCATTATTAAATTTGTTTTTAGTGATCATTTTTTTTTCTTAAACTATGAAATTCATAGGTTTATCAAGCTGGTAATTGAATTTTACATAGGGTCACCTTTGTAGGTTTTCTACATGATGAGTTTTGTGTCTCTTTTAATGGTCAGTTTAGAGTCTAGAAAAATCCACTACTGCAACATATTTTCAGGTCTAATATCTTTGACCATGAATTATGTCAAAAAGACCCCACTAGGGCCTATTGTCTGAGAATTTCCCAATACTTTTCAGACATGAATGAGGGATTTTTGGATAGTTGTTTTGTGATTTCTGGATTAGAGACATGATATGGGACATTTATGTGAAGAGTAACCCTAATAATAGTTTCCAAAATGATGTTGTTTGGGGTATACGGAGGTAGTAAAATCCTATCTTGTGAATGAATTTTCATTTGGTTGGTGGGACTTTGTTTGTAGGAAACTTTTTTAGAGACAACTGAGGCATAATATGCACAGTCAAACCGAGGTTTCATTAGGAAATTGACTCTCCATTTCTGATGGCTAGGTAATTTTTGAAAATTTAGTCTTCTCTAGACTACTAAGGGTGTCTTTTCAAGGTAATGATTTCTTTAAATGACAAGGGAATCTGTATCCACATTGAACAAGAATGAGAGAACACTCCTACATGAATTTGGATAGTGTAAAGTAGTAATAGAAACCAATATAGTTTAACATCATGAAATTAGGACATGGATCATGTAATTTGATATATAATAGAAAAAAAATTACATTTATATGATTTAAGGTCACCAAGATTTGACTGAGGGATAAATGATTTTCCCTTTTCATGGTAATCTTCTCATGAATGTTCCATCATCTTCAAAAATGATGATGAATGGTTTCAAGCTATAATTTGGGGTTTCTAAATTTGAGGAGTGATATAGGATATAGACGGAATTGGGGCATACATAGATATGAAAATTATATCATGGGGTTGAATTTTAATTTGGTTGACATCCATTTTTTATGGGAAACTTATGCATATCTAACTTGTGTGTATTGTGTACGGTCAAACAAAGGATTCCTCAGGACACTAACCACCAACATTTAATGGTTGGGGAGGTTTATAGGGATTTGAACCTTCCCAGAATCATCATTTGGTTTGATAAGGGAGATTTATTGAATATGAAAGGGGAATTTCCTATCAAAATAACACGAGAATGGGTTGAAACGTTTTCCTTACACAGGATTAACCCATACACATGAATTTTTTTATATAAATGGGTCCAAGATATGAGGTTCATATGTCACTATGAATCTCATCAGAATGAGAATCAATCCATTCATAGTTATTTGAAGGTTTCCCCACACATCAATGAAAATAATGTATGGGGAAGGTTCATTTTCTTTTGATTATGTTCCCATGTGTCAGGTGATACATGTATTGGACCATTTTATACAGTTCTACCTCATGTATAGAAATGAGGGGGGAATTTTTTGTTTCTTCTAGAAACTTTTGGTATAGTTATGAACCATATATAGGAAATTGTGAGACATTTTTATCTCATGGATGGACTTGGAATTGATTATTTGGGTGTCATTATGATTCCTATGAGAATATGAATCAAGCTAGACATAGTTCATAGTAATCATGTAGTTTAGTGTCATGAAACTACAATAATAGCCATACAGTTCAACATCATGCGATGAGGATGTAGTTTACTCAACATGAAAAAAGGGGATATGACAGCTTGAATCCAAGCTTGATATAGGGGTATCATGATATATCATTCAATGATTGGAATTAAGACATGAGTAGTCCTTGAATTATAACACTGAATTAGAGGGATATTAGACATGTAGTTTAGTGTAATGAGATAAAGAAGAAATAGGGGTTTTTCTATTTTAAATCATATGTCTAGGACCATATTTCATTAAAATGATGAGTAATAGGAGGCTTATCAGGCCACAATGTTTCGTCATACCTCATATGTGAGGGTGAATGATTATGTAAACCATGATTCTAGGGATTCTTAAATCCGAAGAAATGATTTGGGGAAAACTCCATGAAGGCTCACAAAGATACAAGAATCCTCTTATAGGGATAAATTTTCATTTCTTTGACCAACCTTTTTTGTGGGTGACTTATATAGAGCCAATGGGGGAATATTTTTGATAGTCAAACAAATATTTCATCGGGACATTAATACCCCCATATATGATAGCTAGAGGAGGATTGTGAAGATCCAAAATTTACCCAGGAATAGAGTATGATGAATAGATGGAATCTATCTAGGTATTTAAGAAACATTCAGATTCTTATTGGCCATGGAGTATTAAATTACCTATATATATCTAACTCTTATATAGGGGGAATTTATGTTTCCTTGATAGATCCAATTATGAGTAACCTTAACATGAGATATCTTGCATAAATATATTTTTTGTATATAGGAGATGTATAAATTTTTTTTCATTACCACCTGGCTGGAACTAGGACATAGGTCATAGGAATCAGTACATATCTCATCGAAATTGGATTCAAGACACACATAGTTCTTAAGGTACCATGTAGTTTAATGTTGTGAGGTAAGGAATTTCTTTATTCATTTTAGTGTCATTAGGTAAGGATATAGTTTCCTGAGATGTAGAGGAAATATTAGGGGTAGACCTAATATTCAATATATGGGTGTCACTATGTAACTCATAAAAATGAGAATAAAGATACTTATAGTTCTAGAAAACATGTGCAGTTTAACATCTTGTGGTAATGACATTAGATGTGCAATTTAATGTATTACGCTATGGATGTGGTTTTACTAATGTGAATGAATATGGATGTCATTGATATGTGTATTTTTATGTCATTTGGTAAAGATACTTTACATTAATTTAAACATCATGTGGTGAGGACTATTTATGTTACTTTTAAAGTCTTTTTATAAGGACCATGACAACCCTGATGTGGATTGATACACTTTGATCATGTAGGGAATCCCTTACCGATTTTCCTAATCCCACATGAGCTATGATAGGTGTGAGAAACAAGTGGTGGAAAAGCTTAATTCAACCACATAGAGGCAATAAAATTAATGACAATGGAATTTTGAATTTGTGGTAGCTGGACCAAGATGAAAGATTTGTATGTCACTACGTATCTCATTATAGTGATAATCAAGACACGTGTAGTTATAGAGACCCCATGTAGTTTAACATCAAGAATCAAGGATGAAAATGAATTGATGTGAATGATGGGGAATGTCATAACAAGGACTGGAATTAGAAATCCAAGCATCACTATATATATCATGTGATGACAATAATCAATATACACATAGTTTTGAACGGGAACTCTCTATGTGGGTCTAATCCATTTTCTGAGGGGAATGTTTTCCATTAATAGTTTTGTTATTGTGGCTGGGACTGAGGTTGGTTATCCATAAATTAATATGTATCTTTTGATGCTATGAATCAATTAATAAATTGTTCAATATGAACTGTGCAATTTTGCATTGTGTGTTAAAGACAAGGATCACTTGATGTGAAAGAAGTATCCAAGTGGATGGGAACCTAAAATTTCATCTTGGAATCTCTATGTATCATGTTTGGATTGGAATCAATCCACATGTAGTTCTTGATGAGAGGCTCCCTGTGTAGGTCTGACCCAAACACGGGGAGGGGGGTTTTTTGGATGGCCCAGGATGTGAAATCCAAGCATCAATACATATCGTGTGTCGATAGGAATAATGTACAACATAGTTCATGAATATGGAATGGTATATGAGTAATTCTAATAGAGGCATCCTCTCTAGTGAAAAAATTATGGTGATGTGTAGTTTAACACCATAAAATGAGGAAATTAGTGTCATGCTGCTTATTTTATTACAACATGGATGATATACCAAGTAGTTTAACATCATGCGATCAGGATGAAAGACTTGTAGTAATGAGAAGGATGATTTTATAGACCAATAAGAAACATGAACCAGACATGAAAAGAGTCCTTTAGGCCTAAGGATGTTAAGAAGATAATATTATGAGTGGAGGTAAATTTGTGGTTGGGCCCAATGTTAGATTTCTAGGAAACACTACATATCCTGAGAAGAAAATAACCAATCCACATATAGTTCTTGAAAAAGAGACTCCATACATAGATCTAACCCTCATGCGGGGGTATGTGAATTTCATCTTTCCCCCCACATAGGTCTATATTGTGTGTGGTGAATTCTAGATTGAATCAACGATTCCCGTGTAGTTTAATTCAATGTGGTGAAGGAATTGTTATCATTTAGTATATTGTCTTGTGACATTGACCAAAATGTCATGTTTTTTGATATACTTGTGACAAAGATCGACCATGTAGTTTAACCTCATTCATATGGGAAAATTTATCCTGTAGTTTATCTTCATGTGATTAGGATGTTCTACCACGCAGTTTAACGTCATGCAATTAGGATGAAGGTATTTTGATTACATGAAATACTGCTTCAAAAAATATCTTTGTTGGGGGCCATGGTAATCTTACCATACAACGAGATCAAAGAATAATCACCATTAGAGTAGAATATCTATATGTAAAGGGGTACCACCCACTTTAGCTCCAACTTTGGATGTTTCTTTCCAAGTATCATCAATGTTCTGAGGACCAACACCATCTCTCCATCAAGGAAATATAGGAGGGAAATTTTTTTATTAAGGGATCATGAAAGTGAGTTTTGGTGAACTTCCAAATAATGTATGGTGTGAAATATCTTCTCATCCAGTCTCTCGAATTCATCCAACCATTTTTTGGATTTATCATATGTGGATAACTGATCACAGATGGAAATGCAGAGTGATAGAAATTGAACTTAGATGGGAAAGAAAACCTCTTTCCCATATATTATGAGTATGGGATCTCCTGTCTGGTAGTGCATGTCATAGTTCGGTTATCCAACAAGGCTTGTAGTTTCTTATCTAACCAATAATATTTATCCTTATCCACCATCATTTGGAGTATATTTGATTGGGTTTTGTCAAAGGAATTTATCTGCATGTTAGCCAGTGCATGATAAATCGACGAATGGTTATACATGATGCCATACTTATGATATAGTTTTCCCACTTTAGTATAATATAAATTGGGGACTTTATCTGTTAGTATTGTAAAAGAGAAACCAAATATGGTAATTATGTCAGCTCTCACAAAGCTGAAAATGGTCCTTAACCCGACCTCTTTGAGGGGTACGAATTCATCCTACATGGAGAAGAAGTTGATTTCAGTGAGAATATACATGAAATTCTTGGCCGTAGTGGGAGGATATGGTCCAATGAATTCCATTCCTCATGTGGAAAAATTCCAAGAGTACATGGATATGTGAAAAAACATTAGGCGTTTGTGGAATTATGTTGGGATGAACCTCAATGGGATGGAACTTTTTTTGATATTAATGTAGTCCTGCGTTATAGTGGTCCAGCAGTACCAAAGACATTAGAATTGATATAAAATCTTTGATCCGAATTGTTGGGCACCGTAGGATATAATGTGCACTTAATTCATTACAATGGTGATATCTTCTCCATAAATGCACCTGAGAATGACCCAAGCATGTATCCTCTTATAGGGGACCTTTTAATGATTTTTGTTTTCATATAGAACATATTTAATTACTTGTATTGATATTTTATCTATCTCAGTTCTTCTCAGTGGTAGCTATACCTTTATAATGTTGACCACAATGGGTTTCATCTAGTCAATGGTTGGACTGTGCAATTGAAGTGTGTGGAAAATCTCATTGATCTCTTTCGTGTCGGTTTGAACCCAAGGACAGACAATCAAATGATGTGAAATACATATGACTAGTTCATTTTGGTTTGGATTAGCTAGAGTTGTGTCTGCACTTACCAATACATCAGCTTGGGCGATTTTTGACAGTGGGACATGATACAATGTTGACACCAAAGGTAATATAACCATTACTCCCCAAACATTGTGTTGGGGGAATAGATCTTCCTTTTTGATAGTACAATCCTTATGGACCTACTTTATGACTAGTTCAGAATCACAATTTATATTAAATTGATTTAATAGACCCCAAATTTCTAATTATATCCCTACAATGAGGGCTTGATACTCTGCTTCATTGTTCCTGCACCCTTCTGACAACAAGAAGGAGTAAGGTTGGACTCTAACTACTAGATAGATGCCCACGACTCCTAGATACACTTTTCTGAGCCTAGGGTCATCTATTCTCTACCCTAACAGGCTTCTAGATACACTATCAAAATAATTTCCCATATCTTCATGCCCTATTGAATGGATAAAACCTATTCCTTGGGTTTTTTGCTATCCAATGAAGTCGTTTCTACTATAGGGTTCTCTTCTAGAAAATATTATATCTTTTATCTTTTAACCTATTTATGAGGAATAAATTTAATTTCAAACTTATGTAGTATTAAAACCCACCATGATATACATCTAGTCAATATCGGATGGATGAGAATGTATTTGAGTGAGTTTCTATGAAAGAAAAAATAGACCACATGATATTACATCTTATGCCTCAGCTTTTGGGACAAAAGATCACCACCAGCTAGCTCTCCTTGATATTAGAGTAATGATTCTTTGCATCGATCACGTTTTTTCTGAGGCCGTACATACTTTTTTCTATTCCAACATCATTCTTTTTCATGAGTAATAAACCTAGTAGTCACTCTATGTTTATCACATAAAAAATATGTGGCCATCCATCAATAAGAAACATCAGTACTTTTGGGCATTAGATAAATTTATCAATACTATCAAATGCCTCATGAAAGTTTTATATCCATTGATATATAATCCATTTTTTCTTTAATATAGTCTAAGGAAAGAATTTTCCCAAATGGATGGCTATAATGTGCAAGATTTATGACTTGTTTTATTTAAGTCCACTCAACTCTCTGAGATTTTAAAGAGGATACATGCTAATAATGGAATTTTACTTCTTATGGTTGAATTCTATACAATGATGGAAAATGATAATCCTGAAAAATAACCCTGAGGTAACACCAAAAACATATTTCAAATGGTTCATTTCTAGATTGTTTTGTATCAATTTGTTAAATGGTCTCAATAACAGTCATGTGGTAGGAGAATTGTTGATATTTAACCACTAGTTCATCAACATAACATTCAAAAAACATTCCCATTATGGGTTTTATGATGTGATGCATGTCATGTTGGTATGTAGCATAGAAATTATTCAGACAATAAGACATTAATTGATAGAAAAATACTATGTAGGGGTCCTGAAGGTGGTGGATTATTCATATTCATAGTACATTCAAATTTTATTTTATCTGGAACATCCATCCATGAAGGATAGACACTAATATCTGGTTATTTCATCAAATATAAGTTCATTTACCGGGATTGGAAAGTCGTCATTTGTTCAGAGCCTATTGAGATCTCTAAAATAGATGAAAACTCTTATTTTATAGTTATTGTTATTGAGAGGGTGATATTGGATAACCATATGGGATATTGAACCTCTAGAATGAAGTTGCCACTAAGGAACTTTTCAACTTCAGTCTAGATTTTAGATACATGTTTCAGGTGTGTCCTACAAAATGTTTGTTTATAGCTCTGATGGTCATATGGCATGATCGGGTGGCGAGTTCCCACCTTGAGTCAAGGCCCAACATTTATATGTAGTTATAAACTTGATGCAGCTTCATGAAGGAGGTATATATCTCCTATTATTAAAAATTCATGGACTCATAGATTAATGACATTTGTGGGTTTCCTTATGTACCCAGATTTATTTCTTTGAGTTCAATAGTGGTGGAAGAGACACACTCCTCAGAAGTTGGAGGGGCATCCACATGTTCCTCATCCTATTCTTCCTTTCCCTCTTTTTTCATAGGGGGGGAGTAGTGGGATATGTTCTCCAAAGTCATAAGGTAGTTCAATATATTGATATTCAAAAGATAAACTAACTTCCTCTGGCCCATTTGAAAATGTAAGATATCATTGAAACTCTAGAGAGGTTGGAGTGAGAGATGGAGAAGGAGTGTCTTCGTTATCTTTTGGTGAAGAGACAACCTCTTCATCTTAAATTGGTGAGGTGAGAATTTCTTGGATCTCTAGGAATGGAATGAGAGAATTTATATCCAATCATTCTCCACTATTTTTGGAGTCAGAAAACCTTTTGACATTATTGAACATAGTGGTCATGACTGAAATCATGAGGACCTATGAATAAATTTCCAAATTTGGGATCATATACCCGACATGATTGATTATTAACATGTATTTATTATTGAAAAGTTCAAAGGGGTTTTCCAAAATCATTTACAAACCATTCGGTGTGGTGACCCAAGAAACTCCATCATACAGGTGTTGATTTACATTCTTTTTATAGAATCCTATGTTGATATAATGTATCTCGTAATATTTGAATGTGGCCTTATCAACATTCAATGTCCTAAATTTTCCATTAATGTAGTATTTTATGAATTAATGATACAATGAGGGGATTTTTTTGTGTCAATGAAACCAAGTCCTTTCTAGAAATACATTGAAAGTCGTGTTATGCTGAACCACCAGAAATTATGAGTCAGTTATGTGGTATCCATACTAAGCTGTGTGCTTGTTTTAGCCCAATGGATTCTTCTCACTTTTTTAATATCCCTATAGTGTTACTTCATAAGTCACTAGGTTATTCTTGTTTAATACTAGACAAAGAATTTTTTTCATGCGAATAAGGATAACTCCAATGAAATTTTCAGCAAAAAAAATTCAGACATCAATACCAAGTACCCTTTTAGACACATACAAGGGTATGATGTGTTCTTATATAATATAATATTTATCTTTATCTATGAAAGATATTACATAATAAAACTATATGTGATCAATATCTAAAAAATATACCTTATAATCTGCCACTTTAGCTTCAAAATCTCAAGGGATTAACGAAGCTTCTATGAGTGCTTCTCGGAGGTCTTTTGATAAGCTCAGAGCATCTAGGATCAATAAATTGGATGGAACCATGGAAAAGTATTTCAAGGTGTCATGATACTATTATAAATTACTACACTTACCTGTGTGGGGATTATATTTCATTGGTTCTTTAGTGTCTTGAATATTGGATGTAGGTGGATCTCCCCTCAATACATGATTCGGAGGTACTTTTATTATTAGTGGGTTGGGCTTTAGAGGTATTCATGCACACCGAGGGTGATTTTCCACATGTTCCTCTTCCTATAAATATTCTTGAGTGGTAAGGTCAGGGTGGATTTTGACCGATTCAGGATGTTTTTTCTACCCCTGGAGAACTCGCAGGAGGGTTCTTCCAGGAGTTTTTGCAACATTGACAGTGTGTGTAGGGATATAGTTAGATGTTTTATTTCTACCACGGTTGTGCCATAGTTGGTATCCTTGGATCCTTTTTCCTCTTCCTTGGGTTCCCCAATACAAATTGGGGAACTCAGGTTCATATTTATACTCATCATCAAAGAATAGATACATTACATGAATTATATTTTTGGATCCTGAGATCAACTCCTCTTCCGATGAGGACTTTTCATGGCTGACTATTTGTTGTGGTTCAGTTGGGTGAGGTGGTGCCTGTGATTTTAGATAAAGGGTCATAAAATATATGGGGATAAATACTAATTTTGGCCTTGATTCAGGTTCATTTCCCTATTTTTTCTCACAACTTTTAATCAAACCTCTTTTTTGAAGACTAATTTTTGGAGGTTTGTGGGGAAGATGAACTCGGCTGTGTTGCAATAAGAGCGAATAGGGGCATATTTGGTTGGTTTAGAAATGCTTGTATAATACCATGAGTTTGTTTTATTTTCATTTGAGACATCTAACTATTAAACTTTTATGACATACTACTAACTACTTCTCTCCACTCACCTCCTTCCTCATGGGTAGTGATAGAAACATATGCCACTTGAGATGGTGGCCTTCCCAACTTCATTTCCCTATAATATACTATTTTATATAGGATATATTTGATGAATAATCATTATTAAATGTTGTGTCCTAGTATACAGTGAAAGGGTAAATAATATGGATAGCATTGACACATATATGTTCGGGCCTCTTTATCTCTGGTAGGTAGAGAAAGTCATTTTCCATGGTGGCTATAAAACAGCCACTGACTTGTTAATCTTGGAATGAGTAATCTCTTTTCATAAACTCCTATAATTGATTTTTTGTGGGTTTACTCACCTCATATTATAGAGGAGGGGGTTCCGATTGAATCCCATTGGGTGATTCATGATAAAGTGTAGGTTTTCGAGCTGGAGTAGGCATGGCGGCTGGCTTAAGTATCATGGATTCCACATACCCCATTAATGTTCTTTTCCCCGAGACCTTTGGAGTAATCCAATACTTGATCTTATTTTATTATATAGACTATTCCATTATTTTAGAAATGGTAGAAAAATAATGAAATCCACCTGTATACATTGTCAAAATGAGCAGCATTTGTATCTCTTCATGAATATTATCAATGTAAAGAGTGAACATATCCTCCTCGGTAAGTGTCTGGTTCATCGAATAGGTCAACCCTTTCCATCTGACAATGAAATATGTGACTATCTCATTCTATCACTTTTTATAATTCTAGATTTCACTAATTTACATATTTTCTAGTATTGAGATGAATTGAAGAGGAATTAATTACGGAGATCCTCCCATCTCATGATTGATCGAGCTGGAAAACTAGTTCACAATACAAAGGCTAAACCTTGCATGGTTCGTACGAAGCATCTGAGTATCAATGATCCTTTTTTAATTAGGAGTTCCCATAATAGGATCAAAATGGGATGAATAATGGTTCATATGTTGTTTTGGGTCACCTGGTCCATTGAATATTTGAAACATAGGACTCTCAAAGTTTAGAGGTGGTAGGTTGTCACTCACTTAGTTGGGGTAAGGATTCCATTCATATTTCACTAGTTCATGACACTCCTCTATGACTTCCAATCGATATGTCAATGAATCAACGGTGTTGACATGACCTTGATAGTGTTTAATTGAACTAGATCTTGGACAAGTGTGTAAATAGGATGTATATGGCACACCAATTCTACTACAATTTGAGGTAGATATCTGGTTGGGGAAGTCTTATGAATATTTTTCGGAACCCCTCCATTTGTCTTCTTAATGAAGGGAAATCTTGATATTCATCCTTGGTCAGGTTCATGTAACCTGATGGTCTAGGAATTGAGTTCATTGGAAGTCTTGTACCAACTTTCTTCACTAGAATAAACCCTTTTGTAGGAACATATTAGAGAAACTCATTAGTGGTTCGCCTAAACTCTATCATTTATTCCTCATACTGAGTGAATCATACTTTGAGAATAGTTAGATCATCATCATTGATAGGAGGAAGTGTATTTTATGCATAATTACCTTTATTATTGTTAGTAATTCACTAAAGAGGCAATGGGGGATTGATCAAGGGAGAACCCAAATTTAGGGAGATTCAGTGATTTTGAGTATGAACAACTTCATTATTAGTGTGGACCACATTATGGGTGGAACCATCCTCTCCATTCTCTTCTGAATTTTCATCCGTTTCTATGTCTTCTACAGGATTGACATCCATGATGTTCACCAATTCATAATGAATGGTAGACACCGTATAACTCTTGAATAGTAGGATTGATGTTCACATCCTTTGTTGGACCTCTCCCTTCCTTTCTAAGATCCTATATGAGATTCTTTGAGAAAGATGACCCAGAGGGAAACTCTACGTAACCTAGTTGTAGAATTACCTTTTTAAGAAACTAGTCATGGGATGGGGTGGACTAGGAGACATTACTTCTTTTTTCCCCTCTAGATTGGAAAAGACTGATTTTCATCGAGGGGGGGGGGGAGGGGTTAAGGTAAAAATGCCCCAAACCATGTGGGATGGGGTTGATGAAATTATCTTATTATTACACCTTGATCTAAGTTCGTTATATTTTGGGGGAATTTTTTTTAAAAAATCCCTCTAACCCTATGGGCTTTGGAGGATATTCTACTATGGTTGTTACCGTTATCACCAAAGCTTTCTTTATCTCATTCATCCATGTTCAAGAATGATCCAGATACATTGTTAAGTCCACACAACTGTTTTTTTATGAGGAAATTACCAGTTATTGTTTATTGGATTCCCTTCTGTGAGAAGCCTACTGAATGTTATCAGTAATCTGGTTAATTATTTTTAGTTGGATTTCTCTCATCATTCCTAAAACTTTTGAGTCATTTAATGTTGATTCTTGTTGAGTATTCCATCTTTATTAGGAAGGTATTTTTCATAATTTCCACATTAGAAAAATAAAATTACAGGATATCATTTCTAGTGGATTCTACTGAATTGGTAATGAGGTGAAATTCAAAGCTCCATGTTACCCCCATCCCCAAATATGAATTTTAGGTGGGGAGTGAATAATTATACAAAACCACTCATGGAACACATTGAGACATGATGATTGAATATATTTTCATCGCTTCCCTGATCATGGTCATCATGCACACGGGTGGGCTTCCATGTTTATTTGGTGATGAATCCCAACTAATATGTTGACATGGCCTATATATTCATTGTAAAGAAAATTTTTTTCTTCTAGGTGGTAGATATTTTTATGGAGACTAAGATGGATGTTATGTATGCATTCTTCTAACAATGCCTTTGGAATATTGATATGAGAAGATGAAAAGGGCCAAAAAATATGTATTTCAACTTTATCCAAATTTCTTCTCATGAGTGACATATAAATTTATTCTTATTCCAGGGACTCCTCCATTTTATCTACCCAACCTAGGCTATTCTGGACTATTTTGTTGCAAGTAGTTGGGCTAGTAGTGGTCTCATTGGTATGGAAATGATCTGAGGTGTCTTGGAGGATGAACGTTGTTTCGGGTCATCTCCTAGTTGAGAAAGGATGTCGTATGTCATTTTTAGGGTATCTAACATGTTTTGAACCACATTTCCAAGAGCCTTAAAGTATGAGGGATTTATTTTATTTGACTCGACAAGGGGAAGAAATTCCATCTGGCAAGAAATGTTATTACTGTGTGGACCATTGTAGTGGGTGCAATCATGGAGAGGACTATCATCATAGCTCGATGTCTAACTGAAGGGAGAATTTTTATAGTGTTTTACCTAGGGAGGACCATCAGGGTGGAAACAGTAAGGGGAGTACATTCTTAATGAAATAATGTGTCACTGTAGGGAGGACCTTCACAATGAATGACATCGAAAGAGGACTACCATCACAAAAAAATGTATGACTGAAGTGAGAATTTATACACTGTATACTGTTGGAAGGACTTCAGAGTAGATGATATCAAGTGAATGACATTCTTTATGAAATAAGGTGTCATTTTAGGGAGGACCTTCACAGTAAATGCAATCATGGAGAGGACTACCATCACAACTTCATGTCTGACTGTAGGGAAAATTTCTACAACGTATGAAATGGGGAGTACCTTCAAGGTGTATGACTATAAGGGGATGAACATACTTATATTTTAACTTCTAACCATGAGGAGGGATACCATGATTCTCATCATGAGATAGTATTTCATGATTTATTAGATTGTGTCCACGAAGGAAGCCTTCAAGGTTGATGCTCTTGGGAGGATCTCCAGAGCTGTTGATAACAATATTGTGAGGAGAACAATCAAAAATACTACAATAACTTCTATAATTTGGTAATAGATAAGTAGAATCTGGAGTGACACGTGATATATATTTAAAGGTATCAAGAACTCTAGATTCCATGAGTGTATGGTTGTGAGTCTTCTCTTCATTTTTCATCTACTTATGGAATGATTAATTTTTAGGCACTATATTTTGGGAAACTGGGATCGTTTACTATTAGTGAAAAAATTCATATAAGTGTTCTTATTTTAGTTGCTCTTATGGTGCCACTGGGATATGATATTAAGCATTTGGAATTTTGGAAAGAATATATTCCTACCCTGGAGTGGACACTCATGTGGACAGGTGTTCCCTATATGAAATGGGTATTTTTGCCCAATTTTATTTTCCATTTATCATGGAATATTGTAATTACCCTCATGAATGAGATCAGGGATACGTGTCTACTCCTGAGTAACCACCCTAATATGTGGGTGTGTCACTCTTGTTGAAGAGATGGGGTTGTGGGTCAATCCCCTTACTGTTGTTGTGGATTTTATTATATCATGGAAAGTATAAAAGATATGTTCAAGGATTTATGTATGAACATCCATAATTTATAATAAATTTGTAGAGATATCATTGGTGGGCGAGAGAATATATTCCACTTCCAGTGTTGGAGATAGAATATGTTCCTTCTCTAGTTCTCCATTTTCTGTCACCAAGTACTGATAATTCTCATATGTGAGGGAAGAGGTATGAGTCTTCCCCTAACATGCAACAAGGATACTTATACTTATTTCTCTAATTTTTGTTGTATTTGATTGACAGTCTTGATATGTATTCGTAGGTATTTTCATCTGCTCATAATTGATTATCTCTATATTGACATAGTTGGACTGATATGAATGGGTAGGAATCTTTGTCTTCTCATGGATTATTGTCATATTAGACTAATGGGATTCATATTTGTGTGAAGTAATTTCCATCTACTCATTTTCTTCCTTATATGTATGGTAGTATTGATGTGAATCAGTAGGAATTTTCATATTCTCGTGGGATTCATTCATATTTTACTGATGGTATTGATATAAATTTTCAGGTATATAGAACTACTGGTATTTTTCCTCCATATTTTAGTGAAGGGATTCATATTTGTGAGAAGGAATCATAATCTACTTGATTTCCACTATATTTTACTAATAGACTTCATGTGAGTGAGTGGGAATATATATATTCCCATAGGCTTCCACTATATTTACTTAGTGGGCTTCATCAACATGAACAAGGATGATGGAATCTTTAAAATCAGTATGATGATTTTCCTTTGTGGGTCACCCTAGGGGCTTATGTCTATTTGAATTTAGGTTTTCCCATAGGGTGGTATTATCATTAGGGTGAGGATATTGGGCCATATATCATTGATGATGATGATTTCTGGCAGGGGACCTTGTGCGGGACCCATGTGTTACTGGGACAAAGTCGTTGGTAACTATTTCATGAGACTCCCTAAGGTAAGGGAGGAACTCATTATCATGTTCTGTGAATGTCTCTTGGAATGGTTTGAGATGTCTACTGGGGTCATATGGTTCTGGGCCCCTGACCGTGGATGGGTGGATGGATGGCAGGGCTTCTTATACTTGAGGGATTATCAAGATTCCTCTAGTTTTTGGAGAGTACAATTCTGGTTGTACCTAAACCAATGGATTTGAAATCCAATGTAAAAGATGTTGGGTGGACAATGGTTTCCTTGGTTTGATTGAGGAGTCAGCCTGTGTAGATGGAAATGCATATATCTGTGAAAAATGTGAGATGACATTGGATTGATGAGAGTTATAGTGAATATTTCTTACAATATATGTGAAAAATATAGAAAAAAAACTTTTAAATATATCATACCATGACTACATGGTTAATTGACGGGCTCGCTGGGCCCTCTTCCATTTTGGATGCAAAAGGGGCTTAACATGGGGTAACACTGCCCCCTTGTTTAAGGATTCATGTTGGGTTCACCATTTTGTTTCTGATAAAAGATATTTTCACCCAATGATTTATTACAGGGGTTTTATTTGTGTGAGATCACTAATGTTGGGAATATTATGTTCAAAAAGTTTCTAATTGGTTTTTTAGTTGAACCAGAAACACCCAATGACTCTCATATCCATGGTATCTCATGGACCTACTTTCCAAAGGTAGGAATACATTGGGTAACATGTCCAATGAAACTTAATAACTCATATTGGTCTATAAGATGGGATGTTGGGATCATCTACCCCTTTTTAGGGTAATTATAACCTATTCTAGGACACTCTTATAGATTTAAGATATGTTCATAAATCCTTCGTTCATTCCCAATTATGTAAATTTAGATCACCCTGAGTTAGTGATCAGTTATTAAAAATCATTAGTTCAAAATCATCTATAAATATATTCATTGTTCTACTTGATTGTGATATATGTATGTATCCAGGGTTCTCCATCAACGACACCCTTTTATGGAAATATTAGAGATTCATTGGTTGTTTATTTGGATGATTCTAGTTTTAATCCATGTGGTTATGCACTATGGATTTTTCTTTCATCCAAGGAGAAATAAGTTTTTTTGATGTTGGAATTGAACCCATATAGTGGGATTCCAATGTAACCTAGTGAAAGTAATCAGAACCCACATATTTATGTTACACTAAATAAGAAACATAAACTTTTAAGGCTATGAAATAGGGACATAATCATGCAGTTTAATGTCATGCGGTAAGGATGTATAGGAAAAATTTTCCTAGTCAGAGATGGTGTGAGAATTACACTATGTAAACTCATGGGACCTGGAGGATATGTGGCCTCTTAGGTGGATATGAACCCAATGTGAATGTGGGATAGAGATCATTAGGGAGAATTTGGGTGTTAGGTTTGGACCTCTTAGAGGATTCTTAGTTATCCCAGTTAGTCCGGAGTCATAGCCCATGTAGTTCAATAAGTAGGGGATTACACCTTATAGGAGACCCAAAATAGAATGTGGTTGGGAACTTTGATTGGGATCATATCATTTGAATGGAGGTTGGGGATTACATCTATAAAAAAAGTCTCATTTGAATGGATATAATTGGGTCTTATACCATACAAGAGGCCCATATGAATAGAGGTTGGGGGTTACATCTATAGAGAAGCCTCATTTTGATTGGGACCATGCAAATTTCATGATCGCTGCTAACCTCTAACACCATGTGATTCATGCCCATTTTGAGAAATATGAGGAAGTATTGGATCTGAAGATCGCATGATTCACTCTATTAGCTGATGGACAAGGTGTTGAATCCCAAAGGGAGATGGTTAGGGCATTGAGTATTCCCATGTTCTCTTTTTTTTCCATAGTCAGGATAGTCGCATCTAGTGATCCATCCTGCTATAACCCAAGATGAGGTGAAGAGGAGAATGAGTGTTGCCTCTTACATGAAATACTATGGTCTTAATCAAATATGGTGGCCTAAAATTAGTTTTGGGAATGTATCTCATTCAATAGTGAATTGAAATGAATGTGTGATCCTCACCCTCACACCCTAAAACCAAGAGGTTCACGTGAGCACCTCCAACATCAAAAAACTGATTTCCATGAGAATGTATACCCAAAGTCATTTTGAGGGACCATATTATTTTAGAGGTTACTAGCAAGACTCCCCTTACCAAGGGTATGTAGAATCAGAGGACACACTGATATGTCATATGATCTGATCATTCATGACAAGAAAATTTGGAAGTGGCATAGATCTAATGGTGTTGGACTGGTTCACGGAGGGTCCATTATTGGTTCTGATGAAGGGACGGAAGAGAGTGATGGGATGAAAAGTACAAAACACTATGGGAGGCCCCATTCCATGTATCATGCTCTTATGTGGGATGGGGTTCCCTTAGTATAACATGTTTCTATACTGGTTTGGGTACCATCAATGTATCAGGGTTCTATATTAGGATAGGTTTCTCCCTCATAGTGTTGTTATGCAGAGGCACATTCCTCCCATGTAGAACTTTTCCATGTGGGGCAGGGTTTCACTCGTATAGTGATTTTATATGGAGGGTGCTAGTCAGCAAATGGGCCATCTATTTATTCCCCATAGGATGGTTTCCACCAAGATTTTCAAGTTCTATATCATCTAGATATTCTTTTATCTCATCGTAAATCATATGTGGTGGGTTTTTACCTATTAAGAATAAAATGCTCTATGCTTTGGCTCTTGTTTGGAACTTCTTCATGCGATCTTCACTTTTCTTTTCTCTTTCTTTTGTTTTATCGCAGGGTTATTTTATAGTGGAATAGTGGTACTGATTATTGGGATGGTTGGTTTTTTATAGTGGGCGACCAGATGTCTTTTTTTGGGATACTAGGATGATGCCCTTGCACATGAATGATTTCATTCATGAGTGTAGTTGTTCATGGGAGAAGAATTCACTACCTAACCCTACAAACAACTTTGTTCATCTACAGGAACTGGTGATACTTCCTCATCCCATGAACTATTTCATCTTTGAGGGGATGATCATTCAAATGGGGGGATCATTGTTCAATCTCGAAAATGACTTTGTTTCTCCTATGGGTGCTGCTAGTACCACCTCATCCCACGAATGATTTAGTTTGTGTGATGATTCACAAAGAAGAAGAATTCCACATGGAGTGGTAGTCCATGAATCTATTCTTACTTCATGAGATCAATCTATCCTTATTGGTTTTTTCCTTTTTGAATAGTTTTCTTTAATTTCCTTTTGTTTTTATTTCAACCCTTTTCTAATTTTTATGGAATTATCTTCTTCTTGTCTATGGAATTTTTAAGACCTAATAGATTCCACAATATATTTATATGTGACACCGTATAATTGATATCTGACATCATGAATAACTATCCCTCATTTATCAAAAACATACCCCTATGGGGTTAAGTACTAAGGTATATGAAAATAAAGGCGACCTATAAGGGTCCCACCAATCTAAATTGGTTTTAGTAAAGTGAAACCCACAACAGTCATGTTATTAAAAACCCAAAATTCCCTTAATGGGTTTATCTCATAAGAAACATGCCCCAAATTTCCTACGTGGGTCCAATTGTGAATTTAGGGATGTAGTCATATAGTTATCCAAGCACAAATAATAGAGGTAGGATCCTTTAAAATGCATCCATTGCTGATATAAATTACAATTCAGAATACTTATATGAGAACCGTGGTTTAATTAGATGAATTATCATTCCCATGTTATAAGGGTACATGCCTTTATAAATTATTATTGGAATTTATGTCATTGTAACTAGGTTTTACATTTGATTGTAGAATATAGAAAGTTTATATTTTAATGGGTTGGTTATATGGGATACCCTTACCAATTTTTAAGGGACCATCAACCTTATAATCTATTATTAGTAGCCATTTAATCAGGACCATAAATGTTTCATCTCATGTGACCAATGGTCCATGGTTCGAAAATGTAGTGATTGGTTAGTTAAGGTTCTACCATCATGATATATGGTAAAAAACCATTTAAGATGATGAAAATTCTTTAATAAATAATCATTTGTCATAAATATATCAAGGCATGATATCAAAAATTATTTAGTACATGTCATAATGGAAATACTATTAAGAATGACAATAAATCACACAAGGCACAACCAACATGTATCAGGATGTCGAGCAGTGCAACCTACATGGCATGTAATATGCATGTAATGTGAATCTCTATGTTCTTATAATAAATCATATATTAATACTTCCTCTCAATACCGAGCCAATGAAAAAATACCATAAATCTCATAAATTAGTAAGAAGTAGAAAATACATCATTCACATAAGGTGCAATAATAATCAACCGTAACAACAAACATCACAAACAAGAAACCCACCACTAGACACTTGTTCCTTTATATGCATGGGTTGATCAATCCCATACATGGATATTGACCGAGCACTGAAACATTCATTTTCACATATTTGTCATCCCAAAATAGTAATATGAAGGAAAAACCCCCTAATACCACTTTGAAACATCCTAAAATTGGATATAATGAAACGGTACCCTGAGCCAGTATATCACCAGACCTCAGGCATGCCTCCCCATATGATAGAGGGTGATGAATAGTAGTGAGGGCCCAATTATGGTATGATTGGTATACTATATGCTCATGATTAGTGTAGAAAAATTGTATAACATAATAAATAAATCAACAATAGAAGTAGTATAAATGAATGGAAATGGAATAAAATAAAAACTAATAAAATGGAAAATTCCAAATACATAACCATGCATTTTCATGTGAATCTACAATATGGAAGATTTAGATATACAAAAGGTAAGATATAAAGGATACAAAAAGAAGGAAAAAATCCTCAAAGTCTATCTCAAGGAGAATCCTAATCTCTGGCTTAGTCCTGTTCTCTAAAGCTTCTATGTACAAATATAATAGGAAAAGCATAATCCATGAACCTGGTCATGCAACTATAAGGTTTTTTGAGTACCCCAATGCAATGGAGGCCTGAACAGGGTGTGAGATATAATCATCAGGCTCTAACAAATGGTTTCTAATGTTGTCCAGTCTATGAATATAAATTATAATAGTTATATATACTAAATAAATCAGTAAATAACTAAATGTAAATAAGATGGCTTGGGTTCCTTAAGGACACCTGATAGAGTATGCCTACTTCAAAATAATCCAAAATATCTCTGACATGCCATCATGTATATATAAAAATATATGAAAAATATGTATATATAGAGAGGTATACATGCACCGATGAGGATCCAAGGCATTAAACCAATACATACACATAATAGTAAGGTTGACTATAATAATATTGTAATATGACCCATGGATACATGTCTGAGAATTCATGAATGAGTGTCTCTAAACTATGGAGTAATTTTGGGTAGTCACAAGCATTCGAATATATGACCATCAGCTAGTATAGGACCCTAGTTGTGTAGTCAGGGTGTCTTAGTAAAGTAATCATCATATAGAGATACCTTAGTTATATGTAATATTTAGAAATCATGATGTATTTCATTTTTCCTATGATCCATCCAAGGATTTCTGTAAGGAGGAACCTAGGTATCATCCTAGGAGTAATGTAATTCAGTTTATTCTACGAGATCTCCTATAGAGTTCTATAATGAGGAAACCCAAATTATCACTCATAAATTTTATTTTCCTTATGAGCCCTTCCAAGGTGTTCCATAAGAAGGAAACCCATGTTTCACTTAGAGAATGAGGAAAATAATCTGAAATATGAGGCCATATAAGGCATTCTATAGTAAAGAAACCCAAGCATCTCTCAAGGCATAATATATTTCAAGAAACCAATGAGCCCATACATGGTATTCCAAAATGGGGATACTGTTATTTCCCATTGTACATATAATATCAAATAGCCTTTTATCCCATACATGGAATTTCATAATAAGGAACCCGAGCATCGATCAAGGAGTAATTTAATCCAATCTACTCATGAGACCTCGTATAGTATTCCATAAGAAGGAAATTGGTATCACTCAAGGCGTAGTATAATGCCCATTTACATTTTTCATATTATTATATAAACATAGACCATGTCATTGATCCATGATGATATCAAGTACCATAACTAATTTAATTCCTAATTATAAAATTTTACTTTTAAAAGATAAACCAATAATAATTTAATTAAGAATGTTGTGTATGTAAGCATTCCATTTATCACATGTAATGACCAGAAATATTGTAAATAAAATTTCCCTTAAAATTTACTTAAATATATTATTATGTAAAATAGTCATTAAAAACACATGCACATATGTGTATTGATTATATCCTATCATATTTAATTTATTATTATGAATCATTACCTTTCATAATATAGCCATTGAATATTGATCACACGCTAATTATAAATATAGGGGTTTAAAAAATTCAGTTGACATAAAAAAATGAAGTGATGGCCTCAACTAGTAGAATCGTACACTATGATTCTCATTTATCAAATATTTTGTGAGAGGTAGAATCTCTGGGATTTACCCTTGACCAATCCCAAGAAAAAATCCCACAAGTTAAGCATGATTGAAACTATTTATGGGAGAAGTTCAAGCTCAACAAGATCAGGGCCCAAACCATGTTCACTGAACCACCCCATGAAAGTCCCGCCATTGTGAGCCTCACACTTATGGAATTTGATGGAGTATGAAATGGATATGTTTCAGGAACCTATAAACAGGATTATGTGATTATTGTTTATAGAATAATTAATATATTTTCATCATATTGTAAAGGATTTTTATTTTGATACGATAAAACACAATTTTTATTTTTGGTTAATATTAAAATTCAATTAAGTAATTTATTTTGATAAATTAATGGATTCTTGAAATAAATAATATTTTTATAAATATTATCATCAAATAATATTTTTATAAATATTATCATCAAATAATATTTTTAAATATAAATGACCATGTAATTTTTATGAAGTCATTTGTAATTTTTATTAGGGTTCAAATACTATTATTGTCAAAAAACCTAGAATTTCTTAATAAATGTCAATTTTATTTTAAATGTGAAAACTAAAGTATATAGGAAATTATTTAGATAAAATGAATATTATTTTTTTAATGAAAAATTCCAAAATATATAACAATTAATTTTTCATAATTTTTTCAAACAGTCTAAATTTCATGTAAAAACTAAATACCATATATATATATATATACTTTGTGAAGTATGACATCATAATGATCAAAAAGTGATTTAATAAATACTATAAATGGTATCCATAGCCAAATAAATATTTTTCCTCTACAATAATCTGATTTTCAGTTTATTTTTTTTAATTTCATAAAGCCATTAAGAATTCTTCAAATCCACAAATATATTTTATTATTTTAAAATCATTTTTTTAAGATTATGACTCACCTCCACATATAAAAAAGATTTTTTTAACTAATATCAGAACCTTGAAATATAAAATAATGAAAACCACTACCATTTGGAATAAATCATGGGTAATAACCATGGTACAATTTTGGGTTTTGTTTATTTTCTTATGTATAGTCCAAAAGCTATGTTTTAAAAATAATAAAGACATTATCACTCATTTCCTATATAAACCCACACAATCGACCATTTATCATTCACAAAACTACTTTAATAACATCCTTAATCTTTCCCCCCCAATCTATTGTCCTTCTACGGTTCCCCCAAGTTCTTAAGAAGCTCTTATCAAGCATTTGGAGTCACACACTCAAGTAATGGATTCTCACCTTCTCTTATTTATTCAAGATTCGTTTTATCTTATGCCTTATATTTCCAATTCAAAATGTTGGGACCCGAGATTATTAATTTTTAAGTGATGCTGCTATGCAGACAAAATTTTACTGTGATTTTCCATGCCAAAACTATTGTGTATTAAATAGCATTCCCATTTCCTATCAAGGGTGTTCACCTTTATGCATTCATAGTTATTTTAAATGGTACTTACATGTATTTGTTACACACTCCATGATCATGGAATAAAATATAATTATGAATGAATCCACGTTGTGTGATCTGTGAGGAAAACTTAAGCATGAGATGAAATTAAAGTGACGGGTGCACCCAAAATTATATAGCAATCTAATACATTGGGTAATGTTTAATCTCATAAGACAACGTATTGGAAAATGTATTGAACCTTATCCATTTATGATTCCTTTTCTATCATTACTTATTAGTAGTTATCCTAGTCCTGTGTTTATGATGCATTTTTTTAAGTTATAGCCACATTTCTTGTGTTATTATTATCGTGCAACATCAAGTATCATTGTTCAAGTTTATGATTCCTATACATTTTACGACCCATTGATATACCTATTTTATAACATGTATTATTATCTTTATTATATTACATGATTATTCCCATACTAGGCATTATATCTCACCCCTTTCTTATATATATCCCTAGGTTATCTCGTGCAGTTATAAAAGCCATCGACTTTTTAGAAGCATGTTATAAATGTTTTCAATAAGGATGTTGTTTTTTCTATTTAAATTGTTTTTTAATGTACCTAATCAAAAATTACATTATACTTCTTGATATTATAGGTTTAATTTAGTGTAATCTTATGTAATAAATCTTTTATTAATGTGAAATAAAGAGAAGGGTTGTCATAGTTTGTACCAAAGGAATGTTTACTTATTTTTGGATTAGGATTCGTAAAATCTAGTGAATCCTTAAGGTTAATAATAAGTATAATAAAACATCCATAATTTTTTTAATTATATATTATGTGTATTATAAAGTAAACAAGTCCCTTTAGGGATACTACAAGTGGGAATGGTTCAGGAACAGATATACCTAGGGGTAACAACTCTGACAAGGTGTTTCGGGCCTGACTCTGTGTAACCTTGTACACAATAATGGGACATACTATAATCATGGATTGATAGTCCCATAGGATATGATTTCATAAAATAATAAGATCATTATAAACCATAATTAAGTGAACAAACTTACCCATAAGAGTACATGTTTGTAAATAGATAATGGATAACATAGATTGAAGCCTAGAAAATCATATTTTAAGAAATAAATGTAAATTATATGCTATCCCTTTAATTTCATTAAATTTTACTTTATGTGTTTAATAGTTTAAAAAACATGTACCTAATTTTTCCTTTATTCTATCCAATGGCTAAAAATTAGAGGAATCAGGTAAATAATCAATGCAATGGGCAATGTAATGAATTCCCCAAAAAGATTCTAAATCTGATGGGAGAAGAAATCATGAACTTTGTGATGATACTATCACGACTGACTCAACTATGAATTGAAACAAAGATCAGGAGAAGTTATCAAATCCCCCCAAGATATAACAAGATGCAATTGATAGATTCATGTGACAAAGGGATCTGAATTTCAATGGATCATATGATCCATTAATCACAGAAAAATGGATCAACTCCATAGAGAAGATCTTTGATATCCTTCAATGTTATGAGCTGGAGAAGGCTCTACTAGCTGTTTATTGTAAGGATATTGATTCTAATTATTAGTGGACATTGATCAAGAATACAAATCCTAAGGAATATATTGATGTAATATGGTGGAAGAAAATTTAGAAAAAAAATCGATATATATCTTCCTCGCACTCACTGTCATAAAATAGAAATGGATTTACTTTCCCTTAAGCTAAAAGATGAAGAATGTATAAAATAATATAAGGAAAACATCATAATACTTTCATGATACACCTCCGACTATGTCATTACCCCTTAATGAAAGGTTGAACTATTTTTTGGTGGGATAAAAACTAGCCTTCAAAAAGCATTGTTGATCCGAGACATTGATAACTATTGGAAACTTTTCGGATATTCCCTCAAAGTTGAAATGGAGATTAGCGAGTCTCAAAGGTTTCATGTGGATAATAAGCAAAATGTGGAATATAATTCTGGTGGTCCAATGAAAAAATCTAATATTTTTGTGAAATTTCAACATCCCACTTATCAAAGGTGTAGAAAGAAGCACACCAAAAACTGCCTAATGGGGATGTGAAAATGCTTTAGGTTTGGGAAGGAAGGGATCCTAGTTAATGAATATTAAAAGGAGAAACCCTCTAATGCGATGGAGTAGAAGAATTATCTAGTCAACCAATATCACATTTTTCTTTTCTATAGTTGAAAGGAACCATGAAACTTTTCAATACAATTCACTAAGCCAAGGGTTTCAGAGACAACATAAAACATCCAAGGAAACAAGGGAGAGATTTTTCAATCACAACCACTGAGGTGGATCCTAATAACAAAGTGGTGATAGGTACTCTACTTATTCAACAAATAATAGTTAATGTACTTTAGGATTTGGGTTCTATGAAGTCCATCATATCATGAATGTTTAGTATAACCATTAAAACACCACCACAAAGCATAGAAGTAGAGCTCTCAATGAAAATGGAAAATAGTGAAATTATTTTATCTCATGTATATAACATAACCCTTATGAAAATTTATGGGTTAACATTATAGTGAACCATTTCACAATCCCTTCGATATAATTTTATGCAATTATTTATATGAATTAGATATCCCTTTATAGATCCAACATAAATTTTTCCGAGAAGGAAATCACTCTCAATATTACAAATCATCCCCCGATTCTATACAACTACAAGGAGGAAGATGAATCTAATTTAAAACCAAAATAATAAGAATATATATTATTTACTGATGAGAAAGCATATCTTTATCGAATTATTTATTCCATGAAAATAATCATTCTCAAAGACATACCTATTGTGAGGGAATACACTGATGTGTTTCATGAGGAATTGACTGGTCTTACTCCTTTCTGAGAGGTTGAATTTCCATTCAAGATTATTCCTAAGGAATTACCATTATCCAAGACGTCATATAAAATGACAGTAGTGTAACATGAGGAGTGGAACAAATAAATATAGTTGAATCTGGAAAAAGGGTTCAAATGCCCATGTGCTTCACTATGGGGTGAACAAGTCTCCATCACCAAGAAGAAGCATGGTCCAATGCGTATTTTCATTGATTATAATGTTCTCTAAAAGATAATGAAAAAGGTTAATTATCCTCTTCCCCAGATGATTTTTTTGATTAGTTACATGGAGTACAATACTTCTCCATGGTGGATCTTTGGCCAGGATATTACAAAGTAAGGGTGAAGGAGGATATAACCAAAACTGCTTCTCATACAAGGTATGGGCACTATCCGTTCATAGTGATGTCTTTTGGGATCACTGATTCTACAAAAATATTCATAGACTTGATGAATATGGACATTTCAGATTACCTTTTTTTATTTATAGATTATATTCTAATATACTCCAAAACAAAGGAGGAGTATAAGGAGTATCTAATTATTTTTCTAAAGAACTTAAAATAATAGAATATTTATTCCAAGTACAGAAAATGATAGTTATGGTTGATGGAAGTATCATTCTTTGAGAATATCATCACAAGCATTGGGATATATTTGGACCCTTTAATGATAGAAGCAATTTAAGGATAGTCAGGGCCAAAATATGTGATAGATATCCGTAGTTTTCTTGGATTATCTAGGTACTATCATGGATCTGTGATAAATTTCTAGTGAATTTAAAACCATCTAAACGAGATAACTTTGAAGGGAGTCATGTTTTATAGGAATGATGAATGTAAATAGTGCTTAAGGTAACTAAAAATGAGGCTTATCACTAAACATGTTCTCGTACTACCCACAAGTGGAGATATTTTTATGGTATTCTGTGATACTTCAATTAAGGGAGTGGGTTGTTTCATAATGAAGAATAAAATATTCCTAGAAAATGCTTCATGGTATGTGAATGTTCACGAATAGAAATACCCAAAACATGATCTAGACTTGAATGCAATGGTATTCTCTTTGAAAATGTGGTGGCATTATCTCATTGTGGAGAAGTGTGAAATATATATAGATCCCAAAAACCTCAAGTATATATTCACATAGAAAGAGTCGAATATGAGTCAGTGAAGATGGTTAGAGTTGATCATGGACTATGAATGCTCAATTCACTACCACCTTAGTAAAGTGAATAAACTAGAGGATGCTCGAAGTAGAAAGGATCCTTTAATTCTATCATTGATGAAAATTGAGAGTGATTCTATCTTTGTGGATTTGAAATGTATGGAAATGAGAATCATAATGGGAGGAACATCATCGATCCTTTCACAAATTATTGATCAATAATCCCTTCTAGAAAAGATAAAGTATGCTCAGATAAATGATGTGGGAATTCAGAATAAAGTAGAAATATAAGAAAGTGGAAATCCATAGAATTAAATGTTAATGAAGAATGAGTTAGGAGATTTGGTTCAAGACTATATGTAATATCAAATCACAATTTAATAAAGGAATTGTTGGGTGATGCATATAGATTATCCTTATCTATCCATCCTAGAAGCACATAGATGTATCAAGACGTCTAAGAACAATATTAGTGGGACTATATGAAGAAGAATATTATGAAGTATACACCATGATATCTTGTATTCTAACAAGTGAAATAAGAACATAAAAAATCTATAGGGATTATTAAAGCATTACCCATGCCAACATGGAAATGAGAAAACCTTTCCATAGACTTTGTCACTCGTCTTCCGAAGAAATTAAGAGGGAATATTGTTTTATGGATTATGGTAAATTTCCTTACAAAGACTTCATGCTTCATTGAGATTTGAGAGGATTTATCACTAGATCAACTTCACAGATATACATCATAGAAGTGGTAAGGCTTTATAGAGTACCACTATCAATTGTATCTGATGGAGATCCAATATTCACCTCTAAGTACTTGAAGAATCTCCAACATGCTCTGAATATTCAATTAATCTTTAAAAAAACTTATCACCCTCAAACTAATCTCCAATATGGCCAGACTATCCCGACACTTGAGGACATTTTGAGAGCATACTAAATTGACTTTAAAGTATGATGTGACAAATATCTTCCTCCAGTATAGTTCTTTTACAACAATAGTTTGCACTCGATCATCCAAATAGTTCCCTATGAAGCTCTTTATGTGAAGAGGCCCAGAACACTGACATGTTGCGATGAAGTTGGGGAAAAACTACTAGGTCCTAAAAAGTACAAGGAAGTGGTGGAAAGTTTGAGACCATTTAGCATCAAATCAAGAATGATCAGAGTCAAAAAAGAAGTTATGCTGGAAATCATCAACAATGCCTAGATTTTGATGTAAGAGACATGGTATTCCTCATCATATATCTATGGAATAAAGTGATGAGATTTGGTAATAAGGGAAATATTAATCCAATATACATTATACCTTTTGCAATCCTTGATTACATTGAAGCGGTGGCCTACTGAATTTTACACCTACCTAACCTATCTTACGTACATGATTTATTCTATATATCCCTCTTGAGGAAGTACATACCATAGCCCTCGCATGTACTAAATCAATAGGTGGTTTCATTGGAGAATGCACTTTCCTATGAATAGTGTTTGTTGAAGATCTTATATGATAGAGAAAAATTTCTACGAAATAAGACACTTCCCATTATCAAAGTATTGTTGAGAAACCATAAGTTAGAAGAAGCAATGTGGGAACCGAAGAAGGTGTTTTAACTGAGTAACCCTCGTCTATTTTAGTGTTGGAAAATAAAATTTCCATAGAAAAATTTCTTAAGGGGAATGATTTTAACGACCTAAATATTATCAATAAAATTACCCTTGAAATTTATTTAAATGATGTATCATATAATATGGTTATATAAAAAACATGCACTTCATTGGTTTTATTATATACTATTTGATTTAATTGACTGTTAAAAATCATTACCATTGATATTACAGTCATTGAATAGTGATCACACGATTAGTATAAATATAGGGTTTTAATATATCCAATTGATATAAATAAAGGATTTGATGGCCTCAACTAGTAGAATCATACCTTATAAATCCAATTTTTTATAGCTTCTAATGGATATAGAATCTATAGGCTTTCCCTTTACCAATCTAAATATGGGATCCCACAAACTTAAGAAATAGAAAAATCGTTTATGGGAGATTTTCAAACTCATCAAGATCACGACCCAAACCACGTTTGTCGAACCGCACCATGAAAGTCCCGCCATCATACACCTTACGCTTTGGGAGTTTGCTGGTGTATTAAAGGGATATTTATCAAGACCCTATAAATATGAGTCTGTAAGTTCTTTTTTGTATAATAATGAATATGTTATCATCCTATCATAAATTATTATTATTTTTAAATGAAAAAACATAAATAATTTTTTTGGTTAATATTAAAATCCAATTAAGAAATTTATTTTGTTGAATTAATAGATATTTGAAATAAAGAATATTCTGATAAAATAATAATATTAAAAAAATTATTAAATATAAATGATCATATAATTTTTATGAGATCATGTGTAATTTTTAGGGGTTCTAAAACTATTATTATAATAAAACTAAGTGTTTCTTAATAAATATAGATTTTATTTTAAAAGTAAATATTAAACTATATATATAATTATTTAGATAAAAATTATCTTATTTTTATAATAATAAATGAAAAATTATCTAATGGTGAATCTTTTATAATTTTTTTCAATAGTCAAATTTTCGTGTAAAAATTAAATACTGTATAAATATACTTTGTGTATTTGGACATCATAATGACCCAAAAGTGATGTAATAATTAATATAAAATAAATCCAAGAAAAAATATATTTTTTACATTAAAAATAATGTTATTTTATTAATTTTATAAATCCATTATGAATCCTCCAAAACCATTAATATATTTTAAGGTTTTAAAATCATTTCTTTAAGAGTACGACCCACCTCTAAAAAAGAGTAAGCATTATTTTATTATTTTTGGGAAATAGAATTATAAAATAATTAAAAATAATAACATTTGGTAGAAATCATGGGAAAATCCCATATAGAAATTTTTGTTTTTCATTATTTTATTATATAGAGTCCAAAACCTAGGTTTGAGAAATACTAAATAAATTTCAACTCATTTACTATATAAACACACCCAAGATACCATTCCTATTCACTTACAGTACTTTTTGTATTTAAATGATCCTCCATCCCATCTTTATCTTCCTCCCAATGTTCCCTCAATCTTTAAAGAATCCCTTCCCAAGCATTTGGATTCACACACACAAGTAAGGAATCATCACCTTCTCTTCTTTATTAAAGTTCCTTTTTATATTATTCATTATATGTCCAATTCCTAATGTCTGGATATATAATTCAATGTCCCTATAACATCCCATTTTATATTAAAATGATTAGGTGACCCTTTTATCTCTCATCAACCCATTTTATGTATTTTTAAGTGACACTGTTATGCTGCTGAAATTTCACCATGATTTTTCATACAAAAACAATTGTGTAGTTAATACGATACTCATTTCCTATTAATGTTGTTTACCTTTATTCAATTATAGTTATTTTACATGGGACTTACATGTATATATTCGAAACTCCATAATCATATATTAAAACATGATGATGAAAGAATCCATGTTGTATGATATATGTGGCACACTTAAGCATGAGATTGAAATTAAGGTAAATGGTGTGCCCAGAATTATACAATGCTCCAATAAATTGGGTAATTTTTTGAATATTGAGATGTAATGTTGGGATATGGAGTTAAAGTTATTCCTTTAAGAACTTAATCCACCATTATCTCTTGGTATTTATCCTTGACCTATGTTTATGATGCAGTGTTTTATGTTTTCTTCACATTTCTCATGTTATGATTATCATGATGTATCATTTATCATTATTCATATTTATGATTCCTAAAATTTTTATTCCCCATTGATATTTATATTATATAACATGTATTATTATATTCATTTTATTCCATGTTTATTCCCTTATTTTGCTTTATTTCTCACCCATTTCTTATGTTTGTCCCTTGGTTATCCTGTGTAGTTTTAAAATCCATAGACTTTTTAGAAGCATGTCATGGAATTTTTCAATAAAGGTGTTTTTTACTATTTGAATTGTGTTCTAATGTACCTTAGATGTCACCTTTATATCCCAACCTTCTCTAATGAGTGGGAATCCCCTATTTATATGGTTATTTCCTTTCATCCTCATTGTTTGGCTTTTATCGCTTAAATCTGGTGCATGGGATTGTTCCAGCTTCAGATATGGTTGTTTTAGCAGCTTGGGTGATCGATATTGTCTCAATATCCATTTAGAGGAGTATATGAGATATTTTGGTCATTTAATGACTTGGTTTGGGAGAGTACAGATATTCCAATGGGATGAATTTTTTCGGCAAGTATAGGTGACACAGAGGATCTCCGATGTGGCGGCCTCACATCAAATCGATGGTTCTCCACTGCATAGGTCGATGAGTATGGTAAGAGGGTATTCTCGTTGTTCCAGGAGCAGTGGAGGAAACATCCTTAGTGACATGTAAATATACCTTTTATACATTACTTCATCGGCTACAATTTGGGGGATCTTCTTGTGGATATCTTCCAGCTCATGCGGGGGGAACCCTATCGCAGATCATTCATTGGCGGGGTGGTTCTCTAGGTTCAAGAAAGTGGGGATCTGGTTGTAGTGGTGATTTGTGAGGTGGTTATGTTGTTCTTCATTATTGTGTGGTCAGATATGTGAGTGACCCACTCATCGTTAAAAATGATTCAATGTTTAAAAATTTTATTTTCTTACTAACTTTAGTCTACTGGTAACCAAGTTTGAACCCATAGAGAAGGATGAACAACCAATTGTATTTTCAAAACAATCCATTGGTGTTAAAAATGGGTGAAATTTTATTTTTCTAAAACCTTTTCCTTTTTATATATTTTATTATGTATTTTTTAATAATACGTGTTGAGAAACAATAAATTTTTACTACTGATAATATAGTTTTAAAATAATCTATGATGACAACAATATAACAATAAACTCTGAAACAATAAACCAGCAATGAGGTAAATGATCAAGAAAACACATGGGAAACCTAAATTCCATTAGGTAAAAATTTGAATTATTCACTAAATTTTACCACAACACACCTTAAAATATATATTGAAGAATCCTCCTCTCCGAAAGATAGTTAAAACAGAGGGTTGAATGCTATATTTCTCAACTCTAGGTTTCATCAACTGCTAAAAAGGGAAAATCTCACCCACTTTTGATCCTACTGGGTTTTTTTGAAAAGAAAATTGGTTTTTTATCCTTCCTTTTGGTTTTAATCCTAGATACCACTGGACAGTAGTTAGTAAGAAAATAAAAATTTTAAACATTCACTCATTTTCAGTAATGATTGGTTTCTGTTGTTGGCACAGATTTGGTGCAAGAGAAGTGCATCACCATTTTTGTTCGAGGGGGAGTTCTTTCTTCCCCTATTTGTTATCGGTTTATATTCTTGTATTTGAATGTTTTTATTTTCCATTATAAACATGATAGTTAGCTTGAAAATTTGTTTGTTCATACTTCCCTATGGGTTTAACCCAGCTAACCACTATAAAGTAGTCGTATGAAAACATAAATATTTAAACTTTGTCTTGTTTTCAACAACTAGAGGGTTAAGAATAACATTGAACTAAAACAGGGACAGATCAAGAATAACACTTGGGGATTTTAAACTACTGGTTAAAAAAGATGTCTTGTACACAAATTGTTATTGAATCACACCATGATAACACTGAAGAAGTTCCCTCACTAGGACATTCAACAGACATAAGGTTGAATCTTTGTGTTCGCCACTCTAAAAATCAATCATACTGCAAAAGAAATTGAAAATGAAAGCATTTGAAATTTTACTCACTATAAAATTCCAATTTTGATGACAGTCAAGATTCAATAAATTCATTCAATATCAATCTCACAGATTGATCATGAAATTTTAAATAAAAAACATTGAGGTGTGAACAATTAAGAATGAAAATAAAAACTGGTCTCGCCAAATGATTCTAATTTCTTAATAGATAATCATTTGAATAAATATAGAAGATAAAATAGTAAGTTTTAAATTTCTAGGCTAAGAATTTTATCTTACAATCGTATTGAATAAAAAAATTTAAATCATTTGATTTACTGAATATAGATCTAGAACAAAATAAGAAGAAAAACTACATCCCATGTTGCTCTACTCTAAGACTCTTTCGTCTCCAGGTCTCTTTCTCATACTCCTAGATATTCTCATCTCTCCTGGATATTGTAAGTGAATGATCAATGCCCCCGATCATGCTACTTCTTTGTTATAATTATCCTCTTTCATCTGCTACAAAGAAACCATGAATTCGACCGACATTGATATGTCCTTTTATTTTTCACCGCGCACGTGTGTTTTTTTGTAAAATACATGAATCTTTAATTTTTCTCCTGCAACTGAATTATCTTGGGATCACCAATCTAGACATGATACTGTATCTTCTTCTATCTTCAAGAAAATAAAAAATCAATAAAAGTTAACAAAATTGTTTATAAAAAATAAACTAATAAATGTATGTAAATTAATTAATAGGGTAAATATAATAAAATAACAGAATTATTATCGTTAAATTATTAATAGTTAATTATTATTAATTTTATTATTATGTTTTCATTAATTAATATTACTATATTATTTTATTTAAAACATTTATTAATATTTTATTATTATTAAAGTTAATGTTTTGTTAACTTTTATAAAAATGTTATTAAAATTATTATTTCAATATTAAAAAGTTATTAATTTATGAATTAAAATTATTTAATTAAATATTATTATTATTGCAATTATAATTATTTTTTTAAAATTTTAAATTAAGATTATTATAATTTTTAAAATGTTTAGACTAATTTATTAAGGTTATTAATTTATTTACAGTTAAATTATTTTAATTAGACAATTTAGATTATATTTTTAAATTATTTTTATTTTTATTATTAATGTTTTATTATTTACTTGTATATAATATTAATTTTTTTTGATTTTGATTTATAATTATTTTTTAATTTTTTGTTTTATTTTTTAATTAAACTTATCTCTCCCCCCATTATCTTCTCCAGTGCATGGCTAGGCGGGTTCTTCTTCTGGCCTAAACTAGCGGCGACTTGTCTCTCACGATGGTGGCTCCTTTGTTCAGCACCGACAGTTTTAACAGCCACACCTACTTAGTGGCATAGTGCTCTACATAGTTCTCATAACTATGAATCCCTCCTCGGTAGGTCTTCTATTCAAATGGTTGTGATAAGGGCTTGTGGTTGTAGCTTTGGTTTCATAAATGATTGGAAGTTGAGAAACTAAGCGGCGGCCTCGGTCATCAACGGTGGCACAATAGGTTTGATTTGAGCTCGGATCATAGGTGGCGACATGCGGAAATGAGGGTTTCTTAGATCTGTATAGAGTTATGACTTACTGTAGCTTCTTGTTCTAGAATTTTGGTTCAAAATTACCATCTTTAGATCTATTATTGAAATATGTTGATCTATTTTGGTGATGGAATGTTGAGGTTGAGGATTGATGCTGGTAAAGGAAGTGAGTGGGAGTCATAGAGGATTGGAACAATGGGGCAGTCAATACTTTCATGAGGAAAGGGACGTTAGTGAGTCATCTCACCGATGGGCATGTGTCAGTGACTCATTGAGTCACCATCAGTGAAAAAGGGAAGTAATAGCAAGTTATGCTACAAACACGACGTCGGTGATACACTGGGTCGATGACTTAAAATTTTTAACTATAAATAATAAAATAAACTAAAACATAAGTTAATTAGAATAATTAATTAATTTATTAATCAAATACATTAAACTAAATAATAAAGTAAAATTAAAAACTAAATAAATAAAATAAAAACGGATTATTATTTATTATTTTTTAAAATTTGAATGTCATAATTTAAATTATAGAATTAATTTATTATTTCTAAACACATTAATTAGTGAACAACATTATGGTTAAACTAATTTTAAAATATAAATGTTAATGATTTAATATTAAAATTAAAGATTCAACTAACTGGATAAATTGATTAAATGCTCAAAAACAGCCTAAGTTAATGATGACAAACTGATTGAAAATTTAATAAGTATAATGAAAACTAATGAAAAAATAATGAAGGGAAAATTACTGATTATATGACATAAATGAAAAAATTAAATTTAAAAATTAATAAATTAAATAATTAAATTGAAAAATAATAAAAATGAATCAATTAGCTAAAAAGTGAAAAAATAATTATTTATATTATTAAAATATTAATAAAAAGATGTGGTTAATTCATCAATTTTAAGGCCACATCATGGCGTCTGAGGATGGGATATGGATTTAATGTTTTTCAGCACCATCAAAAATGTTTTGATGGTCCCTTGGGGGCATCTGTGGTGTATGCTTAGGCAGTTTGTGATGGAGGTGGGTTCAGATTTGGCGAACAGATGACGACGGGTAGTGCACAGATCAAGTCACGGTAGGTTCCTGCAAATTTTGTGGTGGTAGGAGGAATCTGGGACATCAATTGGGTCTTGGGATTCTCTTAAGCCTTGTAAATGGGTCTATGGGACTTTGGGAAATGTATTATGTAATGTTTTTGTGACATCGGGCTCTTGGGCCATTGTATTTTAAGTAGTATGTGCCTTTGGGTTTTAAGATTTGTGATGGTATCTCCCCTTTCCCAGTTCAAAATGGGTTTGTTTTTTTTCTATTTTTTAATAAATGGGTTTGCCCCCATCTTTTTCTAGTAATATATCTAATCTCTAAAGAAATGATACATCTTAATCTTCCAGATTGAATTAAGTGCATCCTTATGTAATAACTCAGGTATAAATGTGAAATAAAGATCAGGGTTTTCATATCACATATGAAGAATTAATAAAGAGATCCATGATGATAATCATGTCACCTACCTTCCAAATATAACCATTTAAATATCCATTTTTTTATATAAGAGGACACACGTCTTAGGATTTTTTATTTCAAAATGGGGCATGGATGAAACACTAACTCATTTAATATAATTTAGAAAAAAATTACTTGGGAGGTAATTAAAATTACCTCAAAGGTGATTGAAGCTTAAGTATATAATTTTAAACCATGTATTGAAAGATGAAAACCATAAAGTGTTATTAATTTTTCTAATTGAATAATAGGTCATGGAATATATGCAACACACACAAGAAGGGGTGGTTTGAGTTATTGTGGGTAACATCTGGTGCTTTAATTTACTGTAAAATAGTTAATTAATTAAATGATTTATGTTCTACATATTGATTTCACATTTATATGGCGATGCATGGAAAATCCACCATGTGACACAATGATGTATTTTATAAAATAGAAATACTTTAAGGTTAAATATACAGACCACCTACGACATTCTTATGATGACTTACTAGTCCTTTATAATGCTTAGATTTGAACCATTTTGAGAGAAATGGAAGAAATCATCAAACACCCAAAAAATTGAGAATAAGAGGTTTCATTTAACTATAATTAAATACGGAAATATAAACCTACAAATGAAGGGTGAGGAATTATTATACTCACAAATATGCTTTAAATGCATCCAAGGATGCCTGATTTGGACACTGGATGATGGAGACCCCCTGTGGTAAGAGGTATGAAGGTGGTGTGTAGAGAGGGATACCTAGGTGAGTGAGGGAGGAAAAGGGGTAAAACCCCTTAAAGGAGGTAGGGGAGAAATTATCATTTATTCTACTTTTAAGAGACACATGGTTTTGATACACAGTTTATCTAACCATGCACTAATCGTGTGGGGCCAATATTTATGTGGCACTAACCATGTGGTCTAGGTGAATAGTTTTAAAAACCATGTGTATCCTATGCACCTACCTATACAATTTACTACAGTACTCTCACACAACAATGTGGCCTTGGGTGAATGGTATAAAAAACCACATGACACCCCTCAGTTACCTGAGCTGAACTGTTCAATTTCCCCTAGAGGACCACACAGTTTCTTCAAATTGTGACCCTATAGAGAATATGATGCTTGGTTTTGGCGTAATGGTTATTACTAATTATTCACCTCTATTTACTTCACTGGAAATAGAATCCCTTGAAACTTATCGGAACTCTCATGAAACCTTTTATGGTATAAACCACAACCCAAAACAAAACATTTTAGTGTTCAAAAGATCATATTTTTATTATGAATTTTTGTTTATAGAATTTTCCAGCAACCAATTATAAAATTCAGATTATTTTGAAAATTTACATAGTTCAAAAAATAATAGGCATTACATAATAGGTGCCATTCTTATGGATTCTTTTAAACAGTTGTAATACTAGGTATGATTTCTATAGAAAACTCAACTTCACAGTTTGGATGAACACTAAGAAAATTTTCTAGAGAAGCATCAACAAACTCTCATATAATAGGAATATCTTTGATGTTAAGTTTCTCATCATCCATATGAGATAAAACCCCATTTTTAATATAATGAAGATGTATATAATGGATTAAATTTCCATTAAAAGTTAATATTTGTCATCACACTGATAGACTATCATAAGTTAGTTCAAACTATCCAATGTTAATTCCCATCCCCAATAAATGATGTGGATTTTATGTATAGATTCCAATCCATACCCAAAATAACATGTAATTCAACTAGAGAAGAATAAATTGATTTACAGGAATCATATTACCACAAATATCAATTAGAGAATAATAAAAGGATTAAGATGTGATCATTTTACAATTAGGGGTTTTCACAAAATAATTCAACATCTAATTGTTGTGGTGGTATTATGATACCAATTATTTTGATATAAAAGAGTTGGTCAATTATGAATCAAATTAGACATTATCAGTTATAGAGTGGATGGTAAGTAACCTTTCACCGATTATTTATCTTAGCCCACTTTAGAACTAGTGATTGTTTGAGATTTCCCGTTTTTATTTTGTATTAAGAGGTTTCTGATTTTGATCATATTTATTAATCATTGGATTTCAGAACTAGTTATCAGGATTCACGTAAAATTAGTATCTTAAATATTTTAGTATGAGTGGTGCATTCTTTGGTGATTTATCTACATGAATAGCGAACTTATTATTACAATCACTTAGGCATTATATTTCTTGATGACCTTCCCTTTCACACTTAAAACATTTTCCATTTACCATAAGATAATTTCCTCTATGTTTCCTTCCACACTTCGAGCATAAATGATAGCTCATCTTCTACTCTCTATGGTTTTTTGAATGTCTATTGAATTCATTATTTATTTATTATTAAATAAATGATATTAATGGGTAAATCCAATTTCTATATCCACCTTGATATCATAAGAAATGATTTCTTTATAGTTACTAATGTATCTTATGTCTTGTTCCCATTAGAGACTAGATTTTAATCCACTACTGAATTGATTAGTATTACTTTTATGTTTACTGATAATACCATAAGCTTACCTAAAAAGTCTTGTGAAAATTTCTTCATAAGAAATAATAGATCCATCATCATTTTTCTAAAGGTCATAGAATTCCTTCTCTATTTTCATATGAATAATATGTGGAATTTACTTATTGAAAGATAATATCCTAAACTCTTCCCACTCCATGGAGTCAATTTCTTCATTTTTTTCGTATTCTGGATAACAGTACACCATTAATTTGGTTTAACTTCCAAATTAAAAGCATTTAAAATAATTTCTTCTTGTTTTAAACATTTGATAATAGAAAATATCTTTTTAGTGGTGTTGATCCAATTCTTAACAACTAGTGGTTTAGTGGAGACACTAAAAGAAATTGGTTATTACCTCGTGAAAGACTCAACAAAATATTGTTTCCTCCATTGTTCATTTGTAATCCTGAAATGATTCATAACTAGAGATATTTGTGTATGTATAATAATTATATTTTTCATTCAACCCCTATAACATTTGGTTTCTTAGTAGGAAAATAGTTAATTTTTTCATCTCATTCAGCACTAACATGTTTATTTTAGATTCCACCAAATAACTAAAATAAAAATTATAAATTTATTAATAATAATCATAGAGGGAAAACACATAATCATGAAAAATCATTTATAGGATGTCTAAATCATGACACATTATTCTCGATATATTAAATCTTACATTTAACCTTCTTTTTAATGATCATTACATTAACATTAGGATATTATCATTTACTTAGACGCATCCCTGGGGTTTTTAATTTATTTTTCTTATTCTAGTTTCCAAAGGTAACTAAACAATGCTATGTTAATAACTTTAGCCAGCAAGACTTTCCATTCATAAAAATTAAATCTTATTAGATGAATATTCAATACATAACTTAACAATCCATGATATAATCATATAGGTTTAGTGTCATTGAAAGCTTGCATACATAAACAATTTGTTCATAAGATATCTACATCATCTCCAACTAATTTCTCCATAACTAGCACCCTTCTTAGACATATCATACATAAAATATTTCTTTATAACACGTGGAAAGGAAACATAATAAAGGGTGAGTTCAGATGACCAATATTGGTAGAAAAGGGAGACTTTAATGATCACTTAATCATAAAAAAGGATTAGGGTATAAGTACATGATTTTAACATTTTCAAACAATTCCATGTACATAATATATTAAAATCTCTAGTCTTGGACTAAATATTGATAGGTAATAAGACTTGAATCATAAAGAAAATAAATAATGTGATCTATGAAATCATGAAATTTGTGAAATACATAAGTTTTTGGAATAAAGAGATACATAGAAAATCATTTCATTAGTCAAGTATCACTTACAATATGATCATAGTGGATTGGATTCAATCTGCATTACATTATATCCCTAGTTAAGGTTCACTCCCAAGACATTCATTATTGAAAATCCCCTTACTAAACTAGAATTACTCTCCTTTCTAGTCCTTATTATCTCACAAGATATCCATATTTACCTCAAGGCATTGGAGGGATGTATAATTTCAGGCATACTCATCACAAAACTAAAATCATAAATATGTGTGAAATAAATTATAAACCAATAATCAAAGTATAACCTATGGAATGAAAATGCATTTCATTAAAATTTCTTTATTTTATCTAGCATAACCCCTAGAAACTAAATGTGTTTCATAAAGGTTTCATCGTAACATAATTAACTCAAGAAAAAGAAATATTATTCATAGATTAAACATTGAATAATCATCAGCAAAGTCCATTAATAGAAATAATAATGATAGTATCATTAAATAATATCCTCAATAAATCATACTTAAAATAAAAGGATCTTATCATAGATGAAAAATTCCTTTAAAATATTTCATGGTATATTTATTATGGAAAATAACCTTTTCATATTGAAATCACTTATTTAAGTAAAAGATATTTCCCATATATTATGGAAAATGATTTCATTGAAAATAAACTTAAAAACTAGTAATGGAATCTTCAAATCATTGAGTGTTCATGATAGTTTTAAATTATGTTCATGTCATGTACATTAAAACTATGATTACTTTCAAATTTTTGGTAAAAAGTAAAAAAATACATATGAAAAACTAAAAGAATGTTCCATTTAATTTTTTAAAAAGATAAATACATGGTAAAAATGAAATTACCAAATAAGAGTAGAATAGTAAAAACATTCATGATTTTTTTGAAAACATGGACATGGAAGAAAAATAATTTTTGAATGAAGTGAGATATAATGTTTGTATCCCTTAAAACATTATTTAAGTATCTTGAGTTATTAAAGGTAAGGAAAAAGATATGAAATTAGGTATTCTATATAAATAATTTGATGGTAGTAAAATTAACTAGTTCCAGGAGATCTATATCAAAAAATTTCATCATAAAAAACTTAATCATAAACAATTCAAATAAATAATGAGATTATAGCATAAGACCATACCGCTTTGGTTACATTTGAACAAAAACATAATAAAATTCATATAATATATGGATATGTAAATAAAAATAAATTTCATGATAATATAAATAAAATAAATTCATGGGTATTATATACACCTCATTAAAGAATCAAATAGTGAATATGGAATGTGCCTCACATAAATAAAAGTGTGATGAAAATTAATTATCTGGAGTATCAATTTCTCCAAAAGAAATATAACATATTTTATAATAAAATTAAATTTATTATAACTCTATAAAATTATCATGTACATACTTATAATATCATATTTGACCCACTTATATAATTTTAATCACTATTTATTGATAATTCTCTACTAAACTCGTAGTTTCCATGTGTTAACTGGTTCATTTTTATGGATGTTTTAGTTCATAAGTTATAATCCTTTTATATTGATCATATTACCAACATATACACAATTATATAAATGATATAAATAATATATATATATATATATATATTCATTATATATATATATATATTCATTATATATATATATATATATTCATCCATAAAATTAATAGATATAAAAATGAATTACATCATTCATAGAGATAATAGGTCGTATGTATGAAAGAACACTTTTCACTTTTGGATGGATATAAGGAATGAAATTTAAATAATAATTAAACATAAAATAATAATTTCTATATCATATATATCATATATATTAAATAAATACATCCTAATTACCATTCAATTAAAATTATAATGAAAAATGAATCACATTACTTTTGGGAGGGGTAGTTTGAACATATGTACGAACGCTATTATCATTTTTAAAGATTGGAAGGAGGCTGATAATGATTTCTCCATCATCTTAATAAAAATTTAGTATATTTTATATACATAAGTAATTAATTTATAATATATACCACATATTTATAGGTTGTATAAGAATAAATAAAATTGAAAAATATCGGTTAAGAGTTATACAACATAATTGAGAAACCACTTTTAGATTACACATTAATCCATGAATGAATAGTATTTCTGAAATAAAATAATCACTATGATATGGTAAATTAATATATAAAGGTATTGTTTCATGTATTTTAAATGATATAATTCACTAACATTGTGAATAATGAAGGGGATGAGGTTCTATTTTATTATCGAGGGGATGGGTACTCTTGGAATTACCTAAAGAATTAAATGTATATAAATTATTTTCAATGAAAAAAGGATGAATATTTAAATAATTACAGTTTAATAATATTTTTAATTTATATCCTATCATACATTATATATTTCACAATTTTGTTATATATTTTTTAACCCCTATCTCTTAGTTTTAACCCCCCCCCCCCAACCCTTTTTGACAATTACCACAAAAACAAAGTTTTCTACTCATTTAGGGTTCTTAATTCCACCACAAAAGGATGAGTTTCCCATAAATTGAAAATGTTGAATATTTTCAACCATATCTTTATCATTTGGATAAAGATATTATTTTTTTGAATTTTAAATCATTTAATTAAATATTGTTTACTATAAAATATCATTAATGTCATTTTAAGAACTACTCGTTTACTTAGACTTAAAAACACAATATCAAATTAATTGAAATATAAATATTTCAAAAGTACTTAATATGTTACATTTATCTATAAAATTCCTGAAACACAATAATTCACTAAAATTATATTACTTATAATATTTTTAAAATCATTTGTTTTATTTTATTTTTGTATTAATTGAATAAATACTACATTGATGTTTCACAAGAATTTAAAGAATTTATTTAGTAACTAAAAATTACATATAAATTACAATGAAAAATAAATAAATTTATATTTAAAATAAAAATTTATAACCAAACAAAACCACTTTTTATCCTTATGCGGAAATATTAGAGACTTTAAAGTCAAGAGAGTTTTATTTTATATTTGACTGAAAATTAACTTTTTTTAAAAGCAACACTTTTAAGGGAAATGTGATAAACCCCTAGTTCAAGAACTACATGAAATAACTGAACCGTTAAAGAAAAACATACACTTATTAGATTTTATATCCCTACATAAGTTCCAATAAATAGTGTTAACCTCAGTATCAGGATCATCCTTTAAAAGGTCTTCGAAATGATATGCCAGCCTATATCAAGACTGAATGTACTCCCCTTGGTTGAGATTCCCATAATTATGTACCTTGATCAATATCAGATCTTTTTTTTCAATCCAGTTACTATTCTCTCTATTGGTAACCACCATTAAGGTTCTTCAAATCATCCTATTAGCTTCTTCTTTGGTAGAATTAATCGTCAAAATAGTTTCCACCATTTCCTCTCCTGAGTGCATAAACTACTCCAAATAAGGATCAATCACCGTACCAGATTCGCGTGGTTGAACAATGTAATCCTTGGAATGGGAAGGGGGTCTCTGGCCATCATCTGGGATTTGGATTTCTTTACATAACTAGTCTCCCTTAGTGGCAACAAAAAAGAATTGTCTTTTTTCTATTTAGAAGTTCCCCTCCAACTCTTAATTTTCCTTGGGATTGAAAGTCGATAACCCAGGAAGTTTTCTACTATATCACCTGATAAGAGTGTAGAGTCCTCTTCATAAGACTCTGTCATGATTCCCCTGCTCCTATGAGGGCTTAGCCGGATCCGCTTTAGCCTCCTATTCCAGATTAACCTTCAAAATCTCTTAAAACCAATTTTCCAATACAACTGTGAAGGACCATGGAACACCCTGAGAGGGGAGGGGTGAATCAAGGTGTCAACTTTTCTTTTTAAAGTCATGGATATTGTTCCCACGTTTGTAGGAACTTGTTAGATCTATCAAACAAATGAAAGCAGTAAGTTGACACAACACTTTTACTTGGTTCACCACAAAGGGCTACATCCAAGGAGCATATGCCGACAGTGTGTCTGTCGTACCAAAATCCACTAATCTTCACTAGTTTATGGATTACATGTTTTAGTCACAGCCACTCTATTCAAGGCTCACTACCTTTACAAAAGTTCAAGGATAGCTCATTGTATCCCTTGGGTCACTCCCATTGACTCCCCCTAGCTCATTGCCTTTGGTGAAGTCCCAATCAGTTTATAGACATGAAGGTCTCCTCAATAGATTCGCATTGAAGTCTTTGCCTCTTCTTAGCATGAGACTCTACTTGCATCGAAGTTCGGAATTGATTCTATTGAATGCACTGAACCACTGTACATGATAATTAGAATGTGAAAACAGGTTTCACTGACAATTACGTGCAACACCTACCCTTTGCGCGTAAGACCTCACATTTGCGTGCAATATTTTATTTTTGCGTGGAAAAATATTTCGCGCAACAGCACCCTTTTTGCGCAACTGTAACTTTTACGCGCAGCCTCAACTTTTACGCACAATTCCTCATTTTTCGGGAAGCCCTGAATTTTTCTTGCAAGCTGGAATTTTTCACGCAACTCAGAATTTTTCCACACAAGTCGGAATATTCCGCGCACCTCGGAATTTTTTGCGCAAGCCGGAATATTTCGTGCAACCATGAATTTTTCGCGCAAATCCCTTTACACGAACATTTTACGTGCATCAGGACTTGGATATTATCTAAGTCTTCAGCCGCACAGAATGAGGGGGGTCACCTCTTATTTATAAGCGTCGTTGACCCCCATGCACAAAACCCATCATGGGGTGAAAAACCTCTTATTCGACGCACAATACTTTTCGTGTAGGAACTATTTTCCGCGCACATCTCCAGGTTTTTCGTGCACCCCATGCCTTTTCCATTTTTTGAGGTTCTAATTATGAAACACCTCTTGCGCAAAAAACCTCTCTACTATTTCACGCTCCATGCTGTTTTTTGCACATGAACAACCTATTTCGCGCACCACTTCCTTTTTTCGTGCATCTCCTTCGGCCAAAAGAACATGTCTTAATTTCTTGAATTTCAGTCCCAAAAATTTGGAAAACACTGGGAAATGATGCCACCTTTAATATTGTTTTCTGCTTATACTTTATAATCAATGTACTGGAAAACATTTTGAACTTCCAATAAGTATTGACAAAAAAAACAAACCATACTCCAATTCTTGGAAAGAAAGTTCATGGTTCCAACAAATTGAAGCCATCTCTATACTTGGAACATTCCTTAAATCCCATTACAGAACCATAACCATCCCTTGGTTCCTTAGGTTCCGGACCATTGGCACTATTACCAAACTCCGAGCACACAACCTCGGCCTATGAAGCTACCCTTGGTGACTTGGGCTTTCTTCCTCAACCATTTATGGATCAACCAAATTGAAAAAATAAAGTAAAATATTTACCAAATTTTATCCTCCTAATTATGATTATGTAATTCAATTTTCAATATTTAATTTCTATAAGCATTAGAAATTCATATTTAAATAAGTGTAAAATATGAAATGAGAACCGTTTTTTAGAAAAATACATTTTAAACATAAAAAAGATCTCTTTTTATAACATTACCAGAATAAAAATTTGATTAATGTTAAAAAATTTGATTAAATATATAATATAAAAATTCATTAAAATCATTCACTAGTAAGGAGTAATTTAATTTATTAATATAAAAACATACTGTGTGCAGAAGATTATTTTTTTCAGAAAGAGAACTCTTTTACTTTCAAATCATTTTTATTTTTATTTCTAATCAATTGATAACCATTGAATAAATTTTATACGTGTGCAAACCAAATTTTTTAACAATTTAGTTAGTGCCATTCATATCTATGAATCCAACATTTAGATGAAAACTGTGTCATTAAAAAATAATATTTCAGTAGTATAACGTGGTTTGTTTAAACTCTGTGTTTTTTTAAGCCAAATTATAAAATAAATCAAACTTATTTAGTGGGAAATATAATAAAATCACAAGGTGATTGTCATGACCCATCCTCTAGGGATCGTGCCGTGACTCCCCCAAAACCACCTCCCAAAGAACAAGGGTTGACGACTAGCACCGAGGATGTAAACTTGAAAGTGGAAGGCATTTTTTGAGTACCTATACACATGCACACACAACCACGTCCCAAGAAAACCGGAAAAGAGAACATGCATTCTAATAAACAAACATAGAGTGTAAAAGTAAAATTGAATGTAAATGGGACATAGCACAACCCAACAAAAGAAAATAGTAACAAGAGTAGGTATGCTACTGATAGAAGGTGTTTGTTGAAAACCCCACCTGATGGGTAAGTATAGAGTATCTTTTGGAAGATGTAGAAGCATATGTCGCCTAGCTGATCACACTGGGAACCACCTAGTCTTGGGCCACCAAGTCCTCTACCAGTTCATCGGTCATCTACACCAGGAAAAACACGTGCGGGTGAGGCCCGTGTAGGGGTGAGAAACAAAATACTCATTAGGTACCCCAAACCAACATGGAAATACCGCAAAGAATAGAAAGAGAAAATCACGAAGCATGATCACAAAGCCAGACAGATCACAAATGTGTAATCTAAAGTATAAAAAACAATACTATCAGTCATAACACTGATCACCTTGTATTGTTGATATACTCATCCTAGATGAGTATTGTGGGTCTACTAGGTCACACAGAGAAACTTGTAGTAGATCCACACAGAGTCTCTAGGAGCATATCCACATAGGGTCTCTAGGAGTTGATCCAAATAGGGTCTCTAGGAGCTAATTTACATAGGGTATCTAGGATTTGATCCAAACTGGGTCGCTAGAAGCTGACCCACATATGGTTTCTAGGAGCTGATCCACATAAAGTTTCTAGGAGCTAATCTACACATGGTCACTAGTCTATGGGTCTCAGCTAGCCACATGATTCCCGCATGAAGCGCGTCTGATTATGAGAGAATCTACTCTTCAAGACAATCATTGTATGTGTAATTCCACAAAAGTGTTAATAGATCATTCCAAACGAATCTCCTCATCATGAGGGTTCCATCACCACAAATGGCTCATGAATTGGATTCTCAATTTGAATTATATGGTCAATTTTTTGAAGAGGGGGTCGGTCGGGATTGGGTCTGGTCTATCCTAGTTAGATCGACCTGACCCGACAAGGCTTGGGGTCCACTGACCTAACCCGAATCTGACCCACCTCGGATTCAGTATAGCCCGTTGACTGTGGGGTTGTCCCACACCCTGCCCAACCCACAAAGGGTGGTCAGGATTCTACCTAGCTGGGAGGCGGCCAGAAGACGCGTCCATGCTCTTACCCTCCAGGTCATCTGCAAGGCAATGTCCTTTGCCATAATCTTTTGGCTGTGGCCTTACCGTGTGTGACGTGGTAGGGGGTCGTATGTGGTGTAGCATGGTGCCGCATCCACAGTGCCTCTGACGCTGCCAAGTAAATTTTTCCACCCATTACCAGCCACCAAGATGGGGACTGGTGGCTCCTACAACACTGGCACGACCCAAGACGGTTGCGGCATTCCTTTCGGCGTGTTGGTGGGTTCTTCTGCGGACCATCGGGTCCGATCCAGTGGTTCATTATTTACACTTCTTGCGCCTACAGCCCCTGGAGGATGAAATCTTCCTTACGATGGCCTCGAATCATCCTTCCCTTCATTTTGAAGATACAACAATAAAAAATTCACAAGAATGCAAAAGGTGGAGGGGCTCGAGCCTTGTTCTTGCTGACCCGCGCTCTCTGCGTTAGAAGTTTAGAAACATGGGATAAATGATGGAAGTTCTATCACAATTTTTCCCCGATGCAATCCAAATAAAAGAGTACCCTCCCATAAGAACAAGAGATCTTTGGATCAACCTATTCATGGGTTCATTTTCATTCGTTGTTTTAGAATGAAGACTGGGGAAACTAAAGAACAAAGAAAACCCCTAACTGAGTAACTCGTTTGTTGGTGATGATCTGTTCGAAGGGTGGAAGAAGAATGCATCCTCTGTTCATATCTCCACAATCCATTGTTTGGTGGTCATTGGAATTCATTATTATCATCCACTAGAGCTTCAGATTAGAACCAAGATTGTTCCAAAAATCTTATGTTGTTTGTTCAACCATTAAAGGAAGAAACACAAAATAGCATTTCAATTACGTTCTGTTACAAAGTCGTTGCGCTATTTCATTTATGAAACAGAATTTTTGGTTTCATTCTATTATGTGTCGTTTTGCTGCAATGGTTTGAAAATTTAGAAAAAATAAAATAAAAAAATTTTATTTCATTTTTTACTTATTCTTTTAAAATTATGAAATATAACTTTTTCCCTCAACCACACTGATCGAGGTTAGGTCTATTCTAGGAAAATACTACGTTCTGAGTTCAATAGTGCCCTCACATTTTTGATCTGAGCACCAATTTAAACATTATAAAATCCAGTTCACATGTTTATTTAAATGAACTAAAAAATTCAAAATTCTATTCAGGGATCACCGGGCCTCGGAATCAAGTTTCCTTAGAGTGTATGATATCCAAATAATTGTATATAATTTTAAAAACTAAATGGAATTTTTTGGACATTACATTATCCCACCTTCAGGGATTTATGTCCTTGTAATTCCAAGCAATGCTTGATGATCAAATGGGCGTACTGAGCATGAATCTGAGCCTCTTGCTCCCATGTGCTCTCCTAGATATTCTCATGTTGGCACAGAACATGCACCAGAGGAATCAACTGTCCATAGAGGAACCGCTCCTATCGATCCTCTATCTCCACAGGGAACACTAAAAATGTCGCCCTATTGTCAATGTCCAGCTCTCCCCAATCGATGACATGTAATGGATCTTGTACGTACCTCCTCAGCTGCGATACATGGAAAAAATCATGCACCGGGTGCATCTTTCAGAGAAGAGAAAGGTGGTATGCCACCTCGCTAACTCTTATCAGAATATGAAATGTTTCGAAAAACATTGGAGATGACTTACTTCCTTGACAAAATCATTATAATCCCCATTGGGGGAGAGGAGAAGGAACACATGGTCTACCTCTTCAAACTCCAAGGTCCTTTGTCTCTTGTTAGCATAAGATTTCTGCTTGCACTGTGCAGTCCTCATCCACTCCTGCATGAACTGCACATTCTCTATGGTAACTCGTACCAACTCTGTACCCATGACTACTAACTCTCCTGGGAAATTCTAGTATAGATGTGATCTGTAAGTTCGACCATAAAAATCCTTTAACGATTTCATGCCAATGGTGGAGTGGTAGCTGTTGTTGTATGAAAACACCACCTGTGGTACGTGGTCCTCCCAACTGCGACCAAAATCATGGCTGAAAGCCTAAATCATGTCCTTTAAGGTCTATATGGTCTGTTCTGTCTAACCATCTGTCTCTGGGTGAAAGGTTGTGATCAAGCATAGATGAGTCCTGAAATCCTCATGTAATCCCTTCCATATATAGGATATGAATCCATCTTCACGGTATGAGATGATTGTCGAAGGCACCCCGTGGATCCATACTATCTCCTAGACTTTGAGGCATCCCAAGCCCTATACCGATCCCTGCAACCGAATGGGTAGGAAGTGAGCCGACTTGGAGAGCCTTTCAATGATCATCCAGATAGAATCATGGCCCTTGGATGTGCATGGTAATCCTTTCATGAACTCCCTCGAGATACCATCCCACTTCCACTCCAGTAACTCAAGTGGTTGTGCCAAGCCTACTAAAACATAATGCTCAACCTTCACTTTCTAACAAGTGAGGTATCATGAAATGAATTCGGCCACCGCATTCTTCAACCTTGGTCACCAGTACTGACATCGAAGATCCTGGTACATCTTCTCCACTCCATGTTGTACCGCCATGGGGGAGGTATTGGACTCCCTAAAGTTATTCTATCGCAACACCACAGGAACTAACGCGCACCCTTTAAAAGGTTGACATGCTCCCCACCTATATAAAATCCATCATAAGTCTGCCATGAGGATAACTAAGCATGTTGGTCCTCATAGTAAACATCCACAATTTGTGCCTCTCTAACTTGTAACAAGAGTGGGGGAGTAACATTCATCGACTGAAGGTAAGTTTCTCCATCAACATCCACTAAGGATATCTGCATTGTAGCTAGCTTCACTATCACCTCAATCAACAGCCGAAAACCAGAGCTCCTGTTGAGCACATCTACCACCAAATTTCTCTTCCCATGAGTATATACTATCTAGAAGTTATAGTATTATATGAACTCTATCCATCATCACTATATCAAGTTTGGGAGAAGATATTCCTAAGACTCTTTTTGTCAAAGTAGATAGTAAACTATTCACCCATCATGTAGTGCCACCAAATATTCAGAGAAAAGACCACTACTACTAACTCTAGGTTATGGTCGTGTAGTTATGCTCATGTTTCCTCAAGATCTGTGAACCATAGGATAGATCAATGCTTGACCCTACATTAGGACACAACCCAATATTGTCCCTAATGTTTCGCAAAACAATTCATACCCAATGCCCTCCTATAGTAGTATCATGATGGGGGTACTAATCTGTCTCCACCTCAACTCCTATAAACTCTTCTGGCACTTCTCCATCCACATGAAGGGATGTATCATCCATGTTAAAGATGGTAAGGGTGCTGATACTCTGGAACAGATGGGCACAAACCTATGATAGTATCCAGCAAACCCTAAGAAACTATGCACCTAAGTTACGATCATGGGTAGCTCCCAAGTAACCACTACCTCTATCTTTATCATATCCACTATGACTCCATCCTCTGAGATGATGTGTCCTAGAAATTGCACCTCCTGAATGATGAACTATCACTTCAAGAGATTCCCATAATTATGGTGCTCTCAGAGTGTATCCAGGACTATCCGTAGGTGTGCAGCATGCTCCTCCTCTAACACAAAGTACATCAAGATGTTATCAATGAATACCACCATGAAACGATCGAGGTATGGTTGGAAGATACTGTTCAGTAGTCCCATGTACACTGTTGGGGCATTGATCACGCTGAAGGGCATCACTAAGAAATCATATTGTACATACTGGCATCTGATGGCTATCTTCGGTACATCAGTATCTCGTACCCAAAGCTGGTGATAGCCTAACCTAAGTTCAATCTTCTAGAACCACCTCTCCCCCTTCAGCTAGTCGAAGAGGTCATCAGTTTTCGGTAGTGGATATTTGTTCTTCATGGTCACCAGTTTCAGGAGCCGGAAGTCCACGCATAGCGTCATGATCCCATCTTCCTTCTTGTAAAACAATAATATGGCTGACCATGGGGAAATGTTAGGCCTCGTGAAGCCCTTCTACTGCAAGCCCTCTAGATGTACCCACAACTCACAAAGCTCTTGGGAGCCATTCGATATGAAGGTGTGGATATCGGTTCCATCTCGGGGTACTGGTTGATGCAAAATTCTACCTCTCTGCAGTGAGGTAGTCCCAAAACATCCTCAATAAGTACATCCTTATACTCTTCCACCACAATAGGAAATATTGGAGTCATCTTGTCCACTGCACCGATGGTGAGGCTAGGAAACTGGTGAGTGATCTACTGTACCCTCCTCTGAGAAATTCTGTCCTCTGCTGCAAGAGTTCCCTTCTCACCGGTGAAGGAAAACTTGGTCCCATCCTTGCGGACACACCACACTCTACGCTTAAGATAGTTGAACTGGGCATGAACTGTGGATAACTAGTCCATGCCCAAGATGACATCATAGGGCCTCGACGCTGCTACTTGGATATCCCAATAGAAGCTCTCGCCTCCAAGAGTAAGCTCACACTGTCAAAAAAAGTGTGTGATAGCTGAATCCTCTCTCATAGGAGTCTCTAATCATAAGGATCGAGCCAACAGCTCCACCAGAATCTTCGAACCTTGAATGAGATCTGTGGAAAGGAAAGAGTGACTGGAACCTATGTCTATAAGAATTTCGGATTATGATGAGAAGACATAAATCTCACCTTTAATAATTTCCAGAGTGACAAGGTCATAAGACTCAACTTCCTAAAGCTACGATCACCCATATCCACCTGCTACTTGAGGTTGTGGTGGACCACCTGGAGATGGTGGTTGTAGCACCTCAAACTATTTCCCACCGCATTCTACTCATCCTGTTGCTCTACCCCGTCTTCCACCCCGTGGACCACCTATCTCAAACCTCTGCTACTACATAGGAAAACCTTCAATCACTTTATGATCATCTGTGTGGTGTGTCGGGAAGTCACAATCCTTGTGTCCCTACCCACTGCATGAGTTGCATGCCCTACTCTAGCCTGAGTGGGGATGATGAGGGAAATCAATGATGCCCTGATCTCTCATCGGAGTCCATGATCAATGGTTTGGTCCCTAAATAAATGTTATAGTACCGTATCTGTAGAGTAATGGGAGTAGTCTATGAACCTCACAGAGTACTCAACCACTGTCATGCTACCCTGCTGTAGGTGAAGCAACTCTTGTATGCGCACTAAGCGCAAGGTTGCGGGGAAGAAATAGTCCTAGAAAAGTCACTCGAAGTCATCCCAGGTGAGGGTCACCTCATCATGAGTCTGAATGGTCAAAATCCACCATCTCTTAGTCAAGCCCTCTAGAAGGCTCATGACTAGAAGCCCTATCTGTTCATGTGGTTTCTGAACTATGCGAAAGACTCGGGTCACCGCCTCTAGCTAGTCCTCAGCAGAATGAGGGTTTGTCTCTCCAATGAACCTAAGCGGTCTCTATCTCTAAAACACTTGTAGAGACTTGAGACTATGTGTGTCCACTACCGGTAACACTGGTAGTAGATGTTGATCAACAGGTGGTGGTAACTCTGGTGCACAACCCGGTGGGTCCATCTCTAGATGAGGCATCAGTTTAGGGATCCTGAAATAGATCTGGATGTGCCACGATCAATAGATTATACCTGGTGAGATGACTCTAATTCAAGGAGAACATGAGGAAACACTCATTTCATATATGATTCATGCAACCGGTCTTTTTTATGTATAGATCTAAAAAATAGAATTCAAGGTCCTGGTGAAAGGATATGTCAGCTACCACACCAACACTGGACTCCCCGAATCTGAAATTCGAACTCGATGAATTTAACACAGTTTACTAAAAACAAGACAAAAGACTCCCGGTCTTTGAGGTGGAATCAACCACCTCTAATACAACTTTTTCATGACCCGTCCCCTAGGGCGGGTGCTGTGACTCCCCCAAGCCCGCCACCTAAAGGCCAGGGGTTGGTGACCAGCACCGAAGGCATCAAACTACAAGTGGGAGTCATTTTTCTGAGTACCTATACACATACACACACAACCACATCCCAAGAAAATTGTAAAAGAGAACATGCATGCTACTAAACAACCACTGAGTGTAAAATTACAACTAAAATTAAATGGTCTAGAACACAAACCTAATAAAAGAAAATTGCAACAAGAGTTGGTACGAGATCGTTGGAAATCCGTCCGATGAAAACCCCACCCGATGGTTAAGTATAGAGTAGATGGCATAAGCCGTAGAAGTATGTCTTGCCTGCCTGGTCTCACTGAGCACCACCTAGTCATGGGCCACCAAGTCCTCTGCCAAGTCTTCAGTCCTCTACACCAGAAAAAACATGTGAGGGAAAAGCCCGTCCATGGGAGTGTAACAAAATAATCAGTAGGGTCCACAAACCAACATGGAAAGATCAAGAACAAATCCATGAGAAAACCATGAATCGTGATCATGAAGCAAGACAACTCACACAAGTATAATCTAAAGTTTGGAAAGAAAGACTATCAGTCATTACACTGAGCACCTTGGAATATTGGGGTACTCATCCTAGATGAGTATTGTGGGTCTACTGGGGCACATAGAGCCACTTGTAGCTGATCCACACAAGGTTTGTAGAAGATGATCCACACAGGACCGCTATGAGATGATCCACATTGTGTCTCTAAGAGCTGATACACACTGGGTCCCTAGGAGCTGATCCACACAGGGTCACTAGGATCTGATCCACACAGGATACCTAGTAGCTGATCCAGATAGGGTTTCTAGGATCTGATCCACATAGGTCCGATAGGATCTGTTCCACACATGATCGCTAGTCTTTAGGTCTCATCCAGTCACAGGATTCCTGCACAAAGCATAATTGATTCTGTGAGAGTATAATCCTCAAGACAATAATCATATGTAACTTCTATTAAACCTGCCTTATAGTATTCCAAAAGAACTAAATTATCGTGAGGGTTCCAACGCTGCAAACAACATGTCAATCGAACACCCGGTTTGAATGATATGGCTGATATTCCGAAGAGGGGTCGGTCGGATTCGGGTCCAGTCCGACCCTGTCGTGCCAACTTGACCCAGCCCGGGTTCCTCGGTCCCAACCTGAGTCTTCCACCTGACCTGGGTCTGACCCAACCCAGATCTAGACCGACCTGACTCAGATTCGGCCTAGCCCGACCCGTTGGGCCCCGGGTCTGGGCCGACCCGCTGGGCGGCCAGCCCCCAGCCAAGCCGGTCAGGGGTGGGCCGACTCCTACCTATCCGAGACGTGGTTGAAAGTCGCGTATGCTATCCTACCCAGTGGATCCTCTGCGAGGTAACCTCCTCCACCACAGTCCTTTGACTATGGCCTTACCACGGGTGACACAGTGCAATGTCGCGTCCGCGATGCCTTCGACATGGACAGGTGGCCGCATCCGCCTGCCATCAGCTACCGGCACAAAGGTCGGAAGATCCTACCTCACCAGAGTGGCCCAAGAAAGTTTTGGCATTCTTTCAAAAACACTATTGTGGAACGCCGCCACCCACCCACGATTGTCATTGCAGAACACCGGGTCCACTCCGGTGGTCCATTCTTCAGGTTTCTTGTGACTACGACCCTCAGGGGATTCCATCTTTCCTAGGATGGCCTCGAATCCTCCTTTCGTCCATTTCAAATATGTGTCCATGAAGAACACACACGAATACATAAGGAGGAGGGGTTCAGACCTTGTTTTTGTTGGTCCATTCCCTCCAACATAGAGGTTTAGAAACAAGGGATAAAGGATTGATGTTACATCATAATTTAACCCCTGATGCAATCCCATGAAAGGAGTACCCTCCCGCAATAACAAGAGATCCACAGATCAACTTGATCGTGGGTTGATCCAAATTTTTTGTTTTAGAATGAAGAATAGGGAATCTCAAGCACAAAGAAAACCCCTACTTGAGTAACTCGTTCGTCGGTGATGATCTGTTTAAAGGGTGGAAGAAGAACATGTCAGTCGTTCATCGCTCTACGATCCATTGTACGGCAGTCGTTGGCATTCTTCGTTATCACCCACCAGAGCATCAGAGCAGAACCATGATTGGGCCAATAATCCTACGTTTTTTTCTCGACCATTAAGGGAAGAAATGAGAAGTAACGTTTCAATTATGTTCTATTACGAAGTGGTTACACTGTTTCATTTATGAAACAACATTTTTAGTTTCATTTAATTATATGTCTTTTCACTACAACAGTTTGAAAATTCAAAAAAATAAAATAAAATAAGTATATTTTTTTTAACTTTTTCATTAAAATTTCCGAAAAACAATATTTTCCATCAACCCGCACTAGTTGAGGATATGTCTATTCTATGTGAATCGCGTTGTTCTGAGTTCAACCGTGACCTCCAATTTTTTATTTGAGCACTACTTTAATAGTTAGAAAACCCCAATCACAAATTTATGTAAATGAACTAAAAAAATTAAAAATTCAATTTCGACCTCATCGGGCCTCATAATTAGGTTTTGTCAGAGTGTTTGGTCTCAAAATAATTCCATATAATTAAAAATAAATTTACACAGAATTTTAGGGACATTACAGTGATACAATTTAGCTCTAGACATCAAGCCTTTTCCCTTTCCTATATCATGAACCATGAATTCTTCACTGTTCGGAGGGATAAAAGAAAACATATTTGGGAGAATCACTACATCTAGCAGACCTGATAAACTTTATAAGAACAACGTATACCAGACTGAAAATCATCTGATCACCTCATACTATATAGTATAAATCTACACAATGTTATTAGATAGAGGTTTTTCCAAAAATAATATCCTCTTATGTATATGCACTGGAACTGGGATGAACGCCCACCTAATCGCCACACAAATATTCCAAGTAGAATTTACAAAAAAACTAAAAAGATATTACATTTACAAGATTTACCTGGTTCATATAAAAATCATATATCCATGAGAGAACACTACAAAAAGTTTCATTACTGAAGATATAAAGTGGATTCAATCCTTCCTATAACAACCAATATACATATAAAATCATATTAAATTATGAAAAAAACTCTCAACTTTTCAGTATAAGAATCTTAACTCACAACCGAGACACCACCTCTCCATGTAGAGGTCATCATCTAGTGAATAGGTTTCACTGACCTCTAGGATTCCTTGTCAACATTATGTTAACTAGGAAACCTCTTATACACTGTTGAACCATTTGATGGTACTTCCAATAGTCGTTACCCATTAATTTACCACATTAAAAGAGAAAAGTTACATGATGGAACATCACCTGAAAAGACTCCTCCTGGTGAATTATTATGATGAATCCATTTGATAGAGTACATTTAATGACATCATTCAGTAGAATTTATCCAATAACTTTTTCTGATCATATAGGTCTAGTGATCCTGAATAATTTCTAGACTCAATAATCTCTCACATGGAAATTTCTTCATGATTTAGTCCTTATTCAACCATTCACCCATGTTTATCCCTTATATGATGCATGAAGTGTTCTCTTCACTAGAATTTAAACCAAATCTAACTGAGGCACGATATTGAATTTAAAATTATTGTAAAATCATCTTTTTAAATGTATTTGTAGTATTATAAATCCCAATAATCTTTATATCCAAAACACATTATCTTCCTACAAACTTTATATAATGTGATACATAAGTTCGATGGATTTTTTTCCAGCATGAATCACAATATTACTTAATTAAAGAATGGGACCCTTCCAATCATAGAATAAATTTTCCCAATTTAATCTATTTCTAGGTTTATTTAGTAAGCAGATCAACCATATAAACTCTTTCTAGGCTTTAGTAGCATCAATATACCATACTTCTATTATAGATATAGTACCAAATTGATACAACCAAAACATCCAGTTAATCATTGTGCAACAAAAATTAAATACAAAAAATGTAGTAGTTTTCCATGAATTCATGTCCCCAATAAAATATTCATCTAAAAAATCATCATCATCATCGCAAAAATATAAATTTGTATCACATGTCCCCTTCAAGTATAAAATTACTGATTTTCACAGCTTCCCAATGTTTTCTTTTACTATTGGTATTGAAACAACTAATAATTCCCACTGAAAATGAAATTTTTGGTCCAGTACAAACCATTTCATACATAAAATGTCAAATAGTCCAAGAAAAGGGAACTTTATCATTTCATGAAATTATATGTATGTTGATAGTTCCTAATATTAAGAAAGTTTAAATTGTATGGAATGGGAGATGAGATGGGTTTACGACCACTTATTCCAAATCATTCAGTGAACTTCTTTATGTATTCCTTACAAGATAAAATGAATAAAAATTTCCTAAAGTATGAATGCTTCAATCATATTATTCCACTATTGTGTAGATTGGTTCAATCTATAAGGAATCAATTTCAAATTAAAAACTAAACCCTCCTTCTGATGAAATTCATAACCCTTGGGATGAACCGTGTAAAGTACATCCTCCAATTACCCAAGAAGAAAATATTTCTTTACATATATATACTCATAGTGTATATCATCATATACAAAAATTTCAAGAACTATTTGAGTGGTTGGGTTATTCATGACTAGAGAAGAAATTTCAGAAAATTAAATCCCTTCCTTCAATTGAAAACCCTCCACCACAATCTATGCTTTATACCTATTACTTCCATCACATTCCTATTTCTTGATAAAACTATTATGAACCGAGATAGGAAGGGAAAGTTGATGGACTGAGAATTTAAATTTTTTTCATCACCGGAAAGATATAACATCATAAAATATGGTGATCTCATCCCAGTATGGTCCTAGGACAATGGGTGGTTTAAAATAGCAAAAAATAATAACAAATTTTTACCTCATTTGGATCTGATTCCCACAATCCTATTACAAGGTGCTGGAGACCCTTGATAGAAGACTCTGATGTTGAATCCCTCTAGGTCATCCACACACGCTTCTTAAATCTGTAATTGTGTCGTTCATTGGAATCTGGGTGATAGCTTGGTGCTTTGATTACCACTTCGACATAGTGACGATAACCACCAGACAAATTCTTCGATTCGAGAAGTCCTAACTTGAAGAACTTTCTTGTTTAAGAGAATCTATCTCTCAGATTTTGGATGAGTGATAGGCTTACATTTTTAATGGTAGAATAGTCTACATGGGGAGAGCTTCTCTACACTTATATAGTGAATATCTATAATACAAGGTTTGGCTTCCCTACCCTAATGCAATAAAAATACACTATAAATATTATAACTAATTATATATGACAAATAAAATTATACCATAAATATTATTTATAATTTATCACTTAATTGTAATATATATTAAATATATTATGTGATATACTTGAGCCATTATATTGACTTAAGTCTCCTGATAATGTTAAATGAACCCAGAATATTTCATTAATATCTTTTTGAATAATATATATCCATGTATTTACTTGTTTTAAATAAATTCAATTAATTATTCCAAACATGAATAATTAAAGAATTTATTTATTCCTTGGTGATAGATAAAACTTGGATAATACCCAGACCTCATGGAGGGTACCACCAAGTTCTATATTCTTATTCAATAGAATAGGGTAGGTTCTCAATGCGCTATTGTATGTGAACCTCTAGACCCTTATCTCAATAATAGTGAATAATATTCAAAAAATAATAGAGGGGTATAACAATCCATCAAGACCCCTACAGAGATAAGGAAAAGTCAAAGTAACAACTACCTTCCAATGAACAGATTCTATGTAATATAATCTCTTCACCATTGATATCTCAATAATGAAGAATGCACATTTGTTTCATCATCCTTTATCTTGATTTATTATTTCTTAATCTATCCATAAATACTTACCTTCGCCTACCATGGCCATGGATTTAAAGAAGGTACAACCATCCTAATCAACCAGGCTCAAGATATATCTTCCTTTACTCAAAAGAAAAAAATCTTATCTTGATCATTCAATCAATTTCATGTTACCAATGACGTACCAAGAACAAATACCTCACCATGTCTTTATTTACATGGTTTTATTCATGCATAAGAATACACAATCAAATGACTTATATTGATATTGATCTCATGTTTGGAGGCCATTACAGATGTACATAGTTTGGAAAAACTAATGAGACTTGAAAAATGTGGTGTTCCTATTGGAGGTATCTCCTCATGATCTCAACTACTAGAGATCCCCAAGTGCGGACTTCATGAAAATAAGTCTCAATGCTTATAATCCTCCAGCACCTGATAGTCGCACACTATCTGTGTCCTGCCATAATGATGTAACTGGACCATAGGACATTACATTAAGATTAATGTCATAGTATCTATAGGTTCTCATTATAGCCTAGGATTTACTATAACCTTTTTATACAACATGTAATCTAAGGACATAACCATAAACAAATAGGATGCGGAAGTATCAACACTATCTTGTCATGATAAACACACACACACACAAACACACACACACACAGACACACAAACACACACACACACACATATATATATATAACCACATTCATGTAGTTGCAATCAAAGAAAAACACAATTTGGGTCTAGGGAACCCACTTTTAACACTTCCATTTGAACTAGAGAAAACTTCTAACAAGTCTCAATCTACAAGACCTCACATGAGAATCATGCTTTTGATGAGAAATGGATTTATTCAGGGGTGTACCACATTGTACTCTGTGGCTACTCTGCTAACCGTGACTTCACCTCTCTGAATAAAATCCCTCGAGAGATGAAACTTTCAAAGATCATGATTCATCCTCTAGTGAGACCTAGGATCCTTGGGAGGAACCACTATAGTAGTATTATCACATTAAACTGAAATAGGGTTTACACCTTTAGGCATAACACCAATTTTTGAGATGAATCTGCGTATCCAGGCAGCTTCCATTTTTATATTGAAAGGCTATATATACATGGATTCTACTGTATAATCAGTGACCATATATTTCTTCAAGTTTCTCTAGCTCACTGCACCACCATTTATGAAAAATATGTAGTCTGACTGTGATTTCATATCATCATGATCTATTTGGAAACTAGAATCACTATATCCCCTAACTACTAGTTCCTCCTCTCCTCCATACATTAGGAAAATATCCTCTGTTTGCATCATGTAATTTAGGATAGTTTTAACAGCTTCTCAGTACAGACCTCCTAGATTATCTTGATATGTTACCACTAGTATTAAAGAAATGGAAACATCAAACATAGTACATATCATGGAATATATTATAGAACCCACTACCGAGGCATAATAGATTCTACTCATTCTTTCAATTTCCACATGTGTTTGTGGATACATTTTCTTGGATAGACTGATACAATGTGGCATAAGAAAAAGCCCTCTCTTTGATAGTTCCATATTACACCTTTTGAGTACCGTATAAATTATGTACTTTGACTTAGCCCAAGATATCTTTGAGATCTAGCTCGATATATCTTGATCCCTATAATGTCGGCTTCTTCACCTAAGTCTTTCATGGAGAAGCATTCATTTAACCCATTCTTAACTGTCTGTAAGATGTGCACTTCATTTCCCATAATTAATATGTCATCAACATATAATACTAGGGAAACGATGGAATTTCCCTCAACATTCTTCTAGACACAAGGATAATTTTCTTTTTTGAAAAACAAATTCTCTTATTGCCTCATCAAAAAGAACATTCCATGATCATGATGCATTCTTCAACCCCTAAATGGGTATATAAAGCTTTCACACCTTATTGGAATTCTATTACCTAAAAAACCATTTGTGTTGAGTCATATAGATATATTCAACCAAATTCCCATTAAAAAACTAGTTTTGTCATCCATTTGGAAATTTACATAATCATGAATGGCTGCTATTGCAAGTAATATTCTAATGGATATCAGTATTGCTACTAGTGAGAAGGTTTCATCATATTCAATGCCATGATGTTTCTTAAAACCCTATTCAACCAGTCCTGCATTATTAGTTTTAACCTTACCATCCTTGTCCAGCTTTTTCTTGAAAACCCATTTTCACCCAATAGGTTTTACAATAGTTGGTGGGTCTACCGAAATCCAAACATGATTTTGTTAGATGGACTCCATCTCAGAATGCATGGCATCTTTCCATTTAGCAGCTTATTTTCCTTCTACTTCTTTTTTTTAGGTTAGGGGTTCATCATCCTCAGGGATTAATGTGTCACCTAACTCGGTGACAATAATACCATAAATCTATAGTTCTATAACATCTAGAGTAGACCTATGAAATATTTGTGTCTCCAGAACCATTTCTTATTCCAATTGCTCTTGTGGAGTTTGTTCCTGTACCAACTATTGTTCATCTACAACAGTAACTTCATCGAAGTCAACCTTTCTCACACTATTCCCATTAGAAATGTGTTCCCTTTATAGAAATATGGCATATCATTCCACAACATTTTTTCTATCTAAAGGGTTGTATAGGTAAAATCCTTTGGTTTATTTAGGATAACCTATAAAGATGTTATTTGTGCTTCTAGATTATAATTTTTCACTTTGTAAGGTATTGACATAAGCCTCACATCCCAATACACTTATTTGTGACAGGTTGAGTTTCTTTCCACACCATAACTCATATGGAATCTCATATTCAACTTTAGTTGGTACTCATTTAAGGAAATATGCCATTGTCTGCAAGGCATATCCCCCAAAGGATAATGAAAGAGTTCTCTGACTCATCATTGATCTGATCATGTCAAGTAAGGTCATATTACTCCTTTCACTAGCATCATTCCACTATGGGGTATAAGGAGGTGTGATTTGGGATACCATCCCACACGCCATCAAATGATCAATGAAATCATGGTTATGATACTCTCTGGCATGATCTGAGCAGTGTATCTTAATCTTCTTACTAAGATATTTTTCTACATCATGTTGACATTCCTTAAACATCTGAAAGGAATCTTCCTTATACCACATTAACTAGGTATAACCCTACCTACTATAGTCATCGGTAAAAGTAATAAAGTATGAAACCCACCCCTTGCCTCTACTTAAAGTGGACAATATACTTTAGTATGAATTAATTCCAGTAACTGATTGACTCTTTCTACCATCCCTAAGAATGGTGCTTTGGTAATTTTTCCTTGTAAACAAACATGGAATACATCCAAGGTTTTTAACTGTACTGAGTATAAATACCCTTCTTGACATAATTTATGTAATCACTTCTAGTTTACAAGACCTAGACTAAAGTGCCATAGGATGGTAAAATATGAGTCATGTTTGCTGGTTTTTTCATTGATGGTCATTATCAGGTTTTTGAGTTAAATCATATATAAAATATTGTTATGATGTTCCATAAAATAACACATGTTATCCTTATAAAAGAGACAAAATTTATTTCCAAACATGAAATAAAATCCCATAGTGTCCAAAACTGACACAAAGATTATGATTCTGGTTATAGAAGGTACATACTAACAATTATTTAAAATTAGAACCGAACCATTAGAAAAAGTTAGGTAATAGTCTCCCATTACCATGGCAGTCAGACTTACAACCTTTGTAGCTTAGAGATCCAGTTTGCCTCATACAATCTTCTGGAATCTACTTAATTCATGTATATGAATACATGTGTGTGAGACACATGCCGTATGAAATACCCAACTTGTAGAAATGAAAGATTTTATTCAATGAAAAAAATACTTGAAGTTGAAGCGTCAACTTGCTTCTTCATCAAAGTTTTGAAACTTTTCTTCCAGTGGCCTTTCTTTCCACATGCAAATCAGATAGCCTCCTACACATAGATGTGATTCTGAATCTTTGGTCTCTTTGAAGGATGATGTATTGGATTCTTTGGCCTTGACATGGCCATTGACCACTTTTACATGCCTTTCATTATCATTTTCACTAAAAGGATTGATGAATTTTTATTTTTCATATCCTTATCAGCTTAGTGAACTAAGGAAAAAACATTTGGGAGTGAATTTTTCATATCATTCATGTTATAATTGACAATAAAAGTCGAAAATATTGGCAGTAAATATGCAAGTATGTGATCTGTTACTAGTTCTTGGTTCAATTTGAACCTAATAGATTAAAGTATGTCAATGTATCTGATCATATTGAGTACATGAGGATCCATTTGGTTCCCTTCTTCTAGCCTACACCAATAAAGGGAATTAGAGTTCTCATACCATTACCGCATGGCCCTCTCCTAATATAATTCTTAGAGATGTGAAAGCATCTTGTAGGAAACCTCATCCTCATACTTTTTCTATGATATAATGGACATGGATGACAACATGATGCATTGAACATCTAGTAAATCATCAAAATTATTTTTCCATTTATCCATTTCCTCCTTGTTCCCTAAAGAGGCTCAGCAGGAACTAAGGTTTCAATCACATAATGATTCCTTTCTTGGCATAGTACTATGCTAAAGCACCTAAACAACTCCTAGAAATTATTTCCAATCAGGATATTTTCTTTATCCAAAATAGATCAAAGTGATAATGTTCTTATGGTGTTGGTGACTTCAATTTTAAATCTACAATAGATAATCATTAGCAGTCAGTACTTTATATTGGTTACAATTTGAAATTTATGATTAATTATTTATTATACCATTTTTAATGTGTCCCACTATTTTAGTGAACCCTAATAGCCCTCAAAGTTGGCTTCAGAATACTCTGTCTCTTGAGTATTCTAGTGGAAATAATCCTTGAAACTACTATTCATAGTCTACATACTTTAGGTACACCACTACTTGGAGAGTTTCTAGGAAGGTTGTAGTCTGTCCATCTATATTAACTCACAGTTCCTTGTACTATTGAGTAATTTCCTGACTGTTGGAATCTAAACATGATTCCCTCAATATATTTCCTCTAAAGTGATAGAAACATAGATTTGGATACTTATTTTCTACTAGATTTAGTCAAGTCATCCCATCATTCTTATAGGAACTCCCCGGTAGTAAGAAGAACTCTCAAATTTGGCTGATGAGCACTCTAAACAGCCGGTTTTTCCCAAATTTGAATAGTAGAAGGCATTAAGACTTGATATCTCATTGAGGTATTGTGTTTATAAATGAATATAATCTAATTCATTTTTATTTTTTAAAACATGGTTTTCACACTCACAACTGAACAAGAAATCGAAAAAATATATTTGTCACGTCTTTATGCATTTAATCTTGTTTAATATTTTACATTATCAAGTAATAATCGTGCAATTTCATAAAACAATAAACCATACATAAAGTAAAAATATGCAATCCGACTAGTAGTGAGCATTTAATTATGATCGATCCATAACGGATCAATCATGAACTTGGGGGGTTCCATACCTGAGTCGACTGATGACTTATGTCACAACTCGCCCCTAGTTCATAGTTCTCAACTCCTGTCTGGATTGCAGCCTTGACATGGTGGGGTCCGTATCTAAGATCATCATCCTATAATAAAAAATATACTTTCACACAGGCGAGGGGGTCTTGGGATATAATAGGTGCATTGGAAACACATGCCCTTATACATATTTAAATTAAAAGTGATGATACACATACCGTCATTTAACTACATAATTATTATAGACATAACACACAATAATAAATAAATAAATAATTAATTAATTAAATCCAGATATGCACTTGTCGGTCACTGGCTCAAAACCAGTTGGTATAAAATAATGCATAATTAAATTGCAATAAATTTAATCTTTACGAGGGTGTTCTAATAAATTAAATGAATTTGAATTAATTCAAATATTTTTTTTATCGGTTCCATATTTAATTTAAAATTAAATCCAAAATTAAATTATACCATTAGATTAATTTATGGTCAAATTTAAAATTAAATTATACCATTAATTTAATTTAAACTCAAATTAAATTAATGTTTCAGATTCTATTAAATTTTAAACGGCAAAAGTAATTTTATTTAATTTAATTTAAAAAACTAAATTAAATTAATCAAATTAATTTAAATGGTTTACCTCTAACCGGACACGTGCGAGGCTGTATCATCAATGCTAGGAAGAACCGCAACAGAACCGTAGAAGAACCGCGGTAATTCATAGACGTTTCGGTGATAACCCACCAAAAAACTCACGTGAATGGGAGGTCTGGTGCCAGCAGTGTCTGGATAGGTTTCTAAGAAGATGGATCTGAGAGCCAGGGGGGCCATGATGGAGGCAGCCAGCAGGTGACTAGAACGGCTAGGTCGGACGTGGCAGCGACATTTAGGACACTGCGGCCTGGTAGATCGCGGCAACATAGTGAGCCTGGGCCGACGGCGCGACGACGAACTCCGGACGACGAGAGTAGTGCGACTCCGGTCAAGTGCGGCGGCGACCTTTAAATTTTTTCCAAAGTTAATTTATACATTATAAAGGAATACTTAAATATTTTTTTTATTATAAGAAAAAAAAATTTTAATTTGAAAATATATAATTTTTTAATTTTTCATCTAATAATTGATAACAACAGGAATAATTCTGGTGATGGGATTTTGGCCGATCCTTGGCCGGATTACAATAATTACTAGAACAAGAATATATATATATATATATTAAACCATGTTCGTCTAAATAAAATAAAAACTGAAACATTTTGATCCGTAAACCACATATTTGATCCATTAATTTTTTTAAATGGTCGTTACTTGGCAATACAGAAACAGATCCACACCTGGTTGGATCCGTTGGAACCATTTCAACACCATGTACTTAAATTTAAGGGAATTAAATTTTTTATATGACTAAAAAGAACCAAATGTTCCATCTGATACCACTGTTAGGAACTAGGACGAGCATCAGAAGATGATGGACTGGGAATATAACTGTTTTTGCATCACCATAGTGACGTAACATCATCAACTATGGTGATCTCATCCCTATATAGTCTTAGGACCCCCACGTGGTTTAGAAAGAGCACAAGATAATAACGCATCTATACCTCATTCGTATCTGATGCACGCAAGCCTATCATAAGGTGTCGGTAGCTGTTTCTTGAAGACTCTAATGTTGAATCCCTCTATATTGTCCACAAACACTTCTCGAATCTGGTCATGCACCTTTCGTTGGAATCTGAGTGCTAGCATGGTACTTTGATGAGATCTTCAATGGTGCAATGCTTACCATTAGCCAATGTCTTCTATCCATGAAGTCAGAACTTGAAGAAATTTCTTGTTTGACAGATTCTCTCTCTAGGATTCAAGAGGAGAGAGAGTCTCTCATTTCTAATAGATGAATAGTCTACATGGGAAGAGCCTCTCTACACTTATATAGTGAATATCTATAATACCCGATTTGGGTTCCCGAAACCCATGAAATAAACATCCACTATATAAATATTATAAACAATTATTTATAAAAATTAAAATTATGCCATAAATAATATTTTTAATTTATCACTTAACTGTAATATATTTTAAATATATTATTTAGTATTTTTGAACCATTATCTCAACTCATGTCTCCTGATAATATTAAATGAACCTGAGATATTTCATTAATATCTGTTCAAATAATATTTATCCTTGTATTTACTTGTTATATATTCAATGAATTTTTCCAAACATGAATAAATAATGAATTTATTTATTCCTAGGTGATCGATGGAACATAGATAATACCTAGACCCCATGGCGGGTCCCACCGTGTTATATATATTTATTTTTAACAGAATATGGTAGATTCTCAATGTGCTATAGTGTGTGACCCTCTAGGTCCTTATCTCAATAGTAGTGAAGAATATTCACAGACCAAGAGCATGGTCTAGCAACCCGTCAAAGCCCCTACAGAGATAAGGAAAAGTCACACTAATGACTACCTTCCTACAAACACAGTGTATGTAATATAACCTCTTCATCGTCGATATCTTAATAAAGTAGAATTCATACTAGTGTCATCATCCTATATATTGCTTTATTATTTTTTGATATATCCGGACGGACATACCTTCACCTACCATGGCCATGGTTTTAAAGAAGGTATTACCATCTTAATCAACCAGGCCCGAGATATCTCTTCCTCAACCCAAAAGAGAAATATCATATCTTGATAATTCAATTAATGTCATGTTACCAATGATGTACACAACAAAAACTACATCACCATGACTTCATTTCACTAGTTTTCATCTTTCATAAAAATCACAATCAAATGACATACATTGATAATGATATCAAGTCTCGAGAGCATTAGACATGTTCATAGATAGGAACAACCAATGACAATTGAAACATGTGGTGCTCCTATTGGTGAGTCTACCTCATGATATCAACTACTAGAGATCATCAAGTGAGAACATTATGAGAAGAAGCCTCAATGATTATGAGCCCCCAAAACCTGATAGTTTCACACCATCTATGCCCTGTCAGAATGATGTAACTATACTATAGAACATTACTTCAAGATTACTATCATATTATCTTGAAGTTCTCATTATTGACTGGGATCTTCTATAACCCTTTTATATGACATGTAATATAAGGAAATTAGCATAAAAAAGTGGATGCAGAAGTATCTACACTATTATGGCAGGATAAACACCTGTATATATACAACAAACTGTATACATGTAGTGGTAATCAATGTACACCACAAGTTGGGTATAGGGTACCCAATTTCACCAAAATCACCATTTATTTTATAGATTTTTTTCACTATGATAGTTTATCCTAATCCCAAGTATTGATGAGAGTTAAGTAATTCATTTCATCTTCCATGACTAACTCCCACTATTTCATGTCTCTAAAAATGACTTCCTCTTTTGACAATTTTGGTTCCCCTATATCCATTACAAGTAATAAATTCATATTATCTATAAACCTATGAATTGGTTTTCTGAAATGTGTTTATCTTATAAAAAACATCATGTTATTCTATTGGAACCTCTCATTATGATATTCATATGTTGATTATTTATTTATATGGTAGAGGTATGTCTGATCATTTTCCGTTTAGTAGTTGTCTGTCAAATCATCTTATGTTTGGTTGACTGAATATAAAAACACCAACCTTAGTAGATTCCCTTGGCATTTATATTGAGAGTACAAATGAGAACCTCTATATAATCACCTAGAACATCAACATCTTATCTTACCTCAACTTCCATCTCATCTATGTTCTAATATTTTCACATAAGTTCTTCATTGAAAACATAAATCTACTCCTTATAAACTATTCCCTTTCATTTTTCCATATTTGATATCAAATGTTCTCATCTATATGTCCAATAATAAAAAAACATTGTATTTAACCCCCAATATATATTTTATATGTGTCATTGATATGAACAAACATGATGCTTCTAAATTCATTGATATGGTTCACCTCTAATATCTTACTAGACTATTTTTCCTCCAGAATTCAGTAGCAAACAACTGAAGTTAAACTTATGTTCACCAAATATGTTACTTTATTTATATCCTCTTCCCAAATTACATTAGGAATTATAGAGTGAAACCTCATACTCCATGATTTCACTTGAATAGTCCAATTCATCATTTTAGCTACTCAACTTTATTTTGGGGTTACTATAATAATCATTTCATGCATGATTCCCTTCTATGGGAAAAAGTAATTAAATTTGTGTTTGGTATAATCCACACCATTTTCTATCTATTGACACTTAAAATTTTATTCACACCCTTTCTTTAGCCAAATAATTCCACTAAATAAATTCATGAAACACAATGTATTTATTCTTTATGATTAAGCCACAACCTTTTGATTTGAATCATGAATGAAGATTACAAACTACAGTGATCCTCATGTAGAATGAATAGGGGATAGTCCCAAAACACAGGATTGAACTAGTTAAAGATTTATATTACTTGGATTTCTACCATCTAAGTTATAGGATATGTTCTTTTATTTCCCCCATCATAAAACTCCCACTTTTTCCTTAGTTCATGTGATCAAATTTAATTATTACCATCACTTATAGAACATTCAGATTCTTTCATTGAGGTGACTAAACCTACAGTTCCACATTTCAGGACCCTTTGATGAAGTGATTACCATCACTACAACCTTTTCCTTGAATCCAGTCAAGTACAACATTTTATTCATTACACTATGAGAAATTAGTGTGAAACTTCTTTTGATCTTCTAGACTCCATTGAAAAATTCATGTAAAAACATGCATCATCAGTCAATCCTATTTACATTAGGTTTTTTCAAAGACCTGGAATATGTCTAAAATCTTTTAGCCTAAAGGCACTTCCATTTTTTATTAAAATGTTAACAGTTTATTTCCCAAAAAAATATAGAGATTCATCAGATATGAGATGAAATATACACATTATTCTTAATATATAATCAACCATGCACCCACACTCACAAATTCAATGAGAAGATACACCTGATTCAACAACCCTGGACTTGTCTAGAATGTCCATTCATAGAATCAAACTAGACCCTCTTTCAATTATACATACTTTGTTTGTAAATCTAGAATAGGAAGCCTCTATCTGATCCCTTTAATCTTTATTGATATGTCCCCCTTCCCAAAATTCAAACATGTAGAACGTAAAATAGTCAATTTACCTTACATTATCTATAGAAAATATCATCTAAATACTATTTCTCTTAATGTTTTTTATGTTGATGTGAATATCCCCATTCAGTAGTATTGAGAGAACTTCAATATGAATATTATAATTTCTTTTTTACTCAACTCCACATCCATTATCATGTTTTGAGTGTCCTCGAACAAAAGATCTGACTTCAAATGGTTGTTTATCACTACTATCACCATGGATTCTTAGCATTATGAAAGTGAGGAATAAAAAGGGAAATCCCAAAAATCATCTATAAATTTCACCTTTACTAATTCAAGATACCCTCAGATCATATTGAAGTCATACACATGATCTTATAAAAGTATTATATTTGATAAACTTGATCTGAACAATATTCACATCATAAAGGCTTTGTTGAGATTCATTGATTTCTCATAGATGTTAACCAAATATTTTATATTTTCTATAATGGTTTTTTTCTGTAATGTTAAAATAAATATTTTAAGAATGTGGTATCCTGATCAACGAAATTGTCTTCCTATCCAACCTCTCCCATTCAAAATTGTGCTTAGTTTTTTTAAATTTACATGAAAAAGAAGAATCCATTTGTTTTCAGTATCAAGATATCCTCTAGTTTCATTATCCAAATTAAAATGTCCATTTTATAAAACATATCAATGTAAACTAGTCCCCATTTTGAAATTAGTTTTCCCAATAACAATAAATTCAATTGAAATCAAAAAAACTTGTAGGAAAAGGATACATGAATCGTAGATTTTTTGAGTCAAGTAGAATAAACACTTTGATAAAACTTATTGGGCGGGACATAATAAAATGCCTTTAGGAGAATCACTTCATCTATTGTACTAGATTAACATGGAAAGAACAATATACACTAGACTAATGTTGACCCAATCACCTCATTCAGTGAAGTGGAAATCTCCAAAATGTTATCAATTTTTTTGATAATTTAATCCTACCATATTTCTGTAATAAAACTAGGACGATCACCAAAAATATTTCTATGCACACTTCATTCAAAAAACAAAAATTCAATGAAATTTCTTTAGGAAAAAATCTTACATATATAAGAGAAAACTGCAACCATTTTTACTACAGAAGATACAAGTGAATACAACACTTATCAGTCACAAAATATCTACTTAACAATGTCTAAAATAATTAAGTTAGAAACTCTATACTATTTTCAAAAGAATCATAATCTATATTTGGCACACCACTACTATTTATAGAGGTCTTTATCTAGTAAACATGTTGCATTGACATACATGCTTCATGGTCAACCACACATTGACCTAGGGAACCTTTGATTCATTATTGAACAATGAAATAAAACATCCAATAGCTGGTACCCATTAATGTTTACCAAGATAAGATAAAAAATTTCCTAATGGAACATCATCCAATAATACTCTTTCCAATTAAATTTTCTAGATTAATCTTTCTAATGGCTCCATTAGATTATCTTTTTTGCTGAAATAAAATAAGTTCAAAAAACCCAACAAGAACACATATGAGAGTAATCATGAAAAGTGTGAGTGTGGAATTAGTATTCCATAAAAAATGGTTTCCCTAGATTATATCCATACATATAACAATGTATACAAAAAATGTAAATAAACAACAACCAAAACATAAATCACCACCAACTCTACTCAGGATCCACTAGCCTCAAGAAAGTATCTACCTACTTCAAACCATGTTTGAGTGGAATAATGAATCTATAGTTTAATACATAGAAAGATACTTTATCCTTATATTAAATTCCATGGAACACAACATCATAAGAAGACCTTATCCACATAATCAATCTGAGTTATTCCAAAACCCCAAAGGTACATCCACATACCATATCAAATGTCCTAAGGTATTTCAAATTAATTTTCTAATCACTAGATCAGAAACCAAAATAACCCAAGGAACTCCTATAACCATCTTTCCATAATCTCAGACCATTTTTCCCAATATCAATGGAAATCCACAATCCACCATATGGTGGTCTTAACTACCACAAACTATGGAATTCTATGGTGAGAACTTCCTTTATACTGATGGACACCACGATCCAGTATATTTCTTAATATATAAAGTTTTACCCTTACAATGATTTTCCTAATCCACCTCATGGTCTATTCCTTGTGTTCACATGATCCCAATAACTAGATTCATAGTCCATAGTGAGTAGCACCACTAGTTTCCTAGGAGAGAAAACCAATTTACCTCTGTTCCCACCTTAAAACTATAGGTTCTAGGACTAGTAAAGGTGTACTATGGGTCTTGGACAACATTCCATGTGGTCATGATCATTGATCTATCCATGATTTCTATAATGATGAACACCTCAATAAAATAAATTGAATCAAAGAAAATAGACAAGGGATAAAACACTAGAAACAAGCACATGATCATCACATAAAATTTATATTTAATTTAATATCATAAATAATTAGCTTGTGTGAATTATTTTTTCATTGATGGATCTGACAATAGATCTAAATTTTACTTTCATAAGATTTTAGTAATCAAGATAAGATTCTCTATAGCGGTGGTCCACATGGGCTCCACAAATATTCGAACATTGCCATATGAATCTCTGGGTGCAAGCGAGGTAGATCCTAATGCTTGCATAATTCAATTTTGATCTCAATAAGAATTACTTCTATATAGTTATCCTTTACCTCTTTAGACTTGATATTGGGGGTGGAGGCAGATCTCTCTCCATTATCAGGAGCTTTCTTAGAGAGGGATCTCTCTATAGATTGAGATAATTATCTTCATCTATTGTTGTAAATAGCACCAAATTAATTGAATCTCTTTAAAAAAAATTTAATTATGTTTATATATTGGTAGGGTAATAAATAAATTATTGAAAAATTTCCCTTAATTACTTTTTAATCCGTTGAGGAACCCCATATCTATAATAATAATATTATCATTACTTCTCGACATGCAGTTAACTTTCCAATTAAAATTAAATATTATTTATTCAAATAATATTCAATATATATATATATATATATTTCTCATCGGAACATTAAAATTAGTCCAATATTCCTTCACAATATTTATCAGGACATGAATAATTAATACTTATTTAATAAATTAGTATCACCGCATTATTCACCAATAAATAAATAAAACTATATTCACTAAATAAAAAATAAATATTTATTAAATATTATTATCATATAAAATTATCTTAAATAACTACTGAAAGAACATATGTGATCAATTAAACATGAGGAATTATTAAACCCTGTGCAGGAATATCATTTATTTAAATTATTAGAAAATAAATAATAATATATTATTTGATCAAGATTCTGGATAAACTTGGTGTGTGACCCTCTTGGAATCTTTCTCGATGTCATTATGTGAAGCAACATAAAGTCCATGATTAGTGTCTGGAAACACACCATGACACCCACAGAAAAAGAAGTTAATGTCGTAATGAAATAATACCAAAATTGTATGCTCACTGTGTAATATAATCGTTTTATAATGACATCTCTAATCAACTAGGTTGGATGTTGGTTCCATTAACCTATTTATAAATGCATATTTCTTTGCCTTTACATAGATCAAAATTCCACATAGAACACCATGTACATGGATTTATTTGGGCTATATCATTTCCAATAAAGGGCCTTATATTTCAAATTATATTAAAGAATGAAAGGAAAAAAAATCATTTCTCACATTATTCATTAATGTAATATTACTTGTGACACACCCAACGTATCTTACCACTCCATGATCATATGTAATCATGGTTTTTATTAATACAGAAAAGTACCTGACTTATAATATTCATTAATAATAATATTAATGTCTAAGTATCAATACACACATCCACATATAAGAACATCCAATGATACATATGAATGTGGATTTACTGCTGGAGGGTATTGTTTTCATAATATCTTACATGTGATATTACTAAGAGAGTACACCATGAAAAGGTACCTCAATGTCCAATGATTCTTCACCCCTAATATCCTATATCATTTTACCTAAAATTCGATCATCCCTCTATAGAAATAATATTTATGAATAGTTTCATAACACTTCTGAGTTCTCATCATAGCAGGGAACTACTATAACCTTTTTAGTGTGAAAACTACTGTTAGGAAATTATCACATTATATAAATGAAGAAGAATAACCATGATGTGTTAAATATTTTATTAATATTAAAATTTATGAATAAAGGATATCATAAAGTACATAGAAGATTGTTCTAGGTCACAAAATCTAATGGACTCCCACTTGCACTAGAGACCACTACTCAAAAACATTAGTCTTATATCACACACATGATACTCATTCTTCTGATGAGATAGGTCTTTAGTCTAGGGATCCACCATGTTCACTTATGTGGGTAATATTCTTACTGAAACATCACCCCTTCGATAAATATATCTCAAGAGGTGATACCTATGGAATATATGCTTTGTCCGTTGGTGTGACCTTGGATGTTTTTTAAGTTCCACCACCACATTATTATCAAAATAAAATGTGACAGGGTCTTTACTAATGGGTACCACATCAAGATAATGTAAAAAAGTTTCATATCCAAACAACTTAATTTGCAGTATCAGAAGCCACTATATACTTACACTTTGTTTTATAATCATTGACAACTGACTTCTTTGAACTCTTCCATCTCACAACTCCTCTGTTGATATAGAAAACATATCCTAACTAAATCATCAGATCATTGCGATCTGTTTGAATATTATCTTCAGTATACCCTCGATGACCAACTCTTCATCTCTTCCATATACTAGTAACATTAACTTAGTTATTATCATATACTAGAGTATAGCCTTAATAGTTCACCAATGTTGTTCTACTGGATATTCATGATACATTCCTACCATACTCAATGCACAGGTAACATCATGTTTAGTACAAAACATGTAATACATGATTGATCCTATCACTAAAAAGTTTGGGATCTTAATCATTATATTTTTCTCCAATTTTGTCTAAGTTCACATTTTCATAGAAATATTTAAACCATGTTAACCTAGAACCAATCCCCTCTTGGATTGTTCTATACTAAATATCTTTTGTTTCTAGTCAATATATATATACTTGGACATAATCGAATAATTCTATTGGATAAATCATGATTGATCTTGATCCCTCAAATATAGTCTATTTCACCTAAGTCTATCATAGATAAACACATTCTCACCAGTCCTTACTAGACTGTAAGACTGATGTGTCATTTCCAATAAGTAATATTTAATCAACACATACTACTATTATAACAACTTAAATCTCACTAAACCTCTTGTAAAGTCACAGATCACAATTATTATTAATAAAACCAATTATTTTATAGATTTATCAAATAGAATGTTTCATGGCCTAGATGATTTCTCCAATATATAAATGGATATTTGAAACTCGAAAATCCTTTTGGAATCACATTATGTCACAAAAACTTCTTGTTGTGTTACACAGACATATTCTAAAATAATCCCATTAAGGAATGTAGTTTTTACATCAATATACCAAATTTCATAGTCATGGTATTAATCTATAGAATGTATAATTTGGATGGACATAATCATGGAAAATGGTGAAAAGGTTTCATCATTGTGAATTCCTTGAAAATTTTTAAACCCTTTATCCACTATCCTTGCATTATAAGTATTTAATTTAACTTTCATGTCTAGTTTTCTCTTGAATACCCAATTTAACCATGTGGTATTTACATAAACTAGTGCATTGACTAGAAACCAAACATGGTTCTAATTCATGGAATCCATTTTAGAATTCATGGCTTCTTTCTATCTTGCATCTTCTGATATCTCTACTATATATTTGTAAGAGACAGGATCATCAGTGTCAACTGATAATGATTCACCATCTTTAGTGACTAGAAAACCATATCTCTATAGTTTTAAAACCTTTCTTGTACTCCTATTAAATTCTTGTGTTTCAGGAACTACTTATTCCATTGAGACCTATGGAATTTTTTCGTATATCAACTCTTGTGTATCATGAGGATCAACTTCAACAAAATAAATCTTTCTCCCACTATCCCTTTTTAGGATGTTCTCCCACTAAATATGGAAGAATTTTCTAGCAATAGTCACTTTATTCTTTTAGGGTTTGTATAGGTAGTATCCCTTGATTTTATTGGTATATCTTATAATAGTACACTTTGTTCCCTAAGGTTCTAGTTTATTTCCTAAGAAGGACTTGACAAACACCTCACAAACCCATACATGTGTTTGTGACAAAAAATGGTTTCCTTCCACTCCATAACACAAGGGTAATTCTATTTTTTTCATTTAATGGTTATAAATTTAGTGTTTATACTATAGTTTTTAATTCATATCCCTTAAAGGATAATTCAAGATATGCATGAATTTCCATTAACCTTACCATGTCTAACAAGATACTGTTCTTCTTTTCACTAAAACCGTTCCACTATAGTGTATAAGGTTGGTCGAGTTGAGATATAATATAAAACTAATTTATAAATTTGATAAAATATTGGTTAATATATCCACCATCTTGATCCAATCAAATCATATTTATCTTATTTCCTAGTGGATTATATAATTCATTCTTAAATTTATTTATTTTCTTAATGGAAATTGACTTATGCCTCATCATGTAAATATAACCACATATACTCAAGTCATCAGTATGATTTATGAATTAAGAATACCCAGCTCTAAATTATAATATAAATTTTCCACAAACATATGTGTGTACCAATATTCTAAGCGCCATGTCCCTTTTACCCAATCCACCGAATTGCGATATGGTAATTTTTTCTTATAAAAATGCATCACATATTTGAAGAGGTTTTATCTCAGAATATTATAAATAACTATCTTTATAATGCACTGACAAATGCATCTCATTAACATCACCAAGATGGTGATTCCATATATGGGTGTTATATGAGTCATGTGAACATGATTTGTTACCAATTTTTAATACACGTTATTCATAATTTAATAGAAAAATACCACTATTGAAATGTGTCATACTCTAACCTAAGTTATCTATATAAAAAAACATTTATTTAAAAACTTTATAATAAAACCATCTTCATATATGAATGATACAGAAATTATGATCTTGGAAATAGTTGGTACATAATAAAAAACAATTAAAACCAAAATAATTATTGTTTGAAAAAAAGGTTTTAGTAACTAATGGATAGAGAAGTAATCCTTTCACCATTAGCAGATCCCAAATCCACCTATCCTCTACCAATCATTCAAAATATACTTGGTTCATACATTTGGATATAGATGAGATCACCATAATATGTATTTAATACCCAATTTTCGATATTGAAAGATTATAGTTGATAATGAATGAAAATTTAGATTCCCCTTCCTTATAGGTGTATTTATTCTTCCAATGGTCTTGATTTACACATCTAGAGATTATTTTCTCTTTTTTCCTCACCCTTCCTTTGGATATTCCTCATCATGGATGGATGTTGCTCATGATATTTAGAATCATCGTCAGTTCTAGGCCACTTTTCCTTGTTCTTCATTTTATTATTCATTATAAGGAACATTTTTTTGTCATGCCCCATAACCTTATCTACTTAGAAAGTCAATGTAAGAAGTTTTGAAATACATTTCTCAATTATTATCATATTGTTTTTAATAATAAAACTTGAGAAGATCTTTGGAGGTGAAGAAATCATGATATTGTTTCACAACTCAATCAGTAATTTAATCCCTATGATGTCTATGAATTCAATATATTCAATAAGCATGAATACATGAGGCCTATATAGTGTATAATCTATAAGGTTAGTTATAAAAAATGATTGGAGATCTCATATATCTCTTATCTAACATTCCCTTGATAGAGATCCTGAAGGTGAAAAATAATTCTATATGAATCCATGTCCTAATATTGATTCAAAATCACATTTGTCATATGTGATAGCATGAAACGCTGAACATCCATAGTATCATTCAAATGTTTCTCATATAGTGGAAAATCTTCATCACTAGCCTCATTTCCTGGAGCATTAGGAACTAGTTCTTCCAGCACATACAAATTCCATTCATGGCGAAGGATGATTCATAAGATCTCTTTCCACTATTAGAAATTTTTACCAGTGATTAAGTTATCCATCTCATGTATGGATCATAGTAATATTTTTGAAGTCATTTTATTACTTTTTCTACAAAAAATATGATCATAATTTTGGTACCTTATCTAATAAAATTTATATAAATAAATAAACATAATATTTATTAATATCCAACTATTTTATTGAAACCCAATATCCATCACCATTAGCTCTAGAATATCTTGTTTTTGGACACTCTAGTTTCAAGGTTCCATATTCACCTTCTCATTACCCCAAATTTGGTTGGTCAGGAAACATGCATGGTTTTAGGTAGGCATTCCAAATGCCAACTACATTAACTCACAATTACATGATTTTTTTCCAGTGGAATCCTTAATACTGAAATCCTCAAATTGGATTTCTTCAACCCTTGCCTCTCAGTTACACCAAGTCCTACATTGGAAGTCAACCCTTAATGTTAACTAGATTAATTCAACCCAAAACATCATGTAAAAATTCTATGATAATTTAAATCACTCTAACATTGTCTGGTCAAGAAAATTGAACTATAGATAGATTTTAATTTAAGTAATAGAAGGATATACCAACATAATATATATAATTGAGGGATTTTATTATTTTTAGCATATATCTCCAATTATTATATTTATTAATTTTTTTAATATTAAGTGGATTTAATTTAGTGATTTACTATGTCTTAGATAATTTTTACATATAGGAAAATTTCTTTTAGTTCTCTCTTGAATTATTGTTAATTTAATTTATTCTTGTCTTTAAAAAAAGATATCCATAATGAAATAACCATTAAACTTGATAAAAATAGAATAATAAAGTGGTATGATCATGGGATATTACTAATGGTTAGTTTATATATAGGATGATAAAATAACCATTGACCTATAGAGAAACACCTTGAACCAATTAAGGTTCATTTTATAGCTTTCCACCTATCCACCAATGTATATCTCTTAGGATGGTTTCTTTTCAGCTCCAAACATGAGCCACCTCCACTAGCATGGAATATCCATCCATTATACATGTTTTATTCACACACAAGAGAGGGTAAATGGGGTTTCATAAAAGAAACCATTATAATGAAGACCCTTACATAATGAGATGAGAGATGACAGATAGGTCAATAATTTAATTTTATAGTAAATTAAATAAAACCCAAAACATTTAATGTCCAGGTCTATGCACATGATCATTTAAATGCATGAAAAAACTTATTCATTTAATAAAATTAGAATTCAATTATAGTCAATATTATTTCGGATAAATCATTCTTGAATCAATTCATTTTATTTTTTAATTAATCTACTATTTTTTCTAAATTATCATCTAAATTTCCTTGAGGTTCTTATCTATTGTAGTTTTAATCAAATTTAATAAATTTATTTAAAATTAATTATGTACATAAATGTATATTGGAGAAAACACAATGACTACTGGTAATAATATTCCCAACATGTATTATACTTGTATATTGTTTACTCTTATGACATATGGAATACACGATTTATCACATACATTCATGATATGTACGATCGACTTAATGGTTACATGAATTACATAATTTTTATATAATTTATTATGTTTCAATGCTCATTGAGTAATATCTATAATATTACAGACATATGATATGAAAATATGAACATTACAAAAAAATTAACTAAACCCACACACAGACACACACATATATATGAAACCTCATCACATGGCATGTCTAATAAAATTAGTAACCAATATTAAACACATGTTGATAAGGTTTTGATAGTATAATAAATTAATTTTAATTTTGTGTAATTTGGTATAGGTACGTTGTGTATAAAAGAGAGCTACACGATGTGTGTAATTCCCACCGTCTATCTGAGGCACATGCCTAGGGACTCGATATGTTATCCATACCTTGGAAAATTTTGAGTACACACCATTTAAATGGGATACATAGTGTGTGGAATCTGAGTTAATGAGTCACCATATAGGTAGTCCGTGTAAGAAGATACACATTATTTATGTGATGATAGGACTACACACCATGTACATGGGTTACTGTTTCGTTTGGAAATGGGGATGACCTTATTTGTTTAAGGTTCAAACATTCCAATCAGTTTATAATGGGTTTATTTGTATAACCGGAAACACCCAATGATTCTATATCCATTTCGACATACATTCCAAAGGTATGTGCTCATTAGTTCTAGACCTATGAGGCTTAATAATTTGCATTGGCTGAGAGGATGGGAGGTTAGGCTCATCACACCTTTTTGGGGGGAGTTATTTCCTACTCTGGGACTCTCTTATAGATTTAAGTTATGTTCATGAATCCTTATTGATTCACCAATCATGAATATGAGTTTTCCTTTAGATTTTCCAATCGATGATTGATATGTATAAGATTTAGAGAATCTTTTATATGTATTTGAGGTTCTTAATTGATGGAGAATCATCTGTATGTATTAGAGATTCTTATTCAATGGTATACTTCAATACATTATATAGAAATATCTTGGTCATTATGATGACCATACTGGTTTTAAAGCCACTCAGTGCAGTTGAAGTTTATTTTCATTCAGAAAGACATGGATTATTTTAGAGTTGGGATTGTACCCGCAGATGGGCTACCTACGTATCCTCGTAAAAAGGAATCAGAACCCACATAGTTCAATAAGAAGTATATAGTTTAACATCATATGGTATGGAAAAGAATTAATGAATGATGAGATTGAACCTTAGAAAGGCTTCCTACGCACTCTACTTTAAGGTAGAGATCAAAGTCCACATAGATTGGGTGAAGAAATATGAGGCTTATGCATGGTTAACAGCCCAAAAAAAGATGTCGTGATTAATTTTACACTCTAAGCTCACGTGAGTCATACTCAGTGTGAGAAATAAGAGGTATTAGTAAACCTGACGATTGTGCCATGAAAGATGTAGTCACAAGAAATGATGTGGGGCTTACATATGTATGACTACTAAAGTAGATTAAGACAAGGGCTTACTTCTAGAAAGAAGCCTAGGATTAGGGTCCATAAAGGTATTTATACTTTATGGAGATTTGGAGTTTTAACCTGAGGCTTACTCTTAATGAGGATTCCCAAATTAATAAAAACTTATAACTTGGGGCTTACTTCTGATAAGGAGGCCCAAATTAAAGAAATTATGATTGGGGATTATTCCTGACATGGAGGCCCGAACCAAGGGAACTTATAACTTGGGGATTACTCTTGATAAGGAGGCCCAAATTAAAGGAATTATTATTGGGGCTTATTCTTGAGAAGGAGGCCGGAACCAAGGGAAATTATAACTTGGGGCTTACTCCTGAGGAGGATGACCTTAATCAAAATATCTTCTCATCTTAAAGGATGAGGTTATATGGAGGAAACCTCTAACCATAGTGACATAAAGATTGTAATTCACGAGGTTTTGGGAGAGGTTCTCATAGAATTCCTTTCAAGTAAGGAAGCCAACAAATGAACCATGCCATAAATGGCTTTGAAAAGGGGTTCGAGGGCTAATATCTTGAAGATGAGAGGTGAATTGGAGAGAGGAACACAAATTAAGTTGGTGCACAAGTCTTGGACTCACAAGTATACTTGCACGACATGGGTTCACCGGTGCGACAAAGAATCTATAGGGTAATACATGGTCGAGACTTAACTCAAGCCTTTAGTATTATCCTAAGATGTTTCCAAAAGGGCGGCGTGCAAGTTTCATCGAACGGGTAGGGAGGTGCACATGTGTTTCCATTTTAAAAGATTTCTGAACACTTAGGCGTACAAGTTTTGATTAATTATAAACACTTAGGCTTTATTCTAATCATTCAGGTCTTCCATTCTAGTTAAAAATTTACCTTAGAAGCTTTCAGAAGAGTTGAGTTGAAGACTAGGGTGACCAGAGCTTGAATTTGACTTTTTGAAAATCTGTCATTGAAATGGGGGCGCACATGGGCTATTTATAGGCCACCTTGAACCTTGGGCGAAAATCCAAATAGGACGTGCAAGTGAGCTGCACGATCCATAAGTTCTGTGCAAGTGACTTGCATGCCTCACTCCAAATGGGATCCTAGTCCATGCCTTTGTCAATTTTTTTGATGTTCTTAAAAAGGTGACCCTCTTTGTGCTTAAGGTATTCTCCTTTTCCATTAATTGGACTCTGTGACATAAAGGAGCATCAACAAAAGTCCCCCATCAGAGTTGGATCCGAAAAGGAAAGAGGATCCAACATTGAGGTAAATCCAGAGAAATCAAGGGTCTGTGGCACACAATTTCGGCACACATATGCTGGGACTTAGTGGTTTTTGATATCAAGAAATCCATGTCATAGTGAAACAAGTCATTAGAAGGATGGAGTAAGAGAAAAGGTTTCATCAAGACCTAATCGGAGCTAGATTGCTGACCAATATCAATGAATTTCAGGCTGTAGTGTCCCGAGCTGAGGCTGATCATGCTGCAAAGCTGAAGGAACTGAAGCCAAAGATCAAGGAGAAGATTGTCCACCAGTTTCACCTTCAGCAGGAGCTAGATTCTGTTACTGGGGATCTTGACCAGCATCATAATTCATTGGAAGAAGTCCAAGAGGATGGTGTAAAAGCCATCACAGATGCCAAAGAAGCACTTCATCGAGCTGAAGAGAGTGAAGCTGGTTGAGTAAATGAAATTCAAGTGGCTGCTGATGAAGCTCGGGATGCTGTTAAATAGATGAGAAATCATATTGAAAGTCTTCTGTAATTTCTGAAAAAAAGAGAAGAGACTCCTGTCTATGGATGTTCTTCTAATATTGTTCATCAATGAAAAACAGTTCATTTTCAATCATCTGTATGTTCATTTTCTTGATAATTGCTCTTATTTTTACCTAAGCCAATGGGCCTAATAAAAACAGTTTGATTTTTACTAGGGTCATATAAACAACCCCACAAAATTTTCATCTTTTAATTGCTCAATATTTCCTAAATAATACAAAATGTACGTTTAGCGAGCTAGGACTCGACTTTTGTTCGGAGTACCATTTATAGGTTCTCAATTTAATGAGTACCATGTCTTTTGTTATTGGAAGTTTAAATTCAAGAATGTTGGACTATAAAAGGCTAATATTTAAGGTCAAATAGCTTTGACCGAATGGATTATATTAACTCAATTATTGATAATTTTTTTGGAAACATATTACCATATTAAAGTATAGAGGGGGGGGGGGAAATTGTAAACTGTGACTTGAGAAATTTTGAATATGAGAAATGGCATGGGAAAAGAGCTTAAAGGCATTAGAGTAAGTATTTTCTAAGAATGAAGTTACCACTACTTGAAAAACCCATTATGTGGGCTAAATTATGAAGGGCCAACAAGGGAATATGCTGCATAGTCAAATAATAGTATCTTTTGGATTACAGGCCCGTTCTGTAGACCACATATACAAGGCCACCTAAGGGAACATGCTGCATAGTTGGGCAAAAGAACTCTCAGAAATTTGACTTTCTATTGTTAAAAGCCGAAGAATGTTTTATGGAGATTCGAATTTTACAAAGCATAGAGTCTGCTTTATGTAGAAAGGTATTTGAATATAGAGATGATATTTCCAATCAAAATTTTCAAAGAATTGGAGGAATGCGACTTCTACGAAGGTATGACCCAAACATAGGGAAAAAGGTATCTGTGGTTTTAAATCATATGAATAAAAATAGAGATAGAAACATTATACACCATATGGTCAAGTGATCAAAGATTATTTCATATTGCTCTGAACATATGTAGAAGGAGAAAATTTTAAACCATAGACATGAATACTTTCAGATCATGAAAAAGAGTATGGAACAAATATGTTAAGGACGACAGTTTTTTTTGCAGATCCCTACATATCACTGTTAAGACCAATAGGGACAAAAGAGGCTTCTCCTAAGAATAAAGTTACCATTACTTAACAAACCCATTTTGGAGGTTTAATTATGCAGGGATAACTAGGTAATATGTTGTATAGTCAAATAGTAGCATCTTTTGGCTGATAGGTTCGTTATGTAGACAACTTATGCAAAGCCACATAAGGGCACGTGCTGCATAGTCAGGAAAAAGAACTCTCAGGTATCAGACATTTTGTGATCATAAGTCATGAAAAGGGTTATTGAGACCATGAATATTATTTTTATAATGTTGCGGCTGGGTCTTGAATTGAGTTTCTGGATATCACTACATATCTCAGTAGCATGTGAATCAAGCCACACGTAGTTCTTGAAATATAGTTTAACGTCATCTAGGATGAGAGCATAGAAGATCTTAGTCCATGGTCGTAGAGCTCAGACCATAGTGAGGGAGACACATCATGCATTTGTTATAAACCTAATGTGAATAAAGACCAGGGTGTTCCATATCACACTATGTGCTCCCAGGGGGGATTTTCGGCCATGGGACCGAAAGTGGCATTTGGGGTTAGGCCCAAAGGCCCGGTGCTGGACTCAAGGAATGTTCGAGCATTCCTACGTATCCCATGAGTATGGGAATCAAGCTACACATAGTTATTGAAATACCCTTTGTACAGATTTGGTTCATAGATATGAGGGGTAAAGAGGACTTTATTGCAATTATGGTTGGACCCAAGATTAAAGACTTGGGTGTCACTACGTATCTCATAAGGATGAGAATCAAGCCATACTTAGTTCTTGAAATATGACATGGTTGTAGACCATGTCAATGATGATTCCTCTCAAGTGATGGTATCAGAGATTGTTGCAGTTTATTCTCATACAAGACAAAAGTGCAAATAGTTTAAGGTCATATGCATGGACCAGTGCTATGCAGTTTAATGTCCTGCAGTAAGGACAATGGGGGACTATATAGTTTAACATCATATAGCTAGGATGATGGGACATACATAGTTTAACATCATGTAGGCTGAAAGTGAACCGATATGAATAAGACGATTGAAAGGGGCTTCACAGATCAACATCATATGGGATGGAGGTGAATAGATGTGAAGAATGTGGTTTCAGGATTGAACCTCAGGAGGTTGCCTACGTACCTAGCCAAGGAGGCAAGGATCAAAGTCCACGTAGTTCAATTGAGAGAGATTCAGCGATTGGGGTGTACTTGAGGACAACAACCCGAAGATGATGTTTGGAATTAAGCATGGTTATCATCCCAGAGAATATGTTATGGTCGAAGCATACTCTAAGATCATGTGAGTCATGCTCGATGTGAGAAACAAGAGGCAGCAACAGACCTGATGATCATGTCACGAAAGATGCGACCACGAAGGATGGTCTGGGGATTATGCATGGTTAGCTACCTAAGGCATGCATGGAAACAGAGTTTACAAGAAAATTGCACATATGGTGATCACAATTTAATGTCGTGTGTCACAAACATGGGGTTCTTGGAAGTTTAACATCCTACAGCTCGGACAATGCAGAGTTTAACGTCATGTTGGACGATAGGGGAAGACAGTTTAACATCATGTTGGATGATAGAGGGGACACAATTTAACGTCATGTTGGATGATAGAGGGGACACAATTTAACGTCATGTTGGACGATATAGGGGACACAGTTTAACGTCATGTTGGATGATAGAGGGGGCTATGCAGTTTAATGTCCGCCAGCAAGGAAAATGGGTGTATTTGTGTTACACAAAATACTTCTTCAAGAATCTTGCATTGGTTGGAGTTGTAATGAGTTCTCCATCCATTGAGATTAAAGAATAAGATCCATTGTAGTAGACCTTATGTATTGAGTAAGTTCCTTCCCACTTTGGCTTAAGATTTTGCGGCTTCTTTCCCAGTATCATTGGGGTTCTGAGAAACAATAACAATTATCCTTGAATGAATGAATGAAGATGAATTTTTTTATTGAAAGCTCATGCTATTTGATTCTGATAGAGTTATAAATGGTGCAGTGTGCACAATATTTTTTTCATCTAGTCGTTTCAATACATTCAATCGCTTTTTAGATACAAGAAACTTAGGCTCATCATGATCGAAACTGCCATTGGCATAGGGATCCATTAAATGAATCATGTTAATAGAACCAAAGATCAATTATTCATTTGATTAAGATTCTTCCTAATGAACTAGTTCAGGATGTTCTGTTTGGTGGGGCGGTGCCCATGCTTTTGAAGCAGATGGCATAAAATCTTCCAGATTCAAAGACAACTTAGGCTTTGACATGAGCTCATATTTTTCTGACTGCTCTTCTTTCTTCAAATTACACCGCTTATTTGAGGATTTTCTTTCTGATGAAGGGGGTTTTGCTGTGGAAGAAATAGCATAAGACACAATTGGTTGATTTAATTGTGTTAGTAAAATGGCATGAGTTCAGTTGATCATTTTCTTGACCATCCAATCATTAGTTTTCTGTGCATTTTTACTTTTGACTTCATGCCACTCGCCTTCTTTCTTTGTATCAGTAGCAGTAACACATGCTACCTGGGATAAAGAACCTTTCAGTTTTACTTGTCCAGAGTACACCATATTTTTTAGGAGGTCTTTGAAGACAAAACACTATTGAATGGGATGCCCCAACATCAGATGAAATGAGAAATAGTTGGAGAGGTATTTATATCCTTCCTTGTTTAGCCTTTTGGTCCTTGTCAACTGAACCAGATTGTTTTCCAGAGCCAAGATGAAGTAACCATGAACTTGGTCATTTTGGAAAGAATAAACATTGTTCTTTAAATTCTCAAACTGTTTCCTCCTTTGATCTCTTTGAACATATTGATGAGGCGGAAATTGTTGTTGATGCTTAAGAGGTAGAGCCATTTGATATGATAAAGGTTTTGAAGTGGAAGTAGGTACAAGTTCTTGTTTAAGTGTAACTGTAGCATCCTTTGCTTTCCCTATTCTCATTCCCAGAGCTGATGGAATTACACGAGTTTTATCCCTAGTCTCTATAAGAGAGTCTTCTATCTACTGAGCGATTAAAGTAAGGTCTCAAAACCCTCCTGTGTATTTAAAAATGATCAATGGTGTGCATAATTCATCATGCAGATTTGCCACACAGATTGGCAGCAACTCTTCTTGAGGGAGTGCTAAACATAAGAAATATATTAATCCATTCTAGCAAGTAATGAAATCCAAAACTATTTAATTGTCCCTTTTTTTACAATTGGTAAGATAAAAAACTGTCTTATATGGTAATGTTGAGCTAAATTGAAGAATAAATTTTTAAATGAGATCTTCCCACCCAGTAATTGACTGAGATTTCAAACTTGTATACCGGACAAAAGCAGGTCCTTGTAATGACTTCACAAAACACCTAAGCTTAACTGCTTCTGGTTGTTGAGGAGTTCCCATCATAGGATCACAATGAGAAAAAAAATGTGTTTATTATTTTTCTGGATCTACCGAACCATTAAAAATTGGGGATATGGTATTCACAAAATTTGATGGGGGAGGAATTGCATCCACCCATTCAGGGTAAGCTCTCTTTTCCAGTTGAGCTGGTGCACTTTTTCCTTCCATAGCTTCCAACTGAGCTGTTAATGACTCAATGGTAGTCATTAATGTTTTTGAAACATCTGGTTGAGCTTGGACCTGAGCAGGTGCAATAATTGGAGTTTGGATGGGTGTGGCGACCGATACTACCACTGATGGTAGTATTGACGGTTTCTGTCACGTATGACCCATAGGATTGGACCTGTGAGGGTTTACTTGTAAAGGAGGATATTCTTGATCCATCCCAATAGCTGTAACAAATTCCCTTGATTGATGAACTCCAACATGCTTAGGAGGAAGACTACCTTGAAGTAGTTCTGCATTTAACCTCCTTAAATCCTTCATTTCTCCTTCTTGCTGTGCGAACCTTTCCTCTAATGAGAGAGATTGGCCTTCTCCATAGGTAGGGTGGGATGTAACCTGAATTTTACCCTTTTCCTTGGCATGTGCCTTTCTGGAGTATGGAAGGGTATTACCCAAAGTAATGTCTTTCCTCTGGGCAACCCTCTGGCTTCTGGTACGCACACCTCCTTCATTTGTTTCTATGTATATAGTCTCTTAAACAATAAATTATTCATATAATTCCTCTGAGTCAACCTCATGTTCCGGGGGATCAGTGAAAACAACGTTGATGACATTTATCGATGCATAACACATTGCATCCTTTCTATCAACGTTTCTGTGATACTGTCTTCTTTCGTGTCCTTTATGAGATATTGACTTTTTTTGGTTGATCCCTCAGGAAATTTTTTATGAACCGTAACTTGGAAGGAATTTCCTGATAATTTGGATATGTGTTCCTCTTTTGGATTCTTCCCTAATCGATAGAAGACTGAATTTTGCTGAGGAACAGATTGAAAATTTGAGAAAGTCCCCAGTCCAGTGGACTGGGGCTGTTCCTGTTTTTTCTGCTCAACTCCTAAAATCCTGTCTGTTTATCCCAAGGGTTGGATTAAAAGAGTCCCTATCCTGGAAAGCTAAGTTGGCTCTTGAGCTGCTACATCTGAAACTTTCTTAAAATATCTCCTGATTTTGCGGATTTTAGTCTAAAAATTGGCCGGATGCATCATCTGACATCCACTCAAATACTCTTGCGCAAATGACCGTTGGATTATTTCTAACACCTCTGTCACTTGATTATGCGCATGATCTAAATGAGAATCCCACACAAAACTAGTTAGTTGTGGCCAGCCATGGGAAATAACATTGAATGAGACCACTTTTGGAGGTATTTGTTGACTGAAGAGTACAGTGAAATGAAATGCTCCCAGAACACCCCATCCCCTAATATGAGTACCAGATGGGGAATTTGTAATTAACTAGCATAACCTTTTTAATGTGCCAAGGCATGTACGCTGAAGGGACCTCTACTGCTTTTCAACCTTTGGATGTCATAAAACTCAGAGATATGCCAAGTCAATTTGGCGTTTCAACCCTTATATTCATTAACATGATTTTTATATTCATCATAAGGTAATATTTTCTCTTTTAAGTGACAAAGAGTTTTTCATATGTTGAGATGAATATCGTGAATACAATATTCTGTCAACGTTTCTGGAATATCATACTTAGAGTTAGCCAAAGGCCAAAACATGAATGGTATTTCACCTTTCCCCAATTGTTTTCTTATATTCATCATTTCCTCTTTGTCATTTGGAAATATTCGTCTACCTGATTGGACTAAAGATGGTGCTTCATTGTTGCTTCATCAGATTCAACAAGATTGGTAGAGAATTCATTTGTCAAATTAGAAGATGAATGACCCATGGGTGGTTTGGAGAATGACTCACACCCTGGTCTATCTTGTTGATTGAAAAAGTATTTCACCTGTTAGCGGTAAGACATTAGACATGAATGGCTTCACATTTTCAAGTGCCTCAAGATAAGAGGGCTTTCTCATTACTACATTTTACATTGAATAATTTTCTAGGCAATGAGAATTACTACTATGGAGAGGACTTTCATAGCTAAATTCATCATCATGGGGAGGACCACCATGGTGGGTTACAACAAAATATGAAACCTTTTTCCCCTTGGTATTCTGGCCACGTATAGGGTTATCGTGGCTCTCATCTAAAGATGATGCTTCGAGATTGACCAAATTGTCATGACGCAAGCCTTCTTGAGGAAGTGTCTGATGAAGACCTTCAGAATTATTGTTATTATTTTCCGAATTTGGAAATGAGAGAGTAGAATCTTGAGTTACAACAGATAATTGTTTGAGGGCTTCAAGAAATCCAGCATTGAGCAAGGACTTATTATAGGTTGAATCTTGATTTTTTAACTGTGTTGGATGAGTCTTTTTCTTGGATGCCTTCTTACTCACTTTGGAAACCACTTGTTGATGAATGTGGTTATAATGAGCAGGTGTATGTGCCAACTTAGAAGAAATGGCCAGGTTAGGCTGATTATCTCCATTTAAATCAGGTGTATGTGCCCATCTTGTTTGTCCATATGACATGGGGGAGTATTCCCCATGACCCTCCTGGACTGGAACAAAGGTATGTATCTGCTCCGGGGTGACATGTTGATGAGTCACTCCACTAATAGGGATATATTTATGTTTCTTTCCCTATAATGTCATTGATGTTGTTATAATATTCTTATAAGTATCCAAAATATGGACAGGGATTTGCTTCTACTCTTTCACCATTGTCAGAATGTGCTTGGTGACTTCAGCTGATGGAAAAGGAATATATGCCCATTCCATGTTTGGAGTAGGTGTGTGTTCCTGCTCCTGTCCTCTTTTTCCTGTTAGTGAATTCTGACAGTACTCATGTGTGGGGGCAGAAAGTTGTGTCTGCCTCTTGTTTGTCATTAGAGCTTTCCAATTGACATCTCCGGGTGCTACCAAATGAGACTGTTTGTTAGCTTGATTAATTGAAGGTGTATGTTCCTGCTGATTTCTCTCCACCGAATATGATTGATGAACTTCCTTCAATATTGGTAGATGAGACAGCTGGAAGAATTGATGAGTGTAAGCAGGTGTATGTGCCTGCTTACAGGTGGTCACCACATTTGGTTGGCAGGCTTCTTTGGATGTAGTTAGACAAGACTGCTGGCTAGATGATGATTTATAAATAGGTGTATGTGCCTGCCTATAGTACTCTTCCATAATTTCCTGGCGGGATTGGTGTGTTACTCCCAGACGAGTCTGCTGGGCTGTGAAATTAGGATGGATGAGTGTATATGCCTGCTTGTTGTTTGCCATCAAGTTAGGTTGATGGAATTCTCTGGAGGGGGAAGAGGTAAGAACCTGCTCCCTGTTGGCTGAATTTCACCTCTGAAGGTTCGTCTTGCATGCTCGGGTCTGAGGAATCTGAGCTAAACACCTTCAGGTGATACACCCATCATGTTGAGGGTGCACTACCGCACGAGTCTGGTGGCGATTGTTAGTGGGAGTCCTCAGGAAGGACTCCTGTCTTCTTGAAATGAGGCCTTGAGTGACCTCTTAATTCACCTCCCTATAATATGAGAGGGACTGGTTATTTAGCTCCAAGGATAATGACCCGAAACAGTTAGAGACGGTGGTTGGCACCACCTACTTCTTGACCACTGGTCGTCGTTGTCTGGACAACCAGGGTGAGTTGTTAACTTGGAGGGCTTTTCGAGCAGCCTCCAAAGTAGGGATGGTACTGTGTTGATGGTATTCCCCCACAAATTCATTTGAGACCCAGAATTGAAGATACTGAGTAGGTGATTTCATCCTTAGAGCAGACGACGATCCAACAGGAGTAGCAGCCGAGGCATTCACAGGTGTGAACCTTAACAAATCCATTTTGTGTTGTAGAGAGATTTTGGAAAAGAGTGCATGTTTGATATAACAGACATAATTAAGAGAAGTCTGGCCATACTACATATTTTATATGAGAATATATATTATTTATTGATTTGTTGGACCTCATATTTAGTTTAATAGGGGCCTAAAAAATAAGTAAAACATCATTTAACTTGGTTAAGGATTCATGTCGGGTTCACCATTTTTTTTGTTTCGTCTGGAAATGGGGATGACCTTGTTTTTTTAAGGTTCAAACTTTTCAATCAGTTTCTAACAGGTTTATTTGTATAGCCTGAAACATACAATGAATATATATCCATTTGGACCTACTTTCCAAAGGTAGGTGCTCATTAGTTTTGGACCGATGAGGCTTAAAAATTTCCATTGGCCGAGAGGATGAGAGGTCAGGATCATCACACCTTTTTGGGGGGAATTATTGCCTACTCCATGACTCTCTTATAGATTTATGTTATGTTCATGAATCCTTATTAATTTACCAAGCATAAAAATATGTTTTACATTAGATTTGGCAATTGATGATTGATATGTATGGGATTTAGAGAATCATTTATATGTATTTTAGGTTCTTCATTGATGGAGAATCATCTGTATGTATTATAGATTCTTAGTCAATGTTATCCTTCAATACATTATATAGAAATCTCTTGGTCATTATGATGATCGTACTAGTTTTAAAGCCACTATGCAGGGCACTTGATGTTTATTACCATTCAAAAAGACATGGATTATTTCAGAGTTGGGATCGTACCCACAGATGGGCTACCTATGTATCCTCATTAAAAAGGAATAAAAACCCACATAGTTTGATAAGAAGGATATAGTTTAACATCATATGGGACTGAAAATAATTAATAAATGATGGGCTTGAACCATAAAAAGGCTTCCTATGTACTCTACTTTTAATGAAGAGATAAAAGTCTACATAGTTTAGGTTAAGAAATATGGGGCTTATGCATGGTTAAAATCCCAAAAAGAGATTTGGTGATTACGTTTACACTCTAAGCTCACATGTGTCATGCTCAGTGTAAGAAACAAGAGGTATCAGTAAACCTGACGATTGTGCCACGAAAGATGCAGTCACAAAAAATGTTGTGGGGATTACATATGTATGACATCCCAAGTAGATGAAGACCAGGACTTACATCAGGAAAGAAGACCAGGAGTAGGGTCCATAAAGGTATTTGTACTTTATAGAGATTTGGAGTTTTAACCCGGGGCTAACTCCTAAGGAGGATGCCCAAATTAAAGGAAACTTATAACTTGGGGCTTACTCCTAAGAAGGAGGCCCAAATTAAAGGAATTATGATTGGGGATTATTCCTGAAAAGGAGGCCCGAACCAAGGGAACTTATAACTTGGGGATTACTCTTGAGAAGAAGGCCCAAATTAAAGGAATTATGATTGGGGCTTATTCCTAAGAAGGAGGCACGAACCAAGGGAACTTATAACTTGGGGTTTACTCTTGAGGAGGATTCCCATAATCAAAAGATATTATCATCTTAAAGGATGAGGTTATATGGATGAATCCTCTAACCTTACTGACATATAGCTTGTAAGTCACAAGGTTTTGGGAGAGGTTCTCACAGAATTATTTTCAGATAAGGAAGCCAACAAAGGAACCATGCCATAAATGGCTTTGAAAAGGTGTTCAAGGCCTAATATCTTGAAGATGAGAGGTGATAGGAGAGAGGCACACGAATGAAGTTGGCATGCAAGTCTTGGACACACAAGTGTACTTGTGCAGCATGGGTTCACCTGGGAGATGAAGAATCTGTAGGGTAATACTTGGGCGAGACTTAACTCAACCCTTCAGTATTATCCTAAGATGTTTCTAAAAGGGCAGCGTGCAAGTTTCATCGAAAGAGTAGAGCGGTGCACAAGTGTTTCCATTTTTAATGAGGTCTGGACACTTAGGCATGAAAGTGTTGATGAATTCTAGACACTTATACCTTATTCTACTCCTTCAGGTATTCCATTCTAGGTAAAAAGTTACCTTAGAATATTTCAGAAGAGTTGATTTGAAGAGTAGGGCGACAAGATATTGAATTTGACTATTGAAAAATCTGTCGTTAGAATGGGGGCCCACGGGGGCTATTTACAAGACACCTTGTACCTTGGGTGAAAAACCAAATAGGGTGTGCAAGTGAGCTGCGTGATCCATAAGTGGCACACAAGTGACCTGCACGACGTGCATGTAACTTGCGCACCTCACTCCAAATGGGCTCCTAGTCCATGCCTTTCTCAATTTTTTTGATGTTCTTCGAAGGGTTAACCTATTTGTGCTTAAGGTATTCCCCTTTTCCATTCATTGGACTCTGTGATAGAATGGAGAATTAATAGTTACACGACATGCACTCTAGCTAGAAATGCTCCAGGCTATCCCAATCTACATATGGTGTAAAAAAATTACAGGAACCACACCTATTCAATGCACACTCTTTAATTAACTCCAAACTAATTCTAGGAGAATTGAACACTAGTAGAAGTCATGTACTTATGGGTACATGACATTTAGTCTTGGGTTATCCCGCCAGAATCATCAACACCTCTAGACGATTTCATTGATTTTATTTTGTTCAAAAAATTAATCAATTTTGTTGGATATATGATAAATGAACAAGGAAGAATAAAATCTTGAAATGTTGTTTAAATAACAATTAAACACAAATTTAAAACTAAATTACAAATGCGTAAATCAATAAATGATATTTAAACAATTAAAAATAATTATGTGATCGCTCTGATACCCCTTATAGGCTTTAGGAATAGTGGAATCATGTGATGGGTCATTCCCAAATTTTATTTTTTTCATGATTGTTGACCAATCTGAGATTTACATGAGGTTGAAATTTTTAATTAATGGAATTGAATCAAAGAAAATAAACAAGGGATAAAATGTCAGAACCAAGCATAGGATCATCACATATTACTTATAATTATTTAATTAAATTAAATAATTAAATTGTGTGAATTATTTATTCCTCGATAGATCTGAAAAAATATCTATGCTGTATCATCATTGTGTTATAAGAATCAAGATAAGAGTCCTTATATTGGTGATCCACCCATGTTCCTCAAATCTCCAAACATCACTGTAAGAATTTCCAGGTGCTAGCGTGGATTATCTTAATGCTTGCATTCATCACTTTTGATCACCATGAGAATTGCTTCTAAAGAGTTATCCTTGGTATCTTCAGACCCAAGAGTGTGACTTGGAGGAATATCACTCCCTTTTATTGGTAGTGTTCTTTTCGAGGTAGCTTTCTAGGGCTTGAAAGGATTACCTTTGTCTGTCTTTGTGAACAACACAAAATGAATTTCATCCCTTTGAAAATAATACAATTGGATTTATATATCACTAGGGACATAAATAAATAATTTCACAACTTTTATTTATTATATATTTAATATTTTGAAGTACCCCATGTCTATATTAATAATAATATTATTATTTCTCAACATACACTTAAATTGAAAATTAAAATTAATTATATTTATTTAAATAATATTAAATTTATTTATTATTCCTAACTAGACAATTGAACATGGTCCACTATTCCTCTAAAATATTTATCAGTCCTTGAATAATGAAAATTTATTTAATAAATTAACATCTATGAATTATTCACCAATAAAAAAATAAATACTAAATTTCATAAATAGAAAATAAATATTTATTAAATATTATGATCACATAATATTATCTTGGATAACTTGTGAATAAAAATATGCAATAAAGTAAACATGAAATATTATTAAAATATGTCTATGAATAATATTCACTCAACTTGTTAAATAATAAATAATAATATATTATTTAACTGAGAATCTGGATACACTTATTGTGTAACCCTTCAGGACTCTTTCTTAGTGTCATTTTGGGAAATAGAATAATGTCCAAGGCTAGAATCTAGAAATATGAAAAGGAACCCATAGAGAATGATGTTAACGCAACGATGAAATAATACCTCATACAAATTATCACTAGAAAATATAATCATTTTATCAAAATATCTCTAATCAAGTAGGTTGGATGCTGGTGCCATCAACCAATGTGTTCACTGTCAGTTTCTTTTACTTTATGAAAATAAAACATTCCCATAGAACTCCATGGACATGGATTTATTTTAGCTCTATCATTTACATTAATGGTACTGATATATCAACATCTATTAAAGAACATAAGGGACACATAGTTTCTCACATTATTCGTTAATGCAATATTACTCGTGACACACCCAACATATCCTACCTCACTATGAACATAAGTCATCATGGTTTTCATGAATACATAAAATTATATGACTTATAATATATATTACTATTAATATTAAATTCTAGTGATCAATACAAAATTATGCAGATAGGAGCATCCAATGAAACATATGAATATGGAATTCCATCTCATGGGTCTCATTCTCATAATATCCTACACTGGATATTACCAAGATTGTATACCATGACAAGGTTCCAAAAATTCATAAGAGTCTACACCCTTGATATCCTATATCATTTGTGTCAATAAAATGTTTTCATCCAAATATAGGGCATATATTCAAGAATAGTTTCATAAAACTACTAGTTTCTCATCATCATGGGGAACTATTATAACCTTTTTGGGGGGACAACTACTCTTTGGACATTATTAAATACTACGTTACAAGGAAGAAAAAATATGATGTGATGAGAATTTTATAAATATTCAAATATATGAATATATATTTTCATAAAGTACAAAAAACTTTGTTATAGGGCACCAAATCCAACAAAAACAATGTCTCCATCCCTTGATAATGGTTAACATCATTCATATCATCTTGATGTACATGTCTTCCCACTTCTAGTGATCAATATCATGCATATACACATGGGTTATTCTAAACATATTTCCATAGAACCACACCAGTGATCACATCTCAAACTTATGATACAAAACCTACATTATCATACCCAACCTACCATAGATCAACACATTACATAATACATGCTATAACATTCCCAAAATCACTATATATCATGTCATAAAAGCCTTTAAGATCTCCTAGTAATAATAAATACCACCATTAGTTCCATTTTTATCACAAAAAATCACCCCACTCATTCTCATTTACCACACATTGCATGAAACTCATATAATTTAAGAATAATCTAGGCCCCACCTATCTAGAGTTAGTAAGACTCAATTTTAATAGAAACTCTTATTGTTTTGTATTTAATCAAAATATTCTAAAAAATCATAAAAAATACCTAAAATTAGGATCAGTAGGGAAAAAATCACAATATTGTCTAAAATCTTGAATATAGAAGCTTACAGGTTGTTATTCTCACTTTTATCCACCCTTATATTGAATTACACTAAGGCCCATAAATAAATAAGGTATATATCACACTTGGAGATAAATAATGATAGGAAGAGTGAAGTTATGGTTTTACATTCTTCTAGATAAAATATCCCCCTCGACACTCTCTTTATTTAATTGTAAGTCAATTTAATTAATCAAATAATATCTTCAGTTTTTAAGAACATAGGGAATATCATGACATGACCATACAAATAATGATGTAAAAACCTCCTTTTCTAAACCCACAAATAGTGTGAAAAAAACTTATTTTCATGGATCATCCCCATAAAATCATCACATTTACTTCCTAGGGTCACAGTGTTTCATGACTGCTATCCTCGTGATGAGAAAACTTTATATGAGTCAACCTTCATAACTAGATTCTCAAATTCAACTACCCCTATCATGGCGTAACCATCCCCATTAAGGGGTGGCATTTGAAACCTAAGTTTTAAAAATTTCTAAAATGATTCTTACTTTATTTAAAATCATTATTATATATTCTTCATAGTGAGACACCCCTAAATCACAGTATGAATCCCTCTCCACCCCATGACTACCATAAATCACAACATGAATTATTCATTCTCTATAATTTTGTACCCCATGATTTTCCAACTCCCAATCTATATCTCAAACCTATGATGAAACCCCCACAACATCAATAGGGTCAATTAATATTAATTCAATCAATGTTCTAACATAAATCACTATTGAAAAAACCTAATTCCTTACAATGACTGTGTTTAGGGGGGAACTATGGTGATAAATTTGTTGTCAAATCATTACTCTATATTATAGGAAACCATCTTTGAAGTGATATAAACATTTAGTATCTTTAAGATTATTTTATGAGGATATCAAACATGGTGATGTGAAGTTAGAGTGTCTCCTTTAAGGGAGAGATATTGGAGAAGTTTCAAGAATAAAATTGTGTATATAGATCTTGTATTTTGGAATGTTCTTGAAACGATGTCATTAGAGTGGTAAGTATGCATAATATATCATCATTGTTTTTACAAAATAATTTTTTTACAGTAAGGGGGATGAGTTTAATTTATCAACGTGAAAAATAATATAGAGATTTTGAGAATGTTAAGGGCTTTTTAAAAATAACCAACAAGCTATTTTTGAATATTTTTATAATATTTGTTAACATGAGTATACGATTTCATACAGAAAACTTCATGAGAATATATTAAAAAATTGATAACAACATCAAAATATTTTAACATTTCATGAAAAGGGTTATGAGATGGTAACATATTCTAGGTTTATCAGATAGACCATTTTTATAGAGATCAACCCCCCTATTTTCTACACTAATCATTACTCAAGTAGAATTAGAGTTGAATAATTGATGGGAATTTTGTTTAAGATAATTTATACTATCCTTTCTCAAGAATAATTTTTTTTTAATAATGATTATTGAGAATAAAATATAATAATAACATATAAACATTCATTTTCTATATTGATAATGAAAAAAATACTAGGGGATAGATTGTTGGAACCATTTTATATGAAGTAATATTTTTTTTCAATACACATAATGGAAATAAAAATGATTATAGTACCCATTCATTTTAATCATAAAAAGAGTATGTTTGGAAGCAATATGGCATTATATGTTGGGTTTTGAACATTGTATGGGGATTGATGAGGCACCTTGGATCTTGGAAGTGGGTTGTTTTCATTTCCACATGATAAGAAATGATGGTTGGAGTGTTGTCATTGGATATTCTTTGAGATACCTTCATATTTAAAAGATAGTTAAAGTTATACTACCTAATATTTTATATACAAAAGTTGATTAATCATATCTGGAATGTTTGTAGGTGTTGTTAATTATACCATGGAGTGAAAAGAATTCTTTGTATTAAATATCTATAAATAATCAAAATCATTAGTTGTGAAAAATAATTTCTTCTATTTAGAACTCATGCTAACTGATGTTTAAAGTCAAAATACACATGGATGAGGTTGAAAGAGTTATGTAAATTTTGTAGCTACAAACAGAATTTATGCATCTGAAAATTATACCTACTAGATGTGAATTGCAAATTTTGAGAAGATGTATATCAGAAACTTACCCATATACATAGATGATGTCTAGAACACTATTTATACAAGAGTTATACGTTAAATATAGTCTAAATGATAGGAATTAAAGGATCCAAAAATTGAGGATATAATGTTTTTTTAGAATATACCATAAGAAAAATATTAAAAAGTTAATACGTTAAAATATTGGTCAAGGTAATATTATAATCATTAAAATATTATATAGATTATTTATATACTATATAATGATTTGTAATTATTTTGGTGTTGACTGAAGTTGATTTGAAGGTATTATAATATAATTTGAATAGATTGGAGAAGTTTAGAATTAATAAATAATATATATGATATTCTAGAAAAATGTAAAAGGACCAAGGCATATTGAAATTGAATATTTATCTGAAATATATAGAGGAAATTTGAAAAATCTAAGAACCTTACATGATACATAAGATTCTACAGAGACATGAATCAAGGTAAAGTAAATATAATATTTTTGAAATTTAATATCCATTTAACTCACACAAAAGAGTATATATAAAATATATATTAGAAATTACACAAAGGTATAAACCTTACTTGAATAAATTAGAGTAATCTGAAGAATATTTATAGGTTTTTACTGACATAGATGAAGTGGAAATATGAAAATACCAATGGTAAAATGCTCAATATATAAATATTATGCAAGGAAATACATAAATATAACCCAATAAATGAATAATTAAAATCCAAAAATCTATATATCTTTAATATCATATGTCAGGGTCAATCAGTTCAGATTTTTTTGATTATTAGAATGTTTTTAGAAGATAGATTCAAAAGTTAATTATGATGATGATATACTGAAAATTAGGATTTAAATTTCATGATGTTGTGATTAATACATAATTAAAGACGAGGATAATGATAATGGTTTTAACGTCATAGATATAATAATCATGTTGTGAATAATTCTAGGGATTAAATACCCTTCAAATATAGTTATTTGAATTGTGATGTAGTGACACCATGAGGTGAAGTTCACACCATGGTATGAGATGAATAGAGAGTCACCTGATAGCAATATAACATGTTGAAATCACTGTATATTATCATGTTAAAAAGGTTGAATATTATTATAATATGTATATTAATTTTTAAAAATAGGAATAACAAGTTTCTTGGATGATTAAAACAATTGTTTCTAGGAACAAATGATAAAATGTGTATTTTAGTAATAGTAGTTAAGAAATAGAATTTTATGTTTCTAATAAATTTGGGAGAAAGAAAAAGTGATTCTATTGAATTATTTAGATAGTATTATAGACTTATATTTAATAAGAATATCATTTTACCATATTCCAATGTTTTTTCCAAATTCAAATATGAAAAAAGAATCACATGATTTAGTGAATTAATGAATAGAAGTGAGAATAAACTTGCTATTTTTTTATTGATTCATCTAAGAGAGTGAAACGATTATATGACTATCTTAGATATTACATGGGTTGATTGAAAAGAGAGAAAACTAACCATGTTTTCATATTAACGATTTTATCTATCAAATCTAAATAGAACTATCAAATATATGAAGGTGATTATCCTTATGTATTAAAAAGGAATAAGAATAAAGATATAAAAACCTTTATTCTGTTAAAGATATTATAGGCATAAGAGGAGGAACCTAGGATCTCAACATATGAAATTCTTATGTCATAAGGTATGAAAACTTTCAAGGAATCTATTTAGGTTTATGTGAACCAAGGAAGAATATCATATAATTTTTAGTTTATAATAGACTTTTGCTTTCCTGGTGATCATTATTAAAGAGGATAAAGATGAATCATGCATTCTATTTAGTGAAATTTAGTTTTTGATATAGTCTAACATAGATACGTATTGATTTCATTGTACTTGGTTGGTGTTGGGATTACATGTTTATTGGTATGCCCTTGTTTATTCTTCTTGTTGATGATAAAAGGGAAGCAGTGTGCATGTGGGATAACAGCCACCATTTAATGGTTACATAGTCATACATCTTAGAGGAAACCCTCATTAACAAATATTCACGTGCATTTTTACCTTTCCTTACCATATATTATTTCATGCATACAAAATTAATTTAAATAGAGAAAAGGATAGAATGGTCCATTTAATGAATTGGTGAAGAGGTAAGAATGGGGAAAATGTTTTAATTGGTGTAAAGTCACTCACCCGAATTAACCTATACTCTCAGTGTGTTTCACATATTTTGCAATTATAATAATTTGATGGTATAATTCATTATTCATGGATTTTATTCATTATGTATTGATAGTATCACATATACTATGATGAACCAACCTCTCTTATTCTAATATGTAAAGTTTTTATAATGATGAACTACGATATTTTATGCACATATGGATTATAAAAAAGGTTTCTATGTTGGATAACTCAATCTATTATGATTAGACATCGATTGGATAATTTTAGTATATTTATTTTCATTTGTAGTATAATATATTTATTTTTCATTATGATTATATTTTTTATGTAAGAAATATATGGAAAACTATAGTTTTGTTATAAAAAATTATGTTTTATGAAATATATCCATTTATATAAAAATTAAAATTCCGTTCAATAATGATTTTTTCTACACCCATGTTACAATTATTTGTATTAGAGTGATTATGCACATCATTAGTTGAGAATTTTAATTAAGAGAAAAGGGGATTAATGTGGTCCAAATAATTTTAAAAAATAATCATTTAGACACCATGTTACTATGATATTGTCATCTAAATGTGGATAGAACATCGAGATAAGTGGATCCCCACACATGCATGTCACACACTAGGGGGCACTGACAACATATAATATAAAATAAATATCTGGGTGTGTGACACCCAAACTATCATTTTTTGTTATTTATTTTATATATATGTTGTTATATTTCATTCCTAGTAATTTTAAAAGGAATATAATAAATTTTGATGAAATTTATATAGTGTATGGTCTCTATAAACACATATAAAGAATATGAATTCTAATTTTTTTCCTAGTATCATACACATGGTTTTTCCAGTCATTTTACCAAACCATACATCCCTTAAAAACTTAAAAGTTTTTATTTTTAAAATATATTTTAAATGAATCTAATCCATTTTTTTCAAATTTTATTAGGAGACTTCAAAAAATAATCCTTAAGATATTCTCGTATCCTTATATTTCTTTGGTATTTCTTTATTAACATGGCTGGATTCATCAAGGTAAATCTCTCTAAATAATCCTCTCTCATTAGCTAGCATATTTTTCTCCCATTATTTTGAATTAATTTCAATATAAAATCCAAGGTTCCCCTATTGAATGAATTGTAACTTGTAGTTTTCAACTATTAAGGTTTTCCTTCTTCATATATGGGTATTTTCACATTTTTCATGGTGAAAAACCATTGTTTTACCCTGATTACATTGATTACTAGTATATTCTAAATCATTGTGTATGATATATATTTGTATAAAAAAGTTACTGGTTATATTTAAATTTGATATTTTTATGTTAATATTCTCTTACTGTTTCCATTGTGAAGTTATTCCTTGTTTCTATGTTATTTAAATTTGATAGTGTTTACTTAAAATACATGATATATTTAATATATTGAGTGTCTATTCTGGGTTATTAATCGAAATCCATTCATTATTTAAAGTTTACCCAGGAAAATGTATTTCTGAATAATAATGTTGATTCCCTTGACACTTTTTTCTTTCTCAAAGAGATCGTAAACATGATTTGGTTCTTGTCATCAGTTGAATCATGTACCGGGACATGGTATCCTAGGATTGTTCATTCTAGGGTAGTTCCTTCCACCCACTATCAAGGAAAACTACCCATCGATGATGGGGGAATGACCAATAACCACATGAGTAATGTGTGGGAACACACACACACAATATATATATATATATATATATAATAGAGTTTCCATGTTATGACTCATACTCATACATGTTAGTGAAATTGATAAAACATGAGATCCAACTAATTTAGACTGATGTAATATTTAAATTTGAGTTTGGGTTTTGGATTTTGAGACTAAATGAATTATTAGAGGTATTTTTACAAATTTTTTGAACTATATGTAGTTGTTTTAGTGTTAAGGTTAATTTTGAAGGTGAAAAATGAAGGTTCATATGTATATATTTTATATCATTTTAAAAATTTAAACATCACATATTGGAAACAATATCAAAATCATATAACCTATAAGTTTAGTGTATTTGGAAAAAAATATTCTTTATTATATTATTTCACATAATTAATTCGATATTTCCTATAAACCTCTCTATATAACCAGTATATAATTTCCCTTGGATGTGGAAAACAAAAGAATGTGTAAGGTAAAATGCTACGTAAATGATAAATTATCAATGAGTCATAAAAAGGTGAGGTCATAAGCATGTGAGAAATGATGAGCATGAATGTAATATATGATGAAAAAAATATTTAAGCACTATAGTTGGCCTTAAATAATGTTAAAAGACAATATATTTTTAAATGATCAAACATATATTTTGGTGTAAGAGCATAGGAGTAATAGAAAATAATCATGATCCATAGAGAAAAATGTAGGCATATAACATAAAAATATGGCATGAAAATAAAAATAGAATTTATAAAATATAGAATTAGGTAACAAAATAATGAATCCCATAATACATTGGATCATGTAACAAAACATATGCCCCATACCATTTTGGATTTGACATCACTACAAGCACCCCATAGTGGACCAGGTACCATGAACCACACCCCATAATTATCTAATTAGACATAAAACCTTACAAATGCATTATAGGTCTATATAGGACCCTAACTATCACACAATGGTATATCATACTTATATGTTCCACAAGAAATCAATATTTCATCAATTCCTAAAATACCCATGGAAATAAAATGAGTCTCATGTCATTTCCAAATGGTATTACATAACACAAAATGAATGGTAGAATGATTAATACCAAAAAATAAATATATTAAAAGAAGTTTAAAATTATTTAGAGGAGAAAAATGAAAATTACTCCTTAATAGGTAAACAATTTAAATATAATTGGTAATATAAAATCAAAGTCATGAAAAAGAGTTTTTATAAATCATTTCTATCATTTCCATACAACCTAAAGTTAAAAATTACTTTCTAATTCATTTTTAAGAATTTTATTTCAATAATATTTAAAAAATCACATTATAATAATCCCTAATAATGAAAATTTTAAAAATAAATAAATATTTTTCAAATTTCTTTGGAGTGTAAGATAAAAATGTTTGAGCATGAAAAAACACCATTTTATATTTTATAAAATTTTAAAGAAAAAGACACATCATAGAACGGGTTGAAAAAATATTTTTTAGAAGTAGATAAATTGAAATATGATAAATATATAAGATCATACACATATGGATTTGATAATAAAAAAATTAGACATTTTTTATAATAATTAGTTTGGATATGGAAGAGAAATATTCATTAGAAAAAATTTACATTATACTTAATAATATAAAATGTTTTATATATAGTGTAATTAATTAATAAAGAATATATTTATATAATGTATTAATTTACCTATTTATAAATATAAAATACCATATATAATAATTAAATTTTATATTGAAAGAAAAATATATGAAAATTGTCATGGAAGAAAGACTATAACTCAAAGGAAATGAAATTGTGTCGACAAAACCCTTATGACTTTGGTAATATTTGAATAAAAATAGATTGAAAGAGTTAAATTGAAATAGAACATTAAATGAAATAAAAAATAGTGAATCATAATAAATATTTCAATATCATATTATATACATCATATAAAATAAAATTGGTTTATAATAAAAAACACGTCTCATGGAAGGAAATTTGAAATGAGAAGTCATTACCTTGGATTCTTGATTGGTTAGACATTTTCTAATGACCTAAATAACCAAATTATACTTACTAAATAATTAATTTATAAATTTTTAGGGTATATTTGATTTTAAAGTGTATTTATTATTATATATATTTATTTATTTATATTATTTTCCCCATTGACCAATATGAGTTTTTCGGTCAATTCCACCAAAACTACTTTCATACCTAAAATATGATTAAATATGTTATAAAATAGTTTCATCATGTATATAGTTTTCATATTAACTTAATAAAACCCCTATAATTATTCATTAAGTTATAGGTTCACTCTAGGGGTTTTGTATGTAGGATTTATCAAGATTAAATCCATAACACTTTTGTTTATATAATATTTATTGAAAAAGGTTCTTGTATATTAATATTGAGTTAAATATTAATAATATCATTATAGAACCAAAAAATTTTATTTAATTTTTAATATCATATCACATCAGTATAATTAAAGTTATACATCTTGAGCTATTTTCTAAAATAGATTTTAATTATGAAATATGTCTCTGCATATTCATTTTAGGTGGTCAAATTTAGTACAACTAGTTATTTTTAATATTATAAATGTCATTCCTATTTTTATTTAAATAATATCAACCATGTAATAAATATCATATTTATACACTAAATCCATGTTTAGATTCATCCATGTAAGCTTCTGATGAAATTTGAAATATGTCTTTCAGAGAGATGGTAATCCGACCATTACGTGACTGACTTTTTCATTTTTGAATAAAAGGAAGATGGTAGATAATGGTCATTAAATAAAAATAATTAAATTTTAGTATACTAATGATACTTATTTATTTATATTTGGGGGGATATAATATATTTGGAGGAGGTGGAAAAAGTAATAATATTGAAATAACATGTTTAAAACAAATACATCTTCCTTTAATATCCTCCTTCAGATTACTTTGTAAACCTTCTTAGATTAGTTTTTTAAGAAGAACCCAACCAATAAAAAATGGGTTGTGGTTTGGGGTGGTTAATGGGTCCTTTTATAGGTTTAAGGGGTGGTATTTTTAAGAATATTAATTTTTAATATTAAAAAGATGCATTAATCAAGGAAATTGGATCCAAAATCGATATTTAGAGAGTAGAATATTAGTGGAAGTAAACAAAGACATCATACACCCATTAAAATATTATGTTTTGTGATATTTTTAGAACTTACCTCTTGATTAAATTATTTTACCTATAATTGAGACTAATTTAAACCTTGATATCTTTTTTATGACTAAAAATGAAATAGACATTGTTACCTAATTTAGACATGAAAATTACAAAAAACAAATTCATTTAACTTTATTTAATTTATAAAATTGATAAAAAGTAATTTTAATATAAAAATTTATTGCGTTAAAAACTAATGTTTATAGAAATTTATATTTGAATCAAAAATAGAATTTATTGTTATTCCTTACCATGGAAAAATCATTAAATGGGTATTAATTTATTTATTTTTATATATTACCAATACATTTCATTAAATTTATTATTTAAAAGTGATCAATTAATTTTATTAAGATAAAAACACATATTATATAGAAAAATAAAAATCATTAAAAAAATTGGTCTTTTAACATCAAATGATTTTACTCATAATTTTTAAAATATATTACTTATTTAATATCCATGAATCAACACATTTTTTTCATAAATACAACATTTAAATTTTATTTTAAATTTAACTTTTATAAAAAAATAAAAATAATGAAAGTATATATTATACTAAAAATTAATTATTTATATCATTCGAACATCTACAATCAAAACCCCTCAAGACCACTATATAGGATCTAAGGGTAGGATAAGAAATGGTGGCCATAACATGTTGTGATTTAGCTAGCATGGATCTCATAATGATTTATATGATCCTCAACCTCTCCTGTAAATTATTTATCTCATGCCATGCTTATTGAATTTCATCATGGGCTTGGTCATGGTAAAACCCTAGTGATGATACTTCCATTCAATGTTTAAACAAAATATGCTTTGTAAGGAAGACTCCCACTACATGATTTTATTTATTATCCATTCTATATTGATTTCATAACTTCATATTTATACCAGAAAAATTAATGAATATGTTATAACAATAACATTTAAAATTTTAATCTCATTAATATATCATATTTCATTTTTGTTCACTTCTACGTGTAAAATAAGCTATCAATCATAAAAAAAATTACCTACAAAGATATATATATATATATACTAAAATCATGGGTTTTTACACTTGACCCCAATACAAAATTTCATTTTTGAAATTCCATTACTTAGATAAAAATAAGTTATGGTACTTTGGTCCCACTATATCTTCAGGTTCCCCCATAGATTCCTCAAAATCATGATTTTGCTATAAATTTTTGATCAAGTTGTTGTTCTTATTCCAAAGTACTATATCTCTTCAATACAAGATATATATTTGTTATACCTCATAATATAGGTCTTTCTCAAATTTGAAAACATATGAGTTTAGCACACTTTTTGGTCTAGTATGCACTTTATAAAAAGAAGAATGTGGAACACATCATTTACTAAAGATAGGTCTAGGGGTAGTGCCAAAGGATTAGCTAGAGTCCCTACATGATCATAAAACTCTAATGAAATGATGTATCTAGGGACAAACATCCCCTTGTTCCCAAACATCATAACCTTTACTAAAGGTGATATTCAATGGAACACTTTTTTATACAATTAAAGATCTAAATTTTATTGATGATTTACATTATTACTCTTATGTAAACATTGTGAGACTCTTATATATCATTGAATGGTTTCATCCTTCCCTTTAGTTTTATGGAAAAGATCAAGTCCAAAAGTTACATTTATCTAACTCCATCTTAGAATGAAAGAGTTCTATATCTCTTCCCATATAGAGCCTCATATGGTTCTATTTTAGTGCTAGATTGGAAACAATTATTATATTATAACTCATCCATAACAAGGAAATGATCCCAACATCCTTTAAGATTCATCGAGTAGGATTTTATAATGTCTTTTAATTTCTAAGTAGTTCATTCATATTGAACACCATTTTGATGATGATAAGACATGATAATGCTCATATTTGTATCTAATTATTATTTAATACTCCTCCAAAATTTTTGGGTGGTCCTTGGAAATCTATCAGATATAATTGAAATTGGTACTCTAAGAAACATTACAACTTCCTTTATGTAGACCTTTTGAAATTAATAGAGTAAGATATATTATCAAGTAATAATTATGGGCACCAACATTATAATCTAATCCACCCCTAACTAGATTGCATTATTTCATTTAGATATATTAGGAAGATTGGTAAAAAAAATATAGATATTCTCTCCCATATCCATACTAGTAAAGGTAATGGTTACATCATCCACTTATACTTCTGTCATTATACATAATCATTATGACATACTAGGCATCGAGATATATACTCATCAATCTCTCTCTTAATGTTGTCCCACCAAAAATGCTACTTTAAATATATATACATCACTGCAATTCCTTGATGAATAGTGAATTATGAGTTATGTGAATCATCCAATAACTCAATCATAACTTATTGTTTTAAAGGGATGCATATTTATTTTTGGAATCTTATAACTCTACCATTATCAATATCAATCTCTGGAATACTTCGTACATTCTTCTATGCCACCATAATTTCATATTATAACTATTTAATCATTATATAAATAGATGGATAAGAAATTATTTGTGAATCTTAGGATCTTTTACATTTATTTATGATTTCTATATCATTTCTTTCTTCTTAGATCATATTCTACTTTGTTTGCAATATTTAGATGGTAATCTATTGGGAAATCAATTTTCATTTATTAACTTTGACCATATCATTTTTCACATATTCAAATCCTTATATATGAATATATAATTTGTGATCTTATTATTTATATATATATATATATCAAAATTTTCACTATATAAGTAGTTTCACCAATTATTTGATGAAAAGACAACTTTTTATAGCTCCAGATCATGTGTTGGGTAATTTTACTCATAGGTATTTAATTAATATGATGCATAAGAAATTACCTTGACATTTTTATTTAGGGAACATCCCAATAACTTATTTGAAGATTCATTTTATATAAAAATACCTTATATGTAGTAGGGTAATATGAGTCTAGGTGATGTTACCAACCTTTTATTTAGTTCCTTGAAGATTTATTTACATTCCTCTATCTATAGAATCTTTATTCCCATTCATGTTAGCTTGGTTAAAGTATTTTATAATCACGATAAATTTCTCAAAAAGCTATAGGATAATAAGAATTAGCATAGATGGATATACTTTTTAATGGGGGGTGAATTGTAGACAAAATCATAGTTTTATAAGTTTAATATAAACAAAACACAAATCCTCTTTAAATAAAGTTATCAGACATGGGATCGGTCTGATTAACACAGTTACAAAATCAGTACAAAAAATTAGTACGATTATATCAGAGTAAAAATTGTAAAAAAATAGATCCAAATTATATTATAATGTTATTACCTTAATCATAGTTAATAAAAAAATACAATTAGAATATAAATATGAATACGATGACTCACTTTCTATTAAATTCATCAGAATAAAAAAACATGAAATTAATAAGTAATTCAATATCTAACAAATGTAAGAATGAATTACTTGAAACTTAAAAAGATAAACCTATTTTAACCTTAAGAGTAAGGAAGTAAATAATAATAAATAATGGTATCCACTTTTTTATACATATAGTAAAGTTTTTCTTTCCTTACCAAGAAAGGACTCAATACAATGATCAGATTAATTCTATCTTTCTATCCCAAAAATCCCTCGATATGAAGACTGAATCTATCTTCTTGGGCCTAGAAGCCTCCGATATTATGGATTAGGTTCACTATCTTCCCATCCCTATAATTATTCAATTATAACAATGATCAAAGATGAATAAAATTTTAAAAATTTCTTAATGAAACATCCCTAATAAGGATTCCTTAAGGATACAACCATCTAAATAAATAAAAAAGAATAATAATGAGCAGTTTAAACTATGTATTCTTCATATGACTTGAGAGTGAAAAATAGTTTCCTTGAAATGCATCTCATACAAACTCTTCAAATGACCCGGTACTTATAGACAATATCCCAATGGTCATATTTCCATGTTTTTTTCAATGGATTTAGACAGTTAGTGCAAAAAATATCATATCAATTTGGCACAACTGACTGTATAAAGTAGTATTGATTAAGACCATCCTAGTGTTAAATATATCCCTTACATTAGAAACTAGTATTTTTATTTAAATTATAAACATAGTCTATCCAATGTACTTACTTAAAAATTTCAATATGAAAAACCTTGTGCGTGTTAGTACGATTATATCTATTCCATTATCAGTTAAATTTTCATGTTTTTTTTTCACGATGAAAGACATGACTAAAGTTTAAATTTTGAATTGATAAAGGTTATTAGGATTTATATGATGAATGCTCATTATGACAGTCATAATGAAGAATATTAAGTTTATATTCATAATAATTTACAACTTTTTCTGAGTATGGTAAAAGATAATGTTTTCTATAAAAACATATTAAAAAACACCGGATGTAAAAAGATAGTAATCATGTTTTAAGAAAGTTTTTTGGATTTAAAAAACTAAAGGAATAGAAAAGTAAATCCTAATCAGAATATGAATCACAACAGTTATTAAGAAAATAAAAACAAGCTAAAAATTATAAGACAAAAGTTGATGATAAATACAATACTATTGACGATGTAGAGATTATGGAATTATTGGAAGATAAACATGTTTCAAATTAATTTGAAGAAGTTTTTTCAAAGATAAATAAAAATAAAGTCACAACAGATGATTTCAAAACCATTATAGTAAAACCACTTGATATTGAGAAATACCAATCAGAATCAACAAGAACTGTATCACATAAAGGTTTTGATTATATTTTATATTCCTTGGTACGGTTGGAAGGAATTATTCTGTATTTCCTAAAACATGAGTCATTGTACCATCTTATTCAATAAAGTTTTACTAAAAAATCAGATTCAATAAAAGATTTTACAAAATAAATCATTTGTATTGAGATAGAGTTGAAGGTTTTTCAAGAAATTTCTCCCTCATAAAAGATCTAGTAATTATATGGTGAAGTGGTCTCACCAAGTTTAATCAGATATAAAAATGAATAATGATCAATTTTATGAGATAAAGAAGTTTATAGTAGATCTATATAGTTCTATTAATCAGTTATCATCAGATATGAATGATAGGGTAATGTTTGGGGAACTATTTTGAGATTCCTCTGATGAACGTTACGAGGATGTTAATATTTTGAAATAAAAAGTTCATAATTTGGAGTTAGAAATTACTAAACTCATATATGATGAAGCTCAACATTTCTTTGTAAAGTAGTTGAATAAGAATTACTATGAGGAATTTGAAGGTCTCAAAGTCAAAGATCAAAAAAAAATACTTTGTAAGATAAATTTTCCAAGCTATAGAAAAACCATAAGGAGTTCATGAAAATGAAGGACTTTGTGAATACATTAATGAAAAATGATTGATTTTTTTCTCTAAGCTTTAAATGTATTTATTTATTATTATTTTTTAAAAACATTTAATTTTTTTATTATTTAATATTTATCCAAATATAATTTGTCTAAATCTTTTCCAATTATTATTGGTTATACGGTCTTTAATATTTTTCATGGATGATTAGCTAGTTCAATTCGTTGTTTCATCTGTTACTTTTCTAACATTTTAAGAAAATCAGTATTATTACGCATTAATTTTTGAAAATCAAAATAGGGTAGATGTTTTTATAATGTGGGAGAAGGCTTTTCAAAGGTATAGTTATCATATAAAGGTAGTGTTATTTCATTAAAGGGGATAATAAGATACTTAGGGGGAGAATATTTTATAGGGGGGAATTTTTCAAAGTAAGAACTATTCTAAAACTCCATCATATTCAACATCACATTCAGAAGAGTTAAAAACCATGGGAGAGTTACAGATTAATTAATAACTATAAATATGAATTTCTTAAAATAAAAATATCTATATGTTTTTGAAATTTTGTTTTCATTTAATTTTTGGGTTTGTGATTTAAAAAAAGGGGGGAAATATTGATTTAAAAGTTCTACTTCTTACTTTTCCATTCATTTTGTTTTTGAAATCATAAACACTTTCTTAAAAAATGTTTACTAACTTTCTATATCCAAAGTGTTTTAGTATGGTTTTTAGAAAACATTATCTTTTACTATAAGTATAATTTTTTTTAACGTATTATTAATTTGAACTTATTATTCTTCATTAATATTATCATAATGAATACATGTATGATAAGTTGGACTCACCTTTATCAGTACAAAAGTTAAAATTTAGTCATTTTTTCCATACTGACAAAAGTGTTGACAATCAGACTAATACCAGTGATGATATAATCAAACAAACACATATAAGGTTTATCGTATTGACATTTTTAAAGGAAGTCCATTGCACTAACTATGTTTATACTTGGAATACAAAGACTTGTTTCTAATTTAAGGGATATATTTAGCACTGTGATGGTGTTAACCAATATAATTTCAGGCATTCAATTATACAGGATTGTTATGATATGTCAAGCACTTTTTGTCTCAAAACGTTGAAGAAGACATGTAAATATGAGAATTGGAAAATCTCCTATAAATACCAGGTCATTTGATGTGTTTGATGGTGATAAAATTCAATAAAATGATTTTTTCTCTCAAGTCATCTGAAGAATACTTACCATGAACCGGTCATTATTAGTAGTTTTTTATAGAGTGGTATTATTAAGAAATCCTTATTAGGGATGTTTCCATAAGAAATTTTGAAATTGTATTCACATATGATCATTGCTACAATCAAAGGAATATAAGGATATTTATACTGTGAATATGACCAATTAGATCAAGGGATTCTGAGGCTACGATGAGAGAGCCAATCTTCATATTAATGGATTTTAGGGATATGAAGATAGAGCCAATATGACCATCATATCGTGATATTTCCTGTTAAAGATATAATGACACTTCCTTAAAACATTACATAATCTTGAATTAAATGAATAATTTACATTGAGGATACTTTTAGGTTTAGAGTTTTAGAGAATTAGGACATAACTATTACATCTCAATGATTAAAAAGTAGACACATCTACTCAGTTTCGATTTTTTTGACAAAATAAGAACTCTTGAACAAAATATTCTTGTCTAGTTCCATGTTTTAGATATAATGAAATTTAATTGATCCCATCCTTGACCCTATTTATCTTTAAGTCCTGTGGAAAACATTTCAAAAACTTGGGATGAGCATAAAAAGCTCAGTAAGGGATATAAAAATACAAAAAGAAAACATTAGTACATGTATACATAAGAATCAATGAAATCATACTCTACTCATAAAATATAAGAACTTTAACATACCTCATGAAATCATAAGATTTATGAATAACTCATAGATATCATAAGATATAAAGGTAACTTGAGGCATTCATAACATTCTTCAATAGGGAGTAACCCTCATGGTTACGTTTGGAATACCCATCACAGTATATTCCCTAAATATCTTTGAAAAAACCGTAGATTTTAACTCCTTCACATTACCCAATGCATTGGAGAGATATCTCAGGATCACCCACCCTTAGTTTATCACAGAACCACCCGATTTTATAAACAATTCCCAAGAACCATAACATAATCGTATCACATAAAACATGCATAAAAGAAGCATAACATTTCCATATTTCAATCAAAATATATCAATACAACACATTGATATAATAAAAACATTATCAAAACCATTTTCAATACCAAAAGAAAACAAAATTGAAACATGGTATTTATTTTTCATTTAAAAACATTAAGGCTTGTAGAGGATGCTGAAACTCAAATAATGGTTACAGTGGAGGAGAAGTCATTGTCGCCGCATACGTAAGACAAAAACATTCCTTTTGTAATTTAGTAAAACACTTTGTGTAAAAATATTCCTTTTGAATGAAATTAAAAGTCAAAAGGGTTTTATATAATGTATAAAATAAAGTTGTGTAGAAATCAAAAGACGCCTCAATGAAAGGAGATTGAGACAAAGTCCCGTACAAAGATGGTATCTTTAGATTAAGGATAAATCAATTACATAATTACGTGTGACAAATATAAATACACCAAATATATGTAGATATTAAGTTTAAAACAATCAGATGTCATACACACATATTCATAGTACGACATAATCAAGAATTAGAGGTCTAACCCAAAGAATTGAAATTGGGTTAAGAAGTTCCCTTACAGAAATTCGACAGCCTAACAGTGTCACTTTAACATTCAGAAAATTATTTGATGAGAGATAAAAAGGGTATCTAGTCACTTGTACATAAAATTTATAGCAATAAGGATATATAAGAACATATCCCAACATAATAAGATGTAAATTAAAAGACCTAACAAAAAGAAGTCTTTTAAAAAGAAGAGGGTGAAAGGTTCCCTTACCGATTTGTGTAACTTTTGAAATGTGCACCCCATGAAAGAAGGACTATACATTGTTGATGTAAATATTCATGACCGAAAATATATTACACAAAGAGTAGAATAATGGGTAGTGCATACACCACTCAAATGAGATAGTGACAAATATAGCATGAATCTCACGGGAATAAATAGTGAGATAAAAAAACGCTTACCTCATTGTAATCAATCAATTCGTATGACCAAAAGATAATAAGAACCAAATGAATCACAAAATAACATGAATATAAATAGAATCATGATAATATATATCAAATTTCAGTACAAAATACACCACATGCAATAAATAATTGGGGAACAATGGAAATCTCATGGTATTAAAAGTGAGATAAGAAATCCACTTGCCTCAAGTCCGACTTGTCTTGTTCATTTCTTTATATTCCTGATTAATAAAATTTGGTAAATTTATAATTGAATAAGGAATTCCTATAAATTTTATTATTCAATTAATATTACATATTATCATGTTATAATAATTAGTTAATTATGTGAGTTCATATCATACATTTTGTCGATGTCGGTACATGAGTCAACAATGAACTTGTTTGAAGAGAATTGTCCATGTAGTTATAAGTACATCATATCTGTAATGTTTTTCATGATTTAAATATCATATATATCCAGTATATATGTATTCAATAATATTACATAATGTTTGGAGATAGTAAATTAAATGTACCGTTCATGGAGACGGTAAGCCATACGTACGCATGAACACTACTTTCATTTTTTTGTCATATTAATGGAATTTAAAAATAAATTAGACATAGATATATTATAATTATAGTTCCGTCATAATGGCCACCATTAAAGGTGTTAAAAGAATATTGATCAATCATCATTTCGTGAGGCAATAATTCGCCACCCACAGAAACAGTATGTTCTTTAACCATTAGACGAAGGTGTGTGTAAGTGTAGGTATAATCCTTATCCTAACAATATCCTAGTATATTTTTAATACTGGTTTTATTATGGGATCAAATAATAAGAAGATATTGGTGAGTTAAGAAGGAAAATAAAAGAAAGAAACTCGAGAGAAGACATTACCTCTAAATCGGGAAACTCTTTTTGATTTGAGCCAAAGGCTTCCTCAGAAAGACTTATGCCTAAAGTGAGGCTTCTAGGAGTAAGAGAGGGATTTGGAGAGATAATATGAGAAGAGGTTGGATGATCCAATGGCTTTAGAGGTGTGGGTAAGGGGGTATAGGTGGGGGCCTTTTATAAGAGGGAGGAGGGTCACTTTTGGAAAGTCTTGAAATGTTACTTTATTATAAAATTGTTTTCGGATATCAAAGGTCCTAAAATAATATATTTAGAGGATAAGGTGATAAGAGTTCTAAATCCACCCATCCAATAGGTTTTAGACAAGTTTAATTCTTAGATTATACCTTATCTTTTCATTTTATTTAAATCGTTCATTAATGAGGTAATCACTGCATCATCATGGTGTCCGAAATAAATTTATTTATTTAATGTCTAAAAATTATAAAAAAATACCATGATGTAGGAATTATTTTTATCTTTCCAATGACTATTTATATTCAAAGAGATAATTTATGTAAACAAAATTAAAATTGTTTTACTTAGGATATACAAACCTTTGTTATATTTCTCTTCTTTTTAAAAAGAATGTCATAAATGTAACTATTACACCCATGTGACTCCATGGGCCATAAAGTTCAGTAAGAAGCTTCCCATGGTCGGCCATGACTCAAAAAAGAAAATTTGGACACATGTTGGGGTCATTTTATATTATTTTGATATAATTTTATTACCTTTAACTACCCAATTACTAATTAATCACGATAATTAAAGATAATTTCCATCATTACTATTCATAATGTCAAAAAAAACATCTTAATTACATAATTTGGAACTTATGATTCCAAATATGGACCATTTTACCAAATTACAAACACAGAAATTTCAGTAATTAATTTAAAAATAATTCCCGTTGTCAAAACTAAAGATGAGTTTTTTAAGAAGTAAAATGTTTCAAAAGATTGACTTGTTTTTACATTCAATTGAAAAGAGAAATTACTTATAATGAAAAAAATTGTATTAAGTTATAAAAACATAATTCAATTACACTTTAAAACCAACTAAAAGGACCATATAACTATATAATTAAATTATATGAAAAAGCAGTTTTGAAGTAAAATGCAATATTTTTCACTATTCATTAAAAATGAACATTTGTAAGAAAAATATCAAAAATTTATCCAAAGTAAATTTGATATTTCAAATTAAAAAATGATTTACATTTTTACCAAATTTAAAACATATAAGTTGCATTAATTAATTTTATAATTAATTCCCGCTGTCAAAACAAATAGCGTGTTTTTAAGAAATAATACATATTAAAAGATTGACACTTATTTATGTCCAATTTCAAAATTAAATTAATTACAATGACCACCATTGGATTAAATGGTAAAAACATATTTTAACTACACTTTCAACCCAATTAAAAATATAATATAACCATATAAATAAATTAGATTAAAAGGAGGTTTTGAATTAAAATACAACATTTTTCACTATTCATTAAAAATGAACTTTATCAGAAAAATAACAAAAATTTACACAAAGTACATTTTGATGTCCCGATTCTAAAGAAGGATTTTATTTTGTCAAATATAACATATAAAATTGATAAAAAGTATTTTTAAAAAGTGTTTGTCATCAAAAAACGGTTGATCGACCTTTTAAAGAATATTAGAATATTTATTCTTAAAATTGGATTCATTTTCATTTTAATCCTCTATCATTTATTGGGTAATTGTTAAAATATTTAACAAACATATATAATCATTTTGTAGTTAGTTCTATTCATTCCCGCCATCAAAATGGCTAGGCGTTAACTACCATTTAAAATAATATTATTATATTATTAGTGTGCAATGTAAGATTTCAAAGAAACTCATTGTTGAGTATTGGGTACGCCATCGAACATATCATTAACTTTAAAGTAATATTAACATTTTATTCAAAAATATTAATAAATATGAAAATGTCATATTCTTTATTTACTTGGGATGTTAAATCCTTCCCCCCTTTTGGGAATTGCATCCTCGCAATTTTAAAATTGGGCTTGGAAACTTCATTGAAAGCCCCAAATTAGAAAATGAGTCAATAAAACTATCACTTTAAAAGAAATAAAGAGAAGTAAAAAAGTAACGCGAGACAAAAAATACTAGGATTCCATGAAAACATTGATATGGAAGAGAAAAAAAAGGGTCAAGTTCTGATAGAGAGTGATAAAAAACATGTCTAGGAGAAAGATAACCACCAAAAAATCACAAACTTGTGATGGGTTAAGTGGTATTTTATTCCCTAGTAGGAAAAGATAATAAACAATGTTTTTGTTTTACGTTACTTTTCACTGAGGAATTTATTTATTAGCTTAAATAAATCATAAGAAAACATACTTACTTGTCATGTAGAAATTAATCTCTTACTATATTTCTTACACAAACTCATATTTTCTCCAAAAGATGAGTATTAAGGATGATTTGTTCACATTAAGAGTGCAATAATCAACTTCTTGAGAATCACCTAATCCAAAAAAGATGAAATATATATTTTCCATGTCTTTATACTTTAACCAAAATCAAAATTGTTAGTACAAGATTAGATAATCCCAAAAGGATAATCCTTTATAAAAAGAATTACTACTCATAATCTCCGAAATTCAACAAAAAGAACCCAAGGTACAAGAAAGACCATTAAATAAGCAACTATCCATAAAATTATTCAAAGTAATCCAAACTAAAATTGAAACCCAAATCTCTCAAGGATTTAATCACATAGTCTTCCAAGGTAAATCTTAACATTTATCTCCAAATAAAATCAGTTACTCTTAAAGTCTCATATTGAAAAGTAATTAACCTTATCACATATCCTCCATGATAGGTTTATCATTTACATAGATAACCCAAAATCAACTTATACTTGATTCATAAAATCATCTAACTAAAAATAATTAGTTATAATAACCAGGGACTTCACATAGTCCAGTGGTAGGTGATAAATACTAGTCGCACTTTGGTTGTGGGTTTGATTCCTGTAGCTTCGTCCGACGCGATGGGTTGCCACAGGGTTTGCGTATTGTCCCTTTTCAAAAACTACATAATTTTATAACATTCCCAAAAAAAGAAAAATTCATCAAAAACAACCATAACATATTTTAACCACAAAAGTTATATAATAACTTTCTCTTTTCATCCCAAAATGTATTAACCAGTAATTACCTCAAATTTAAGGATCATATATACCAAAATAACTATATCCACAAAAGAAAAGATAATTATTCGTTGAATAAAATTTTATATATCAAAAATTAGGGTTACAAATAATATAAAAATTCTTCTAATTTAATCTCATCATCAAAAGAGCCTTAATACTTTTAAGAATTTCACCATCCTAAAATCTACCATAACTCTTGAATCCCTTATATGTTGACTTCTTACTCATTCAATATCCTTCATAATATATTAAAAATTCCTTTCCAACTTATTATGAAATAATTCTTTCCTACAAACAAAATCATGAATTATATCCTAAGATTTCAATAATAGGAAAACATACGTTAAGAAATAATCCATACCTTTCATTGGTCATTATCAGTTTCTTCATCCTCAATTGGAATGGCATTAGGTATTGGTAAATAAATATTTGTTTGATCCTGGTGATCCCATTCCCAAAACTTCTTCGTAGGACATGTGTTTTCATAATGACCATGCACACCACATTTAAAACATTCAATTGATCCTTTAGAAAGAAATTATTTCCCTTTCATAGAGTCAAATAGATGCTTTCTTTTTTCATATAAGGTTCTTGCCTTATGTCCTTCTTTTACACATCTATAACATCTTTCTGTCCCTTTGAAACATTTTTCTATGTGTTTCTTTCCACATCTTTGACACATAGGTTTTTAAACATTCTTACCTTTATGATTATTACCTAAACATCCGTAGGGATTTTTTTCTCTCATATATGATGCCTTATAAAAATCACTAAGGTTCATGCGGTAAATCATGACTCCAAATAGTTGGTTGAGAATAACCACAAGAGTTCTCATTGCAGCTCCCATATCATTTGGTTTCTCATTCAAAAAACTATCACAGTTTTCTTCACATCCACTATTACTTTGGTACCTACTAGATCCATCCATTTACTAAAACCAAAAAGGTCAGTGTGAGTATATAAGTAAAATCATCATATAATACTAATATATAATTATTAATGTTATCTTAAACTCATTCACTTTATAAAAATAACTATGACTCTTTCTAAAATCCTAACCATTATGATAATGTCACTTATGCTTAAAGAATACCCTAACCTCTAAAGTTATCTAAACCGACCTCTGATACCAACTATAAGGACCCCTCCTTAAAACATTACATAATCCTGAATTAAATGAATAATTCATATTGAGGATATTTTCAGGTTTAGATTTTTATAGAATTAGGATATAACTATTACATCTCAATGATTACAAAGTAGACACATCTACTCATTTTCCATTTTTTTCACAAAATAAAAACTCTTGAACAAATCATTCATGTATAGTTCCATGTTTTAGATAGCATGATATTTCATTGATCCCATCCTTGACCCTATTCATCTTTAAGTCCTATGGAAAACATTTCGAAAACTTAGGATGAGAATAAAAAGCTCAGTAAGGGGTATAAAAACACGGAAAGAAAACATTAGTCCATTTATACATATGAATAAATGAAATAATAATTTACTCATAAAACATAATCACTTTAACATACCTCATTAAATCACAAGATTTATGAATAACTCATAGAAATCATAAGACATAATGGTAACATGAGGCATTAATAACATTCTTACGTAGGGAGTAACCCTCATGGTTACGTTTGGAATACCCATCACAGAATATTCCCAAAATATCTTCAGAGAAACCTTAGCGTTTAACTCATTCGCATTACTCAATGCATTGGAGAGCTATATCAGGCTCAGCCGCCCTTAGTTTATCATGGAACCACCCGATTTTATAAACAATTCCCAAGAACCATAACATAATTGTATCACATAAAACATGCATAAAGGAAACATAACATTTCCATATTTCAATCATAATATATCAGTACAACACATTGATATAATCACAACATTATAAAAACCATTTTCAATACCAAAATAAAAGAAAAGTAAAACATGGTATTTATTTTTCATTTAAAAACATTATGACTTGTAGAGGAAGATGAAACTCAAATAATGGTCACAACAGCAGAGAAGTCATTGTCACCGCATACGTAAGAAAAAAACATTGTTTTTGTTGTTTAGTAAAATGATTCGTGTAAAAATATTCCTTTTGAATGAAATTAAAAGTCAAAAGGGGTTTATACACCGTATAAAATAAATTCATGTAGAAATCAAAATATTCCTTAATGAAAAGAGATTGAGACGAAGTCCCGTACAAAGACGATATCCATTGATTAAGGATAAATCAATTAAATAATTATGTGTGAAAAATATAAATACAACCAATATAAGTGGATATTAAGTTTAAAACAATCATATTTCATACACACATATTCATAGTACGACATAATCAAGAAGTAGAGGTTTAACCCAAATAATTGAAATTGGGTTAAGAAGTTCCCTTATAGAAATTCGACAGCCTAACGACGTCACTTTAAAATTCAGAAAATGATTTGATGAGAGATAAATAGGGTATCTCATCACATGGAAATAAAATTTATAGAAATGAGGATATTTAAGAACATATCCTAAAATAATAAGATGTAAATTAAATGACCTAACAAAAATAAGTCTTTTAAAAAGAGGAGGGTGAAATGTTCCCTTACTGATTTGGGTAACTTCTGAAATGTACACCCCATGAAGGAAGGAATATACAATGTTGATGTAAATAACCATGACTAAAAGTATATTACACAACGATTAGAATAATGGGAAGTACATACACCACTCAAAAGAGATAGTGACAAATATAACATGAATCTCACGGGAATAAATAGTGAGATAAAAAACCCTTACCTCGTTGTAATCAATCAAGTCGTATGACCAAAAGATAATAAGAACCCAATGAATCACAAAATACCATGAATATAAATAGAATCATGATAATATATATCAAATGTAAGTACACAATACACCACATTAAATAAATAATTGGTGAATAATGGAAATCTCACAGAATTAAAAGTGAGATAAGAAATCCCCTTACCTCAAGTCCGACTTGTCATGTTCGTTTCTTTATATTACTGAATAATAAACATTGGTCAATTTATAATTTCTTAGGGACTTCCTTTAATTTTTATTATTCAATTCATATCACATATTATCATGTTATAATAATTAGTTAATTATGTGAGTTTATATCATATGTTTTTTTGATGTTCGGTACATGATTCAACAATGAACTTGTTCGAAGGGAATTGTCCATGTAGTTATAAGTAAATAATCTCTAGAATGGTGTTAATTATTTAAATATCATATATATCCAGTATATATGTATTCAATAATATTCCATAATTTTTTGAGATAAGAAATGAAATGTACCACTTCATGGAGACGGTAACGTACGCATGAACGCTACTTTCATTTTTCTGTCATATTAATGGACTTTAAAACTAAATTAGACATAGATATATTATAATTACAGTATAATAAATATTTTATATAGGTAAAATAAGTTCATTAATTACATTATTTATAAATTCCATGTTTGGCATGAACGAGTCACATCACTTGAGGGGGCAGTAGTCCACATTTCCTCATATGAAATTATCGCATTTACACAACATGAAAAGCATAAAGGTATGTTTTAAATATAAAATACAAAAGAATATTGAGGAAATAAATATAATATATATCATATATAAATATAGTTCCATCATAATGCCCACCATGAAATATGTTAAAAGAATATTGAACAATCATCATTTCGTGAGGCAGTAATTGACCACCCATAGAAACAATATGTTCTTTAACCATTAGAAGAAAGTGTGTGTGAGTGTAGGTAGAATAATTATCATAAAAAAATACTAGTATATTGAGGATACTGGTTTTATTATGGTATCAAATAATAAGAAGATATTGGTGAGTGAATAAGGAAAATAAAAGAAAGAAAATCGAGAGAAGACATTACCTCTAAATCGGGAAAATCGTTTTGATTTGAGCCAAAGGCTTCCTTGGAAATACTTCTGCCCAAAGTGAGGATTATTGAAGTAAGAGAGGGAAGTGGAGAGATAATATTAGAAGATTTTGTATGATCCAAGGGCTTGAGAGGTGTGGGTAAGGGGGTAGAGGTGGGGTCCTTTTATAAGAGGGAGGAGGGTCACTTTTGGAAAGTCTTGAAATGTTACCTTATTATAAAATGGTTTTCAGAGTTTAAAGGTCCCACAATGATATATTTCGAGGCTAAGGAGATAAGGGTTCGAAATAAACCCATAAAATAGGTTTTATACAAGTTTAATTCTTATATTTTACCTTATATTTTCATTTTATTTAAATCATTCATTAATGAGGTAATCACTGCATCATCATGGTGTCATAAATAAATTCATTTATTTAATGTCTAAAAATTATAAAAAAATTCCATGATGTAAGAAATGTTTTTATATTTCCAATAAATATTTATAGTCTAAGATATCATTTATTTAAACAAATTTAAAATTCTTTTACTTGGATATACAAACCTTTGTTATATTTCTCTTCTTTTTAAAAAAATTGTCATAAATGTCACTATTACACCCATGTGACTCCATGGGCCCTCACGTTTGGTAAAAAGCTTCCCACTGTCTGACATGACTCAAAAAAGAGGATTTGGACACATTTTGGGTTCATTTCATATTATTATAATATTATTTTATTACCCTTAACTACCCGATTACTAATTAATCACTATAATTAAAGATAATTACCGTCGTTACTATTCATAATGTCCAAAAACAAAAGAGTCCTAAATACAAAAATTTTGACATTATGATTAAAAATATGGAATCCATTTTAACAAATTCCAAACACATATATTTTAGTAATTAATTTAAAAATAATTCCTCTTGTCAAAACCAAAGATGGGTTTTTTAAGAAGTAAATGTTTTCAAAAGATTGACTTGTTTTTACATCCAATTGAAAAGTGAAATTACTTCCAATAAACAAAATTGTATTAAGTGATAATAAAATAATTAAATTACACTTTAAAACCAATTAAAAGTTTCATATAACTATATAATTAAATTATATGAAAAGCAGTTTTGATGTAAAATGCAGTTTTTTTCACTATTCATTAAAAATGAACATTTGTCAGAAAAATACCAAAAATTTATCCAAAGTAAATTTGATATTACAAACTAAAAAATGATGTCAATTTTAACAAATTCAAAACATATAATTTTCATTAATTTATTTTATAATTAATTCCCACTGTCAAAACAAATAGCGTGTTTTTAAGAAACAATATCTGTCAAAAGATTGACACTTGTTTATGTCCAATTTCAAAGAGAAATTAATTCCAATGATGACCATTGGATTAAATGGTAAAAATATATTTTAACTATTCTTTAAACCCAATTAAAAATATAATCTAACTGTATAAATAAATTATATTAAAAGGAGGTTTTGAATTAAAATACAACATTTTCACTATTAATTAAAAATGAATTTTATCAGAAAAATAGCAAAAAATTTACAGAAAGTTCATTTTGATGTCCCTATTCTAAATAAGAATTTTATTTTTTAAAATATAACATATAAAAATGACAAAAAATAGTTTTAAGAAGGGTTCTCCATCAAAAGGCGGTTAATCGAACTTTTAAATAATATTAGAATTTCTATTCTTAAAATTGGATTCATTTGCATTTTAAGACTCTATCATTTATTGGGTAATTTTTAAAATATTTAACAAAAATATATAATCATTTTTTAGTTAGTTCAATTCATTCCCGCCATTACAATGGCTAGGCGTTAACTACCATTTAAAATAGTATTTATTATATTATTAGTGTGAAACGTAAGATTTCAAAGAAACTCATTGTTGCGTATTGGGTACGCCATCGAACATATCATTCCATTTAAAGTAATATTAACATTTTATTCACAAATATTAATAAATATGAAAATGTCATATTCTTTATTTACCTGGGATGTTACAAAATAAATATAGACTTTACCATATGAATAAAACAGTGGATACCTTTATTCATTGTTATAGACAACCTTACTCTCAAGGTTAAGAGAGATTTACCATTTTAAATAGCTTATAAGTTATTATTATATTTTTTAGATATTATATTATTTTTTTATAGTTTTTATTCCACTATATTTGTTAGAAAGTGAGTCATCATATTCATATTTCTATTATATTTTTTATCATATAAACTATGATTACAATAATCATGTTATGATATAAACTAGATCCATTGTGATAACAATTTTTACTCTGATATAATCAGACTGATTTCTAGTTCAGATTATGTGACTTTGTTAATCATATTGAGTCCATGTCTGATAACCTTAGTTAAATAAGCTTTTTTTAGTATAAACTAATTAAAATATGTTTTTTTAAATTACAATTCACCACCCTCTTGTATGTATAGCCATCTAAGATAATTCTTATGATCCTAAAAAATCTTCAATAGTATATATCTAACCCTAGAAAACTATGGATTGTTTTACCATTTTTTCCTTGGTCATTATTTAATCACATAAAAATTTGATTGATCTAAAAATATTCCCTATGTTATGATAAATGATTGAAAAGTTACTTTTTAATTATATTAAAGTAAAAACAACAGGATTCATGGTGGCTAGAAATTATAGAAACTAAAGGCATCGCCCCTGACTACGAGATTAAATTCCTTTGGTAAAGAACCCAAACTAAATTAGATAATGATTTCCTCACCAGATACACCTCTACTTGCTAAATCATCCACCATAATGTTTTATTCTATCCATGTATGCCCAAATTTCGTACTAGGATCTAGCAAACCCATCCCTTTCCTAATATAGAAAACCAGATCCCAATGAGGTTTGACCCTACCATGCATCATCCCAATAATAATTTATGAATTTTTTTCCACATCTTCTAGGATAATGATGAATAATTTTCACCACTGAATCTCCTTAATTAATGTCCTCACCTCATCTATAAGGGAGTTTCCTATTTCATATAAGGTGTTAAAACACAAAATCATTACCCCCTTCCATCCCTAATGAGACCTCCAACTCTCATGGACCCCCCTTTTAACAAACCATCACATTGAGTTTTATCCCCACTACTAGAGGTCTCCAACCCATTCAACCATGTTACTTATTGAATTCCTTTATGATACTAATTCCACTATTTGGATGTTCTTCCTTATAGATGGAAAATTATGACCACTAGGTCAAAGAACACCTGGTTCACCCACCATTGACTAAATCCAAACCTATATAAAGATCTTGGAATAATCACTACCCTCCCTATACTTGTTGCAATCCTCCCAAAAGATCTTTCTGGTAGTGGTGAACACCATACTTCCTATATTAGTCTCCTCACTATTAATATTGGTCCCCTAAAACTAGGATGCTATAAAATTCACCAAAGACCCCATGAATTCTAACACACCCATGTATCCTTCAAGAAAACACGATAAAAACTTTGGTATTAACCAAATAATGACATTTTTTGTAGAAAATATTCACACTTGATGAACTTGTTATATATTTTTTCTTTTCATAAGGTCTTTTGAAGAATCCTTAAAAATTATTCATGTTCCTCCTTAAACAAAGAATAAATGGTAATATAATTAATAAATACCTCTATGAATTTTTCAACATAGTCTCTAAATATTCCACTTATCATATTAATAAAAATTTGAGGGGTATTTTGTTTTCCTATAATTTTCACCATGAATTTAGATTATCTATATATTGTGACAAACATATTGGGTACATATTCTCTCTTAACCCTTAATTAATTATATCCAAATTTAATATCCACCTTTTATACGTATGGATCCAACCTATGTTCGTCAAACATTTCATTAATATAGGGTATAAGATACTTTTTCTTGATTTTTATTTTTTTAAGTTTATCATAATCAATGCAACAATGCATTGATCCATCATTCTTTTTAATAAATAAGAATAGTGAACACCATGGTAAATCATTTGGGTGTACAAATCCCATGTCCAAATTCTCCCAAAAATTCTTCTTTAATTATGCAAACTCGATAAGAGTCAATTATCTAAAGACATTCTGATATTGGAATTGAATTTTTCATAATTTCAACTCAAAAATCTATCTCAATTTCCATGGGAAGACCAAGAAATTATCCAGGAGTTACATCTATATACTCCTTTACAATTTTAATATCTCCAATGTTGAGTTCCTCTGTAGACATTTATGTTAAGTATCCCTCATTATTGGGTAGAAATACACATATTATTTAAATTATTTCCATAGGGAGTTTATAATCATCCTAGAATTGATATATGTAATATGATTATTTGTTCTATTGAATAAGATTTCCTTTTGAAAAAATTTAATATGAGAACTATATAGGGAGATCCAATCTATGGAAAATATCACATAGAATTCAACCAAAGGACTAATAACAAAATATATAGGAATTATTTTCCCACAAACCTTGATCAGAAAAGTGTTATATACCTTGGATGTAATCATTACACCACCCATGTTTTCACTAATAATTGAATATCTAATAATTGAGGTGGTAAATAAACATTGTTATAAAATGTTAATGATATGAAATAATGTAAAGAACCCAAATAAAATACGACATTTGTAGATTTAGACTGGAGAATAAGTATACCATTCACCACTTCATCATAATGATCTGTATATGCAGTAGTTATTTCATAGGGCTTTCCTTGTTACCATAATATTTGAGGTTTTTTTATTCCAATTACCTTTATTTTACCATGTATTATGTAATACATTTTATAATTCCCAAAATCCTTGAATTTGAATAATTGAAGTGTGGGGGTACATTATTTTGTACATTCTTATCCTCAATTTTAATGATCTTCCTCCTCACATTTCATCAAAAATTGTGTACATGATGTTCAAGTTTACTATATTTAAAACATTTACCTGAACCCTTAAGTAATTTTCCATGGTTCTTCCTCTCACATTTTGTTTTCATTTTAGAAGTTAAAAATTCCTTCCTCTGTTTGATTTATAATTCAATTTTTCATGCAGATCCATTATGATAGATCATTTCACTATGAAAATATAAATTTATCAACTATTACTTACACTAATGTAGTGGGAATAAGGGTCAAACCCAAGGGAAGGTGGGTGAGTGGTTAAATGGATTATTTATTCTATAAACAATAAAAAAGGAAAGTAGATTCTTGTTGAAGAGAGATAATTTATGAAACATTGAAGAAATTTAGAATAATAAAGATGAAAGCGCGGTTATAAAGGTGTTAAAAAGGTTAAACCCCACCTCATATATACATGATACATGCCATAAATGTTGAGGTGGGAGTAAAAATTAAGCAAACTATTGTAAGAAGAGTGTTCTTGAGAATGAGTTCAAATTATTTTTAACTTGGCAAGTCATCCATATATTGATCTACCATAAAATTGTAAATGTTTATTCTTTTAATTACATTACATAGTATATCAATATTTATTATAAAGGAAAAATATATCAAAAAACCTTAAGATAAAATGTAAACTCTTGTTATAACCACCACAATGAGGATGGAAATGATGAAATCTCACTGAGAAAGATGATCTAAAATATACAAATATAAATGAAGAACATGAATGGATGTAAATAACTAAAAAAAATTAATTATTATCTTTAAAATTTATTATAGTGCATGTTAACAATAGGAGTGGACAACACAATAAATATATAAAATATAACCTAATGTTAGAATGGTTAAAGACCAGTTCTTCAATATCGAGGAGAGAGATTCACTCCACTATCCATATTTTTGAATTCATCCTCTATAAAGCCTACCTCATGCCTCTAGATATTACCCTTCCCTAATAAAATTAGATGAACTCTTTCACCGTCAGAATTATTTAATGAATCATCTCTCAATTACCAGTGTTCCCTGGAAAATGAGTCTACATGCAAATATAAAGAACTCCGTCTTTTTTGATCATAGGTAGTGTGATCTAATTTGTATTTACCATGCCTCCAAGTAGAATTTGTCACTATTAATCATTCTCATTATAGTTAATCTAGTTAAAAATCCCCAAATATGTCATATCCTCCACATTATCTTAATTTGATTCCTTTATTATCTTCCTTGAGAAGCTTAAATGGATCCTTTGAGTCTTTCTTGGTCATGACTTCAATCCTTCCATAGATTTTGAATTGAATTGAGAATTAGAGATATTTACATTTTAATTACCATTTAGATACCATTATAATCCCTAATTATGTGGGAAGATAATTTATGTGGGTATAGTATGAAGTGGAGACTAACTTAATATGAGTGATGGATCATGAGATTTTACCTAATGTAGTTTCCGAGCATAGAGATAGTTTTTTAGAATGACTACTAAAATCAAGGGTACTAAAAAATTATTTGGGGTTCTAATTATAGATAATGATTATACATTGAAATTACTTTAAAAAACATCGATTAATTCCATAATAATAGCGATCAATTTAAAATATAATCAATATAAATTTTGTTCAAAAATATATGTAATTTCCCAACACAAATTATTTTAAACACATAACAATTTTAAATAAAACTAGAAATGTTAACATTAATTCAAGTAAAATTTCTATATATTGGAATATCATTTAAATATATAAAAAATAATGAAATACATTACAAAGGAAACTCCACTAATAGTTGGATTTAATTTATGTTTATCTAATGATCACTCTCATCTATAGAATTTACAACCTTGCTTATGGTACCTGCAGGAGACAAATAAATTAACATAAGAACCAATAATTAATAAATAAATAAGATAAAAAAAAGATAAAATGTGAGTGTATGTGATAATAAAGCTCATGGTATACCATAGTGGGGTATTTTTGATTTATAAAATGAGATAGATGAGAAAGGGTAAATAATTAGAGGTTGAAAAACCAACAAATCCAAGGGAACATTTATTTCATAGAAAAATAACAAAACCAATAATCAGGGGTTTACTCCCATGAATCGCTATGTTTTTAGTCTTTAGTTGAACATTACATGGGAATTATCCCTAATCACTAAAAGATTGTGGTTTTCTATCCATAAACCACCATATATGAAATACCCATCTATTTTTAGGTGAAAACTAGGTTTCATGGGATCTATAAATAATAGGAGACACAAAATTCCTTTAATATTTGATAGATAACCCTGAAAAGCATTATGAAATATGTAGAAATATTTCTTTACACTTCTATAATTGATTCAATATTTACATATTTTGAACATTCTTGAAGGGTAAATAATATATAAGGTATTTATAAGGCTGTTTCATGAATCACTAGGATCTATTCTATATTTAAAATAATCAAATAAATAAAAAAATGGTGTATATGGATATTTTTCGAAAATATCATTCAATAAGAGAGTATTAAATGACACATTATTTAGTTTTTAAACCCATAATATCAATAAATTAACCACAATCCAATAAAATATAAATTAGTTGATGAATACAGATGTTTATTTACATTCATGTTTAGGTTTTTCCACATTGTGATTGTATTCCTAAATATCCTCATTGAAAAATAGAAAATCACTAATCACTACATTCATAGAATTGATTCACCTTAAAAAATATTGTGAGCTCAACCAATTTATTTTATTTTAATTTATAAAAAATTTAAACCAATTATGGATAGATTACATGTTTTTTCCTTAAAATATCAAATTTCAATGCAATTTAAACACCCAATTACTTTTACAAACTAATTATGACAAATCCAAATAATTTATGATCAATGATTAGTTTAGGTATAAATAAAAAATATATCCACTAAATCAATAGTGATATTAATTGAGTGTTGCAGTTAGATTTCATTATGGAACCATCACAGTTTAGATCAAATAATATTATATTCAAGATGTTGTAGATTTAATCAACCCCCATAGAAAAGGATCAAGACCATTTTATAAGTATTTATGTGGGGATTTTAAAAAAATTTATGTATGAGGACCAAGAAGTGATTTTTGTTTAAAAAATATTGCATCAAATTTCTGACACTCATCCTCATCATCGAGAAACAATAGAAAATTTGTTGGTTTCAATCGTTAGAAATAAGGAAGATCACTTTTCAAATCATGATCATGGATTTCAAAATTCACATGTTCCAAATTAATGTTTCTCCACCAATTCCCCTATTTTATGATCTCTCAAATACTTAGAAATTCAGATTGTATTTTTTTTTATAATAAAATCCCCATTAATATGTTATTCCTCATCCTGAGAAATCGTACACTAAAAAAACCAATAGTACAATGTTTTCAAAAGTTTGGGTATTAAGAAAATAAAGATATTTTCTGATTCTAATTCTTATATATTTTCATAATCCTACATTAAACCATACATTTGGGTTTCCTATAATCTATGGGAGTTGTTAATATAACTTTGAGTGTTTATTAATGTGAAAGGATTCTCTTCATTATTTTAATGGTCACCCAATTACTTATTTTCATAACTCATTTGATTAATTCATGTCCTTTATATTGATTACTAATATCCCTTATTTCAGATTAAAACATATTTTTTCTATCTTCTCTTTTGTATTGGTCATATTTAGAAATAAATTTCAACATAATTTGATTCACTTATGATTTTTTGTTGGGTTCAGGTTCAAAATAGATTTAGGATTGTTCAAATTGATATGGATGTTCTGTATGATTGTAGGAACACTATGAATAAATATATCCATAATATCAAAAAAAACATAAAAATATTGGTAAGGTTGTTCCATGACCCTAAATTGATCTCTTTTTAATAACACGGGCAATAAATATTTTAGTATTAACAACATGAATTTCTAAATCAATCCCTCACTAAAAATGAATATATTCTAAATTCATTACTGAGCAATAAAAATGAATAATAAAATATTATTTATTTGTATTTTATTTTTTAACCCTAAGGCACCCAATGCATGTATTCCTCACAAATGAAAAAAATTTTTAATAAATCATTACACTATAAAAATATTAATTTATAAACTTTTAATCACACTAGAATAGTGGAATGAAGTTTATAACCCAAGGAAAGGAAGGTGAGTGTTCAAATTTAATATTTAATGTCCAAATAAATAAAAACAAGGAAATGAATTTCATATGAAAAATATTTCTTGTGTGAAATTTTTATTAAATGAAGAATAATAATAAAAATGATGGTGTAGGGATAATGGTGTTAATAAGGATAGTCGATAGTTCTTACGGTTAGGATACATAGAATATTTTTTGAGGGAAAATCAAAATTAAGTATCATGTTGAAAGAAGAGTGATCATTAAAATGAGTCTGATTAATATTCAATTCAATGATTCATCCAAATATTTAAATTCCATTAAATTGTATGTGTTCATTCATCAAATTATATTACTATATTTATTTATTTTTTATTATTGGGGAAAAATATTTCAAACAACATGGAGATAAATCTTAAATATACATTATATCCACCAATATAAAGACAGAGTTGATTAAATGTGTGATAAAAATTAAAATGAAACTTAGAGAGATAAAAATAATAACATGAATGATTTTAATATACTATAAATGTTTAATTTCTGTCTTGAAAATTAAGTACAATTAATTTTCACAATAGGAAAGGAATGTACAAGAAAAATAAGAAATATATTAGAATGTAATTAGAAAATAAGAGGGTCCATCACTCTCGAGGAGAGTGATCACTCCATTGTCCATATTCATTCTTTTTTTCATGTAGAATCCTAAATAATGCCTTCATATCCTACCCTTATCTTTGTAAAATTTTCAAATTAAGCCCTCTTAGATTTATTTTGTGAATTGTCTCTCAATTCCTTGAGTTCGTGGAATATAGATTCTTTCCCTAAATATAATGAACTAGAATTGAATTTATTATAGGAAGCATATTCTAACATCACATTTACAATATCTCCATGTGGTTATGGTCACTATTCACCATTCTCTATACAGTGACTCAAGTTGAACTGTCCCACAGATGTCACAATGTCCATTTCATCCTGGATCTGATTCATTCATTGAAATCCTCGATATGCATTGATAGTTGTTAGAGTCTTATTATAGTTCATATCCAATATTTACTCATCTATAAAATTTATTTTTGAATTATAAGTCTATGAATTTTAATTAAATTTTTAGTACCATACTTAGCCTGATAAAGTACAGAGTGACTTTGATACTGGTCTCAGTGAATTTTGGACTGACCATATGCTATTAATATAGTTTTACATTTACCTTTTTGTAGATTTCATCGATTAATATATGTTCAAGTATATATGGTAAAAGTGAGGGTACATTTATGTTTTTTGTACTTCACATTTAAATAAGATGAACATGTTGGGTGGTAACCTTATGCAAGCTAGAAACAACATTTAAGGAACATTCTTCCAGGTGGGGGTACCTTGAAACAACAACTACGATATAAGAGTACACTTATAAATCCCCTTTGAATGCATCATTTCCCAAACACAAGTGCATTCCTAAAAATTGAAATAAAAAATACAAAAATTATCAATTCAAAGGGAAGTTTATATATAATTAAATTCCATACCTTAAAATATGAATAAAAATTATTCCAATAGGTAACATAAATTTTTTTAACAAGGAACAATGAAATAATTCCCTCCAAAATCCAAGCTAAAAAAATCACTTGAAAATTACATTAAAATTAAAATTCACTAAAAATAAGTAAAATATTTTTCGAAAAATATATAAAAAATTATGTCCAATAATGTTTTATCATTTATGCACCAATAATTGCTATTCCAATTCAAATATTCAAAGAATAACAATTTCAACTCAATTTGATAAGGATTAAAAATATTATCAATTAAGGAAAAAATTGACATTAAATGTTTTATATTTTTGGATAAATAATATGAAAAATGTATATAAAATAGCCCATATCAGATATTGTTACATGAAAGACTCACTTTCATGGTTCTCCTTCCATTGTGTGTTCTATAGATCAATATTGTTTGAATTTTTGTTTATTATTTGATATAGTTGGATGAGTATTACTATTATATTTTTTACTCCATATTCCATTATTCTTGGATGTTCATCAAGAAAATAATTATATTTTCCATTACAACCAATTTTGTCTTTTCACTTCCTAGTTCAAAGAGTATAATAAAAACAATAGTGGTTAACATGATTAATGAAAAATAATATCCTAATAGAGTTAGAGTGATCAACTATATAAATTTAAATAGTCCATGTTATGAATTTTGTATTCCAAAACACATTAATTTTATACTAAGATACTTGTGGATGAACCTATATCACATTTTCTCTATCCCATGTTACTTTAAGTTGGGTTATCTTAACCTGATATAAATAAATAAAAAAACCATACTCTGATACCAGTGGAGATGGCCCAGGATTAAAATTCCACATATTTTATATCATTTATATAATTTAAAAATTACATATCTTGAAAAATATCATAATATAAGAACCCAAAGGATCCGTTTCTTTAGATATAGAAAATATAGACATATTATAAAACATTGTTTTATTATCATCACAAAAAAATGACTATATAAAAATCTCTTCTATGCATCATTCTATATATAATTTTCAATGTAGAAAACAAGTGTGACTTCAAAAGATTAGTAAGGTAAAACCTATTAATGATTTATAAAAGGTTAGATCATAAAAATCTGATAAAAAATTTTAATGGAAAACATATATAATTATAAAATGTCATTTAACCATAAGAGTTGTCCATAAAGAATGGTAGGAAGAAATTTAACCTCAAATGATGAAACATATACCATGGAATAAGAGTGCGAGAACAAGAGACAATAATCATTATCTATAGAGAATAAAATAGGAATATAACATATAAATATTTCTTATAAATATACATAGAAATAATAAAATAGTGGATTATGAATCACAATCCTACATCACATAACATATTGTATCATTTATCATAACTTATTTCACTTGACATAGTAGATCAGGCATCACTACTTGCACCCAATAGTAGGTAATGTACCATGGATAACACCCCAAAATTATCAAATGAGATATAAAATCTTAAAAAATGATTTGGAGGGATATATAGGACCCCTTATTATATAATTATAAACAATACTTATGAATTCCACATGAAATTAATATTTCATCACACCATCAAAGTCCATGGAAATAAAATGGTTCTCATATCATTTGAAAACTGTGTCACATAACATTTCATCAAAGGGATAACCATTGATACCAAAAATTCAATTTTTAAAATGGATTATAAATCAATTTAGAGTATTTAAACAAAAATTACATCCTAATAGGTAAATTCTTTAGAGGTATAGATGAATATGGAACAAAAATCTTGAAAATAAGTTTTAGAATTTTTTTATCATTTCCATAAAAGTAAAAGTCATAAGTGGCATTAAAAATTAATTTTAAATAATTTTAATTAAATAAATTATAAAGCATATCCTTATAATAATTCATAATAATTAACCTTTTTAAGGAAATAAATTTATGTAAATAACTATGGAGTGAAAGATAAAATTGTATGAGAATAAAAATAAATACCTTTTTAGATTTCAAGAAGTTTTATAGGAAATCAAATATTTATGAAATATTTTTATGTAAATATGTTATTAAAAAATATATAAAAGAAAATTACCATACATAACAATGAAATGGAAGGATAAAATAAAATTATAAGAGCAAAGTCAAGGAAGAAACTTTATGACCTAATATAATGTAAATTATGTCGGTATGATTTTGGTAACATTTGAAAAAAAATACATTGAAAGAGAGAAATTTAATGTAACATTAAATATCATAAATTAATAGTGAATTGTGATATAATATTTAAAATAGGTATTACATTCATCATATAAAATAAAATAGGTGTGTAGTACAGAACATTTCTCAATGAAAGAAATTTGAGATGAAACCCCCTAAACATGGATTTATACTTTGTTGGATGTGCTCTAAATTCATGAAAACCCAAATTAGGTTTATTAAATACTTTATTTATAATCATATTTTTATACATTGCGTTTTTTAATTTCTATTTTTTGTCTTATGTCATTCATTTCTATATAATTTATATCTTGTTAGACACTTGGAGTTGTTTGGTCAATTCTAGCAAAAATTATCTGGAACATTGACTATACATAATGTGTTTATAAAATAGTTTCATAATGTACATAATTTTAAAATTATTTAAATATATGTTCTATACTTTTCCATGAATTTATAGTTTCACTCCATATGAGCTTTAGGTGTGATTCTTCATGATGAAATCCATAATCCATTTGTTTTGGTAATTTTTAATAAATAAAATGTCATAAATTAATAATGAGTTATGTAGTAATATTATAATTATAGAACAAAAAAATTATTTAATTTTTAATATAATATCATACCATTATCACCAAATCTCTGCATCTCATTATATTATCCAAAATATATTTAAATTAAAAATGATTTATTTGTATGCCTGTTTTTGGAGGTTAAATTTACAATCTACATTTTTGGTTAATATTATTTATAAAATGATTTTTTATATTCTAATAATATTAATCATTTCAGCAATATAATATTTATTAATTAAATTTACTATTATAACACCAATGTAAGATGTTGATTAAAAATGAAATTTTTCATTCATGGTGGTGGTAGTCTAACCATAACACGTGAAACATTTTCATTTTATAATGAATGGGAGAAAGGTATATAATGGTTATTCCATCAATATATTACTATTTAAATATAATAAATATATTTATATAATTTTTTTATATTGTAAATAATATATTTGGAGGGGGTGGAAGAATAATGGCACTTTAAAGAATATTATTAAAAAAATTACCTCTTTCATTGTAATCCTCATTTCGAACACCACATAAGCCTTTATAGATACATATTTTGGGGATACCAGGACCACTAGGACATGTTAAATAGGGCCGAAGAGGGTTTTTATCGTATATTGTTCTATCTAGGATGCTTTAGGTCTTAGTAGTGGTGAGGTAGTGAAGGGGGCCTTTAATTTGTCTGATGGGTGACATTTTTTTAAATATTAATTTATTAATATAAAAAGATGGATTATTTATGGAATGTGATTAAAAAATTTGTAATTAGAGAGAAAAATATAATTCAAGGTTAATCAATTCCCCATAAACCAATTTATAGATTAATTTTTGTGATATTTTGAGACTTTACTTATCGATTTAACATTTATACTTCATTATAACATTTATCATGGTGATGAATTTTTAATTGGAAAATTTTTTTGATGAAAAAAATAAAATTGAAAAAATTAATTTATTTAATAATTATGTTTACAAATATTAAATTCATTTCAATTTAATCAATTTCTAAAAGTGAAAAAATTAATTTGAATATAATAACCCATAACGTATAAATACAATTTTTAGATAAATGTATTTTTATGAATAAAGTAAGAATATTCATATTATTTTCCATACAAAAATAATTAAAATAGTGTTAAATTATTTATTTATATATATTACTAATATATTTCTTTTAATTCCTTATTCAAAATCAATCAATTTAATTTTTTAAGAAAAATACATAATATCTAGATTTTTTTTAAAAAAATTAGATATTTTAAACATCATAGGATTTTACTCTTAATTTTAAAAATTTATTACTTATTTTATGATAATTAATTAAATTTTTTTTTGTAAATAACTGTATTTCCCTAACCCCAGTTACCCAGAGTCGGTGCATTATTACGTATCATTGGCATGATCACAAAGGATCAAATCTTGAAAGACTGATTAGTTTAGTAGCCTTGGAAACACTAGATACATTCATAAGGTTTACATTATATCATAAAATGGAAAACTACAACAACATTGTTTCCATAGAAAACAATGAGATACCTAGTCTATCCCTGTAGGTTAGTCATAATATACTTCTTCAAATCCTGGGAAAAATAAAACAAATAAAGGGGTGAGTTCAGATGTTCAGTAAGGATAACAATATAGCAGAAACTTTCATAAATAAACATAAACATTTAAGGAAATGTATAAAACTAAAACAAATCCTTTTCAACATAAACTTCATTATAATATGGAAAATATAAATCAAAATAATTCCATTTACTTACTCACATAGATATTATACTATTCGAATAATCACATGCAATATCAAATAGCCACTTTCATAATGATGGAATGCATAATGCCAGACTATCATAGCCACATAGTCAAGGCCTTATGCCAAACATAAAAATAAGATTTTGTCAATTCCTTGGGTCAAGACCCTATTTTGTCTCATGAGACCTACCTATTCATCGAGGAGCTATATCGGGCTCCACCCGTCACTTACTAAGTCTAATGCATTCCTCATATGAAAAGGTTTAAACATAACATAAACATTCATATTAAAACTAGCATACGAAATGTCAATACTTTATCCATAAATCATGAATGGTATATAAATAACACATCCACAGTCAAACATATCACAAAACCTTCAATACAATATGGAAGTTTTGTATCATAATAAATCAACTTCAAATAATCTTAAAATCCATCAAAGGATGTTGACATAGATGAAATAAAAACTATTTGAGAGAAATATATATATTTTTTAAATCATTTATAAGTCACAAAATTCTAAAGAAAACCTTTATTTTTAAAATATTCTTATAAAATTTTAATGGAATCTTCAAATGTGTAATAACGGCAGAGAATAACTGCACCCGCCGTATAAGTTAAAAAATAATTCTTACCTTAGTTTTGTCGAAAAGGTCAAAAAGTAACTTATTTGGAAAATGACAGAAAGATTCCTTTCGAAACATATAAGGTAAAATAAGGGTATAAATGACTGTAACCCATAGTATAGTAAACAGTAAATTTTTTTAGAAATACATTTTGAAGAAACATGGATGCGGATGATAAAGAGGTCCCAGTAGATACTTACGTAAAAACAACCTCAATTAATAAAGAGATTGTGAAATTAAACCTTACCTTGTACTTTTCCTTAGTCGATGGTATGTTAAAATCGTGTATAATAGTTAAAATACTATTATTAAATTATAAAATAACCATACACATAATTATGATATCATATATGATCTTCCAATAATGCTTTGTTAATAATATTTTAGTATTATCGTCATTTCGGGTGTTAACTTACTTGTTTTTTATATGTTTTGTTACATAAGCTATGTTTTTTATGGATTGGTTGTATCTTATTCATATAAAGAATGATATCAAGTCCTTAAACATTATTTTTAATCATAAAATAAGAATTTGTCTTGAATGGATATGATGGGGAATGAATCTCATCGCATTCGTGGAGACGGTAGTCCGTACGTACGCACAGGCGACAATATCATTCATTTGATATTAAAATAATATATAATTGGATGATATATCATATATAAATAATAATAATCATTTTATATTTATTATTTACATCAATTACACATAATTATCATACCCATCCAAATAATCATGTTTTGAATAACAATTACACCATGACGTGGAGACGGTAAGCCGTACGTACGCACGTATGGTGACATGTCATTAAAAAGATGGATATAATAATTAATATAGTTAACCAATATTTATAATAACATCATAGTATATATAAGATACTGGATTAATTCTTTTATAATGGAAATACCAATGAAAGAATAAGTGGAAGAAGAAAGGATCTTGAAAGAGGGTGGTGAAATCATTACCTCTTGTTCGGGTTCTTCCTTTTGATTTGATCAAAAGGGCTCCTTAGGTTAGATTTATGACCAAAGGAGGGACTCTAGGACGAAGTGAGGTATGTTTATAGGATATTTGGGCAGGTTTTGGCCGAGAAAAAGGGCTTTGAAGGTGTGAATTAGAGAGAAGGGGGAGTGCCCTTTTATAAGAGGGGTGAGGGGCACCTTAGGAAAAAATTAAAATATTATTTTATAATAAATTTATATTCATTTTATAATGGCTAAAAAGTGACTTATTTTTAGGATAAGGTGGGTATGAGTCAAAATCCACTCAACTAATGGGTTTTAGATAGGTTTGGGTCATTATATTAACATTATCTTTTAGTTTTAACTCTTAGTTAATTAGTTTGACATTTACCATGTCTCTTTGTATTTTTATATTATATGGTTAATAAACTAAATATAAACTTCCAATAGAACTCCAAGTGGTTCATTAAGGATACAACTATAATTATATAAGTCTCTTGGCCTATCCTTATATTTTTAGGAATAAAATATCAATTAATAATATAATATTTGTTTTAAAAACTGTTTTATGTCAATTTTGACACTATTTAGTAATTGATTTTTGTTAAAGTCCTAAAAACTTTATTAGTTAGAAATAAACTCATTTTATCAATACTAAAATGTCATATTAACCTATAAAATTCTTTTATGGCATCAAAACATTCAAATTATATTTAGTTTAACATTTATAATACCATTTATTTGATTCTTTCATTAATAATGAAAATATTGCATCATCATTGTGTAATAAATAACATTAATTATTCAATGTATAAAAATTATAAATAAAATAAAATTCTGTAGGAAATATTTTTATCGTTCTAATGAATATTTATAGTTGAAGTGATAACATATATAACTCTATATAAAAATTGTTTTACTAAAAGATATATGCTTATGTCATTTTTTGTATTTATCTTAACTTAATTATTATAAAGTGTCATTTTCACTTACAAGTGGCTCCATGGGGTCCCAAATTAGACCCAAGGATTCCCATGGCCAGAAACGTATCATCTAATAGGGTTAGGGAACGTGTTAGGGTAATTAAGTATTATTATAATATATTTCTTTACCCTCATTTACTGGATTTACCCTTTAACCATGGTAAATAAAATATTTACCGAAGTAATTATTCAAAATGTATAAAAATAAAAGTTACCTATTTACACAATTTGGAAATCCTGATTCCAAATATGGAATCCATTTTTCTAAATTCAAAACATATAATTTTCAAAAATTAAGTTAAAATTAATTCCCATTGTCAAAATAAAAAGCGTCTTTTTAAGAAATAATAACTATCAAAAGATTGACATTTGTTTATGCCCAGTTTAAATGTGAAATTATGTCCAATGACCAACATTGGGTTAAATGGTAAAAATATAATCTAATTATACTTCCAAGACATTAAAATTAATAATTTAATAAAATAAATTATTTTGATTATAAAAGTTGTTTTCAGTTAAAATATAGTATTCTTCATTACTCACCCAAATAAGAAAGTTATCAGAAAAGTAACAAAAATTTTTTGAAACTAAATTTTTATGCATATATTCTAAAGAAGAATTTTATTTTGTCAAATTTGATATATAAAAGTTCCAAATATTATATTTAAAAATGGTTCTCCATTAAAAGGTGGTAAAATTTAATTTTTTGAAAAATACTTCTTTTATCTAAAAAAACGAATTTGTTATTACATTATGTCTAAGAAACTCATAATATAGATTCTAAAATTATAAGGATTATATAAAGTTCAAAATTTAGTAAATACTATTCATAACCGCTTTTGAATGGCTAGTTTAGTAAGTTGTGGTTTGCTTGAACTCGATGTTGCGTGTAGTGAAAGTTATTGAATTACTTTGAAGAAGTAACGTACTATGAAATATTGGGGTGTTACATTCTCCCCTCCTTCAATAAATTGCTTCTTCACAATTTGAAATTGTTCTTCGAAAATAAAAGGTTAAAAATAGAAAACACCTTTGTGGAAAACCCACATCGGAAATTGGGTTAATAAAATTTAGTCTTAACAAGAGGGAAAGAGAAATGAAATGGTCACCACAAAATTATGATCTCTATTAAGAGAACATTGGTGGAAATTAGAGACACATAATTAGAGGAAAAATGTAAATATTTATAGAGAGTTATTGAGGTCATCAATCACAAACAAGTGTAAATTTTAGGGCCTTAAAGCCATCAATCTATGATGATTTAAAATATCATCGGTTAAACATAAAGTATTAGGGTAATTTTTTTTGGTTTTATGATTCCTTCCATAAAGTTTAAGAATTGAATTAGAAAACAACCTGACAAGTATAGTTTCATCCTTCAACTAATTCCTACCACAAGTTCATCTTTCATTCCAAATGATTTCAAAAATATTATATTTATCCGAATCGTATTGGGTTCCAAAATAATGAATTTATAATTCATTTGTGATAATATTAAAAAAAATACATTATAAAAACCAAGAAATCATGTAGGATAGTGGTAGGTGATGCACCCTTGTCGCCCTTCAGTTGCAGGTTTAAGTCTCGCGGCTTTGCCGGATGCGACGGGTTGTCGCCCGACCTCCAGGTTGTAATTTTTATAACAATAAAAAAAATAATATTCCGAAATTCTTTAACCTTAACAATAGTATAAAATGTCAAATATTATCCATTCCAACCTTTAAACTTATCCCAATTACTTCTGTCCAAACTCACAGTCCAAAATTTATAAGGAAGGTAAATATAATGAAAATCTTTTTTTTCCACGTAATAACATGTGAATACCTTCATCTTGTATTCTTTTAAAATATGGTAACACCCTGAATTACTATAAAACCTTATTTATTAAATTCATGCTCCATTATTCTTTATATAATACTATATATATTCCTTATATAAAAAAAACATTGAATACTCCAACATTGATGAAATAAAAAAACCATTAAATAGTGCCAAGGTAGTCAAGAATATCCAATATAATTTATCCAAATCAACCATCTCCTATTCCAAAATTACTACCTCCGTATCAAGACCATATTGAGGATTAGCTTTCCTTAAACCATGTATTTTCAAAAAAAATGTTTAACTTGCTGTTGAGTAACTTTTCATAGTACGATATAATCTCAAATCCTCAATGAAATAGTACAGCAGTACAATCCTTATTTATCTCCATAATTCATATAACCGATACATCATTGACACAACACTCAAATGAAATAATTCTTTAATAAAAACATCAGAAAACTAGTCATTCCTCTTCATCTGCGGTAGTATCATAACTTTATTTTTATCCAATAGCATCATTTGAGGCATACTCTGATGATTTGAACATTAATTCATGTAGTGTCCCCACTCCTTGAAGATGAAACATTGTACATTTGAAACCTTTTTCTTACCCTCTCAATCACAAACATTGTTTCCTTTTTCTCTACACTTATAACATACTCCAATTACCCTCAAGCATTTTACAAGGTGATTCTTTCCATATTTATCACATATGGGGAAATCCTTCTTTACCTTCTTCCCTTTATTTTTCCTTCTCTCTACAATAATTTTCTTCTCTGGATTCCTTTCATAGACATATGAATCTGATAATTCTTTACTTATCTTATCAACACATGATACCATTTCTTCATATGATGATAATAATTGGGAGACTATTTCCCTTCTAAATTCTGTCTTAAGACCATGAAAGATATGATCCTTCTTACTCTTTGGATCATGCGTATTGCTGGAGTTCTCATTCCTTCTACTAGGTGCCATTTCTAAACAATGGAACACAATAGATTAGTTTATGAATCACAATACCTAATCCCAAACATGTAAAACACTTAACATAAATTATATAGTTTATGGACATAATCCATAATCATAAAAATGTCTTCTTTGAGGAAGTATATACTCATAAACCCTTCATAATGGGTTTTAAGGAAAATGAAAATTATCCTAAGCATATCCCCCGGGAGTGTCGTAACCAAGAGTGCAACAAGGCCCATTGTCGTGTACCAGTTCCCATTCGAGTCTAGCTCAAAGCGGTGTTTTTGGGTTTTACTCCTAGTTATATCAATTCCAGAGCCGCCTCTACCTGCTCATATCCAGACAGGGATGTACTGATCAGAAAACTCACAAAATCTCTACAATACCAAAATTCTAGGAAGTTCTTCTATACTAATCCTCAAAGTCTGTCTTAGGAATATGAGATATAATAAAAGTTTATCTAAATCTAGCTTCCTAGGTTTGTACTAAACTTCCTCTAAAACCAACTATAACACCCCGACCCCAGTTACCCAGAGTCGATGCATTATTACATAACATTGGCATGATCACAAGGGATCAAATCTCAAAAGACCGACTGGTTTAGTAGCCTCGTAAACACTAGATACATTCATAAGGTTTACATTATATCATAAAATGGAAAAATACAACAACATTGTTTCCATAGACAACACTGAGATCCCATAGACTATCCCTGCAGGTCAGTCATAATATAATTCTTCACATCCTGGGAAAAATAAAACATAGAAAGGGGAGAGCTCAGATGCTCAGTAAGGATAACAATATAGCAGAAACTTTAATAAATAAGAATAAACATCTTAGGCAATGTATAAAACTAAAACAAAGCCTTTTCAACATAAACTTCATCATAATATGGCAAATATAAATCAAAATAATCCCATTTACTTACTCACATGGATATTTTACTAGTTGAATAATCACATGCAACATCAAATATCCACTTTCATAATGATGGAATGCATAATTCCAAACTATAATAACTACATAGTCAAGGCCTTGTGCCAAGACTATGAATAATATTTTGTAAAGGCCTTGTTCCAAGACACTAGTTTGTCTCATGAGACCTATCGATGCATCGAGGAGCTATAGCGGACTCCACCCATCACTTACTAAGTCCAATGCATTCCTCATATGAAAAGGTTTAAACATAACATAAACATTCATATGAAAACTAGTATAAGAAATGTCAATACTTTATCCATAAACCATGAATGGTATAAAAATAACACATCCATAGTCAAACATATAACAAAACGTTAAATACAATATGGATGTTTTGTATCATAATAAATCAACTTAAAATAAGCTTAAAATCCATCAAAGGATGTTGACATAGATGAAATCAAAACTATTTGAGAGAAATATCTCGTTTTTTGAAATCATTTTAAAGTCACATATTTCTAAAGAAAACCTTTATTTTTAAAATATTATTATAAGCTTTTAAGGGAAGCTTCAAATGTGTAGTAATGATAGAGAATAACCACACATGATGTATAAGTTAAAAAACATTCTTACCTTAGTTTTGTCAAAAAGGTCAAAAAGTAACTTGTTTGGAAAATGATGGAAAGATTACATTAAAAACATATAAGGTAAAATAAGGGTATAAATTAATTTAACCCATTGTATAGTAAATGGTAAAAATGTTTTGAAATACATTTTTAAGAAACATGGATGTGGATGATAAATAGGCCCCAGTAGATACTGACATAAAAAAACCTCGATTAATAAAGAGATTGTGAAATTAACAATTAACTTGTACATTTCTTTAGTCGATGGTATGTTAACCTTATGTATAATAGTTAAAACACTGTTTTTAAATTATACAAGAACCATATACATAATTATGATATCATATATGATCTTCTAATAGTGCTTTGTTAATAATATTTTAGTATTATCGTTGTTCTGGGTGTTAACTTACTCGTTTTCTTTTATATTTTCTGTTACATAAGAAATGTTTGTTATGGATAGGTTGTATCTTATTAATATCTAGAATGATATCATGTCCTTAAAAATTATTTTTAATCATCAAATAATAATTAGTCTTGAATGGATACGATGGGGAATGAATCTCATCACGTTCGTGGAGATGGTAGTCTGTAAGTACGCATGAGCGACAATATCATTTTTTGATATTAAAATAATATATAATTGGATGTTATATAATATATACAGAATAATAATCATGTTATATTTATTATTTACATCAATTACACATCATTATCATACCCATCCAAATAATAATGTTTTGAATAACAATTACACCACGACGTGGATACGGTAAGCCGTACGTATGCACGTATGGTGACTTGTCATTCAAATGATGGATATAATACTGAATGTGGTTGTAACATATTTATAATAACATCATTTTATATATAATTTACTGGAGTTATTATTTTATAATGTAAATAACAAAGAAATAAGATGTGGAAGAAGAAAGGAACTTGAAAGAGGGCGGTGAAATCATTACCTCTTCTTCGGGTTCTTCCTTTTGATTTGATCAAAAGGGCTCTTTCAGATGACTTTATGTCCAAATGAGGGACTCTAGGATGAAGTGAGAGAATTTGAGAGGATATTTGGGATGTGTTTTTTCAATCAAAAAGTCTTTGAAGGTGTGAATTAGAGAGAAGGGGGAGTGCCCTTTTATAAGAGGGGTGAGGGGCACCTTAAGAAAAACTTAAAATATTATTTTATAATAAATTCAAATTTGGTTTATAATTGATCCAAAGTGACTTATTTTGAGGTTAAGGTGGTTATGGGACACAATAAACTCAAAAAATAGGTTTTATACAGGTTTGGGTCATTATATTAACCATATCGTTTAGTTTTAACTCTTCGTTAATTAGTTTTACATTTACCGTGTCTCTTTGTATTTTTATATTATATGATCAATAAAATTAATATAAACTTCCAAGATAACCCCAAGTGGTTAATTAATGATACAAATATCATTATATAAGTCTCTTGGCCGAACATTAGATTTTTAAAAATAGAATTTCAATTAATAATATAATATTTGTTTTAAAAACTCTTTTATGTCAATTTTGACACTATTTAGTAATTGATTTTTTTAAAGTCCTAACAACTTTATTAGTTAAAAATAAACTCATTTTATCAATAATAACATGTCATATTGACCTAAAAAATTCTTGTATGGCATCAAAACATTCAAATTATATTTATTTTAACATTTATAATACCATTTATTTGATTCTTTCATTAATAATGAAAATACTGCATCATCATTATGTAATTAATAACTTTAATTATTATATGTCTAAAAATTATAAATAAAATACCATTCTATAGGAAATATTTTTATATTTTTAATTAATATTTATATTAAAAGAGATAACATATATAACTCTATGTAAAAATTGTTTTACTAAAATATATATGCTTATATCATTTTTTGTATTTATCTTAACTTAATTATTATAAGGTGTCATTTTCACTTAAAAGTGGCTCCATGGAGTTCCAAATTCGACCAAAGGATTCCCATGGTCAGAAATGTATCCAGAAAAAGGGTTAAGACACATGTTAGGGCAATTTAGTATTATTATAATACTATTTCTTTACCCTTATTTACCAGATTTATCCTTTAACCATGGTAAATAAAATATTTAGCAAAGTAATTATTCAAAATATCTAAAAATAAAATTTAACTATTTAAACAATTTGGGAATCTTGATTACAAATATGGAATCTAGTTTTCTAAATTAGAAACACATAATTAGAAGAAATTAAGTTAAAATTAATTCTCATTGTCAAAACAAGAAGCTTGTTTTTAAGAAATAATAACTATCAAAAGATTAACACTTGTTTATGTCCATTTTAAATGTAAAATTATGTACAATGACCAAAATTAGGTTAAATGGTAAAAATATAATCTAATTATACTTCCAAACCATTAAAATAAATAATTGAACACTATAAATTATTTTTATTAAAAAAGTTGGTTTCAGTTAAAATATATTATTTTTCATTATCCACCCAAATATGAAAGTTATCAGAAAAATACCAAAAATTTATTGAAACAAAATTTTTTCTGTCTCGATTATAAAGAAGAAGTTTATTTTGTAAAATTGGATATATAAAAGTTTTAAACATTTTATTTAAAAAATGTTCTCCATTAAAAGGTGGTAAAATTGCATTTTAAAAAAAAATACTTCTTTTATCTGAAAAAAATGAATTTGTTCTTACATTATGTCTAAGAAACTCATAATATGGATTCTAAAATTATAAGTATTATATAAAGTTCAAAATTCAGTTAATACTATTCATAACTTCTTTTGAATAGTTAGTTTAGTAAATTGTGGTTCGCTTGAACTCGGTGTTGCGTGTAGTGTATGTTATTGAATTACTTTGAAGAAATAACATACTATGAAATATTGGGGTGTTACAATAAATCCTTTTAAATTTATTTTCGAATTAAATTTTATAAAAATTCCCTATAATTAAATGATATATTATATTAATAATTTCATGTTTATATCATCCTAACTACATAATATTAAACCCCTAATGACCTACAAATAAGATCTAAGGGTAATATAAAACATGTTGTCCATTGTGGGTAGTGATTCAAGTTGCAATGATATTATAGTGATTTCTACAAGCTCTAACTTCTCTCGTAAATTATTTTTCCATATTGTACTTGTTGAATCTCTATATGGGCTTGGTTTAGGCAAAACCCAAGTGATGCTACATTCTTTACTTGATCAAACAAATAGAATTCATATATAACAATACCACTAATTTATTCCATATATTTTCTAATTTCTTCATATACTTCGTAATGTGATTACTTTATTATTTATACACAATAATTCAACAATTGTGTCATAACAGATGCATTTAATCTTTTAATCTCAATAATATTTTAAGGTCCATTTCAATTCAACTCTACATGTGAAAAATATATCGATCTTATATAAAAATTATTTATATAAATAAATATATTATAATGGGGGGGTTACATCAAATGTGGTGGGTTAAGCAAAAAAGGCTGTAAAATCATATAGGTACCCAGTAGGGGCTCACCAGATACCTAATGAGAGACCATGGACGTTGTGGTCCTGGATGAACTACCAAGTACTAAATAAAGGGATACATGGTACCAGGTGTCCCTTATTAAATTTTAATTAAAAATTATTAACTACTATAAAAAAATTATTCATCCTCCCTTAATCATTCGCTCGTATGAACCCATGGGTGTTTAACTGAACCTCTCCCCCTCTCTTATACTTCATCTATCTCCTCTAAATAATATCCAATATTTTATGCATCTATTTTAGTTACCTTAAATAAGTGATTTTATCTTTCTTCACCCTTACTTTTATTGCTTCTCTAACCCTCTCTAGATGCATAATCTCAAGTCCCTAAATCTGATGGTTTTCAACTACATCATTGATTTTAAGCAACTAATACTGATTTAAATTATGAAAATGGATGGGTGTGATATATATAGAATATATAATATAGTAAATTAAATATTACCTCAATTTATATGTGATATCAAGGATTTTATGACTTCGAGTATGGGTAAGTGGGTATTTGTGAGCCTGAATTCAGTTTTCATGGCTTGAGAGGTTTGTGTGAGGTTGAGTAAGACCACTTAGAACCATAATGTACATAGTAAATTTAGTGTCCTATGGAATTATTGTAATGTGATGGTTATTTTAATTTTCAGTCTTTTACTATTAATGAATTTGAAACAAATGATTTGTACTTGGTATTTATTTGAGTCTTAGATAGACATATGTGGCATGACAGATTTGTGTTCAACATTCCATCTAGTGTAGTGAGGAAAATTTGAGATGATAATTGGTTATGTTGAGGGTATTTTACTAATTTGAATCTATTTGTGAACCAACATTCCTCCATGAGTGATATTTTGTGTGATATGTCTCAAGTTTAATTGTTCTCCTTGAGTGTGATCCTAATATGGGTATATTTGAATCATGACTGTTTAGTGTGGTATTTTCCAATGGGGTTGGGTTATAAAAAGGGTAATTGTATATTATAAAGAAATTATCACCGTAGATAAATTACATTTGGGTGGTTTCATAGGCAGTTCAAGTATAAAAGCAGTGGAGGTAGTCATAAAGGCCTTTTAACATTTTATTAAGTTCCTTATAATACTATGATTAATTTTATCCATAAACTAAGGGTATACCTAGTGTTCATGAGAGATGAGAGTCAAGGGAAGGAAACCCATTATATATTTATTATAAATCACTAAGTTATATGTGTATACAATCCTGATATAGTTAGATTCATATATGGGAAATGGATTTATCTATTAAATTTTTTATTTGAATTTTTTATTTTTAAAATTGATTAATGGAAATTAAATTTCTTTCATTGTATAATTAATATGTTTCCATAGTACAAATTAAATTAATTGATTAAAATTTTTCTTTCATAGATATATAGTGTTATTATTGATACATATATAGGTTGTATTATTATAACAAAGTAGAATATATTATATTGTATGGTTATAAAGTATTGGTGTAGGTACCCTAAGGTCATGATAATGGTATATACTTACTATTATTAGTATTAATACTGATGATCCTTATAAAATATATTAATATGTTATTATATTAGTTTTTGTGGATAAGGGAGAAGGATATATTATCATAAATTATGGAACAAGTTCATAATGAATTGGTCCTAGATAGGTTGGTCATTGGTGATATTTAAAATCATTGAAATATTGGATAGAAACTATTGTATCCTTACTCTAATAGTATGTGAACTTATATCTCGACTATTGTTCACATTAGAAATGAGTTCCCTAAAAAATCACCCTATAGATTCAAATCTATTCTCTAAAAAGGTATCTTTTATTAAGGATCATGGATCAAAACATGTATAATGGTTTCTGTAAAACACCTCAAATCCAATAACCTAGATTTAGTGGTTATTTTACAATAATGGTGAACAAATATAGATCATAATACACATGATACGGTAGTTTAGTATCCTCAAGAAACTAGATACATAAATAAAAATTAAATTACATTGAATACTTAAATTACATCTATTGAATACATGAAAAAATATTATTTTTAGTTGTAAATACATATGTTACATACAACTATATTCATGGTTTCATGGGGAAATGAGATATAGTATAAATGAGTGATATGAGATGCTAAGGGAAATGTACAATTATTTTTGTTATACATAAGTGTGGAATCAATAATATGATATGAATAAATAAATGAAAAAACAAATGGAGTCATGAACATATTATATCCATTGATTTTGTAGAAATAATTAAATGGTTGGATAAGAAGAACTGATCACATAATGATGGATATAAATTGTGTCATACATCGTAAATATATCATCAAGGACATTTCAAGGCATCATACATAAATGGGAGAGGTCTATAACAAGTACCCAACTAGTTGGTCTCATGATACCAACCTATGAATTAGGTGGAAATATAATTCTAGGTACCACCTATTATAAATATAATCCAATGCATCCAACATATTGAGGGAATTGGTAAATAATATATATCATAATTTTATATAAGTAAACTTATAAATAATGTTGGATATGTAATCAATATGCATCCTAATAAAAATAAACAATATATGGAATATCAATATATCCCCATTCAATGTTATAATACATCTATCTAGGTGAATATAAAAAAATAAATATAGAAACTATATGACATTGAAAATGTAATGGAAAATACCTTTATCAATGGAATGATAAAGAAATGTTTGTGTATGGTAATTTTATAGTTCAAGGATATACCTGTAAATTATTCTAGAAAAATATACTCAAATAATTTATTAGGTTCATAAATTTATTCTGAATCATCTAAAGAATATCCCATAAGAGTATCAGACCATGCATACAATTAGGCCAAATTTTTGTCCAATGAGTAAAGATCCAGTTAATATGAAACTAACCTTTTTCATGGTTATTTTTCCTAGGTTCATCTGATGCAGAGCTTGAATTCACCTATAGTATCCCAAAAATGTTTTCATTACTAGGAAACCACAAATGTTTTACTAAAATTTTAGGATGTTTTAGATTTATCCCATGGGATTCAACTGATGTTTGAGAAATGTGAAATTTTATAAAGTTTGTATAATGAGTGATAATTGTGATTTATCATTGATAATATGATAAAAAATTCATAAAATCATAGCATAATAAAATTTAATATTGAAATAAATATGTATTAGAGAAATTTACATAAATAAAGGGGGAATAATAGATTGGTAACCCAAATATCAGTATAAAAACGTCTTTGGAAAATGATTTATTGAGAGGGAATAAGCAATTTCCCATTAAAAATATATCAAATGGAAGATAATACAATGGAATTTGAAGCTATGAAATATAAGTAATGTTATTTTAAAAAAATTAAAACAAAATTAATGTATTAAAAAGGAAAATATGATGATTTATATGGTATCCCAAGTCTTTTACACATATTATTATGTGATTCTTTAATATAAATATCTATTAATACAGTACAATGATCGTAAAGTCCCATTGTCTTAAGAAAAATGGTTAATATTAAATTAAAAGTAACTTGAAATAGGGAATAACTATTTTATTCTCCATATTTAGCTCTTGGAATCCATTTAATCTCCCAATATTACATAGGATAACATGGGGAATACATAATGAAATGGTTGAGATAAAAATACCACAGTATAAGATGATATTATAAATGAGAAGGATAATGAGTAATTACATTGAATAAAATCATAAATATCATGGTATCATAATATTAGGGAATCCTAGAAAATGTGTTAACAACTAAAAAACATAAAATAAATATGATTCAAGGCTAATTGTCTATACCATATCACATGGTGGAAAAATACCATAATGGATTAAGATTACTCTATAATTCTAGGAATAACGTCTCATGATACTAAAGATTTATCTAATGCATTGGAGTACTATGTAGGAACACCCATAGAAACCTTTTCAGAATCTATGTGTTCTATATCAAGGTATTAAATCATAAGAAATAACATAGTAATTTCCCATGGAAATAAAATGGGTTTCATAATAATTCTTCATATCATAATAAAAGAATATTTCATAACGAATGCATTTGGGAAATAGTCATAAGGAAAATATTTCCTCATTAAAATATGTTTGAATAATATATTTAAATATTTTTTATAAATATATACACAAATCAAAATAATTCCATAATATTAAATAGATAGATGTAGTGAGTTAGGGAGAGAAAGTTCAAAACTCGAATGAATGGGTGGTTTAGAGATATTCCTAACATTGAGCTTGATTTGTCACATAAATTATTTAAGTTCATTAATAATGGAATTATGTTAATTATTAAATATATTATTAATTTTGTTATATTTATTAATCATTTTATTTTAATTATTACCACGTCATATTCAATTACTTAACCAATTAATTTCATGTCAAATGTTTTGATAAAAAACGACTCATATGCCAAAAATCACATTGGAATTTTCACTAAGGATAAAGATATTATTAATTAATAATTTAAAGAATATTTAAAATTAGATAATTATCATTTTTTTAATTAAATTATATTTCTTAATCCAACCATGAAATAAAGTTAGGAAAAATGAACTATGTTACAATTATGGAGATAGTAGGTTGTACATATGCATGAGAAACATTTCTATTTATCGATGCTCGTGATATTTTGGAAGTTAAGTGTTATTTTATATTTTCCATACTATAATTATATCATAAATATCAAATAATTTCAATAAATATCCTTACACATACCATCTATGTGATTCAGAAACCAAAATGGTTCACATCTCTTTGCTAGGTGGTAGTCCTCCATACACAAGAATTATGTTACCATTTATTCAATAGATGATATGGTAAGAAATTATATGATATATTAATTTTAAATAATGAGTAATATGAAATTAATATCATTTATAATAATTAAATTTCTCTTTATTACCTTCTACATAATATTTACGTGAAAAATGAATCACAATACTACACAAGGTGGTAGTCCACTATACACACGAGCGACGTTATTGTATTCTCCACAAAATTGAAAGTAAAAAGATATATAAAATATTATAATTAAAAAAATATCATAATATCATAAATTTTATATATAAATATTGTATACATCATTATATCTATCCATGATAAGCAGTGATGGAAAAGGAATTACATCGGTTCATGAGGAGATAGTAATATGTACACTCATTTAATAGTTTTGTTTATGATTTGATGGGGAGGAGATGGTTTTAGGTAATGATATTAACATAAAAATATATATGTATATGTAATATAAATACTTAATTATATCACCACAATTTAATAATATTTCAAGTGGGTGGAAGATAAATAAAATAAAATGCTCGGTTAATGATGTTACATCTTGGAAAAAATTATATCTGATTAAACCAAAATCCTTCCTGGGTTGGATTTATGAACAAAATAAGGATTATAATATGTAGAGAGGGAATTATGAAATTTATTTGGGTATGTATTGTGTGAAGAAAATGGTTTTGTAATTGTGGAATGGAGAGGCGAGGGGTGGCCTTTTATAAGTGCGAAAAATTACACACTTAGAAATTTTGAAAAGAAAGAATTCCACCCATGTTTTTCTCACTAGAACAAAAAACTTTTTTTACGTCGCCCTTTTTCACATCGGTTTTTTATAACTGACTTAAAAATATCTGAAAATTTATTTTTCACATCGGTTATTATATAACCCATGTCAAAACACATTTTCGCTGATTTTTCATGTCGGTTATATAAGAACCGATGTGAGAAATCCATTTTATCTGATTTTTCACGTCGTTTATTATAAAACCGACATGAAAAATCAATGTACATCACATTTACACATCATTTATTAAATAAAAAACATAAAAAATCCATATCTATGAAAATATATTAAAATTTTCACTTAATTTTCACAACGGTTATTAAATAATCTACGTGAAAAAACAATTTTCATGACTTTTTCACATCGGTTATTTAATAATCGATGTCAAAAAGTATTTTTCACATCAGTTATTAAATAAAAAACGTGAAAAAAGTTTACAAAATATATTTCATTTCACAAGCTTTAATTTGAAATGTCACAGAGCTCAAATGGAGTTACGGATTAAAAGTTATGGCCTTCATAAGTTGATCATCTCTAAATGATGTCTTAGGGATGACCAACTTCTGAAGGCCATAAATTTTAATCCGTAACTCTATTTGATCTCCATGACCTGTAAACATAAATCTTGGTAAATTAACTAAATTTTTGTAAACTTTTTTCACATTTTTTATTAAATAACCGACCTAAAAAATAACTTTTAATGTCAGTTTTTAAATAACTGACGTGAAAAAGTCATTGAAATTTATTTTTCATGTCGGTTATTTAATAACCGACGTGAAAATTAAGTGATAAAGATTAATTTTTCATGTTGGTTTTATAATAACAAATGTGATAAATAAGTGAAAATTTTAATATCTTTTCACATCGATTATCATAAAACTGACGTGAAAGATAATTTTAATGTCCCGTGAACGTGAAATTTTAATTTTTTTACATCATGTCATCGAAATTTTGAATTGCTGCATAAAATTTTTAATACCATGTTTTCTCTTAGAATATCAATTATATTTTTCCATTATACACACATCATAATTTTATGATCATTTATTTCAACCATTATCGTTCCCCCAAATCAACTCTATTGATCTTCAACGTGAATCGATTATTTCTTCTTTCCGCAATCTCATCAAGGTATATTTAATCATATATCAATGATTTAGGGTTTTTATGATTTTTTTTCGTAATTGATATACCATTTTATGATCATTTCATTCAAACATCATAATTCCACCAAATAAAAATGTTTTATCTTCAATGTGAATCAACGATTTCTTATTTTCGCGACCTCATCAAGGTATTTGTAATTATTTTCCCATGATTTATATTTTCTATGAGTAATTTTCTTAATTGATATACCATTTAATGATTATTAATTTACTATAATGATGTATGATTCTTTATATAATGTTAAAACAACAAATCCCCCTATAGATTCAAAAATTTCTTCTAAGATGAATCTACGGTTGGCTCATTCAATCTTTCCTTGAAAAAAATATCAAACTTCTGATGGTCATAACTTTTGATCCGTAACTCCGTTTGAGCCCTATAATCTGTCAAATAAAATATTAATAAATTTTATACAAGATGGGAAAAAAATTTTACATTGATTATTTCATAACTGACATTAAAAATATCTTTTAACGTTGGTTATTAAATAACCGACGTAAAAAATGACTTTTAACGTCGGTTTTTTAAAAAACTGGCATAAAAAATGGCTTCTTAACACCATTTCTAGAATGTATTTCACATTGGTTTTCTAAAAACCGATGTTAAAAATAATAAAAACCCATTTTATACATATGTTATTAAATAACCGATGTAAAAAATCATATTTTTAACGTCACTCGCAATAACATCGCCTAAAAACCGACATTAAAAAGAAAAAAAACCGACGTAAAATAATGTTTTTGTACTAGAGTATCATAAGAAATTGGGAAAAATGAAACATAATCATAATTTATAATTAATAATTTCTAAATATTACCATTAAATAGTAATTATACATGTTTTGGTTCATTTTTAACCCTTATCTTTTACATTTAATTCCCTAGTAAACCCATTTTTACCATAACCATGATAAATAATTTTTACTGTTTGTAATATTCATTATGAAAAAAATAATTTATGATTATTAGAAAATATATATTATTCTGATTAAAAGTATAGAATCCATTTTTCCAAATTCAACTTATATAATTTCCTGATTTTAATTTGAAATTAAAATCATAGAGGTGTCAAAAAGATAGTTTTTCAAGAAAAGCATTTTAAGGACAAGATGATCTCATATTAACTATATGGAAAGTAATAATAATTATATAAATTAAAATTAAAATTTATAGATATATAATCTATAAATTTAACATAAATTATATTCATAAGAGGTTATTTTAATTATTTTAAATAGATAAACATTATGCACTTTAATAAAACTGTTTTTAGTGAAAAGTGTTTTAAATCCTAAAGATAAATTTATACTAAAATATACCATCAAACTGATTTAAATGTAATTAATTAGAGTTAATATAACTAAATAATTTTTTATATAATTTTAAATCAAATAAAAACTATAATCAGACATAATTTATTAAATGAAATGACAATTTTATAAAAAATGGTTTTTTATTATTCAATGAAAAATTAATATTTTACGAAAAAAACCATAATCAAATATTGATATTTTGATTTAAAAAGTCAATTTTTTATTTCAAATCTATTTTCTATAATTGGTAAAAATTTACTTTAAATTATTTCTGTAAATATTCGCTAAACTGAGTTTATAAAGAATATAGTTTTTCAAAAAACATTTCTTTTTTATTTTAAAATGTATATATCTTGTTTATAATAAATATATAGCCATTGACTATATTTTATAAATATTTAAAACATATGTTTCATAACATAAATATTTCAATTAATACCCTCAAATTTAATGGAAATGTTATAATGGTCATGTTAAAAATGATAATACTTTAATAGAGTATTATGTTTCGTTTAAACTCAGTGTTGAGTGTATCATAAGCTATCAAAGAGATTGAATTTATTTTAAAAAATATATCGTAATGTCTTAGGGTGTTAAATTTTTTCCCTCATAATGAATTTATCACTTAAAATTTTATAATGTATACAAAGGTGAAAACATGTAAGGGTAATTCTACTTCATCGCCTCTTCCAGTTACCTAGTTTCTTCATAAAACATGTGGTTTTTCCATAGTAGTTGGAACAAATGATCTTTCCTATTTCATAGAACATTGTATCTATGATCCAATATCTTCACTTGATGATCCTTATTTGAATTATCTTTACCTAATGGAATCATATGTACATTCAGTACATACGAGTGGTCCAGTAAGTACTTCCTCAAGAGGGATGTATGTAACACATCATGTACTTAAGATAGGTTATGTGGAAGTTCTAGTCAGTAGGCCACCACTCTGATGCAATCAAGGATCTAAAAGGGGATTATTTATCTAGGAATAAGATTTCCCTTTTTCTAGAACCTCATGAATTTCATCCATGGTAAAATATAGAGGATCAAATTATCTCTAACCTCAAATTCTAGGTCTTTTCAATGATTATATACATATCTATTTTGTTTAATTTGTGTGTATTTCATGTGATTATGAATGGATTTCACCTTCACTAACATTACATGGGAAAAATTATGTCTTATCAGCTTCCCCTCTCCAACATCATCACAATATGTTGGAGTATAACCCCACTTCCCATATATATCCTCAAAATTTCGATTTGAATGATATAATAGAATCTATTGTTATAAGAGAACTGTAATAGGGGAAGGTTCTAATACCAATATCCTTGTAAATCCATTGAACAATACCTCAACATATTTTATAAAGTTTGGATGGTTCTCTTAGACTGACCATCCATCTGTGGGTGATAAGCAGTGTTAAAACTGAGTTTTGTATCAAATGATTTTGAAGGCTTCTCCAAAAACATGAGTTAAACCTAAAATATCAATTAGAAACAATAAAGAGTGGCACTCCATGAAATTTTACAACTTTAATTATGTATAACTTATCTCATTGGTCAATATATAAATCTTTATTGATATAAATTAAATGTGATAGATTTTTAAGCAAATCTACTACCACCTAGATAGATTTATTCCCTTTAGGTGTCTTGGGGAGTACTAAAATGAAGTCAATGGTTGTTTTTTCATATTTAAATAATATTATAGGAATAATTTTCCTCATAAACATTTTCTTAAATCATTACAACTTCTCATTTTGTTATACCAATCAATGATATAAAAATTCCACAATATACCTCTTCATGTTATCCCACTAGAAGTTTTTATTCAGAACCCTATACATATTAGTGCTTCCTGGATGAATGGAGAATTATGAGATATGAAAATAATCCAAAATATATCTCTTTATCCCTAGTTTTTATGGGAAAACATCTGAGTTCCAAACCATATAACTCCATATTCATCAATTTTAAACTTTGGAATATTCACTTCCTTTCTTTGTGGAACCTCATCATCTTTGTTGGCCTCCTTGATCCTCTAAAGAATGGATGGTTAATCCATTATATGATAAAGGTATGATTAATTTACATTTAATATCCCCTTTTATATTCTTTGAAAATTTATGAATAATGGATCCTTCTTAATACTCATCATTGATAAAATCGCTAGATACATTCTACTTAGAGAATCTACCACCTTGCTTATTTTTATAAAATGGTAATGGATTGAGAAATAATAGTAGTTGATCATCTACATCCATCTTTAATGGTTCATGTTAAGCTCCTTCTACGTGAATATATATTTGAGGCTCTTGTGATCTATATATATTTCAAACTTATCCCCATAGAGATAATATCATAGGATCTTTAATGAAATGAACACTACAACCAACTCTAGGTCACATGTGGGATAGTTATTCTCATGATCTTTCAATTAACCCGAGTTATAGGATATTAATTTATCATTCTGCATTAGTATTCATACTAATCACTTCTTTAAAGCATCAATATAAAATATAAAAAGTTCCACACTTGAGGGTAGTTTATGTAATTTTGCAGTGATAAGCCTTGTTTTCAACACCATAAAGCTCACTTTTCATGCACTACTCCATACAAATTTCACTCTCTTCTATGTTATCATGGTTGGTGAGTTTTACAATCATGTATGGTTTCTAAAAAATCACCAATAATATAGATATAATCCAAGGAATCACTGGAATTGTATTATAGATGATTGTTTAGGCTAGTCCTGGGTTTACTTTTCTTAGAAGGGTCCACAGATATCCTGTTATTGGTGATAATATTCCCCAATAATGTTCATTACTTCATCCGGAACTAACATTTAACACACTTTTCATATAGATTCACTTTTCTCATAGCCCTAAGATTATTATTCAAATGATCCTCATGATTCTATTTTCTATTGGATTATATCATAATATCATATATAAAGAATATAAATAATTTGTTGAGGGAATATATAAAGACTATTTTCATTAAGACTACAAATATTTATGTATAATTAATGAGTATGGAATGCATCACTATAAAATCATAGTGTCTACAACTTGATCAAAGGTAGTTTGGGGTATATCTTCCATCTTAACCCTTAATTGGTGTCAACTTAAATGATGATCCACCTTAGAGAAATTTTGATATCTACTTGGTTGATCGAAGAATTCATCTATTAATGGAAGTGTATACCTATTCTTTATCATGATTTTTTTGAGTTCATGATAATCAATATAAGGGCACATTTACACATCCTTTTTCTTGATGAATATGACCAACAAACCCCATAGTGAAGCACTCAGGTGTATAAAATACTTTTACAAATTCTCTTGAAATTACTTTTTTTGTGCTTTAAACTCAAAAATGTCCATTCTATAAGGATTATTGGATATGGATAGAGATCTAGGTATAAGATTAAATTATATATTTCCCTCTTAGTTATGGGGACAATTAAAAAACTATACACGGAATAGAACAGTATAATCCATCACCATAGACATATCATCAACCATGATTCCCTCTTAAATATCAATATTTGGGGCTACATATGAATTATTATAAGAAAAAAATAACAATTTTGGAAAAAAAATCGATGTGACATTCATACTCCTCCTTACACATGTCGAGGATTGGATGGTGGATTGGGAGGTGAAAAGTGATATACTTATCCTGAAAATTGATGTTTTGTTAATATAATGATATCCAATTCATTCCCAAAATATTATCAAACTTGAATAAAATATCTATGATGAGATTTGTTGGAATATTATTTCCAAAAATACTGACTAGGGAGCAGTTATATAATTGGGTTACAACCATTGCTCCTAATGTTGTTACAACTAATAGATCAATCCCCATATTTTGAGGCAGTGTTTGAATAGTTCAACTAAACATGAAATATGTGAAAGAGTGTTTAGAACCAAAATCAAAAGGTTTTTTTTCTATTATCTAATGAATAACCAGCGTACCTTTCTCTATAATGTTTTAGCATCCACCTTATTCTTAGTGATAACATATACAATACCTTTTTACCTTAGAGGTTGTGGGTAATGATTGTCTCCAACAACCCTTGGTTTAGGGCCTTGTCTTGTATAATAATTATGTTATATATATTGAAAACTTTATACAGTGACATATTATTGATCTGAACCTTCTTTCATTTTTCCTTGTTAGTAGGTTTATTCATTTCCCTACAATATTGATTAGCCTAAAGTCCCACTTTTCAACCCATGAAGCATATTATGGTTCCGCTTAGGTTTTTTCTAGGATGTTTCTTACCACACTTTTGACTAGGGGATGTTGGGTTTTGTTTCCTCCAAGGTATTTTTTCTTCCCACGGTCCCAAAGAAATCTGCATTTTATTTGTTTTCTCTAGTCCAATGATACCATGAAGAGTCACTAATCTGTATCTCAACATTCAAGGTGTAATAGATAATCTCTTCATAACAATCACATTATTTAATAGATTTTTTTTTTCAATATTCGGATTTAACCTACTAAATAAATCGCCCCCTCACATTTAGTGTTAATAAAAATGTCACAAGAGCGTCTTTCAAGGATTATGATATTTTTACCATATGCCCCTAATAGACTCTTATTCAATTTTATTCAAACTAAGGAACTCCCTCTCTGTTATAATATGGATATTTTGGGGAAAATATATATTAAAAAATATTTCCATGATTTCTTCGCATTCCATATAATTAATATCCTCTTTGAGAATTTGGGTGTTTATAAATTCCCACCATTGATCAGCTTATCCATTAATGTAATAAATGGTTAGAACAATATTATCTTTCTATGTGTATTAGAGGGCAAAGAATATCTTCTCAATGTAGTTAAACCATTGTTAAGTAATGAGGGGATTAGAAGTTCCACTAATATTACAATTACTTTTTTAGATTAAATATTCACTAGTAAATTTATCTTTCTTAGGAGGATTTAAGAATTCCACATGATACATGTTATTATTTATAACTTGATCTACTTAATCCAGCACTGTCATGAAGTTATTATCTCATGCACCCTTGGTATTAGGCATATCATTGGGGAAATCATCACATTGTCTATGATTTTGGTTTTTGTCAAAAATACTCATATTTCTTCCATTAACTACATGGAAAACAAAATGATAATACGTAAAATAATAAATCTACATAAGAGAATTATGCTTAGAGTTATCCTTGTACTTTTCCCAATGGTTATCACTATATTTTTATCATCGTAGTTCTAAATGTTAAATAAACCACCACTCTAATAATAACTATGATGACCTAAGTATTTTAAACAAGTTATTACATGATTCATGGATATAAATATCCATTAATACAACACAGGGATCGTAAAGGCCTAGTGTATTTGAAAAGATATGTTCATATTACATAAAAAGAAACATAAAGCATAGAATCCTTATTTTATTCTCCCTAGTTATCTCCAAATATCTATTTAAGCTCCTAATGTATCATGGGATTTCCTAGGTAATACATAGAGAAATGTGTGAGATAAAAATTACACTAAGGGAATATACAAGATAATGAAACATAACATGAGAGTCAAATGTGTAACATGGTATCCTAAAATAGAATCCTCATGATTATTTTCACAAAAGAATATCATAAAGATAAGGATACCATATGATTATGGAAACATAGTAAATGTAGAAATAATGAAATAGAATGACATAAAAATGATTCAAGGTTAAATTCTTAGTCAATATCACATTCTGGACAATGTTCCATAATATATATGGTTTTCTCCATAATCCCATACATGATGCATCATGAGAAAAAATATTTACTGAATAAATTGGAGAGCTATCTAGGTCCACTCATCTTAACATGTTCATGATCTATGTGTTTCATATTAAAAAATTCAATAGCAGGGTTAAACATAATAAGTACCCAAGGAAAGAAAATGAGCTGAGTAATCTTGTTTTATATCATAATCAATGGAAATTTCATAATTATTACATTTGATAAATGGACATAAGGATTGTATTACCCCTTTAATGGAAGCATGAATAAACTAGCTATATATGTGTGAGACATATATATGGAATTTATAATTATTCCATAACATTAATGAGAGTTATTGAGTTAGTTAGCAATAGAAATTTCATAACCCAAAGCAAAGGGTGGATTAGAGAGATCCCTTACCTTGAGCCCGATATTTCATGCCTGTTATTTATCATTATAAATAATAAAATTTTGTTCATAATTAAAATTATAAAAAACCATTTTCATGTTTATTTTATTTTTATTTTTAACATGATATATTAAATTACATAACCAATCAATTTCACGTCACACATTTTAATGATAAATGGATCATATGTCCAATATCACATTGGTAAGTTGACTAAGGTGAAATAAATTATTAATTAATCATTTAAATAATTTAACCCATGAAATAAATATAATTTTTTATATAAATTTTACTTTTTAAACAAACCATGAAATACAAAATATGAAAAATTAACTATGTTTTAATCAAGGAGATGGTAGGGATAACATACACACGAGTAATCTTTCCATTTGTCAAATATCAATATAGAATAATGTTAAGTGTTATTATATCTTTATAGTATGAAAATTATATCATAAATATGATATTATTTCATTAAATATCCTTACACATACAATCCATGAAATGTAGTAATAAAAATGAATCACTTTACTTCGTGAGGCTGTAGTTCTCTATACACATGAACAGAGTTATCATTTATTATGTGGATGATAAGGTAAGAAATTAAATGATATATTATATTTAAATAATTTTTAACATGTCATGATTATTATATATAAAGAAAAATTTATTTATTATTACCTTCCATGTAAATGGTAAGTGAAAAACTAATCACATTTCTTGGTGAGTCTGTACTCCATCATACACACGAGCGACGTTATCATATTATCCGAAGAATGGAATGAAAGAAGGTATATATAATATAATAATTTTAAAAAATATTATTATAAAATTAAATCATATATAAACATTATATTAATCATTATATCGATCTATAAGAATCAGTTATGGAAAACAAATTACAATTGTTTGTGGGGCGGTAGTTCATCGTATACATGATTAAGGATTTCACTTACCATTTGATGGAGGAAGAAATGGTTTTAGGTCATGAACATAAGGTAAATAAATCTCATTATATAGAAGGCAATGGGGTTATTATATATTCATAGTTTAAAAATATTTTTTGGATGTGGAAGAATAAATAAAATAAAATGCTCAGTTAAGGATGTTACATCTTCTTCAAACAACTTCTATTGGTTTAATCCAAAATACACTCTATGTTGGATATCACACCAAAATAATGATTATAGGATAATGAAAGGGAATAAGGGATGTTCTTGGGTTATTTATAGGACAAAATCATGTTATCTTTAAGTGTTTAATGGAGAGGATAGGTGGTTTCCTTTTATAATTAAGGGAGAGGAAACACGTATAATATTTGAAAACAAAAAAATCCACCCATATTTTTATCATGGAACAACGATCTAAAATGAACCATTTTCTAAAAATTATAAGTGATAAATTCTATATATTACTATAATATAGGAATAATACTTGTTTTTTTTTGTCGTTTTTAATGCTCATCTTTTTTGTATAGCCCCCGGTTAACCTGTTTTTACATTAACTACAGTAATGTTTTTTATGTTTTACTATTCATTATGGTTAGAAAATAAGTTTATATTAATTAATAATATAAATTATTATGATTCCAAAAATAAAATCAAAATTTCCTAATTAAAATAAAATAATTAGTTGAACTTACCATTAATGTAAACCCATTGATGTGTTAAAATGAGTTTTAAGAAATGCATTTTTTTAAGGAAAAATAGGTTCTCATTTTAACTATATAACAAGTTATAATAATAATTTAAATTTAAATTAATTTTTAAAAATACATAATCCATAAATTTAATTTAAATAACTATTCATTATTTGTGATTTTAATTAATTAAAATGGATAAACAATATACAATTAAAAATAGTTTTTAAGAAAAAATTTAAAGCCTCAAAATAAAATTATAATAAAATTAATTATAAAAATAATTGAAATGTCATTAATTAAATTTGATATTACTAAATATCATTTATGTTAATTTTAAATAATATTAAAATAATAATAGAACATAATTTATTTTAAAAAATGACAATTTTATTAAAAAAATGATATTTTTTGATATTTATTAAAAAATTTATGTTTTCTAAAAAATCTAAAAATATCACAGAAAGGTAACATAGATATGATTATTAAAGACGAAGCTTTTTTCAAATAGAATTTCTAAATTTGGTAAAAAAAAATTTAAATTATGCATATAGAGCGTGACTAAAATATCTTTTTGAAGAATATTGTTTTTTAAGAAACATTTATTTTTATTTAAAATGTTCTTATTTTATTTTTAATAGATAAATAACCAATGAATTTATTTTATACATGTGTAAAATATATGTTTAACAATTTTTTTGTCTTATTCACAGCCTCCGATTAAACAATTATTTTATAATTTTCATTTTTAGATAATAATATTTTAATAGAGTTTCTTGTTTCATTTAAACATAGTGTTGCATGCATTTCAAGATGTCGAAGAGATTGATTTTTTTTAAAAAGAAATATAGCATAAAATCTCAGGGTGTTATATATAGGGATCCTTATATTTAATTATATATTTTTAAATCTTGTGAATATCACCTTAAAACATTATATATTCTTTAAAGTGATTATTGAGAGAGGAAAATAATGGGGATATATACTCAGTAATTTTGAAGTGAATATAAATAGATGGTTAGGATGGTAATTATAGTTAATTAAGTGATTTTTTATTAATTTTCGATCATGGGTCTTGGACCCTTGGTTGATAAAAATGAAAATAATTATCCTTCACATGTTTTATACAATGTTATTTCACAATTAGTGAATATTTTTTGGATATCAATTTTTTATGAACCAAAATTCATTAAAATATAATATTTAAGATGTCTACTATATTATTATTCCTATAAAATTGTTTTTAAAATCATTAAAATATTTATTATGATTTGGAATATTTTTATATGATTTTAAAATTATTTTTATTATATTAAAATAATATAAATTAACTAATAAACCCATTTTGTTGAACAAATACTTTATATTACTCAATATATAATTTTTAAGTCATTATGAAATTATAATACATAACTTATATTCATAAAATATGTTATTTTTTTCCTACAAATTTGGCTATCTTTGAAAACATTAAAAAAGTAATTATTAGATAATATTAATATGTTGAATCAATTTTTAAAATCATTTTTTTGAAATTAATTATCCATTTCTGTGAAACATAATTAGTAAATAAAAATAATGGTTTATTTTAAAATAATGCATTTAGTAGCCAAAATTCAAAAAATCCTCTCATTTTTGTTTTAAGATACATGTGTGTAATTAAGTTATCGTTCATTGATATATATATATATATATTATTATTAACAAATTATTTTATTGTAATGGTTTTATCTTTTATTATAAAAATAATTTCCAACTTTTCTATTGTATTATAATGTTTTTAATATTATGATAAAATGATATAATTTTCATTTTTCAACAATTTTTGTGATGATGTTTTTATTTATATTGTTGAATAGGTGGTATTAAATTAATCTCCCTTAAATAATTTTATCCATTTAATTTTGGTTATACATAAATAGATGGAAAAATTAGGGCATTCAATCATCGCTACATTCTTTAGATACCATGTTTCTTATTTAAACATGTGATTATTTAATATAACTTTAACTAATCAAGTTTTATGATTTCATAACATGTTCTCTCAAGTGACAAGAATCACATAGGACATTCATTATATGTTATTTTAGGTTCCAACTATATTTCATTAGAGGCGAGTAAATTCATAGTGTGTGTAATATACTTCCATAACATCGAAACATTAAATACACCATGAAATTTAGATAGGTTGGGAAAAGAGACCAAATGATATAGCAAAACTGCAATTCACTTAAAAATCTAAAAATGACTAATGCACCTCAACATTTGATTCACTTTCTTACCAAACCTTATAACTCCATTCCTTGGTGATACATTCAAGAATACATGTTATCCTACTTGGAATTCAAAGTCCTTACTACATTTATTAGTATATATTTTCTATCTCTTCTCAGTTTTCATGATATGATTCTATAAAGGCTAAAAATTCTCAGTTTTTTCCATAATGGATTCTTAACCAACTATCCTCATTTCACCAATATAATCCCAATAGGTTGTACTGTTACTGATATATTCCATAAAATTCCTGATATAGTTATATTTAAATTTATGAATGAAATCTATTTTTAGGTGTATTCCAATATACATATGTATTGGTCCCATGTTTCTTGGATGTTAAGTGATCATGACCTCAATATAACCTGTAAGTTTTGGATGTCTTTCTAAAACATCCCATCAGTTTGAGGAAGATAAGTTTTTCTCAAATGTACCTCAAAATCTAAAACCTTTTAAAGTAATCTTTAATTTTTTTTATGTCAAATGAGGGTCACGATCAGATTCAATTGATAAAGGTGAGACATAATTTCTTACAAAATTATTATCATAGATCCATACATTTTGTTCAAGGGGTAGAACCTCTATTGTTTAATGGTACTATACTAATTTGGCAATTCAACATATAATAACCCATAAAACATCATTATTAATTGATCACTTATGAAGTCTAGTAATGAATACCACTATGATGTTTTCCCACTTACACATTTGTATTGGGAGAGTTTTCATGATACCCTTTGAGGGTTGTATTTCATCCTTTACTTGTTGGAATTCCAGGAATCTTGAAACATAGTATACAATTTCCTACTTCAAAATTTCCAACCAAAAGTTCTATTTTTGATCCCTATAAATCTTTGTATAACTAGGGTGTATATCGAGGTTCGATATATGAGATTTATAAAGTAATTACTTTAGCTCTTGTACTGATGGTACAAATAGTACCATTCCAAACAACAACACAACATATTCATATATGAGGCCTATTAAACTCCAATATTTTATGTATTTTATATTATTTTTTAAACCCCTGTAATCTTGTTGAGGAATATTTATCTAACATAGTATAGATGGTTGGGAATTTTTTTTAAAAGGAATGATGCTTCCATCCCCTTAGTAATTTCAATATCAAACATTGTTAAATCTATGAAAATATGACCTTTGTCCGTCATTATCATGGATAGAACTCCACGATCCTTCTTGATCAATGCATCAATAGCTCTGTTAACCTTCCCTGGGTTTTATTGTATTATACAGTCCAGTTCTTGTGTTATTTCAACCATCTCCTTTGTCTCATGTAGATCTCTTTCCAAGTCAATATAAATGTAAAACATTTTTGATTAGAATATATGACACCTTTTTCTAATAAAGAGAGTGCTCTTATATTTTCAATGAAAATATTACAACACCCATATCAATGTAACCATTTGGATTTTATATATATATTTAATTACATCAATTTAGAAGAAAAAAAATCTATAATTTTTTATAAGTTCACACCCTAACCCATTCTTTGATCCTGAACTATATATAATAAAACATTTATTTACAAATTGTGTGGTCAATACCAAAACATTGATCAACATAATTTCCCAAATATATCTTTTAATTTCATAGACTAGGAATATTTAACCCCTTTACGTGTCCATGTTTTTAATGAGTTATTTAATTAAGAAAACATTTCAACAAATAACTTATAGTAACAAGTGAAATCAAGAAAACTATATATCTCAATTATACATTTCTGAGTGGGTTATTCATTAATAACACTTATATTTTATGGGTTGGATGATATTATATACTTATAGTCAATATAGATAATAAATGAAACTTGATGATGCAAAAATAAACACTTACTAAATTTCTCATCTAGCTCTTTCTCCCTTATAGTATTAAGAAAAATCTGTAAATGGTCTTCATTCTCCTCATATAACTTAGGGTATATCAATATATCATCAATAAAACCAAGAAAACAATGAGTATAATAATTTAATACTATACTAATTTTATCTGTAACACCTCAATATTTTATGATTTGTTTCAAATAAATTTAATTTCTTAAATAGCTTGCATTACACACAACACCTAGTTTTATTAAACCATAACAAATTTTTAATATTAATAGTTAAACAAGGTTATTATAAACGATCCATTAAACAAGGAGGTATGAATAATAATAAATGAATTTTAAAAATTAATCATAATTATTTTATATAAATAAAAAAATTATTAAAAAATTACAAATTTTTAGTAATATATATATATATGTTTCAAAAACAATATTTTCTCAAAACGAAATGTTATTATTTCTCTCTAGGAACATATAATAAAATTAAATTTTCACATTATTATAAAATTTTTTTAAATAATTTACATTATTTTTTTAATTAACATTTCAAAAATATCTTAGGGTGAATTTTTTAGAACTTTCTAAAAGGATAATTTTTAGTGAGTAGTGGAAAATACCTATTTTAATTAAAAAATGAAATTTTCTAAAGAATTTAAAAAGTTATTTGTTATTATAAAATGATTTAACCATAAAATGTATTCAATTATTTTATTATTAATCCAATTTAGGTCATTTTAATCATATTCATATTGAAATTTTATTTTAAAATATATTAAAATAATGAAATATACTCTTTTGAAAACTCTTTTTCATCGCATCTATGGGTTTAATTTTATTTAAAAAAATTTCCAATTCTATGAATAGAATTTATAAAAATGGATTCAATGTTAATAAAAATCATAATTAATAAGATATTTCAAGATCAACTTAATTTTTTTAAAATTGAATAGTAAAAATAGAAAAATTAATTTCCAGGGTTACAGATAAAATGAGTTTACTGGGGGTAAAACAAAAATGATAAGGGTTTAAATGACCTAGAAACATGTATAATTCATATTATACAGACATATGTGTAAGTTAAATAATATAATATTTGATAATCAAACCCTTTTTGAACCTCTTTTCATGTTTAAAACATGGTTACACTTTTTTTCTTTCAAAAATTACAAGTGTGTCCTCTTCCCACTTGTTAGGGTTATCTCCTCTTTTCACCAATTAACACTTTAAGAAAACTTTTAATAGGAAAATACAAATACAAATATATTTATTAAATACCTCATCACAACCTATATTCCTTATTTTAATTATTAATCCTTCCTACAAAGTATTTTGGTGATAACCTAAGGAGGATTCCTGAAGAAGAGGAAAATTATTAAAATTGTCTTTTTTGTTTTACTTCTTATATCTCGTAAAAATCATCTAAAACTGTGCTGATATAAAAAATGTTTCTACCAAAGAATTAATATAATTATGTTAAATTAATAACCTATTTCCACCTACTCATCCATCAAATAGGGTATGAAACTGTCGATCATGTGTACGACATACTACCTCTTAAAAACTGAAGTAATTCATTTTCCATCACCTTCTCTCATGGGTGTATATAATTACTAATTTAAATTATATATATGATATGAATAACATAATTATAATTTAATAATTTTTACATCATGTTTACCTTCCTAGTTTTTTCTGTGTGGTAATACAATTACGTCACTCATGTATATGGTAGACTACCATCTTATGAAGCGATATGATTCGTTTCTCACATACAATAAACATGAAAGGTGATAAGGTTATATTCAATGATATATGTGTGATAGATATTAAATAATAGTGAATATATTAAAGCACTATAGGAAAATGGCCGTTTAGCGGTGGTTTTTTCACAGCGGTTTTAAAAACCGTCGCGAAATGCCTTAATTTTTTTTAACATTTTTTTAAATTTTTTAAAGGATTAGTGGCGGTTTTTTAAAAAACTGCCACAAAATAGCAGTGGTTTGGGTAAAACCGCCACGAAATGAAAGGGAAAAAATAAAAACTCACAAGAAACGCTAAAATCACTAAAACGACCATAACTTTTGATCCGAGCATCCGTTGGAGTGCCATAACCAGTCAAATCAAAGATAATGAAGAGATATAGAGGCCCGTATAATCAAAACCATGAGATAGTATAAAGTGCAGAAGAAATGAGAGTTATAAGAAAGTTGAAAAAAGTTCTCCAACTTCAAACGACCATAACTTTCGCTCAGGGTGTCCGTTTGGGCTCTACCACATATCAAATCGAATCCAGCAAAGAGAGATACACACTAGTTCAACACAAGAAAACTTCTATTGTGTTTTTCGATCCCAAAACCCATCCAAAGGCCTCCAAAACCCAATTTCCGTCACCGGTGTCCCATTATACTTGTCTTCAAACGGACCTAACTTTTGATCCACGTGTCAGTTTGGACTCTTCCACCTGCTAGATCATAGCTCGTTCGGTGAGTTTCAGTTTGACTGGTTGTGGCGCCCACATTCACTCTTGGATCATAGTTTATGGCCTTTTTAGTGGGTATCAGGTTTGTTATGTTTTTCGATGCCTCGTTTCTAGCACCCGTTCCCCGTCAGCTTTTTTTTTAATGGTCGTAACATCCGATCCAACTATCCATTCAGACTCTTTCACCTATCATGTTGAAGATCATTTCAGGATCTTTGGTTTGACAAGTCACAGATCTGAAATGGACTCTCGGATAATAAGTTATCTCTATTAATGTGAGTCCAATGTTTTTGTCACTTTATGACCGTTTTGACGGGTTTTAACGGTTGCTCCATTTATTACTACTTATTTGCGTTTCCATGAATTGTTATCTTTATCAATGGTTTTTTGTGGGTTATTATGATGATTATGTTGAATTATTAAGGGGTTTTCCAGAGTTGTCATGAGTTTTCATGCGTTCTCATTCTTTCTAATGCCTCATTCTTCATGCTTCTCCATCCGTTTTAATGTGTTTTCATGATTTTTCATCCCTTATCACATTTTTCAAACTTTTCCATGTGTTTCATTTATTATTTATTATTTATTATTTATAATATACTTTGATTTATTTTTTATCTATTATTTATTACTGGTTATTTATTATTTATTATTTATATTTATTTATTATTTATTATTTATATTAATTTATTATTTATTATTTATATTTATATATTATTTATTATTTATATTTATTTATTATTTATTATAAATTATATATTATATATTATTTATTATTACTAACAATAAAATATTAATAATAATAATAATATCTGTTACTAGTTATTTATTATTTATTATTTATAATGTATATTTATTTACAATTTACAATTTATAATTTATAATTTATAATTTATAATTTATAATTTATAATTTATAATTTATAATTTATAATTTATAATTTATAATTTATAATTTATTATTTAATATTTAATATTTATTATTTATTATTTACATTTATTTAATATTTATTATTTATTATTTATTTATTATTTATTAATAATATTATTTTATTTATTATGTGTTATTTATTATTTAATATTTATTATTTAATATTTTTTATTTCATATTTATTATTTATTATTATTTATTATTATATATTATATATTATATATTATATATTATATATTATTAATTACTTATTATTTATTATTTATTGTTTATTATTTATTATTTAGTATTTGGTATTTATAGTTTATAATTTATAATTTATAATTTATAGTTTATAATTTATTAATTAATAATTATTAATTGTTATTTTTTTTATTATTATTCATTGTTTATTATTATTTAATATTTATGATTATTTATTATTTATTATTTATTATTATTTATTATTATTTATTATTATTTATTATTATTATATATTATTTATTATTATTATATATTATATATTATATATTATATATTATATATTATATATTATATATTATATATTATATATTATATATTATATATTACTTATTATTTATTGTTAATTATTTATTATTTATTATTTATTATTTATTATTTATAATTTATAATTTATAATTTATAATTTATTATTTGTTATTTGTCTATTATTATTTATTGTTTATTATTATTTATTTTTTAGTATTATTTAATATTTAATATTATTTAATATTTATTATTTATTATTATTTGTTATTATTTATTTATTCTTTATTATTCTTTATTATTTATTATTATTTATTATTTATTATTTATTATTATTTATTGTTTATTATTTATTATTTATTATTTATTATGTATTCTTATTTATTATTTATTATTTATTATTTATTATTTATTATCTGTTTATTATTATTTTTTATTATTTTTTATTTGTTGCTTATTGTTTATTGTTTACTGTTTATTGTTATTTATTTATTGTTTATTATTTATTATTTATTATTTATTATTTATTATATATTATATATTATATTATATATTTTATTTATTAGTTATTAGTTATTAGTTATTATTTATTGTTTATTATTTATTGTTTATTATTTATTATTTATTATTTATTATTTATTATTTATTATTTATTATTTATTATTCTTTATTGTTTGTTATTTATTATTTATTATTTATTATTTAGTACTATTATTATTATTATTTATTTATTATTTATTTATTATTATTTATTATTTATTATTCAAAATTATTTATTGTTTATTATTTATTGTTTATTATTATTTGTTGTTTATTATTTATTATTATTTATTCTTTATTCTTTAATCTTTATTATTTGTTTATTATTATTTATTGTTTATTTTTTATTGTTTATTGTTTATTATTCATTGTTTTTTATTCATTATTTATTATTTATTATTTATTATTTCTAATTTCTAATTTATTATTTAATTATTGATTATTAATTATTGATTATTGCTTATTGTTTTATTATTAATGAGTTTATATCTATTATTTATGTATTATTTGTTTTTTCAATTAATATATATATGTATATTAAATTCTGTTTATTAACCACATGATGAGCTTACTGGAGTGGTAAAGTCTTTGGAAAATATGCAAGAGGTTACGGGTTCAAATCTCACCAAACGCAGTATTTCTTTATATTGCATGGGCATGTGCATGAGATGTGCATGCATGGATAAATAATGTAAAAAAAGTAATACGAAATAAATAAATAAAATACAAAATAAAAAAAATAAAATTTAAAATAAATAAATAAATAAAAAATAAAAAATTAAAAAAATTAAAATTAAAAAAAAATAAAAATAAAAAAATAAAAATAAAATAAAAAGGTAATAAAAGGTTATAGGTGAATCATATTTTTTTATGATATATATGATTATGGTTTATTAATATATTTATAATAAACCTATATATATTATATATGTGTTTTGAATGTGTATGAAAGATTTTGAGACTTAAGCTAAGAGAATTTCTTCTCAAATTGGCTTCTTTGGGACATATATTGTTTCACGCACCTATCCTAATTTACAAGGTTTATATAAAACGCCTTTTAAATTACATATCATTAATTTATTTGTTATAATTTTATTTACTATTTCATTTTATATTATTATTTCATGGGTATTATGATTCAAATGATACCAAAGTTATAAAGGTTTTATGTTACACTCTAGTTGATTACCATGATTATTTCAAATTATGCATCCAGTGATGAAATAATATGATCTAAATATTAAAAAACTCAGGAATATTTATTATCCTATGGTTATTTTAGGAAGAAAAATGTTTCCATTTATTTTCATCTATTTTTCTACTCAAGAGATCAAAAGAATGTTTTTAACAAAAAATGACTTTAATTATCTCTTCGGAAAAAAAGCATTTTTATTCCTTGTCAATGTTTTCTTATTATAAAATGATTTTTTATAGAAATTTTTATCCCTTTTTTATTTTTTATGAATTGGTTTTAAATAAATCATCTTTTCATTTTCCAAATTGGATACTTCTGACTTTTAACAAAAATCTGAAATAATTAATTATATTTACTTGTATGAGAAGAAAAAAAATCATTGACATCATGAAAACAAATAGACTTAAAGAATCCTTTATAAATTTATCAGGATATATTAAATTAAAAGTATTTACATAACTTTATTTGAAATTATAGTATCTAAAGGTTATTTTAGATATGTAAAGTTTATTTTTTTTAAAAATGTTCTCATTGGTCTTTTAAAATCATTTTCCATCTAAGATGACATCCTTTAATGTTATATAAGACTTACATGGGATTTAATACAATGATAAAATCCTTATTTTTTTAAAATCTGTGGCTGAATCCTCAGTTTAATTATGGAAAGGGTCTATAGTACAAAGAAAATAAGGAAACATAAAATACAGAGATGTACTCAGAAAGTCTCAAACTCGATACCTCACCGATACCCACAGGGGAAGCTACCACTGAGCTTCACCATAGGTACAATGATACAATCCTTATTCATTCACCAGATTTTTTGTGTCCATAAGGAACATAATTTTATAATACACATTTCCTTACCATGGATTTTTTATGATGAAATGATTATAAAAACCATTACCTTTTATGGGTTCAAATATGGTAAATGTTTTATGATCTTGTGGGATATTTATGTATGGTTTCATTATGTTATGGTGATAATGTTATAACCAATTATGGGTGGAACCTATACCACCTATAATTAATTTGGTGAGGATTGATATCTCATGAGAGAAACCTGAGAAGAATGGGTAGTGAATCAAATTCATTAAGGGTCTTTTTTCAGTATGATATTCCTGGGAGTGAACATTGATTAATATAATGGTTGGGGGAGTGACCCAATTATATTATGATGACCATGATATCATTCTTTGACTAGAATGGAACTGATTTCATATGCTTATGTGTATTCTAAAAATCTATGTGTTATTCTAATATTATTCTCTCATGGATCATGTAATTTAATTACATTATTATTCATGTCTTATAAGCAACAATGATTTATAAAATGACTCATGTTTATGATTTATGATATGAATGGTTTGGTTGTCATATGTTATTATCTTATTACCATTACTATATGCTCACATTTTGTTGATATCTCCCTTATTTACCATTAATAAGTAAATAAGCTCACCATTTTTTATGTTTCTTTTTTTTTTCTAGTGTACTAATAGAGGTATAATGTATGATATATCTATAAATGGTTCAAATTTTAAATAAATTTCAGGTAAATGATGTATTTTACCTATGAACCAGTGGATTATGTATCCATGTTACCAAAGGCACTAGACTTATATGATTCTGGCATAGATCATTATCTTATGTAATGAATATTCATCTATTTGGATTTAATATTTAGGTATGATTAGTCCATTTCTTTACTCTTAGTATCCTAACATGTTTTACTCAATCCTTATAAAACTAGTATGGCTAAAATTTTGTGAGAACCATAAGGTTAAGTTTAAGTATAGGCTAATATCCTAGAATTTTTGTGATGGATAGAGTGTGTGGTTTAAAAAAATTTAATCATTGTATAGATACTAAAAGTGGATTTTTATTTGGTATAGTTATGCCTAGGGGTAATAACCTCAAAAATGGAACAATGAGATATATTCGATCATCACTTTGTTTAGGATAACTGGATTTACTGCACACCTTGTTTGAATCTCTTGGGAGATATTTTTTGAAAATTCAAAAACTATTTACAATCCATCCAAAAGGATTTGAATAATGACAATGAATTACCTATTATATTTCTATAGTTTCATAGATTGAAAATAAGTTTCCATGATTTAAGAAACCTATATGTTATTTTTCATGATTATGTGGTTCCCCACTATGATTATTGTTCCTCACACTCTGTTTTTTAGTTTTAATCAATAGTTGGATCCCAAATGAACCATGTTAATGCTGTGTATGAAAAAATAAAATTATTTTCTACCTAAAATAATATTATGTGATATACAATGAAAAATATCATTCATATTCTCACATAACATTCTTAGGTTGTGGATCATGATGAAAATAAAAATGAGAAAAGAGGGAACAATGTTCTATTGGATATTTAATGAGGCAACATCCACCTTCATTAGTGGTTTTTCTTATCCACAAGTAGTTGTGAAATGGTTCAGTACCATTGATAAGATATTTTTATCTACAATGTTTATATAAGGAAAAAATAATTTTGTTTTTCTGTCATTTGGAAGGATAATAGGATCAATGGTGGACTGTTATCAACAATATATGTCAATAAGAAGAAATTGACTCTATGGAATGTGATGTTTCTAATAACAAGTTTTTCAATAAGTTATTTACATGTATTATTAAAACTAAATTGTAGTAGAAATTCCTTGAATTAAATTAGTAGGATAATGAATCTATTATTGGTTATGAGGTGAATTGTACAGTATGTGTGAGGTAAGCTTCTGGAATTTTCAAACAATATAAATGTAAGGTTGATCGATTCTTCAATTTCTTGAAACAATGTATTTGAAGGGTGTTAAGCATAGGGGAATTTAGTAGATATGAATAAATCATTCATTATTCCGTTAAGGTATAAATGGAGATTTCAGTTACCCATTAATCACATGGTTTTTATAAGAAAAGAAATATAGTATTCAATGGAAAATCTAAAACCATCAATTAATGAATATGAGTTTTCCTTTACACTCATAGTGTGGAATAAAACATTGAGAAAATTGTCTTAATGGGACTTTTAAATTTTTTAATTTTGGGAATGAATGTTATCGATCAACTTAATGCTAATGTGATGGGAAGAAGTTAGCTAATAATGAGACTTGAAAGAAATATCCACAGAATACACCACTCACATTCTAGTGTTTCAAGTTCAATGAGTATGGGAATTATTATAACTTGTGTCCAAATATGATGTTTAGTGATGATGATCAACTTAACGAACCTCCTAAGTTGAGATAAAAAGGTAAATATCATGTGATCATTATTTTATACCAGGAGTTTGATCACATTGTTGTAAATGGTACACTCACCATTCACTCTAAAAGTGACTATATATTATTTGAATATGGAATTTCCCACTCATTTATAACTAAATAATTTTATAAGGGTATCAAAATTCCACCCTAATGATTATATGTTTACTTAACAGTGAAAACCACTAATGGAATGATGATTCAAACCTCGAGTGTATGATTCTTATCTAGTTGTTGTTTGTGGGAATGTGGTTCTAGAATTTTTTTTATTATCCCTCTAGTTAAATTTGATGTTATCTTAGTATTGTATTGAATTTCACTACAAAAATCCCATAACAATTTACAAGTAAGGGAGGTCACATTTTATATTATAAACCATCCTATGATAATATATCAATGATAAGATAGATATGAAAATTCAACGGAGATCACATCCATTTTATGGATCTTGATTCCCATTAAAAAGTAGTGTTTATCTCAAATTTTTGGGGAGATAACTAACATCATTGATATGACAATTTTTTAGGATTTTAGTGATGTCATTAAAGAATATTTCCCTAGTATCCAACCAAAACATAATGTCAAGTTATCAATATAACACATAACAAGTGTCACACCAATTTAACAAATTCTTATAGAATAACCCCAATTAAGTTATAGGAATTGAAGAAGAAAATCTAATAGAATCTTGAGAAGGGATTCATTCAGCCATGTGTGTTACCTTGGGATGAACATATTTTTTTTAATTAGAAAGATGGATTTATGTGACCCTACATTTATTATCATAAGATAATGAATTTCAAATTCAAGAACATGTTTCCTCTACCCCATATTGATGACTTGTTTGATTAATTTCATGGAGAAAAATACGATTCTAAGACTTTTCTTATATTTAGAAATCATAAATTTAGGGTAAATAAGAATTATATACCCAAAAAATCATTTAATACATGGTTTAGACCTTATGAGTATATATAGATTCTATTTTTTCTTTTTAATACCCCATGTATGATCAAATATTTAAGGAATAGAGTCTTTAGATATTACCATGATCAGTTTGTGGTAATATTTATAAACAATTTTATTATATATTCAAAGAAAAATTATGATCATAGATATTTCATAAGAATTATATTGAACACTCTTAGGAAGGATAAACCATATGAAATATTTAAAAGGTTTGAATTTTGTTTACAAAAGGTTTCATTTTTAGGTCATATAATCTTAATTGAGGGTATATTGGTCGATATATTAAATAAAGAGGCTATTAAACATTATCCTAGACAAACCACAGTAACTAGGATCCAATTTTTTCTTATTTTTACTGGATATTATCGAAAATTTGTTGATAATTTACTATGACTATCTAATACACTCACCAAAATAACAAATGAGGGATCCATATTCTTATGGAGAGATGAATACGTGTAACATTTAAAGAAACTAAAGGGAATATTAGTCAGTGAACATATTCTTACAATACCCAACCATAGACAAGGTCTTATAATCAATATTGATGCATATAAGAAGTGATTAAGATGTATTATCCCATAGAATGAAATGGTTATAGCGTATGCATCATGGAAATTGACAGTTCATGATAAAAATTAACCAAATAATGATTTGGATTTATCCATGGTGAATTTTCATTAGTTATATAGGGAATTATATTTTTGGATAAAGCTATGATATATGTACTAATCACAAAATTTTAAATAATTTATTCACATAGAAGGAGTTGAATATGTTCCAGAGATGATGGTAGGATCTGAATAATGATTATGAATAATCAATACACTAACACCATAAAAAATAAAACAAGGTAGAAGATACATTTATTAGAAAGGGCCATGAAATATTATCCATGATAAGGATCACAAAAGATCCATTATTTATGGATTTTCAAAGGATGGATCTAGAAATCCTGAAGGAAGGAGAGAAAAATTATATTTCTCAAATTACTGTTCAACCATATATACAAGTGAAAAGTAAGGAGGTACATAAGGATGATATAGAGCTAAAAAAATGTGAGAAATTTTATTGAGTTTAACCTTGATCATAATGTAATTATGAGGTTCATGAATCATGTATTTATTCCAACTATAATATAGTTAAAGAAATAGATATTAGAGTAAGCCCATAATATTTATTATATATTCATCTTGGAACTAAAAGGATATAAATAGTTTGGAAATAATATTTCTAGTGGGATGGTATTAAGAAATATATTGCAGTGTTTGTGTCTCGAAGATCAGTATTTCAACAAGTAATGGTTTAAAGACAAAATTCTTAGGAGATTTTCCCAGATGCTTTCATCGGGGCATAAATCCGTCCATGGGGATGTGATGGTTGTGGACCCACATTACCTCATTCCAATGGTGTGCAGAATTCGTCACTTATTTATGGAAATTTTCACCATGATTGAAACAGGATGGTGGGATGTCAGTTCTTCCTTACTTGGATTTATCCTCAGAACTCATCTCCTAGTCCAGGTCTCCCGCATATATTTAAGGCACTAGTTAATGAATCTCATTCCGAGTTCCATATCTTTGTGGACACTGGTTAATTACATTTCTTTTATATGGACATCCCAATGGGTCTTGACATGGAATTAACCTTCGGTTGGAGTAGATGGTAACACCATGAATATTGGGGAATCTATGAATGTGTGGACATTGGAAGACATGTATTCGTCCTCATAAGAGAGCATATCAAGGGTTCACAACCAGAGGAATCGCACATTGATCGTAGGGTGTCGTATGCAAGAGGCATTTCTCTAAGGGTTTCCCCAACTTCCCATGGTCAACATGGGGTTGGAAGTGAGTTTAATGTCTTATGATGACCGACACCAAAGGCCTAGTTTCTGAGGTTTTGCTTAGACATCCCATGTTTAAAATAGGGTTGGTCGTGAGTTTAACTTCTTACAGAGATAGAATAAGAGTGATTAGAACATCCTATTGAGACAGTTCAGATTGGTACATCCCTAAGTGGGAGCAGCTAGAAGGTTTACCAGATAGAAGGAGTAGAATGCCTAATGAGGACAGATCTAAGGTGGTGTGTCCCATAGTGGGAATATATCACACCATGAATGTTGATCTAAACACCAATAAGGGAAGATAAGGGAAAGTGAACCCCAGAAAGGGGAACACCAATGTTTAACTTTACCTGGGATTGAACCTCACGGAGGTTTCCTACGTAACTTGTGTATATAAAATGGTTCAAAACCATTCTAGTTTGAATGGGTGATGAATCTTGTTGTACACAAAGGACAATGACCTGGAGACATGATGAGGCTTACGCATGGATAACAGCCCATCACAAGATAGGAACTCTTGGTTGGATGGTTATGGATTGTGTGGGGATTATGAATGGTCAGTTACCTAGGTGGATGGCATTATTTTACTGGGATGTGGTGGCCTGGGTAAGAATCAATATAGATATTGATGGACTGTTGAAGGATATAGAGAGTGTAGATGGAACCGATGTGAAGATTACATTGATGTTGGGGTTTAACCTCAGAGAGGCTTCCTACATATCCATGTGGTGGGGAATCAAAGTCTATGTAGTTCGGTGGGATGATGGGAAACCTGAGGAGGAAACCTATGAGAATGGATGCAAGGATGGGACTTGTAAAAAGTAGAACCTCCAGGATAGGGCATGACCTTCATGAAACATAGAGGCTCAAGGTAGAGAACGGGATAATACATGTGTGGTGGGATTGAACCTCATGGAGGATTCTTATATTTTTTTGTGGTAGGGAATAAAAATACCCATAGTTCAGAATGAGGATGGAATCGAGGTGTATGCTAAGGATAACGACCTGAAAACATGGTAGGGTTATGCATGGTTAGTGGCCTGAGAGTTGGTTAGACACCACTAAGGGGCGAACCAAGGATGTGGGTCCCAATAAAGGGGACATCGATGTTTACCCATATTTGGGGTTGAACCTATGGGAGGATTCCTACGTACCCTGCCTTGGAGACAATGATCAAAACCCATGTAGTTCATAATCATACAGTTTAACATCATGCGGGTCGAAAAGAGGATTACAGTTTAACGTCATGCGGGATGAGGGTGAACCGATGTTAAGTGGTTATGACCTATGGACAATGGGATTTAACCCTAGCGATGATTCCTACGTACCTTACCTAGAAAGGGAATATGTCAAAGTTCAAATAGATCAGAAGTAAGGGATGGGGCTTATGTACTAAGGCGACCCAGAGAGGATGACACAGTTGATGCTTACTCTAACCCTATTTGAGGTGTGCTCGGTGTGAGAAATAAGAGGTAAAAAATACCTGAAAATCATGGTTCAAAGGTGTATCCACGAAGGGTGGTGAATGAGGCTTACACATGGAAGTTTCCCGAGTGCTTCTATGGAGTCACAATGGTGGATGAGGATTACAAATGGAAGATTCCTAGGTTCCACTAAGGAGAAACAATGGTGGATGGGTCTTATGCATGGATGCTTCCTGAACATCGCTAAGGAGTGATAATGGAGGATGTGGATTATGCATGGAAGTTGCATGTGCACCTCTAAGAAGTTGAAATAGTGGATGGGGATTATGCCTAGAAGCTGATCAGGCACTGTTAAGGGACGACAATGGTGAATGGGGCTTACACATGGAAGCTCCCTGAGTGCTGCTGTAGAGCGATAATGGTAAATGGGGAATATGCTTGGAATCAACCAAGGTGCCGGTAAGTAGTAGAAATTGTGAATGGGGATTATGTATTGAATATTCCTATAATGTCTTCCTCATGTCTGACCATAAGGGCATCCCAAATCACTAGTGGGTTGAGGCATATAATTGAGGCCTACACCTATGCGCTAGTGCACAAGAAGGATAATTCCAAGGACATTGGAATCAATCATAACAAATGAAGATTAAATGTTTGAACTACATTCCCAACATTCAGAACAAAATGGGTGAATCATAATGAAAGGAGATAACTGATAACCATATTCAAATCACAACATTCACATCGTGTTAGCCTGATATGTAAACAAACAAACAAGGGTTAACCGCTGATCGTAATCTAAACATGGGGCCAAACTCTATATGTCATCCAATTTCTTCCAGTGAGTTGTCCTGAACTATAGGGGAGCCAATGCGACATGGGACCTGGTTGTTAGGGGGTCCCTTCAAACATGAAAGAGGATGAAGATCTGAATAAAGGACACATGAAGCATGATTTGGAGTGATTAAATGCTTGAACGGATTCCAACACTCTTAAAATTATGCCACTACAACCATGGCATGAGGAATCTTATTCTTTTTACATAATACTTCTATTATTTAGAACAATAGGCATCCTATTATTGAATAATATGAAATTCTACAGTTTAAAGTCATGTAGTGAAGACTATTGGCATATTATTCTTGGTGCATAAGGCATCTCTTATTCATAACAAGAGGCATCCGATGTTTTACACATAGGGTGTACAACAGTTTATAGTCATGTAGAGAAGACTGTTGGAATCTTATGTTTGTAACATAATAAATATCTTTTTTGGAGTAAGAGGAATCCTTTTCGTGTCACATATGGTGTAGTACAGTTTATAGTCATGTAGAGAGGAATGATGAAATATTATGCTTTCCCATAAGGAATCTCTTTTTTAGAGAAAGAGGCATCCTATGTTTGTCATATATGGTGTACTACATTTTTTTGTCATGTAGAGAGGACTGTTGGAATCTTATGCTTGGTGTATATGACTTATCTTATTTGGAGCAAGAGGCATCCTATGCTTGTCACACTGGGTGTACTATAGTTTATATTCGTGTAGAGAGTACTGTAGGTATCTTATTCTTAGAACTTAAGGAATATATTTTTTAGATAAATAGGATTTTTATGTTTTTTACATAAGGTTTATTATAGTTTATAGTGATGTAGAGAGTAATATTAGGCATCTTATGTTTGGCGCATAAGGCATCTCTTATTTGGAATAAGAGGCATCCTATGTTAGTCACATAGGGTGTACTATAGTTAAAAATCTTGTAGATATGTCTATAAGGCATAAGAAACCTAGAAATGGTTGGTGTTGAAACTTATGCAAGAGAAGCACTTTTTGGTTTAACCTGGAATATGAGTCAAGTGATTGGGTTTGGGGGTGTTGCTTGAGGATTGGTTCGACTCAAGGTACTCAAGGAATTGAAGATGATAAATTCAACTCACGACATGTGAATGTTACCAATAGGAATGTGTAGAGTCAAGGTATTTCATAGAGTGTGGAGGATTTGCTCGAATCATGTTATTCTATTGGGGGAAGGAGGATGTGCATAAGGGCGCAATGGAAAATCTCGACATCGTATCCCGAGAAGCTCACAACGTGACTCTCCATTTTTCATGAGGTTCACAGACGGCAATGAAGGGATATGCAGTTATCTAGAGTGGGGGTGCATGGGCACATCCCCCATTGTATGGATCGATTGGCGCGAATGTATAACCTTTTCAAAGGATACAAATTTAAAAAGTTATGGTGTTCGTGGTGCTTAGGGTCTCTCGAATAATGGTGCTTCGCAGAGCAAAGGGTCTCGCAGAGCAACTTCATGAAGGAAATGAGCTCGTAGAGAAGGGACAAGCCTTACCCTAAGGGGAATTATTAGGAGAGTTCTCCATGAAGTCTTAATTATTCATGGAGCCTCGAGCAACCCAAATGGGGCTCTCTCCTTTGCAAAGGGAAGAGTCCCTCATAAAGGGAATCACTTCACGATGATCGGGAGCCCCGCGAAATGGGAGATTGGCCGATGAAGGTGCAAAATAATCATATGTATGAAGGGGGTGAGATGACTATTTATAGGTTATGGAGGCCGTGGAGCTCTCCATAGGGGAAACATGTGTTATATTAAGAGAAAATGATTCCGCAAAGGAAATAACACCCCACAACCGGAGGTAGTTCCCTCAAGTTCCTCAGAGTTTTGAAGGATACCATTACAAACTTTGCGACGCTCACAGAGGCTCCAGTCATGTTCTTTGGACTCAAAAAGGATTCTGACATGGATTTCGCAGTGCTCGTGGGGGATTTGATCAAGTTCTTCTACTCTGTGATCACGGAGGGAGCTCCGCAAATGGGCTCTATGAACTAGTTTTCTAGCCAAACTTTGAATGTCCATAACTCTTAATCCATAAATCTGTTCGGGCTATGCGACTAGTGAAATCGAAGCATGAAAAATGGGATATGCTCTTGGATCATGTATAGAAGCATTTGGAATATATTTTGGACGAGTTTTACTTTGTCAATAGGGATGTTACAACCATAACCCATAATAAAATTGAAATGGGAAAACAAAAGAGAGTATTTTTTCAATAGATTGATGAAAACCTCAAAAGGGAATAATTCTATATGTGTTATATTTTATCACCTTAAAAACTCATTAAAAAAATCACAATTGAAAAAGATTTAACTTTGGATCATTTTTCTATAATATATATTAAGTGCCAATGTTTCATGGAGCAAAACATTCAATTGTATATGATTGCGATTTTTGGTTTACCTTGATGTTATGGAAAAGTATTCAAAAGAACCTTGATATAGAATTGAGTTTCAACACTATGTCTCATACTTAAATAGATGTTTACTCTAAGAGAATTATTAAAACCCTATAGAATATACTGATATCTTATTCTAGGTATTTAATTGGTTTTTGGCATCAATACATTCTTATAGATGAGTTTTTAAAAAAAATATGTTTCACTCAAGCATTTAAAAAGATCCCAATGAAATAATATATGGAATGAAATATAAAACACTAGTGTACTCGGATGAATTTGGAGAAATAATGTAATTGGGAACTAGGCAGGAAGAGGAAATGATAGAGAATGTTAGATCCATTCATCAATACATAAGGGAAACATAATGTCGACAAAAAAGTCATGCTGTCAATCACTAACATGATCAGAAATTTGAAGTTAGTGACAAGGAATTTCAAAGAATTTATCCAAGGAATAAGGTAATGAGATTTTTAAATAATTAAAAACTAATACCTAGGTATATAGTTCCATTTGAAATTATTAAATATATCAAGATGATATCTTATTTATTAGATCTTACATAAATCCTCTCTCAAGTCCATGATGTATTCTTTGTACCTGTCCTAAAGAAGTAAATACACGATCCTTCACATGTACTAAAATCAACGTTCATACTGATGGATCATGATATTTATTACGAAAAATATTTGGTCGAGGTATTGGATCATATATATAATGTTCTATGAAACAATTCCACTCACTTGGTAGAAGTTTTCTTAATAACCACATATATAGGTAAGCTATGTGGGAACCTGATGATTTAATGAGGTAGAAGTATCCTTAAATGTTTATATCAAAGTGAAAAATTTAAAGGGAAAATTATTTTTAATGGGGTAGAATGTATCACCCCTTGATTTTATGAAATATATATTTTAAAATAAATTCAATTTCGTAGATAGATTTCATTACACGTAACACCGTGTTTTAATGAACCACAATATACTCATAATATTATTATATAAACACGACTATTAAAACCATACAATTAAAATTGGTTGTAAGAATATGAATAAACAAATTTAGAAAACTAATTATAATAGTTTTATATAAATAAAACAAATTGATATAAATGTAATAATGTTTTATAAAATTCTTTACTTTTTTTGAAAATACTATTTTCTAAAAAAAAAATTAAATTAATTTTTGTGAAAAAATAATAAAAATAATTTTTAAAACTTTTAGAAATCAAATTTGAAAAATTTATATCATTTTTTGAATCAAAATTTAAAAATTAGATATAGGATGAATTTTTTATAACCTTCTGAAAAGATTTATTTTTTTGAGAATATTAATAAATAATAATTTTTATTTAAAACTGTCTTTTTATTTCAAGTGCTTACAAAGATACATATTGTTTAAAAATGTTTTAAAAATATATTTAGTTAAATTATTTTATTATTAAACTAATTTAGGTCATTATATTCATATTCATATTCATATTAACTTTTTATATTATAATATTCTATACTTATGCTAATTTTCCCTTTGGAAAAACGCTTTTTTGGTGAATTTGAAAGTTTAATTTTAAATTAAAATTCCCACTTATGTGAATGAAATTTAGAAAATTGTATTCCATATTTTTAATAATAATAATTAATATTTTATTTTAAGTAAAACTTAAGTTTTTTCAAAATAAATAGTAAAAATATTAAATATTAATTGTCGATGTCAAGGCGAAAATAGGTTCACTTAGGGTTTTAACTAAATGGATATGGGTTAAAATGACCTATAAACTTATAAAATTACTATTTATGACTATATTTTTACATTATAACTTAATTTAATTTATAATGATCCATTTTGGATCCTTTTAGAGGGTTTAAAATGTAGGTACATTTTTTCTTTACAAAAATTCCAAGTGTCGTCTCCCCCATTTATAAAAGGAAACCCCATCTCCTCACCTATTCAAACATCAAAAAACAATTTTTTAATACAAGAACATAACAAGTATATTAATTATACTGTCCTAACATCATATAGTTTGTATTTTAATTAGTAAATCCTCATAATAAGTGTTTTAGTTCTAACCTAAGGAGGTTTTCTAAAAAAGAGGTAAACTTTTGGACTTGTGTTTTTTATTCATTCTCCCAAATATTTCAAACATTATAAAAATATTATTATATAACAAGACCAGTATTTACCATAAACATATATATTATTATATTATTGGAATAACCTATATCTTCCTTCTCTTTCATCAAATGGTAAATGAAACTATCGATCATGTGTACAATGGACTACCACCTCACGGACCAATGTAATTTGTTTCTCATGGGTGGATATAATGATGAATTTAAATTATATATATTATATTATTAACATAATTATAATTCTGGAGTTATAATACCATATTTACCTTCTTACATTTCATTCTGTGGAAATGACAATAATATCACTCATGTGTACGGTGGGCTGGGGCCACACGAAGTGATGCGATTCATTTTTCACATAATCATTACATGGAAGGTAATAAAAATATATTTAATGAATATTTATGATATATATGAAATAATAATGAATCTAGAAAGTTTTTATATTGTTTACCTTCCTTCTGTTCCTTCCATCATGAAAATGTAAACAACATTCATGTGTACATATGACCTACTATCTACATGAATGATGTAATTTATTTTCAATCATTATCATTTATGGATTAATAAAAATAAATATTTAATGAATATATAGGATATTTATATCATGGTTTAAATTATATATATTATGGAACAATGATCAATGTGAATGTATCCAAAATAAAAATTCAAAACATACATAAAAAAGTAGTTATAACAAAAAATGTGATTTTAAAATGGAATTTTTAATAAATAGATAATAAATAGATATAAGTAATTTATATATGGTATAATAAATATGTGTAAGTTTCTATAATAGATTTATAATAAACAAATATTTATTATATTTCAGGTTAAAAAATTTACGAATGAAGTCGAGACGTAAGGTACGAGAATTTCATCTCAAATTGGCTTCTTTTGGACATAAGCTTTGTTATGAACCTATTTTGTTTTATGAAGTGTATATATAGCCCCTTTGAGATTTTATATCATTATTTTTTTCTTATCCTGATATTTATATCCTCATTTAATGTTATACTTTCATGGGGATTATGATTCAAAAATATACCAAAATAGTATTGGTATTTTTGTTACAATCTTTTTGTTTATAAGGATTTTTTATGATTATCCTTATGATGTAGAAATATTACTATATAACTATCAATAAAATCATGAATTATTATTATATTATGATCATGTGATAAAAATATGTGTTTTCATTTCATTTTTCTCTCTTTATTTACTCAAGAGTTAAAAATATTTTTTTAAGAAAAATGGAATTTATTTCTCTCTTTAGTCAAAAATCCTTTTTTCTCCCATTTCCATGTTTTATAAAAATGTTTTAAAGCAATATATTTATATTATATAGTTATTGTTTAAAGAAACTTTTTCTTATGTTTTATTTTTGAAAAGACTATTTTAAAGGAATATTTTCACTGTTTTCTGTATGTTGTACTTATGAAATTTACCCCAAATGTGAAAGGAAAAATTATTTTAATGTGTATTAGATGAAGGGTATGTTTTGTTACAATGAACACTCAAAATTTTAAATAATAATTTATAAGTTTCAAATGATATATTAAAAAATTATCTCCATATTTTTATCTTAAACTATTTTTTAAAAGGTGAAATTCAAGGTGTAAAAGTTATATTCCTCAAAAACATTTCCAAGCGGCCTTTTAGAATAATATTCCATCTATGATGAAATCATTTGATTTTACATAACATTTAATGTTGGTGTAATACAATGATATCATACTTATTATTTCTATGTATGGTTTATTTTTATAAAAAAAATGTTTTTATGAAACTCATTCCCTTCCGATGGGTTATGATCTGATGAAATGTTTATGAAACCTATTTATTTTAATGGGTTTTTATATGATGATTTTTTATAATATTGTGGAATACTTATGTATAGTTTTCACTATGTGATAGTGGTTATATTATAAAAAACTATTGGGGGACTAATGTCTCCCTCTAATTAATTTAAAAAATATTTATATATCAATATATAAATATGACTAGAATGGGGAGTGAACCGAATTCAGAAAGGTAAATTGTCCTTTATGATAATCTAGAGAGAAAACTCTGACTAGTACGATGGTTTTAGAAGTAAAAATATTCTTTTATGATATCCTTGATAGTAATCTTTGACAAATAAGGAAATTATTTTCTATACTTATGTGTATTCCAAAAATCCAAGTCTTATGCTAATATTATTCTCTCATTGGTCATACCCTTCGATTATATTATTATTTATGTATTATAAACAGTCAAGATTTACTCTATAACTCATTTTCCAATATATGATATAAAAATTATGGTTTTCAAATGTAGTTATCTTACTCTCATGATCTTAATATAATGTTATATTGATATCTCCCTTATTTACCCTTACTGAACATCTGAGCTCTACCTTTCTTATGGTTCTTTTCACAAGGTTATATGGAAAGGTATTATATATTATATAAATAAGAAGGGTGTTAGTTATGTTGATATTAGTTGGAGATGATGTAGTTAACATATGAGGCCATAGTTTATATATCCAAATTCCCCATGTAACTGGACATATAAGATTCTAGAATAGATAATTATGTTATATAATGAATATTTATCTATCAAGATGTAATATATATGTATGAGAAGTGTGGATAATTACTATATCCATGAAATCTGCGGTTGTAATTTTGAAACAAATTTTATCAAGATAATAATTGAATAGTCATATTAAATCATCTATGCACAACATCATAATATTTATCATTTCATTATCAGTTATACACTATGAATCTCATTTTTAGTATGATCAATAACCTTATCTATAGGTTAATCATCCAATAATACTTTATCTACATGATATTATAATATATTCATGATCATGGTGTATTTTTGATGGATCTAAGAAATTGGTTTACCTAGAAACAAATAAAAAAATTAAAAGTCATCCCTTTATATAAATCTATTAGTTTCTAGAATCATAAACCATTTTAATTAAGTAATTACTAATCTAATCTAAGTTTAAAAATCTATCTAACATGAATAAACATGTCTAATGATTTCCATCTCTATTTCATAACGGAAATCATTTCAGACTTGACTGTTTAGTTGAAATTTATCTCATTCATCTTTAGTAGAACAATTAACTTAATTCTCATAAATTTTTAATTTATGATCAACATGAGATAATTAGTAACATTAGTATTAATAATATATTTCTCTATGTTATCTCTTTAATAGTTATAATATCTACCATTAAAATGGGTGGCTTTTATATATTCAGATTATGAATCTGTCTTATTGGTATTCTGATCTTCTCTAATACAAAATAGATCATTATATCTTTCAAAATTTGTCTATGGAAACTTTTAACTTCTTATAAATAAATAGAATTTATAAAATCTTATATATTCTCTCAAAATAAAATTATTGTTAAAATGTGAAGAGAATCACTAAAATACAAAATGTTAGTATAAAATAAAAGTTGGAATAAGGTGACGATACAAGTAGATATACGTTTATATATCGAATCTTGTCCTGGTAAAGTAGATATTTCACCATAGGAAGGTATGAATTATAGTCAAATGTAAATAGATAATTTTTATCCCACATAAAAACAAAAGTATATCAAAAAATATAATTTCTAATTAATTATTTAATAATAAAATTTAAAAGTAAAAATAGTACAAGAACAATGATAATAATATTATAGGAATTGAAACATCACCCAATAAAAGTAATAAGAACAATGAAAATTTAAAAAATAACGCAATGTAAAAAAAAAACTAAATAGAATTATAGATAAAAATATTGAAACCACTAAAATATATTATATTAAAAATCAAATTCCAATTAAAGAAATCCTTTCTATTCATACAATGTAGTTGGAGTTTTTTTAAACAAAATTCTATGTATTTTAGTTTAACACATGAAACTTAATCAACTATATAAATGATAGAAGGTATCATGTCTGAACCCCTAACTCATTCAACTATATCCCTTTAGAAGAAACTGGTTCTTTACCATGAACATATTAGAAATAAATATTAGACTATGGTTTTTTTAGCCCTAATCACCTCCTCGATCTAATAATTATTAATAATTCTACACAAGGGATTCATTTCATGAGGGTTTAGAAAATAAAAATTCAATCCCCTGAAGTTCATTAATCTCAAGGAATTAGAAACAACATAGGATCTAAAACCATAAACTATTAAATAACATAGGAATGAACAGTGAAAATTTATAATAGAAATATAATAACTCTTCAAGAACACCTCACAATGTAGTAGATCTTAGTGAAAACACATTGAAAGAAAATTTTTAATCAAGTGTCCTCAAAGCATCATGATGATGGAAACCTCAAAATGATTGCAAAAAATATAGTTGTATCTTTTATTCTGTCTTCTTATTCTCCATGAATCCCATGGTTAAAAATATAGTATCCATTGTGATAAACATCAATGGATAAATTTTGAGATCTTTTGGTATGGTTGTAACTATATCAGATTCAATTTTCTATATTCCAATGGATGTAAACATTAACCCTATAATCTGAGGAGAAAACTATCAAAGAACTATAATATATGATGATGTAGAACAATATAAATTTTAAACATACCATAAAATAGGTGCACATTTTGGTACTTAACATTAAATAAACAAACATTAAACCTAAACAGCACAAAATTCAAACTATAATATCTCGATCAGTCAATTCTCAATATGTGTTTAACATGAGTTTATTTTTATTTTAAAAAATTATAATAATGTATTCAATTGAATTGATATAAAATTTTCATAGAATCTATAAATTACTAGGTTGAGGTTCACTAGGTACTTTCTAAGATACCTATGAGGGAAGTGGTCTTTAGTAAACAACCGGATACATGATAGTGGGGTACTGTCTACCTAGTTTCCCTAGGTTGTGGTTTTTAATTTTAATTAAAATATATTAATTATTATAAAATAAAAAACATAAACCTAATACATCATTAATTCATATAAATTATCCAATATGAACTCATCCTCCCCTCTTATCACCTCTATTTTACTTATTCTATATCATATAGATCATGTATTATCATTGATCTACCTAAATAATCAACCACATATCTTTAAGGTTATCTTATTACACCCTTCCTTGCACATTTTCTCTCCACTTCTCTTATTTCTTCCCATAAGATCACTAAATTTTTGTGTTTTTATATATTACATTAATTTTATGTGATTGAGGGAAATTTAAGTCATTTTAATGAATTGGTTTGATCATAATAATATAAGTTAGGGTTTCCTTGTGTCTTTACTTAATTTATATATTATTTTGTGGAAGTTATAATAGAGTGTGTGGGTAAGTGGGTTTTTGTGACATTGATTTATTTTATTAAGGATTAGGGAATTTTTTTTGGTTGAATAAGCCCTTTAAAATTAACAATTAAACCAACTGTGGTGCAACTTGATCTTAGCACCATGTTCCAATTATTTTAATGTGTAGTGATTAACTATAAACAAAGTTCGAAGCCATGATGCATACCATACCTTGAGTTGAGTCTTATATGGATATGTGAGGATTATCAAAGTAGTTTTTATCATTCCATCAAGTGTAGTGATGTGAAATTGAGATCTAGATTAGTTGGGTTTAGGGTCTTTATCTATGTTGATTCTATAGGTTAACAACATTTCCTCTTTCAGTGAGATTATTTATGAGATTTCTCTAGTGGTTTCATTCTCCCATTATTGTTATTCGAACCATAATATATTTTGATAGTAGGTTTATTCTTAGGGATTCTTTTTATGGGGGTGGTTATAGAAAATGATTGGCGTATATTGTAAAGACATTATCACTTTTGATAAAGTTCCTTTTGATAATTATGGATCTACCAAGGGTGGTTTGGGTTATTGGTCACTAATGAGTGGTTTCTTTGATATTTAATTTTTTAAGAGGGTTAAGGTATGTCATAATGTCCTTACCAATATTTAGAAGTTTTTTATATGATGATGATTCATTATCTCCCAAAAATAAGGTTAAACCTAGTGTTCTCGAGAGATTATCATTGAAGGAGGGTGACTACATCTATAATTGGTACACCTCTCCTTGTTATTTATTGTTAATGAAATAAGATAGTGTGGAACATAAATGAGATATTAAATTGCCATTTAATTGTCAAAAATTAAATTATATTGTATTCATGATATGATTAGTTATTTTTGATTATCATAATTAGTTAAAATTATTATTCATAATGTTAAATTTTTCCTCACAAGGATATATAGTTCTAATTTTGATATATATATATATATATAGGTTTTCTTTTTATATGAAATGGGAATGCATTATATTTCTTGGGAATAATTTGTTTATGCAGGTATGATGAGGCCATGATGTTGATTCCTATAAAATAATATTGATATTCTAGAAGATGATTGTTACAACTATTATACATATATTATTATATTCTTTTTGGTAGGGATTTGAGAATGAGATATTGCTAAAAATATATGATCACTCGTTGATTGGATTGATAGTTCATTGATGATGGTGTATATGGTTGAAATATTGGCCATGAAATATGGTATCCATAATCAAATGGGATGGTAACTTGTATGAGAACTCTGGTTTAGACTTCATTATCCCATAAAATAGGTATTTCAATGACCCAAATCCTTTTTACCTTATTCTATATCCTAGAATATGAATGGGATAGGCCTTGGGATCCATTGATGAGTTACCATATGGATTATGATCTATATACACAACATGTATGATCGGTTCCTGAGCATGGATTGATGTAAGTACAGTAGTTTCCATGGGAATTTGGTTTGAAAATGTAAAAAAACACCATAGTATTGTATTTTATTATTTCTTAGTAATAATATATAAATATAATATTGATATTTTTTTGTTTTTATGCTTATCATCCTATAATTTAATGCTTCCATAACTCATCTAATATCATGCATGCAATCGTATATATAAAGGATTATGATTGGGACCCCCTTGGTGGTGGTATACTGAGTTATATATTCAAACCTTGTATGTGTATCTTGGTTCATATAGAAGTTCACTTGTATAATTTTAAAAATAATGAGGTATTAAAGGATAAATTATTAGATTTATGACTAATTAGGTTTATTTCTTTTAGAACACTAGGAATCTATTAAGACATGGAGTGTAGCTGGATAATTTTAGTTGTGTTAGTTTTATGACATATCATAGAGTCTTTATATTTTTGTATCATGGGGAATGACTATTTTATTATTGTTTTATATTTTTGTGATGTTTGGTTGTATGTATATAGTAAACATGTTTATATTGTTATAAAGGTGTTCCTGATTTTTATTTTCAATAGACCCTTTAGATTTTTCCTTAGATTGAAGCATATCAAAATTGAGAGGATGAGAGGATAACTCATCCCACATGGGAGAATATTGTATAGTCTATGAATCTCTTATATATTTAAATGATTTTCATGAAATAATTTCCAACAATAATATAAATTACCCTTTCATGGAACAAATTAATTCGTACCATGCATATGTGAGAACTATACATTAAGTATTTTTTATCATCCATTAATGATCAGTTATGATATAGTTTAAATCCCCATAGTTGGGAACTCTTGAATATATTACCATCAAGGTTTTTGGAGTGATTAGCCTCCTTAAATAGGATTGATAAAAATCGTTATAAAGGGAATAAAAACTCACATAGTTCGGTTTATATAATAAGGAATGTAATTCGGTTTATGGTTCCTTGTTATGGACCAATGATGTGCCTTTTAAGACTATGCATCCATGATTAATGGTGTTACTTTTAAGTTTTTGTATTCAATACAATTATTATTTTTTATATTAGTTTCATATTACTAGGACCAATTACATGCATTTTTAAGTCATGAAAAATGGACTACTAGGTGAATAGTACCTAGAAGCGATTTGGTGTGGTACTTATGCATGAGCGAACCTTTCTAGTTTAACCTGATATATGGGTTAGGTGAAGGCATGTTGGGTTTTACACCAGGTTAATAGACCATGAATTTTTCATTCCCATTAATTTTATATGTGGTGGATGACAGAATGCTTGAGAGCTATAGATAGTAATTCAAATTATCCATGATGAGTGACTTTATCTTGGAACAGACACACTAGTTTCCATAGATGAAGGATCATAATTATCAAGGGAATTTATTATTGATTATACTTCAAGAAACATATAGGATAGGTAAAAAAACTAGTGGGGGATATCTTGTAGGATGATAGACTTAATTTATAAGAAAATTAAATTATCTTAAGGAAAAAATGAATGTAAACTATGACCAAATCATTTTTTTCAACTTGCATTGGGATTTCCTAGCATAAGTATTCATATTGAGGGATGGATCTAGTTGAAATATTTCTAAAAATTCCCTTTAATCTAAGGGGTAAAATGACTATATTTTATCCCAAACAGGTGATTAGAGTGAATTGGGCCCCCTAGGTATGTCCTTAGAGGCTAAGTTTGGCTCTATCTAGAGAAGGATTTGGCGTTATTAGTAATAATTGTAGAACCCTAATCTGTGACTACACCTAAGAGAATCTTGATGGAATATGCTCCCTATAGAGGACCTTATATTTATGGTCATGAATCCACATAGGGGAATATTGGTTTCTATATGACCTCCCCATTCTTAATTAAGATTGTAATTTTTAATAGGGTTTCTTCACCTTTTCCTAAGAGGGTTTTGGTAAAAGTATCCTTTTTTGAAGGTTTTAAAATTTAAAACATTTAGATAACCTAATTAAATTTAGTTTCCCTTAATTATCTAAGGGTTTGACCTATAAATTCACTTTAGGTATAATTTAAAAGCATTGGCATGAAGGTGTGGAATTAGGTGGCAGTTGATCTTTCCATGTGGAATTTGAGGGAAGATGGTGTCAACCCATCTTTAAATAAGACGCATGAGAGGATTTTTATGGGAAACTGAATTCATAAGGACCCATATTTCCTCAAAACATATTTGGAGACTAGGTTTAGCAGTAGGAACCATGGGAATGATGGTGTGTGGAAATGAGAGAACTAGGCATAGGGAATGCAGGTGATGGATGAGAGGGAACTGGATGCAAGGGCTCATTGGTGTGTGGGTGAGAGGGAACATGGTCAAAAAGTCACCATGAATGCATACATGAAAATTTTAGGTGTTAGTGTGTGTGTGGATATGAGTTCATTGATAATATGAGTGTAAGAGTGTAATAGTGTTCATTTATTAGGGTATTGGGAACATATTCATTGGGGATAGTATATGGCAGGGTGATGAAATGAAGTATAACAATGACACAAGTATAATCCAAGATTTCAAGCCAAACCCCCCTCCTTTGAAAATTACCTAACATATATGAATGATTCATTGGGATTTCATTAATAAAATTTTAGCACAAGAAAATCCTACCCCCAAAACTAGGTCTCTTAGTGATAAAACTAATCAAATTTTGAGGGATTTAAATCATTGTCTTGAAACTAGATCAAAGGATCGTGTGTGACTAGGTTTGAGTATACAATTTCACAAGATTGTAGGGATTCATGTACACTTTACAATCAAAATGGTCACATGTTTTTTGTCGATGAGGTCACATATTCCATGTTTAGCATAGAAAATCAAACTACTTTAGAGTGGGGTGTTGATATGGGATGAGAAGGAAGAAAACATTTCTATATATGTATGAGGGAAAATTAGTTCCATGGTGTACACTTGACTTGTGTGAATACAAGAGATTAAATCTATATCTTTTCACTATATTCCTTATTAATCAATCATATTTTCATGAACCATAGATCCACTATGCTTTCAAGCTTCCATATGGTTTGTTGGGTTCCCAGATGTGAATTCTCTCTAGAGAGAAACATGATGGGTGCCTAAACCATGGAACATCATAATGGGAGCACATATAAGGTTGGAAAATCCATAGGACTAAAATGGTTTGGGCAGAAAATTACTATTTGAAATGTATTCCTACTCACTTCCATGCTCTTTCTCATGTATTACACATTATTTTCCCTAGTTATTTTTAAGGAATTTACTGATCCATAGTCTATCCTTTCTTAGGTAATGGATCAATATTTGATGTAATTTTTTGATGAAGTTTTGATAACTTGTATCAATGAAATAAATATGTATGTTAAACTAGGTTAACCAAAAAATTAAGGTTAAAAATGTTTTTTTCATTTATTTTTCAATAGAAACATTTGATGCATCCATTTTATGACTTTCTCTCCTCGTTATAGGCATACAATATTGTCTAATTTTAAATTCTTACAACTAGAACACAATCTATCGATGTTCTGGTTCACACACTACACACATCTAAAAATTGATAATATCTCATCAAGGGAATCATATATTAGATAGGAATATACCAATACAATTATTATCATGTGTCACATCAAAAAAAATGGATAATAGTTAATACAAGCCAAATAATCAGACCAATTTCCACACTTGTGTCTTTCATTAGGTGACCACAAATAAAATTCAAGGGTGATACCCTAGCAAAGACCGATTCTGTAATGGTATATTTAATCCTAAGTGGATGTGGGTGTTGTAGGTTTAAGGAATATAAGTTGGGTATGAAAACAATAAAAAGGGTCGTGATATATGAATCTATATAGACATATTAGTCATGAAAATATGGTAATTTTTATTTCATTCCTGATATTTTGAGCCATTGGATCCACTGGATAAAAAAATTCAACCTAATTAATGTAGATGATGGGTTCAATATATTGGATGTATAAAATACCATTAGAAAATATATTATTGGTTATATGTAGGATGAAACCCACTAGCCAAGTCATTATTGAGAGGAGGTGAAAATTAAATGAAGAATGATCCATAAAAATGGATGAACATTAGTTTTGAGAATGGGTAAATACATTATTAATCAAGAATGAAATAGGGTAGCCTTATAGCATGCAATAGGGTATCCCTCTATGAAGAAGAGGGGGAACATAGACTCTAACTATCCCAAATCTTGTCATGAATAATATGAATGATGGGATACCATTTTAATACTGATATATACCTGCTTGGTGTGACTTGATGGCTTCTGGGATACATGTATTAGCGAATACATGATTTTGGTTTGTGATTTTTATAAAGGTATAAGTTCATAAATTTCTATAATTATAGTAATATTAGTGCAAGTAAGGTATATCATTATGTATGTATGGATGATATCTAAGATAAATTAGTGATTTTTATATATATACAATGGGAAGTCCCCATCACATATCTTTTGACCATTTTAGGTACTATTGGGTTTGGTATTATCATATTTTGAAACATATGAACATCATAGTATGCTTGAAATATTGAGGAGTATGATCATCCTATAATTTATGATATATTCAACCTCTATTCCCCTTCAATAAATGATTACACAATCATCTCTAGAAATAATTTTAGATTTCAATTTCTTCATATATACTAAGTCCTTAACAGGGAAAATTATAGATGATGACCATAGAGGGTATAAAAGTTGGTTAAAATAATGGTTTTGAGGATTTTAATTTTATTATTACAAATACATAGTGATATTTTCTATGCAGACTAATCATCACATATATTTTCTTTCTAATTTTAGTACATTCAATATCTAGTGATTCTTAGGTAGCTAATAAGGGGAACAAGGTACTAGGAAACCCTAGAAAAAAGATACCATTGTTGAGGCATTGGATCAACTATGTTAGAAGTGTCTATATTCTTCTTAGTATCTCATTATATAAGATTCAATGTCACATGATCATGGTCTGTGATGGTCTATACAAAGTCAATGATATAATGTTTTAGATGAGGGTGAGAGTCATGCTATGTAGTTGAAGTTGAAAAGCCCATTTTTTTTCAATTCCTAAATATGAACATATAAATAACTTTATTGACTACTTATATATTAAATAATAATATATTTTTTTTGAAACTAGGTAGTGGTATAAATTCTCAATGAATTATAGTATCCCCTTTAAGGATATATATATATATATTCATTCTTCATATTTTTTATTTTATGGCACCCATCAACATCAATCATGATAATGATTAAATTAATGTTTGAAAGTTACTTAGGGAGGTAGTGATATTTTTGCATAATTCCAATAATAGAATTTAGGTCACAAAATATGTGGAGGAGAGATTAGACCATGTGAACATAGAAGGTGTAGTTAACTAATCAGTAGATAAAGATTTGAATGGAATCCTCTATCATGGTAATGTATGACATAGACCTCATTTTAAAAATTAAATCTATTATTTTCAACTATATTTTATAGGATCAATTTCAGTCTTTCTATAGAGGTTGTGGGTTTTAAGAACTCCAATATCATTCCCTTGATACATTGTTGTTGTCACTCTACATGGCAGTGCAACGAAGTCAACAAGTCTAGAAAAAGTGGATCCATCACTGGTTTATAAGGTGATTATGGAGGTGTAGGATGATACCCATTCATTATATGACAAATTCATAGTTAATTTGAGTCATATATTTAACCAAACACACTACTATATTAAAAAAAATCCAATTATATGCTGATTTTTACTCACACACATTTTCTAGGGTGAAAGGGGTTGAGCTTTGATTTCAATTGTTGAAATATTTTGTAGACAGATACACATGACTCTATAATTATATAATCTAGTTTCTCAAATAAGGTACCTTATACACCATGATTATAGGAAGAATAAATAATGAAATATAATTAATTGGGTAAATAATCCTTCTTTCGTAAATTATATCCTGAAGCTGATTGAAATTCACCAACCACATTAATTTTTTGTAAAATGACACCATATCATTAATTTTATAACAATATATAATATAACTATTAAATAATACAGGGAGGATGAGGATCCTCATGATATTGTGAATCCACTTATTATTGATGTGGGGGCCTTAATAGTTTGAAAGGTAACTCTAATACCCCATATTTATCCTTATACCATGTATAATGAGATTTAAATAACATAGGGTGATCATTAAGATATTAAAAAAGATGTTATTAATTATTAAGAAGGAACTTTGGGGTTAATTTTGGAATCTCCAAATTTGAGAGTGCAAGTTCCCAAGAGTCTATTGGGATCTCTAACCAGGGTGGAGAGGGAATAAGAGGTGGTGAGTGGTTGATTTTTAAATGTTGAATTTTTAATTTGAAAGTGTGATGTCGTTGCTGTTTGGACTGTGTGTGGTTTGGATTCATGTATTTGGGTACTGGAAACCCTTAAACCAGCTTTTAGAAAATTAAAAAAAATGGTTTTTAGAGAGAACTGGACCCCTCATACTTTATCAAGTTTATAGGACATCTGGTTCATGCATTATCTCAGTGATATTGTACAAGACATTATCTCAATATTACTGATGGGTGTTAATATTGATCTAGAATCTAGGTTTCTTCAATTGAACATAATAATTTTTGTGCAGTGGGACATTTGGAAGTTAATTTATGAAACCGCTATAAAAGAGATATTCAAAACGTTGTATAAAATACATTATAATGTGAGTAATACTTTTTTATGAGTGGGAGGAGGAATAGTTAATCAAATTGAAACTTTATAGGTAAAAATCTATTTACTTATTTATAGATCATAAGTATATGGTTCTCAAGGAACAATGTATAATGGCTATGAAACATAAAAATCTGGATAGTGAAGGGTTGGCCATATAATGTAATATTTTACAAGAATTATCTATAGTATAATGGAAGAGAATAGAGAACCTGATACTCATTGAACATGTTAAAGATTTGAAAAAGATTATAAATTCAAAGGTAGAGAAACTATGTCCAGAAAAAGAGTCTAAAATTGAGAAATTGACTAAGCCTCATTAGACTGTCAATGAATCTGATAGATTAGTGTTCCAACACTGAGAGATAATCAAATGTTCCTTATAATATTGTTTCATTCAATTTTACATGTCCCTTATTATGTTGGAAATTTAGAAGAGGATCTAATATTTGACTGATTATATTTTCTCATTTCTTAATCAATTTGAAATTTTCTATATCTTAAAAAAATGTTTGATATCATTATTTTTTTTAAATTTCTTTCACCATGAAAATTGAATCATACTTATAAAATAATGTAAAGAATAATTGGAAATAAATTGTATCCATTTAAACATTGGATAATGACATCTTCCTATAAATCATGATTTTAAATATGTTATTTGGGGATGTAAATGTTGAATCAATCCATTATATTATAAGGTATGTCTTCCCAAGTGGGTATAAGGGGATGGATACACAACACATGTATCATAATTATATGATAATATTAAAATATTATATAAAAGATAGAAGTTTATTGATTTCCTCTTTCACTAGTTCACTTTGATTGTTATAGTCTATCTTAATAAACAACACATGTTCCATCACTATAATCCAATGTTGGTCAAATTTGACATAAAAGAGTGAATGTCTCATCATAATTGATATCATAAATTGATGTTTTTTAGGAATGATTTAATTTTTAGGAAGGGATTAAGTACCATGATATTATATCATTATTCATTTTTTTAATTATATAAACTAGGATATCTATGTAATAGAAATATTCTCTAACTCTTTCCTTCATACATAAATCTATAGATAAGTTCATTACATTTTAAGGGATAATTTTAATTCTCTACAAGATTTGTTTCATTTTATTTTTCATTATAATTTTTTGTTAATTTATAAAAGAAAATGATTCATGATTTAAGACTTATATTTTTCCTATGAAACCCTTTACGAGTTATAAAATGAATAAATCTTATAACTTTTTATCTTACTTTATGCTCTAACATTTTCCCATGCCATGAAAGGAGAGGATAAATGAGTGTAGAATCAAGTTTTTCCATGGTCACCCATTACGGGGTTTTTAAAATGATGTGTTAAATGCCTCATTTCATTTTCTACATTAAGCTCAAACAAGTTAGAAATTTATTCAATGTTTGTAGTTTAATGTTTTATAATTTGAACCATAAATAGATGTTGTTTAAGGTTATATAGATTTAACTAATGAATTGATGGATTTTAAGGCTATATTATGATGTGGCCTTAGTTTATTTCATTTTATCCCATATAATTCTGTGGATCTAATAGTATTTTAGTTTAAAATTAATTGGTTTTTGAGAATTAGTGGAAACTCAATATTCTTTGTGGAAAATATGAATCATTTACCATTTTATGGAATTTTGTAATTTCTTATGCTAAATTTTGTTAATGTTCTTGATTTAATTCCGGTATATTTTAAGAGAAAATATTTCCTTTTTTTATGGGTTTGTTTTGAAATAATATTTTAGTTATTTTTCTATGGATTTTATTTTTTTTTTATTTTTCTATTAATTTCAATATATATTATTTTTAAATGGATGAATTTTCATTACTGTTGAATTATTTTTAAAAGTGAAATTGCATATATTTAATTTTCAACCCAACCACATTTAAAAATGTAGAGAAGGCCATGAATCAAATTTTCTTAGAGTTTCACATATAATTATTTTTTAAAGATTAGCCTATCAAAATTAAAATGTGGGGAAAACCACATATCTATTTATTTTCCAAGATTAATTTAGGGGATTTGTGAATGTTTTTATGTTTCCAATTTTGGAGAGAAAATACATATGATATTATCTTTATAACCAAATATCCATAATGGTATTTTATAAAGTGTTTCATATTAGATAAAATTCAATTGACCAAATGGAAACTCGATTACCAACTAATTTTAATGAATAATAACCAATTTTGGGTGACATAAGTAATTGTTAGATAAAAAAAATGCTTTCAAACCTAGTTTTTTCCCAATTGTTTTCTTGTGATGTATGACACACCCAAAGATAATTAATCCAACTTAAGCTCAATTGATAAATATTTACACTACTTATATTTAAATTAAAATCAAGATCTTGATGATTTACTATCCAAGAATGTTTTAAATAAATGAGATGAGCTGCTTCTATTTTGATTCATGGATGGAATCCCAATTTTTAGCTAGGATGAAGGTGATTTGAACTAAAGATTTCCATGTAGTATATTGTGATCTTATGTGTTGTGATTAAGGTTTTAGATAGTAATACTGGAAGTTTCATCAAAATTAAAACCTAAGCTTCATGGTTGTATATGATAAAGGTGGACCTTAGCTTGGGAATCAAAGAAAAAGTGATGACCACAATCAAATTTGAGTGAGGATAGATTTGAGAAGACTCTAATTATTGTGAGGATTTCCTAGTGTGGGAAGAAGATTTTGAGGTCAGAGTGTCTAGATATGTCAAATATTATTTAGTTTCAAGGATTTTTTATGTTTAAAAGATATGTTTGTTGATTTTATTATGAGAAGCTATAGAAATCTGTGCTAGTCTTCTAGGAAATATTGAGTTTATCACATACTGCTTCAGAACTATCAATGAAGTACTAGATGTCAATGGTTTTCTATACTAGGGATTCAGAGGCTATGAGATTTATGGATAGTTAAACTATTTATCAAGAAATATGTGATATTGAATTTGGATGAAATTCAATCTTAGTTCAATGAAATATGAATCAATGTTGAATTCTGAATCAGAGTGCCTAGATGTCCCAAAAATATCATAATGAAAAGAGCCTGGGTAGTTTAAGGTGTTAGAGAAAATGAGGAAGCAATTTAGATGTCCCAAGATCATTATTATTAGAGTGTTCTAATCCATGAATACTAATTTATTTACATAGGAGTCTGGTCGATGAATGCATTCATAGTGAATGGTTTCAGAACTGATTCATGTTTTATAAGAAATAATTTTCATGCATTTCCATGATATTTTCTATGTTAATGGTATCTACTTAATATTCTTACTAAAACTATTATTGTTATTGGGATATATATGATGTTGTTACTATGATTTCAATGGATAAAATAAACTTTAATATAATATTAATCTTATAAATATGGTAATAAACCATCTGTGTGAAATTTAAAATTAGGATAATGCTACTTAATAAAGAGACGATGAATTAATTTGAAGGCATGCTTAAAAAGGGGATGCAATGATGTGTTTTTTATATAAATGTGGTGTTTATTGGTGGTGTAAATCATTGTTTTATTTCTACGATTTTATAGTCTTTGTAGTGTGTGGTTTTGGATAGTTTCCCTCAGCTGGAATAGGGGGTGTGGTTGTTGATGTGGAAATGGTGTCGTGTATGGTTTTGTGGAAGGAGGAGATAGTTTTGTGGATGTTTTATTGGTTGTTGAAATGAGATGTGTAGAAGTTTAATTTGGTGGGTCATTGTTTAATTTGGGGCTATTTTATATATACTCGGTAGTAATAAAATATGATTGGTAATAAATATATTGGTAATGGGTGTGAGATATTACTGAATAAACGATGGGATGTAAATGAAATTTTGTTAAATGAAAAGGAAGGGAGATGAATTGAATTAATAGTGGATAATGGATAATTAATTTTTTGATATTACATATATAATTTAATGATATAAACAATGTAATATGGATTGTCAAATGGGATGTTTGTAAATTAATGAATGATATGATTAAATGAGAAAATGTGTATGTTGTTGTTGTTGTTTTTGTGGGAAAGTGGGGCTGGTTTGTGGTATAATAGTTGGAAGATATTGATAGTTTGTAGAAGTGGTTGTACAGAGGTCATGATTGGTTTGAAAATTCTATTTTAGTATTTTCCATTTAGGTTCATCTTGCACATTTCCATATAATACTTTCATTTTCATTGTGATTTCATACACACCCCCTCTCAAGTTAGATAACCTTTCTAATGACCAAATGTTTTGGTTTCTAGGTGTTTCCCCTAACATATAGATTGGATATGGAATAAAGGTAGACTTCCCTCTCTTCCTCTCTATCACATTATATGTAGCTCTAGTTATGATGTATTGAAGTTGAGATGCACTGTATTTTATGTCCATAATTTAGATTATTATATGATTTATATGATGTGATGAAAATAATGGATACATGGGGGTTGTGTATGTTAAGAGGGAATAAGGTTGATGAGGTTGTGATTTGAAATGATTATTCAGTTATGGCTATTTGATGGTGGATGTGAGATTTGATTATGATAATGATGATGTGGTTGTGAATATGTGGTCATATAGAAGGGATGAGAGCACCATATCATCTTTTCTTGGGGGAGTGAGAGAACTAAAATAGCCAAAAAGTGGTTATCATGTGCCTTCTTGATATATTCCATTACTATTAGATTTTTTTTCAATGCACTATTGGGTGATTGAGAATTGGTGTGGTTGAGAGTATCTTACCAAGTTAGGTGTGTATTGGTCCTATTGTCTATTCACTTGAGAATTAATATTCTTAATCAATGTTTCCCTATTATTTATTGAAAATGATATTATAGATTATTCATATTTTCACCCCTATATATATATAATTTTTAGGGTTCTAAGGTGAGTTTGGAGATTGATCTTAATACTACTAGATTGTAGCTTGTTGATTTTTAGAGTTTCATTCATAAGAAATTATTTTGGGTTTTTATGTTTATGAATCTATTTTTTATATGGAATTCATATATTATGGGATTTTGGTTTAATTTTATATAATGTAGTTGAATGGTGGTTCATATAATACATATTTTCTTAGAATTTATGATTGTGATGACTCTTATTTTTATGTTTTATAACACTGATGCTAGTCTCCATCATGATTACTATTAGAGGAGGGCATAATGGGTCACTATCATCTTCACTATATATCCAAGAGGGGATTCTAGTGGGGTTCGGTTGTGATAATTTAGTTCCAAAGATATGGAAAATAGTTAGGATAAAGTATGGAGTTGGGAACTAGTGGGGATTTAATGGGTTTGTTAGGTTGTTGGTGTTAGTCAATCCCATTATGTGACGAGTTAAGGGAGACTAGTTAGGATATAGGAAATTAGGACTCCATATAATATGAAACAATTTACTTAAGATTATTGAGAATCCAATGTGATGTAATATTGATTTTGAGGAATACACCTAGGGGAGGAATATGCATCATGATTTTTTACACTTTATATAGAATTGGGATGATTTGGGGAAATTAAAATGAATCTAATTAAATGATATTAAAAAAATTTCATTATACTATTATTTGAAGTTTCATTTGTTTTTTAAAATATTGCTTTAAGATATAGCCCATCTGAGGTTTAGGATGGTGATGTGAAATAGGATGATCTAGTTGAATGTAAAATGGTTGACCTGATTGAGGAGGGTGAGTTTTAATGGAATACATTGTGTGTTCTCTAATTCCAATTCAAGGAGAAGTATTAGGTATCTCTGATTTGGATAAAAAGGACTTGTTGGAGGAGCTATAGTTTTCATTTGTTTCAATTCTTGTTAGGGAAGAGAGTCATGTTGTTCTATCTATTAGTCAAATGAGATGGGATGTGTTCCAATGATGGATAATGTTCCTTGGAGAGAATAAACAGGTGAGAGTTTCATGGGAATATATTAAAATATTTTTTAGTTTCATGTTACTTTATTTAAAGATTAGGGAAACAAATATGTGGAAATTTTATTTTCTCTATAAATATTTCATTATCATGTAGGACCTTGAGATTAGGTTCAATATGGTTGTTCACATTTACACTAATCTTTTCCTTGATGAGGATTCTTGAGCACAACATTTAGAGAAGGTGTTGCATATTTCTATTTTGTATGTTATCACTGAGTTTACATTTCCCACATATTTAGAGTTGTAGAATGAGGAATAGGTGATTGAGAGGATAAACGTGAAACTAGGATTACATTTAGAGGGGATCTGTAGGTGCTCTATTGGAAAAAAACTTTTTAGGGGATCTCAAATAATATGATGGTCATGGATATGACCGTAAAAGGGTTGGACTTACCAATTTTCACTATTTTTTTCTAGATATGTTAGTTCTAATGCATCTTTTAGGTTCTTAGAGACTATATACTTCACCTATAGATGTCGTACTCATAATAAATTCTAGTGCCTGACCTCTCTAGGTGGTCTTCATGGGTTAAGTAGTAAGATTCTTTTCTAACTTCTAAAGCATGTTAAACATACCATTATTATATTGTGGGGTGATGTATTAGGCAGAGTACAAGCTATGATATTCCCCATCTTTAAGGGAATAGTGCTATAAATATTCATAAAGGTGGTTATCAGAAGTGAGTCAGATTGATTGGGCATGTTTGGATATACACCCAGAATATTCTAGCTCTATATGCGTCAGAGGCCATCGAAGGTATCATCAACTAATTTTTTAACCTGGGTTTTTTCAATATTTCATTTAGGAGTATCACACTCATCCATTTAACCTACCTTTTCCCATGCATTGGAATTTATGGTGGATATTATTTTATTTCCCTTTGTATTGACTATACTAGTATGTGGTTTGATGATTTTTTCTTAACATGTGATGGGATTGTGTGCTGATGATAGGCAAACCTAAATCACTAGGGGATTTCTTCCTATAGTAGATAATATTATACAATTACATCCTTGGAATGGATTAATATTATTATATATGTCTAATCATCGATTGAATTATGAGTATATTTTTGTTTTTTGATATGAAAGGACAACTTATTGTGTTTATTAGAGAGTGAGACTATTAAATGGGTATTAGGCCACCCGAGACACTCTTTTCATTGTAAGAAAATTTGTCATTGGGATTTATTGATGTATAGGTTTTTGGGATCCCTAGAGTTATTAATGAATTTTTATATGTTTTCCTTGAATATGTTTTGATGTATCCCAATCATTATGATATCGAGTTTGGGGTAGAGTGAACGTATGATTCCTCTCCAATTTGAATGGATTATTTTCATATGTCACCTTTTAAGTAGTGGGGGTTGAGAATTTAGATAGATAGTTTGATGCATAAGGGTTTAATCTGGCTCAGTGTGCCATTTAGGAATTCTCTTGTGTTATTTTACATGAAATTGGAAGATTATATGATGTCTTTAATATTCTACTTGTTCTTAAACAAGGTGAAATTCAAAAACCATTGTCCCCTTATGAGGATAGATTATTTTTTGAATCGGTTAAAGTGAGATAGTTTTTAATATTGATTTCTGATCTAGTTACAATCAAATTTGGATAGAGGGGAAGTATAAACTAAAGATTAATTTTTGGTATCATTATGTGAACTTTGATTTTGTTGTAATGTTTTTCAATTTTAAGAATTCTCAATCAGTATTGATAAGTCACAAAAACTCTATATCTATTGATTCCCTAGATTAGTTCATGGTAATATTCATCGAAAACATTCTAATATAATAATGGTTAGAAGAGGATCATGTTAATAATATTTGGTTTATTTTACTAGTCCTCCATCGACATATCATTGGTAAGTATTCTAAGTGAAATTTATGGAGACGTGATGTCCATTTACATGTGCTTTTGGTATCATGGTATATAGTGGAAGTCAATACTTTAATGATCAAGGTAGTTGTTTTATGGTAAAAACCCACGAATATTGTAGAGTTCAATAATTTACATGGTATTATAGGATATTATCATAGGTTAATATTTGATTTATCGTGGATTATAGACCCAATGAAATTCTTGATCAATAGGGACCAGAAATTTAAATTGAATGGACAGTGTCAGAAAATTCTTGACTACTAGATGAAGATGATCATTACTCCTTTTCATTAGTTACTGGGTGAGTGATACTCACCTATTTTGGGCTATGTATAAAGATTTTAATTTCCAAATATAATTGAAATATAGAAGTTAACAATGGTTTTCTCGAGTATATGAGTGAAAAAAACCTATTGTCACTTATTGGTTAGAGAAAATGGGGTTTTTTGAGATTAGGTTTATTTTAAAACTAATTAAATAAATGTTACTATGATTTGAAAAAAAATACTATGATAATGATTGGTTTTGGGTTATCTTAACATAATGTAATGTTATCCTAGTTCCCTATTTATCTATTCTTCTTCTATTAAGCTAGTAATAAAGAGATTACACAATCACTTCCTCTCTCTCTCCCTTGATTTAATTTTTATGGTGATATTAATAATTACTGAGGTCTTATATTTTTAAACCCTCCTTACAATGTGTGTAAGTATAGCAACATACCCTCTTGGATGACCTAGAAAATTACAAATCAAGAATTTTCATTCCCACAAAAACCAAGATTTACCACTACCATATCCACTTGTGTTAAAAATCATCAAAAATTATACTTACCAAGCTCCATAAAGTTCAATAATATATAGACAAACAATTAGTTTATTGTGATAAATATCATTGACTAAGGAAATAAGAAATCATATAATTAAAAAAATATAATCGCAATAGATAAAAATAATAATAATTTAATATTGCAACCATTTTAATGAGAAGGATAAGTATTTTTATTCCATTAACCAGATGAACTCATGAAATATATATAGGCTTAAACTTCCCTTCTATGATCACTTAGACTTTCCCCTTTATGTGAAGGCTAACCAAGATGATGTGGGAAAAATAGTTCCTTAAAAATCCTAAAAAAAATTAAAATGTGAAAATAAAAATAGTTGTAGAGATTCTCCATTATATCATGCAATCAGGTCAAGGGAAAAAATTTCTCCTCTTTATAATTCCATATTCATCATTTTGTAGAGGTATAGGTTCCTTCTCCTATGTATGGGTCAAATTCCACATGATCTTTTTTATTTCAAATTTATAAATTTATCTTCTTTTTCAGTTATTTAAATCAAAATTATGAATTTATATTCAGGGGAATATACAACTTTTATTCTTTTTTTTATTGAGAAATATCTTACTTGTTTATATCCATATAGAATACCCACATTAGTTTCATGAACATTATTTTTGTAGCTGAAAGCATTGTGTTGATGTTAGGATAAGTTCCCCATTGCTTTCATGTGAACTCTTAATGATCCTTAAAAGTTTATTTTTTAAAGAGTTTGATATAACATGAATTAAAAAAGTAATAGATCTATTATTAGGTGAAAGTGACCTTATGACATACAAGTTATCGAGTGGTCAATTAAAATAGTTGTGTAGTCGGTTGAAGTGAATATGCACTAAGGCAGAACAATATGCGGCCATTTCATGAATTTGAAGAATTTCTAGATATATCTTACATAAATGATTATTTGGTCAATCAATTCCTCATAGTAGATCTAGGAATGGTCAACAAAATTTCTTCCTCAAGTGAATCGACTGATCACATTACTTCCTTGTGTGGATTATTTGTTGTATTAACTCCAAAAATAATAAAAAAGAACCATAATTTCATCATAAAAGAATCAAGAATACCTGAAATAATCATAATAATTATGAGAACTAAATGTAGGTTTTATTATAATATTACCCGATCATAAAATAATTAATTAAAACTCATGTTTTATTCCATTTTCTTACCTACAAACAAAATAATCCTATAATTAAATCATTTAAAAATAACCAGGTAAATGATTAAATTTTGGATTTAAAATCATATTAACAGTAAATAAAAAATATAAAATAATTGGACTTATCAACTCCCCCCACATAAACCTTGGACTCTAGATGATTTAATTCCAAAAAAATAATACCAAAGAAAAATTGAAATACCTCTCTAGTGTGAGTTCCTCTTTTAACACCATATCCGTCAAGCTATCATGCCTTCTCAATGTTACTGTATCCATTTAAAAAATTAATTAAATTAAATTAATTTCCACTTATTTAATCCCATCATACACACTTATTACTACTTTCATAAGTATTCTTCTCAATACTCAAGTATGATTTTCAAGAAATTTTTTTCTCATTCCACGCTCACACCATTTTCACCATATGATTGATTAATTCCCTCATCTTTATTCAGTGATCTATGTGTTTGTTAATATCAAGAGGAATTATTTATATTTTTAGGGGTTTTGGTTTTTTAGGATTTGAATGGTAAATTATTAACGTAAAATAAGGTGTCTTGGCTATTTGTTGAACAATAATGCACAAATTTCGGTTTTCTCTAGGAAGGGATTATCCCTCAACTTATACATATATAAAATAATATTAAATTATTATAATCATCTAGAGAGAGACCAAAATTTTTTATATTTTAGATTTATAAAAAATATATATATCTATTTTTCATATATAGGTTTATCAAACGTTTTTATCCTTTTAATTTTGATTCTTCTCTTGAAGGTTAAGAAAGACTTTGGAATTTCTTTTGGTGGTGTGAGTTCTGCCATACCCAAGGCTTTATTTATTTTTACATTTTTTCATGATGTTTTATAGGTTCTATATTCCATTTATTAAACACATCTCCTTAATCATATCTTACTGGAAAAAACCATTATAAAATACTATATACCAGATTTAGTTTATAATTAAGTTAAATTGTTCTCCAAAATTCAAGGTTAGTCCACCATATTGTAATTTTTGCATCGATTATAAGATTTATTCCCTCCCCACATTTTTTAATTGTTTCATCCTATATTTAGATATTTATTTCTCATAAAAATCCTATTTTTAGGGAAGTATGGGTTATTTCCACTTTAAAACAAAGGGTTACTTTCATGGCTGACAATGGATGATATGAAGAACTTTTTTCAATTCTTCAATCATATTTTTCTCCAAATATTTTCAAAAAAAAGAAGAAGAATACAATTAATATTTAAATTCTAATAGATTCATCAAATCATATGCTCTAATAACCCTTTCTCCCCCCCACACAAGTATTCAACTTAGATCATAAATTATATTTTAGATAAACGTAGAGATGGGTATTTTTCTTCTAATGTGGATTTCTAAAAAATTAATTAATTATTTATAAGCGGTAAAATGATAAATATAAGGTTTTTATTGAAAATAGGGTTCATTGAAAATGGGTATTAAAATAAAAATAATGAATTAATCAATTATTTTATAGGGTCCTTAACAGCTCCAATATTTTGACTAGATTACACAAAAGGTTTTAGAAATTTCAGGATTTCTTAGTTCACTCATGAAACATGGTACTGTAAATAATATATAAAAATTGGTTCAAAATCATCTCTAGTATGTTAATAAGACTAGGAAAATTTTTCATGGAAATTTTTTATAAATTATTTGGATTTTCATGAATTTTATTCACTTAAAATGTGAAAAAAATGTCATTTCAACATTAATCTAAAGTAATTTGAAGGATCAAATCAGTATGGATCAAAAAAAAATTATTTCTTAGAATTGACATGGACAGGAAGTTTCCAAGGATATTCTAGTTATGATCATAGGTTTCAAAAACATAAAAAAATGAAAATAATGAAGACATTGACCTAGAAATATAAAAAATAGAAAATTTTAAAAATACTAAACTATAAAGGTTCCCTCCACCAAACTTAATTTATGCAATGTAGTCAATGAAATAAAACTAGTTTATCATGTAAATATTTCTTAAATAAGATAATAACATACCATTAAATGTTAAATAGAGGTACAACCTGGTGGGTTTTCATTGATAAATAGACAAAAAGAGTGTGATCACCTCTACTAGATCTTATTGAAAGTCCCAATAGAATTTATTTATCCTTTTTTTATTAATATAAAGTACTTCCTTATCTCATTAAATGAAAATATATACAAAAAATGATATGAAAGAGTATTTAAATATAGTTTTTCCCATTTGGAATGATGATTACTTGTCATGAACATGAGACTTGAGTTGTATAACCAAATTGTTTCTCCAAGATTGAAGGCTTTTGGTTGGATAAGATCATCATGATCCAGATTTGTTCTTTATTTACAAATTTTATAATTTTCAATATACACTCTAATAATTTCTTATAACTCTTGTAATTATAATATCATCTCTTTTCTAGCTCTATCTTGGTCCAAATACATCTCTCTCATGACCCATTAGGCTTTGTGTTCCAATTCCATAGGATGTTAGTAACTTTTCTTATAAATCAACATGTATGGGATCATTCCTATAAGGGTTTCATTATCTATATGATATTCCAATATGTTTTCTTATAACCCTTGTATATTATCCTTCTCATTTGGTTTTATAATCTTCAATAAAATTATCTTTATCTTCCTATTTAACACTTTATCATGGCCATTGGTTTGTGGATGATATAGTTTTAATGTTTTAAAATACACCCCATACATTTTTTTATAAATCCTCTATTATCCTATTGAAAAAGTGAGTCCCTTGATCATTAATAATGGATATAATCACTCCAAACCTATAAAATATGTTATCACTGACAGAATTACAAACAACATGATCATTATCATTTTTATGAAATCATCATCCACCAAATTCAAATCATAATCCACTACAAGAAAGGTATAAGTATTTTTAAATGACATGGGAGTTGATCACATAAAATATATCCCCCAAAAATAAAATATTTCACAAAAGCTAATGGTTCTTTTAAGATTTTCTTATCTTTTTCAATTATTTTTAGAAAACAAGCATTTTTCTACAAAATAATAGAACTCATGATCATATTTAAACAAGGTGGGCCAATAAATGCTACATTCCAAAACCATTCATATTTTCCTCAATGTTCTAAAGTTTCCAAAAAATGAAAAAGTGTTGTAAAACTAATAGACAAATTTAATTTCACTTTGAGGAAATCATATTATTCTTACTTGATCATAGAACATTTTCCAATGAAATAGATCTTCCAAAATATAAAATCTAGAATTAGACTTTAGTTTATCAATTTGGTGCAGATTTCAGGGGATTATGGTATGATATATTTATAAATTATTCACTATTTTATCATAACATATCACATCCCCCAAATAATTATTCCCTATAAAATGAGGTCTGATATTGTTCTATTAGATAGAGTCTCTACACCAGACATGAGGGATAGTCTCTTTAAGTGGTCAGTCACTTGGTTCATAACTTTATTTTTGTAATATATATCCAAGTTGAACTCCTAAAATAGTAACATTATTCCCACATGATTTGGAATCTTATTTCATCATCAAATAACTAAGGGTTGTATGGTCAAAAAGTAAATATTATCCCTAAGAAAATATAATTTGGATTTTTCAAAAGTAAATACAAAAATAAAAAATTCTTTTTTTGTGGTTGTGTAGTTTAATTGGGTAACATCTTATTTTATTGATTGATAAGAAATGACTTGTTGTCTTCCCTTTATCCTCTAATAAAGAATTTATCTAACTGCATAGTTAGATTCATAATAAATTATCCTAAATTGTTTCCCCCAATTTGGTGGCTTAATCACTTGGGGGGGTTATCAATATCCTATTTAATTCATCAAATTCTAACCTACACCAATCGTTAAAATCAAAATTAGTATTTTTATAAGGTAATATAGAGAGAGGGAGATAAATATACTAAAATCCTTGATAAACCTTTGGTAGAATCCTACTATCTTAAAAAATATCTATCATTTTTCACACAAGATGGATAATGAAAGGCGTTTATCAAATTAATTTTTGATTTATCTAATTCAATTCTCTTATATGAAATTATATTCCCATGGAAAATTCCTTTTTCCGGAAAAAAATAAAATTTTTCAAAATTCGAAAGGATATTTTTTTCAATATAAATTTTGAATTATTTTCCATATTTTTTTAAAAAATGGTCAAAATAATGTTTTAAAATGTATGAATATATCCCAAAATACCTTTAAGAAAGTCCTTAATGTGATCATAATATATAATTATCATGAACCTATGAAATTTACCCGGAGTATTATGTAATCCAAATTAAATACTCTCATAATTAATAGTGTTAAAGGGACATGTAATGTTGGCCTTCTACTGGCCTACAGATAAATAAGAACATGTAAATAACCTAAAAATAAATATAAAAATCTACAATTAATTCTCCTCGACAATATATCCAATATATAGTAAATGAATGGTATAGTGATATGACTCTTTTGAATGAACTCAACAAATATCCCAAAGTATATACAAAATAATTAGTTGTTATGACTTCAATCATGGATTAATACATTATTTTTATTCCTCACAACAGTGAGGCTGGATTTCATTAGAACTACTTTGATCAGTATAAACCTTTATGAATCTGAAATGGGATCAACAATCCCATATTCCATTAGATTCTCTATTTCCTTATTCCATACCTATTTTAAGGTGTGATTTATCATCCTTTGTGTCTACCTAACTAGTTTGGAATCTCCATAAAATATAATTTTATGTGAGAATATTTTTGGACTTATTTGAAGTATATCACATAATAAACATCCTATTTCATTTAAATTCATTATAAAAAATTTCAATTATTTTTTGTTACTGTTTTAAAGATATATTAGTATAAACAATCATGCGTAATTTTTTTTCCTTCCATGATATACATATATTTAAATTCAATTGGATGTTTTTTATCTCTATATTTTGGAGTTGTTGATGAGTCGAAATTAAATTGAGGTTCTAAATTCCTGAATCTTGAACATCCTTTATAAAACCGAAATATAGAATCCCCCTATTTATGAAATAAATAATTACATTCACCATAAAATATGCATGATAAAATTATTCAATACTAATTTTTTTAGAGAATTATATAAAGCCTCAATATCTAAGGAATTTTCATTAAAAATATGTTCTTCAAAGATTGAAAAATAATTTAACATATTTGAATCTTTAAAATTTTTATCATGTTCAAGGTGGGGTAGTGTAAAAAGTGAATGGTTATTTAAAGGGTTAATCAAAGAGTTAAAAATATTAAAGTGGATAGTGTTGTCAGCAAAATCTATTATCAGTGCTCCTTCATAGACATTTATGGTGGTTTTAGATATCTTCAAGAAATTTCCACATAAAATTATCGATGGGTTTCTTGGCGCACTATCTTGCTCTATGACGAGACCATATAAATCAAAGATAAATACCTTTCCTTATAATCCAACTAAAACAACATAGGAAAGACTAGTTTTATAAATAGTGGATATATTTACATGATTTACTAAAAATATTTTGAATGGTTCATATATTATAAAAAATGTGAAAACACTAAGTGTGGAAATACATTAATTGACGTACCAAGATCAGAAGAAGAATATGAGAAATATATATAGGAAAGGACTAGGGAATAAAAACATTCCATGGATCATGACATTTGGTTAGTAATTAGGTTTTTATCAAGGCTGAGAAACTACTTTATAAGATAAACATATATCTACATTGGAGTTTCTTCTTCAAGAAAAGATCCATAAATAACATAGCATAATATATAATTTATTTCAGGGATTTATTAATGGGTATGTTGATCTCCACATTCAAAAAAATCTAGAGTTTCTTTGTGAATTCTTTCCTTCAAAACCTTATTTGGTTGAATTATTATTCATAGTAATGGTGGAGTAAGGTATTTTTACCCCTCTGTTATCTTTAGAGAGGTGTTTCATCTCTCCTTTTTATTGGTCCATATTCTACCTCTACCTATAGATTTTCTTTTTCTAAGAACTTTTTTTCAGAAAAATTATTTGAAGTTTCATAATTCTCATCATCATACTCATATAGTTTAGTTTTAAATAGTTTACGTTTAAGTGTTGATTGTGGTTACAACTCTTTAAAAATTCTTATTACAATCATATAGATACTCTCTTTTGAGTTAGGCACTATTTTTGTGGGACATTTTTCTGAATTTTTTGATAAGGATACAAGTAAATTTATTATATATTTTATTTCAATCATATGCTCATACACATCAAATAATGGTGTTGATGAACATATGGTGGTTTACTAGTAGATAGTTTTTAATAGAGTCTATTTTTCTGAAAACTATTTTTTTAAATGGGTTAGTTATAGGGAATTTGTATGGTTTTTCAAAGGTGGTGGATGTTGATAATATTGGTTTTGTTACTAGAATGAAAGATATTATATATAATTTATTAATTAGGGGGTATATCTTTGTTCTATTTATTTACAAACATATGCTAATTTTTTTTTGACTCTCTCTATCTTTGGTTTTTTTTGAATTTATTTCCCTAAAATGTTGCTATAAAACATCCTATGACTTTTACTTTAGGCACCGTTCAGTGAAATGGATAAGTGGTGGGCCTAAATTTTATGACATAGGCAGTGATAGTTTTTTACTAGTTTTTTAGTCCATATGTCTGAAAAAACTAACCATCTATTCTAGTTTTTTTATCTAGTAACAATGATTAATTTTATGTTATTACTCATGTATACCTATTCCTCCATTACCTATTATTCTAAATTGTTGTTATTTTTGAGAAACCCTCTCATTAAAGGAATTGGATTCTATTGGTGACTTGTCAATCAAAGCTATTATATATGAAAGATTCGTTTATTTTTTTCATTATTGAGAGGTCCTTAGTTTCATAAATACAAGGAAGTGATTAACTATTACAAAATATCATAAACATTTTCCAATAATCATAATGCGTCAAACCAGGTGCTATTCTGATGCCATATAGATCCTTAATAATGGTTTCTCTCATGGATTTTGTAAATAATCTAAAAAGGAAATTTTTATTCCGGTCGTCCAACTATTGGATCTCTCCTAGATGTAATATGAAGAACAATTTCTTTGTTTCTATTTTATATGAGAATGAATATTACCACTACATTACTTCTTCTTTTGTTAAACCTCATTATCTAAAAGTAGATTATACATATATGGATTTTTTAATATATTTGATTTTGTCTACTCCTACCAATCCATGGAATTTGTGAAGTAACGGAGTTGATCTAATTTTCATCTCAAACTCATTTAGTAATGCTCACATAGAAATTTGATTATTTTGACTTATTAAATATGGTTTGTAGAGGTATTTGAGGGTCTGATTTGTATTAAAAACCATGATCACAATCTCTACGTGATTACTAAAATCCTTAATTTTTTCCTCATGTTATAATTGATTATTTAGGTTCCTATGTTTGGTCAAATTCTTTTTATTTTGGTGTGAAATTAATATAATTGGTTATTTGAAGAGAGAAAGGGGATGTGAATTATGTGTTCGATTTTTAGAAAGCCCCCCCATAATGGAACCATGTTTTGATTCAAACCTATCATGGGGTTTAGGAATATATTTTAATTTCCCATGTTAAATGTAATATAGTGGTTAACTAAGGTTTTCTCTAAGATAGGATTTTATAGAAACCTATTTTCACTTATTGATTAGAGAATAAGGGGTTTTCTAAGAATCAAGTGATTTTAAAATTAAGGAATGTAATGAAAAAGTTATTTGTAAACAAAGATATGAGACTATGATATGGTCCATGTTGGATTAAACTATTACAAATCTATTTTAGTTTCATTTTTTTTATTTCATTTTGGTATGAGATATATTAAAAAATTTCTTCCTATCCCTCCCTTGGTCAAATGGTGATCATGCCAATAATAATTTCTGAGATTTCATTTGGGTATATCCTCATTTATATGTGTGTAATCATTATAACATACCCACTATGTTAACATAGAAAATTCCTAATTTTTTCTAGTTATTTTTAAAATTCCAAGAGTTCCCACTATTCCTTCCACATGTGGTAATGATCATAGAGCACTTCACCTCCAAGATCTAGAATGTTTTATCATATATTGACCAAATTTTTTTGAAGGGAGATAATGATCATTAAGTAAGGTAATGAAAATTAACAAAATTCAAATCATGGTTTGATTGCAATTGATAATAAAAACTACTAAGGTAATGTTGAAAACAATTTAAAAGAGAGATAAATATTATTATTCAATAAATCACATGAAATTGAAAATCAAAGATAGTTTTATCCTTCCTTATATGGATCACATAAAGTTTACCATTTCATGAAAAGGTTAACCAATATGAGAGGGAAGAAATAAGTCTTTATAAAGATTAAATAGATGTTTGACCAAGAATGTAAAAGCATTAGTATCAATCCTTAAGTAGAACAGATGACTAGGTTAATAGGGATATAATTCCCCTGTTGACCATAACCTATTTTTTATTTTGTAGTGGTGTGGGTTCCTTATCCTGCGTCTTTTTAAAACCCGACACAATATTCTATATTTTTTATTTAGAATGTTTCATTTTTTCTAACTACTTTAAGTATATATCATGTTTTTATATTCTTGGGAATCCATAACATTTTTTATTTTATCTTTTTGAAATATCCCATATGTTTATATCCAAGTAAAATCCTCCCATTAGTTTCATGAATTTTGAAATGTAGACCAAATATTTGGCCTATAGTTTCTAGAAGTTCCTGGAAGCCTCCATGTGACCTTCACCCAATCATAAACATTTTATGTATTGAAAAGTTCGGGACTGACTTTGTAGTGAAAATTCATAGATAAACCATGACGTTCAAGTGGTCATATGAAAAAATTGACCATGAAATTGATGAAGATGGTCTTGTGTTCAGCTGAAGACTATGTTAATTTGGTCAGATAAAAATCCATATGATTGAGGAATATACAAAATTTCTAGTATTAACTGATAGAAATGGTCATGTGTTTGATATTATTTATATGGTATATTCAGGTATAGTTATCCATCTATATTTTTATAGTTTAATTTACCGACCAAATTATTTCTTTATGGGATATTATCTATGGTAACTCCCGAACTCCCAAAAAAATACAGAATCACTATGATTCCATCATAAAAGACTGCAAACCTCCTGATATTTTCATCAAAATTCCATGGATTAAAAGTATGATATATTCTAATATTCCATAATCACAAAATAAACAATTTAAAATAATGTTTATTCCATTCTCTCTCATAATCCCAAAATAAAGCAATATTTCAAACATATGAAAATTACCTAGTAAATGATTAAATATTTAGATTAAAATCATGATAAAACTCAATGAAATATATTAATTAATTATAAATTTCAATGAGGGATTGGTATTATAATTTTTTATACTTCTTAGCACGGATTGGTTTACGTCTTGATGCATTAAAGGGGGTGATCTCATATGGGTCCTTTTAGTTTCATCCATACGAGTGAAATTATTAAACCCATGATCTTGAGTTGGAAAAAATGTCTTCTTTATAATGTTTTGGGGGAAATTAATTCATCAAAAAGAGATTTATAAACATAACATATCAAAATATAATGAGTTATATCTTATAGAACTATGAATTTGAGATATCCTACACCCAGAGGATGGGTAATTTGGTTGCTAATGTGTTAAGTTAAAATTCATGAGTGTTCATACCTAAGTGTATAATATAATCAATAAACATCAGGTTTTAAAATTTAATCACATTTTAGAACATGAAAGAATCATAAATGGTTATTTTCCTTTCTTGGTGCTAAGCACATGGATCTAATGTGAGGCGACTTAAGCACAAAATTAAGTTGAACTGTTAACTCAATTGGACCAGAGTCATTGGAATGTCCCACTCATCTTAAACAATCCCCACTTGAAAGAATCACCCACAGATCCCTTTATATTTTATAAACATGCACTATTTTCTTGTGGACGAGTCGATTAATTTTTTTTGGGTTCTATCATAGTGTATCATCAACTTCTTCAATAATATGATGATCAAAAACATATCAGACCTTTAATATGGTAAGAAAACTCAATTCAGGTGACCCACTCTTTGTTTTATCTCTCTAAGAATTAGGAGTTGAGAGATAGAGGCTTTAAAATTCATAAAATCAATAGTAACATGAATTTTATCTTTTTTAAATTAAATAGTTCAAGATAAAATCCTAAAAAACTACTCCTTGGACCCCAGACTTGTTTATCCTTCTAAATAAGCCACAAACACATCATAAATGAAACCTAAATCTCATCTTAAATTTCATGGAAATTTTATCATTTTCATATAGTATCATAAATAATATTACATTATATAATAAAATTCATTAAATTGAATTTATTATATGGTAAATTTTTAATGAACCTTAAATAAATATATAATATTTTATTAAAAATTTACCCATGTATTCACTGAAATGATTGTGAATAATTTGAGAAAATAAATTTATCCTTTATTAATATAAACTCTAATATTATTGAATTTATTAATTTATTTATGACCATTCAAATCTGGACATATCATGGACCCCACATTGGGGCCCACCATTTCCTAAATTATAAATCACTAGATTTGGACAAGAAAATAGATACACAATTATGTGTGACCCTCAAGAATATTATCTTGATAGCAGTGAGTTATAACCATAAGCGAAGAGTGGAGTCTTGAAACCCATCAATTAACCTAAAAATATAATGATTATTTATAAAAATGATAACCTTCCTAAGAATACACTCTATATAATAATATATTTTTCTTGAAATTTCTCATGAAGTTGGATGCCCACTTTGTGTCATCATAATATCTTTGCTTATGTATCCCTGACCTTACTAGATGGACTTACCATTAATAAAAATTTCTAATGATTTATAAAAAGGACTACAATCCTAGTTAAATGTTCCTGATAAGTATATACATTTATAGAAGCTACAAACCCCATCTTAACCATTGAATCCATTCTATACCATCAATTAAACACCCACCACAAACTACCCCACCATGATAGCAATTTCATGGTTTTCATATTGCATCAATGAATGTGATCATATGGTATACACTAATAATGATCTCAATTCAAGAGACCAATATAAATATTTATAGATAGGAACAACCAATAAAACCTAAAACATACAGTGTTACTATATTTCGGTTAGCCTTTATGTTCTCTTTTATGCATGATTAACAATTAAACATATCATGATAAGAGTTGTCAATGCTTATGAACCCCCACCACATGATATTTAGACATCATATGTGTCCCATAAATATAATGTATCTTGACCACATGACATAAGTTTTGGATTATTTTCATACTATCTTAATATTCCCATTATAGCCGATAACTGCTATAACCCATTGGTATTACAAATTATCAAAGGGAACTACCATGTAAATAATGGACATAGAAGTATCAACACTATTATGGTAAGAGTAGATCATGAATAACAGTTAATATTCCAGGAATGTAAGTCAGAGGTAGGCCGCTGACCATTTATTAAGATAAAATAAAAGTACAGCATGCACACACAACAAACCATAGAACAGATTACATATCATAAAAGTCATACCCATCACCACCCCCATGGTAGACTTCCACAACAGTGGTCAACTCCCATTACAAGCTTTCATAGCATTTTGGGATCTTTTTGTACTTCCTTTTAAGGTTCATTTTTTAAAGATATCAACTCTTGTGAATATTTCTTGAAAAAGGATCTAGTGGACATCGACTTTGGCAAATCAGAGTAGTATTTCCTCAACCATCTGTTTGTTGTGGTGGACACCTTATTTCTGGACATCATCTTACCATCCTTGAAAACATCACTTTAGGATAGCCTAACCATCTCACTATGGTTTTCCTTGTCTCTTTCCGTGATGTTCCCCCAATTTTTAGAAACATCTTAGGAACCATCTATCACCTTCCGGACCTGCTGATGTCACCTATTATAGTCAATCATGACCAAGAATTGCAGCTACTCCGCAAACTCTTGGACCACATTCATCTGCTTCACTGCACCTACTAAAACAAGCTACACATTGTTACCTTATTTCATTGAAGAACTATCCTCTACTTGAGATACCTCTTCAGGTTATAGCACTTGAAACCGGTTGCAAGTATCTACTGGACTCTTTAAACCATCTGGTTGCAGCTGCACATTAGGCCCCTTACCAACCAGGAAAGGAGTTGTATCTTTGATTTTCCCACCACCAGCTGAATTAAAAATCATCCCACCCTCCTTCAAATCAGTATCATCATTTACAAGGCTAGCAACACATCTCTCAAGTCTACTATCCCCATGGTTCATTGAAACCCCTACAAGATCTTCCACTTCAAAATTTCTTCCATGCCCAGCACCACCTCTAAGATTAGAAACATCCATATTAACATGATTCCCACCATCCCCCAAGGTTAGGTCTTGCTTCAGCCTCTAAAACACCACAACTACTATTGAGATAGAATTTTTCAAGGTCGATCCATGCAAACCATTGACAGACTTAACAACATCATTGAGCTTCTGTCCCCTGCCAAGGGCCTTACCAGTTATCTTCACCAGAACTGAAGTGGCTCCACTGTGGCATTGATTAGCTCGGTGACCCATATAATGGCACCTCAAACAGTAGTCAACCAACTATTCAAATATAGCAGCTTGATTCTAGCAGAACTCCTCACCAACCATAATCTAAATCCATTCAACTGGTATCTTCAAAGTGTCCACCTCAACACCTAATCACATGTTAATAGGATGACTTACCAACGATGTGTGGGAATCAGAGAAGAGAAATTACACCACTAAACTCCCTAAAATATGGATTATAGCTGGATTATGAAATGTAAAAGGAAGTTGAGGAAGACTTACCGAGTTCGCGACAAAGGGTGAGTCCCAATTCATACAAAGATCAAATGTCCACCGGTGAAGAAATAACATGTATCCTCTACATCAGCGAGGATCTCTAGACCAAGTGCAGACTAAATCATCCTCTAACAAAATGAATATCAACAGATGATGACTTTCAATCAAAGAAACCACCGTGTCATTTTGCAAGTCCCATTTACTAAACACGAATATATCAAATTCATCAACAAAAGGCCTTCAATGATTGAAGCGAGCCAATGGGGTAAAGTTCAGGAAACTCAATGCCTCAGAAAACTCCAGTAGTGAAATCAAGAGTTGAGGGTCCCCAAGATACAGATCTAGAACCTTCGGTCTTAAAAATATCAACAGAAATTTGGGGATAAAGATAGGGTTAGAGAAGGGTACAAACACCACCTATGGAGCCATAGGTGGTTGAAGAAAAGCCTCCTCCACTCCCACCTCTAGGAAGGGGGGGGGGAATCCATCTACAATCATCAACTAGGGATCGTAGCCAGGATCCATCACCACTGAGAGCTCGGGTTCAATCTATAATAGTCAATATATATGATATGGTAAATGAAAAGTACTACTCATGTTGGCTATAGGGTACCAAGTTTCACAAAACTCCCATTATCACGAGAGACAATATGCTAACAATCTATAGTATCTCTCACATAATGAGATAATTCTTTTAATAAGTTATGGATTCAATCAATTTGCATTATAGGGTTTCATTTTCTTGATACTCTACTATCTACGACTATATATGTTTTTTAAGACATTATAAATAGATAATATCCTCATATATATACATTTTGTATTTTTTCATAGCGTTGAAATATTATATAGTACCACCGATATGATTTTGAAAACTAGAAAAAATCAAAGTGTATTTTTACTACTACTTAAGCTACAATAGAAGCCACAATAAACTTAGAGTTCCTAGAAATGGCTATCACTATATTCAATGAACACACCTTACTTATTTTAACCTAACAACAATGCACGATCAAAATGATCCATAATAAGGTCCGTTTTTATTTTTTTGATAACTTATGTTCTTCTGTCTCTATGTACGAGGTATATATCACACTTACCATCTTAGATAACTTTAGTTAGTTCTATTTTCATTCCATGTAATCCTCCTGTATTTTTATGTTATTTCACTATCTTAATTCATGTGTTGGAAATATTATATCTATTACATAGAATGGAATATTCAATAGACCTGTCAAAAAGTCACGTGATATTATACTACCATCTTAAATATCCTCATATGTATCATACAGACATAGTTGGAGAGATTCATTCCATGTGACCATAACAAAAATATTTCTCGTGAATTTTTCCATTATATTTTTATTATAAATACATTGATTGGGTCTATGTAACCCATTAAATCTACCACACTAGATATTGTTCCCAAGATATTGGGTTACTATATTAGTTAAATAATTAGATACTTACTTTCATCCCAACATTAACTAACTATATGACTGATAATTGTTTTACATATATGATCAACATATTTTACATGGAAAATTATTAAACTCCCACTAATATCTATAAACAATAAAAAACAAGTCATTCTAATAGAATATTCTATGATCATGAGGATTCATTCTATCCAAAATTGATCACTATAATTTTTATTTTTATTGGAATTATATGTTTTTATACACTTTCTAGTTACGTTGTATGGAAAACTTCCAGGAATAGAGGTCTTGGCACTTACTTTATAATACAATGGTGGTAAAAGGTTTTCAGGAAAATAATTATTCTAAAGGATTTAAGCATGATGAATTGTTACCACCAAGAAATCCTTGTTAGTATCACACTTTGATCACCCATGTATAGTTTCTCTTGAATACCGACAAATGGTGTTACATCAATTAGAGAAACCTACAAATCACATAACTATATGTTGGTACATGGAATCTAATATGAATTCATGTATACTTGTATATATAGATCATTTATATTTACTACCACTTTATGGAATTATTAGTCATAATGAATAATATATCACCCTCGATGGTGATCATAAACAATCTTTAATATTCTAATATAATCCTACACAATATGTGTCTTTGGAACATTATTCCTTGGAAATCTATTGTGGAAGATGATCCAATTTCCAAAAAAATTACATCTTGAGCCTTATCATTATCCATGCAATTATTTATTATAGTATCTCAAACAAAGATGTGCACATTTTTATATAAAAACAGACTATCACTTGGCTATTTCTTTTTATAATAAGAATTTATATAGTTCCCTTAGAAGCCATTAGGATTAAAAACTAAGATGTAATTTTTATTTTTTTGATGCATGTAATTTTATAGATTTAGCCTTAATAACATCTTTTCATCTAAACACATTCATTTATAATATAATGTACTTGTTTAAAAGTATAATCTATATGATATGAATTTTCAATTTAGTTGGTGTATGGTTATATGATTAAGAATATATCAAATTTGGTCTTTAAAAGATAATTGAATGCATTGCATGACTTGAAGACTCATCATTAGTCCTCATTATACTATCATCACGAGTCTTATGTGTATTATTATCTATTCATATATGAGTTTTTCTATACTATATTTTAATCTTCAATGAATACTTATAAGGCTCTTCATTAATCCTTATTTTTATACCATCATAAATCTAATGTTTTTAAGGAATTTTGATTTTAGGAATTGACCCACTAAACAAGTAATTGATTGATGAAATCTTGGTTAAGACATTTTTTTTCTCACTATCTTAATACATATATTATATCTTATTACCTATACCATTCAATACTTAATTTTTAAATCCATTAATTCACTTAATGACTTTCCATGACGTGGATGAATTTAACTTTAAGATTATAACTGGAATAGTTCAAATGTATCTCATTAAAATAATTTCTTCATCTTGTGACATAATTTTATTTCTTAATGTTTTACCTAATAAATGATTAGTAGTTTTGTAGATAATACCTAATGTTTTTATCTTCAAAGATTAAAAATACCTTACCATTTATATCCTGGAAAAATAATTAATGATTTTCCTAAAAATGAATCATATTTCTGAAAATCAGTATTAAACTTACACTTTATATCCATATTTATTTTCAAATATAGGATAATTTTAATTAATTAATAATTAAACTATTAATTAAGTATGGAATACGATAACATATTCATTTAAAACATTTTAAAAAAATTCATTATGTCTAAACTCAAAATTGAGATAATGTTTTTCATAACACACATTACACTAACAATTTTCAAATAAAAGAATCTATCTATTTGAAATTATAAAGTAATGATCTTTTGCTACTAAATTTAGAGTAAATTTTTATTATAAAGATGATGTTATTTTTTGGGATTGTGATATTTCTAAAAATCCTAGGTTATTTTATTTTTATAAAACTATGTAACCATTATATTGTATCTATTATTCTAGATGTAAATTAAGATGTTACATTCAATGATTACTATACTTGAAGTAGAAGTCTCCATTTTCTTATTTATCATATAAATTCAATATATCTTCTTGTGGAACATCATTCCATATATTAATAAAATAGCCTCTCGGTTGATGATATACCTCATTATCCATGGTTTCTTAAAAGGATGTTGTGAATGTTCTTTTAGAGGTATACTTTTTAGTGACCCTTTTAAATTGTCTCTCTTATTATTCACTATGAAAACTAAAATGTTTTCTTTCATCAATTTGATATACTATTGGGGAACCTTACCCAAAATATAGAGTAGTTTTCCCTATACTTTTCATTTTATAATTATCATTGAATCTAAATTAACTGGGTGGTAAGGATGATATAATGAGCTGAATTGAATGTTAGTGATTTGACATGAATATCAACCCTTCTAGTTGATCAATGCACTTAATAAACTTGAGTACATAATGAAAATCTATCATTTTATCATTCAATATACACATGATCAGGTTGATATAATCTCACTTATTTCTTACTTCACTTTCTCCTCACAATGTTCATAGAGATGAGGTACATGGTATAACCATTCATTCCCTCAAGTTACTTTCACAACTGATCAGATATTAATGATTGTATTATGATGTAAAAAACATATACACAATCCATGAATCCTTTTTATGATTCATTTTCACCCTCACATTCATCTAGATGGGTCTTAATAGATATTGGGTACTCCAACACAAACAATTTTATTTCATATAGTAGTATTATACACAAGCACCTACACTACTCATGAAAATTAGTGTCGGTTATCCCATTTTCATTTCATAGTATTTATCATAGTGAAATTTTTGTATTATTTTCAAGTTATATATAAAATGAATCTTTAGATGATTAGTACCTTTTATCTTTCTTATAGGTCATAATATATTGTATTTTTTAAACATAGATGTCGTCTACTATTTTAAAAAATCATAGTATCCCTCAACTACTATTTTAGAATACGTTATAACATGATTATTTTAGTGGAAGGGATCATAAAAATGAAATCTCATAGACCATGATATGACTACACCATTACATATAGAGTCTAAGGGTAAGATGTTGGTTTTCCAACAACATTAAGTCATGGATACTTAACTTTGTTGTGTAGAGTCCTATCTCCTTAAAAGGATAACCTTAAATTGGTCAATGCATATCACTAATGTTTAAACAAGCTAGCTTTGTCTACTCCTTTAGTAAAAAACATTAGTTATATTAAGTCTCTAATATAATAAGGACTCTACTAGTAGTAGAAGGAAACTTAAACTAGGGTTTATGAGAACCTCAAACATTTTATTTTATCCAGATTTATGAAATGGAAGGGTTTAATGAAATAATATTGTTTTTCATGGATGTTAGATTATTTTAATCAGAAAATAAAATAATTTTATATTAAAAAGTCATGTTACATTGTGAATACACATACATATAAACCATGCATCAAACATAAAAACATTCATCATGGATCAATCCATTTTTAATGATTTAATTCTTATTTATTGTTTTATGTGATTGTATAAACATGAAAATACACAAAATAACAATAATGAATTTGTAAATTAAATAAATTAATATTATTGATCATTTTTATGTACTACTGGTTGATCAATTGAGTGAATAATGGAGAAACCTCAAGTATAATTTTAACTAACTAATTCAATTTCAAATTGAGTTGAAGTTACCTCCTTGTTTGAGGCATTTATGTATTGTCTCAAACATCACCTCATCTTGAACTACTCCATGTCTTCATTTATACTCATATTTATATTAAAATAATCATCCACTAGTGTGGGGGTCTTGGGGGAGTGTAATAAACATATAAAGAACCACTAGTGTAAAACATTTCCCTTATACATATATAGTAGGGAAAGGCGATGCACATACGACCAATAATAATGAAATTATTGCAAATATAATGTGAAATTAAAATAATGTATTAAATAAATTAAATTTATGAAATACATTGGTTGGTTGATGATGAATATTAGTCTCTATGAAATAAAAATGTGATATAAATTTTTATCAAAATAATATCTACTCAGGGGGTCATTTTTATGAATTAAGTTAAAATAATTTTTTTTAGTTCAAAAATAATCCCATAGTTCAAGAAAATTTAAAAACATTCCAAAAAATATATTTATTTTTTTATTTTTTATAACTTTTACAAGATATGGGGATGAAAAATCCCATCCATAAGTGTAATAAGGTCACATGAAAACCTAGGATGGGATGTTGGGTCAGACCAACCCGACCAACCTGTTGGGTTGAAATGTGTTTTTACCCCCACAAGTGTTGTAAAATATGGAGTCAGGTAGAGAAGATAGAATGAATCTCAATGTATGAATATAATTCACTATCTAAAATGGTTTAATCCTCCCCCACATTGATAGTGAAGGTTCTCATAGGAAGTTTACCTTGAATATTTCATCAAGATTTGTGAAAAAACGACCACTAAATTTAGACTTCCCTCCAACACTGATGATAGGAAAATATATGGATAATTTATTGGATTGAAAGAAAAATTCACGTATAAGTGTCCTTGTATTCACTTATTATAGATAAAAATAAATGTGAATTTTAGTAATTTGATCTCATATTTTTGGTCAAAGAACACCATGGTTTGACTAAAACAAGTTAATTTTTTGTGGGGGGGTACCACTCAAGTTTCAATAATTCAAAAAACCAACAATTTTGACTAATAACCTAATTAGTAATTTTTAATAAAATATTTTCATTAATTTTAATTTTTTTATATATATAAACATTTTACTAAATATATATATTTTTAAAACACTTTAATATAATTTAGGAAAATATATATTTTATTGAAAATACTAATTCCCAAATCTGAATTTCTAAGGAATGAGATACGGTAATTCTAATCACATTTCCAACGTGGGATTCCTATTTTTTATCCCACCTCATCAATCCTAAAAAAAGGATATTTTGAATAATCAAAAAACTTGATTCATTTAATTAGGTATTTTGAATAATATTTTAAAATCCCACACTTTTATTTATAAATATTAATTATCTAGACCAAAAGTGCTTCATTATACATAAGAAAGGTATATTTTGTTTTAATCCTTTACATAGTATCAATATCTAAATGTTTTATTAGATTTACAAGTTTTCTAAACATTAAACTTGTTAATATTTAAGATAACCCAAAGATATCATACATATAATGATCTTTCCATCCAACATATTTATTTGTAGAAATTTTATGTCCATGTGATTATATCCTTTTTATAAACTCTCTATGGAGTAAACCCATTAACTCTAAGAAAAATACCATTTTTAAGTTCACCTAGGAAAAATATTACAATGTACGTATGTTACTAGAACTCATAACTCATCGAGTATTAATATTTTTTAAGAGTTTTTAAATCAACCTATAGTCATTATGGGTGATATTGAAACACAATAGTTGGGGTTATAATGTTCAACATAAACAATCATCTTCACAACTTTTTTTACCCATTAAACACTTTAATTGGGATATACATAAATGGAGGATTGTGATTCCATTATAAAAAAGACATACTCTATGGGTTTCAACCCTATATCTCTATTAGTTTCATAAATTATCTCTCTTGGTTGAGATTTTTTAAATATAGTAGCAAGGTTTTTACACGCTCTCACATAGCCAATTGTTATGGTACAACCTGTTAACAATTATCTCACATAATAATGTCTCAAAATTATATGTCAAAAATTAATTTTGTAAATGAAACTGTATTCCCTTGATAAAGTTTCTTCTCTATCCCAACTTATATAGATAGGGAGAATCAGACTAGGAAACAATCTAATATCCAATAATAGATTCTTAATCCATTCAGATTCCTTTCCACCTGATGCTAAGGCGATAAAATCTGACTCCATGGTTGAATGTGAAATACAAGTTTGTTTCTTGCTCACCCAAGAAATAACACAACCGAGATAAAACAACCATCCAAATATGGACTGGTAATCCAACATGCATTGGTGTATCCTTCCAATACATTTAGATAATCATTATAGTATAAAATTAATTCTTTGGTCTTTATTAAGTATCCAAAAAATTCTTTATATACATCTTAAATGATCCACACCAGGATTAAATGTATATATAACAATTTTATATATTAAGAAAGAAATATAAGGTCTTATTCAATTCATTTCATACATTAAAGAACCAATTTCATTAGTATACTCAAGTTGTGCTACATCTCTATCCATGTTTATAAATAGTCAAACAATAAAATCAAATGGGGAATTATCATCCTTGAAACCAAGATGATAATAGTATTTCTATGTAATGATACAAACTTAATGAATAAACCCCACTATGTTTTCTATCTATAACACCTAGAATTGTAAAAACAACTCCAAGATCCATCATTTTAAATATATAAGATAGGTAATTATTTGAATCAATTACACCAATCATTTTGGTCACAAATATTAACATATCGTCCCTATATAATGACATAATAAATGTCTATTCTTTTGTAAAATTTTAATGAACACATTTATCCACATTATTATTAGTAAATCCATTTGATAAAATAAGGGAATAAAATTTCACATGCCATTACATCAGATCTTTTTTAGCGTCATAAATATATTTTCCTAGTTTACATACTTTTTTTTATTTCTTGGAAAAAACCCCTTCTAGTTGTTTAATGTAAATCCATTCTATTTAAGAACCCATTTACAAAATATTTTTTGACATCTATTTGAGGGATATAAAAATTTTTAACTGAAAATAAAAGAAAATAATATCCATGTTTAATTAATCCAACCTATAGGAGCATAATAATCAAAATAATAAGTCCCTACTTATTTTCTAAAAACTTTGAAAACCAATATAGCCTTAAAATATTTAATGTTACCACTAGAATCATAGTTCTTTCTGAAAACCAATTTACAACCAATAGGTTCTGACCTTATAAGTAAATCCATAATGACCCAAGTATTATTACCCATAATAGAATCCATTTCCTCATTAATTACTTCTTTCCATAAATCCGCCTCTCTAGAAGTCATAACCTCTTTATAAGCCTTTAGGTCATCTTTTATAGTCATTACCAAAAGACAATTATTCAGAAGATGATTATTTTGATCTCATTCAACAAGAAAACCTATAGAGAAATAAAATATAGATGTAGGTGTTTCTCCTTCCAAAATCTTGTACTCTATTTATGCTAAAATTTAGAATCATGACTATTTTCTATTATTTTATTTGAACTAGATTAGATACAAAAGATAGGGGTATAAGGAATATCTTTATCCATGTTATGTTTATATAAGCTATTTTAAAAAATTATACATCCCCTAATTCAGTAATTATATTATCTCCCAAATCCTTGATTATATATGCTTTTCTATTTTTTGAATATCCTACAAAAAACAATTAATTTATCTAGGACCAATTTTAGTTCTTTTAGGATCAAAAAAATGGTATAAGATAACACCCCCACACATTAAAATAATAAATATTATGTCTTCTGCATCTCCAAATATTATAAGGGGATGGAACAACATTCCTAGAGGCAATCCTATTATGAATATGAAAATAATACAATAAAGATTATCCCCATAAATTTAATGGTAGATTAGATTTATTAATCATGAAATTTACTATTTCTACTAGAATAAATTTTTTTATTTTATCTAATACATTTTTATGAGGTGTGTAAGGAGTAGTAATTTGATGAATTATATCAATTTATTAACAAAACTCATTAAACTCATTGATAATGTATTGTCACCGCTATCTGATCATACTACTTTAATATTTTGTTTAATTTGTTTTCAACTTCTTATATATACTTCTTAAACATATTAACGGCTTGATCCATTTTTATAATAATATATATCAGTAAATATCTACTACATTCATCAATAAAAGTAATTAAATTTCATTTTCCTATATGAGTTAATAATCATTTTAATTCAAAAATATTATAATGTAAAAATTCTAATAAATCAGAATCTATTCCAATGATATCTAATGGATTCATAACTATTTTAGATTCTAAAAATGCTTCACATTTATTAAATTCATTTCTAATGTTAATTAATTTTAAATTCTATATTACTTTTAATGAATTATAATTAATATGTTCTAAAATATCATGCCATAAATTAGAGAACTAAATCATATAAGAAGAATATTCAATCATATTATTAAAGGGTACTTGATACATGTGATTATTTGAATACGCTTTCCCTCTAAATTGACCTACCTTCTACAAGATAACAATGTCAGATTCAAATGAAACCCAAAATCACTTCATACAAATATGATCTACAAAAACTAAGTTCTTTCAAATCTTAGGTACATATAACACATTATAAAGAGTCAACTTCTTCTCATAAGTAAAGTCTATGTCCACAATTCCTTATCCATTGACATTGTTGCATGCATTATTTCAATGGTGTACTTCTTTTATGATAGTAAAATCATCAAATTGTTTGAACATAAAATGATCCTTGCACACATGAACCATTTCTCCATAATCAAGACACCATTACATCTTCATTGATGTTATATTGACTTCAGATGTCATTGTGAACAGATTTTCTTCAGTAAATTTCTTTTCAAAATGTTCAAAAAAAATTTTAATAGTTACATTCCCTTTCCAAATTTCCCTGTTTTCCACAGACAAATACTTTTCCTTTCTTCTTTTAAGGATTTACTTTCTTCTTGAATTATTGACTTTTTTTTTGACATGTAAGTAAGAGTTTGGTTGTGACTTTCCCTTGATGATATTAATCTTGGTATCAAATTTTGAATCCATATCCACATTTGAAAACATGGACTCATCTTCAATATGACTAAGCTCTTACAATTGTTCCAAGTAAATATCACTACTATTTTTAATAATTACTCTACCAAAATATTTCCACATAGGTGGAAATTTTGCAATAATTACACAAACTTGAAATGATTCTTGTATATTAATCATAAGGAAATGAAGTTTAGTTGCTATAACTTATAGATCATGAACTTGTTTAAATTCTGGCTTGTTATCAACCATCTTATAGTTTTTATACCTAGAAATAAGAAATTTATTTGTACCTTATTCCTTGTATTTTTAATTGAAAACGAGTGTATCTTAGATCACTTGAGTGATATTCATTTGAAAAAATAGTCATAAATATTTTTTGATAATGTGTTGAGAATATGACAATGACATAAAACTTGATCATCTTTATATTTCTTCCTCGTTGACTAAATTTTCTTGACTTGGTCCATGTAAATGGGTGTGCTATTGGGATTTGAAGTAGTCTTGTTAGGAATGGGAGGAATGATGAGTTCCAAAATGTAAAAAATCTTCAAAACCGTAAGAAGAAACTTCATATTGTCTTCTTATCATGAGAAGTTGTTTCTATAAAAATGATAATTTTTTAAAATTCCTTAGTTTATCACATTGAGTGATTCTGAATCCATATTCTATGTTCTTCTTTGGGGATCAAACCATTTTTATTGTTGGAAAATATGATGGTAGATGAAGTAGACTGATTGAATCTCGATGTGTGAATATAATTCACTATCTAAAAGGGTTTGATCCACCAACACCATAATAGTGTAGGGTTCTTAGTGGAAATTTACCTATATTATTTCAAAAATATTTGGGGAAAATAATACAAAAAATTTTACTATCCTTACATCACTGATGTGGGTAAAATATCAAGGGAATTTCATGGATTGAGGCAGAAATTTACTCATAAGTGATCTCATCATCGCTTATATATATATATAAATCAATGTAAATAACACATGTTTTCTCTCACCATTTCAATAAATGAACACCTTTTTTAGACCAAAATGAGTACACTTTTGGTGTTGGGGTGGGGGGGGGGTACCCAATCAAATTTTGAAAATTCAACAAACTAATAGTTATGACTAATCACATAAATAGTCATTTAAAAAAATAATATCTTTTCTATTTATATTTTTTTGTTTATATAATATATATATATATATACATTTTACTAAATTCATATTTTTTAAAAAAACATTAAAATATTTTAGTAATATATATTTTAATGATAATACCTATTCTAATGGAACCTTTTATAAGGGTTATGTTATTGGAATTATACCCATATTTTCAATGTGGAAATCCCATTTTTTAGTCCCCCTCAGCAATCCTCAAAAATGATATTTTGACCAATAAAAACACTATATTAGTTATATTAAATATTTGAATATAATTATAACCACAAGTGGTGGTTAGAATAATGGGTTTGGGGGATATGTCGACCACCATTGACTAAAAAAATTAATAACTTAACCAATGCACAATATGCCATCCAAATTTGAAAAGGTGGATTTCACTTTGTCATAGTAAGATTTTTTTTGCAGGAAGACAATTTTTGATCAAAACAACAAAAGGATACTTTTTTTGGCTTTTGAAATCATTGTTTTTATAAAACACTCTACACAAATTACGTGGAATTTGAGCTGCACTAGCCTGGTACTATACCAACCACTAAAGCCTTGAGAAAAACCTCAATCTTCAACTATCACCTTCCATCCTGATGAGATATATAAATTATATATATGTATATATATATATTTATGTGTAAATATACATATATATGATATTTTGTAATGCTTGAAAAGATAATTGAAATCCAAATTAAAACATCAAAACTATTCTAGACACTGGACCACCATAATGGATTCTAGTAGCCAACATCTAACCTCTACCAATCAACCTACAACATAGTTAATATGCACAAATATATATATATATATATATATATATATTTATGAAACACACAAGTATTTATTTAATTATTTTCAGCCTTAATAATCAATAATTTGATCTTCACATGGAATAGACTAAGTCATCCAACCTCTGTTCAAAACATTGTTCAAGGATTTGGGACCATAGAGATGCCATATTCTCGAATTAATTGTAATGATAATTTAATTAGAAATAATAAATCAAAAAATTTCTCAAATACAAGTTGTTGGTAGATGATATTTCAGAAGAATTGATAGATAGTTTGTTTTAAATCCTCTTTTTTTTCCAGATGAGGAAATCTATTCACTGGTGATATTATTTTCTTAATGCCAAACTTGAGGTTCATGTGTGATGTTAATTAAGAAAAAAATTTATTTGAATTGTAAATTAATTTGTACTAGAGTCTTATTCATGTGTCTCTCACCATTATAATTTTCTATATGAAGGAACTAGTCTCAAATCTCTCAATATCTTCCACACAAACCCCAATTTCTTATAGAATAATCGATTGATACTTTCTATGTACTAACTCAGAGAATTCATGATGCCTTCAAAGATTTGTTGATCATAGAAGCAACATATATTCTATCTAGGGAGAAAACATAAATATGGTTATCTTTTCTTCATTTCCTACATCTAGGAATATATATTTTAGAGTGTGAGGATCTAAATTTTTTATAATGAATTGTACCAAAAATTTTAGAATATCCTCACTTAATATGTCAATATAAACTCTCTAAAACTACACCTTGGCCCCTGAACTCATTTATCATTATAAATAATCCATTAAAACATCACAAATGAATATTAAATCTCATCATAAATATTGTCTATAATTTATTATTTACTTGTAGTATCATAAAAAATATACATGATAAAATATGAGTATTTAACATGATGTGCAACTCCAAAAAATATTGAACGAACCTTGAATAAATAATTAATTTTTTGTTAATTTTTTTCCTCTTATTCCCATAATCACTTGGGAATACATTGGGAAAATATATTCAAACTTTATTATTCTAAACATTAATAATATTGAAGTTAATTATTTATTTGTAATCTTTCAAATTCAATCATTTTATAGCTCATTATATGGGGTCCACCATGTCCTAAATTCAACTTCACTAGAATTATCCAATCATGAATATACACTATTATGTATGCCCCTCTTAGGCCATATCATTATAGTAGTGATTCATGCCCATAGACCAATTAAATATTCTAGAAACCAATCATGGCTACTGAAGAGAAGATGAATAGTTATAGAATGAAACCCTTCCCATAAATATACAATATGTAAAATAAAATATTTGAATTGTAATATCACATAAAACATGACACACACTTTCGGTCAACTTCCTTTATTCATCTATTAATTGGTGAACTTACATGATGAACTTACCTTTGATCTCTGTAGTGATAGATTTCATTAATTTAATACTATCTAGGTTAATTTCTCCTAAGATGTATTTTCCTTTATAGAAGTGAAATAACCTATATTTACCATTCAATCAATGATGTACCATCAATGAAATTACAAATGATAACTACCTCTCTATAACTCTAATGTCATGGTTTTCATCATACATTAAAGTATATGAAAAAATGGAACAAATATATAATGATCTCTATTCAAGAGATCAATACACATGTTCTCGCATAGGAACAACCAATGACACCTGAAACATGTTTTGTTCTTATTGATGAGCTAGTCTCCATGGTCTCTTTTACTAGAGATCACCAAGTGTAAACTCTAGGAAAATATGTTTTAATGCTTATGATCCCCAAACACGTGATAATTAAATATTATCTGTGTCTTGTTAGTATTATACATATAGATCAAACAAAATATGTTTAAGATTACACACATAGTATATTGAGGTTCTCATTATAGTTGGGAGATGTTATAACACATTGATACAATAAATAATTAAAGGGAATTATCATGAAAATAATAGATGCAGAAGTATATAGACTATTATTGTATGAGTACAACATGAGTTACTATCTGTATATATGGTATGAAAATTTAAAAGTACATATCATATAAGGTCTAAGGAACCAAATTTCACAACATTGAGGAGATGGTTTTCTGGATTCTGGGAATTCTTGGGGACTGATGGAGGATCTTGTAGTGATGAATTTTGATGTAGAGGAGGTTGGTGGTAGAGGTTGAATGTGCATTATGATAGGGAAATAATCCTTATTATTTAAGGTGTAGGAATATTAAGAGGTAAAATTATAGGCATAGGTTTTACATGATCACTTATTTCATGGTGATAATCTTAAGGGATGGCAAGAGGATGATCAACATAGGATGTTGTTTTAGATAAGGTTGTTTACACCTTTGATGATTCATATAAGGGACCATACTTAAAACATTGCATAATATTAAGATAAGTCAATAATTTGACTTTAATTCACATTGAGAATATTTTTGGGCTTATAGATTTATAGTATTAGGCTATTATTAATACATATCATCCCATAATCATACAAGAGGATATTATCAAAACTGTATACATTTTTTCTACCAAAGAAAACCCTTTTAAAAATAAAAATAGATTTCTTTTCTTGATAAAAATATTATTGACTTATTCCTTTCTCCTAATAATTTTTATACCCAGTGAAAACCTTTTATAAATTTGGTGTGAGAAGAAAAATATCAGTAATGATTCACAAATAAAGAAAACTGTTATCCTTGATAATACATGAAAATCATGAATATATTCTCATAAAGAAGTACTTTTCACCTTTATGAAGTAGTAAATATTATTCACCAAACATAAGATCATTTTATAAACTTTTGTAACCAAACAATTACCATAAAACCCATAGAATGAACACATAACATAAAAAACATAACTTAGGACATAATCATACATAAATGGAAAAACTATATGGTCAAATTCCACACATATCATTCTTACAAATGTAATAGTCATACATCCAACTTCCTTACCCAATGCATTTGAGGTTATAATGTAACCGCTTGTTCTTGGTTTATCACAGAACCACACTTCTCTGGTTTATCATTTAACAACCAGTCTTTGGTTTATCATGTAACCACCTTTCAAATTTTCAAGTACCATTATATAATTAGAAAACATAAATGATTTTAATAATCAACACTTCACTCATAAAAATTCATTTGCAATCACATGAAATCATTTCAATATATTAAAATAGTCAATCCACTTTTAAAACTATTTTAAATACCAAAACAACCAAATAGAGAAAATGGATTTATTTTCCTTTTGAAAAGCATTAAATCTTATAGAGTAATCTAAATATCAAATAATGGTTACATCATTGGAGAAGTCGTTGCCACCGCATAAGATAAAAACATTCTATATTTTTATTTAGTAAAATGATTCATAGAAGAAGAATACATATGAATTAAAAGTCACAGGGGTTTGTTATACAACATATAAAATATTATGGTGTATATTATAAAAATATTCCTCAATGAAAGGATATTGAGATGAAGTACCTTACCTTGAGTCTGACTCATCATGCACAATCGTTATGTTCCTCTTTATTGGGTAACTTCATTTGGTTTATAAAAAATGGATTCCTTGGGAGGATTTATGCCCTATGTAAGTCTTCTAGGATGAGGGGAGGGTTTCTAGGAAGATTATTGGGAATTTATTTTCCAAAAAAAGGTACTTGAAGTGTGAATTTAGATAATATATGGTACATTTTTATAGGAGAGGAAAGGGAAACCTTCAGAAACTCTTAAATTATTAAAATAATATAAATTAATTTTTTAATTAAAAAAGATCATACATGAGATATGTTAAATATAAGATGATTATAGTTCTAAATCCTCCTATTAAATAATATTTAGACATGTATTTATTTTATTTTGAACCTTATCTTTTCTGTTTCCCTTAATTATTCTCTTTTAATTTTAATTATAGTAATAACATTCTAATTGTTATGAGGCTATTAATTTTACTTATATGGGTCCAATTTCCTATAATTGGACACTTAATGAAATTCTAGATATTATAATAGTATCTTTTTAATTTTAAAAGTGTTTTAGTATTTTTAAATAATTTAATAAATTATTATTTTTAAAACATCACTTATTTCATGTCTTACACAGTTCATTCAATTGAATTTATATAAAATCAAAACAGAGAGACAACTTCAGAAAAGTATTTAATAGTATTCTAACATGTCATATTCACCTAAAAAAATCATTTATGATTTAAATTATTTCCAATAATATTTATTTTAATATTTATAATATCATTTATTTGATTCTTTCCTTAAAAATGAAATCACTGGATCATCATTGTGTCATAATTAAATTTAATTATTTAATGACTAAAAATTATAAATAAAATACCATGATGTAGAAATTTTTTTTATATTTCTAATTACTATTTATAGTCAATGATATCACTTATATGAACTCCTATTCAAATTTTTTATTTAGAAGATTCAGGTTTATAACATAGTTTCCTGTACTTTAAATGAAAAGATATATGTGTCTTAATCACACCTTAGTGGCTACCAAAGGAAAAAAATTTCTTTCTAAGGATTGTCTTAGTCCACCATATATAATCCAATAATATTAGGTAATGTTTTAGGGTATTTTACATTATTATGATATTATTTTTACACTTATTTACCATATTTACTCTTTAACTGTGGTAAATAAAAATAATTACCAATGTTACTATTCATCATGTCCAAAAATAAAAGGAAAATATTTAAATAATTTGGACCTTCTGATTCCAAATATAAAATCCATTTTTTCAATTTCAAAACTCTTAATTTTTAGTAATTAGTTTAAAATTAATTTCTATTTTCAAAAAGAGAAAACATGTTTTTTAAAACTAAAAAGCATCAAAAGATTGACATGTGTTTATATTAAATTTTAATGTGAAATTACCTCCAATGACCAAAATTGGATAAAATGATAAAAAATAATCTAAATATAATTTAAAACTAATTCAATTGAAAATCTATCAATACTAATAAATTATAAAAAATGGCATATTTTATTATAAAATGTTGTATTTTTCACTATACATTAAAATATGAATTTTATAAAAAATATACCAAACTATCAACCAAATAAATTTTGATGTTTCAATTAAAAAGAATATATTTTTTTCAAATAAAAAATATAAAAGTGGAAAACTGTATTTAAAAAATGTTTCACCATCAAAAGTCAATAAAACAACCTTTTAAAAATATTGTGTATTTTATGATTAAAATTGGATTCATTCTCATTTTGTGTCTCTAAAATTTATTGGGAAAATATAAAAACATTTAAAAAACATGTGTAGTCATATTTTAGTTAGTTCTATTCATTCTCGTTAATACACTGAATAGGTGTTAACTACCATTTTGAGTAATAATAATATTATGGTATTATTTTTTGGTATAACTCAGTTTTGTGTGCAACGTAAGATTTTAGAGAAACCCATTATTGCGTGTAGAGTACGCTATCAGAAAAAGAATCCCCTTTAACATAATATTAATATCTTATTTATAAATATAAATTGATATAAAAATTATTATTCTATTAATACCATGGATGTTACATCCTTCTACCCTTTTGGAAATTTCATACCTATAAATTTTATTTACTAATCAAATAAGTCAGGGTATTTATCCCTCTTATAATTTTCAGGTTCCCATGTTTCCTCTTCAACAATGTGGGTTTTAAACAAAACATTTTCTAGATAAATCATATTATTCTGGAAAACTTTCACTCTATGGTAAAAAATATGTACTTTTTATTCCTTATAAGAAATATTCTCTTCAAACTTAACTACCGCTAGACTCAAAACATGATATGGACCTAGAATAAACATTATTATCATTGAAACATGAAAAAAAATTGTGTTACTAGGATAAAATAAAAGGTAAATCCATTTGATAGGAAACTAATCCAACTTTCTCTAAGATTTCAAAGGGTCCAATGAACCTCAGACTCATCTTCCATTTCTTAACAAAACACTTCACATTTTTCCATAGTAAAACTTGTAAAAAGACATGATCACATACCTCAAAAAATATCATTCTTCTAGTTATCTTCATAACGTTTTGTCCTGCTTTGAGCTATCCTCATATGATTCTGAATCAACTAAACTATTAATGGCATCAATTCTAAAAATTTTGGTCCCATAAACTTTCTTTCACCTACTTAATCCCAAAAAATGGAGTTCAACACCGCTTCTTATATAATGCTTCAAATGGAGACATCTGTATACTAGAATAAAAACTATTATTAGAAAAAAATCAATGAAATAATTATCTTGATCCCAAAATCCCTAGTAATATATTGAAAAAGAACGTAAAATATCCTATAAGGTTTAAATTATTCATTCTAACTATCCATATGATTTAAGATGAAAAGTATACTGAAATTTAGTTCAGTTCCCAGTGAATTATAAAGACATTTACCAAAATTAGAAGTAATCCTGGGATCATGATTAGATACAACAGAGAGGGAAACTCCATTAAACATTATTTTCTATTTAATATATAATCAAGAAATTTTATCTAGAGATAGAGTATCTAGAATAGGAATAAAACAAGCATATTTAGTCAATTGATCAATAATAACCTAGATTACATTATATTTTCCAAATTTATTTGGTAATCCCACTATGAAATCCATGGATACATTTTCCCATTTCTACTGGGTCACTAGAAGAGGATAAAGAATACTTTTCTTTAACTACCATTCTGATTTAACATGTTGACAAATAAAACATCTCTAGGTAAAGTTAACCATATCTCATTTCATTCAATCCCACCAGTAATATTCCCAAAGAACTCTATATATCTTAGTACTTCTAGGATGAACTGAAAATAGAGAAATATGAGATTTTAATAAAAAAATAATTCTTCAACTATGAATCACAAGGAACATATAATATTTTTCCAACCCTAAAAACACATTCTTTATCAGTGTTAAATTCAGCTAAATTATCCTTTTGAACCAATTATACCTTTTTCTACAGCTCACTATATTCTTTCTATAGTTGCTTAATTCTTTCTGATAAAGATGATTTTCCTACCATCTAAAAAAATAGATGAATTCAATGAAACAATAAATTTCAATCCAAAATTTATCAAATTGACAACCAAAGGATCTCATTCCCAGCATGGCATGATTAATGTAACACTACTTCTTCGACTCAAATCATTGGCCACATTATTTGACTTTCCTGGATGGTAAAGAATCATGAAATCATAATCCTTGATTAATTCATGCCATATAATCTATCTTGTGATCAATTATTTTAGAGTGATTATATACTTAAAACTTTTGTGACAAGTATATATTTCACACTTTACACCATACAAATGATGCCTCCAAAGTATTAATGCAGAAACAACAATAGGTAATTAAAAATCATTTATAGAGAAATTTAACTCACGAGGATTGAACTAACATAATGAATAAGAAATTACCAGAACATTCTTCATTAATAAATAACCAAGTCCATTAAAATTAAATCACTATATATATATATATATATATCAAATTCACCATTCCTAGAAGGTAGGGCCAATACTAGAGCTTTTACCAATATTATTTTCAGTTTCTAAACAAAATAATAACATTCTTTTGTCCAAATAAACATAACAATATTATGTTTTATATTAGTTATTGGGATAGATAATATAGAAAATGTTTCAAATAAAAATTTGTAATAAACCTCTAATTAAATAAAACTAGGAATCATTGTGATATTGGTAGGTGTTGGCCACTCTTCAAAAACTTTTTATTTAGAAGGGTCAACAGTTATGACATCTTTCGAAACAATAGGTCTGAGAAATGAAATTAGTTTCAAGAAAAATTAACTATTAATAATATTTCCATATAGTTTCTATTAATTTAGGATTTTCAAAATAATCCTTAAGCGACTTTCATGTTCCTACAAAATTTTAGAATATACCGAACTATCATCTATAAACACAACCACAAACTGATCGAAAGACTAATGAAAGAACCCATTAATGATATCCATAAATATAGAAGATTAATTAGATAACCCATGGGGCATAAATTCAAAATAATAATTCCCATATCTCGTTTGAAACACTATTATTGGTATGTCATCCTCGTTCACCTTCAGTTGATGGTACCCAGAACTCAAATCGATCTTCAAAAAATATGGAGCTCTTAGAAGTAGATCAAAAAAATTATTGTTATGAGTTAAAGGATAAATTTTCTCAATAGTGATTTTATTCAAGGATTTTAATCAATACATATTATCATAGAACCATCTTACTTTTTCATAAATAAAACTGGAGCGCCTCATAGTGATGTTTAAGGACGAAATAAACCTTTATCAAGTAATTTTTGAAACTATTTTTTTTCAATTCCATGGGTTCTTCTTGATATATTAGATAAGGGGGATTAGAAATAGGATTAACATCATGAAATAAATCAATAGTAAATTTAACATACTGATTAAGAACAATTCTAGGCAATTCATCCATAAAAACATTTGTAAATTCATTAACTAATGGAATGTCACTAATCAAAACTTTTTCATTATTTTCAATAACATGATCCAGATAACTTTTACTACTATCTTTAATAAATAATTCAACTTCTTGGTATTTTATCAAAGGTATGAAATCATTGAATAAAACATCCTTGGATTTTCAATATATTTTAGCATGATAAACTGAAAGCCAATCCATACTCAAAATGATATCAAATTCCACTATGGGATGTTCAATAATATTTTCAGGAATGATTATCCCACTAATGATAATAAGAAGATTCCAATAAATCTTGGTTTCATTAATACTTCCACATAGAGTCCTTACCAAAGTTCTATATCACGTTTATGAGGTTATATTTCAAATGTACATGCAAAGCTATTAGACATGAAAGAATGTGGAGATCTAGAGTCAGATAGAGTATTGGAATTTTTTGAAAAAATATATACCATACCTATTACCACTTCATTTGATTGTCCCACATCAACCGTAGAAGTAGCAAATGATTTTTCCATACCCTTCTTCTTTTGATCTTTCTGGTTTCCACCCTAGGTAGTCAATATTGGACACACATTGGCATAATTTTCTATCTCATTGAAACTAAAACATATTACCTCGAGTTTTTAATTTCCTAATAATCATATTCCTTATAGTTATGAGCAATATGACCAGTCATACAACATCGGATGAAATTCCTATACATTAAGAGGAATTATACAAGATGTTTTTTACCAAACTTCTTACAAGTTGGAAATTTAGGTTTTATTCCTATAGGCTTCTTCGATGTTTCTTTCCCATTGAATCCCAACTGGATCACTTATTTTGTTTGATTTGATAGAAAATATGATCATAATAAAACTCTCTTTCTACCTTATTAGAACATTAGACATTAATCTTATGGATTTTTAACTCACGATAAACAAACACCATTCGATATTTCGACTTCAATCTTGAGTAAAATAGATTTATCTTACTATCTATATCCCAGATAAAATTTGGGACATACCATGAATAATGGGTGAAATTTTATTCATATGCAGCCAAAAATTTTTCCTTATTTTGTCTTCATTCCAAGAATTTATTTTCTATCCTATGTTGAATAACCTTAAGAAAAAATTTCTTAAGGAATATTTTCTTAAATTCATCCCATTACATGGCATCAATCTCTTCACCTCCTCTGGTTTTTTAATAGTTTACCACCACTGATTGAATTCACCTTTAAATTGATAAATAGAAAGGCTAACCTTTTTATTTTTTAAATACCCCATTATATCAAAAATTATTTCCACTAAATTAATCCACCCTTCAGCTTGCACATGGTCATCTGATCCTCTTAATAATGGTGGATGTTTCCTGATTAAATTTTCCACTATCATCAAATTCTTCTACAATTGGTCTTTTTTATCTCGTGCATGGAAACCACCACCATTTATCACCTTAGTAAATTGATCCATCATGAAAAAAAACTATTTTTTTTCTGATTCTGACCATCTCAAGATGTTTATTTTGATGGTTATTCCCCTTTGTATGCCAACCCATTACATGTTCCCTATTTCCTTAATGGAAAACCATTCTTAGAAAACATATCTTAGATGAAGAAACATGGTAATCTTCATATGATATATCATTTCAATTTTACAAAAAATTAAAAATATTTTAGGTAAAATCTATTAACAACACTCCAACTCTTAATGTTATCTAAACTAACCTCTGATACCAACTATAAGGCCCTATTCTTAAAAAATTACATAATACTGAGATAAGTCAATAATTTGACTTTAATTCACATCGACGATCTTTTTAGGTTTATAGTTTTAGGGAGTTAGTCTATTATTAATTCATATCATCCCATAATATTATAATAGGATATTATCAAAATAGTGTCCAATTTTTCTGCCAAAGGAATACCTTTTAAAAATGAAAAAGGATTTATTTTCTTGATAAAAATATTATGTACTTATTCCTTTCTCTTACTCATACTTATACCTTATGAGAACATTATTAAAACTTGGGATGAGCATAAAAATATTATTAAAGTGAAACAAAAAGAAAGAAAACTGTTAGACTTGCATAAACATGAATTCCATGAAAACATTATCATAAAGTAATAATTTTCACCTTTATGAAGTTGTAAATATTTTTCACAGAATATAAGATCATTGCCTACTATTTTGTAACCAAAATATTACCATACTACCCATTGAAAGAACACATAACATATAAAAGGTATCATGGGACATAATCCTACATAATTGGATTAACCAAATAGTCAACTTCAAAACATATCATTCTTACAAATATAATATTCACAAGACTGACTTCTATACCCAATGCATTGGTGGTTATAATGTACCCACCCATCCTTGGTTTATCATTGAACCATTTATCTTTGGTTTATGATGTAAACAACTATATTTAATTTATCACATAACCACATAGAAAATGTCTATGTACCATTATATATTCATAAGACATAAATGATTATAAGTATCAACATTTCACTCATACAATTTCCTTTGCAATCATAAGAAATCATTTCAACATATTGAATTGGTAAATCCAATTTCAAAACCATTTTAAATACAAAGACAGACAAAAATAGGATAAGGTATTTATTTTCCTTTAACAAAACGTAAAATCTTATAAAATAAGCCAAATATCAAATAACGGTTATGGTGGTGGATAAGTCATTGTCATCACATACATTAAAAACATTCCTCTTTTTCATTTAGTAAAATGATTCGTAGAAAAATATTCCCTTTGAATTAAAAATCAAAGGGGTTTATTATACACTGTACAAAAGAAGGTGGTGTATATTATCAAAATATTCCTCAATTAAAGGAGATTGAGATGATGTCCCTTATCTCATGTCTAATTCATCACGTACAATCGTCATGTTCCATAAATACCTTGGATATTGCAATGTGAGAGGAAGAGCTTCATGAATTTCATTGCTCTCCCTTAGCAGCACATACTAATATATCAAAGATGAATCATTCCTTTGGGAATCACTTCTAAATATTAGGGATGAATTTATACATGGTGGATTTCATTTCAAGATTTCTAGTTTTCCAATAGGTGATGTTAGAGCATCAGGTTCCTGATGGCCTTTTTTAGATGTTGGATGTACTCAAGTGAAAGTGGATGAAACATTCCATAGATTTCTTCATCATGTTTCTTCAATATAATGAAATATTTGTTTTTATTTGGGTAATTTTTGATCGATTGATGATGTTGAATCCCTCCTAGGAAATCTGGGAGTAAATAATTGTGGACTTTTAGGTAGGGTGGTATGTGGATGAAATAATGAATCTATATGGGCTACTGATGACCATTTTCTCTAATCAAGATCATTTTTTATCATTTTGTGTGTGTAGAGGTACTCATAATGATTTTGGATCTCATATATGCATAAGGACTACCTTTCATTCTCATATGGATGGATAGAAAGATCAGACCATCACTACTATAGATGCAATCTGTATCAATACATAAAAAGGACATTGATAACACTAAAAATGAAATTTCATTATAAGAACATTTAAAAGGTAAAATTGTTTATGCGCACTAGAAATAACACTGATAAAAGAATCCTTCACCAATGCTAAAAAAGAACTAACAAAGGATAACCTTTTTAGTGATTTTTTAGCACTGGTTAAGGGTTTTTTTATCAGTACTATATCTAGTGATGATTAATGGTCATTATATCAAAGATATTTTTAGCTTAGAAAAAGATCATTTTATCAGTGTTAATAATTTCTCTAATAAAAGCCATAGGCCGTAATAATTTACTATTACATTTAAAATCCACTAGAGTAACCTATTCAAAATAAAAATAGAATTTAAATTCTAATAAAAATAAAAAATAAAAATAAAAAACAATATTACACTCATTTAATATATTAAAATATCATTATTCTATATAATTTACTAAAAACATTACATTTTCCTAAAAAATAAAAAACACAATGTGTGGCCCTATAATTCAGTGACTTTGGGACAATTTTAAAAAGATTTCAATCATGCTACTGGTTTTTGAGCACACCACCCTTACTTCAGAATATAAGAAGAGTTCACCTAGAATACAAAATAATTCTTATGTTAGTAATACTAAAAATAATTAAATGAGACATAAATATTATACAATGCATTAATAAAATATATAATTTAGACTAAGAACACAAACATCAAGTTATATCGGGCACGTCATGTGTCAAATTCACATGTGGGTGATTCCTACATGTCCCAAATGAAAAATAAATTTTTTCGAAAATTATTATGACAATACATGATTGTTTTCTTGGTTTTGAATATGCAATTTTTATTTTGGACTAAAATATAGATTTTAAATAGAACCTTGCACAGTCCGGCATACCGATCACATTACATGTCAGATTGATGTTTCCATGATTCCAATATATCATAGATAATTGATCGAGCATTCTATTAATGTATTAAGAGAATCTGAGCATGTTTTCTCGGTTTTGAGAATGTAAAGTGTGTTTTGTACAAAAACGTCTATTTTAAATAAGTATGCACAATTATATTCAGACTAACCACATCGTGTGTCATATTGTTGTGTCATATATACAAAAAATGACATATAAGTCATTCTAATTAATTATCCAGACAATCCAAATGTATTTTCTTGGATTTTTATGAGTTTAGAAAAAAAATGATATTTTTGAAAATGAAAACATTTACTTTCAGTCATATCGGGAAAATAATGTGTTATATAAATATTAAGATGATTCTTAAATGTAAAAAATTATTATGGATCATTTTAATAAAGTTTCAAGATAATACAAGTTGATTTGATTAGTTTTCAGTGAGAGGTGCTAAATTTGAATAAAAATGTCACTTTTAAACTAAAATCATGCACTTTGATTTGTAATTGGAACATCGTGTGTTGTGTTTATATGAACCTAATTTATACATATCAAAAATAAAATGTGGATCATTTTAGTAAATTATGAATGAAATCTGATTACGGTTTCTTATTTTTTATATAGTGACACATGTTTTGTATTAAAATGCCAATTTTCAATAAAAACAGGCACTTTGAGACAGATCAGAAACATCATGTGTCAGATTGTTATGTGGTTGAGTCCTATAAATATAATATACTTATGTATTATTTAACAAAATTATAATAACAATTTGATTATGGTTTCTTGATTTTCAGTAAGTGATGCACATTTAGAACTGAAATGTTACATTTAAACCAATAAAATACATTTTTTGAGTTATACTACAAACAAGACATTTTAAATTGACATGTAAATGATTAATATTTATTAAAAATAACTTATCTATAATTTTACTAACTTATGAAAACAATATGAGTGTTTTGTCTCAGTATTCAATGAGTGATGGGTCGATTTAACTAAATGGTAATTATCAAAATGAAAACACACACTTTGATTCATAATGAGCACACAATGTGTCAAATTGAAATGTGTTTGATTAAATTATATAATAAATTAAATATTGATAGTTTTATTATATTAACAAGACTATATGAGTATACTTTCTCAGTTCTGAGCTTGTGAAGTTTGTTTTTAACTAAAATTTCGATTTTAAATAAAAAGAAACACTATCATTCGTATTGGAAACATCATGTATCAGGATGACATGTTATTTATTCTTACACATAACAAATTACTTATGGATAATTTTAATAAAGTATCTAAAAAATATGTCTTTTTATTAGTTTTTAGGTGCTGATAAACATTTGAACTAAAATATAACTTTTAAACTGAAAACATCCACTTTGAGTCATACCAGAAACACCATGTGTCCAATTAGGGTTTGGTTGATCCCTACATGTAAAAAATTACTTATGTTTTTTTCCAAAAGGGTCAAGTAAATTTGAGTATTTTTATTAGTTTTGAGTATGTGATTTGTGTTCTAAATTAAAATATTAATTTTAAATCAATACAAAAACATTAAATCAAAATGTGAACACCATGCATAAAATTTAATTTTTCCTAACACATACACATAAAAATTTATGTATGGATCACTTTACTTAAGTATTAGACAATATGAGTGGGTTTTATTGGTTTTTACAATGTGGAACAAGTTTTAGACTAAAATGTCACTTTAAAATAGAAAGCATCAAATTTGAGTCACATTGGGAACACTTTATGTCAGATTGATGTTTTTTGACTCATAAACATCCAAAATGAATTGTGGATTATTATCCTAAATTATAAAGATAGGCTGAGAACATATTATTCATTTTGATTTCGTGATTTGTGTTTGAAGTTAAAAAAAGATTTTAATGAAAAATTTAAACTTTCAGTCATACTAGCATACACCATGTATCAGGATTACAAGAAGATGATTCTTATACCTCAATATTGACATATAGATCATTTTAATAACGTATGAAGACAATCCAAGTTTGTTTGTTTTTTGTTTTTAGTGAGTGATATTTTTTTGAACTAAAATGTAACTTTAAAACTAAAAACATGAACCTTAAGTCACATAAGTACCACCATGTGCCTGATTAAGTTGAGTTTGATTCCCACACATCACAGAATACTTAGGGATCATTTTCCTAAAGTATAAATACAATCTAATAATTTTTAATAGTTTTTAGTATGTGACCCATGTTTTCAATTAAAATGTCAATTTTTAATCAAAACACACAATTTCAGTCTTACCGGGCATACAATGTGTCATATTGATGTTAGATTAATTCTTAAACATAATAAATGGCCTATGGATTATTCTCTAAAAGTATCAAGACAATATAAATGTCTTTTATTGGTTCATAGTTAGTGATGCATGGTTTGAACACAAAATTCACTTTTAAACTGAAAACATGGACTTTGGGTCGTACTAGGAAAAAACTATATTATATTGATGTGGTGTTGATTAATAAAAATAAAAAATTACTTACGGATATTTTTCTTAATGTATCTATAAAATAGAAAAGTTTTTATTGGTTTTGAGTATGTGATGTTTTTTTGAACTAAAGATTCATTTTTAAATAAAAACATGAAATTTCTATCATTTCGGCCACACAATGAGTTAGACTAGAATTCAAAAAATTCCTAAACATAATAAATGAATTTTGGATAATTTTAAAAAAATATCATGAAAATCCATGTGCAGTTTCTCAATTTTTTGGGGGTGAGACATGTATTGAACCAAAATATCACTTTTAAACTGAATAACATGTACATTGAGTCATATCAAGAACAATCTATGTCAGATTATTGATAAATTGATTCGAACACATAAAAAATGGATTATGAATCCTTTTAATAATAAATAAACATTATCAGAGCATGTTTGAACAATTTTTAGTGATTGATATAGGGTTTGAACTAAAATTTCACTTTTAAACTGAAAATACGAACATTGAGTTATAATGGGAAGAATGCATGCTCTACATGCCAAAAAAGATATATATCAATTTTATAAAGTATCAAGGAAATACCATCATGTTTTCCTGGTGTTGAGTATGTTTTTTATATTAGAATAAAAATGTGGATTTTGAATCAATATGCATAATTTTAATCACATCAAGAACACTAGGTTTTGGATTGATGTGAATTTAATTCCTACACATCAAAAATGATATATATATTTTTTAAAATGTATCAAATAAATATTACTATGTTTTCTTATTTTTTAGTTAATAAAATGTGTTTTTAACTAAAATATCAAATCTAAGCTAATGTCACACACTTTGAGTCGTACCAGGAACACCAATTGTTTCATTTACATATGTTTTATTCATACAAATAAATAATGAATTATGGGTAATTTTATTAATGTATCTAGATATTACCAATATTTTTCTATAATTTAGAATATGAAGTGTGTTTTGAACTAAATTTGTGATTTTAAATAAAAATACACACTCTTAGACACATCGGACACACCATGTGTCATAATGATGTGTGGATGATTCTTGCATGCCAAAAATGACATAAAAATTATTTTCATAAAGTATCAAGATAATACAAGGTCATTTTCTAGGGTTTTGGTGAAATAATCATGTTTTAAACTAAAATTTCAGTTTTAAACTGAAAACATTCAATTTTAATCATACCAAGAACATTGTGTAGTAGATTAATGTGCGATTGATTCCTATCTGGAATAAATGAATTACCAATCACTATCCTATGGTATTAAGACAATCTGGTCATTTTTATTTAGTTTTGAGTATGTGTCATGTTTTAGACTGAAAATGAATATTTTATATTGTAACACACTCTTTTAATAATACTCTGAACATCATTTGTCAATTTGATGTGTTGTTAATTCTTACATGTCAAAAATGTGTTATGTATTATTTCATTAATGTTATATCACTAAAAAATTATTAAATTGGATTGAATCCAAAATATAATTTAGTAATCACTACCAAATATTAATAAATCAACTAAATAACTAATAGCTATATGAAAAAACATTAAATAGTACTTTAGTGAATCCTCCTTATTTAAAATTATTTCAATAATTTAGTTTTATGTAAGAATTTTGTGCCTATAAAGTGTAAAAAAACCTCCATATAGAATTCAGGGTCCTTTATGAAATTTGAAATCCAATTTTAAGCTTTAATAAAGAACATGATCTTTTTATAGAGACCTTTTGTTCTCTTTATAGGCAAAAAATACTTGTAGAAAAATAAATTCTGACTTACCACTTCATGAAATAATCATGAAATAAATAAATATGATTTATATTAAATAATAAGAAAAAAAATAAATAATCGATATATAAAATGAAATTAAAATTAAATATTTAAGTCATAGATAAACCAACTCTCAATGTTCTCTGTGAAACAAAAAAATATTAAAATCATGATATCAAATCACTTCTTTATGATATTTATAAACATTATTACACCATGTATCATACCCACTCATTTCTAAATACTTTTTTTAAATTTTCAATTTGTGGACTATCAATAGTCCTTTTAGTACTAGAAAAATATAAATAAATAAATTATTAATAAATATATTAAATGAAATTGTAATTATCATTAGAAATACCTCTTAGGGCATGATAGTTTGATGATGAAATATAACATCATTGATAAATTTTCAAAAGTAATAACCATAATTATTGTAATTATTTTGTATCAATAAATGTAGAATCATTAATTAAAATAAGTAATTTGTGTGGATATATGTATTAATTGTGAAATATTACTATATATACCCTAATACTTATCCAATTATAAATATTAATAGGAATATTAATCTCGTGGACCATCCTCATACCGTAATTTTGATGATATTTAAATAATTATATTTCATAATATAATTTTCATTACATCATAATATAAATGCATTAAGTGAAGTTTATTTATAAAATTATGATTGTAGAGTATTTTAAATTGATGAATGTCATCATGTTTGATTGATGTATTATAAATCCATGCTTTAAATCCCAAAATAATTATTTGGAATATCAAATTTAATTTCAATGAGCTAAAAATGATTCATAAAAAATGGAATAAGTATTGAGATAAATGAAGACATGTTTTATATGATTAGATTATTTAGTTTAACCCCTGTATTGATGGTATAAAGAACATTTTTTCATCAATACCTTTCTTTGCAAACATTACAGCTAGTTGGTCCACTATTATTGAATATTCATTTTTTTCATTAACATTTTTTATAGAATTGATTTGAGGAATAATGAGTATAATTTGTTATTCATTAGATTTTACCTTCAAATAGTATTGTTATATATTTCTGTAAAAAAATATTAATAGTATTAAATTTTAATTAATATATCAGATCATCTAGTATACAAAAACTGATTTTGAAAATGCCTATCATTTTTTCGTTTACAACTTCAACTCCCATTAATCCATTCTTGAGGATTTCATCCACATTCTCAATAACAATAAAGTCTATGAAGTCTTCTCCATACATTTTTTATTAAATATAAATTGGGTTCATATTATTATCTGTGAACATTGTATCCATAAGAACATGAAATATTTTTAAATGTGGGAGTTGAACTAGAGGGTAAAGGTACTCTTGAAATCTTTTTGTTTTATTGGTTGATCATTATGATTTTATTTATTTGGCCTTCCATTTTACCTTATGTTACTCCACCAGTATTTAAATTCCTTGATTGAGAACATCTTAATTAATTTTTAATTTATTTTCAAAAAAATAATCTGGAAAGACAATACCTCGTTATCATCAATTATTTTAACAACATCAAATAACCATTCTATGAGACTTCAAATAGAATGTTTGATTATTTGAAAACTAAGATCATCCAAGGGAACAAGTATCTTGCTAATCAACTTATGATCTATATGAATCCATACTCTTACATGATATTTTTGATGTTTTAATGTAGAATATATCCTTGTATATATTACACTATACCCCTCACAATAGAGATATGGGTGGGTTTTGATATATTTAAATCACAATCAATTTTAAATTGTACCATATTAGCTTATACTTCATTCAAACATTACATGAAAAATTATATAAAAATAAATTACCCCTAGAATGGTAGTCTTTTAAGGGGGGAATATAACCTTAAATATGTGTGTGGAAGGATATTTATGCAGTGGATGTTTTTGTGTTATTTGTTCTATTTTATTCATTCCAATAACATTCAAAAACAACATAGTATTCTAATTATGACTTTATTTTGGAAAATTTATCTAGTCCTTTATATCAACCATTTTCTTACCTTTAACCCCCCATGTATTTTTTTTTCTCAAAATATGATTGAGGTGACACTCCAAAAACCACACCTCTTGCATGGATACATTGTTCAGGTTACTTCACAGAAACTAAAAGTATCAATTCATTAGGTATAGTTGATGACGATTCTTGTGTCTAAAATGGGAAAAATTAATGTAAAATAAGTGGTAATTTGTAGGTAATACCAATAAAAATTATAACAACGTTTTATTATGTCTTACATACACATGATTCCCATAATATTTATGTGTTTTCATATAATAGTATTCAATATTTATTTACATGTTCCTACATTCATGGAACATGACATGGGATGAAATTAGATTTTTATTTAAATTCATCATCCTTCATAAAAAGATGGAACATAATTATGTTATGGTTTTATTCCACATAAAAGTATTACTATAGATTTAAAATACAAAGCATTTTTTCATGTGAAATGTACCACATCATTTAATTATAGTTTAGGTAAATGTTTTTGATGCACACTTCTCATTTTCAATACTCAAAAGTTGTTTGATAAATTAACAATTCATAATCAAAGTGATTGATGCACGTATTACAAAGTAAAGTACTACCAATAGAAATTCACTTGAAATTATGCCTCCACTTTATGGCCAATAAAAACATTCTATATTTATTGGTTTATCATATTTACATATATATGTGGTGGGGCTGGGTTTACTTTCCCATTAGCATCCCCGAGATGATGCTTTATAATAATTGTCTGAAATGATCTTTGATCCTTTCTAGTGACCATTAAATCAAATTTCATTGGGAATTTATATAGTAAAGTTGTACTCATTAAGTGATATTTTAGAGTAAATAAAAGTTTCATTATTTTATTTTTAAGTTAAAATCTTTGAAAATAAGGTGGTGACCCAACAAACACCCCAAAATTTATTAAAAACGAATTTTATAAATTGAGAGTTATACGTGTAATGTGCTTCCACCAACAAGGAATATAATGATAAAACATGAAAGGGACGAATATAGCGCATCCAAAATAGCATATAAAGTACTAAATGGAATTAACATGTCTTCAACTTGTAGTTAATTGAAACCCACCACATAAATCCCATCCATGAAACACCATTTATATTTCTAGAATAAACTAGTGCATCATCTAATCATACCAGTGTAAAATTAAAAATCCACATTAGAAAAATATTAGAAATAAAACTAAATCATCATTCCAACTTAAAAAAGATCATAATACATCAAAATATTACTAGTGTGTGTGTAGTATCAAAAAAAACTCCAACGATATAGAGTTAGAAGAACATCATTTACATATTCTATAGCCTTAAAAATAATCTATCATTAAAAGGTTCCATTTTTCATGTTAACCTTACACAAACTTGGATTTTAATTTTGGGGACATTTTTACTAAATGTACATATCACCGTAATGAATAGGTCTAATGGACATTATATATCTATTATCCCTATCACATATTTTATAGTACCATTGTATAGGCTACATATGTGGCCAAAATACCCACATTAATTCAAAAGTTTTAAAATACCCTACTCATACATATACTTTTACTTCTATCAGATACCCTTACACAAATTGGGTTTGAATCTTCTACAACATTGTGATTTTAATGTTACCATTACAAATGGTTCAACCGTCCTAGTGCATGGTTCCATTGAACCTTAATAATTGGTTGATTGAAAAATGTATATTTACAGGTTGTTGGATATTAAATACATGTACTTCCTATGATTCCATTTTTAATGGTTCATCCTTGTACACTTCCTTACTAAAATCCACTTTCACAAATCCTAATTCATAATTTTTAATTTCACTGTTGTTATCAACCCATTTTTATTCAAAAATCATCACATTGTATATAGTATAATATTAATCAAATATTGTATTTGATTATCAAAATATGTGAGTTATTCATGTAAAATGGATTTCTATCCTTGACACCAGATACATGAATTACTTTTACATTAATAGTAACTCTATTATTGTTCATATCACTATATTAAAAATTTTACTTTGTTTTTAACATATAACAATTAATTACATAACCATTATAAGATAATACTTGCACAATTTTTTCCTAAGATAACCATAAATGTATTTATGAAATTTAATTTTTATTTTTAAATATCTCTTAAAAAATACGGTCTTAAAACAATCATATTAACCATTAATTATGTGAATTTGATATCCATATTTCAAACTTTGATTGATTAAAATGAAAAAGTACCACATTATGTGTTTCATCAAATGGTGTAGCTTTTAAAATATTATCAGAAATGTAAATTGATACCATACCTACTATGTAATGGTAATCTCAATGAAATATATTCTTGAAAGTCCTTTCCCACATTTTTCGCATTTCACTGAGATTTTGGGACACTAATGATCTTCACATTCTAAATATCATTTTTATATTAGTCAAATACTTCCTCAACAATATATCACTATAAAAAATAAATTTTTTCTTACCTAATATTTTTTATGTAAACATTAAATATATTCTTATACTATTAAATGGGGTGAATAAATCTATAATTTACCAAAAAACATATCTAGATCTCTCTAACCATGTAAACCATCATGTGAACCAATATATTAATGAGTAGTAATGGGAAGAAAATCTATAACTTGGAAACTACAATAATTGAGGAAAATTCAAACACACCATAGTGGAATTTTGATCACAGGGACAAATTTTCATCAAGGAATATGATCAAACCCACATATGGAGTGGTTTGGGTTGTGGTGTTCAATATCCAACCGTGTATAAGGGTGTTGAATCACATATAGAAAATTTTTAAGTGATCAATAGTATTTTATAATTTAGGAAAAATGTACGGGATTTTTGGTCTGTGGAACCGTGGGAAAATTTAAATAATGTAATATTTGTTTCACTAGAAGAATAGGCTGGGTTGCATTCATAAGATTAAAAACTACAGATTGATCCTTTAATAGTGCTACTAAAAGGGTTTTATCAGTGATTTAAAATCCTGAATATTGTGAGTTATGTTAAAGGGAAACCTATATCAGTCTTAAAAAAGAACTAATATAAGATGCCTTTAATAGTGATAAAAAATCATGGTTAAAGGCAAATTTATTAGAAATTTTTTTAGCGCTAATAATGGGTGGATTTATTAGTTCTTTTCTAAGCGATGATAAAGCTACCCTTTATCAGTTCTTTTTTAGCACTATTAAAAAAATGAGAAAATGATAATTTTATTCATGCAACCACACCCCCTTTCTCAGAACTTGAAATACTTCTTTCTTAGTTATTTCCACTTCCCAACAATAATGATACACCCCATCACATTTTCTTAGTGCAATAAAGTTCCCCACAAATACCTTTGTGCACCCGGATTTGATCCCATGATTCCCCTTAAGCGACTGGACTCCTTTACCACTCTGCCATTCATTTTTGTCCTATATTTTATAAAATTTATTTTTATTTGTATATAATTACAAATGATTGATATATATATATGATTATTTTTATTTCAATATATTATATATTAATATTAATTTATTTATATTTTAATAAAAATAAAAATAAAAATAAAAATAAAATAAAAATAAAAATAAAAATAAATATAATTGTATAATAATACACACACATATGTATATATAACCATTATATATACGTATTAATAAATTTTAATAATGTAAATACAATGGAAAATTGTTTTCATTAAATAAAATTAATTATAAAAATATTTATTTCCATTTGGTTTATATATTTAAAAATACACTTTTTATTTAAATATGTTAAAAATTCTGTTTATATAATTAATTTATTATAATCCATTATTATAAAATATGAATAAATTTATTTATATATAAAACTAATTTATGGAAAATGATAAAACATCAAAACGATAATATCAATACTAATGTAATACCTAATATTAAATTCATTATCTACTAAAACATGGCAATAAGAACCCCAGAAATGAGGCTGAAATTCCATAAAATGATAAAAAACTATGACAGCCCAATGAAAAACTCAATTTTGAAGATCTTTTGGGAATTTTATGGCCTCTAAAAAAGGTGGCATGGGATCCCCCCAGTCACCACAATGTAGAGATCATCATAATATTCTATTTCGTAATTGGTAGTTTCCAAACAGACAGTTAAATCAAATATTATGATTATTTGAAGTTCAAGTCATATTCTCAACTTATCATAGAACATTCATTGATTCATTTAATTTTTAGGTCATCCAATTATTATTAAATTACTATTACATGATAATAATTATGAAATTATTAATTAATATTATTTTTAACTGTTTTAGAGTCTATTTTCACTAAATATCTTATATATAAAATTTAAATACATATTTATATTTATCTAAATCATATTGTAAAATATATATTATATTTATATCAATATAAATATAAATATATATTAGTATAATATTTTGGATGAAATATAACTTTTTCATTAATTATAACATTTATCATCCCTTTTTACTAGCACTGACATTGGTCCCCCTTTATGAACACTATTTTTCTGACACCAATAAAGGGGGTCACTATCAGTTCTTTTTTACTAGGGCTGATAAATTCCCCCTTTATTAGTGATTTTTTATCACCGATAAAGACCCCCTTTATCAATTCATTTTCCAAGCACTTAAAAAGAGAGCCACTATAAAAGGATGAATCAATAGTAGTGATTTTGTTGAGATGTACCCCATATTCTATGTTTTAAGGGGTCAACTTATTATTTTGGGGTGTTATATGGCTATTTGAATTGGAGGATAGTCATCTTGAGAGAGTGTTTTAAATTAAATGAGGTTTGGAAATTTTGTGGGAATTTATGAAGGATAGGTTGATGAGTTTAATGCAGTTTTGTTCCTTACTATTTGGTTGTTGGGAAATGATACAATATTTTGTTAATGATATGATTATGATATTTTTCTATTTGATGAGTTATTATGTTCTAATTAAACTATGGTATGTGATGTTTTTTTGTTATATATTTTATTTATTTTCTAGAAGTTGTGTTTTGATAAATAGGTGATGGGGGAAGTGTAAGTGTGTGTTGATATAAAGGAGGTGTATAGTGTCCATGTAGTAGTTGTGGTGCTGAGGAACAAGGGGCTGTTGTGATGTATTAGAGTGGTGATGTTTTGATATGATATATTTATAATATTGATATGTTTCATTGGTGATCATGAGGTGGGGAAAAAAATTGATTTCTGTTATGATATGTTTATTTGGATATGTGGATGTGGTGGTGGTGATGTGGTATGCTTTCATATATGATATGATGGCTACCATACAATGTGAATATGAGGGGTTATAATGGTAGGGTAAATTATTGTTCTTCTCAATTTCTTGTTTTTTTTGTAAGGGGGTTTCCTATCATGGTTCATTAACTAAAAATGAGTTGGAGAGACCTTTATGTAGATATGTAATAGTGCTTACAGATTATTGGTCATTATTTTACATTATTGAATTGTTGTGATGTTTTTATGGGGTGTGATGATATTTCTCACCTGGTTTTATTTTATTTGGGTAGATATTATTTTCATTATCAAGATTATATTTTTGGGTTTTACTCTTTTAATTGTGGTTTTGGTATTGAGGAGTTAGAGTGGGAGGTTGTTGGAAGTGTACTGAGTGAAGGATATTTTGGAATATGGAGGATTTTTGGGTTGTGTAGATATTATAATTTTCTTTTTTTTATTAAATTTGGTTAATATCACACATGTTAACTCTTTAATATTTACATCAAATAGATGTTATTTTTTTGGAATAAGATCTCACTATGTACACACAAGTGCTCACCTCAAGATAATTGTTCTCTGAGTTGGGTTTTTATATCAACATGATGGAGATTAGTGGCTATAATTTGGGTTCATATAGTGGATTCATATGAGATCATCATTTTATGTATATTTTTTATAGTTGTAAATATTGATGTGTAGTGGTACATCAAGTTTGAGATTGTTTATTTAATAAAATATAGTACATTGATTTGTGGTACCCATTTTATCTTCTGGGGTTTTATAAGTGTAATAACATAATTTATGTGTGTTTACCACTTTGGTATGATTATATAACCCATGTCCCATTTGAGTTAGTTTTCAAGGGTCACTATAAGTTTTTTATCTATCCTGACATGGATTTTTGATTCATAGGGGCATTAGTTTTGATGATGGGTAGTAAATATTGTTCTCTATGAAGACCAAAACTACTATAAAATATTCTAAAAATAATCCATGATAGGGTCCATCTTCAGTGAATTAAGGATAAGTTAAACTCTCAGTTATTTAAGAATTCTATACAAACACAAGTAGTTAATGTAAAATAGGAAATAAAATCTATAATTAAGTCAAGATGCTTTATTACTTTTGAACCTCTACATTACAAAACTAGATGGAATTTCAAAAATAAAATCAATGTGTGTTATGTGAATGATAATTTCATCTACCAACCCTAGAATAACCACATGAATTAAAATATAATTATCTATTTTCTAAATGGGTGATAAATTCTTTGGGTTCATAGCCTTTAGTTATTTTTAATCAATTAAAATTCATCATTACTTCTACCAACATATTTTCGAAATGGGATGACGATGTACCCATAAAAAAGATCATTAAAAAATTCAGTAGTATTTAAATGAAATCTAATGTAATCACCATATTTAAAGTTTATCTCATAACCCTCATGAAAAATAAGATAATATTTTTTTATTTTGAGTGAAAGAAACATAATTAAAAATTGAAAATCCAATACAATCATTCATCCCACTATAACATGGCTCAAAATTGATAGATATAAGTATTAAATAATAATTTTTTGAATATCCTATAGAGGATGGTGTATAATGATAAGCAAAATTTCTCTAGTAAAAATCTTAATTCATTAGGGGACTTCTACACTTCTATATGTACTCATACATAAGTGACCCCATATTCTGTAGTATATGAGATTAAAGTGCTATTTATTATCACATATTAATTTCCGCCAGTTTTAATAAGCATTTGTGACTAACTAATGGAAGAAGATAAATAAAAAACTAGTTAGATAATATGGGAGAACATGATGAGAAAAGGTTACAAGAAATATATAATCTTTAGGATTTCTAGAATCTTTTAGCTAGAATACTGAAAAAGAGGATTCCCCTTCACTCATTTGTTTTATGAGAAATAGTGTTGAAATTATGGGAACCAATGATACCTATAACAAAATCACAAAAAATAGAGGTAAATGGGAAATAACTTACATAATACCAAATTTATTCTCTAATGGAAAATCAATACTGATTACGCTTGATAAATAGTATTTAATTACTCCTACGGATTATAAGATTTTCAAGATATAAACTGAATGAACTATTTAAATCAAAATCAATAGTCCTTTCTATAAAACCATAAACTACAATACATAAGGTTTCCACCACACGTCATTAAATTTTATAGTATATATTTCTATTCACAAAACATTAAAATATAAAATAAATGGTTCAACCTATATAACAAGAAATTGTTTTGGATTAGTCAGGCTATATTCCCTCTAATGATGTGTTTTTTATTTTTATAAGATCTTGGTCTAAGTAATATCCCTATTTTCGAGATACATGAAGGAAAGGATGACATATTGCTTTTATAATTTCATTGTTCTCCAAACCTATAATAATAAAGTCACCTATTGTTAGAACTATGTGTTGTACATATCACTCTTTTAGGTGGTTTTGAATGATCCGAGACACTGAATTGTGGTTATATTGATTTATTTTTCTAGATTTTAGTATCTTAATGTTAGAAATTTTTTATGTAGGTACCAGACTAATTAGAGTTCCCAATATAACTATAGAGGATACTTTTGGATCCCCCAAAATGCATGTACCAGTGGCTACCAGGCAGGGTAACTCAAGATAGTTTGTGGCTCCCATATGATATTTGGTAGTGTTGGGAATATACAAACAACTATCCATTATAATAAGACCAAAATTAATTAATTCAACCCTCAATGGTTCTATTTTAACCCCAATACCTCAACAACCTTCCTAAATCCTTAGAGCCTATAAATACACCCTTGTGGGTGCTTATAAGTCCAAGGTCCCCCAATTACAATATTATTCTACCAGTTTTTAATCTCTAGAGATATCCTTTTCATTCACATTCTATTAAATATCTCTTAAATTTGTCACTACCTCTCAACATTGTATTGATTTTTTTATTCCCTATAAAGAGAGAGTTGAATTTATGCTTTAAAATTCATTCACAAAATAAGGCCTATTTTTAGTTATATTCTAGTTTTTTATTGGTCCTTAAATAAAGGGGTTTAGTTTCTTGATTTTTCCATAAAGAAAGGGGGTTGGTTTCTTTATTAGTCCTTAAATTATGTTTTTTGTTCTTTCTTGGTCCTTAATGCAAGGGAAATGGATTCCATGTTTCTTGATACAACCACTAAAAAGGGAATGTTGTTGAATTTTCTTATTCAGTCCTCAAAATAAGGGATTTACATTTTAAATTGGTTTATTGGGTATCATTGAACACAAGGGAATATAAATCCTCTAAGGTCATGTGAGGTGGAGATGTAAGAACCTTTCATCGTTGATTTTAAAAATATTCTTTCAAATTATCTTGTTTTATTTATTTTATTTCAATAAAAATAACTCATTTAATTAATTTCTTCTTCACATAAATCTCATTATTACGCTGTATATTTTAACTAAAAACTTTTCTTAATTATAATTATTGTTCTTTAACTCTTTAAATTTTATTTTATTTCGTTTATTATCTTAATTTCAACAAAATTAATTTTAAATTCAAAATATTTTTAATGGAAATTCATCCCCCTTATTTCTATCCTTAATTGGAACATCAATTAGTATCCAAGAAAACATTTTCATTTTTAAAAAATATTAACCAATTAATTTAATGGTCAATTAAGGATGGATTAAATATATCATACCCATAGTAATCCTAACAGACACATAATTTGTAAATCCCCTTTGTTCGATGGAACTAATTGTGTTTATTTGAAAATACACATATTAACTTTTATTAAAATCATTGGTTAACCTATTTGGAAAATTATATTTAATGGATAAACAATTTCTAAAAAATAAAAGTAAAAAATAGACTCTTGATGATATTTATTCTTTTAAAATTGATAAAACAACACATGAATTATATTTATTATGAATTGGATTAGAATGTATTTAATTGTATTTCAAATTTTAAAAATTTTCCTATGATTTTGAAGTTGAATTCAGAGACATATGAGGAACATACAAATTTGTAGTTCCTCAAAAGGAAGGTGAAATGAAAAAAGGCACTAAAATTTTAAAAAATTAAAAGAAAAAACTCTGAATGCTTAGTTGAAATTTAAGTTACCAGAGAGAAAGTAGAATGGATTGACAAGAAAAATCACATACTGATTCGAGGATTTAATATGGAGATGATTAGAAAATATGAGTACATGAAAGCTTGGGATTATCTAGCAACGCGTAATGAAGAATCTATAGAGACCGATCCACACTAACAAGTTAGTGGCTTTCCCTGGACACTATTTATGGAAGGAAATTCCAATATCCTTAGAATTGTGTTTAATAAGTCAGCTGTAATCCTTGAAGCTTGAGCTCTTTTAACTACGAGGGGTTTCACTTTTCCCCTTAAAAGTGTTGGAAAATAAAAATGATAATTTGTAGGAGGATTCTATCCCAAAATTTCTTATAGCCTAAACTAAATATTGTAATGAGTTATGTTAATTTGGTTATTATTTTTATTTATCTAATTTAAATTATGAATATACCACATATTCTAGAGATCAATTATAATAAGTATTTTATGAAATCACCAATGAAATTATGGAACATAAAAAGAAATAAAATCAAGTGGTATGTGATAAAGATCTTCCTTCAAAAAAAATATAATCTTAGAAATGAAAATTAAAGAAAAAAATACTTCTTTTCTAAAAATAATGGATATAAAGTGAAAAAGAATAACTTGGTTCTGTAATATATATCTAATTTTGAGAATAAATGTGATGAGATTAAAAAAGAAAACATAAAATTTAAAATAGATCTATGTAAGAAGCCTTGTTCAAGTAAATATTATATTAATTATTTGGAATCCATCATAAAAATTCCTAAGAAATATCTTTCCAAATTCACCATTTGACAAGATCTTAGGTTCCCAATGATGTTTGAAGGTCCATTATGGGCCTGGTTATTCAAGTCATGTTAGAACCTATAATAATTCAACCTTTATAAAGGGTTCCCTATTAAAATAATTTTTGTACTTAGTATCATAGATATGTAAATATAATTTATGAATTCAATTGTAAGATTATCATTATCGTAGGTATGTGGGAATTTATCTCTCACTCTATATTCCATTTCAGAAATATTATGTCAAACTAGTTTTTATTCCAAAATATCTCTTTAACAATATTATATGAACCAAATTAACTTGGTTAACAAAATAATTTTGATTTTATTTTAGAAAATGTCTCATGATAATTCTTGATGAGCTACATGGAACATGGTTGGTGTAACGACCTGAACATTTATGAATAAAGTTCATGTTCTTTTAATGTATTGTGGATATATAAAACACATGAATTATTATTATTATTATTGGATTTACATTAACATTAAGAATAATTAACATTGATAATATTCATTTAATAGTGATCACATAACAGATATAAATATATGTTTTAAAAAAACTTTCAACACTGACAAGGGAGAGGATGACCTCATCTAGTTGAATCGGGCCATGTGAAGCTCAATTTTTAAAGATTGTGAATGATTTAGAATCATGAGGCTTTACTCTTTTCCAATCCAAAGCTGATATTTAACATGTTAAGTTTGAACAGAATCACCTACGAGAGTAGTTCACGTTAGTGTAGATTAACACCCGGACGATGTTATCCAGGCCACACCCAGAGTCTGTCACCATCGCACACCTTACCCATAGGTCTTATGAGGGTGTTATTAGGGGTTATGTAATATGTTATTAGTTACTTATTGTGTAATCCCTTTTTATAAATATAAGTCTTACTCCATCAATTCCTTTATGAGAATAATATTTCTTAAAAGAATGATAAATTTTATAAATTGAGTTTTTGGGTAAAAATGGTAATTTTGAGAAATATATACATTATTATATTAAACTATGGGTATTTATAATATTATAAAAAAATTCATATAAATTATGATTATATCAGTTCTTTATCTATAAATGATTTGGTAATCAATTTGATAAGTGTTATATTTTATATGTAATAAAAAAAGTGTATTTTTATAGAATTTATTTTTGAAGAATTAATGAATTTTTTAAATAATTATTCTTTTAATAAAATATTATTATCAAATTATTTTTATGAATAATAAATGAATATATAATTTTTATGATATTGAATGTAAATTTTTTAAGGTTTGAAAACAGTTTTTGTCAAAATTCGTGAATTTTCAATAGATGTCAGTTTTCATTTTAAAATTGAAAATTCATATAATTATAAAATTATTTATATAAAATGAATATTATTCTTGGAATTAGGAAATCAAAATTAATAAAGTGTGAAATTTTCATAATTTTCTCAGACAGTCGAATTTTTAGGTAAAAATGAAATACCATATAAATAAAATATGTGTTTTATGACATCATAATGACCCCAAAATAATGTAATAAATAATATAATTAGTATTCTTGGAATAATATATGTTTTTTATTTAAAATAATTCCATTTTATATCTATTTTAATTATTTTATAATGCCTTAGAAAATCTTCCAAAATGTATAATAAATTTTATGATTTTAAATTCATTTCTTTAACAATGTGACTCACCTCCACATAAGAAGGGATCATATTTTAATATGTTCAAACATTGGAATTAGAAAATAGTTTTTTTACACTCCTATTTTTTAAAAACAATGTTCAATAACCATGGTAAGGTTTAAGGTTTTGAGTATTTAATTACATAGGTTCCAAAACCTATGTTTTTGAAATATTAAAGAATTACCCGCTAATTTCCTATATAAACCAACCCAATATATCACTTCACTTCACTAAAAATACCTGGATCACGTCCCTAATCTATCCTACCCTATATATAATCCCACCAAGGTGACCCAATCTCCCATTAAGCCTCTTCCAAGCATTTGGTATCACACATCCAAGTAAGGGATTCCTTCCTTTCTCATTTTTGTCCAAGTTTCATTATATTGTCATACCCTTTTAGTTTCAATTAAATATGTGTGGGTATGATGTTAAAAATCTCCCATACTTATCTCCTTATGTTTTAATGATGAGATATCCCTTTCTCTCTCGTAAATTCCTCATGGTTACACCCGTTACCATGCCAAAATTCCATAAGGGATTTCTCTCTTCTTATTTCCATTCAAAAATTTCTTCTATATTATTAATCTAAATTAATTTAAATATGTTTTAATATTATGTTACATGATTCACATAATTTCTATTTCATGTATAAATAATGATATATCCAATTCTATCACATCATCCCAATTTATGAATCTGCATATAAAATAGTTATGTTGTCGAAATTACACCGCGATTTTTCAAGACAAAATCATCATGTAGTAAATACCATGATCATTTATTTGTTAAGGGTATTCAATTTTATGAAAATATACTTATTTCATGGAAATTGCATGTATTTTTTCTATATTCTTTTATCCTAGTAAAAATGAGGATGTTTAATGAATCCATGTTATATGATCTATGTGGAACCCTTAAGCATGAGATAGAAATGAATATTAAGGGTGCACCCTGATAGTGCTCCAATGCATTGGGTATGGTTTAGTATAATGATAGTTTATTTTGGGACACGGGTTTAACTTATTCCTTTATGTTAATGATTTCATGTTTTATTTTTTTTTCCACATTTCCATGTTATGATAATCAGGATATATTATGCCTTAATGTTCATGTTTCTCTTATGATCCATTGATATTTGCATTGCCTAACATGTATTTTATTCTTCATGTTATACCTATTTTACTCACTTAATGTTATTTATAGATCACCATTTTTATGTATGTTCTCAGGTTATCCCATGCAATTCTAAGTACGAAGGAATGTTGTGCTCATGTAAAAGATGTTTTTAATAAAGATATTGTATTTTATGTCTTAAGTTGTTATGTAATGTTACTATGTCCCAAAGACAATAGACCTATGGATATTACATATTGTATTAAGTCCATGTTTATGTAATAATCTAGTTTTAAATGTATAATAATGAAATGGGTTGTTATAGTTGGTATGAGAATATAGATTTATATATTTTTGGGATTAGGGTTATAAAACTCTAGTGAAAGCCAAAGGGATAAGAGTGAGTATAATAAAGAAATACCTATATTTTGGTGAATATAGAGTAAGTGGTTTTCCAAGAAAATACATCCATTTCTAGATAATAACAAGTAGAGGTTTCTCTGGCACAAATGTATCTAGAGATAAAACTCAAAAACACTACTTTGAGCTAGAATCGAACTGGAACCGTGGAACAAAAACAGGCCTTGCTGCACTCTTTGTTTTAAACTAATTGGGGATATGCTTGGGTAAATTCATAAGCTTAGTACGAACCATTTTTTAAGGAAAAAATCCCCCTAATAATATATGTTAGGAATTAGATCATGGATAACTCATATCAAATCTTAGAAATCCATAAGTTAAAGAGATAAATATAATTTATATGTTATCCCTTTTTTATCATTGGGTTTCCCTTTATATGTATAATAGTTTAAAATAATTTCCTCTAATTTTCCTTTTAATCTAGATAGTTTCTATTAATAGGAGGACTCAGGATAACAACATACGTGAAGATCAATGTGATGACTATTCTAGTGAGATTCCCAATCAGATGGGAGTGGGAATCACAAATATTTTCATGATACTATCTTAGTTACTCATTTTTTGAATATAACCATGGATTAGGATGAACATACACCCCCTTCTAATAAATAACATGTTACAATAGAGAGCTTCATGAGACAAAGGCCTCCTACTTTCAATGGATCATTTGATCCCTTAATCACCAAAAAATGGATCATCTCAATTGAAAAGATCTTCTCCATACATTAATGTTCCGAACAAGATAATTTTCCTCTGGATTCTTATCATATGGAGGGTGAATCTAATAAATGGTGTACATTGACCCAAAATAATAAGCCTGGGGAAGATATTGGGGTATTGAAATGGACAGATTTACAAAAAAAAATCGATAAATATTTTTCCTACACCCTCCTTTTTAAGATAGAAAGAGATTTCCTTTCACTCAAGAAAAAGGATGTTAAATATATTGGTTAATATGAGGAACAAATTACAAAAAATGCATGATACACCTTAGGTTTTTTTCTTCCCCCTGAATTCAAGGTTGACCACTTCATTGGTGGGCTAAAATATAGCCTATGGAAAGCCCTGACAATCCACAACATTGAAAGATATGTGGAGATTGTCTGATGTTCTCTCAAAGTAGAGATGGAGATCAAAGAATTTCTGGGGTTTCATAGGGATAAAGAGTGAGAATTTTCTATAATTATGGTAGTCTGATATAAAAAATCAATAGTGATACTAAATTTCAGCATCCCACTTGGAAAAGGTGCAGGAAGAAGCACCCTGGAAATTTTATGAAGGGGAAGAGGAAATGATTTAGGTGTGAAATTGAAGAGAACCTACCTAAAAATTTCCAACAAGAGAAACCCACTAGTGTAGCAGAGTAAAGGAATGCTCTATTTGACCCTCATCACATTGTTCATTGTTAAAAACCCAAGGAACTAGAGAACTTTGTGAACTATTTCCCCATTCCAAGGGTAATTGGAGGCAACCAACAACCTCCAATGCAGTAAGGGTGAAATGTTTTCATTATTACCACCAAAGTGAATCATGAAAATGAAGTTGTGATAGGTATGAAAGTTATTTATTAAATAATAGTGAATTTACATTTTGATTTTGGTTATAACCATTCTTTTATATCCTGAAAGTTTAGTAGAATAATCCAAACATCACCAAAAATCATGGATGTAGAGATGTCGGTGAGAATGGTAAATGGTGAAATTATCGCATCCCATGAATATAAATCCTCCCCTATCACAATTTGTGGTTTAAACTTCCCATCCAATCTCATCATACTCCCTCTGATGGAATTTGATGAAATTTCTTTCATGGATTGACTTTCCTTATATGGAGCCAAAATTAATTGTCGTGAGAGGGAAATCACTCTCTATATAGTGAATCGACCCCTGATTCTATACAAGTCCAAGGAGAGGTATGAATCCTCTTTAGCACCATCATCTTAAAAATGGATATTACTTCTCTATCATAATTAATATCTTTCTCAGATGACTAATTCTAAGGAAGGAACAATCCTCGATTGCATGCCTATTGTAATTGAATTTGCTAATGTGTTTCCCTGGGAATTGTTTGGTCTTCCACTTAGAAGAGATATTTAATTATCGATTGATCATATACCTGGGGGCATTTAAAAAATCAAAGAATCCATATATAATGGCTGTTGTGGTGTTTGAGGATCTAAAGAAACATCTATAGGAGAATATGGATAAAGGGTTTATACGCCCAAGTGCTTCACCATGTGGTGAACCAGTCCCCTTCGTCAAGAAGAATGATGGGTCAATGCGCCTTTTCAATGATTATCATGAGCTCAATAAAATCAAAATAAATAGAAAGTATCCTTTGCGACAAATTGATGACTTATTCAATCAACTACGTGGAGAAAAATACTTATCCAAGGTGTATATGCGGTTAGGATATTACCAAGTAATGGTGAAGAGGGAGGATATCTCCAAGACTACTTTTTGTACAAGGTATGGGAAATATGAATTCATAGTAATATCCTTAGGACACACGAATGCTCTATAAATAATCACAGAATTGATGAATAGAGTCTTTAGAGATTACCTCAATAAATTTGAGGTAGTATTTATTGAAGATATTCTAAATTACTCAAAAACCAAGGAGGACCATGAGAAGCATCTAAGCACTGTAGTAGAGAACTTGAAAAGGGATAATCTCTATGTAAAGTACAAAAACTGTGAGTTTTGGTTGAAGAAAGTATCATTCTTATGGAATATCCTTACAAGAAAAGGGATATCTATGGATCCTTCCCAAAAAATCAATTGAGTGATTTCATAGGTCGACATTTGTGAGGGATATCCATAGATTCTTAGGGTTATCTGATTATTATCACTGATTTGTGATAAATTTCTCATGATTATCTAACCCTCTTACCAGGTTAACTCATAACAGAGTCATGATTTCATGTAATGATCAATTTCAATACAACATCATGGAGTTTAATAATAGGCTTATTACTAACCCTATTCTCACACTACCCATAAGTGGGTATCTTTTTTTAATCCTCAGTGATGATTTAATGAAGGGATTAGGATGTGTGTTGATGCAGAATGACAAATCCATCATCTATGCCTGAAGGTCATTGAAAATTCATGAGAAAAAGTATCCCCTGCATGATATGGAGTTTGTAACGGTGATCTTTTCACTGAAAACATTACATCATTTTCTCTTTGGGAAAAAATATGAAATATGTATGGATAAAAAATGTATCAAATATATATTCAAACAAAAAGAGTTAAACATGTGCCAATGAAGACGGTTAGAGCTCATCAAGGTTTATGACTTCTCAATTCATTAACACCCTTGGAAAGAGATCAAGGTGGAATATGATCTAAGTATAAATGACCTAGAAAATCTATCCTTGATGAGAATTGAAAAGGATACAATCATCTTAGATTTGATGAAGATGGGCATGGGAATCATAAAGAAGGTAACATAATCAATCCTTTCACAAATTATTGCTAAACTATTTCCCTTGGAAAGCTTAAAGGATGCTAAAAAATAAGATGTTAGAATTTATAAGAAAGTAGAAACTATCAGAAAAGGGAAATCCTCATATTTCAATGTTAATGGGGAAGGAATTGTGATAGTTGGGTCAATACTAAGTGTTCCATAAAATATAGAGCTAAAGAATAAACTTTTGGGTAAATCACATAGTTTGAATTTCTCCATCCACCAAGGAAACACAAAGATGTATTTGGATCTCTAAGAGAATTATTGGTGGGATGACATGAAGAAGGAGATCAGTGAATATAAGTCATAGTACATGGTATGTAGACAAGTGAATGCAGAGAGGCAGAAGTCTATGGGGATGATGCAGCCATTACCCATACAAACATAGAAATGAGAGAACATCACCACAGAATTTTTCACCATACTTTTGAAGAAATCCAAAGGAAAGAATGTTATCCAGGTTGTTGTGTATCATATTTCAAAGACTATACACTTCATTGCAATTTTAGTGGACTTCTCATTGGATAAAATTGCATGGATATACATTAAATAAGTGGTAAGGCAACCTGGTGTTCCATTATTTATTGCATCTGATCCAGATCCAAGATTCACCTCTATGTTCCGGAAGAGTCTCCAACATGCTCTGAATACTGTGATGAACTTCAGTAGGACTTATCATCCTCAAAATGATGGCCAATATGAGTAGACTATCAAACACTTGAGGACATGTTGAGATCTTTCTCAATGGACTTAAAAGAAGGATAAGATCAACATCTTCATCTGGTTGAGTTCTCTTAAGACAACAGTTTCCACTTAAGCATCCAAATGACTCCTTATGGAGCCCTTTATGGGAAGAGGTGAAGAACACTGGCATGTTGGGAATAATTTGGGGAGCGAAAACATCTAGGTCTAGAAATGGTTGAAGAAATGGCGGAGAAGGTTAAGACCATCTAGTAGCACAAAAAAGATTCTCAGAGTCGACAAAATATATATACTGAAAATCGTCGACGAGACCTACAGTTTGATGATGGAGATATGGTTTTTCCTCTACATATCTCCATGGAAGAGAGTGACGAGATATGGGAATAATAGAAAGATTAGTACAAGGTACATGGGCCCTTTTAAGATCCTTGATCACATCGGAGTAGTGGACTATCGACTAGAACTTCGACCGAACATATCTCAAGAACATAACGTATTCCACATATCACTTTTTAAGAAGTACATACATGAACCATAGCATGCTCTTAATCTAGAGGTGGTACCATTGGAGAATGACCTTTCTTTTGAATAGATGTTGGTTATGATCTTAGATTATAGAGAAAAAGTTCTACGAAATAAGATGATACCTCTCATCAACAAGTTGCAGAGAAAACACAAGATTGAAGAAGCAATATGGGAACTAGAAGAAGTGATGATGCAGAGTTAAACTTATCTATTTTAGTGTGGGAAAAAGAAATTCATGGAAGAAATTTCTTAAGGGGGTAATTCTATAACAACTCAAACATTTATGAATATGATTCCATTTATTTTAATGTCTTATTGATATAGAAAACACATGGACTCTTTTTTTTTAATTTTTGGGTTTAAATAACTATTATGTATCATTTCCATTCATAATATAGTCATTGAATAGTGATCACACAACTGATATAAATATAATTTTTTAAAAAAAAAATTTCATCATAGACAAAGGAGAGGATGACCTCATCTAGTAGACTTAGGCCATATGAAGCTCATTTTTTTGGATCTTGGGAAGGAGCTACCATCACTGGGATTTACTCTTCACCAATCCCGATCTATGATTCAACATGTTAAGTATTAATGGAATCTCTTATCGGAGAATTTCATCTAAATAGAGATTAATGCTTGGGCGATGTTATCCGAGCCGCCCCGAGAGTATTTCACCATCACACACCTTACCCTTAGGTCTTATGAGGGTGTTATAAGGGGTTTCATAATAAGGTATTAGTTACTTATTATTTTTATCCCTTTTTATAAATTAAAATCGTATCCCATCTATTTCATTATGAGAATAGTTTTCTTAATCGAATGTGAAATTTGATAAATTGAGTTTTTGGGTAAAAATGGTAATTTTGAGAAACATATACATTATTAAATACAACTATGGTTTTTTTATAATATTATAAAAACAATTATTATAAATGATTTTTATATAATTTCTTTATATGTATATTATTAGGAAACCAATTTGATAAGAGTTATATCTTTTATACGATAAAATAGAAAGTGCATTTTGAAGGAAATTATTTTAAGGAAATAAGGAGTTTATGAAATAATTAATATTTTAATAAAATATTATTATCAAATTATTTTACTAATAATAAATGAGTATATAATTTTTATGAAGTTGAATGTAATTTTTTAAGGTTTGAAAATGGATTTTGTCAAAACCTGTGATTTTTCAATAAATGTCAGATTTCATTTTAAAAGTGAAAATTTAAATATTTAGATAATTATTTTGGTAAAATGATTATTATTTTTGTAATCAGGATGTTGAAATTATCCAACTTTTATTTTTTCACCATTTTATATGGAAATCGATTTTTTTACTAAAAATTAAATACCGTATAAATAAAATATGTGTTTTATGACATTATAATGAACCCAAAATGATGTAATAAATAATATAATGGTTATTATATTTCTAATATGTGTTTTATCCTTTATATAATGTGATTTTATATTTGTTTTACCTAGTTTATAGATCCTTAGTGAATCCTCCAAAATGTATATTATATTTTATGATTTTAAATTCAATTAATTAATAATGTGACTCACCTCCACTCTAGAAAGGATAATATTTTAATATTTTCTTCCATTTTAAATAGAAAATAAATTTTTCCACTCATATTTTACAAATAACATGGAAATTTTTTTTTATGGTTTTTGGTTTTGAGTATTTAAATATATAGTTTCCAAACTATGTTTGTGAAATAATAAAGAATTCCCATATCATTTCCTATATAAACCCACCCAATCTCCCACTTATTTTTTTCTCAAAATACTTGTATCACATCCCTAATATGTCCCCCATTATAGAGTCCCAATAGGGCACCCCACACTCTAAATAATTCTCTCTTAATCCTCTCTTAAGTCTTTGGAATCACAGATTCAAGTAAGGGATTCCTTCCTTTCTATTTTTTCCAAATTTATTTTTTTGTTATACCCTTTTATTTTCTATTAAAAATTTTGGGGTATTATTTAAAACCTCCCCATACTCCACTACTCATGTTTTAATGATGATATAACCCTTTATCTCATATTAATTCCCTCTGTGTACACCTGTTACCATGCTGAAATTTTGTAAGGGGTTTCTCTCTTCTTATTTCCATTCAAGAATTTATTCAATATTATTATCTGAATTATATTTCATATGTTGGGATATTAATTTACATGATTAACATACTCTCTACTTCATTTTTAAATTATTAGGGATCCATTTCTCTCTCATCAACCCAATTTATGAATCTCCATATAATGTCATTATGATGCCGAACTTTCACTGCGATTTTCCAAGACAAAATCAACATGTAGTGAATACCGTGCCAATTTATCTATCAAAGTTATTCACCTTTATGCACATATAATTATTTAATTTTACTTAAATTTATGTATTTGACATTATTTTATCATTGAAAAAATGAAGATTTAGACTGAATCTATGTTATACGATCTATGTGGCACACTTAAGCATGAGATTGAAATGAATATGAAGGGTGCACCCTGATAGCGCTCCAATGCATTGGGTAATGTTTAGTATCATGATATGTCCTGTTGAGATATGGTTTTACCTGATTCCTTTTTGGAAATTTTTTCACCATGTTAGGATATGGGTTTACCTGATTCCCTTATGTTAATGATTGAGTATTTTAAGTTGTTGCCAAATTTCCATGTTATGGTAATCATGCTATATCATGTCTTTATGTTCATGTATATATTTTTTTCCATTGATATTACCAATGACTAAAATGTATTTTATTTACCATTTTATACACATTTTACTCCATTAAGAGCCTTTATAGCTCTACCTTTTCTTATGTATGTCCTTAGGTTATCCCGTTCAATGATAAGTATGGAGGAATTTAGTGGTCATTAAAAAGAATTTTTCAATAAATATGTTATATTTTATGTATTAAGTTGTCATGTAATGTTTCTAAGCCCCAAAGTCACTAGAACTCTCAATATTATGAGTTGTATTAAGTGAATGTTTATGTAACAAAACATGTTTAAATGTGTAATAAAGATTAGGGTTGTTATAGTTGGTAGGTGCTCTCATGAACCAACCCTAACCGGGGATCAAGTTGCAACTACCCAAATCCTACCTCCATAGTTCAAGGGGTGGTGATTAGTGCTGAAAGGCATAACCTAAGTGGGAGGCCTTTTCCGAATGTACCTATACAGACACACCAACCATCTCAATATAGAAGTGAAGTGGAATAATAATAAAAAATTCAACAACTCAAATATAAAAACTGTAATGAAAAACCTATAGGGTGTACAAGTGTATGATAGTGAAAATTGAAATTTAATGGGGAAAATAAAATCCCTACCAGAAAGATGTCCTAACCTAATCAAACTGGAAAGAAAAATGCTAAGAGAGCCCAAATTCTAATCTCCAAGCTATGATTATCATATACGGTCCTAAGAACCCAATATACCTAGAATCCTATAATGTTACCATTAACCTTTCCATAATCTACAGAGGAAACCACACATGAGTGAAAAGGAAATGCAGGGGTGAGTATATACAAACCTAGTACGATTCTCCGAAAGATGAAAAGGGGAGTAGTAATAGACACAAATGGAATAAACTATATATAGAAAATAGGATGGAACTCAACATAATGTAATAGAGTGTAACCGCATCCTACCACAAGGGGCTCAACATGGTATGTAGGTGGACCACACATCAAGTCATTTCCATCCATAGTAGGAGAGTAGGCTCATAAAACCACAAGGTTCTCAACATGGTGAGTAGGCGGACTACCCTGCACGTCTTTGCAACCCATGAAAAAATAGTAACCAAATACAAATTTATGCACACATAGATATATATATATATATATATATATATTATCATCCAAATAATGAAAGAAAAGAGATAAATGGGATCTCCATATCATAGCCCACCCTAGGAAAAGACTTTGAAATATTTCCATAAGTCTGTAATGATGTACAACATCTCACACGTCTTCCTAGATGTAACAGTGTGTAGTCCCTTGCCTCACCACTATGATACATATTCAAGGGGAAACAATATCTAATTTGGGGACAAATGCCATAGTGTGTCAAGGGGTTCCAATCTAAAAGTATTCCTAGAGGACACACATCTGGAAGTTCTAGGGGGTTCCACTCTCTTGGTCAAGTACATGTGCCCTAGTGTGATAGGGGAACCGTTATACTCATCATGTACCTATGCCCTATCTAGTATAGGGTACACTCAGTAGGTAAATGAACTTCACCCAAGTTGATGGGTGGTTCCAGTCTATAGGTTCAGGACCCACACCCTAGTGTGATAGGGGGTTCCAATTTGGTCATTGTGGACCCATTCCCTATCTAATAGGGGATCCGATTTGTTGGGAGAGGACCCTATTTCATTCTGAGCAGGGGGGTTCCACACTACAGGTCAATGACTCACAACTTGGTGTGGTATGGGGTTCGATTTTGTACATTTAGGACTTGTTACCTATCTGATAGGTGGGTTCTACTTAGTATTTAGTGGACTCATTCCCTAAATCCATATAGGGGTTAAAATCTAGTGTCTTTGGTGATCATTTTCATGAAAACAGTTGTCGTTGGGAACTTTCTAAATTAGCGTCAAGTCCGAAACATATCACGTCATATCTGAAAATCCAAAATAGAGGGAACCATCACATTCCATGTGGACAAATACGTAGTATAGACTACTCCTGGGCCAAAATCTAAGTAAAAAAAAGAGATATGCAAGTTTAAAATTTTATATAATGTAACCAAGGGGTACATGGAATTTAAGGGTCCCAGACGACATGCAGTCCCACTCTTTCCCATGGTCATTTCCCTGGCCATCACATAGATCCCATTTCATATAGAATTACACACCATGTAGGTGGACTACATGGTGTGTCCAAGGTTCTTGGGATCAAGACGTGTCCTCCTAGTCCTGTCTATGTTCATTACCACATTTCAGTGTACTTCAATACATGATGTGTGTGTAACCATGTCAATTTACTTTTATACACGACATGAACCAAACATTTTCTTTCCACATGGGGTCCCTGATGTGTTCTCCACCACATGGATCGTTCTATTATTGAAGATGTATTTAACATGTAGTGTGGATACATGTCAATCAATACGTATAAATTTTCAAAATCCTAGCCTCCAAAACAATGGGGCTAGACGATGCGTCTTCATCATGATTCACAACATGTAGTCCAGATTTTTACATAATTTCAACTATGTTATTGTGCATCCAAATCTTACTTTTACACTTTTAATCAAGCATTGAATTTTCATAGAATTGGGTCATGTATTTCTGATTCATTTCCTTTGTCAATCTGATGTTCAAAAATTGGTTTTGTTGACCCGTAGGGATTCACTCTACATACCAAAATCCTTGTGTTCTTACACCATTGAATATTAGGTTTCTGATCATAAAAATTATGACCCAAGACTTGAAATCTAATTTAAAACATCCATGATTAATTTATTCATCTCACATATTTGAATCTTCTTTGAAACTGAGGATCTAATCAGTCTTGGTCACTACACACAATGTCGCACTGATACCTCGTACACTGATTGAAAAATACATGAAAAATTATAGTAGAAAGGTACAAGAAAACTATGTTTTTCAAAAATTGGGAAATATTTCATGGAAAATGAACACAACATGATATTGTGTTAGAAAGAAAATTAAAAACCAATTCAAATGGTACATATGTGCAAGATAAGGTTCAACGATTGGCACAACTCAAAGAAAAAATGATTCTACTAAATTAAATTAATCAAAATTGGATAAATTATTGAATTTATGAGTTATACCTAGATACTGGATCATACTTTGATGAAGAAAAAATTATAAAATGATTTAGAGGGGTTGTGTAATTCACTGGGTTGTGATCTTCTTGGATATTGAGTTTCATCATCGTCAGATACGATTCTCCAATTGAAGGAGAGGAGGAGATTCTCTCAATGTTCCCAGGATTATGTGGCTATACTAGGGAAAATCACTATGATGAAACATTTATAGTTATTTAAAATGAGTTTATTCAGTAAAATTAATTGAATGAAACATTTAATTAATTTACTGAACATACTGCCAATGGTCGATTTATCTGAACACCCTATACCGAGCTACTTTAGGTCACATATAGGGTAAAAATCAAATTTCAGAATCAACAATGGTCTTGGGATTATGCTCGAAGATTCCATTTAAGAGTTATCCCATTTTTTTGAAATTATTTTTTGTCATTGTAAAATATATTTAGTGTTTTTATAATGTTAATTTTAGGCATATCGGGCCTCAGAATCGCATGATATCTCAGTTAATTTCCCCAAAAATATATGTAGATATATTTCAAAGTCTTAAATGAAAAAATGGGGCTCAATATAATTCCCACCTCAAATATTATCATCACAAAAAAAACTAAAAAATAGATCGGGGGATACTAAGCCCCCATCTAGCTCTCATGCTCATAGTAGCTATCCTTTATGCTTTTGTGCTGCCACAACACCTAAACCAATGGGGTGGTCCATCCAAATTGGGTTCTCTTCTATCAATCCTCGATTTCTACTGGGTTATTCACAAATGTTTCTCTATCCTCAATGTCTATCTCACCCCAGTCTATGACATGAATGGGTTCATGCACATATCTCCTCAGTTGTAGCACTTGTAATATGTCATGCACCCTCACCAAATGTGTGGGTAGGGAGAAGTGGTAAGAAACCTATCCAACTATCTAAAAGATATAAAACATACCAATGAACATTTAGGATCACTTTAAAATATTTAAAACCCTCCAAAATCATTTTCATTGGTACATTATTAAGAAAATGTGGTCTCCCTGCTCAGACTCCAAGGGGTGACAATAGCGATCTATGTGAGATGTTTGTTTTCTCTGAGCTATCCTCATCTTCTCATGGATGACCTGGACCTCCTCTGTTATCACCTGTGCCATCTATGAACCCACTAGAGATGTACTTAAAATCTATTTATAGCACAAGTAAGACCTATAGGGACTCTCATACATGGAATCGAAAAGTTTCAGGCTAATAGTATAGTGGTTGATTTTATTATATGCCAACTCTACCGAGGGAAGGTGATCCTCCCTACTCTAGCCATAGAATAACAGAAAACACTACAAAACATCCTCCAACCCCTAGATAGTTCTCTCAGTCTACCCATTATTTTAGTGGTTAAAGGTTTTACTCATCCTCATCTGGTTCCCAAATTTCTCCAAGAGGCTTCTCCACAACCATTATGTAAACTATACATCATGATGTGAGACAATAGTCGAGGGCACCCTAGGAAGGTGAAAAATATCTCATACATACAAATTCCCATAAATATCCATTGAACTCTTCTCCCAGATAGAAAGTAAGTATTAATACTTCATGAGTTAGTAAACTATCTCTTAGATGGCTCCCTGGTCCTTCATTTTCTATGGAAGCCCTATCACAAAATCCATAGATATGTCATCCTGCTTCCACTCTGGGATATTAAGGGGATGCAACTGACCTGCAAGATCATTATGCTTAGCCTTCAATTACTAATAGGTGAGGAACTGCGACACAAAATCCATCATTCTATATCTCATGCATAGTCTCCAAAACTACTACTAAAGGTCTCTATACATATTCCTCAAACTATGAAGAATAACTAGGGGAGATGTTTGGAACTCTTGCATAACCTCCTCCAAAATAAAACCTCACATAGATCGTCATTGTGAATCTATTATGTATATATGGTTATGTAACATATCACATTATATTTCTCCTAAATCAGACTCTATCACATGATCAATAAGTAGAGGAGTTGGCACCATCGAATGAAGACATGTTTCACCCTCCTACTCCACTAGGGCCTGTTGTGAGGAATCTAACTGATTAGAAGCATCCTAAAACAAGTCAGCATCAGACTTACTTATAATGAAATCTTATGCTACATTTACCTTTCTCATATTATAGAATATCTCCATGCCATAGTCTTATAGGAACTCCAACTAGTTTTGTTGTCTTAGGTTTAAGTCACTCTGCATGAAGACGTACCTGAGACATTGATGGCTAAAGTACACCACAAAGCTCTCTCCCAAGAGATAGTGCCTCAAAATCCTCTAGATGAAGACTAATAATACCATGTATTGGTAATTAGTAACATAGTTATTCTCATGGGGTCTCAACATCCATAACCTATATGCAATAACTACCTTCTCCTGAATCAATATGAAGCCGAGACCAACTTTGAAGGCATCAAAATACGCTACGAGCTCTATACCCTCGTTCGACAGTCTCAATATAGTATTACTCATCAGACTCATACCCAACACCTTGAAGGTCTTTTATAATTGATCATGCTAGGTAAAAGGATTCCGTTTCCACATCACGGTGGTCAAAGGGACACCATTCTTTGATAAGTCTTCCATAATCCTCATATAGTACCCCACCAAGCTATAAAATATCAACACCTCTAGAATATTCTTAGTTGGAACCCAATAAATAATTGCATTGATCTTCATTATCTCTACAGCTAAACTATGATCAGAAATTACATTCCCTAGGAATTGAACATCATGAATATAGAACATTACTTAGAGAGAATACCATAAATATGTTTTTCTTGAAGAAAATATCAAAAAAATCCTCATGTTTTCTTCATGACCCCCCTTCAATATAGAGTATATGAGCACATCATTGATGAAGAAAACCAAAAACTATTCCATGTATGACTGGAAGATATGATTCATAAAATCCATAAACATGGTGGGGTATTCATCACACAAAAAGGCATCACTAGGAACACATAGTGCTCATAGTGACATAGGACTTCCAGATTTGAAATATTAACCTTGGGAACCCTCAACTGGTGTTTGTCGGATCTAAGACCGATCTTCGAGAACCACCTCACGCCTCACAAATAGTCAAAGTGGTTGTCAATACTCAAAAGGAGTAATTATTCTATACCATGTCCTTGTTCATGTGATGATAATCATCACAAATCCATAATTTTTGGTCAACATTTTTCATGAAGAACCTTGAAGCTGTCAAGGGGACACATTGTGATTGATAAATCCATTCTATCAAAGGTCCACCAACTGTATCCACAAGTATTATAGTTTAGTAGAAGCCATAAAACATTCCACAAAAGATATCAGAGAGATCCTAGGATATAATAAGATATAATACTTCATCTCCCGCCTTAATGGCAGTCCCAGAATGTCCTCAGGAATTATGTCCATATAATCCTCTACAATTTAAGGAATACATATTTCTAATTAGACTTATGCACAAAGTGTTGTACTCTCCAATTGATGGGTGATGGGATGTAAAATCATACTTTCAAAGCTGAAATAGATGTGTCCATTTCATATCTTATCAAAGTAGTACCATGTATGTTCTTTGAACCTTTTTCCATACACAACCACATCCATCCCTCCTTATTATAGCTTAAGAATCTCCAGAATCTAAACTGACTACAAATAAGAGGGGTTTTACTCCTAAAGGAACAACAGATAGAATTCAATCAATGAGAGTATTGACTCATCATGTAGCTGGGTAACAAGACTCCACCAGCACCTAGCTTTTCCATATTAAAGGATATCTTTCAGTGAAATCACATGATCTTTTAGTGTCTAGATAACTATAAAAATACAGAACACTGACACTAGATAATCCTCAACCACTTATGGATATGTCATATAGAATAACCTATGTGGCCTCTGGTGATATAACTGATAGAGTGTTCTAATCTTGTGCACAACCTCATCCTACTTTCCTAGGATTAACTACTATTCAAAAGGTGTGGATGGTACTAATTGTGCATGTGGAAGAAATAATCTCATAGGATGGACCCAAAATTGAGGCATTATCTCTCCTTGGATCTTAATCAAGATCTAAAATAGGTACCCAAGATGGAAGTTATCATAGAGGCATCCTAAAAATTTATTCATGACATACCACAATCAGATAATCATATATATATATATATATATAATAATGGAGAGATAAATCAAGAAGTATAGTAAAAACTCTATCATATATTATGCATGTACCATTGATCCCTACAACCAATGTATTGATATATCAAGTTGAAAATAAATAATTTGAGATATGAGTAAATAGATGTGCCGACTACACATACCATCACTCGATTCCATGGCCTGATAGATGCACTCAAGTCAGTTTGACACTGTTTCCCAAAATACCACCCAAAATATTTTTATAGTGACTAATCCAAACAAAAACCCAAGGAATGAACTACTCTTATACTAATATATCATGGCCCAACCCTAACTAAGGGTTAAGCCACAACTATTCCAAGCCCACCTCTATTGGTCATGGGTGGTGACAAGCGTCGAATAGAATAACTTAAAGGGATGCCTTTTCTTAGTTTACTTGTATGCACATAACCAACCATCTCAATGTAGAAGTGCATATGAATAAGAATAAAAAGGTAAAACAACTAAAATATAACCATATAAGAAAAACCTCTAGGGTGTGTAAGATTGCGACAATAAAAATTGAAAAGTAAAGAGGAAAATACTTTCCAAACTAAAAATATTTCCCAACCTATCAAAAATGGATAGTAGAATACTAAGAGAACCTAGATCATGATATCAAAGTTACAGCCACAAAAATAGGTCCCAAGTAATCAATATCCCTAAACTCTTATGAAGTAACCACTGAACTATCCGTTGTCTTCATAAGACACGGAACATGTAGTAAAAAACCCTGAAATGTTGAGTATATACGTACCCAATTGGACTCCCAAAAAGCAGAAAGGGGAGCCATAAGATAAACAAAATGGGTAGGTATTAGATAATAAATAATATTCATTGTAACGAAAATCAGTAGAAAATAACCTCATCCCAACAAATGGTTTCAATATAGTGTGTAAATTAACTAAACATTCAATCTCTACCACCCATAGTAGGAGCGTAACCTCATAAAACCATGAGGTTCTCAGCACGATGAGTAGACAGATTACCCCACACATCTTTATAACCCATGGATAGACAGTTAAAAATCAAAATTTATGGATATATATATATATATTCTCAATAAAAGTAACTCAAATTAGGGAGAAAGAGGATCTTCATCTCATAGATCAGTCTAGAAAATGATTCACCAATAGTTCTATAAGTCCATTAATGATGCCCAACATCTCATGTGTTTTTTCAGAAGTAACCGTGTCAAGCCCCACACCTCACCATTATGATGTAGAGTTGATGGGATCTGATCTTAATGTTTAGGACCCACTCCCTATTGAGTCAAGGGTGTTTTACTCTATAAGTATCCATAGAGGACCTACGCCCTGATGTGTTAGGGGGATCATTACTATTGTTTGAGGACCTTCACCCTGGTGAAATATGGGGGATCCACTTTGGTCATCAATTTTGAGTGCCCTATCTGAGAGTGGGGTTCCACTCTGAAGGTAAATGTCTTGCACCCATGATAATGAGGGGGGGGGGGGTTAGTTTATTGGTTGAGGACCAATGCCCTAGTGTGAGAGGGGGTTCCACTCTGGTCATCGTGTACCCTCACCCTATCCGATAGGAGGTTCCACTCATTAGGTAGAGGACCCATAGCCAAGATAATGGGGGGTTCCACACTATTGGTTGAAGAAAAAACACATTGGTGGGATAGGGGATCCCACTATGGACATCGAGGACCCATTCCCTATCCAATAGAGGGTTCCTATCGATAAGTAGAGGACCCATGCTTTAAATCTATATGGGGTTCCCCTCTAGTGTCCATGTTAATCCTCTGCCAGAACCCAGATATTTTTGGAATCGCCTAAAGATATTTTAGGCCTAGAACAACTCACATTATATCCCAAAATCCAAAATAAAGGGAACCATCACATTCTAAATGGAAAAACACTAATGATAGGCTACCTATGGGCCAAAATACAAGTCAAAATGAGTAATATATGAGTGATTTAAGTTTTCTAAAAAGAAACCATGGGGTACCTAGCTTGTAGGGGACACACATGGTGTGATGTCCAACTCCTTATCCTGTTCATGTATCTCACCAGCACATGACTCCCCATCCATGTAGAAGTACACACAATGCAGGTATTGGAATGTTTCTTATTGGTTGTGTATGTGTTCCTTACCCAGTCTTTGTATACTATAGAACATGGTGTGTGCTTGGCCATGTACATGTTATTTAGTATAATACATGGGCATGGTTGTGACTTTCCACATAGGTTCCTTCATGTCTGCTCATCCACATGGATTGTCTAGTTGGGGAAGAGGTATAGGTCATGTAGGAGGGATACATGATATTTCATCCTTATAAATTTACAAAACCCAATCCACTAGAGCATAGGGGCTACATGACATGTGTTCACCGTGATACACAACATGTAGTTGAGTTTTTTCCATAATTTCATACCTACACATAGGTATTCAGATCTAACATACCTTTTTTAAATCTAGCTTCTCCTTCACATGAAAATGGTATATCTAGTCCCGATTCAACATTTTTGTCCATCCAGTGGAAAAAATATGTTTTGTCAATCTGTAGGGGTTCACCGTATGCACTACGCAGCTTAAGTACTTCTTCCATTGGAGATTTGGATTTGGATTATCAAAACTATCCCCCCAAAACCACAATATAACTGAAAAAATCCCTGATTTTTCAATCTATATCTCACACTTAAATTTATCGCAAATATGGGTGTTAGGTCGGGCTTGGCCCCACTAAACAATGTCAAAATGATACCCTAATGACTGATAGATGAATAATTCAATCAAATTGTTGGATAAAGTTACAGTAAATAGAGGCTTATTAATCATTGGATTATAATTCTTGGCCAATGAACAGAATTTGGAGATCAAGGTTAAAAAAACAAATTAAACTAGTACATATGAACATGCCAAGGTTCAAAAAATAATGTTTCTCAAAGAAGAAATGATTCTGCAGAATAATTTCAATCAAAATTCATAAAATACAATGGTTGAAGAGTAATACATAGATATTGGATGGTTTTTTGAAGAACATTCTCTCCAATGATTGAGAGGGGTCATTGTGTTCCTTATGTCTCGATATGCTTAAAGATGGTGTTTTTTTCATCAAAAGTGATTCTCAAATGATATGATAGGGGGAGATTCACTCTATGGTCCCAATATTATGAGGCTAAACATGATAAAATCTCTATAATTATACACTTATAAGAATGTATAATTAGTTTATTCAATTAGATTAATTAAATTAAACATTTAATTAATTCACTAAACATACCACCAATAATCATTTTATCCAAATGCATCACACTGATATATTTAAGGTCACACCTAGAGTAAACATTTCAGTCTATACTCAACCATGGTCATGATTTTTTGATTTATTATTCCATTTTAGAGACATGTTTTTTTAATAAACTAAATCTGAGCAATATAAAAGATATTTAGTAGTTTTTTTAAATTAATTTTGGGAACAACGAGCCTCAAAATCACATGTTGTCTTAGTGACTAGATCTAAAAATATATGTGTAAATATTTAAATTTATTACAAGGAAAAATCTTGGTCTCTAAAAGTTATTAAGATACTTGTGTGATAAACTCTCAAACTTTCTATAAATTCTTTCAAAATTCAATTTATCAGCTTTGAAAAAATCTCTATTATATTTTTGTTATAATACTATCAAACAAATTAAATTTTTCTAAAATTATTTAATTTAATTGGTTATTTATTGAATTATTCCATTTCTTTTGAAATAATTTTTTTATTAATATTTCATTCAAATGTTTTATTTTATTTAGATTGATATTTTGTGCTCAAATTTAAAATAAATTTAAAATAAAATTCTAAAATCATATTTTACCATCAATTATTGTATACATTATGTATGTGGTCAATGAACTGGATATTGTTGCCAATATCATAGACTGTTTTAAAAAAATTTGATGATCTCGATAATTTTTATTTAAAATATGATATATCCACTCAATAATTAATGAAAATTATTTTGAAATATAATTTAAATAACATTTTGAATCATTAAAATTCACATAGTTATTTTCCATCAATCCATCAATTTGTTCATCTAATGGTGTTTTTAGTTGAATATTATTATATTTTGAAAAAATTATTTAAAATATGGAATTTTTAATGATTTTTTCTATCTCTATTTTAAATAGATATCAAAGTTCATGTTTATCTTTCATTTCCTAAAATTTTAAATTTTTTGAGATTACATGGCGATTGAATATAAAAGTTGTTGGTGTTATTTATGTATGTTTCACATCAAAAACCATTATTATCCTTCAAATTTAAAATTTTTTGTTTGAGCTACCCAGGTAACCATCAGTTCTTTACTGAGTATATGATGTTGATTTATAGATCTAGACATTCTATTTTCCCCACCTTCTTGCTAGAATAACTCATTAACTAGCTGGTAAACCTTTTCTTCACCCTCATAGACTCTTGTGTTTTGGATTTTTTTTCCTGTGTTTTATATATTATGTAACATACACTCACATTAATTAATTTATATTCATTAATTTTTGTTAATTTGAATCATTTTTTGGATTTTTTTTAAAATACCATTTGGTTATGTAATCCTTTTATCATTCTCTCCTTTTTAAAAAGCATTGATTTTTTTTGAATAGTTTCAAAAGAAGAGAGTGGTTTTATTCCTTAAAAAGGGGATCAATGGAATGAAATTAATCAATTTTGTCCAAATGTTTACTTTTAAATGATAATACTATAGATCACTTCGTTACAATTTCTTATTAAATTTTTTAAAAGCTATTATCTTATCATTATAAAATATTGAAATTCATTTTGACCACTTTATTTTCCTTTTAAATCATCATTTCTAATGATTGAAATTGGCCACATCAGCCCTATATCCCTTTAACACAAGTATTTTAATTTAGACATAAACATCACTCTCGTCTATTCATGTTTTTTATTGGTTACTATTACCATTTTACTTCTTCATTTAAATATTTTATCATGGTTACTTTGAATCATTATTTTATATTCTCCTTATGGCCATGTTTATTAAATTTTGAAAATATCTAAGGGGGAGAGAAAATATTCTAATGGTTTTAAAAATATCATTATTTAAATTCCTCTTATATAAAATTTATTTTATAAAATATAATTCTATATAATTAATTATAACTTTTTATTAAAAATAAGTTCATAATATCATTGGATTTCATTATGAAATATTAAAATTTCTTTTGAAACTATCATTTTTATAATAACAAATTTTGAATAACAATATTTGATGGCTCCAAGTATTTATAATGACGAAATTAAGGGAACATATATCATTATAATTATAAAAATATCCTATAGGAAACATCCTCTACGATCAATCACTTAAATTCATGGATCTTATATTTTGATCATGTTTTTTATTTGAATTACTTAAAATTCTTTCTCAAATTATTTTTATATCAATTTTTCAAATAAAAAATTTTAATTTCTCATTCAAGATTTTTCAAATATGAAACCCCTAGCTTGGGGAAATTATTTATTTATGAATTTTTATTTTAGAAAGGATTGAATATTTTTATTTTTATTTAACATTAACAAACATTATTATTTTCTTCTCCTTTAAACTTTAACCCTTGATATTTTTTTTAATAAACAGTATTTTCTATATTGATATTTATTAAATTATGTTCTATATTTTAAATCATGAACTGAGTTAAAAAAATAATAATATTTATATTCATGTAATCCTCTTATTTTTATCTTGAGATAAATCTATTTTTAAAGTGCGTAATTATTTTAGATCATTAATCCATTTTTTTAAATCTTATGACTAATTATTTTATTCAATTATTTGTATCCAAGATCACTAATATGTATTTCTATAATGATTTGTATTGAAACTACCATGATCTATTTTCATTAAATATTTAAGTCACCAATCTATCTTAAGATCTTTGGTTTTTAATATTTTGTTTAACTTATTTTCTCATTCTCTTAAGTGAAGTATTTAATTTTATTATTTTAATATTTATTTCCATATTTTTTTCTGGCTCCATATAACTTTGGAAGAATTAATTAGTTGAGGTGGATCTAAATTAGTTTTTATAAATAATTTTAATTTTTTTGATATTTTAAATTTTTATTTTTCAAGAACAAGGTCATGTTTTTATTTTTAAAGGACAAAATTTGAAATGTTCAAACCCCTAGAAAAGGAAAGTTGAATGATTTTCAATATCTAGTTTCTAAAATATATTCATGGATAATTATTGATTATGAAATTTACAATTAAATTTTTTTTATTAGTTTTTCTTAGACCTCATACTTTTATGAATGACTTACTCTGAACCACATTTAATGAAATTTATGGTGATTCAAATGGGGGAGAATGTGATGAAATTAAAGACATGTTTCCATTAACCATGTTTTGGGGGATGAATTGATGAAATTAAAGGTATGATTTATTTTAATAATATTAATAGTTATAATTTTTTATCAAGAATAGAGGATATATTTTATGTTCATCAAAGGAAATTTTATATTGTTTTTTGGGGTTCATGTTTATAGATTCAAGAGTATTTTGAAAAAGATTTAATTATTTAAACAATTGAATGATTCTTTCAATGGATTTATTATTTAAAAAAATGATATTTACTTTTTTATAACCATAAAGGGGAGATTTTTTAATATTAAACAATTGGTGAAATCATTTTTTAAATCATTGTATAAATAGATTTTTAAATTATTGAAAATGATTGGATGAGTTTTATTAAAGAATATTGAAATTCTATTCAACTATATTAATAAAAAATGAATCATTATTATCTAATAATATTGATTAATTTATTTTTGATTTTGATAATAATAAAGGGGGATAATATTGTATATATCACCCACTTACATTGTATTTAATGACCACAAACACCGAGCTATGCTCTTAATGATTTCTTTTCATATATTTGAAAATTTAAATTTTTTAATATTTTTTGGAGGTACCAGACCAATAAAAGAACTCAATAGAACAAAAAATGATATTTTTAGTGCTACCCAACTGTAGGTATTAGTACATATCCATTCGGGTACCACTAGATACCCGATGGTGTTATAGATTGTATAAAAAACTAGCTATTGGAATGTGTCAAGTGTGCCTTATTTCAACCCCTAACAACAATTTTCGAGCCCCAAGGCCTATCTAACTTTAATAAATACCATAGGAGAAATTAATACACGCCCTTTGGTGCTTATATGGAAAAATATCACTTATTCCATGATTATGCTATAATTTTTCCTTCTCTAGAGAAATATTTTTTAATATCATTTTTTTCATGACCAACTACATTTTTCCCTTCATCGATATCTTGTATTTATTTTCTAATTCTTTGTAAAGATAGAGTAGAGTGTTTTCTTCAATGGTGTTTCACAAAATAAATTCACTTTTTTATTTTCTTTTCATTTTGATCCTTTCCCTTAAAGTATGAGGTTTGGTTTCATGCAAGTTTTTTTAAAGAAATGGGTATAGTTTCTTACATGGTCATTAATAAAACATGTTTTCTTCCATTCATGGTTCTTAATTAAAGTTGTTTGGTTATTTCATGGTTCTTAAATAAAGGGATATGATGTTTATAGAAATAAAAAATAAAACATAGAGTGTATTTCTTTTTATAACCACTAACAATCCGAGGAGATTGGATTTTCATGATTGGACTTTGAAAGATGGTATTTAAATTATAAATGATTTTATATGGTTCTATTAAATCTAAGTGAGTATAAAATCATCCAAAGGCCTTGGGGCAGAGATGTAGGCACCTTCAATGGGAGATTATCAAATTTTTTTATAAAACTATATTTTTTTCATTTAATTTGTGTTTTGTTAGCTCATTTAATTAATTTCTTATGCTCATAAATATTACAATTTATTTATATCTATTAACTAATCAACATCAACAAATCATCATTATAGTGCTTTGACTCATTTAATTTAATTCTATTTCTCTTATTGGTTTAATTTCAAAAAAATATTTTTATTTTATAAATAGTTTTTAAAAGGAAATTCACCCACCCCCTTATCATCCTTAATTGGACCAATACAGCGTGCGACTATATTTCTATTACTAATTCATACATAATGATGTCTAGATATTATATCCTACACCGGAACACATTTATTACTCTATATTATTTTCTAAAACCACACCTTGACACCTCAATGTATTATTTCTTCATGTTGATATTCTTCTATAATTGGATGTTCATTAATTTATAATTGTTTTGTGATACTTCATATATGCAAGAATATAGTTATATTAATTACAGAATACCTTTAGTTTTGAAATACACATGGATTGATTCCTATCACCACAAGATACCTAATGAATCATTGATTTCCAATATTTTTTCCTATAAAATTTTCTCTCTAATTCCACCATAGTGTTTGAATCTCACTAATTCACATTGAGTTTAGCCTTTTATACCCATACCAATGTATATCCTTCATTTCATCCCATTTTCCCACTCAACTATGATATTTCTATCTCATGATATTTCTGGTTGGGCCTTTCATGTTAGAGTGTACATATACATGATTACACCCCATTTAATTTCACATTATCCAGACCTTCTTGGAATTTTACCACATTAGTTCTTGTTGGATATTCATCCATCATAACAACACACAGATACAACCTATCCTATTTTTTGAATATCATTTGGGTTTTTTTTTGTTTTTATAGGATATGTAGTGGTGCTCGAATCCTCAATCCCAGGCCTAGTAGTAAATCCCTCTTTCACAAAACCCCTCATTCAAACCATCATAGTGTATGATATTTAAAATTCATGTCTGGTTCCTCCATTTTCCATATACTATCCATCCAATGGCCCATAGGCCTTCATTTTTTTATTAAAATATAATCCCCCTTTTGAGGGAATAAGGGGGGAACCCTACAGACATCATTGAATTAAAACAAAAACATGACATGAAGGTCTAGAGAGACAAACCAAACTGATACATGGACTTAACCCTCCCTAGCACATGAACATGAAAAGTACACCATCATTGCAAAGCTGAATATCAAGCAAGTGTCCTGTGTCAAAGCATAGACCTGATCCGATGGGTAACGCCATAACCTCTCAAGCATCCAAATCCGAAAAGCACAGCAATGACGAAGAAAACTCTGAAACCTCATCTAGGGAATGATCCATGGTTCGAGTCCGAATGCATCACCATACCAACAAACATCAAAAAATAAAAATTTAAACCATTCAAAACCACAAATCCAAACGCCTCCATCAATGATCATTCTGGACCAACACCACCGTCCTCCTTAAACACCCCTGTCACTGCAGTTAGATATAGTGATGAATGAATCATATATTCTTGGTTAACCCATAACCTTATATCCACTTCAAAATCTATTTCAAACATGGAAAAAATTTCTCATGATTTGTTTAAAATTATAATATTTTTTTAATTATCTTAAAACAATGACCATCTATGTACTATTCTATTTTCTAACACATTCGAATTACCATAAAAAATTAATGCATATTGATATAGAGAATATAATCTAATGTAACCCCCACATGAATTGTGACCTCACAAGTACTATATAAATGGCTCATCTATAACCATCCAAGTGTATATATATCTCCTAAGGAAATAATTATATAATAATATATACATTTAATAAAATTAAAATGGGACCCATAATTAAAAAATAGTAATTATATATCCTTAATATATTTGTATAACTACATGGTTACAATCTCATTATTTGAACATGATCAGTGGTCATCCTAGTCCATTCCATTTTCATTTCACCATATCCAATAAAATTATTTTATGTTTTAATATACACCATTTCACATTATTATGTTTGATAAATTTATGTTTTTCAACCCTAATTCATATATTTAGTTTGTGAATTGCCAAAATAAATAAATATCTAACTCATATTGAAACATCCTATACCCTGGTCATTAATACTAGCATTACTCCTCTATCAAATAATGTCATGACCTTTTTATAATAAAAAAATAATTTTATCCTATGTTTTATGAATTCACACTATGATACCCCTTTTATTCAGAGCTACATGACCCTAAACTTTAATAATCTCATCTCTATAATGAAACTACGGTTTCTATACAGAGATTTTGTTGTTTATTCATGTTGGATTAGTTATTAATATTATTAGAAATTAATTAAAATTTGATCCATTCATTATTATATTATTAAAAAACACATTTTACTCGTTAACTAACTTATGTTGACATTGGGATCATAATTTAGGACAAATCATTTACACCCTTATTGTTGGGTATGATACCATACATGGATTCGAACTCAATGACCAGTAGTAAGGATCCACCCTTTGTTCAAATTTGAATGAAAATAAACATTGGACACCTTTGGACAATGTTATATGACCATACTATTCATAAAACCTATGTCGAAGCTATTTGTACATAAACTATATACATATTATTTTGGTACAAATTAGAATACATTAAATGATAAAAATAATACAAATCATTTTTGGTTAAAAATTCATAAAGGGTATCCTGAGTACAAATTATTATTTTTCTCGCTAAAATGAACTCTTTAAAAGTTTTAGGAAAAATATATGGTAAAAAAGAGAAGAAGAAAGAAAAAAATATTATTAAGTTGAAAACACACAAATGGAAACCTGAGAAAAACTCATGTCTTGGATCACTAAGACATACCTCTTCCAATATTAGGGAAAAGTTTGAGTGGGAAAGGAAATGATTCCAAAAAAATATATGGACCGAAACTCAACCCCAATAAAAGTTAAAATTGAGATTACTAGGATTATGAATTTATATAAATTTGTTTTGAAAAAATTGGTGCCCTCTACCCAGTGTGAGCAGTACCCTTCAGTTACCATTTCAGGTATATAAAGAGTTAAACCTAATTTTTTCAACAATAATAAAATTATTACTTTTATATACACTAGTTACATAGAAACATTCATTGATTATTTATTATCTCAAAAAGTAACAATAGTTCTCATCTATAATGAAGAAATCACAATGCGATAGCAATAATATTAAACACATGTATTATAATCAAGATATATCATACAAATGTTACATGAATTATGTATAATTATATGGTATTTAGGGTTTATATGCATTGGGAATCATCCAAAAGTTCACACATGGTGATCTCATGAATGGATATCACGAGGAATGACCCTACCACAAGAACACCAATTGTTTTGGGTGTCATTGGATATTACATTATATAAGCATGTGTATTGGTCTCGAGAATTTATATTATTATAAATTTGTATTATTCAATCATGTACATTATTAAATGAAAAAACCCTGGAAATTTATATTTATGGTCAAGAAACTCATGCCAGGTGTGTCATTAGCGGTATTCCACTTATTAAATGACCAATACACGATTTATCAATCTCAAATATAGAAAGAATACATATTTGAAAAAAAAATTCCATGGTAGTTCCATGACTAAAATCACATTCTAGGTAGAAAAATGAAATTATATCCAGTATAATAAAAGAATGACATATAAAAAATTAAAGGATAATGAAACAAATTATACACCATAAATTATATGATATCACTTGAGAAAGAGAGTATATGACACAATAAGTGTTCATTGGAGGTTATCATAACTATAAAGTATCCTCCTTTATTTAGGGGTAATGATGTGTTTCAAGATATTGTTGTTGGAAAATGTAGGCTCTACATGCATGGCCAGGTGAACAACTAAGTACACATTATCCCAAGTAATTAAATATTCAAGTTTAATTATATATATTATTTAGGTATTATATAATGATAATTGAATTGATTTCTATATACATTCTTGAATAAGTATAAGATATGGATATGACAGAAATTTTTCAAAAGAATATTATTTATTCAATGTTATTTATATTTATTTCGGAGGAACAAGTTGTATTAACTATATATATTTAATCACATGAAATTTAAAAGTTTCATAAGTGGGTGATGATATATTCATGATGCTTATAATGAGTTACTTTTGTCATTAGCTGTGAAATAGGTTGGTTTTATGATTTATATTTATTTAGGAGATAAAGTTCAATTAAATAAAACATGACCCAATGTTTAAAAAGATAATTATAAACAAAAAAACAAATAGGGGGAATAGTTGTATTAATTATCTCTTCCCCCCATTAATTTAATGTTCTTGAAAGAGACTCTAAAGGGAAGATTAGAAACATATCAATAATGGTTTTAATATGGATCATGTGATATTTTGTTGATTGTAGGGGCATATCAAAACATTCAATTCTTTTATTCTATTACACAAATATGATAAAATGATTAACCATTAGCTATAGTGTATGTGTGTACACTCTGGATAGATCCTATCTTAGTTCCTTTGAGATGTGATAATTCGTAGATGAGCAGAGTGTGTCGAGATTGTGTCATAGCACCAAGGTATTATAATTATTGCCATGGTTTTATACATAATATTTAAATTTAATTTCACATAATCTTTTGATGAACATGAACACTAGTACATCAGATCTACTGTTTTGATATAAAATTCAATTACAAAATTTAAAAATATTAGATATGACCACTTCCAACGTGGCCTGGTTCCTTTTATACAATGTCAAAGAATTTATGAAATATTTTAAGTACAAATTTAAATTAAATTGTTTATGATTATAGTATAGAGTATAAATACGGTCATATTTCATAAACATATCATTTATTAGATGTTATATTTTTGAGATATGATAACTTAAATATCATATTCAATTATTTACTTAAAATTATATTTTAAAAAATATATAAAAAATAAAAACAATAAGGGGGTTCCAAATGTGTGAAGTGGATAAATAAAAAATTATTTAATACGGGGAATGTGAATCCTCCCACCAGTACCAGTCAGTACCACTTATTGTAAAGAGGTTCTATAGAGTGACCAAAAAAATCAAGTGTAATTTTTTTTAAAATAAATTAATATAAGTGGTGTGGGGAGTTCCACCACGACACCATGCATGTTAGGGAAGACCCATGTCTACCTCATTGAGGTGCTATCTGCAGTCTCTAGGACTCAAAATTTCTGTGTATTCATGGATTGAGGCATACTTGACACACCAAACCCACTAGGACATGCTATCATGGTGTAAAAATTTTATAAAATTTGAAATTCTACAACTATAGTAGCATTAATAGTGAGGTCAATCATATAGGGTGAATTTATGTGAACAATATGAATGTTATCATTTAATATTGTTTTGGAGGATGAATTTATAATTTGTTTAAAACTAAAATTCTCCAAAATAATGAATCTAAATGAAATAAGAAAAATACATTTGAAGAAAGATAAGTGAAAATGATAGTGTTAAAGTTACTCACTTTCAAGTAGATGCAATTACAATTTATTTATTCTCACACCTGGATATTTATTCATTCAATTAGATCACTAATTCCTGATTTAATTAAAATATTACAAATTCACATTGTTTGATGTGGGATAATACCTTATTTTTATATTCAAATTATCCAATATCTCATTCTATGATATGATAAATAACTAAGGCTACATTTTATAATTGAATCAATTAGTGAAATATTAAGACCTGTTTCACACAAAGTCATGATATCTATTCGAGTCGAGATCCCCCAAATAGGATTACTTATTATGTATCACTTATGCAAGAATGCAGATAAAACTAACATAGATTCGGGAACGGGATGCACCGAATTTTCTCAGCATTAAGAAGAAAGTGCTAATAGAAGCCTCAACTTTATCAGTGCTTGCTAAAAGAGCCAATAAAGGACACATATATTAGTGTTATTTTTAGCGCTGATAAAATATATTAGTAAAAATATTAATATATATAAAAAATATTATATTTATATTCAAAAATAATATTTATCTATAGACATTAATTGAAAAAACACATGTTTATTATTAATATAAATATGATATATTATAATATATATTTTTTAATAATTCAAATATATATAATGTTTTAAAAAAGTATTTATAAGTTTATAAATAATTAATATATATTTATTGTAGTTTATATGTTGATGTGAGAGTATAATTGATGTTATATGAAAATAATGTATATTTTTGGACGTGATTGTGAGTTATGGTCCAAATGTTTGGATTACATATATTGTGATATCATGTGCATGCATATATTCATCATTATGAATGTTCATTTACAAATGACACCCGTATTTTTCATTCAAGTTATACCCATGAACTTATTAGGTTATCCTAGATACATATAAAATTATAATAAATATTTTTATTTAATAAATTTATTTATCATATTTTTAATTATAGAATTGTAATTATATATATAAATATTTTTTAGCTAAATTTATTTATAATAATTATTATAATTAAATATATATTTAAATTACTGTCAATTACTATAAATACATTTATTATAATTTTATAAATAAATATTTATATTAATAAAAAATAAATAAATATATTTATAATAATATAAAAGTATTTATAAAAGTATTTGTTTTTAATTACAATTATATAGATTTATATATTTAAATAATTATAAAATTATAATAAATAGATTTTTAATAATTATAATTTTATAAATATATATAATTAAGTCAATATATTTATAAATATATACAAATATTTATAAATATTTACCAATATCAATAATTATAATTATAACTAATATATATGTATATATATATATATGTGCATGTAACTGGTTATAAAATTATAATAAATATATTTATTATATATAATTATAAAAGAATAAATATAATAGACATATTTATTATGATTTTATAACTATAAGTAAATAAATAATTGTTTATATATATATATAATTCAATTTATATTTGTTTAAATAATTATAAGATTATAATAAATATATTTGTTATATTTAATTTTTTTTAATTATATATTATAAAATGATAAATATAGAAAATATTATTATTATAATATTTTCATTATTTAAATGGTTAAATATTTATTTATAATTGTAACTGTAAATAAATAATTATTTATTTATAATTATAAAATCATAAAAAATATATTTATAAATATTTGAATATATTTATATAATTATATATAATTATAAAAATATATATAACTATATAAATTCTTACAAATATTTATAAATATATTTGTTATATATATATAATTATAAATAAATATTTATTTATTTACATAATTATAAATAAATATTTCTTTATTCACATAATTATAAATAAATATTTATTTAGTTAAATAATTAAAATACTATAATAAATATATTTAATATATTTATAGTTTTACAATTATATGTAATTAATATATTTATCATATTTAATTATAAATTTATAAATTAATTATACATATTTATTATAATTTTACAAATTTCTAAATAAACAAATAAATACACACACCCACACATATATATATTTATAGTTATTATTATTATATATATATATATATTATAAAATTATAGATTTCATTATATATAGTTATTATAATTTTAAAATTATTTAAATATAAATATTTTTATGATAATTTCATAATTATTTAATTAAATTTTTATTTATCTATAAATATAACTATATATAAATATCTATTTATTGAAATAATTATAAAATTATAAATTTAATTATGTATATTTATTATAAATTTATTATTATTTAAATAAACATAGATTTATTTATAATTATAATTATAAATATAACAAATATTTTCTTTATAATTTTATAATTAAAAATAATTTATTAGCATTATGTCTTTATCAGCACTTTTTAGCATATATAAAGGTCATTTTTATCATCGCTTTATATTTTAGTGGTGATAAAAACTTCCTTTATCAATATTTTTTAAAAAGCACTCATAAAATCATTTCATATTTTTATAAGTGGCACCCTATTAGAACACTACTGTCTCTCTGGCCTCATGATTTCATGGAACCAGAGCTTTATCATGGAGTTTACTTCCCTCATTGTGGGTTATGTTGCCTCCGTCGATGTGTCCGCTGCCCCCATTATAGTCTCAATTATCCCCACCACCTCTTCTCCCACCATTGCGTCCGCCTCCACTTCCCCTACCAGTTGGACCTACTTCTACCACCAAACCTCTAAATCTAAGGTATTATCTTATATGCACCTATTTTTTTAATTTATCACCCCTGCTCTCATTTCACTTTCTCTTGAAGAACTGAACTCTGATCATTTGTGAATTCTTTTCTCATCCTACTCCTATCTTCATTTTCTCGGCACCCTAGATTTGGATCTAGTGGAAAAATTCGATATTAATTCATTTAGAGTCCCTTTTAACCATTTTTCCATGCCATGTGGAGTGAACCAAACTAGTTGATGAAGTATAAGTTGTGGAAATTCAAGTGAGTCCTAAAGTGATTCTATGTTAGAAATTTTCATTGAGGCTAAAAGTTGTAGGATTAATCCCCTGAAACCCCAAACTAGTTCAATGGAATTAGGTTAGATGTAGAAATGAAAAGAGGAATATCCCAATTATTATATGGAACACTAAAATTTGTATTCAATTCCAATAATTAGACTCAATTTTTTTTCTACAGATTATTTTTATTTTAATTCATATTAATTAGGTTAGTTTTAGAATAATAATTTGATTATTATTGAATGTTTATGATTGTTGTTCTTCTATTATTAAGAAATTTCTACTACTTGTGATGTTAGTAAATTAATTTTAATTATTAAATTAGTTCATATATGGAATAATTATTTTGTATTCGAATGAAGTTATTTATATCCACTTTTATGTGGTAGATCTTGAATTTTATGGTTCTATATGCATTGTATTTAGATTTTGGTCATAAAATCTTGTTTTGTGTTTGTAAAATAATATTTCTTAATGGAAAAATAAAATTTTGTGGAGTGATTTGATTTTAAAACCCAATTTTTTAGGGATTGAAAATTATTTTAATGGTTTTAAAATGGTTTAAATATTATTTCTCTTCTCTTTTACTTTTTTACATAGAATATTGTATTTAAATTAAAAGGTTGTTTTGAGAAATGAATTAAATTTAAAAACCATTGGAGAATATTTACTTGTAAAAAGCAATTTATTTAATTCTAAATGTTTGATATGTGTTAGATTTAATAAGAATAATTAGATAATTTTTTTGGAATTTTTAGAAATGATTTTACCTGAAAATATGGATATCCATTTTAATAATTTTCATTGCTTTCAAACTCTGCATATATTTTAAAAATTATTTCAACCCTCCAAGAATAGGGGTGTGATTTTAATGGAAATAAATTTTTTAAAAATGTTTTGCTATGTTTTTTTTCACATGGATTGTGATTTGGGATCTAAACCCTTAGAGTGCATTGGGACTATGTGATTTGAGCGTCTTTTAAAAGATTAAGGTGATAGATTTATGATTCATATTTCTTTAATTAATCTCCATGAAATGTCTTGATGTGGTGTAGAATGTCCATTTTGCGGATATGACTTAGGGAAAATCCTCTTATTTTCTAAATGTATTTTATATAGTGATTGGAATTTCCCAAAATATGAATTTATTGGTTGGGGAATGATCCTTTTCACCTTATAAATTATTGAGTCACAATACTTCCTTTTTTAGAGTGACCAAGATCCTCATGAGGTTATGGAATGGCATGTAAATCTTTTGAAATTCAGGGATTTGGAAATTCATGAGTGGGTGGAGGTGATTATTATATTTGGGTGGTGTGCTTGATGAGATTAGAGTGGTTTTGGGATTTTTTATGTGATTGAAATTATAATGAGTTCACGGTAAAACTATTTTCCATTATCCAACAACATCTTCCATTAGATTACATCCAAATGAATTCCCAAAAAAATCCAAATAATAATATCAAACAAATTCAAATTTTTATATAAGTATTTTGATATATATATATATATATATCATGAATGATGTGTATCTCTATAAAAGTCTATACTCATGCACTTATAAATTATTAACCTTTATTAGCTCTAAAAAGTGGAATTTATAAATATTTTAACAACATCAAATCAAGTCTTTAATCGAGAAAAATTATTATATAAATAATAATAAATAATGTTAATTTTTTAACGAAGATTAAAAAAATAAAATTATTTTAGTTGAATAAAAACCCTTAAGTCTCTTTCTAGTACACTCATTAGGAATTTTTGGGAGATATTTCAATTAAACATATTTTATGTATTTATTTTGTTAAATATTACTATTATTGAATCAAATAGGATGGATATGAATAAATAATGGATGGATTCCAATCGCATGACAAAATAGTATAAATATTGTGTGAAATAGTTCATCATGTATGAAAAATGTCATCCATATGACCCTTATCAAATCTTTTTTTCATGTTTAAGATGTTCTTATTCAAGAATTATTATTCTATAGAAGTTGGAAGAACACTTGTTCTTTAATGAAATAAATCGAATTTATAAATGATGGAATAAACACAGGGAAAAAGTGAATGTAGCTAGTGGATAGGATAAAAATCCATTTCATCGATCATCAAATATGATTACAAGTGGGGAAAATGAAAAACATTGTATCGCGAATGTGATTATTGATGTGAATGGTGATGAATATTGTATTAAATAAATGATAACGATAGTTGAATATGATCTTTGTGGTTTCCCAAGATTGTTTGAGAAGTTGAAGAGTTGTGAAATGATGCCAATGTATGATGGTTGTACTAAATATACATCATTTTCAGCCGTACTGAAGGTATATAATTTGAAATCAGGAAATTGATGGAGAAACACTAGTTTTGTGGAACTACATTCTCTCTTTAATGATATGATCCCAAAATATAATAAGCTCCATAGCTAAAAAAATGGCACCAAATGAATTCTATGATCTATAAGTATGATCTCTAAATGAATACACTCCAACTTGAATGACTATATACTATTCCAAAAGGAACAAAAATCACTTATAGAATTCTCAAGGTGTCTTGCTTCTTGATACTGGAAAGATGAATTTGGTCAAACAAAATGTGTAATGTATATTCCAATCATTACAAGGATTAAGAACTTATATAGAAGTGATGAATCTATTGGGGAATTTTAGTAATATGCAGATATAAGAAATAAACATGGGAAACTAGGTCACCCCATAGACACTCCGTAGTAGATGATAATTGATCACAAGTATCCGAAATTTTGAAATTAGCCGGTAATCATTTGTATTGAGTTATATACATATGGTGTGAAACCTATTGGTTTTCAAAAATGCACTCATAGTACAAGACCAGTTATATCAGTAAATTCTTACTTTCCATCATAGTGATTCATAAAACTAAAATACATAATGTTATCTATGTTTATATCAGGACAAAAACAACTGGGTAGTGATATTAATGTTTGTTTGGCTACATTGACATAGGATTTGAAATTATTTTTGGATTTATCTGTTATATTGTATGATTATTAAAGAAATTAAGATTTCTCATTGAGAGCCATGTTGTATGGGATGATAAATGAATTCTATTATTATATAAATTCTTAATGATAGACCTCTAAATGAACTCAAGGGTGTCCAATTTGCGAATAAGTTACATAATCAATTATTTTGAAACATTCTTCAAAAACTATGTTTCTAGGAAATCACAAACTTTTATGTTGACAACATAAATACTGATCATATAATACATCATTTGATGGAAGTTCAGAAGAATGTACAACACCATCTCCACAAACAGGTGATCAAATATTTGAGAAAGTATAATAGGTTGACACTATTTTTGGTAAATAATTTTTAAAAAACCGTACAAAAAAATAATTAAAAAAAGATATCATTTATTCCATTACCATACTAGAATTGTCTGTACATCAGATATTTTCTTGATATTATGCATGTTGAAAAAAATCTACGTGATAGTGTCATCAGCACATTTCTAAATGCACCTGATTTTTTTTATAGAATTAAGGCTAGGTTGGAAATTGTTAACATGGAAATATGAGAAGAGTTAGCACCAGTGAATGGTGAAAAAACTTTTATTACTCCAAATACTTATACTCCTTACAGTTAGGATAGATATTAGTTTTTTACCTTCATGAATGATGTACAGGTTCTAGAGGGGTTTTCAAAAAATATCAAGAATATTGTGTTAATAACTGATTTAATGTTAAAGGGTCTGAAATCACACAGATTACATGTTTTGACTCAAGATCTAGTTCCTATAGATTTACATTGAATTTTCTAGAGAATTGTTTTCTTACACTATCCAAACTCTATTTATTTCTTCAAATCTATATGTAGCAAAATTATAGACCCATAGAAATTGTTGAACATGTAATAATAAATTGATGTCATATTATGTGAATTTGAAATGTACTTCCTGCTAGTATTATTTGATAAAATTTTTCACTTTTTTATTCAATTGGTGAAAGAGATTTGAGAATGTGGTCTTATACTCTTTAGATGGATGTACCCTATTGAATAGTATATGAAGATTTAGAATTGTTATGTCATAAATCTAAGTCTGTCAGATGGTTGTATTATATAACGATATATTATTGTGGAAGCTATTGAATTCGATACCGAATAACTGTCTGGTGTAGAAATCATTAGTCTACTGAAATCTTGTCACACTGGGTAGCTTGTTGGTGAATTAATTATTGGAAGAGATGTTGTCACAATAAATATTTTTGATTAGATGTAGGAACACCATAACATTTTTCATAACATTTTAGAAGTTGCCCCATATTTTGAAACCCAAAAACAATTCTTAGTAATTTGAACCCATCAAGGGATGAAAGGTGGATTTCAAATACACATAATCAAAAATTTATAGGATGGTTTATGAATCATATTTTAAAGGAGTCAAATGAAAATTTGAATTCAATTTCAGAATGACAATGATGGTTAGCTAGATTACCAAATGTGTATGTATTATCTTACAATGGTTATGTAATTAATGTTAATAAATTCTATAAAAAAGAACATTATGAAGAGAGAACTATGAAAAATAGTGTAGTTACACTTATGGATGAAGTGATACATGTTTATAGTACTAATGGTAGATATATAATTTATGTGAATATGTAATACTTTGGAATCATCAAAAAAAACATGGGTGTTGGATTATAAAACATTCCAAGTGCTAATTTTTCAATAAAAGTTTTTTGATAATAAGAGTTTTGTTAAAATAGATGAATTGGGATCAGTGAAAGTAGATTTCATCATGGAAGGGAACCAAGATGAACCATTTATAATGAAATCACGTACCATACAATTATTTTTTGTTCATGATCCATCAAAATGAAAGTGGTCAATTTTCCGTTATTGAACAAAACCACTGAAGGGTCAGATGAAAATTCAACTGGGGTTGACACTTTTATTGGGACATCATAATCATTTCAAAAAGGTCCCAATGTATACGAGGTTTTGTATGTTAGAGGATACAGTAATGAATGGATTTGAATACTCGATTGAGAGGTAAAATCCCTTCATCCTTAGAAAAGAGAGTTAAATTATCAGTTTATTTTTTTTGTAACATAAATTGTGTTACCTCATGTTATTATATGTTAGATGCTAAATTAATATAATATAAATTTAATATTAAACCAATTCTAAAAATAATGACCTATGCACATACTGGTGATCTTAATCATGAGGGAAAATAGGTCTCTCAAGTGGTTTCTGCTCCCAGTGTAGAGGAACAATGCCCTTCTGCACATGTCAATTCTACTGATCTAGAGAAATAATAAGTTTCTAAACATCGTTCTTCTCCCGGTGAAATGGTACAATGACTTTCTACACATACTAGTTTTACCATTCTAGAGGAACGACATATTGATGATGTTGAATTTGAAGAAATGGCCAGTGATGAAGAACCAGTGATGTATATAATATAATAATGTTGTAGTTTAATGGTTTTAGAAAAAATGAATAAGGTGAAAATCAAATCCATCAAAAAATGGTTGGATGGAATGCATAGGGCCACATGATAAAACCAGCAAAGCCATGTTCTGTAGTTAGATTAGAAGCATCACTCGAAAATGTGTTCCATTTTATTTAGATTTACAGAACTATGTTGTTCCCATGCTTATTTCACTACTATGAAAAGATATTACAATAACATTATGAAATCATATCTTTATTTTACTAAAAAATAAAATAATGAAACCTGTATTTACTCTTTATCAGCCCTTGCATAGTGAATTTATAGTAGTTGAATCTCAGAAGAAATATGTATTAATTCTTACTTTAAGTATTCATAGAGACTTTCACATAATATTCTAATGAGATATAATATTAATTATTTTGAAGGGAAAATAAACCCGAAACTTCCATATATGCATGCACACCTGATAACCCAAGGAGTGTGGCATGGATTTATTGACCATCATTAGGACATTTATTTTCAAGTACATTGGGAATGGTAAAAAATTTAATGAAAAAATGTGTATTCATAACATTGACTGATAATTTTTTTTATGAAATAACTACTGAGTGCTGAAAACAAGGAATGAGAAGAAAAAACAACATACCCCTACCATAAGAAATGCATGGAGAATTCTTCAATTGAAAAAAATGGAACATATTTTTAATCTATCGTAATTATATTATGTGACATGAAACAGAAACATAATAATGTTTCTCTATTTTTATATAGACCAATGAATCCTAATCCTAATCCAATTACATCCTACACCATGTTATATTCAATGAGGCACACATAAATAAATATTAGATACTGAGTTTCTAAAAAATGTTATCTGGGGGGAGAAAATAGAAAAAACAACTCAGGAAAAACCATTGCATGGAGAACCCCAACCCCACCCTAGCTTTGAGACAAGTCATTCCCCTCTAAGAGGTTTCTTAGTTAAGGTAATAAATATCATAATAATTATTTTTTTGAAATTTTTATCATCAAGTCTATAATACCTTTCCTGTAATGATATTCTATAGGGTGAAAATGATTGTGATTTATATCAATCAACACCCACCCATCTCCATGTAGCGAGGTCTATATTGTTCAATATTCACAATGACATACTATAGAACACACCACTTCAAATAAATCATATGAGTGCAGCGATTAGCATAGAACATGAGCTGAGCACCAAGATACATGTTCGAATTGATGTAAAATGTATTCATTCGATCAACCAAGCTGTTGGAACATTCATATCACATACATTATATATTGTGAAAACACATGTTGATAAGGAGGTATTCATTTTAAATTTATTTTTTAGGATAATCCATGAAAAATTATTGAAAACATGCTTGGACTAATAAATGTTATTAAATAAAGTCTAAGGGAATGTGGTGATATGAATGTTCACCTCAAATCATCTAAAAGAATAACCAAATGATCAAAATGATCTTTTGAAATAAACATTACCCCGCCTATTGGTTATCTATATTTAATAAAATTCAAGGTTCATATAGATAAAATGATATAAAGAGGTAGTAAACATGTAGTTTATTTTGAATAAAAAATTTACGGAGAGGAAGGTACTTACAAAATTTATTTCAAGAATGTAAAAGAAATCCTCAAATATGAATATTTAGGAGCCTCAGTTGTAAATGTATACATGAGTTATGTTTTGATGATTTAATTTTCCAAAATATGATATAATATATCAATTATGACTAAACACATTTTATATTTTTAGGCATATATATAAATACCAATTAAAGGGTTTAACAAAGAAGAAAATTTGTCTCATTAGTCCTCCATTATCTCTACAGAACAAAGAAAAAATGATTCTAAATAATGGATAAAATAGTTGCAAACTTGGAAAAATCGTTTGAAAGAAAAATTGGGGATGATAGAATCTTATTAATACCAACGATGTTGGGGTAAAACTCTACAATTTAATCATATAAAATATATTTTCATTTATTTTATTACATATTCTTTTTTATGTTTTTTGGAAACATTAGATTCTTATTGTGGTCAATTCTGATACTCCAATGATTTATTTCATCGATTCACTGCCTGCTTTCTGAACAAACCGACCACAGATGAAGATATTTTCTAATTTTTAATACACTATATCTAATGTTTTACCACTAAAATTCATTTTGAATAATTTATATTTTGTTTTAATTTTCATTATATTATGATAGAGTGGTTTATAAATGTCATGAAAATCATGACATGAGGACAAGCATTGTGCATAAGGACCCCGAAAAGTATTACAACTAGAAAACTATGAGGTTATATATAATAATATTTCACTATCAAACACACATAAAAAAGAAAAATAATTATTATCCTTAGTGTTTCTATATTTTCCAAAACAAATATATGAAAAATACTGTGGTTATTATATTTTTAAATTTATGAGAGAGATCAAATTCCATCAACAAACACGCATCCTCAAAGATGTATTTTTAAAGATAATTACATTTCCATTTAAAATATTTTTTAATCCTTAGTGTATTGATTTTTTCTAGTACTACTATGACTTAAAAAAATATGTTCACAAGAAGATATAAATTTTTTAGAAATTAATGGACAACATAATTCATCACAGAATGTACAAAAGTAACATGAATATGTGACTTCCATAGATGTAATGAATCCTTAAATATTTATTCATAATTTATATCATTTTATTATTACTCACATTTGAATTGTTTTCTTATACAAGTGGATTCATTTCCTATTTATGGGTCAATAATGTATACAAACATCATGAAAAGTTTAATCCATACTAATTATTTAATTAATTTCATCATCATTTTATCAACTATTTGTAATTTATTTTCCATATCACCTTTTCATAATACTTATTTAGTATTTTTCAAAGATCTTTTGGGAAGTAATTTTTTTTCAACTATCTATAACAATTCATATAACATATTACATGTTCCTTTCATCCAATGTTAATATGATGTCCATTTATTTTTCTATATAGAGGTGCCAATAATCCCTATTGATTTAAAGTTATTAGCCAAAATGTGAGATAGTGGTGTATGTGGATTGCCCAATCATCATTGATGATGATGAAACATGGGATACCATAATGAAAGTCAAAGAAGATCCATTTAGCTATTTTAAAACATTGATGAAGGATATTGATGTAGATAAATTCACTAATGATCTATGTGTGGGATATTAACATTATCTGGATGACTTTTGGAATGAGTTTAATGAACTGATTGATCCCCTTATAAAGTAAAAGATCCAAAAAAATGAAGAAAAACACCACCAAAGTGGTGAAAATTTAAGAAAAGATAGAGGGTAATGACTACATACCTTTATCTAGTGAAATTTAACATCATGAACCCCTCCCACTAAAGAAGCAATTAAAGATGAACAAGATTAGGGATATGATATTTTCTCACACTATTTTCATTATGATTTTTTGAATTTAAATTTAATATTACCTCCCAATGTTTTCAATTTTTTTATTCTTCCTACAAATGTATTGCCTTAGTGGATTAGGAATAGAAAGAATGTTCACCTGATGAGGTAAATATTGGTCTACCTAAACATGTTGATCACAATTAGGGGGAGTTCAATATAAGATCAATGTGGGTTTGTTGAAGGAAAATGTTACACATGAAACTCACATTAATATTGAACAATTTGATAGTGATTAATCATGTTTTAATTTTAATAAAATATAATTACACCATAAATTTATCTTTTATTATTATATTTATGTAACATACCATAGAAACCACTATAGAATAAAGAAGAGGTTGTGCAAGTAGAAACCAAGAATGAGGGGGACTCATTCATTTTCTTAACCCCACTATACAATATGCATCTCGTTTTAATGGAGGTGGAATTGTTTTAATTTATCCAAAGAGTCCTCAAAAATAATGAATATGTAAAAGGTGTAAAGAATATACTCAATTGGTTCATCTCAAATAAACTAAACCCTCCATCAAATTGGGTATAACCAGTTGGAACCACCCATCTAGAGGTAGTTAAAACCAAGGTCCCACTTGTGGGATTAAACCAAAATCTATCATTTTATTCCCATTTCATTTTTATTTTTATTTTAATAAATTTATTATTTATTTTATACTTTTTCTTTTCATTTTTCAGTATGCATCACTTAGGAGCTTTAATCAATGTTGCACTGTTAATACATTAAGTTATACTACTACACAACACTTAATTTCTTGAAATGATGCATTTAAAAATATGGTTACAATTTAAAATGTATTTGAATGCATTGCCTACACTAAATTATTTATATGGAGGTGGGACCATTATAGTTTATGATTTTCATTTGTTGTTTGTTTTTATGTTTTCCCAAAAAAATTGTGTGTTTTTCAAATTTTTGTGTGTTTGTTTTCCATTTTTTATGTGTATTTGAAAATTTTGAAATTAAATGAGTATCATTTCCATTTTTGAAACTCATATAAATGAGTGAAAAAATTTATTCCATGAAACTTATCTTAAATGAATGATGAAAATGAATTTATTTCAAGTTAAAATATTTGGTAATTTCATGAATGATACTCTGATTTTTGAATCCCATGCCACATCTCACTATATTTAAATTTGAAAACACTTTCTTATGAGGATTTTGAACCATTTTTTTCATATTATGTTCATTTACATCAATTATTGAGAGATCCAAAACATGCTTACATTAACCATAATTTGATTTATTATTTTCAATACTTGATTGTTTGATGTACTTCTATTTTAAATGATTGAGTAATTTATTTGGTTTTTAAGCTCCATTTTAAGACAATCCATTTCATTATTTTCTTATTTGTACATTTAATCCCTTTTTCCCTTGAAATACAAGAATTTTCTTTTATGTTCTCCATATTACAAGATAATTTCCCTATCCAACCATCACTTGATGTAGAATTTCCTAATCTAGTTGAATTTATGTGTGGGGGAAATCTATATTGAGTTGTACAACCTCTTTTGGTGATACTTTGAGTGGAAACTAAAATGCTTAAGAAAAGTGTTTTCTACTAAAAATCATTGTATTGAAATCTTTGCATTTTTATAACAGTTATGATAAGTGAAGGTGTTTCTTTCTATAGGTTATAATAGAGAAATATAGTTATGACTATCAAGAGCTTTCAAGAAAAATTATCTCTAAGAAGATTGAATTTTTCACTGTTGAAATGATTAATGGAGTTCTCATCACATAGTTTCTCATGATTATATAGTTGATTTACTATTATGAGGAGTGAGGAGGAGACCATACTTGAGTGGTAATTAGAATCCTATATTTTTTATTCAAAAAATAGTTAGGCCCACCTTGTTGTACATTTGAATTTTTGACACCTAAATCTTAAGTACAAGAATCCATATAACAACACTCCAAATTCAGCATGATTAACATTTTTAATCAAATCACATCGGGTGGAGATGTGGGAATTTATCATGTATATGTTGACCCTTGTATTGTTTTGGAAGATAAAAGCCTTTTTGAAAATTGACATTTGTGAGATGAGAGAAAATGCATGCGAGGTATGTGTTTTGTGTGCATGTAAATAATAATGAAGTGAAAATATATTAAAAAATCTGAACAGAGAACTAAAAAAATGGTGTTTTATTATGCATGATATCTTTGGTTTCTTGATGTGGAATTAATGGATCTCAAGGGTATGAATTTTTGAATTTTCTTTTATTTTATTTTGATTCTTACTTGTCCAGGAGTCCAAGTTCTAAGTGTGAGGGAACTCATAGAGTTAACATTTTCATAATTATTTATGTGTGTTTAAATGATTTAATCCTATAAAATTAATCAATTTGAGTTAATTTTCATCCTTTATTATTTTTGGTGAATTTTGGGCTTATTTGTGAAAATTTATTAATTCTCAAAATTTAATAGTTTTTTAGAGGTTATATACTTAAGGAATATCTTTTAAAAGTTTAATCCAATTTCAATCATTTTTAATCTATGAATTATTTTTTCATGGGATTATACTTGGTCTTGTAGACCCTGGTTTAATTCCAAACACATTGGACTAAACAATTCAATCAAGAATAGAACTTTTTCTGGATGAAAAAATGGACCCTACATCAGTATTTGAGGAATATATTGTTCTATAAGAATCCAAATGGAATGATTATATCATTATTATAGAGATATATCCATTCCTCATGTTAAAAATAAATTTATTAAATAAAATATATCATTAAGGAATCTATTTATTGTGAGAAATTTGAGAGTGTGGAGGAGTCTTCTCAGGAAGAAAAAATTTTCTTCATTAATTCAGGAATAACATTTTTTTTCCAATTCTCTAAATTTTTATAAATTTTATTGACAGATGAAAAATAGGTATAGTAATAACCATTATCAATACAAATTTATATGATTCACCTATTTATTATTCTAAATAAAATCAATCATTTTGTTGAATAAATATCTAGGGATACTTTTCCACCCTTGAAGCCTATAAATATGAGTGTTCACTTCTATTAACTGGTGTTGAAAGAGGATAAGGAGGGGTTATGATAGAGTATTTAAATATTTATGTGATATGGATTTTATTATTTCTGTTATATGTTTTTTGTAATTCTCACTTATTTCCCATTAGACTCTACTACCCTTCACATAGAGGAGTAAAGATTTTGAGAGATTGGGGAAAGAATTGATATCCTTTTTCAATGTGAAAGTCTTGTGGTTTAATTTAAAACCCTTTTATTATATTTAATGTTTATTATTTTAATTGTGTCCCAATTCCCTTAATGCAATCTTGTTTTGGGTTTTGGTTTCATTCCCTATTTATAGGATTGGTTGAAGATCCTTAAACTCTCTCAGCCAAGTGTATTTTTTCTCAATCGAGTAGATAGTGTTAGGTGGTGAGTGTATAGAGATCATTGGAACTTGTGTGGAACTAGTGAATCATTTATAGATTTATAAAGATTAAAAATTCTAGATCAGGACATTCTATATTTTTTTGCGAATAGTTTTCGTATTTTTATTCACACATGATTCATTTCCATCACATCCTTCAACAAAGGGTGACTGTCAACTCAATCAAGGATTCTTTCATTTATCATTCAATTGGAAGAGATGGAATTATTTTTATAACCATGATGACCTTGGTAAAGGTAATATTAGTATAAAACCATAAATCTCTTTATTAATCTTATTTAAAACTTCATTATTATTACATTGTTTCTTATTAAACGCAAATAATTTCAGAAATAACCTCAACATGTTTCTCAAATTTGAGTGAAAAACATGATTATTGTGCGCTACTCTCTAGAGACAACATTGGTTGAAAATTTTGTGAATTTTTTTATCACACCACACATTAGGAATGTGTTAATATGATGACAATTGAATGTTTTTATTTAACATTGAATTTAATTTTAGTAAAAAGGAAAAAAGACCTACACAAAACCAAAACAATGCATTCAGATTGTTTGGATACTTTTGTGAAATGATCTATAAGTAATCCATGACTAGTATGAATCAACCCCTCCTAAATACAATGTAGTTTGAGATCGTTATTACTCTAATTGAATCTTTTTTACTTTAAATTTAAATTAATTTAAGAAAAAGGAACAAGTTACATAATTATAAACAAGAAAATGTATTCAATTTTTTTGATACTTTAGGGTAGTATTTTATGAATCATTTTGGATGTGTATAAATCACCCTCACCTCAATCCAACACACAGTGTGACTGGTATGACTCAATGTGCCCATTATCAGTTTAAAATTTTCATTTTTGTTCAAAAAATGTGTCACTCACTGAAAACCAAGAAAATGCACTCTAATTGTCTTGATAATTTTAGAAAACAATTCTTAATTTATTTGTGGCCTATTGGAAGTGGTCTCATATAAAACTAACACATGATGTGACCCATATAACTCAAAGTGATTGTTTCCATTTTGAAAGGACCATTTGGTAAAAAACACCAGTGACATACAAAAAATTGAGAAAACACATTTGGATTGTTTTGATACTTTATAACAATTATCCATAAGTAATTTGTGACATAAATGAGTCAACAACACATCAATCACATGCATGGTGTGATCTGTATAACTCCAAATGTGTGTTTATTTAAAATTGAAATTATTTTCATGAAAAAGAATAATCGACGTACTCAAAAACTAGTAAACACATTAAAATTGTTTTGACACTTTAGGATAATAATAAATACCTCATTTGTAAAGTGTTGGAATCAATCTCACTTAAAAAAATATACGGTGGGACTGGTGAAACTCTAAGTGTGTATTTTTATTTAAATATTACATGTTATTAATGTATTCCATTATATTATTGTTTAATTTATTTCGTTATAGTTTTAGTAAAATAATATTTTTTTCATTATATATGTTGATTCTTTTGTTAGAGTTGAGGTAATTTGTTCAAAAAATGTTACCATGAGCCTATATTTTTGAGAGAGGATCACAGGTTCCAAAGATAATGAAACATTAACGTTTTAAATTTTTTATGGATAGTAATTTTAAATATAATTTAAATAAAATTGTTCGAAATGTATGTAGTAGTTTTTTTATTCATGAGTTAGAATTTATTTTAATTAACTTGTATACTTTTTGTACAAGTTACATGAGGTTTTTATAGTGTGATGTTATAAAAATAGCACACTGCAACAGATGGGGACTTTATCAGTTCTATTGAAAGTGCTAATAAAGGGGACACACTTTAATAGAGAAGATATTAACAAGGATTTTTTGGTGCTCTTAAAAGTCTTATTGCATGATGTTAATGGGAATATATATAATAGAATAAATAACACAAAATTTTAGTTTTTGAATTAATATATTTATTTATTATGAATTTTTTCTTGTGAATTTTTTGATTATCACATGCACGCGATCGAATTATAACTAAATGAATTATCTATTGTTATCCTATCGAGGATTAATTACGTGGTATCAAAAAAATTAGATTCAAAACATATGGATAGATCCCATATAAATAAATAATGTTTAAAATGTAAAATAAAATAATTAAACATCCAATTAATATAAAATTATTGATAATCAAATATGGTTTAAAAATATTGGCATAGAAAATATCACATTGGTCAAACTTTAACATGAAATTCTATTAGTCATAGTACAAGAATCGAAAAAATTATTATAAATAGAGATCAACATGTTCATGTTGAGAAAAGCTTTTTGGGGTATTTGGAGGCATGATGATGTGTTGTATAGGAGGGATGAGCTGGTGTGGAGAGTGATAGGTGGGTCACTCCTTGTGTGCTATTATAGATGGAGGGGAGATAATGCACTTCTGTGAATCAAGGAGGTTGGAATACTGGACTACTGGTTGGTATCACTGATGTTGACGGCTGCTAGTATTTTTTTAACAGGGGATGGTGGATGTGAATCATGAAGAACACATTGATATATTTTTTAGAAATATGGAATTTTTAGTAAAATATAATATTTTGGGTGACTGAAACTCATTTCCCTCATTCGGTGAGACCAATGGGACGAAGATAGAGATTAAGGGAAGAAACGGGGAGAGAAAAATTTCTCTCTAACCTGTGGTTTCAAATCATCCCAAATTTGAGATGATTCGGACCAATATTATGTGTTTGGATAAAGTGGTTTTTATGTTTTACATATTACCCCTATAGGTCTATATAAATCCATTATTCCAAGTTATCATGTCATTCCCCTTCAACTTGATGCCATCTAGTTCTTTCGCTACTGCATTAGTCCCCGACTTGTATTCCTTCATGTTGTGGCATCATTCCCCTTTATGTTTTCCTCATTTAATTTTTTCATTATAAATATTTTAGGTTTGTGGTTTGAATTCCACACATCTCAGTTGAGTTTATTTATTCATGTTTTAATCTCAAAACAGTTTTAGGTACTTATAAATTGTCGTATCGATGACAAACATGGTTATAATAGTTTCCTTGATAATTTATATATGCTCATTGTAATTGGAAAATAAATTTATTTAGTTGATCAATTCAAAGTTGCGGTGCCATGAATTTCATAAAAAAATATAAATGTCTTCTCGATTGATGGCTATACTATTTTCTTGAATTAATAATTTTATAAATGAACATATTTTTCATTATCAATAATAAAAGCAAACAATATTTTCATTTGTATCTAAATATTTTGTTAAATGTAATTTATCAATAATAATAGTTAGATATACATAATTTGGTTATGTTTATATAAATAATTTTTATTATAAATAATTATTTGTATATAAATAATAATAAATAACTTATAAATAATTTTGATGATAGATAATTTTGATTATATTGAATGAATAATTTATATTAATAAATTACTAATAATTTTAAATAAATAAATACCTTAAAATTAATAATTAATAATTAATTAATATTTTGAAATAATTTTAAAGATTTAATAATTATTTTGATTTAATAATTTTTAATTAATAATAATTTTTAATTAACATTTTTGATTATATTGAATTAATAATTTTTATAAATAATTTAAAAATAATATTTATTATCTTGAATTAATAATTTTGATTATATTTAATATTTTTTTTAAATTTTAAATTTTGTATTAATATATGTTTGTAGTTTAATTTTTATCTAATTTGGATGATATGAAAGATAATGATTTATTAAAATAATTTTTTTATAAAAAAGATAACAAAAATTTATTTTGTAACGGTTTAATTATGTCATTTAACAAAAATAGTTGATGCCAGATAGACATAAAGGTTGGTGTGTTATCTGTGTGGATCTAATCTGTGGTTTTTTTGATCTTGGGAAGGTATGCTCTTTAATCAGGTGTGTATGTGTTATTTTTTAACAAAAGGTTATTTGTGGAATTTACACCAAAACAATTTCTTTTCTTTTCTTTTAAAAATATTCACCAAAAAACATGGAGTGAAATGACAATAATTTCTTTTCTTTTACAAAATTTCATATCTAATCATAATGAAGAGAATTCAAAGTCATTTCTATTCTTTTACTATTAGATGACCAATCATAGTGTCAGGGTCTCTACTTACAGTCGAAGACACACAACCTATATAAAATAATGAAAAACAATTGAAAAATATTAAATAAGAATCTAATCAGTCAATTTTAATAATAAAAATATAAATTATAAAAATATTAATTAGATTACAAATATTTATATTATCCCAATTATAATAAAACATTATTTATTAAAATTAAATTTCACAGACATAGACACACTAAAAATATACAATATTAAATAATAAATGAAAATATATAAATCAAATGTTAATCTATATAGGTATTAAAAATAAAAATTAATATCAATACATTTATAATAAATATTTTAAAAAATAAAAAAATATTATATGTAAAACATTAACCCAAAAATTTTAAAACAGATAAAATAATTAAAAAAAATTTAGATAAAAATAAAAAAATATTAACAAAAACCATTTTTATCATCCACCGAGGCCTACTAAGGGCCTTGTTTTATTCTAAAGAAATTTTTTAATAATTATAAAATGATAATAAATTATGAAAAACTAAAAAAAATATTATAATTTTTTTGAAATGTATTAAACTTTTTCCAAGTCCGTAGTACATAATTAATTAATTAAGAACATTTTAATACCAATTTAATGCATTATAATTTTTAGAATCTTGAATTTATAGTTTTAGGACTTACCTATGTGGTAAAGGATTCTCCTAATCCCACATCAGACCCGAGTACAAATTCGGGCAGAACCAAGTTTCCCTATGTACGTTAACAGCATTGTAACACTATAGTGGTGTGGGTACTCTAGAGGGGTACTGTAGAAACAATATTATTCTTTCAGAATGGGACTTCAGGCCACTGGTCATTTTGGGTCATCAAGCGGCCAGTGATGCATGTATGACATGGGCTGGTGGTGAAGCCGAATGATGCAAGAAAGGGCATTCGGGACATCCATTGGTAGGCCTACAAGGCATGTAATGGTCTTCATTCTCACTAGGCGTATGTAGAAGGTATTGAATAAGTATGGTTTGATTTGTGGGATATCCCCTAGTGGGATTATGGCCTGTGTGTGTGAGGTGTGTGCGTTTAATGTAGTTATAGCCCCAAACACCTAATATATATACATATATATATTAATAAATAAACAAACATAAATATATTTATATCAAGTTGAACAATATCAAATTTAATTTTAATTTTCAATTTTTTTCTTATGGAATGATCATATTCTATGATCGACCTCATGTAGTTTGAGTGTTTATTTGTTTAATTTAATTATTTGTTTTATTTTTTAACAAGCAAAATTTTTTTTATTTAAATTTATTATTCGAGGATCTGTGCATAAGGTTGAATATCAACTAAAATAATTAATAGATTTTTTTTAATTTAGGATCATTCATATTTCACACAGCTTCACTGATAATAATCCATTAAAAATGAATAAAAGTACTTGAATATTCATTTAATTTGATTCAATTAGTTAAGGATAATGAGAATAAATTTATATAGATGCACTAAATTTGGATGATGTGTTTCATTAAATAAAATGTGTCATGGATGACTATATAAAAGGATAAGACACCTCATATTATAAATAACTGACTATCTAAAATCCCATATAAACTATCTTCTCTCTTGTAGCTTTTTCATCACCATCTGTGAAGATTCTAGAACCTCTTTAGGTATGTGAGAGTCCCCAGATTGAGTTTGGGATCCACAACCTAGTGTGATCCCTTATAGGTTGGAAGTTTTTGTTTTCTTCCCTGGTGATATTCTTCAAGAAAAATCCTCAGATATTATTTCATTGACTATCAAGGCCTAAAAAATTATATCATTAATTTATTACACTTTTATTCTATCAAAGATATATCATATACTTTGAGTTTTTACCTATATTTCTAAGTCCATATAAAGTAAAGTGAAAACCCAACAGTGATATCAAAAATATTGTTGTTTGATGAATCAATGTGTTATTTTTAATTACGTTTTATAAATTGTAATATGAGATGTTTCATTCCTTGAAATATTTTTTTTGTTTCATATATATTTTTAATAATTAAATAAATTTATTTTTTAATTCTTTTTTTATTCACATTTATAATATATTTTATAGAATGGGAATAACATTAATAATCTTGGCTTAATAAATTGGGTTTTATTATCCATTTTCAAATATAAATGTTCATATTTAATACTATTATTTATAAAAATAAATAAGTATCTATTTTAATAAATTGAATTCAATTATGAGTTTAATTATATATGATATAATTTTTTAAAAATAATAGAAAATATGTTTTGAAATATTAATAAAAATATAAGTGTTTTATTTATTAAAAAACCATAAAATGATTATGGTTAATTAATAAATATTTTTCAAATTTTTATGTTTTATAAAATGATTATAAATAATAGTATTTTATTGTAATAGTATTTTTATTTTTAAATGGATTATAAATTATCTAATTATAAATCATTTTTATTTAATTATATAAAATGTGTATGAAACATTTATCAATAAAAGATTCCAAATATTAAATATTAATATTAAAAATACCCTTTATCAAAGTTTTTGGTATTCCATATCTTCTAAAAAATATATTTTTTATCAATGATTAATAAGGATTAATTTATAATGGGTAAAAAATTATAATGTAAATCCAAAATATAATGATGTTTATATTTGAAATTATTAATAGTCAATAAATAATTATTTTTGAAGTTCTTCAAATTAAAGAAAGTATTATTTTAAATAATTATAATTTTTTTAAATAAATAAACTTTATATTGATAAAGAAAATTGAATGAAAAATTGAATTAGATTATTTATAAATTTCTATAAATAATGAAAATGTTTTATGGAATATTTGTAAAATTTTTAAAAATGGGTTTAGAAATTAATTAACAATAAATTATTTATGGTTAGTTAATTAAATTTATTTGAAAAATTTATAACAAATAACACCTTTACATTAATGAGTTGATATTAGAAATACCAATTTTACATTAATATAATTAATAGATGTTATAAATTAAAATAAATGCTATTGAATCATTTTCACCAAAACTTTTATGTCATATTTGTAATCTTAAATTAATGTTTTTATGTGAAAATTATAAAAAAAGAGTTATAAAATAGTTTAAGGAGAAAATATAAATGATTTTATATTTATAATTACGAATTTTTCACAATTAAATAATTTAAAATTGATTAAATTAAAAGAAGACCTTACTTAAATATATTATTTAAACTACATCAAAAAGGTTTTCATTTTTTATTTGATAAAAATAATAAATAATAACATAAATATAATTGTAATAAATAATATGTAATATTTAATATTGTATTGAATATAAAATAATTTATATTCGAAATTATGGAATTTCAATAATTTTATCTAATTTATAAATGGTTTTATAAATGTATTTTATTTATGAATTATTCATAAATGGATATCTCATGCATTAATATTTGAACTATACATTTATTTAATGTTTATTCCATACTTTATTCATAGGTACAAATTGTTTATATTATTAGTGTATGTGATTTAGTGTAACTGTTAAACTAACACTTTGAGATAAACCATGAATTACACTGTAGGCACAACACTATAATTTTTTTTTTCATCTACATTGACCTCAATTTGTAATTGAAGTTATTAGATTGAATTTAGTTTTTGGGAATAGGATGGGAATATTAGTTATTAGAGATATAATTAATTGAGTTCTCTCTTGATTGAAGTATCCTTAGATTGAGAGACTTGGGGTTGGACCACCAATCGTCCTTGAGGTTTATGCCTTGTCTAGAATTGTGAATGTGATTTTATATTAATCACTCCATAATTACTTAAGTGGGTATTATAAATCTCATAAAATTTTATAAATTTACATGAAGTTTTCACATACATTACACATATGATACATTCAGATATATAAGAATATGTTTTGGTTCAATGTATTAGTGAGTAGCATAAACATATGGGTTGTCTAAAAGTTACACATTAACGTGCTTTCAAAACATTAATTTCATGGTTTGAATAGGTATTCAAAAACTAAATTATGAGAAGAATTTATACAAAAATTGGAATAAAACATTATAATATAATCATTACATAATATGTAGTAATTATAAATTTAATATGAAAATAATATATATTATATTGGTGAGACCTTAAAAGAAACCCCCTCAAATAAAAAGTGTTATATTCCTTAAAAAGAGACAATTTTCTAGACCTCAATCATCAAAATAGGTATTTTAAAGATAAATTATGTTTCCAATTGAATATCTTGCAAGAATGAAAGCATGTATTAGGTGCCTCTGGACAATCTAGTTAGGTAGATTCATGCCAAAGTTAGGTGTCCTCATATTTTCTATGGTTAACTTATTTTTAGTGTTTTCATTAGATTGAACTATCTGTAATGCCCTAACAGTTATGATTATAGAAGAATATATTTGATTATTTAACATCATAAGATTTTATGACATAGTTTTTTTAATAAATTTAACTTCTCTAATAGCTTTCATTACACACAACACTGAGTTCTAACAAGCCATGATATACTTGTAATATTATTATTTAAACATTACAATTATAACCTAGAAATTAAATTTGGATGTTTGGAATAGAATAAACACATTTTAAAAATTATAAAAAAAAATTTAGATAAATAAAATATTTTTATTAAAAGGTCTTAATTTACATTAAAGTCTTAATATGCTTCGAAAATATTTTTTTTCAAAAAAAAATTTTATATTGATTTATTTGAATAAATAATAAGATTAATTTATTCTATATTTACAAAATTTATTGTAGAAAATAAATTTCATATTTCAGAATCTACATGCCAAAATTATAGTTGTGTTAATTTTTGAGAATTTTCTGAAAAATTTGATGAAAAATTTTTTTGTTGATTTTTTTAATGATTTACCTTTAATTTAATTAATTTAAAATATCAATTTTTTCACATTGTTTTAAAATTAAAATTAGTTAAGTTAAATATTTATTAATCCAATTTTTTCTAACAGAATCAATTTCATATTTGAATTTGTTTTTTAAATTTTTATACTACATTTTCTATTTGGAAAAATGTTTTTCATCATGTCTATGTAATTGTTCTAAAATTAAATTCTTCAAGATATTTTGTTTGAATTTGATAAAATAGATTCCATATTTGGAAAAATATAAATTTAAAATACATAATTTGGTGAATTTAATTGTTGGTTTTAAATATTAATAGAGACAATAAATATTAATTATTGTGATTAAGGTTAAAACAGGGTTTTTAGTTTTACGTGACCTTGTGTTCAAATTCATTTTAAACACACAAAAGTTTTTTATTTAATAAGATGTTTTTAATAATTATTTTTAGTTGATCCAAATTATTTAATAAGTAACTTTCTAATTTCATTCTTAATGGATAAATTTCAAAGGTGAATAAAAACCTAGAAGTTACCATGGTGAAAACTAAAATAGTAAAAATATGTAAACATAAAGGATAAGTAATAAAATATTTAAAATGTGATTTCTGGGTGTGGTGGTTTTGTGGATTTACCATATAATACATCCACTCAATTATTTATTAATTTTGGAGACACTTGATATGGGTGTGAATTCCCATTACTGAGTAGTTTTGGGTATTTCCAAAACTATTACTCCTTAATTATAAAATTACACTCCTTCCCCTCACTTATTCACACCTATAAAAACATTTTTATAGAAAAAACATATCATAAATCAATACCCAACAAAATTATACATTTTATAGATCCTATATTTATTCTAAAAGACCAACCATAGGGTCCTTAATAATATAACCAAAGGGGGTTATTCTAAGAGAAGTCAATTATCTTCATTAAACTCCTTTTTTTCTTCTTATATTTTCACCCTCATTCATGAATTAATAATTACAATATATTAACACCATTATATACAATATAAAAATATTTTATTATTTTTAGTACTTAACCTAAATCCGTGTTGTCTTTCATCAAATGGGAAACAAATTTTTTGATGGTGTGTACGGAAAACTACCACCTCAAAAACTGATGTAATTCGTTTTCCATCACCACATCTCACGGATGGATATAATGACGTATTTAATTTTTATATATGATAATTAAGATATTATAATACTTCTATAATTATTATTTAACATATACATTCTTACTTCATTTGTTATGGGAATACTATCATGTTTCTCATGTTTTCGACTGACCATCGTCTCAAGAAGCAATGTGATATGTTCTTTAAGTAGGATTTATAGGAAAGGTAACATTGAAAGGTATAAAAATATATATGTAAAATATTTTATATAAAAATTATTCTATAAAGTTAGTATATTATTTACCTTTATTTATTTTCATCCTTCAAAAAAATGGAAATAACATTCCTGCATACATATGGTGCGTCCTATGTACGCATGCGCGATGCTTTAATTTTTCATAGGATGGATAAAAGGTATAATATGGTTGTACCATAATCATAATAACATATCTGAATATATATTAAATTTTATTTATTACTTCAATATGAAAAAAAACACATGAAGATGAAGTATAAGAAGAAGTGACCTTGGATGAGCTGGTGAAAACAATTACATATTCTTAAGTAGAATTTTTAAAGATATATTTTTAAGGGATCTATAACTGGACTTTCAGGAAGAATAGGATATAAAAAACATATATAAAGATTTATTAGGAGTAATGGGTATGTTTTGTTCTAGATTTAAGGCAGAATGTGATGTGAATAATCAAGGTATAAGGTTCCCTTTGATAATTGAGGTGAGGAGAACTTTTATAAACATTCAAAATATTAAATTAATATAATTTAATATTGAATTAAAATTGGGTAAAAAGTGAGTTATTGAAAATATAAGATGATTATGGGTCGAAATCATCTGAATCAATATTTTTTAGATAATGTTTTGTCACATTCATATCCTTATCTTTTAGATTTAAGCTTTAATTAAACCCTTTAATTCGACTTTTTAATATTTAAGGGTTAATATAGTCACTATAAAATTCCAAACGAAACATAAATGAGTCATGTGTAATATTTTCATCCTTATCTAAACTATTTGAAAAAATTATATATTTTTATGAATTTTATATCACTTAATAAAATATTATTTATTTTAAAATATCATTAAAGTCAATTTTGACAGTATTCATTACAAGAATTTTTTAAAAATATAAATACACAAGTCAACATTAAAAAAATTAATTCGTCCCTAATATTTATAGAAAATAATTAAAATTATTGTATTATATTAAATATCTCAAATCATATTTATTTTAAGGTTTTAAAAATCCCTTATTTGATATTTCTATTAGTTAAAAAAATTATCACATAATCATTACATAAGCCTTTAAGGCAATTATTTCCCTAAAATTTAAAATCAATTCCATTAGTGAATATAAAAATTTTAAGTAAGGGCTTAGATCTTAGAAGACTGGCCCTTTTCATGTTTCTGTGGACTACGGAGCTCGGATAAGGCTTGGAAGTGGTCTAGAAGAGTTTGGATGCAAAATGATGGAAATAAGAAGAATTATATACCCTATAAGAATTATTAAACATGTAATTCAGGTTAATTATTTATACCATTTGGGGGTTAAAAATCCTAAGGTGATGTATTTCTTCAGTGGAAACATAACCATGATGATTACACAACGTGTAAGGGGATTACACGTCATGTAAATTCCCAACGTTTTATATTTAAAATGTTTTAGCCACATGTTTTGGTCAAAACCTATGGCTTCATCACAACTCCCCCAATTCCAGGACACCTTGAAACCCCCTCTTAGATGTTTTTGGGATTCCTTTATCAAGGATTTATCTCTAGATTTCCTCCTTTTATGTTTTGACATCCGTCTTTAATCCATGATATGTTCTACCTCTATTTTTTCATTTTTTGATCAGTTCCCTCCAATTTATACTTTCCATGAAATGGAACATGATCTCATTGTTACTAAATCTGTTCTGTTGGTTATTGTTTGGCATGATTGTGGCACAACATCCTCTGGTGGATGCAGTTCCTATGGGAGAGCTGATCAAGATCCTCAACATTGGACCATTCTCATGCAACGAACATTGAAAATATTTTTGAGGTCGGGGATTCATTTATTCTCTTTTTATGTATGATCATAAATTAAAAATGATTTATCCCCTAGTATTTAAATTAAATTAACCAAATAATTACTTGATCTAGATTATATAATTTAAATTGATCACATGGAAATTTTGTTTTTTTAACATAATAATGGTTTGCTTCTTTTATTGTTAGATAGTGTGATATCTATGTTATTCTTGTTATGCTTGGATTAACATGTGTAATTGGTAAATAATATAAATACCAAATTATATTTTAAATAAATTTGTTAAAATATTAATGATTTATATTTAATGAATCATGCTTGTTGTAATTTTAAGGATGGAGGCTTGTCTAAATGATGGATCTTGATTGTGTTAATGTAATTGAATAAATGTGTAAATCATTTAAATAATTATTGGTAAAAGAATTAAAGGCATGTAAAATATAGTATTTAATTAATTTGTGATATCTTATGCTAGCTTTATTCATAGGTTTCCCATAGTTTTAACCTTTAATTAATGATTTGGCAAATATATGATTGAATAATAAATGGTTTCATGATAAAATATAATTCCCTATAGGGTCAAAGTTTTCTTATTTCTCAAAAAAGTCGAGTACCTTGTGATTTGGGCCTATAAGTGATCTTTGTGTGTGATTGATTTAGGACTAAGAGCCTAGTTTTTATGTTTTTTTCAACTGATTTTGATGTGATGTGAGACCATGATGGATAATTCTAGAGGGTTGTTATGTTATTTGGGTAGGGGAGGCCTAGATGAGATTTTATCCTAGGATGGATGATTTTGGAGGGTTATTATGATATGTGGGGTGGGAGGCCAGGTTGTTGTGGAAGTATTTGGAACTTTTGATGGTTGGATTCATCGAAATATTCATGTGGGATTTGGGGAGGATTCAGGGGATGATCGAACTAATTGTATTTGGGCTAATCCATTAATATTAAAGTTGAATGCTTGTTTGAATTTTTATTTGACTGAGTAATAGGTTTTTTTGTTTATTTGGTTTCTTTTTCCTGTGGCTTGAGGTAGATAGATGTGCTTTGTTTTATAAATTCTTTTTGGTATTTTAGGTTGTTTTCCTATAAAATCTTGTAATATGGAAAGTAATGTTGTTAATAAATAAATAAATTTTTAACCCATGGGGTTGTAAATTACTGGGATACAATGTCGAGGTTATAATTATTTGAAGCTATGGACTCAGTTTTCTTATTCTTAGAGGGAATGATATTTTTTTGTGATTCTAATGCAACATAATGTGGAAATTTCAATGGTTAAATAATGTTTAAATAATTAATTAATGTAAAGTGGAACTAGTGAAAAGGTATAAAATAATATAATGTAGCTCTTTAAATGGTTGTGTTCTTATAAGATATCTCGTATTAGCTGTGGATTAAAAGAGTCTGGGAGACATCATCTATAGTTGATTTTGAGACAAGTTTATGCCCTTATATTGGTTATGATCTAATCTATATCATGTATTTTTTTATATATTAATCCACCCTACTAATTAGGGAATGTGACACCACAGGGAGTCTAAGTCTTCGGGGGGGGGTGGTGTTTTCCCCAACATCCCAGTGGGAGGATGAGTGGAAAACTACCCCTTTGGCCCCAATATCTTCTCTAGGTAGTTACCTATGCTAGTATACATAGTGTTTAGTTTTTCCCATATATGTGTGTATATGTATATAATGGATTGTGGTTATTTTAAACACCTGTGTTCTATATAGTATTTCCTAAGTGGGACTATAGGTATAATGTTTATAGGTTGTGATGGCTTAAGGATCCTTACTCATTGTATGGGTTGTGATAGATTGAGGTACAATACCTTATGTTTGATAGATGTTATATAGGTTGTGGTGTCTCCCAAGAACTACCAAGTTACTTTTGGTTAGGTGAAAATGGTGTTGTGTCGCATGATGTTCTTGTTGTGGTGCTTTGCCTAGGTGTCTCCAGGGCAACCTTTTTGGAGAGAGATGATCAGGACGTTTGATGTTGGGGAAGAGAGGAAAAATAGTAGGGAATTAGTAGTGGGGTACCTTTAAAATTATTTATTATATTATATTTTCTATTATCTAATAAATTTTGAGTGTCCATGGTGAGGCTGGTATATTAGTATAATTTCTTTGTGACGAGTTAGTTTCACTTTTTGTTCATTATGCTTTATCATCCATTCTTTATCTTTTACATGAGAGTCTTCAGGGAGAATCCTACAAAGTATACTAATATACTCAGCCTATGTATCTGTAAATAATTTCTTTTTAGGTTAGTGAGATTATGTTAGAGATAAGTCTAGTCACAACAAGTTTGTGTTTTTTAAGAGTTTTTTGGTCTTTTTGGTCTTCACCTTCCTTTCATATTCTTTTGTTACTTGTAGTTTTCCTTGTAGTTTTGTATTTCTTGAATGTCATTATATATGTGAACTTCAGTTTTCATTTATATTGGAGTATGAATAATATTTGGTTTATGATTTCATTATCTCTTTATTTAGAATTTTTTCACATATAGGGTAAATCATTCCATCTGTTTATTTATTAATCCCTCAGTGCTAGTCACCATCCTGGGTCCTACTAGAGGCAGGACTCTGGTGTCACTACCTCCCTTCTCCTGTTATCGACCAAGGAGGGGAACACCCTATGTGAAGGGGCTTGTTATTGAGTGGTATCATTCCCATGGGTGAGATATATGATGGAGTTTGGAGTTTGGCATAAGTGATGTTATGTGGGCTGGTAGGGAAATAATGTCATCTAAATTTAGAAAGTGTTGTATAATAGGATACAATGACCCATCTTATTCTTACTTTACTACTACATCCTTTTAATGATAAAATCATATAAATAATTATATAACGAGGATACAAAAGGGTTAGTGTCTAGGGAAAATTATTACCATACATAACTATTACAAAATAAAACACAAACATTTATTTGATTTCTTCTTCTCTATCTTCTTACAGGACTTATCATTCTCCATTGTACAAGTAATCACCTGAGGATATACATAAAATGGGTGAGATAAAAGCCAATTAATAGGATAGGTAAATATATTAATCAATATAACATGTATTGAGACTAATTATTATTATCATAATGTAGATATGGTATCATAAACATGAGGTGAATCATTAAGAAAAGTCTTGAAATGTGGCAATGCATAAAAAAGAAACATCTTGTCTTAGTGGTCAACTACCACACATAGTTGTGAAAACATATAGAATCATGATGATGTATATTTCTATTTTATCATTAGATACATCATATTACCCATTACATTAGAGAAATATATAATTATGGGTGCACCCATCACATCATAACATTTACATAGTGCTATATAATTCTGATTGTGCCCGTCACATCATAATATTTATATTATCATGCATTACATATAGAAAATATATCAATATTTATCATAAAACAACCCATGGAAAGTAATGGGTTTCATTTAATAAGTTCACATTAATAAACATTTGGTTCAAAAAAAGTGGGAGTAATATATTTGAATTATAAACCTAGAGTGAAGAAGAAAAAATATCGAGAAGTAAAAGGTGTGTTTTTTTTGAAAGAAGAGTTCTTTTAGAAAAATTTGTGTTTGTCATAAACTCATGTAGAAAACATTTATATCATAGAAAAGGAAATATAATTATGAATAAATTATATGTAAGTAATATCTACACTGAAAATGGGGTGAAAGAGGGATGACCCAAAGAAAGACAGTTGGGTTTGAGAATTCCCCTTTCATTGTATCCAAATGATTTCGTCACTTTAATATACTATATATTAAAATTAAATCCATTAATTAAAAAATAAATAACCTTTAATACATTAATTTTAATTATTATTGTTTACTTATGTTATTTTAAGAGCCTTTATATGAGTTATAGAGTTTAATTTCATTGTTTGGGGGTGTTCGTTTTCATAGTTTCCATGATCTGTTCACTTTTATACATGAATGGATGTTATGGTTAAATGGGTATAAATATACAAAAAAAATTATTTATTTTAATTATGATTAAATTATCTTTTAAATAATTTAGTTACACAGAATGAGGAAAAATCATTAGATAAATTTTAATGAGGATCATTTATGCTTAATTTTGATGTGTTTTCAATCAAAACAAACTCATTTTGTTTTATCATTTAGTAATATGTGTATATGTTAGTTATAAAACAAAAATAGGGTTATAAAATAATTTTTTTACAAATAATCAACCATTTAATGGTTCTATTAAGATCCATGAAGGCGTTAAAGGGAAATTAAAGTGAACTGCCCACGATATTTTAAAATTGACACATTACGGGTGACAATTTCACTTTTGAAAATAAAAGAGAGGGAGGGAGGAGTTTAATGATTGATATTAAATTAACATGATATTATTATAGTAAGTGAAACATACTGTTTTTATCATGATATTTGGAGAAGATAAACTGAGGATAATATAAGAAATTAAATGAAATTAGAAAGTAAATAAAAGGGAAAAAATGAAGAGTATCTTAACTCTTGGATTTATCCTACTTGAGAACCTCCTAAGGTAGGGGTTTTGGTCTTATATGAGATGAAGAGATACTTGACGTTGGGGAGGGACTAGTGAAGTGTATTGGGAACAATTTAACGAATTATCAAATCTTGAGAGGTGTGAGGAGAAGAGGATGTGGGGGTGGTATTTATAAGGGAGGAGAGGGGTATTTTATCATTATTATATTCATTAGTTTATTATTTTGGCTCAAAACTATGAATAGTTTGAGAACAATCCTAATTTTTTTAATATTCAACTTATGTTCTACATTATGGTGCTTACAACATTCAAGATGTTAGGAAGAGTGTATTAAACCTATAATGTATATATACTGTTTTTCACTATTCCTAAAAAAATTATCATTTCAGAAAAATCCCAAAAAATCTCCCTAACCATTTATCAATGTATAGAATTAAAAAATGAACTTAATTTTAGAAAAATAATTTTCTAAAAATAATTAGTTTAATTTTTAATTAAAATCATGATTTACTTATAAAATACATATTTTAAAATAATAACTAATTTTATAACACATTAAAAAATCACATAATGTCTCATAAAATTCTCTTAAAACTATAAGAAATAAATATATTAATGTATGAATACATTTTACAAAAATAATTTTTTTTAAATTATAAATTAATTAAATATTTATGACTTACAAATATGACGACACTTAATTAATAATTTTTAAAACATTTACTTAATTATAATATGATATATTTATAACACATTATCACTTATAAGATACCTAAATTTTATTTATACCTTTATGGGTGAGGTCAATATTCAAATGTCCAGTTTACAATTCATAAGGTTCATATTACTATGCCTAATGTCAAGATACTATTACATCATTATAAGTTCCTTATCTTATAGAAACACTTCATATCTCATTAAGAAATCTTTTTTTTGGTCTTTAAGTTATTTTATGCGATTTATGTTATATGAAATTACTATAATAAGTGAAAAATTCTTTTGATCAATGTTTTGATCTTTACATTCTTCCCCCATTTCTAAATTTCACCATTTAAATTCATTTTACATAAATAGGTGAGGGTACTTATCCTTTCTGACCTCCTACAGATCCCAATTTACTTCTTCATACTTACGGTTCCTCCACAATACATTGATAAGGTGAGTTGTCTTATTGTGTAGAACCTTATAACTATGCTCTATAATATTTATTGGATGCTTCTCATAAAAGTTATCATTTTCTATTTTTACCACATATGAGTTCAATACATGTGATGGATATGGTATGTACTTTATTAGGAGAGATTCATGGAAGAAATCATGAACTTGATCCATATTTAGTGGAAGTGAAACCTAATAGTCCACATCTCTTATGCGATCAAGGATCACAAAGGGTCCAATATACCTTGGGCTTACCTTCCCTTAATATCAAAATTACACGAATCTCTACCTTGGTGATAATCAGAAGAATACTTTATATCCACATCAAAATCTAAGTCCTTTAGGCGTTTTTCAGTATTTTTTTTTAATAACTCAGATCAGCATTGATATGTTGCTGGATGGCATCAACTTTCTATGCCATCTCTTTTATAGGATCATGTCCATGATGGTTTATTTTTCCAACTTCATCCCAACAGGATGTAGTTCTACATATATATCTATACAGAGCTTCAAATAGATCCATCTGAATACTTGAGTGGAATATGTTGTTGTATGAGAACTCAACCAATGGGAGATGCTGCTCCAATCTACCGTTGATTTATAATTAGTAGGATCATATAATATCTTCGAGTGTCCATGTAGTCCTTTCAGATTGGCCATCAGTTTGGGGATGATAGGTTGTGTTGAAATTTAATTTAGCACTCAAAGCATGTTGAAGACTCCTACATAAATTATATGTGAACCTGGGATCATGATCATAGACAATTGAGAGTGGAAACCTATGTAGTCTCACCACTTCCTTCACATATATCATTTAGAATTTGTTCATATGATAGATCTTCCCAAATAAATTTAAAGTGGGATGTCTTAGTGAGTCGGTCCACCACAACCCATATCACATTATTTCTTTTGGATGTCTTCAGGAGACCTGTGACAAAGTCCATAGCGACATTCTCCCATTTCCACATGGGTGTAGGCAATGGTAGCATCATCCAGTTAGACTTATTTTTCTGTACTTTAATTTTATGACATATTATGCACCTTGAGATATACTCAGCAATCTCGTTCTTTATGTTGTCCCACCAGAAGTGTTCACAGAGATCATGGTACATTTTCCAGTATCTCCTTCTTTTTCTTAGGTGATGAAGTCCCAAAGAGCCATTTTACAAAACTAAATAAACCATAATCATCATTATGGAACTCTTGCAGCTCCCCTTACTTTACTTCATTCACCTACTTGTGTAAATATGGATCATCCATTTATGATTCTTTAATATTCTCTTAGATAGATAGTTGGGAAATCATTTGGGAAAGGTAGGATGTATTCCCTACCATTATAATCTACAAATCAATCCTTTTTATATCCACCAAGATAGGGTCTTTCTCTATCCACAACATGGATAGAGTAACATGTTACTTTCTTCTAAGAGCATCAACTACCTTGTTTTCCTATTTAGGATGATAGTGAATTGAGCAATCATAGTCATTGATTTGATCTAACCATCACTTATAATGAATTTTGATCTCCTTTTTTTTTAATATATACTTTAGGCTCTTGTTATCGGTACATATGTCACTCTTCTCACCCTAGAGGTAGTACCACTAGATTTTTAAGGAAAAAATAATATCTTCTGGCTCCAGATAATGTATTGGGTAGTTTTTCTCATGGATCTTCAACTACTATAAGGAATAAGCCATTAAATTATCATTTTTCATGAGTATATAACCAAATACACTATTGGAAGCATCAATTTATATAAAAAATATTTCCCCACTCTTTGGTAATATGATTACAGGTGCAGTGATCAGAAATATCTTCAGCTATTTGAATCTTTCCTCACATTCATCCGTCCAAACATATTTCACCCCTTTACTTGTTAACTTAGTTAGCAGGATAGATAATCGTGAAAAATTTATCACAAAACATTAGTAGTACCCAACTAATCCAAGGAAACTGAGGATTTCTCTAACACTAGAGGGTCTGTTTCATTCTTCTATTGCCTTTTTAAGGGTCTATAAAAATTCCTTCACTTGTGATCACATACTCTAAGAATGTGACTTTATGCATCAAAAAATAACACATTATGAACATGGTCTACAACTTCCCCTTCAATAATGTCTCAAACACAAACCTTTCATGTTCTTCATGTTCCACCTTTATCTTGGAGTAGATAAGAATATAATCAATAAACAAAAAAAAAATTGTGAGATACTTTCTAAAGGATATATTAATAAAATCCATGAAGATTACAGAGGTTTTAGTAAGTTTGAAGGGAATCCCCAAATACTCACAATTATCACACCTTGTATGGAAGGAAGTATTATAAATATATTTATTCTTCACCTTTAGCTGATGGTATCCAAAATGAATATCCACCTTTGAGAATTATTAAACTCCACATATCTAATTGAGTAAGTCATCAATTATTGGAAGAATATAATTGATATTTATGGTTATCTTGTTGAGTTCTTGATAATCGATACACAACCGCATTGATTAATCCCTCTTCTTCATAAAGAGAACTGGCGCACCCTAAGGTGAAGCACTAGGGATTATGAACCCTTTGTCCAAATTATCTTTTAGATTCTTCTTTAACTCATCCATTTTTATAGGATCCATCCCATAGGGACACTTTGAGATAGGATTATCTATGAGTATTATATCTATTGAGAACTATACCTAAAAATTCATGGTAATTACAGGTGATTATTTGGAAAATACATCACTATATTCCCTCATTATTGGAATTTCTTATAGGTTGACACATTCCTTTGGCTCAACCATTTCAGTGAGGTATTCTTCTTCATAAGGAATTGACACCCACACCATTTAATGATTTTATAAAGGAGATTATTTATCTTTCATGAATATGTAGAGGATCATGGAATGGTTTGGGATATGAAAATATATTTCAATTTCCTAACAATTTATATGTGTTCTATATTGCAAGATTCAATCCATTCCCATTATAGAATTGAGTTCCACCAAGGTAATTATCACAAGATTCACCGGAAGAATCGTCCCACATATTCTATTAAGAGAAGGGTCCAACACTTGGGTTGAAATTATTTCTCCACTATGTGTTTTAATGAATATATCTATTACAAGGTTTTGGGGATTCAATTCAATAGTTCAATTAAAAATTTATGATATAATGAAATGTGTAGAACCAGAATCAAATAAGACTTCTTCCATTCTTGAGTGAATAGAATTTGTACCTTGTATGACTTCATTTTGTCTCTCCACATCATAAGTATAGATGTCATATGACTTTCTGTTCTCCTTTGGCTTTGGTGGTTACTGATGTTGATTACCCTCGAGGACTTGAGGTTCAATGCACTGGATTTCATATTTCCCATGCTTCCTATAGTGGTATAATTAAACCAAAGGTGGTTATTTCATATCCTCCATCACATTATGTTGATTCCTCATGTATTTTTGACATTCATGATCTTTTTTTCCTTCTATCCGACAGTTGAATCATTTCCTCATCCCTTTGAGGTAGTTATCATGATGCTTCTTCTCAAATTTTTGACATGTGGGTGGTTGATTTTTCATTCCACCTTTCTCATTAGATCCTCTGACTTGAAACTATATCTTTCGTTTCATATCACCATTTCCATGAGACTAATATCAAAACTACATTTCCACCTTGAGAGTTCATCTTACAACTTCTTCATAACTTGAAAAGTCTCAAATTTTAAGATCCTTTTGAAGGGGTGGTTTTAGGGCACTAAAAAAATATCTTAATTTTTCTATAATTGTTGATAAAAAACCTAAGGAATACCTTGTAAGCCTTGTGAAATTTTCATTATAGGCCCTAATATATTATCCTTATATTTTATTCATCTCTATTAAGACTCTATCCAACTTTGTAAAAGTGTTTGAGGGAAATACTTGTTAAGAAACATCAACATAAAGTCTTCCCACTCAATCTCTCTAAATTCGTCCCTTGACTTTGTGTTCTTAATCAACACCCACCATTGTTCAGCCTCTCTATCTAGACGATAAATGATCATATTAACCTACTACATCTCAAAATAGTGAAGTAATAAAAATATATTATCCATTAACTTGAACCACTATTCTACCACTAGTGGATCAGAAGATCCACTAATAATCATTGGTCATTGCAGTATAAATCACTCGATATCAAGTTGCTCCCACTTTAGTGTAAGAAGATATTCCAAATTATTCAGGTTATTATTCATAATATGAGACTACTAGATAATAATAACCATTATGTTTTGAACTAAATCCCTTAAGAATTATGAATATTGTTCGACCAATCACTGCATTATCCCTCACATGGGATATAGGCATGATTTTTTCTATTTCCCACCAAGTTTTAGAATAGAAAAGGTTTTAAAATACATAATGCAACATGTCGTGAATAAATAATTTATTCATTTCTAAAATTAACACTAAAATAATATATTATGGGATACCTATGTTTAGAGAAGGTTCTTTTGTTCTTAAATATTCTTAGTCTCATACTAAGGGTTTTCACTAAGGTTATATAATCGTAATTCCCAAATTTAGTAAACCATCATCTATTAAAAACCATAACGAGCTTTATTTTTATAACATTACCATTAAATAATTTTAATTATTAACAACATAAAATAATTACAAAATGAAGATAAAAAAGGTTTAGTGTCTTGCAAAAATTAAGACTGTGCATAATATTAAAAAACTAATACTTAAACATTTATTTAATTCATTCTTCACAAACCTTTTATAGGCATTATCATTCTCCTAAGTAAAAGTAATCACCTAAGTATATAAATTGAAAGGGGTGATCTAAAATCCCACTAAGAGTATAAATAAATAAATGAATCAATATAACATGGGTTTATAAAAATGATTATCATTATAACATAGGAATGGGATCATAAACATGAGAGGAAGCATTAATAATAGAATTGGAATGTGGAAACGCATAAAAACGAAAATCAAGTTTCAGTGGTCAAATACCACACATAATTGTGAGAAAGGTTATCATAAAGTTAACACATATTAAAATTTTCTAATGAGATACATAATATTACACAATTAACTGGACCATTATATAATTCATGGTGTACCCATCACATCATAACATTTACGTTGCGCTATATAATTCCGGGCACACCCATCACATCACAATGTTTACAATATCATTCATTCCATAAAGAACATATATCAATATTAAACATAAAATAACCCATATAATGTAATAAGTATTCATTTTATAATCATACATTCATAATATTTGGGTTCCAATAATGAAAGAGGGAATACAAAACCTTGAATCATCATCTTTGAGTGAAGAAGAAACAATCTCGAGACATAAAGGGTGTGTTTTTTTGAAAGAAGAGTTCTTTTATGAAACATTGTGTTTTTCATTAACACAATTAGAAAACATGTATATCACAAAAAATTTATGATAATGATATAAAAATGATATTTTAGGAATATATATACTGAAAATGTGGTGAAAGAGGGAAGACCCAAAGAAAGAGTGTTGGGTTTGAGAATTCCCCTTACCTTATATCCGAATGATTTATTCACATTAATATCTTATATAATAACATTGGATTCATTATTTAACAAATAAATAACCTTTTATACATTAATATTATATATTATGGTTTTATTAAGTTCTTTTATGGAATTTTGGATGAGTTATAGAGTTTAATTTCATCATTCAGTTGTGTTCATATTTATAGTTTTAATGATCAGTTCACTTATATACATGAAAGGATGTTCTTGTAAAATGTGGATGAATATAAAAAAATTATTATGTATTATTAATTATTTTAAATAACTCTAAATTTTATTATAAATTTTTTTTTTACAAATAAAGAGTATGAATGATTTGATAAAAATTAATGATGACCATCTTAGGTTAATTTTGGTTGTTTTCAATCATAGTGAACTTGTTCTATTTTATCATTTAATATTATGTATATTTGTTAGTTATAGAACATAAAGAGTGTTATAAAATAAACATTAAAAAATTTAATCATTTAATGGATTTAATAATATCCTTTAAGGAGTTAATGTAATATGAATGTGCATCACCCATGATGTTAGTAAATTAAAACATCACGGGCGACGATTTCATTTTTAAAAATAAAAGAGAGGGATAAAGAAGTTTAATAATGGATCTTCCTTTAACAAGATAGAATTAAATTATATAAAACATAGTGGATTAATTATTATATTTAATTAAGATATTGAGAGGATAAGTAAAGATCTGAAATGAAATTGGAATGGAATTAAAAGTAAAAAAGGAAGAGTATCATACATCTTGGATTTATCCTCCTTTAGAACCTTCTAAAGAAATGTTTTTTGTCTTTTGATGAGATCAAGACCTTCCAAATGTGGGGTAGGGACTAGGGAATATTATTGGGTAGAATTTAGGTAGGTCCCAAATATTTTTAGGTTTTAGGAGAAGAGGGGTAGGGGGTATTTATAGTGAAGGAGAGTTGTGTTTTCTCATTATTATATTCCTTAAGAATATTATTTTTGGTCAATACTATGAATAGTTTGATAATTATCATTAAAAATATTAAAATAACCAAAGTATGTTCGAGATTATGGTTCTTACATCATTAATGATGTTAGTAATAGTGTATTTAATCTATATTGTATATATACTGTAAATTACAATATTTTAATATTCAATAAAAATTCGGCTATTTCAAAAAAATAAAAAAAATCACCCAAACAAATTTTCAATCTGTAGAATTAAAAAAATGAATGCCATTTTATGAAAATAATTTTATAAATATAATTAATTTAATATTTTATTAAAATATTAATTTACTTGAAAAATATAGATTTTAAAATGATAATTGATTTTATAACACTTTAAAAAATCACTTAAGGTCTCCTGAAATTATCATAAAATTATAAGAATTAAATATATTAATTTATGAATACATTTTATGAAAATAAAATTTCTTTTATATTATTAAATTAATTAAATAGTTTTGACTTACAAACATTACAAAAAATAATTACTATTTTTTAAAATATTGACTTATACTATGATATAATTATATCATATTTTTTACTTATAAGATATTTATATTTTTTTATACTTTCATTGGTTATGTCACTATTCATTTTACCAATATACTATTCATAATATTCATATTACAATTCCTAAGGTCAAGTTAATATTTCATCGGTATAGGTTTCTTAGATTTTAGAAACACTTTCTATTTCATTATTAAAGATTTTATTATGGTATATATGTGATTTATTGTTATTTTTTCTATATTAAATCACTGTAAGGAGAAAACAATTCCATTGATAAAACTTTTTGGCCATAACATGGGAGACCTACTTAGACATGGGTATTTATGGGCCACTATGATCTGATTCACAGACCATAAATCTTACAACTTCTACAAAATGGGGTGATACTAGGTATAGTGTAGAGACCTAGGAAAGGATCATGCATCATTATTTATTGTGAATGTGTTTTAATGTGTATACCACTGGATAGTTTAACCAAAACTAAAAAAACTAATTAATGTTGAATTCTTTCATGTTCTATGTTAGGGTATCTAACTATTTTTTCTTTTCCAGGCCTTGACCTAGGTTAACACCCTTTTTAGGTTCACACATAATATGTTTACTAGGTTGTGCCAGCGGATCGTGGCAGGGTTATGGTTGATAATGATGACACATAGGGGAGTACACTCTAAGTGATTCAATGCTAGAGTATGCAGAGGTGTGAGGGATCCATTTCAGATGATGTCATATAAGAATGGTTGGATGATGTTAAGATAGCCTTTAGTTTGATAATTTCTCACAAGGATAATTGAGTGTTGTTGGTTGTGTTAATGTTGCATGATGTAGTGAGAAAGTAGTTGTTCATGTTCCTTAGAGATCATGAGGATTTGATAGTCTCATGGGAAGAGTTCTTAAACTAGTTTATAGCCAAGTTTCATTCTTTGATCATGAAAGATGGACAACCACAAGGAGCTACGTATTGTTAATCTGGGGAGCATTGATGTTCAAAAGATCGGGATACATTTTATAAAACTTCTATGATATGCTTCAGACCAATTTCTATATGAAGACTCTAGAGAGATGAATTTTAAAGTGGATTTTCATTTAGATATCTAATGCTTGATTACCCCAATTTTACTGAATATGTGTCCAAGGGTGATGGAGAAAGGATAGATCATCGAGATGATGTTAGAAAGAACTTGATCATCACAATAGGGGATGCATAAAGATTCATCATGAAGAAGAGTTGTGGTCTGGGGTTCCTAATAGTCAAGACACGAGAGATTTTAATTAGTCAGGGCTAGGTCCCAGTGCTCAATGTCTCATTTATTCGTGGTGTGGTGGATATTAAGCCTATCCTATGGGATCATATACATGTTTTTGTTATGAAGGATGAGGTCATCATGAGTGAAAGTGCCCAATATTTATGGGAATTTAGTGTGCACGTGTTTTTCCACTTCTGGATCATCTTCTAAGGAGGTTCTTACCGAGGTAGAAGCAACAAGTTTCTCTAGTTCAAGATCAGTAGATAGTAGATGGGGAATGAAGAAGGGAGACCCTAGATGCTCTCTATCCTTAAAGAGGAGAGTGTGACCATGGATGTGGTCATCAGTATGGTTAGAGTGGCGATGAATTGGTTCATGGTCAGCTTTATGTTTTAGAATTTCTAACTTCAGGCAAGATATATATCGTTTGAGGTACCATTTTCTTCTTTTTTTACTTGGGCTCATGACATTTTTTATCCTTGAGAAACACAATCCATCATATCACCTTCCATTTTCCATTCTTTAGGAATTTAGGTTGAGAGGATTCTAGTGTCGTTGGCTTTGACTATTCCAATTGGAGGCCAAGATGACTTATTTGATTTATGAAGATAATATGAGCTAGTGTTGGGGTATCACCACTCTTGGGGATATTTCTTATGTTTTCAGATAGAACCATATTACATCATCCTCAGCATGGATTTGTTGTATTCAATGAAAGATATCATGGACTGCTTTACGAGAAAGTTGTGTTATTCGATGTTGATGGATAGCTAGAAGAGATTTTTGGAAAGTAAGACCCTCAGATGGGTTATGGGTGTCTTCCATCCATGTCATTCTTGGTGTACGAGATGATGATGAGTTTTTCAGAGTTGTAGTGTTCAGTGTTTCATTAGGTCATAGAAGAGTACCTTGATGTATTTCTATATGAGTCTATAGAATTACCCTCTCGATGAGGGATTATGTTTGGGATCAAACTAAATATACGTGTCTCCAAAATTGATGTCACTATATATGATGGTGCCTTCTGAGTTGTGAGAGTTGTGATTACAGGTCGATGGTTTTTTGTAGTGTGGTTTTGTTTGTTTGAGTGCTCCACTGTGGGGTGTACTAGTTTTTTTTGTGAAGAAGGTTGAATGAATTTTTTGGTTGTGTATAGATTATCATGTATTTAACAAATTGACAATGAAAACATGCTATCATATTCCAAGGATTGATGATTTAATTGATCAAATGAATGGTGAAATTTGGTTCTCAAGGATAAATTTGTAGTCAGTATATCATCATATGCATGTGAAAGATGAGGATATCCCGAAGACTGCTTTTAATTTTTTTCATGGGCAATACGAGTTTCTTGTGATGTCATTCGGCATAACTGATACTCTAGTTGTTTTAATGGGTTTAATGAAGGATATGTTCCATGTGTTTATAGATATATTTATGGTGTTTTTTATTGATGAAATCCTTGTGTAATCCCCGTATGAGTAAGAGCATGTAGAGAATACTCATATCATTTTGGGAGTTCTTCGTCATGAGAAGTTGTTTGGTCTGTATCTAAAGTGTGATTTTTTTCTCATGTTTTCCACCTCTTCTATAAGTTTTTTATCCTATATGAGAGTAGAAGTGGATCTATACATGGTAGAAAAATTTTTGTAATGGGAATCGGCCAATAAATTGGAAGTGGTGAGAAGTTTCCTTGGTCTTATAGGCTCTTATAGAAGGTTCTTAGCCGATTTCTCTTGGTTTGTGACTTTTTTGACTGTGTCGACCAGAAAAGATTATATGTTATTTTGGACTGATCAATTTCTAAAGAAATTTTATTATCTGAAGTAGAATTTGGTTAGTGCTCTAGTTATTATTCTTCCAACAAAATGAGTTCAGTTTGTGGTTTTATGTGATTCTACACATCTTGGTTTGGGATGTGTTCTGAGATAGAACATATTATTAATTTATTATGGGTCTCAATGGTTACATCACGATGAGTGTAAATATTCCACCAATGATCTCAATTTAAAGGTGGTTGGGTTTTCTTTGATGTTATGGAGACATTATCCCTTCAACGATCATTTTTTTGGTCTTCACCGATCATAAGACCCTGAGGAATGTTTTCTCCCAATGTGAATTGAACTTTCAACAGTTCCGGTGGATGGTGTTATTATAGGACTACAACTTTGGGAATTCATATACACCTAGAATGGGGAATTTCCTGGTCAATTCACTGAGAAGAAAGTTGTGTTGTGATACAGTGCATGAAAATGGTGATTTGTGGAGAGTGATTGAAGAACATTTAGTATTGAATATAGATATGGTAGATGTTGTGGAAAGAGGTTGTCTTTTATAGATAATGGTTCAAAAATCTATAGTGTAGTAGGTAATGGATACTCAGTTTGGTGATCTTGAGGTGGAGCCTTAGAGAGACTGAGTTGTTTGTGGTGAGGCCCTTGTTATTTGGTATGAAGATAAAAATCACCAAATGTTGTTTGAAGGACACTTTTTTTATCTTTTGGAGATGTGTGAGACGGTTCTTATAGAGTACGCCAGTTTTCCTTTGGCAATACATGCTAGGGTGAAAAATAGGTACTAAGCATTGAGAGGTCATTTTTTGTCTGGGGATGAAGTGTAAAATTGTAGAGTTTGTGTATCAATGTTTTATCTTCCAGAAGGTGAAGGTCGAGCACTGTGTCCCCGGTGGTATGCTCCAGTCATTAGATCTTCATCACTGTAAATGAGAGGACATCTTGATGGAATTTGTTAATGATTTTACTTTATCATAGGGAGTCTATGATGATATAAGGGTGGTAGTGGATCATTTTATGAAATCTACCCACATTACAATGATCAAGGAGTTCAATAAAGTGGAGGTTTGGTTAAATAAGTATCTGGAAGAGGTGGTGAGACTCCACGAAGTTATGAGGATGTCAATTTATGATTAATATCCTTATTCTACCACTAGGTTGTGGATATGGATATATAATGATTTTGGTTCTTGTCATTGTGTTAACACTTTTTTTTATCAGTAGTCTGACAATCAGATAGAGAAAACCATCTAGAATCATGAAGACTTGTTGCACTGTTATCTATTGTATTTTGGAGTTTCATGGATGATGAACTTTCCCTTGGTATAGATTTCATAAAAAACTATTTTTTTAATCCACCATCAATATGGTGTATTTTGAATCCTTCTATGTCCAACCTTTCCATTAACTATTGTGATAGACCAAGGTCAAGGAGTTAACAATTCTTATACAGCATCAAGTAAAGAATACAACAAAGATGTTTCATGTGATTCTTTAAAGGTTGAAAGAAACACATTATCTTCAAAAATAAAATGCTAATCACAGGAGGAGACCTATAGAGTTTGATTTCAGGTATCTTGTGTTCTAGATGGTAACTCCCCATCATCGGATCTGATGGTTTGGTCATGGGTTTAAGTCCTCTCCTTAATTTTTTGGTTCTTTCATGGTGTTAGATTTTTTTACAGACATGATGTATTGAATAACGCTTCCCACATAGATGAGTTGGATACATGATGTTTTTATCATATCTCATCTTTGTAAATATTTTCATGGTGACTCTCACATCATCCATTGGGTTGAGATCTATTTTGTGGATGATGTGACCTTCAAGGAGTGACCTGTAGAGATATAAGATTGTTAGGAGAGGGAGCTGCCTGATAATTCTATCCCCTTGGTTCATGTCTTATAGTGGCATAGTGGAATGGAGGAGAGTACTTGGGAGCATGATTCGTAGATACACACTTTGTACCTAGATCTATTTGATGTTTATCTTCTCTATGGTAATGATTTAAATTTTTTGGTGGTAGAACTTTTCTTTATTGTGAGATTGGTTTCTCTTTTTGATTATTGTGGCTTACTCTCTTTGAGAGGTATCTTCCTTGGAAGATTATTTAGGATATGGTTATGTTTTTTGAATGGTTTCATGTTATTCCCTTGGTAAAGCGATTGAGATCTTTTGGTATTGAATGCCTTGGGAGGTGTCTGATTGGGTTTCTGTTTAGATGAACCATTTTTTGTATTCCATTGTGGGTTGGTTTTGGATTCATAAAGACAGAAATTCATTAATTGGAATCTAATATAAGGTCCTAAACTAGAGAAGACCTGTCCTTTTCAAGTCACCAAGGAATGCAGAGATTGAAGGAGGCTTGGAAGTGGTATGGAGGAGTTTGAATATGAAATGATAGATAGAGGAATAATTACATGTAGTGTAATAATTTCATGTCTTGTAATTTATTTTCACAGCATGTAAGTTTTCAGGGTTAAAAATATAAAGAATATTTGTTTTTAGGGGAAATAGAACCCTAAAGAATATATGACATGAAAGGGGATTTCATGTCTTTCAAATCTGTAATTTTGTATGTTTTAAATTTTTTAATCCACTTAGGTTTCTTAAACCCTACGACTATAGCACCTCCCTCAAAATTCCAGGTGTCCCAAAGACCCCCTATTTGACATTTTCAGTATTCCTTTATCAAGGATTGATATTTAGGTTCCAATCTACGATATTTTTTGATCTTCTATCAATCCAAGGTATGTTATACCTCCGTTCTTTCGATTTCTTCTTTCCTTTTCATTTTGTTCATACGTTCCTTTTAATGGATCATGATATCCATGATTCTAAATTAGTTTTTTTTTGTTTTTTGTTGGTGTGGTTGTGGAGCAGTGTCCTCAGGTGGATGTAGTTCATGGTGGAGAGGTAATCGGGATCCAAAATATTGGTCCATTCTCATGAAATGAACATTGAAACCCTTTTTAAGGTAAGGGATTCATTTTTTATATTGTTATTTGAGATTATAAATTGATCATGATTTATCCCCTTGGATTCCAATGAAATTAAATAAGTAATTACTTGAACCAGATGAAAGTATTTATATCAATCACATATAGATTTTGTTGTTTGTAACATCATAAAAATTTTCCCATTTTTTCCTAGATAGTGTGGTATCTATTCTATGATTTCCGTAATTTTATTAGAATGTGGAATTGATAAAGAAAATAAATCCTAAATTAATTGTTCAATTAATTGGGGAAAATATTAAAGAGGCATGTTTAATGAATCAGGTCTGTTGTAATCTTAAATATGCAATCATGTTTAAATGATTGATCATACATGTGTTAATTGAATCGAATAAAGGTGTAAAACATTTCAATGATTTTTGGGACAAGAATTAAAGGCATGTAAAATTAATTTTTTAATTAATTTTTGACATCTTATGTTATGCTGTTTGTTTGGATTCACATATTTGGAAGTTGTAATTAATGAATCCATTAATTTAAGATGGAATAATAATCAGCTGTGTGATAAAAGAAAATTCTTTATATGGACTGATTTTCAATCTCTTGAAAAGTTTGAGTGCCTTATATTTTAGGGATAGGATGGTTAATTGTTTTTGAAGGATGGATTCATTTCATTAAGGCCAAAAACCTGGATGATATTTTTCTTTCGGGCTACATCTGATGTGATGTGAGCCTTATAAAGGCCAGGAAAATTCCATGTAATTTTTTTAAAATATTTGGGATAATTACAAGTCTGAAAAAATTGATTCCATGTGATTATGATTCCCATTGTGCTGGGAATGAATTTTTAAACTTTTTTTAAATGTACGTCTAGTAAACACTTTGATGGAATTATCTATATTTTGAACTGGTGCTTGGAATTTAAATTTGATGGAACTGATGAACTCACAATGCCATGATTTTCTTAACAGAGGCTTTACATTGACCGCATTAGGACATGTGAAAAAACTAGTTTTTTCAACATTTAAGAATTAATAAAAGAAATTGATATTTTATTTTATCTTACCACCTTATGAGCGGTGGGGGTGGGGACCATGGAGGTAGTCAGACATTTAATATGGGATATTAAATGCTCGGTTACACTTTGGTTGTGTAACCACCCCTCATGCAATTAATATGGCACAATAATTACTTAAATTAATGAACCTTATTAGTTCTTTGGTGTCTTACTCACCCTTTACCACCTCTATTTAATTGAGGCTTGGGGTGGAGTTTTGACATAGCTTTACCGAGCAATAAACCTATGGAAAAGTGACACCACACCTTCCACTGATGGAGATGGATGCTCAGGAGGCAATGAACTGGTAGCGATGAATGCTTGTGGCTTCATCAAAGCATGGATTCTCCTTCCACCATCGCAACAACTCCAACAATTTTCAAGGTAGGGTTTGTCTTTTAACTAAAGGAATTCCCACATTTCTTCTCTTCATTCATGAATTTTTGGGTGGTCTTTGTGGCATATTTTAATGGGGCTTATCATTTTTTTAATGTGACGTATAAATTACCCCCACTTGTTGTAAAGCTATTGTATAGGGCGTGAGCCAAACGAACATGGACCAGACCCTCCGCCGCTTGTTTTTCATTGCGTTCTTCAAAGGAAGGGTTGTTCAATCTAGAATGAACCTTGAAACCGAGGGGCACACAATGATAACAACATCCCAAGAGGACCATAGGCACATCCTAAAGAAGGAATGGACAACCAAATCTCAACTAGTGGCCCATGAAAGAAGCATCGGTGCGGCACCAGTGTGGCAGCGCCGACGACCGGCTTCAGCGGATGCGGGCAATGGCCAGCAACCTCCATCTACGGTGGAAAAGTAGCACCGCTCGATGCCATGGTAATTGGACAGGCATTCAACGGTGGGCAGCCGTAACGGTGGATGTGGCGCGCCATTGCATGTCGTGCTCAAGGGAACGGAGGTTCGAAGCGGTTGTGATGCACGGGCCCTGCTCCTAGCGGTTCTAATGGGTTATGAGGCGGTGCCTCTTAGTGCCACCAATAAAGGTGCCGAACAACTCCTTTAATCCATTTGGGATCATCGGACCGTGAGACCCCATGTGGGTCGCGCCAGCCATTGGACTGGGCCCACCGTGGCCCGGCCCAGCCAGGGCTGGCCGTGCTAGTCTCTGGACCATCCAAACAAGGATGGACCGGGTTGGGTTGACCCGAATTGGTTCAGGTCGTCTTAGGCCGTGTTGAGTAGGGTCATCCTAGGCCACGTCAAACCAGACTCGAACCCCTATCAAGCCCAGATACACTTAAAAATGTTGTATCTTGCGATCTGGACATCCATTTACCAAACCATCTACATTGTTGGGATCCTTGGAGCAGGGAAATTCTTTTGAGAAACTCCACAAGAATTTTGGAGAAATATGGTGGTTTTATAGGTTGGATCATTCTCAAATCCAACTGGGGCCTCAAAATTAAAATTATTATAGCTTACAGACCAGGTGTTTGATTGACGACATCCATCTAATGCGTTGGAACCCTTATGACCTGACATATCATCATGTTACTTCCTTGTGTAACATAGTGGTAGTTTAGGTATAGATGATAACTGGAGGAGAAGAACCGGTGTGTTTCTTGTAGTGAGATTTAGGATTGCTACTCCATTGATGACTAAAGTCATAGTTATTCCTTACTCCTCCACTCTGGTAGATATATGACTCCCCATGTAATGAGTACAGGTTTGTTTAACTCTGATTGGTTTTTCTATCTTTGGAGACAGTACTCCCCTATTGGACTATAGAGAGGTTCCTCCATACATAACTCACATACTATCAGGTACTCCCTTACAGGGTAGGGTGTGGTTCCTCTTTGTTATAAGTAGGTACTCTCCTATCAACCTAAAGTGTGGGTCATCCTTATGTAGTGTAAAAAAGAGTCGGTGCTCCCCTATCGTGCCAAGGTGTAGGTCCTCTAGCCTGGGGTTTGTACCCCCCTGACGTATTATGGTGTGATTCCCCCAAAACGAACAAACTACCATAGTTGTACTCCCTTACCAGGTAGGGTGCAGGTCCCCACATATAGATTTGGTACTCCCCGACCGTTCTAGGGTGCAGGTCCTCTATCCTGGGGTTGGTACTCCCCTGACATACTAGGGTGCGGGTCCCCCACAACAAACAAAATACCAGTGTTTCACTCCCCTACTGGGTAGGGTGTGGGTCCCCACATATAGAGTATCACCCCCCATCTCAATTTAGAAATAGTGATCATATCCTTCCGGGGAGTTGGAACTCCCTAGACTGCAGAACACAATGTCGAGGAGAGGGCCACTCCACTTGGTTTCCCTTGGTCATGCCTCAAGTGCAAGATTGTGACTGTGAGATCTCTAGTGTTGGACACTAGAGGAAGTTCTAGAAGAAAGTTCTCGATGAAGCATGACCTTTCAGAAGTTACATTAGTAATGGTTGAGTTGTACCTGATAGAGTGCATCTATCATACGGGTGCCCTCAATGATGACCTGTTTGTGGAGCGTGTGATCCTGATCCTTGAGTTACGCATTGAGCCTTCTTTGGAAAACCTAACAATGATTTGAGGTAGAGGACCATATGTTTCTTTATGGATGAAATGATTATACCTGGTTTTAGCTATCTCTATTTCTTTGTGCTTTTTGATTGATATTATTATTATGTTATTATTTTATGGAATTATAAGAGACCTTTGGGGGTATCAGGGTCCCTATTGGGTATTATTATACTCACCCCTGCATGAGCTTCCACTGCACCTTGTTGTGTCTTGTGCAGATGATGGGAAACCTTGACTGAAACTCGGGGATCAAGGACATGACATTGGATGGGGTTATGGTGATGGGTGACATGGATAGATAAGGAGACGAGCTATATCTACACTTCAGGTACGATTCCTGGGGGACGATTCTAGGAGCTATTTTCTGTTTTTCAGTTGTAGTGGTACCTTTCAGTTGAACATGTATTCTAGCCCCTTTACTTTCGATACAAACCTTTACTACTTCAGTTTTACCTCATGGTTTCATCTTGTTGTTTTCTTGGATTGTGTTTTGTGTATGTTTAATGGAAATGCCTTCTTGTTTTATAGATATGAATTTCTGGTGCTAGTTACCAACCGCTGGACTATAGAAGTCGGGCTTGGGGTTGTCATGGCACGGGCCCCAGGGGATGGGCCATGAAAAAGTGGTATCAGAGGAGTCTATTATACCAAAGAACTAGGACTCTAATAATTCCAATGGAGTAATAGTATTATGTTTTTTGAGTGATTTTTTTTAGTTTGGGGAGTCTAGTGTTGGTGCAGTGGCCAATATATCCATACACCAGGACCCTAAATTTTGATTTCCAACTCAGTGCATGAAAACACTGATTGTGTGTGTTTTGGAAATGTTTTTCTATTGTTATATTTTAAGTCAGATCACTAGGTATAACTTACTGACTGTGGTTCATCTTGATTCTATTTCAAGATGCCTCTACGTAGACAGATGTCCAGGATTCCAATGCGTGACAATGTAGATGGTCCAAAGTGTGATGAGGATTCAGTACCAGGACTTTTTCCTGAGATAGGTACCTTTGGGAGGTGTCCCAAGGATGCCACAACCTATTGGTCAGTAGTTACTAATGGTGATACTGGTAGAGGATACTTATAGGCCCAGTGCCTTACAGAAGTTTTAGTGATAGATACCCCTCAGGTTCCAAGGCGAGCCTAACTTAGAGGCAGCTAAGGACTGACTTGAGGTGGTGACTGAGTTTCCATCTAGCTTGGGCACCATTAAATCATATGGTGGTCCTGCTAGTGATAATTCAATGTGTCTCAACAGGGCTATGGTGGGGTTTAGATTACCCCTATTGTATGATGAGGTGACTATTTCCATGGACAAAGCATGAGAACCTTCTTCAAAGAAGGGGGTCTCTTTCCACTAAAAGATAAGGGGTATGTGTCACCAAGAGCTTCTACAACTTCGGTAGGATGACATATCGGTAGATGAGTATTCATTGAGGTGTACTGAGCATTCTAGGTACTCGATGAATATGATAAGACTGGTGCTTCAGGGCTCTGAAATCTAAGGGGGATGTGTTAAGGGACATCCGATCTAGGAATATTCCTCAATGCATTCCTAATTATGTTGGGGTTCTCGAGAAAAACTTTTTGGTTGAAAATTATTTGGCTGAGTAGATATTACCAGCGAATGTATGTAGGGGGAAAGGAGGAAACCGAAGTTAGTTTTGGTGACTTGGGTGTGTAAAAATGTTTCGAGAAGAGGATGTGATTGGGACCGATGAATCTGCAAGGCATTAGACATGGAAGAGGAGTTGATGAAGAGACTAACAAGTGCCCCCATCTTGAGCCTTCCAGAAGAGGGCGTTGGGTATGAAGTTTACTGGTACACATTAGGGACCAAACAAGGTTGTGTCCTGATATAGGAGTGAGAATAGATCACCCAGGGCTCACGACAATTGAGACATCATGAGCAGAACTATACTACCCATGAACTATAGTTTGTAGCATTGGTATTTCATTGAAAATTTGGTGGCACTAATTGATGTGAAAATGTTATATAGTCTAATATGATCCCAAGAGTCTCAAGTATATCTTCTCATAGAAGGACATTGAACCCGGGATAGTAAAGATGGCTAAAGTTCCTCCAGGACTATGAATTTGAGATAGTCTAGACTCTTAATAAGGGGTCCGTAGTAGTAGACACACTCAATAGGAGGATTGGTCTACAGCTTCTGAGTGAGGTGATAGAGTACCTAGCCGCGTTGCGGATATATTTCACGGACAAAGATGGAGTAGCTTACCTTCAGTTAATGACTGTCACTCCCCCACTTCTTCAGTGAGTTTAGGAGGCATAGCTTGGGGATGTTGACCTCGAGGCCCAACATGCTCAGATATCCGCATGATATTCTCTTGAGGGATTTTCTGAAGGTATGGAGAACGTCCTTCTCTTCAGTGGGCACACCACGGTACTAGTGACACTACGAAAGGAGGTGTTGAGGGAGTTACTTACATACCCTTTAGCAGTACTTAATAGAGTTGCAAAGATGTACTTGGACCTCTATCATTAGTACTGGTGTCCAGGGATGAAGAAAGTAGTGGAAGAGTTTGTATCCTGATGCCTCACTTATCAGCAAGTAAAGGTCGAGCATCAGGTACCAGTGGGCTTAGCATAGCCACCTGAGGTACCGTAGTAGAAGTGGGATGGTATCTCCATGGACGTCGTGACATGGCTACCACTTATTTATAGTGGCCAGAATTCTCTCTGGATGATCATTGAACGACTCACCAAGTCATCTCACTTCCTACCAATCTGGGAGTAGGTATTAGTAGAGGGATTAGGATGCCTCTACGTGCAGGAGATTGCGAAACTTCACAGAGTTCCATCAAAGATCAGCTCAGATCATGTCACACGTTTTACACCCTGCTTGTGGAAGGGATTTAAGGAGGCATTCGGGACTCAGCTATGCTTGAGCATCGCCTTTCACCCTCAGAAATATGGTAAGATTGATGTGACCACACATACACTTGAGGACATTCTTCGTGCTTGTATCCTCGATTTTGGCCACAGTTGGGAAGACCAATGTCCCCAATTGAAGTTTTCAAACAACAATAGTTACCACTCCACTATCGACATGGATCCATTTGATGCCTAGTATGGGAGACCATACAGAACAACCCTTTGATAGAGAGAACCATGGGAGTTAGCACTTATGGGTCTAGAGTTGGTGAAGACAACCACATAGAAGGTGAAAATCATCCATTAATTGATAAAGACTACAAAAACCAGTAGAAGCCTTTTCCCGATATGAGACAAATACCCTTGGAGTTTAAAGAGGGAAACCATGTCTTCATATGGGTCTCACCTTGACCAGGATTACGGTGGTTTGGAAAGGGCCAAAAGGTATCTCTGAGGTTTATCAGACCTTTCTAGATCCTTAGAAGGTAATGTGAGGTGGCGTATCATCTAGATCTTCCCCCCTCAAATGCACCGGGTTAATAATCGTTTCCACGTGTTGAAGCTGAGATGATATGTGTGTGATCCATCACACGTTATTTCCTGGGGTGAGATGGACATCAAATATGGGGAGACGTTTGCAGAATTTATAGTGGATATAGAGGATCGACATGAGGGGGTCCTTCATGGGCGGTCGATTCCTCTGGTGTGAGTTTTTTTGCGACACATGAATCTCCGAAAGAGCGCATGGGAGCTGAAGGCTTAGATATGTTCTTAGTACCCCAATTTGATCCTCTATCTTTTTTGCAGCTTTTAAAGATTAAAATCCCTATGGTGGAGAGAATTTAAAGACCCAAAAAATTCCATGTAATATTTTTTAAATTATTTGGTATTATTAGGAGTCCGTGAAAATTGACAGTGCATAATTCCTAGGCCTGTTGTGCCCAGAAGAATTTTTGAAATTTCTTTAAGGGTGCGTTCAGTAAACACATGAGTGACATTTTCAATATTTTGAATAGGTGCTCAGAATTAAAATATGAGGGTACTGTTGAACTCACAACACTGGGATTTGAATAAGGGAGGATTCACTTCAACCATAGTAGGTCAGGTGAAAAGGATAGCTTTTTTAACTTTTAAGAATTAATAAAATAACATAATTGTTATTTTATTTTATCTTAATACCCCTTGAGAAGAGGTGGTGGGGACCATGGAGGTAGTTAGACATTTAATATGGGATATTAAATGCTTGGTTACACTTTGGTTGCATAACCCACCTCATATAATTAATACAGCACATTAATTACGTCGATTAATGAACCTAATTATCTACTTGGTGCTTTACTCACCCTTTCCCCTGCTATTTAAGTGAGTCTTGTCATGGAGTTTGAAATGGATTCACCAATAAGGAATCCTCTGGAGAAGTGACACGACACCTTCCACCAATGGAGATGGAATCTCAGGTAGTAATAAACTGGGAGAGATGAATGCTGATGGAATCATCAATGTACAGATTCTCCTTCCACCACTGTGATGACTCCAACAATTCTGAGGTGGAGTTTCTCTTTTACCCCAAACAAATCCCACATTTCATCTCCTTATTCATGGATTTGTGGGTGGTTGTTTTGGGGGATTTGAACTGATTTTATCATTATTTTAATTTTATGTATAAAAAACCCCCACTTATTATAATGCTAGCGTGGTGGGCGAGGTCAAATGAACAAGGCCCGAACCCTCTGTCGCTGTTCATTCATTGCATTCTTCAGAGGCAGGTTGTTCCAACTTGATGGAACCTGGAAACTGAGAGGCGTGAAATACAATAGGTTGAGGGCAGCATTCGACAACTGCCATCCACTGTGGAAGAGTGGTGCCGCTCAGTGCCGGGGTGGTTAGACAGGACACCAACATTGGCCAGTTGCGGAGTTTGAGGCGGCGCACTGTCACGTGTCACACTGAAGGGTCCTATGGCTTGAAGTCGCAACGATGTAGGTGACCCGCTCCCTGTAGGTCTCATGGGAGAAGAGGCAGTGACACTTGGTGCCACCAGTGAAGGATCCAAATAGATCCTTTGATCTGTTCGGGAGTGGCGGACCGAGTGACCCCGCATGGTCCATGCCAGCCGGCGAGCCGCACCCGCCGCGGCCCAGCCCAACCAGGGCAGGCCGAGCCGGTCCGTCGGCCAACCCAACTAGTCCAGGCCAGGTAGAAACTAGATTGGGTTGGGTCAGATCCAAACACGGTTTTTCCAGACCCTGAATGGGGTCAGGTCGACCCAAACGGGGTCAGGTCGGGTCGACCCGAACATGGTCAAGTCGGGTCGGTCTAGGTTGGGTCGGTCCGATCAGGTCGGACCAGACCTGAACCCCTCTCAGGCCCAAATATGATTAAAAAGGTTGTATCTTGTGAAATTAACATCCGTTTGATGAACCATCTATGTTACTGGGATTCTTAGAGTGGAAAAGGTCTTTTGAGATACTCCACATGACTTTTAAAGAAAGTTGGAGTTTTCCTCGGTTGGATAGTACTTGAATCTAACCAGGCCCTTGGCATTAAAATGCTTCTAGATTAGAGACCGAGTGTCCGATTTCCACCACTTATACGGTATTGGAACCCTTATGACATGAAAGATCATTAGGTTACTTCCTTGTGGAACTTATTGGAAATTGAGGTTTGTCTGATAACCGGAGGGGTAGAACTGAGGTGTTTCTTGTAGTGATAGTTAGGATGGATACTCCCTTGATGATTCAAGGCACGAGTATTCCTTACTCCTCTTCCACAGTAGATATAGGACTCACCATGTCATGAGTGCATGTTCATATCCCTCTGATTGGTTTTTCTATCTTTGGAGTTGATACTCCCCTGTTGGACTTGGGTGTGGTTCCTCCATACATAACTCACATAGAGGCAGGTACTCCCCTACTAGCTAGGGTGTGAGTCCTCTATGTTAAGAGTAGATACACTCCTATCATCCCAGGGTGTGGGTCCTCCTTATGCAGTGCTATAGAAGAGTCAGTACTCCCCTGCCCTGCCAGGGTGTGGGTCCTATAGCCTAGGCTCTATACTCCCCTAACATACTAGGGCACAAGTCCCCCACAACAAACAAACTACCATATTTTTACTCCCCTACCATGTGGGGTGAAGGTACTCACATATAAAGTCGGTACTCCCCTGCCGTTCCAGGGTGCGGGTCCTCTAGCCTGGGGTTAGTACTACCCTGACATACTTGGGAACAGGTCCCCCACAACAACAAAAACTACCAAAGTTGTACTCCCCTACCGAGTAGGGTGAATGTCCTCACATATGGAGTATTACTCCCCCATCCCCAAGTAGCGATGGGGTGTGGGTCCTTAAGTGGAGTTTGAGCTCCCTCAATTACTAGACACATTGCCGAAAGTTGGCCTCTTCACTTGGTTTCCCTTGCTCTTTCCTCAAGCACAAAACTGTGACTGCAATACCTCCATTGTTATGAAGTATAGGGAGATATAGTATAAAGTTCCTAATGGAGTGTGACCGTTAAGAAGTTACATTAGGAATGGTTGAGTTATACCTAATAGAGTACATCTCTTTAAGGGGTGCCATCAGGGATGGACAGTTCATGGAGCATGTACCACTGATCCTTGAGATGCTCTTTGAGCCTTATTTAGAAATCCTGTAATTTTTATGAGGTCGGGGCCATAAGTTTCCCTATGGATGAGATAAGTGTACCTATATTGAGCTATGTCAATTTTGTTGTTCTTTGTGATTGATATTACTCTTATGTTATTCCTCTGTGGAATTTTAAGTGACCTTTAGGGGTCTTTGGTCCCTACTTTGTATTTTTATACTCACCCCATGCAGAGGCTTTGCCTGCACCTTATTATGTCTTGTGCAGACGATAGGAATCCTTAACTGAGACTCATGGAGCTAAGACCTAATACTGGATGGAGGAGATAGTGATGGGTGACATGGATATATGAGGAGATGAGATGTACCTACCCTTCAGGTAGGATTCCCAGTGGATGATTCCAAGATTTGTTTTCTATTTTTAGTTGTAGTTATACCTTTCAGTTGTGCTTATATTATAAACCCTTTACTTTCAGTAAACACCTTTTCTACTTTAGTTTTACTTTGTGGTTGCATCTTGTTTTGTTATTTCATTGTGTGTTGGTATAGGTTTAAAGGCAATGCCTTCCTGTCTTAGGAACACGCCTTTCTAATGCTAGTCGCCAACCTCTGGCCTATGGAAGGTAGGTTGAGGATAGTCATGGCATGGGCCCTGGGGGACAGTTCGTGACAAGACCAGGATAGATAGGCCTTGAGGTAGGTTGTGGTATATATGGAAGGGAGGCTCAGATATGATGTGATACTAGTATTGCTAAACCAAGAGGTTTGTTGTGGTATATGGGCTAGGGAGGCATAGTATTTATAACAGCAGTTGAATCTTATGATGGTGGGATGCACCAAGATATGCATGTGCGTGTTAGAGAGGACACTGGGGATGAAAAAATGAATTTAAGATGGTCTAACCTGTTAATGTGACTGTTTGATTCTTGTTTGATTTTTTCTTGGATGATGTCCTAGTTGTTTATTTATATGATTTTCTTTCCCCACTACTAGAGGTAGATTGATATGCTTTTTTGTATACCTTGTTTGGTAGCTTATGATGTTTACCTATAGTAATTGGTTATTAAATATAATTTTGTTATCTAATGATTAAATTTTTTACCCATGGGGTTGGAACATGCTGGGATTCAATGTTAAGGTTATAATTCGGAGAAGCTATGGACTCGTTTATCTTATTTCTGAAGGGAATAAAACATTGTTAAAATGCTACTGTAATGTAATCTGGAAATTTTCAATGGATAGTTAATTTTCAATTAATTAATCAACATAAATTGAAACTAATGAAAAGGGTTAAAACAATATATTTTTATTATTTAAATGGTTGTGTTCTTATATGATATCTGGTCTTAGGAGTGGAATTTGAGATTCCAAGAGACATTAGCTATAGTTGATTCTCACACTAGGTTGTTTCCATAGTGTGTTTGTGAGATATATTATATCATGCACATTTCTTTTATAAGATAATCCACCCTATCCGTTTGGTAAACTCACCCAACTGGGATTTTGAGCCTAGGGGGTGTTTTCGGTAACATCCTTATGCGAGGATGGATGGACGACTACCCCCTTTGGCCCCACTCTCTTCTCTTAGTAGTTTCTTGTAATGGCAAGTAAAATGGTTAGTTTTACCCATATATGTGTGTAGATGGCTGTAATGAATGGTGGTTATTTAACACACATGTATTCTGGATATATTTTCTTAAGTTATACTATAGGTATAACATGTATATGATGTTATGGATTTAGGATCCATACTTAGTTTATGTGTTTTGATGGATTGAGGTATAATAACTGATGTATGATACACATTATATGGGTTGTGGTGGATTTCTATAACTACTTGTGTAATTTTGGTTATGTTGAAGTGGTGGTATGTTGCACAAGGTGCATGTTGTGGTGCTTCTCCCAGGTTTTGTGGGCTATCATTTTTTGAGATATATTTTCAGGATGTGCGACAATGGGGAAGAGTGATAAACCAATAGGGAAGAAATACTTTAGTACCCCTGATATTCATTATAATTTTATATTTTCTTGTACATGATATTTTGTTGGAGTATCCATGGTGATATTGGGAACTTAGTTTACTTTTTTAGGTGATGAGTTGGTTTCACGTGTCATTCACTGTTCTTTATCATGCTTTCTTTATCTTTTTCATGATATGCTCCTAGGAGGATCCTATTGAGTATGATGTGATACTCACCCTATGTATCTGTAAATATTTTCTTTTAGGTTATTAGTATCAGGTTAGAGATTAGGATAGTTACTACTTGATTTTTGGTTGTAGGAGATATTTGGGATTCATGATCAATGTCGTATTTATCTATTCTTTAGGCACATGCACCTTTCCTTGCAGTTATAGTCGTTCTTTTATATCATTAAATATGTGAAATTTTGTTTTATTTTATATTGGAGGGTTAACATGAGTTGGTTTGTGTCTATCTCGTATCTCTCTTACGAATGTGTTCTATGAGATTTTAATTCATCCATATACTTATTTATTATACCCTTAGTGCTAGTCCCTAACCCAGGGCCTACTAGAGGTGGGACTGGGGTGTCACTATCTCTCTTCTCCCATTACAAGTATTGGAGGGATACACCATGTGGGAAGGTGGTCGTGACATTTTAGCTTTAACATTACTATTTATAGTCAAATATATATTCTTAATAACTGTATATAATAAATTTAATACGTATTAAAAAAATGAGTACAAAATACTTGACTCTCCCTAAAATAAAATACTAAAGAACGATTAAAGTCATCCATGTTTCTCCAAGAAGACATAAAATCAGACCAAGGATGATTTAGGTCAACATGAACTCATCCAAAAAAATTAAGAAAAGTGTGAGTTAAATATTATAATACTTATAATTTTTTTTGTTGATGTTAATTATATGATTTACCCTTAATTATAGTAATTAAAAAAATCTAAAAGTCTCTAATCATATTATCAAAAAATAAAAGGGACCTAGTTACCAAATTTAGACAATATTAATCCAAATATGGAATCTATTTTTCAAAATTTAAAATGTATAATTTGATAAAATTAATTTAAAAGTAATCATATTGATGAATGAGAAAACGAGTTTCTAAGGTGAAAACATTCAAAAGATTTAAATGTTTTTATATCAAAATTAAATGTGAAATTGATTCCAATGACCTAAATTAGATTTAATGATAAAAAATTTATCTAATTATTCTTTAAAATCAATTAAATGTATAAATTATTACTATAAATTATTTAGATGAATAGGCTGTTTTGAATAAAAATGCAAGATTTTATCGCTATTCATGAAAATATGAATCATATCAAAAAATACCAAAAAGTCAACCAAAGTAAAGTTTTATATCTATATATAAAAGGGTATGTTTATTTTTAAAAATATAATCTATAAATTTTTCAAAAAATATATTTAAAACAAATGCTCCATCAAAAGGTGGTAAACCTGTCTTTTTATAAAATTTTATCTTTTATGAATAAAATTGGATCTATTCTTATGTCATATCTAGAAAAAAAATAGGAAGAATTTTAAACATTATATTTAATTATTATATTCCAAAATGTGTGATTTTTATTATTTTGTTGGTATAACCCACACTTAAATAGTTTTTATAAAACAATCATTATATTAAATATGTTATTATATTTATTTATAATTAACTTGTAACAATTGAATTAAATAATATATTTTCATATGTTAGTTAATCACATTTAGAAGCACAAATTTAATTTCTAGTAGATAATTTAACTTTAAATAATAATATGAATAATATATTGTGGTTCATTTAATCTCATTGTGGAATGAAACATATTCTATCAAAGAGATTAAATTTAAAGAGATACATACCTTAAAATATTTTGGTGTTGAATTATATCCCCCTATAATAAATTTAATCCTCACAATATCAATTTTCATTTTAAAAATAAAAGGTAGATACTTGAAAAATCATTTGTGGGAAACCCACATCGGAAACAGGGTCAATAAAGCATCCTTTTAATAAGATGGAAAGGGAAATGGGTAGGTCACCAAAAAACTTGGATTTTTGAATAGGAAATCATTAGTAGAAAGTGAATTTATGGACATTGAAGATAAATATAACTATCACATTCTAATATAGAGTGATATATAATACGGTCATTTGAAATTTTACCATTAATGAACCGTTAATTTGTGATTAGTTAAAAGTTTATTGATTTTCCCAAAATAATAGTTAACAAAATTTGTTATGTTAAAAAATTATTTCATAGAGTTGAGGGATTATTTTAATATCTAGATAAATAAGTAAATAGAAATTACTTTATTTATTCCCATTTCCAAATATCATCATTTGGTTATGATTTAATCTTTTTATACTACATTTCTCAGACCAAGAGTTGGATATTCGAGATAAATTTTATGCATAAAACACCTTTATCAAAAAAAAATACACAATTCATTCCATTGACCATTAAATATTTTCAAAAACAAAATGGTTAGAACATATTATGAAATATTCTAAATCAGAATTTAAACTCAAACAATAACATCCACTTTTCAACTTAATACATTTCAATATTAATAATCATCAAACATATAACTTTACAAATTCATAGTCCAATAAATGTCTAAAAATTTCCTAAATCACTCTTAGTATTAGATTCCCCGAACCACATAATATACCACTCATTATCACCTAAAACATATCTGAATACCTTAAAACCTAAATGAAAACATTCATGCTGCCAAATCATTAGAGAAGTAATATTGTAGTATAATCGTTATATATCTCACATTTTTTATAACAAAAAAACATTGATTAAATAATTCTTGACTCAAAAAATACAACAACCTTAATCATTATAATTAATTCTTAAACCATTAACTACTCCTCATCATATTATCCCATAATACTTGATTCCTTTCATTTTTCATTTTTAGACTCTTCATCAGCAGTAGTGTTACCAATACTTTTAGAACATTAATGATTCTAAACATTGAACAAAAAAAAAAGCATAATGTGATCAACAATAATAATAGTGATATAGTCATGAATAATAATTTATAGGATGTCTAAATAATCACACATTATCAATATATTAATCCATAGGTTTAACCAAGGTTTTACATAGTATTACCAAATATATAGGATGATATCATATACTTAGGCATATCCTCAATGTCAGTGGTAGGGTTATTTTTTCCAATCAATGATTTCCTAAATCTATTTCCCAAGTCTTCTACTAAAATTTCCCTAATACCAAATATAATGAACCTGACCCCAGTATCCTGAAGGTGATGCCTTAATTTATTACATTAGAATAATATATATGTGATCACATCCCATAGGACCGAATTTTTTAGTAGTCTAGGTAAACTAAATACATAATTAAAATTAATATTAAAATCTAAAACATAAAATACATAAAGAATTTTCATTGAGCATTACATTAATCTCTTAGTGTGACTCCATATATGAAACCCAAAACACTTATTAGTAATCATGGGAAAAAGAAAACATAAGAAAGGGGTGATATCAAATGATCTGTAAGGGTAAGAATACATCAAAAGCTATGAGTAAAAATAGAATAATGAATATAGAAAGGTAAATAAATGAGACACATACTATTTAAATAATCACATGATATTAGAAACATAACCATAGATATTGTACTACTAAAATAATTACATGGAATCTCAATAACATATATAACAATGATAGAATGTATAATGATAGACAATTGAAACATTCCATGGAGGCCTCAACCAAGACATATGAAAATAAATGGTTAAAGCCTCGTCCAAATCCCTATCTAAAAATAAATGGGCAAGGCCGCCACCCATTCAATATCTAATTTGTATCATGAGGCCTACGAATGCATATATAGTCTGTAGTGGGACCCATCCATCACTTAATAATTCTAATGAAGTTTTCATATGAAACAGGTAAAACATAAACAACATAAACATTCATATTAAAAATTAGAATATTAAATGTGAATATTTTAACCATAAACCATGAATGGTATCTAAATAGCATATCCACAATCAAACGTATGATAATTTTTTTTTATTAAAAATGGTAAATTAAATTATAAGATACAAAACAAAATTAATCATAAGAAAAAGGTGTTGAAATAGATTAAAATAATCTAACAAAAGCATAAAACATTATTTAATAAAATATCTTATTAAACCCATATGAAAACATTTTCATATAAAAATACCCTTTTAAATTAAATATTATCTATTTTCAAAACCAAATATCATAAGAATAATATATGATAGTTTTTAATTTTATAAAATATGTACTATTTTAACGGAATCTAGAAATTAAATAATATTCATGGTGGTTGGAAATTATTTTCAATGTGTACATTTAAAAATAGAACATTTCTTTTTCCATTTTTCAAAATGTTTTGTATAAAACATGTAAAAAGATTCATTTTTAAAACGTTTTAATGTAATTAAAAATATACATAAAAATTCCATTGTAATAATTTTATATTCTTATAAATAAATATCTAAAATAGTACCATGAATTCTGACATAGAGAAAAATATTTTATAAATAAATCATTAAACATTAAAGGTGTCCCATACCACTATGAAAATTTAAATAATAATCCCCATAAAAGAATAAAATTTAAGAAAACATTAAATAAAATTATAAAAATAAATATTTTCATGATATGTAATTGGAGATGTATATACATGTCACAAAATAAGGTGGTTGTATAACCTCAAACTATGCCTTGACAAAAGGAGATTGAGACGAAGTCCCTTACCTTATGCTTCTTTTAGTTGAGCATGATTTAACACCATGTATATTGATTCAAATCATATTATTAACTTATATTAAAACCTTTTTTTATATTTATTGTATCATATATGATATTCATATATTATTTTGTCACATGTGTTTTATAATATTTTGTTATTACTCTTGTTTCGAGTGATAACTACTTCATTTTCCTATGCATGTTTTGTCATGTAAGTCCCATTTAAAATGAATTGTATATATTTATTTCATCTCTATAAATATATTAATTTCATATATATCATATTTTTTTAATATATATATTTTTAAATTCATTATTTAATGGTTGACATTAAAAATTAATCACATTGCATCATAGAGATTATAGGCTACATGTACGCATGAGCGATCATATCATTACATTAATGGTGAAAATGTAAGGAAATATATAATATATTAATTTTTTATAGAATCAATATAATGTAATATTTATAATATATATATCCATTATTTCCATCATTAACCCCATAAAAGTAATGTGGTGGTGAACGATAGATTACACCACGGTGTGGAGATGGTAAGATGTTTGCATGCATGCATGGTGCATTAGTTATTAATTGGATGGATAAAAGGTAGAATATAGCAGTAGTATAACAATAATAACATCTCATCATAGATATGATACTATATTTATTATTTTATAATGGATACATCACAATAAAAGAATGTATAAGAAGAAATTAACTTGGATGTGTTGGTGAAAATAATTACCTCTTCTTAAGCAGACTTCCTTTAGATCTCTTCTTAAGGGACAAAGAGTTAGTATTTTAGGAATAAAAGTCTCTAAATAACCTGGATAAGGGTTTTTTGAGGATAAATTGGAATGTTTTGTCTGATCTAGAAGGGTTGAAGCTGTGTGAATAAGTGAAGGAGGAGGTTCCCTTTTATAATTGAGGTGAGGGGCAATTTTGGAATCTCCGAAAATATTTAATTAATAGAAATTAATTGTTAATTAAAATAGATCCAAAGTGATTTATTTAGAATAAAATACTATTAGGGGAAAAAATAATCTCAAATAATAATTTTTAGGAATGTTTTGGTCACATTAATACACTTGTCTTTTGGCTTTATCCCTTAGTTAAACCCTTTAACTCTTTTCGTGACAACTTGGCATTTTACTATTTAATGGTCAATATAATTAATATAAAATTCTAAAATAACCATAAATGAGTTATTGGGGAAATTTTAAACCTTATACTAATCATTTTTCCTAATTTTCAATTTTTATTAATTTTATATTATTTAATACAATATTTGTCTTTTTAAAATATCATAAATTTCAATTTTGACACAAATCATTAAATTAATTTTTAATAATCTAAACAATAAATATATCATCAAATGAAACTATTTTCACATCCCTAATATTTATAGGTAATTTATAAAAACATTTTATGACATTAAATATCTCAAATTATATTTTTCTAATATTTTTATTATCATTTATTTTATATTTCTATTAATTAAACAATTACTACATCATCATTTTGTAATCCTTTAAGGTGATAATTTATTTCCTTAAAATTAAAATAAATTTCTATTATTTAGATAAACATTTTATACTTCAAATTACTATTTATAGTTAAACACATCTTCTCAATAACCACATATAAAAATATAATACTTATTAAAAACATTAGTATGAAAAATATGAATTTCCTTAAAATAAAATACTGAAAAAGTCTTAAATTCATCTTATTGAATATAAGTGGACATAAAATTGGACCAGGGAATATTTTGATTGAATATAAATCATCTAATGAATTTATTACACGTTTAAGGGAGATTTTATAAAACTTATGATATTATGTTTTCCATAATTTACCCGATTTACCCTTAACCATGGTAATTAAAAAAATTAAAAAAAGATAATATTCATAATGTAAAAAAAATAAAAGGGTAATATTTAATAAAATTTTAAATTATTATTCCAAATATGGAATCCATTTTTCAAAATTAATAATGTTTAAATGGATAAATTTAATCATGTTGATGGAAAGAGAAAATGAGTTTATAAAGTGAAAACGTTCAGGATATTGAAATGTTTTTATATCAAAATTCAATGTAAAATTGATTAAAAAGAACTTAATTAGATTAAATGATAACATTTTTATCTTTATATACTTTAAAAGGATCAAAAATATAATTTACCAGTATAAATTGTTTAGATGAATTTTTTTTTCAATTAAAACACAATATTTTATCACTATCCATATAAACATGAAACTTATCAAAAAAAGACCAAAAAGTTATCTAAAGTAATTTTTTATTGCAATTTAACATAGAAACATTATTCCATGATATATAATTTATAAAATTTTCAAAAACTATATTAAAAACAAGTGTTCCATTAAAAGGTGTAAAAATATCCTTTTTATAAAAATACATCTTTTATGAATAAAATTGGATTTGTTTCTATATCATATCTAAAAAAACATAAGATTAATATTAAACATTATATTGAATATATTATATATAAATAATTAATATAATATAAATTTATAGATTTTTTTTATTTTATTGGTATAAAACTAACTTTTTTATATTTAAATATTTTTTATAAAAATATTTTCTTTATATTAAATTATTTTCAATAAATATTTCTTATTAATTTGTAACCAATGAATTCAATAAAATATTCCCATATATTAGTTAATCCTATTTATAACAAAAAATATAACACCTAGGATATAATTTTCTTCTGAATAGCCATATGAATATTATATCATTATTTGATTAAGCTCAGGGTTGCATGCAACATAAGCTATTGAAGAGATTAAATTCAAAAATATACATGCCATAACAATATGAGGTGTTAAAGTTAAGGAACATAGTTTATTCCATTCAATAAATTAGGGAGTTCGATAGTTTAATAGATATTTACAATTTGAATAATTTTCCTTGATAAGCTTGTTTTAAATGTTTAAAATGAATTTAAATGTTTTATTTTAATAAAATGACTTAAAATGTATAAAATTTCATATTTTATGCATAAAATTGGATCTATTATTTTAATATATCTATAAATAATATAGGATTAATATTAAAAATCATATTTAATATATTATATAAATTTACATTTAATTAATATATTCCAAAATGTGTGATTTTTTTATTTTATTGGTATAACATACACCTGTATGCATTTAAATTGTTTTTATAAAAAAATATTTATATTATATTAGTTTTTACATTTCATTATAATTAATTGGTAAATATTTAATTAAATAATATATTTTCATAAGTTTGTTAATCACATTCATAAGCACCAATTTAATACCTAATAGACAATTTAATTTAAAATAATAATATGAATAATATACTATAGTTTGTTTAATCTCGTTGTTGCATGAAACACATTCTATCAAAGAGATTATATTTAAAGAGATACATACCAACTAATATTTTGGGGTTGAATTCTATCCTCCTTCAACAAATTTCATCCTCACAATTTCAATTTTCACTTAAAAACACAAAGGTCAATACTTGAAAATTCATTTATGGGGAACCCAAATTAGAAATAGGGTTAATAAAGAATCATCTTAATAAGATACAAATGGAAATGGAAAGGTTACCAAAAAATTAGAATTTTCAAATAGGAAATTAGTAGAGGAAAGTGAAAATATGGACATAGAAGATAAATATAACTATCCGGTTCTAAACGAGTGTGATAGAGAACCTGCTCATTTAAAATTTAGCCATCAATGAACAATAAATCTGTGATTGGTTAAAATTCCATTGATTTCCCCAAAATAAAATTAAACATAATTTTTTTATTAAAATACCATTTTATTATAGTTGGGATATTCTTTTACTATCTAAATAAATAAATAAAGAAAAATTACTTTAGTAACTTCCATTTCAAAATATAATCCTTTGGTTATGCTTCAATCCATTTATCCCTCATTTTTAAACCAGGAGTTGGATATTTGAGATGAATTTTATGAACCAAACACCTTTATCAAAAAATTTATAAGTCATTCCTTTGACTTTTAAATATTATCAAAACCAAAATGGCTATAACATGTTATCCAATATCATAAATCACAATTTAACCCCAAAAAATAACATCCATTTTTCAACTTAATTTATTCAAACCTTAATAATAATAAAAAAAATATCTATACAAATTCATAGTCCAATAAAAGTCTCAAAATTTCCAAAATCACTCTTAAAATAAGATTCCCCAAACCACATAATGTATCTGTCATTATCACATACCACATATATGAATACCTTAATACCATAATGAAAACATTCATCCTTCCAAATACATATAGAATTACTACTGTAGTACAATTCTTATATATCTCAATTTTTTTATAATAAAAACAACAATGATTAAATAATTTTTGACCCAAAAAATAGAAGAACATTAATCATTATACATAATTCTTAAACCATTAACTATGCTTAATCATATTATCCCTTAATACCTCATTACTTTAATTTTTATTTTTTAGTCTCTTCATCATAAGTATTGTAACCATTACTTTTATAACTTTAATGACTCTAACCATTTAACAAAACCCAAAGAATAATGTGATCAACACTAATGATTGTGATATAGTCCTGAAGAATCATTTATAGGATGTCTAAATCATCGCCCTTTCTCAATAAATGAATCCTTAGGTCTATCCTAGGTTATCCTTAGTATTACCAAATATATAGGATGATATCATATACTATAAAAAATCCCCAATTTTTTTCATAGGGTTATGTTTTCAAATCCACGATTTCCTAAATCTATTTCCCAAGGTTTCTACTAAACGTTCCCTAATACCAATAATAATGACCCCGACCCTAGTATTTGGGAGTGGATTCCTTAATCTATTACAGTAGAATAATTTATAAGTGGTCACATCACAAACGACTGAATAGTCTAGTAGTCTAGGTAAACTAGATAGGTACTTAAAATTCTCATTATAATCTAAAACATAAAATAATTAAGGAAGTTTCTTTAAGAATTACATTAATCCCCTTAGTGAAAGCCTATATATGAAATCGAAAACGCTTAATCATATCCATGGGAACAAAAAAACATAAGAAAGGGGTGAGCTCAAATGATTAGTAAGGGTAAGAATACATCAAAAGCTATGAGTAAATATAGAATAATGAATATGGAAAGTTAAATAAATGAAACACATGACATTTAAATAATCACATGAGATTGGAAATATAATCATGGATATTATAATAGTCAAATAATCACATGGAATATAAATAAATAATCTCACAGGGATGTAATGTTTAATGATGGGCCATTAAAACATACAATCGAGGCTTAAACCAAGACATATGAATACAAATGATTAAGGCCTCATCCAAATCCATATCTGAAAATAAATGGGCAAGGCCTCCAATAAGTAAATATCTTGTTTTTATCATGAGCCCTACTAATGAATCTATGGGATATAGCGGGACCCAACCATAACTTAATAATTCCAATGCTTTTATCATATGAAAGGGGTGGAACATAAGAAATATAAAGAATCATAAAAAAACTAGATTATACAAAGTGAATATTTTAACCATAAAACAATAATGGTATTTAAATAACACATCCACAATAAAACGTATCATAAAAAAATTATATAAAACATGGTAAATGATATCATAACGTAAAAAATCGATTAATTATAAGAATTTGTTGTTAAAATAGATAAGAATACTCTAATAAAATCATAAAAAATCATTGAGGAAAAACTCTTATTAAACCCATATGAAAAGAATTCATGTAAAAATAATTTTTTAATTAAATATTAACCATTTTAAATAACAAATATCATAAGAGGGATGGATGAGGGTTTCTTATTTTATAAATATGTACTCTTAAAATGGAATCAAGAAATTAAATAATATTCATATGGTGGAAAAGTCATTGTCATCATGTACATTTAAAAATAGAATATTCCTTTTTTTTATTTTACAAAACTCTTTGTATAAAATATGTAAAAATATTATTTTTTTAAAAATTTGAATGTAATTAAAAATGTACAAAAAATTTCATTTGTAATCATTTTATAATCTTATAAATAAATATATAAAATAATATCATGAATGTTAATGTGGAGAGAAATATTTGATAAATAAATTATTAAACATTTAACGTGTCCAATCACACTCTAAAAATTTAAACCATAATCAAAATAAAAAAAATAAGAAAAATTTAAATAAAATTATAATAAATAAAATATTTACTTGATAATTCAAATGGGATGTTTATACAACACATAAAATTAGGTGGTTGTATTACATCAAACTTTTCTTGAACAAATGGAGATTGAGACGAAGTCCCTTACCTTATGCTTCCTTTAGTCAATCATAATTTAAAACCTCTTATAATTATATTAATAATATTATTAACATATATTAGAAACTTATTTATATTTATTATATCATATATAAAATTTGTATATTTTTTATCACCTGTTTTATTATAATATTTTGTTATTACTCTTGTTTCAGGTGATAACTCCTTATTTTTCCTATGCATATTTTTTCATTAAATTTCCATTTCATATGAATTAGATACATTTATTTCATCTATATAAATATAGTAAGTTCATATATATCATATTTATTTATTATATATATTTTTATACTCATTATTTAATTGTTAACATGAAAAATAAATCACATTACGTCACAGATATTATAGGCCATATGTATGCATGAGCAACGATATAATTCCCTTAATGGTGAAAGGTTATGGAAATAGATGGTATATTATTATTTTCTTGAATCATTTTCATGTCATATTTATTATAAATATCCATTATTTCTATCATTATACCCATCCAAATAAAATTTTGATGAAAAATACATTACACCACGATGTAGAGATGGTAAGTTGTTTGCACGCACACATTGTGCTTTAGTTTTTCATTAGATAGATAAAATGTGGAATATGGTAGTATTATAATAATAATAAAATCTATTAATATATATGATACTGTATTTATTATTTTATCATGTAAATAATGCATAAATAATATGTATAAGAAGAAATTAACTTGGATGTGTTGGTGAAAACAATTACCTCTTCTTAAGAGGACTTACTTTAGATCTCATCTTATGAGACAAAGAGTTAGTATTTTAGGAATAAAAGGATATAAATAACATGGATAAGGGTTTTTTGAGGATAAATTGGAATGATTTTTCTATTCTATAAGGGTTAAAGCAGTGTGAATAAGTGAAGGAGAAGGTTCCATTTTATAATTAAGGTGAGGGGCAATTTTGGAATATCTGAAAATATTAAATTAATATAATTTAATTTTCAATTAAAAATGCCTCCAAAGTGACTTATTTATAATATTAGATGATTAGAGGTCTAAATATTCTCAAACCAAAAATTTTTAGGAATGTGTTGTATACAATATTTCCCTTATCTTTTGGCATTATCCCTTAGTTAAGCCTTTTAACTCTTACTATGATAACATGTCGTATTTCAATTTAATGGTCAATATAGTTAGTATAAAATTCCAAAATACCCATAAATCAGTCATGGGAGAAATTTTAAACCTTATAAAAATAATAGTTAATATTTTTATTTTCTTATAAATTTTATATCATTTAATACAATATTATTTATTTTAAAATATCATTAATGTCAATTTTTACACAAATCATTACATTACATTTTAATAATAAAAATAATAAATATATCATCATACATCCCCAATATTTCTAGTTAATTTATAAAACTCTTTTATGAAATTAATTATCTCAAATTGTATTATTTTTAATATTTTTATTAGCATTTATTTTATATTTCTATTAATTAGACAATTATTGCTGTATCATTATATAATACTTTATGTTAATAATTTTTTTCCTAAAAATTAAAAATAAATTTCCATTATTGAGAGAAAAAATTTACACTTTAAATTAAAATTTATAGTAGAACATATATTCTCAATAACCAGATATAAGAAATGTAATACTTATTAATAACATTAGTATAAAAAATTTGACTTTCCTTAAAATAAAACACTAAAAAAGTCTTAAAGTAATATATTTGGATCCGAGAGGACATAAAATTGGCTCAACAAATATTTTGGTAATAAATATATCATCTAATAAAATGATTACAAGTTTAAGGTCAATTTTATAATACATATAATATTATTTATTTCACCTATTTACTTAATTTATTCATGACCATGATAATTAAAAAATAAAACGTGAATATTCATATTGTAAAAAAATAAAAGGGTACTATTTAATAAATTTTTAAATTATTATTCCAAATATGGAATCCATTTTTCAAAATTATTAAACAAAAAATGGATAAAATTAATTTAAAATTAATCATGTTATGGAACGAGAAAAGTATTTTTTAAAGTGAAAATGTCAAAGTTATTGAAATGTATTTACACCCAAATTCAATGTGAAATTGATTAAAATGAACTAAATTTGATTAAATGATAAAAGTTTGATCTTATTATACTTTAAAACAAATTAAAAATATAATTTTATATTATAAATTATTTCGATGAAAAATATGTTTTCAATTTAAACGCAGTATTTTGCCACTATCCATCTAAACATGAAACTTATCAGAAAAATACCAAAAAATTATCCAAATTATATTTTTATATTAATCTTAAAAATAATAATATTATTCATTTATATAGAATTTAAAAAAAATTCAAAAATTATATATAAATCAAGTATGCCATTAAAAGGTGGTAAAATTGTCTTTTTATAAAAATACATCTTTTATCCATAAAATTGGATTTGTTCTTATAACATGTCTAGAAATAATATAGGATGAATATTAAAAATTATATTGAATATTATATATATATATATATATCATTAATATAATCTAAAAGGATTGATTTTTTTATTTTATTGGTATAAAACACACTTGTGTATATCTAAATAATTTTTATAAAAACATTTTCTTTATATTAAATTATTTTATATAAATATTTCTTATTAATTGGAAACCAATTAATTAAATAATTTATTCTCATATGTTAGTTAAACATATTCATAACCACAAATTTAAAATCTATAATATAATTTCATTTTGAATAATCATATTAATAGTATATCATGGTTTGATTAAGCTTAGTGTTGCAAGCAACATAAGCTATTGAAGAGATTAAATTCAAAACTATAACTGCAATAAAATCATGAGGTATCAAAGTCATGTATTAGAGTTTATTCTATTCCAAATATTATGGAGTTAAATAGTATAATAGATATTTAAAATTCAAATATGTTTACTTGATAAGATTGTTTTAAATGTTTAAAATGACTTTAAATGTTTTATTTTAATACAATTATTATCATCACTATTATTTAATTGTATATTCAAAAAAAGAAACTATATTATTATTATTTTCATATGATATTATGAAATCCATTTCAAATTATATCAAGAAATATCACAAGTTAAACATAAAACATAATTTTTCACTTATGTAGCTTAAAACCACCAGGTGTGATAATTATTTTTTAAGGATTTTAAAAGAAAAGAAAAAAGCCATAAATATTTTTGTTTTATAAAAAAATATACTATAATTGAACTAGTATTTTGATTCAACTTTTATATATTACCTTTTTATTTAATGGTGTGCGTATAGAATTGAAATGATAAGACATGGATTTTGAAACCCTTTTTCTGACATATAATTGAATGATAAAGAGGATTAAATGATAGGGGAAGAGTGATATCTCATAAATAATGGATAAAAATATATTAACACTATGGGAATATAATAATTGTTTAAATATATTAGGATGATTATTTTTTTAGGTAAAATAACCTCAAGGAATAATGGAAATAGATATACTTGGTAACACTTTCTTTAATGGGGTAGTTACCCAATATAATATTTAAATGAGAGGTAATGAGTGGTTTATAATTTCTAATATTTCAAAAGGATTAAAATACAATGTAATTATAATAATTGTACATAAATATGAATTTGAAAATATAATTTTAATGATAATTTTCAAATAAAAGGGGTTGGACGGGAAATCCATGAATTTCTCTTAATGTCTCATCCATTACATTGACTATAAGGACCTAAAAGGAAAAAATTATGGATACATCAGGTCAATATAGTTGGGGAAAGTGGATTGTGGAGATGGGATTTTTTAGAAATTTGTAAATTTAAGGATGTTTGAGAGTGACTATAAAAGAGTAGAGGAGGGGTTTGCATATAACAAAGAAAAATGGGTGTCTTAGAATAAAATATTGATAATAATATTATTTCTGATAAAGTATAATTTCATTCCCCCATTGAGAAACCCTCATTGGTTATAAATTTAGATGTGTGTGACCATCAAATCATGCCACTAAGATATTGTAGGTTGGAGTCTATCACCATTGGAATATAACACACAAATGGGAGGAATTACCCTAATAATCTCAAGAATATATAAAGACACAAGCAATGAATTAAATAATCTATAATAAAAAAATAATACCCCACAATACATATAAATTTCACATAAAATCAAGTCACTAAAAATGATATATCAAAAATAAGCTCTTACAGTAGTGATTTCTATAATATCTCTAGGCGACAAGCTAATAATATCCATCTTTGTCATTTAATCCCTCATAAAAACATAAAAAATACATTGATATATAGTGGGGTGAGAATTAATGTATACTCAATAAGATACCCCTAAAGACGTATCATGTAACGTACAAGACATATATTGATGCTTCTATGACTAAATAGTAGACCCGATACGTGCCTATGATAGGTAAACTATCACCCAAACCCACATAGGATTAACCACTAATCATTAAATCCAAGTATAATATCATAATATTTAGATAATAAATAAATAAGGTCATATGAAATATCTTACCCAATATATTTTCACTCTCATTCCCTAAAGATATACATATTGGAGCTCTTATTTCTTTCATATAACCATATCGACACCTAGACACATTCTGTATCACAACCATAAGCACATCATCATTATCTACAAATACCAAATACCATACCATATCACATAACCCAAAAATATCTTAAAATTTCATATAATAAACTCATCACATTGTGGTATCATGTATATGAAGGAAATTAACCTCACTACATACTCCTACCATTCATCGAAACCTTTATAACATTTTCACCACATCACCTTGAGTGGACTCTAACATTTTTCCATTAAAGCCTATTCATTATAATGAAAATACATTACAATGACTAATATTCCTAGAAGAGGGAGCAGGGAATGGGGAGTAGTCAACCGTTCATCCCATCACTTGTAAATATGTTTAAAAAAACCTAAAACGCAAATTTTTTTACTGATATGGTAAACCGACATGAGTGTTGGTGTGTGAGAAATAAAAATAATGTAATACTCATATCATAGCCAAACACAACCCAAAACTAATGATTCGTACCAAAATAACACTGCTAATACCCATCAAAATTACCACACTACTACCAGTGAAACTGAACACACACTTTCATCAACACACTATAAACGAACCAAACATTTCCATAGACAACAAACAAACTAACATCCATCATTATCCATTAACTCATATCATTATTCATTTAAAAATATTCTATTTAAACTGATATATTACATTTATTATGCAATTCATTTATCTCTATTTATCATCAAATCGTTCATTATCAATTATCCTTGTTTTTTTATCCATCACCTATTAATTTTAAAATTTTTTATCTCATTAACATCCCATTATAGAATAAATTACATCCCATTTCCAATTATCATATTCAATATTACAAACAATATTCTATACTCCAGGTTTACTATATCTCAACATGCATACCCATTCTCTCATGGCCACATCTACCATCACAAAAACACAATCCAACATCCACCATTGCCACCAGCCAACCAATTCATTTCCACATAACTGATCATGCCACCATTCCAAACAACATTTCAACCAATAAACTATCCCACAAAAATAACCACACCAATCTATACTTACCATGGATAACTAGATACGATATCTATTTTTCAACTCATGTTAACTAATTATAACCTTCCACAACAATATCTAACCATGACCATTCAAAAAAAACATGGGAAACATAAATAGTGTATATAAAATAAAATAAAACAATCATCACATCATAATAACAAATAACTATTTGATAATTCATTATATATGAATTAATTATTGATAGAATAAACAAGAATATGAAAAATTAAAATTTTCCATGAAATTAATTCATTAATATATTTAAATTATCATCCTTTCCTAAGAGGTGATTCAAAAATCTCAATGGAAAAAAACAGTTCACTGTTTAATAGCCAAATTAATAAAATATTATCCTTTTATGAGAGTTGATTCAAAAATTTCAATAGAAAAAATAGTTCACTATATAATATCTACACTAATAATCATTCACCAACATATACTCATAATAAAATTAAACTTAAATACCATGTGATTTATCTTTTTCACTGTTTATTTATGTTGCCTAGTTATTATATTTCATAGGTTAATCCATACCATCCATTCAAATAAAATATAAGTATGATATTTTTACATTTTCATGAAAATAAATTTAAAAGTGTCTTGAATATCATATGAAAATCAGGGATTCAATAATCATTTCCCAAATTTAAAGAGTAGTTGATGGTCATGAAGCCAAGAATATATAATGATGACCTTATAACATAGATCATAGAATCCTGTATCAAAACCATAACCCAAATCCAAAAAACTAATGTTAAAATTCCATACCAACCTATCTAATAATAATGATAGGTAGAGAACCCAAAATTTGGGAATAGAAATTCACCTTGGATAATAATGTAGTTGATAAAATTTACTTAAGAGAAAAATATAATTAAAGGGATCTCAGAATCCTCAAAGGGAGAAATAATAGTCACATAGGGTTTCAGGTAAAAATGAATGAATATAGAAAAATTCATGTAAGCTTAAAAATATAGAGTAAAAAATTGAATTTTATGAAATCACAGCATGATCATTTTATGGTCACAACATGATGAGGCTAAAAAAATTAACCTTTTAAAATCATTCCATGATCTTCCATTTCATTACCAAGAATATCATAGTTAAAACCTCTTTAACTCCACATATATAAAGAAGTATATGGAAAAACCAATATAATAACACTATGGTAAAAGATCCTCTAGAAAACAAACCACTATCCAGAACTAATACAAGGTGAAATAATGAAACTAGGATTATATGATACTCAAAAAGGAAGAACCATAAAATCATCCACGAATGGATTAATGTTGTTGAATTTGTGGTCATACAACAATGGTCAGTCAAGGAAAATTAATTCAATTCCCTAATACTCAAAATTACATGAATGGTGATCCTTATGACATAATATAGTCATATGTAAGTCAAAATAGAAATATCTAAATATTTAAATATCATAATCCACATTTCTGTTGTAATGGAATGTGGAAAGGTTATAAGTGGTGTCACACTTATGCATCAGATCCTAACCCGTAATCATGACCCACCTGGGGGACACCCTGTCATTTCATAACCAACATAATATATGAAATTATTCATTATACCCCATATTCCTTGTGTAATACCCTTTGTTCCTTACAGACCACAATCTATTATCCAATAAGACTAGTGAATATCTCCATATGTCAATAGAAGTTCATCCAGTGTGCTTTTCCCCACTCACACACACCCTATAAAACTTTTGTAAGGGTCACCTATCCTAAAGTACACTGGTATATGACTACATAATTATGTATTTTTAATTTATAAGGTTTCAATGAATAAATAAATAACATTTTGATATGGGTAGTACCATTTTTCTTTTTTTGTCTCACATTTCCATGGGTGTTAAAATTTACCCATTTAAATCACAACATCTTAATTGTGGATGCCACACATCAAACCTAGGTATCTCTTCAAAACATATGACTCTGTATTGGTTATGATACAATTTTCAAGACCCATCCCACATGGGATGTGAATGTAGTCATCTAAATTGATGGGTCACTTGTAATACATTGATATCCTAACCAACATACAACTATCTATTACCCACTGGTGTTACATACTAGACCAATGAGTGTCCCTATAAGAAAACACATGTTATTTTAGTGTGATTTTTTATAACACAAACACACACCCGAAGAATCATCTCATACATTAACCCATCCTTAAATTACTCTAGGCTATGAATTTTAAACTATAGAGTTTTAATTTGGCAGGATCTTGAAAAGAAAGTGCACATTGTTTCCATGGGTAGTTTCATTTACACTTCTAATTACCACTTTTATAGATGTGTTAAAGTAACTATAAAACATTAAAATTCATTTTTCTTATAATTTAATTAAATTATTCATTTTTATTCTGGCCCTTCGGTTTTTTGGTTGATTTTTCTTGTATTAAAAAATATATATTGTTGTGTTTGGTATAAAATTGGTGAATGATTAGTGAAAATAATCTATCGTGGACATAAAAACCAAGAAATGGATATATAACTGTTCATATGGTTTTATCATAAATTTCCTAACCTTACTTCCAAACAGTATGATGTGTATCTGGTGTAAAAATTGAAGGATTCATAATTTGTTCAATGTTTGGTGAACCATGTGAAAACTCTCTGATTTGCTAATTTTTTTAAAATTAAGAATTGATGAACCTATTTTTAAATTTTTATCATCCTTATAACCTACCTCCCTATATTTTTATGGAATTAAAAATAGGATAGCTCTAGTTGAAATAACTCTTGATCTCCCATGGATTCAGATCCCCACTTTCTTGATTTGAAGTGGGTTTCGAAAAGAGATACAATTATTTATATTCTACTTCTTCATTTATTATCATTACTTATTAGTCTTATTTCCGTGGGGTAATATATGGAAAACCCTAGGTTTTTTCAGTTCAAAATCATTATGCATTTATCTTCTAGGGTGTTGGGATTCCTCTTTGCATCATTTTCTCTTAATATTCACTGTTTTTTCTTCAACCACACCAGACTATGGCAGGTGATTTTTTATTTTTCCATTTCTATTATAAATTATAAATATTTATGGATATTATAAATATCATTCCATTAAATTAATGTATTTTATGAATTTAAACAAGCACTTAAGAGTTTTTATTGAAGGAAGTTGCATCTAAATGGGGTGTTTTATATTTTCTATTTGTTATAAAGGGAGAATTCATGGGTTTTGTGGGGTTATGGATTGTGGGATTCTTTTATATATGTTTATATATGTTCTTTTAATTTATTCTTAATTTTTCAATTATTCATTTTATAATATTTTTATAATTGTTTAGTAATGTTTTCTTTTATGTTTTTATGGTTTAGTGTATTTTATGGTTTTAATGTAAGATTTTCACATGGTTGAAAAGTTTTTTAAATAATATTTTTTCTAATAATTAAAAATATTTTTTAGAATAATATCTTTATTTAAAATTGATTTTACAAATTTATTTCTATGGCGGTGTTTTAAATGTATCATCATGGCTCGTTTGGTACCTTTATAATATATTTGTAAATAAAAATGATTTAGCAATGTATTTCAATGTCTTTTTGGAAAGATATTATTAAATTTAGAATATATGACCTAGATAGGACCTTAAATAAAATTTTCTTTATAAATATAACTACATACACAACATAAAAAAATTATTCTATATTAATATTGGGTTAATTACTTATGATGTTTATGCGAGTTTTAGTTGGGGACTAAGTTATTAGGGTGTATGAGAGTGGTTTTATGCATGTTTTGATATATTTTTTTCATATGGTTTAATATTTACGAGTGTCTGATATGTCACACCTCCCTCTTAAACCTATTTTACTATAATCATGGGCATCCTATGTGTCTTAGCAATATACTGGGAGAATATTTCAATACTTATCTTAATGATACAACCTTTTATTCTCTAGGATTAGACTACATTGACTAATGTAAGGCCACCAGTGGGGCTAGTTGAGTGTAATAAAAATTGTTTTAGACTAATAATGCATCAATAGATTAGTATACTATTCAAAAAAATTACATCTAGAATAATCTCACTGAATATATAAGATTTTTAAATGACTACATGCACTCTAATTTGAATTCTTTAGTGATTATATGATTATGCTTCGACAATACTCCTTTTATTATTGTTTTACCAGGAAATGTGCTATTTATATTAATTTCTATTACTATATTTTAAATCGGTTCATTATTTATTTATTTTTCACTAATGCTTATCATTTTCTTGTGATTAATATGATATGTATTTTTTGTAATTTTCTATTTACTAATCCTACTACTTATTTATTTTTTTAGATGTTTTATTTTGGAAATATGACATATTTCTATCACGTATATTAATTTTTTATTAATGGTTTTTAGTAAGGTAGTTATTAATGGGTTTTTAAAGCAATAGTTAATTAATTGGTTTTTAAACTTTTGTTGGATTTTAAAAAAAATATTGATAAATAATTGTTCATTTGTTTTTTTGAGGTGTCACAAAACCTATTTATATATTCTTTTTTAAAACGAGTATTTATAATGTGTTTATAATATGAAATTCATGGAGTCTTTGGTGAAATCCTATTGGGATTATTATGATAGAACTATACTAACACCACTCGATATCTATATTCTGGGTGAATTTTTATAGGTTTAATTACTTGAGAATATCCAATTTATGGAATTATTTTTCTTGAAACTAATGATGTGTGTGTTTTTGATGGTATCCTCATGTCATGTATACACCTTTAGTTGGTAATTTTGGGTTCCTTTTAGTTTTATAGATTGATTATGTATTTTAAAAGTCATCTATTCTTATTATTTACATTCAGTTTAATTTATTTATATTTAATTTTTGGTTTATTTTCTAGTTGTACTATTTTTTTGGTTTATTTTTCAAAACCACTTAATTCATTTTGAATGGGCATCCAATGTATGGATGCAACACACCAAATTTTCAATAGAATTATACTACATGTAAAATATTACTTTTTTGGGAGAAATTATTCCCAATGAGTATGTTTATATTCCCTATTACTACTTTCCATTAAATTTGGAACATAAACACCCTTTAGTCCTTGCCAGTTGCTAGCTCGATGGACCAGATCAAAGGTGGACTGGTTTGGGTTGTCACAAAATGGTATCAGAGAACCCTTACAATTTTGGTACATTGGTAGATGGGATATAATATCATAAAATATCGGGGGTAAGGTCATGAGTGGGTGACTAACCACCACCTTTAATGAAAATATTATAGTCACCATGAGATTGGGGTTTTGAGTTCATAATTTCAAGTTTCTTTATTTATTTCAGGTGTATTTTAACATAAATTTGGGGGTTTTGAGTAATATTATTGTTATATGTACATTTTAAATATTTTTATTTATTTATTTGAATAAAATGGTATAATAAATAGAGGTACATGATTCTATTTCCTAACCTAAAAAACATGAATATCCAATGTACATTACTCCATGAATCTCTCAATGCCAGTCATACGGTTGGTGCACAGTCTATAAAACAATGATTACAAACCTTGTAAAGACACTAACCCCTTTATAATTTTGTGTCTTAAATCAATTTCCATTGTATTTAATTTTTATGTGTTTTTTCTAATCTACATAGATTAATAAGTGTCTTATAATGATTTAAAGATATTGTTTTGGTCTAATTGAAATTTTTAATGGAAAAATTGATTTATAAGTTAAAGTATGGTTCTATAAATTTGTTAAAAAAATTATAATGATATTTTATATACAAGTAATATATTTACAACTTTTAAATTATATTTAATATAAAATTTTTGTTTTAAAAAAGTTTTTATGTAAACTTTTATGATTCTGAAAAGTATTTTAAGATCAAATATTATGTTTTGATCAGAGTAGTGATTTTTCAAAAGGGTGTTTATAACATGATTACATGGTTTTATTTAATTAGGATTGGTTAAAAATTACATTTTGTGGTTAATTATTATGTTTCTTTTTTTAGATCATAACAACTAGAAAAGTCCCATGGGATCATAAAAATATGTATGGTGGTGAGTTTCTTAGCATTGTGTCTCTCAAGGCTTGGATGTAGCCCTTATAGTTTTCTACCTAGATAACGATCTATGTACAGTGGTAAATCCCACCACTTATTAGTTTTTTATATTCTTTTATGGTGATCAAGGATTTCTGGAGGGTATGGAGTGTCTATATAAAATTTTAACAGTCTACAAATAATTTAAAAATCATCAAATCTCATGGGTGAGATCCCTGATGACCTTGTTTGAAGGATCAAGTCTATAATGATGAAAGACCATTATTATAATTCATCTTTTAGTAACTAAATCATTTTAATTATTAAATAAAACATTTATTAAGTGGTATTTTAAACTAAGGTGATGGAAAAGTAGGGGAAGGTGATTATAAAACTCTATCTATTTGATCAAACGGTTAAAGAGTATGTCAACTATTATAATCAGTTGATTCCCTTATATCCTAAGTTGGTGTCAGAGGATTCACTGATGGATACTCTTTTAATGAAGGGTATTAATCTTCATCCAATATTTATAATTCCTTTTTTGAATATTTATTATTTTGAGGATATGGAAAATTAGTCCATGATGGTGGATTTGATCTCTAATGGGAAACCCAGTGTGGGTAGTGGACATGTTTATTTTATAATCTGTGATGGATCAATATCTTATGAGAGGTAGTAGTAGGACGATCTTTATCTAGGAACTAAATATGACTTGGGATAATATTCTTATCCTATTTTAATTCCTTTATCGAATAATTGATCCCCTACATGTAATTATAATGGTTAGCTTGGGTTTTATAAGGCATTCTATTTGAGAGTACCAAATACCCTCTAATACTCTGTCATTTGGGTCATGTTCCAATGTTATATAGTTTTGATAACTTGTGAATGAAAAAACATTTATATAAGATCTAATATTTATGGGGTTCCAACTTATCATTTTAAGGTACCTATATTTTTTATTTTTTCATCCGTATAACCCTCATTGTTTAGTGATCTATGTTTGTTTAGGAGGTTATTTTAATATTTATGCTATTTTGGAGTGAATTTTGTTCGCTTGATGGAATTATGTTTGGGGTGTTATGTTTAATGATGGAATTTTTGTTCCCTTGGCTGAATGTATCAGTATTTATTTATGATTTTTTCTCTATAACTATTTATCATGATTGATTTTCCATGTTATGTGCAGGTATTATATGGTGGAGAAATTGGTTACTAGAATTAGTTCTATTTGATCATCAATTTGGAAAAAGTGTATTTGTTTTTGGATCATTATGATTAAGTATTTGGGGATGTTCATATATATGGAGTAATATTTATTCTACTATGTAATTTTGGAAATAAGATAATTGGATGTTATATCATTGGTTTGGATCATTCTTCCTAGGTTGAATTTGGTTTTAGAGACTCAATTTTAATTAGCGACTTTATGGGGGTATATAAGCATTATGATATGGAAAGTTATCAAAAAATGAAAATTATATTTCTTATCATCTTTTTAATTTCTTTATTTTTATCCTTTTCCATGAGTTTTCAATTATTGTTTCTATATTTGAAAATAATAAGTTGTAGTTATGGGTTCTTGGTTAGCACACAATTAGTGCTAACCATGAGGGATACCCCTGAAAAACCTATAATATGTTTCAAAGGCATTCATATAAGTTGTCTATGGATTTACTAATCAGGTGGACCCCCATGTGATGTTTCTAAGATGTGTCTAGTGATTGAATCTTAATTAGAACATAGTTTGGTAAACCATGAAGCAACTGTTTGATCTACCCAATTTTAAATTTTTCTAAATAATTCATCCTAACATTTTCAATTTTAACACTCCTCACCCATCCTCTACCTCCATCCACATGAAACATGGGTATTTGGGACTTATCTTAGTATAAATTCATCCCTTTAATCCACCATAAATTCAAATATTAAATCATGGTAGCTCAAAAATGATAGGGTTTGATATGGATTATTGTCAGGTGGGGGTGGGGATGGCCTCAATTGAGTTAGTTGGGATTGAGGGGCACATAGCCATCAGGTGTCTTTGGAAATTTTAGGGGGATCTAGTCGGTGGTTGAGTTGGCATCAACTGTGATGAAATTAGTAGTGTCCACGCAGTGTTGACAATAATGCTGAAAACTTTGGTTGGCTTGGTTATAAATATTAATCAATAGTGTCCATCAATATCTGAATGACAACATGATTGGTTTATGATTGATATCTTTGGTGACAATAAGCTATAAGGTCCAAATGTGAAGTCCTAAATTATAGTAGGAGGAATCCAGCCACATGTATTTTAGGATTAATTTGATGGGAGGGTATGACATTTTCCAAATGTACAAAGATCTTTGAAACTCTACATGGTGGAATTATTATTGATCAACTTTTCATGTAAGGAAGCTTATGAAGATAAAAAATATCTAGTGGAGTGGTGGTACTATTTATCTGGTCCTTGGGACCTTTGGTCATGTGTTTGTCATGGTGCCAATAGGCCTACAGGTCAAGTAGAATTCCCTATCAACTGAGATTAAAAAAATAGGGTTTGTTAAAATAATAATAATAAAATATAAGTCCTTGAGGCTTGAGGCATGATACTCGCTTGAGGGGTTCTCTAGGTGTGACCTCCCTTTCCACCTATGTATTTTGAGCCTCAATTTCTTAATTCCACATGGGTTCATTGTAGTGAGACCCTTATTTCTGTTCTCCTCATTTCATTCTTATTGTTACTTGTTCTACCTCTTCCATGGGTTAATGTTATTTAATTCATAGGTGGGGTTTTGGTTTAAAATAATTGTTAATTTTTTATATGTGGTGAAGATTCTTCTCTGAACCCTTATCTCTCCACATTTTATGTTTTTTGTTTTACCCATTCTTGACCAATATAGGCATTTCCATATTATAAAATTTATCTTAGTAATCCTTGATAGAATTAGATCATCTAAATCTTTTTCCATGAAAATTATTCCTATAATTATTTTATATAAGTACATAGGGGGTTTTCTCAATGGAAGCGACATTTAAAAAGTATGTTTTCAATTTTATATCGGTTCTATATAAAAAAATCCTATGTTTTGTGGGGATATGTTTTGGGGGTTCTCTTTTATAATATTTAATATTTTCTATGAATTTGTTCTCGTACTGTATATCAGTTAAACTTGTTACAATGTTAATATTATATTTTATTAATGATATAACTTATTATTTTTTATGGTTAATTTAATTTGGTGGTTTTAATGTAGGATTTATCCTTAAATTCAAAGATCTATTTACATAATACATGTTCTCTTCAATTAAAAGGATGTATTATAACAGTATTTGAACTTTAAATTAGTTATTTGAAAGGGAAGTTTAATGATATTTTTTAAATTTTCCATGAAGTCCCATTTGTTACATTGATAAGAGGTTTATAAATGAAATTTATTTAAGAATGGATTTCAATGAATTTTTTTGAAATGTAATTATTAAATTTAAAAATAATGGCTCTGATGGATCCTTTTATTAATGGGTTTTCACGAATTTAATTTCACTGTTAACATAACACCCACAAAGCTTTGTTTAAAATTTTTTCGATGATTATTGCGATTATTAATACTATTTTTCGGAATTTAATTTGGGGTTTAAGTTAAATGGGTGTATAAGGGTGTGTTGAGGTTTCTTATTAGAAAGTTTTTCCATATTATTTCTTAGTTAAGTATGTCTAATATGGTACATGTCATTCCTTGTTATATATTACAAGTATAATGGGGATCCTCATAATCTTTGTGAGATATTTAAATATGGTTTTTATTCATGTTCTAATGAGGTAGAATTGTGTACTCTAGCATTTCCTAGTATTTACTAGAGGAGTGCCACTAGTGAGGCTAGTTAAGATTATGCTAGTTGGTTATAGTCTAATAATGCACTGATAAGACAACCAATAGTTCAAATCGAGAACATCCATGATCATATCTTTAGATGTTTAAGAGTATCCCATGATTATATGAAAATCAATATAACCTTTTTAGTGATTAAATAATTATGATCCTAATTTATTATTTTTATAATTATTAGATCATGGTATGTACCATTTATCCTAATTTCTTATGGTTGTTTTAAATGTATTAATTATTTATTGACTATTTATAAATTTTTGAAATTGTTTTACCAGTTCCCTAATATATATTTATTTAGTTTTCCATTTATGTATCTTGTAAATGAGTTATACATGTGTGTTCATGTTTTATTTTGAATGCATGAGTTATTTTTATAGAAGTTATAAAATTGGATAGGTAATGTTTTTTGGAAAGGATATTTTCAATATATTTTTAAATAAAAGGTATTTATATTTTTCAAAAATAAATTGCGTTCTAAAAATGAATTTTTATAATAACTTGTGTATTTTTTTTCTTAATTTAATAAGAAATCTATTATCAAGAACCATATTTCAAACTATTGATTCTGGAATGTTCCCAAAATGAAATTCCATGGAATATTTGGTATAATTCTATAGGGTTTTTTATGTTCACACCTCACTTACATCACACAATGTCTATGGACTAAGTGGATTTTTGTAGGTTTGGGTTTAGGATCATAATAAGATCTAGTTTGCAGACTTATTTCTCATGTTTACTCAGAGAGTGGGTGTATTGGAGGGTGACTTTATGTTATATGGAGTCTGTTAGTTGGTATTTTTGGATTCCTTTTAGTTTTATAGATAGTTTATATAACACATGAGTTGTTCATTCTTGTATTTTGGTTCATGTATCAGTTTATTTTATATTTATTTTTATGTAGGGGTTCATTTTATTTATTTCCTATTTTGTTTTATTTTTGTTTCAACATTCTTATTTCAATATTCATGGAAGTCTAATATTTGGATGGACAATGCCAGATTCTGAGTATAATTTAATTGTGTGTAAAATATTATTTATCAAGGTTAAATCATTCTCATTTAGTATGTTTCAATGACCTTGAACAAGGTTCTAACCCAATGGGATCAATAATTCCATTCGATCCATGATTTGGGATGACTTGAGAACATGATTAAGGGTTTCCCATGTTTGTTTATGAGAAAATGTTTTTAGTGTTACTTTTATATTTGGAGATTCTAGTATATTATATATATGATCGTTAGATCTCAAGATCCAGGTCATGGGTGGTTGAATGATCACCACCTCTCATGAATAATCCTAAGTTATAATTGGATTTCCAGTTTCACAAGATAAATTTCATGCTTTCTTATTCATTATTGGAGCATTATAACTAAATTTTGGTTTGATATGAGTTATATTAAATTTATGTGGGTTGTTTTAGGGTTTTTATATTTGTTGGAATAAAAATGGGAGAATTAATATAGGTGCATGTTTTTATCCAATGGCTAAAACACCATGTGGAGACCATGCACATGGTTTTTTAAGCTCATGGTTGAAGTCACATGGTTGGTACATAGTCTACCAAACCATGTGACTAGAAATTTATATTTTTTTTAACTCCAATATCACTTGGATTTCTTTATTCATGGTTATTTTATAATTTAGATATATTTCGGGGGGGGGCTATAATGATTACATGACTTATTGTTGGGGTTTTCTCATATTTTTTAATGGAAAACATGATTTGAAAGGGGAATAGATTTGTTTTATAAATTTATCAATACATTTTTTATATATGGTTTTAAAAAAGTTAGAATATTTTAATTTTTAAATTACATCCAATAATAAATTTATAATTCAATTTATTCTAAGTAAAATGTTATGTTTTGGAAAGGAGTTTAAGATGAAAATTTTGATTATTGTAGTGATTTTTAAAAAGGGTATTTATAAATTGACTACATAGTTATATTTAATTAAGATGGGTTCTAATTCTTTTTTTTCTTTGTGTTTTATGATCCATTTTTAATTTAGATTATAAATATTATAAAATGACCAAGGGATCATATATGATATGTATGTTGGAGACTTCCTTAACCTAGTGTCTCCTAAGGCTCATATGTGACCCTTTTAGTTATTAATTTGTCCTTGGTTCCAAGTAGAGTGGCATACATAACCCATTAATAGTGTTATCTCATCTTATGTGTTGGCCAGGGAACTTAAGAGGCTATAGAGTGTCTATAGAAAATTGAATGAGTTGTTATTTCATAGAAAATGTCAGATGTCTCCTGGTTTAGAACTGTTTTAAACTTGTTGAAAGGGCCATGACTAAAATAATGGAAGGTAATAATTCTATATTAGTTTTAGAGTAGAATATCTTGGTAATTAATTAAAACCACCTCCATTGAATGTTATTTTTGGGAGAAAATGAATGTGGACACTGCTGGAAAATTGTGTTTTCGAACACATGTATACTAACGGTTTGAATAAACCGTTGGTATATTTAATTTGTCCCAATAGTTTCTTCATACTGTAGGGATAATGGGATGAGAATTAGATTTTCCCAAAGGTTTACTTAAACCATTGGGAAATTCTTGTAAAATATATATATATACTAACAGTTTTTAAAAAATGTTGGTAAATACAATCTTTCCAATGGTTTTAACAAAACATTGGGAAATTTTTTCCCCAAATAGAAGCACTTCCAGAATACCTCCGTCTACCCGATTGTATATATAAATCTAATCACTGCCGATGCTCTCTCTTCACCCTAAGGAATCTCTCGAAGCCCTCTCTGCATTCATGTAATTATTTATTTTAAACATCTAATCTGTTAGTGGAATGCAATGCATCTTTTTTTCTTTGTTATTTATTTTGATTTCTCCTAAACGAGATCCGTGTGGTCTGTTTATATTTTATTTCTCATATCATGTTCCCTTTCCACAAGACCCTTCTGCAAGAGCTGGTCATGAGAGTGATGTTTTATAGTATTTAATGTGATGGGGGCCTTGGGTAGAAGTTACTTCTAGTGGAATCCTTTCCATTTGTACAGTATGACATTCTAGTGTGCTATGTGGATAGTGAAAACCCATTTGAGGTGTTGAATAATTGTGATTCTATTTTTTGTGGGTTGTGTTATCTCAATTATGAGAGGTATTGTTTGTAAAATTAATCTAGTTTTATAATGGATTTCATGTATAGTTTATTATAAATATGATTAATTTATTTCATGTATAATGTGATGACTTGTTTCATTGATTTGTTTTTTATCTTGTTGTCTCTATTGATAAATGTAGGATGTTTTCTTAGTGTGGTTTTGTTTTGGTAGACTTTTTGTAGTGAAAACTATTCATAAGAAGATATATGGTGACATACTTAGTCTTTTTTTTCATGTAGTACATGGAATGTGTTTGAAAAGGATAATGGTCCGAGTGACTCTTTTTGGTTATATTATTGAGTGAGTTGGGTAAGTTGGAAATTGTTATGCGAGTTCCTTGTGGCCTATGGGGTATGGTTACAACCTAGAGGGATATTATACTTGGATGTGGATGAGGGTGGATGATGAGATTGGCCATATATCGATTATTTCATATGAGATTGTGTATAAAATTATGATATTTTTGAGTAATAGGGTATTCCTTGGGTGGTATAGTATATGGTCAGATGGGATAAGAAAATTTATGATGATTTTCTTATAAAAATTTCACTTAAGAGGGGGTGTGGGCTATCCCTGGAGGGAGGGGAGTTGTCCACCCCCACCCCCCTTAGACAACCACCCTTGGACACAACCCCACCCCTACACAACCCCCACCCCCTAGACACCCCCATCCCCTTGGACAGACCCCCCCTAGACACCACCCCACCCCTTGGACAGCACCCACCCCCTAGATAGCCCCCTCTTGACACCACACCACCCCACCCCCTAGACAGCCCCCACCCCCGGACAAACCCCCCCATGGGTACCACCGCACCCCCCTGGACAGCACTCCTACCCCCCCTAGACAACCCCTCTGGACACCCCCCAGACAGTCCCACCCACTTGGACAACCCCCCTAGACACCACCCCACCCCCAGGACACCCCCACCCACTTGGACGCCCCCCCCCCCCCCCCCCCGGACACCACCCCACCCCCTAGACAGCCCTCACACCCCCTTAGACAACCCCCCTGGACACCACCCCACCCTCTTGGACAACTCCCACCCCCTGGACAACCCTCTCACCCCTTGGACAGACCCCCTGGACACCACCCCACCCCTGGACAACCCTCCCACCCCCTGGACAGCCCTCCCAATAAGTGTAGTATTTTTTTTCTATTTTCGTTTTACAATTCATGTGTCTTGATTATATGAATAAACATGATTTGAAGTCTTCATAGCCACTACTTTTATGTGGTTTTACTTGTTTTAGTGGGGTAATATGGTACTTTCTGTGGAATTTAGTTTGGGTGTTATGAAATATACTAACTTTTTACAGTATTACCATTTTTTAGCATCAATAACTTATTTTAAAAACTCTCTTTACACATTCTGATTCTTTCATGAAAAGACATCACATTGAAATATCTTGAATTTTTTTTATCTGGTCTATAGTGTCTTCTTGGTGTGTAATAAATGAAAAAATTATAAAACACATCTCACTTAAAATTTAGGCAGATATAACTGAATTAATTAGTATATCTTTAAATTTATTTAATAGTTCACTAAATCAACTAGAAACTCCTTCCTTTATCATTTACTTAAATATATTTTCGATTAAAATTCAATCTTATTGAATTTAATTTTATGAAATAACTTATAACAATTCTTTTTACAGAATGGATAGAAGTTGGATGTACGAAGCCATTTATATCTGAAGTGATTTTCAAACAATTTGAAGATCTTTTTAGATTTTTCATTTCAAAATTCCTTAGATAGTGGTTGCATACACTACCTATGTTCCAATTTTGTTGGTAGACCTTGGTTGAGACATGAAGAAGTTAGCTACCACATAACCAAATATGGTTTTCATGAAAAATACTATATGTGGTATCACAATGGGTAGAAAATGAAAGGTAAATTTCTAATGAACGGAATGAAAGGACCGGACTAGAGAATTTGTTAAATGACCAATTTCTGTTTATTATACATCCTAAAAAAGAAAGGATTTCGAATCCAGAATACTTTGATATGAGGACAGATGATTAATCTAATGAAAATGATGATATTGTCAGGGTGAAAAAATTTATTGATGCTTCCACGACTCTAGTATATTGACTGTGCGATAAAATTAAAAAGCTAGAATTTTTAATCCGATTGTTTCATGGGAAAACTATATATGGGATTTCCAATACAGAAATCGATTACATTCTTACCTTCTTGAAGGATTTACTTCCAAATAATGAAGATATTCCCTCAATCCACTATATGGCCTTGAAGTTAGTTGAGGAACTTAGATTTTCAAGAAAAAAAATTCATTCTTGCCTGAAATATTGCAGTTTATTTTGGGAGGAAAACGCTAAATGAAATGATTGTATAAAATGTGGCACATCCTGTTGGAAGTCAAAATATAATGGAACACCATCTCGTGTTCCATAGAATGTAATGTGGTATTTTTAGTTATCCCCAGACTCCAAAATCTTTTTATGTCTGATGAAATATCAATGAAAATGAGATGGCATGATACATAGAGAAAGAAGACTACTAATGAGTTGGTTCACCCTGCAGATGAATTTTCATGGAATATATTTGATGCTCGATATCCTAATTTTGTAGTTGACGTGCATAATGTGAGGATGGGTCTTTAATACGATAGTTTTAATCCATTTGGGCAGATTCTCACTTCACACAACACATGACCAATATTTATACACATTTATAATCCTCCCCCATGGTTGTGTATGAAAAAGCCTTTCACTTTTATGAGTATACTCATATCTGGACCATCATATCTTGGCATTGATATTGATGTATACATGAAACCTTTAATAAAAGAGTTGAATTTTTTTTGGGATGTGGGTGTACCCACATACGATGCATATTCAAAAGACATATTTCAGATGCATGTCGCGCTTATGTGGATGATTAATGATTTTCTGGATTATATAATGATGTCTGGATGGACCACGAAGGGAAAACTGTCATGTTCTATTTGTATGAAGAATACATGATCCATATGACTGAAACATCGCTGTAGTTTCAGATTTATGGGACATCGACGATTCATTCCAATGGGCCATACATATAGAAATAATCATTGAAGATTTGATAATACCATAGAGACCGATGATCCACCTCAGCGTATGTCTGGAACTAATGTGCATAATGAATTGAAAGATTTCAGTTTTTTATTTTGGAAGGGTCAAATGAAATCTACAAAGAGAAAGAATGTTACCACTGAAACCTATTACAATTGAAAGAACGGGAGTATATTTTTTTTATTTTCCTTATTGGTCAACTAATTTGTTATGTCATTTCATAGAAATAATGAAAATTGAAAAGAATATATGTGAAATGCTACTTTTGACACTTATAAATGTTAAGGGATAGACACAAGATGATTTACTATTTCAGCGTGACTTGGTGGATTGGGGAATTAGACCAGAATTTCATCCTGTGCGTATTAGTGAAAATAAATAGCAAGTTGGATGTGATTCTTATGTGTTGAAACTGATATGAAAACAATTTATGGAAGAATTAGAGACTATTAGAGTTCTTGATTTATATTCAAGCAACATATCTAAATAGTTGAACAGAATCAAATTGAAACTAAAATATTTAAAGACTCAGGATTATCATGTTCTTCTACATGAGTTGATTCCAATAACGATCTGTCATCTTTTGTCCAATAATTTAAGGGTTACTATCATTTGGTTGTGCTATTTGTTTAGATATCTTTTTGCTAAGAATTTTTCCATGTATTTCTTGCAAAAAATATTGACAGATTAAAAATTAATTTTTTGTGAGTTGGAGAAAATATTTTCTCCATAATTTTTCACATGAAAGATGCATTTGAATGTCCATATTCCCACTGAAATACTTCTTGGAGGACCTATTTATTTTTTTGGATGTATCCAACTGATATAAATATGTACACATTAAAGTCTTATCTATGAAACATGAATCATCCCGAAGGTTCTATCATGAACAATTACTTGGCCCAAGAATTTATGGATTTCTGCTAAATGTATTTGTCTGATCTTACTAAAAGAATGAACAGACCAATGAGAAATGAAAAATAATAGTATGAGAAAATTAAACACAGTTTTCCATCACTTCCTCAAACATGCGGAATTCTACGATCATATACATTGAATAAATTAAGCCTTGAAGAGCGGGAGATGGTACATCGCATAGTTTTGGTCAAACGTGATTTGTTCGATGACTACATCGGGTAACTAAATTGAATATGTATAGCTTATATATATATATGTTAAACTATTAATATTTTTTATCTACAGAGAACATAAAACAATGATAAATAGAAAGCATCATTCATTATCTTTGAAAAGAGGGATAATTTTCATAGAAAAGAGTTTTATGCTGGGTTAAAATCGAAGGTAAAAATATTACTGTTTAAAACAATTAAATCAATATTTTATTAAGTTTAATATTCATTCATATTGCATGTATTGAGTTTTCCTACTAACTCTATCTCCAAGGAAATAAGATCTTTGGATTTTGGTCCTAATACCATGGTTCGTGACTCTAAATCAATTGTTATCAAAGTGTATAAATTTATTGTCATTGAACGAGCAAAGAACATGAGAACACAACATGATATTGTTATGGCTACTGCCACAACAGATTGTTATGCCAGTGTATCAAACAGTAGACTGCGATTTAAAAATTTGGGTTATTATGGAGTCATTGAAAAAATAATAATTTTGGATTATTACTCTCATGGACGAGTCACAATGATGAAATGCCATTGGTTTGATTCGATGACAAGACAAGGCACATTTATTGATGATTGTGGATTTTGAGTAATTAATTTGACTTTCAATCTTACTACTGAAGACACATATGTATTGGCATCAATGTCTAAACAAGTTTTTTTTATGTCAAAGACCAACTTCGGCCTCAATTTGGTGCCATATTTGAAGTAATTCAGAGATATATTTTTGATGATGGTGATGATGGAATTGACTCCATCCCTACTCCCATTGGAACCAATTGATTTATTTCTTTTGATGACTCCAATAGATCAATTATCAGAGTTAAATATGAACCTGAAGTTGTGGTGTAAAATATATATAATCATCCATTCATGTTCTCAATTCTTTTGGTTTATATCGAGTTGGGTTGTTAAGGTTGATTATATTCAAATTGATTTAATATTGAAACCTACATCATCTACCTGAGCTAAAGAAATTAAATTTTTCAATAATTTTGAAAATTGATTTTCAGCTTATGAATCAGGTAGAATCAATATTCCATGATTTTAATAGACTGATGACACTTATTAAATAATCATCCTACTAAAAATTAAATTTATTTATTACATCTTGTACGATTTATTGACTTCATTATATATTTGTTCAATCTCACCTAAAACAATTGTTAGTTAAATTATCCATGAATCCCTCTATTCCACCTCATTTATTTTGTTTTTTGGTGTAAGAACCCAGAACTTCGTTTTAGGTATGTTTTCTTTTTCTAGTATTTTTTGAGAAAAAGAGTTTTTTCGAGAGGTTGTACAGGGGCGCACAGTTTTCGCATGGTTTGAACAAACTATGCGGGCAGCCCAAGAAACTGTGCACCCTTGACAATGGTTTCCACACGAGCTACGCACGGTTTTTCAAACCATGCAGGAAATCCATGAAATGTCCCTGGGTGAGACAGTGGAAACCGCACGATTGGTGCATGGTTTTCGAAACCATGTGGGGTAACCGTGCGACCACCTAAAGTTTGAATTTTTATGTCCCAGGCCACTCGGTATTTTCCATTCCTCCACCATTCATCCTCCTACTCATGGCTCATGTGGGAGTTGTGTTTTTCAGAGGTTGGGGGAGCTCCTTGGATCGTTTTGGAGGAAAATCGAAGGGGTTTCTTGGTGGATTGAAGGCGGTTATCCTCAGGTAGGTCCCTCATTTGGTTCAATGAGATTTTGGTTAGGGTTATCTCTCTCTCTCTCACTACCTCTCTATTTCTCTCTTAGTTTCCTAGATCTACAAGGGTTACATGTAGATCTTGGGTTGTGTTGTGTTTTTGTGTTAAAGGGTGACCTTGTTGATGTTGTGGAAGGATTTTTAGGTGGTTTCGAGGAGGCGTTCACCCGGTTGGAGTGCGTTTGGGCGAAGCAGTCGATTTCACCAAACCCTAAGAGGTAGGTGGTTTGTGTCTTTCTATTTAGGTTCTTTGAAATTGTATGTGAAAAAACTCCAATACCCATGAATGGGGTATTGCGCATTTACAGTTTTAGCCCTATTGTTTCTCTACTATGCTGGTATGCCTGAGTAGATGATTATTGATTGTGAATAGGGTGAATTGTTGTGCTTTGGGTTACACATTAGTTATCCTTATCTATTTACTTCTATATTTGTTTTCCAACAAAGGAAATGAAACCAATTGAAGAGAGGAGATGGAAACAGATTATGGAAAACAATTTTCTCATAACCGAGTTGGGAATTCCACCACTAGTGCCTAGTGTGAGTATTTTTTTTCAAATATATTTATTTAAATTATATATAATGTCGTGTGATTAATTTTTTTTTAAATTTTTTCAGGATTCATCTATTAGGAGACAGTTATTTGAGGAGCAGTTGAGTAGTGGTACCAGTACGGGGGGTGTTCGTACGAGGGGGGGGGGTGGGTGGTGGTATGAGAGCTAGACGATCTAGTCAACATACCCGATTAGACCCTACCCCACCCACTGACATACTATCCATCCCACATTCTAATCCTGGTGTTCCGTTAGAGACACACGAGATATTTAGGCCTCCCATGTTGTTACCACCCTTTAAATATGACCCTCCTCACCCATCTATATCATATCCGATGATGATTACCACTCCCCTTCCAACATTTGGCTATCCATCCCTATCATCTTCTTTTACTACTTCTTCGATCTCTCCGGGATTTTATATTCCATCTTCTTCGACTACTGATCCACGAGGGTCTGTCCCTACATAGCATACATTGGGACCCACTCCATATGTACAGGGTGTTCCTTCAGTTTATACAAATACATCGGCACCCATTGATCAGACTACCGCAGGTATACTTATACAACACTAAAAAATTCTTACACCATTATTTATTTTCATTATAATATGTATTGATAAAATATTTGTTTTTCTTTCATAAATGATAGATCTACTGATAAGAGGTGGGGTGGGGGTGTACACGCATGAGTTTGGTGTGGAACCACCACATGAAGTTGATGGTGGAGTAGAATGAAGATAGTCAGATGATTGAAATATCAGGGTAGCAATGTCGGATTTTTTTGGTGACGCTTGCCAAATACTCCGACATCATTCTTGTCATCCCGTTATCATGGAGATAACTGCCAAATAAAGTTAGGGATAAAGCCTGGGTAGGGATATGGGTAAATAATCTTATGTATTTAATGCAATATATTAATTTTTTTATTTATATGAATTAATATTTTGGTTTCAGCTGCGGTTTAATTTCCCCGATGGTGAGGGTGCACGACCAACACGTCTAAAGAATTTAAGCGAGCTTTGGAGAGCTTATAAGCAAGATTTGTACATTGGCTGGCATGCTAGAGTGGGCACAGAGTTAAAGGCAGTCCCTGTTGTAGATAACCAAAGCCTGACGTACATGGACATTACATTACTTTTTTGGAATACTTAGTACATAACATAAACACACACACAAGGACCGTAATAGTTTAGTGTCTTTGAAAACTCGGAATATAATATTCTAATCGTGGTGAAAGATCTTCAACATATCCCATAAAGATCTTCCTCTTTTTTACCTAAAACCTTTCTTTATATCCTGGTGAAATGAAAACATAAAAGGGTGAGCTCAAATGCACAGTAAGGGTAAACAAAAGAAATATCAATCACATCATATTCATAAGAACATAACAATTTAGAAATCTTACCCTGCAAAAGAGATCATAATTTCATAACATGGGATAAATCAAGGTAGTGAAATGTAATAAAAATAATCATAAATTAAAAAAAGAAACTTTGTGGCATACACACATAATCATTGAGAATAATTTCTTATTAGTCAAGACACATTGCCAAGACTATCTTAGTGGACAAAGTCCATTTCTGAACCGAGTTTACTCCTTGTTTCAGTCCTATTTCACTGAACTGGTTTAACCTTCCTTTTCATCCATGTCTATCTCATGAGATATAAAATATTTACCCAATTCATTGGAGGGAGATATAGGTCCCACCCATCTCATAATGATACCATTCTTATGTGTGCCACAAAATCATAAACCATACATCATAGCATAACCCATGTAATAAAAATGGGATTCTTAAACATCATGACATCATAAAACAATTCATATAAGATAAAGGATTTAATAAAAATAATTCCATCACAACAGAATAAAATCAATGTAATAATAGGGATATAAACAGATTCCTATATTATCTTAGATGTAAAATAATTTTGATAAAACACTTGAACTCCATTCTTGGGGAAAATATCCTTTCTACTTCAAAAACATTTTTCCTTTATTAACATGTCATACAATTTTAAACTAAAAGAAGTTGATTAAAAATAATCTTGAAAACGTGTAAGGGATTCATTTTGGAAATAATTTTTTAAAAATCCATTAATGTCGTATAAGTTAAAAGAAAACATTCTTTTCATAATTTTTTTCGGAAAATTTTAAAAGTACCTCATACGAAAAATGACAAAAGATTCCTTTCATATCTTCTACTAAAAACTCACCGAAGGGTAAAATTGGATTTAAAAAATTGTAGGTGGATGGAAATAATATTACATATTGATGAAACATGGATGCAGATGATAAAATACACCCCAGTAAATACCAAAGTATAAACAATCTCGGATAAAAATGAGATTGTGATATTTCCCTTACCTTAGGTCCGATTTGCTTCATAAGTGTCCGATCCTCCTGTATAATGATTTAAATAATGTTATTGACTTATTCCAGAATCATAATTATTTTTATGATATCATATATGGTTCACTTATGACTTTATTTTACCCGTTATTTTGTAAATTCCATGTTAAAGAGCGTTTTGGGTAAAATCATTTCATTTGTCGTCCGTGTTTTGACTTGTAATTATTCATATGATTACTTAGATCATGATTACTTAATTACAGAATATAAAACATGATTTATATATAATATATATTCAGAATATATATATATATATAATAGATCGGTAATTGGAAAGAAATATTTTTGATAAAATCTCGGGGTGTTACACCTGTCATGGATGATTTTCCATTAGAACCATACCGACAGATGATTTCTCATTGGGAGACTAGCCAATTTACAGTATTAATCAAATTAGAAGAATTTAATGAAAATTTTCATGTTTTTCATTAATACTAATTATTGAAGTTTATTTAGGAATAATCTACAAGAAATAAAAAAACATTGATGCAAATAAATTCATCCACACATTGGGACTTACTACGATGCCATATCATGAGAGATAGTAGGTATGACAGTTTATAATCATTCATTACGACTGAAGATTTCTATTGATTCTTCCATAATTTATTTGATTGCTAAAGTTGTTATATAATTTTAGTTATAAAATTACTATTTCATTTTGGTATCCTAATTTTAATTATGGTTTTCTACATTCAATGTCATTGTAGAGGCATAAATTGAATATATAAGGACGCGTGCCTTGAGAAAACTGTTTTGCTCGAATAGAAAGAAGAAAGATTAAAGTGCTTTGATGAACCAACTCAGCAGAAAATTGTATGTTTTACATTGTAGATTTCAAATTTTAATCTCTATTTTTTAACTTAATAATCTATTTATATTTTTAACATGTTTCTTTAGAGGCCCTTGATGCCAAAGAACCTGACAATTTTGGGCCAAACAATCACTCACATCAGGTGTTGGGAGATGAGCACCCTAGTAGAGTACGTTGCCGACCTGGGAAGAGTATAGTTCCAATGAGGTATTGGACCACATCATGTACGATTTGTAGTGCCACCGAGTTTCATCAGGTTAAGGAACATGCAGAACATGCTTAAAAAAGGGCCATAAAGAAGACAGAACAGTCTGCTAGGGCAAGCACTGCATTTATGAAACTGATGGATGTTTTACAACCAACACTTACACCAGAGGCCAGCACTGCTTGTGATGAATATATGCCATTGATGTTTTCTATATATGGTGTAATAATTTCTAGTTCTAGTGGTGGTCAAGACGATGGTGAGGAGGAGGCCAAGGCGGAGGAGGAGGAGGGTGAGGAGGAGGTCGAGGTAGAGGAGGAGGGCGATGAGGAGGTCGAGGCAGAGGAGGAGGGCGATGAGGAGGCCGAGGATGAGTACGAGGGTAAGGATGAGGGCGGGGATGATGATGGGGATGAGGATGAGGATGAGGGTGAGGGTGATAATGATGGTGGTGATAGTGATGGTGATGAGGGACAAATTGATCCATTAATTTTTTTACTGATATTACCGACCTTTGATATTTATTGATTTATTATGCCTGAATATATGTGTGATTATGTAGGTCTCATTATCTTTTTATATCTATTTTAATTAAATATTAATTTTTTAGTGGAATTTAGAAAACTGATGGTCTGATTAGAATTTGATATATTGAAACTATTTTTTTAACCTGGAATGAATTTTCTTTGAAAATATGTAAATACCATCCCATGGACCCCAGACAGCCACCCTTCTCCCTGGACCCCGAACAACCCCCTCCTCCCTAGACCCTAGACGCCCCCCCCCCACCATCCTCCATGGACCCTGGACAACCCCCAGACAGCCCCCACCCTCTTCCCTGGACCCCGGACAGATCCCTGACCCAACATCCCAACATTGGGTGAGTGATGATTTAGCATATATAAAACATCACAAAAAATCAAAAAAGGCTAAGGAACACCTACCTTGATTCCAGAGACAATCACACTCTTTATTCGGCATCTTGGATCCCAATCTATGCTCTCTTTATAATGGACACCATTTTAAGTAAAAACAACTGACATACGTAAAATTGACCAAACGTATTTGGATTATATTGATATTTTAGAACAAGGATCCATGGGTCATTTTTGATGTGTACGAGTCAACCCCACCTCAATCTGAGGCACGGTGTGGCCAGTACCACTCAAAGTGTGTCACTTTTATTTTAATTAGACAACATTTTAAGTGAACACTACAACTGGATTATGGAAAACTAACCAAACACATTATGATTCAGTTGATACATTAGGACAATGATCTATCGGTCATTTGTGATGTGTAGGAGTCAACCTCGCCTCAATCTGAGGCACCGTGTGGTCGGTACCACTCAAACCGTCTCAATTTTATTTTAAACGAACAATATTTTCAGTTAAAACAATAAATTTCATATGAAAAATCGGCTAAACACATTCAGATTCTATTTATAATTTAGGAAAACGATCCATGGGTCATTTGTGACATGTATGAGTCAACTCCACCTCAATCCGAGGCACGATGTGGCCGGTACGACTCAAACTGTCTCACTTTTATTTGAAATGGAGAGGATTTTAAGTGAAAAGAATAACTTTCATACAAAAAACAGACCTAACACTTTCTGATTGTATTGATACATCAGGAAAATGATCCATGGGTCATTTTTAACGTGTATAAGTCAACCCTCTCTCAGTCCGAGGGACAGTGTAGCTAGTATCACTCAAAGTGTCTCTATTTTAAAAGTGGACACTATTTTAAGTAAAAATAATAGTCATACGGAAAACAAACATAACATATTCTGATTGTGTTGATACTTTATCACAAGGATACATGGGTCATTTTTGACATGTACGAGTCAACCCTGACTCAATCTGAGACATGGTGTGGCCGTACCACTCAACGTTTCTCACCTTCATTTGAAATGGAAAACAATTTAAGTGAAAATAAAACTACCATATAGAAAGCTGACCAAACGAATTTGGATTATGTTGAGACTTTATAAAAACAATCCATGGGTTATATGTGACATGTACAAGTCGACCCCACCTCAATAAGAGGCACGGTGTGGCCGATATCACATTATGTTTCTTTATTTTGTTTGAAATGGACACCCTTTCAAGTAAAAACAACTAACATATAGAAAACTAACCAATAGTATTCGTATTGTTTTGATACATTATCAAAAGGATACGTGGTTCATTTTTGATGTGTACAAGTCAACTCCGCCTCAATTTAAGCCACGGTGTGGCTAGCACCACTCAAACTGCCTCACCATCATTTGAATTAGACAACATTTTATGTTAAAATAACAACTGTCATACGAAAAACTGATCACACAAATTTGAATTATATTGATATATTAAGAAAATGATCCATGGGTCATTTTTGACATGTATAAATCAACCTCGCCTCATTCCGAGGCATGGTGTGGCCAGTACCACTAAAATTTACTCACTTTTATTTGAAATGGATAGGATTTTAAGTGAAAACAACAAATTGCATATGAAAAACTGACAAAATGCTTTCTGATTTTATTGATACTTTAGGACAATGATACATGGATCCTTTTTGAAATGTACTAGTCAATCCTTCCTCAATATTAGGTATGGTGTGTCCGGTATCACTCAAAGTGTCTCTCTTTTGTTTAAAATGGACACAATTTTAAGTAAAAACAACAAACATTCAGAAAACCGACCAAACATATTCTGATTGTGTTGATACTTTATCACATGGATCCATGGGTCATTTGTGATGTGTACGAGTAAACTCTGTCTCAATACAAGGAATGGTGTCGCCGGTACCACTCAAAGTGTCTCACATTTATGTGAAATGGACAACATTTTAAGTGAAAACAACAACTGACATATGGAAAACTTACCAAAGGCATTCGGATTTTGTTGATACATTATGACAACAATCCATGGATCATTTGTGAAATGGATGAGTCAATCCCTTCTCAATCCGAGGATGGTGTGGCTGGTAACACTCAAACAATTTCACTATAGTTTGAAAAATATAGGATTTTAAGTGAAAGATACAACGTACATATGGGAAATCGACCAAACGTATTCGGATTGTGTTGATACTTTAGCACAAGGATCCATGGTGCATCCTCAAAAAATCCACTTCTCATGTAAGGAAATCTCACACCTATTCTAAAAAACAAAACATTTAGTATGCCCATCCCATCCTTAAATAGTGGGTTCTAGGACCAAACCAAAGTCCCTTTGGGAACCCAATACCAAAGACATAATTTAATATTCATACCCCCTACCCAAAATGGGGATTCATCTCACATCACAACCAGGAGAACAAATTACAATTAGACACATACCTCCTTATTCCAATTGAAAAGTCTATCAAAAACATGTAGGCTATTATGGTAACCCATCTCATATGTTGAGATTGGCCAATGCTTTCCACTAACACATCAGGAACCATTTATACATGGATACATAGTGATTAGAGGAATATAAACATCCCATGCGCTTCTTATAACTCATACTAGGTCTAAGAACATGGCCAATACCATTTTCTATCATATGGGTATCATGATCCTTGTCCACTCTACCCATGTTTTTCTGTTAGTTTTAATATAGTAAACCCAAGACCATGAGTATACATCCCATGTTCTTCCTATAAAATGTAGGTTTTTTATCTTGTGTGTATTGATTTTGTGGTTTGATTGAGTAGTGAATTATAAATTTTGAATACTGTTATGTGTGTTATTTCTTTTCAATTCTAAATTTTAGAGTTCTGGATGTATTGGATTCTAGCTGTATTAGTAATTAATTATAAATTTTGAATACTGTTATGTGTATTGGATTCTGGATGTATTGGATTTTAAGTTTGTATTGGTGTTATTAGTGTTATTGTATTTCAATTTTGGATGTATTGGATTGTGGATGTATTGGATTCTGGATTTTTCTCTTGTGTTGTGGTTTGAGTGAGGAATGAAATTTAAATTTCTAAATTTCTGAATTCTGGATGAATTTTAAAAATACCATACAGCCTTTTAGATTCTTGGTGTATGTGTTCTTGCAGGTCCTTGAGAGCAGGTTGGAGGTGGCTTCTAGATGCTGCTGCTTTGGATATGCATCATATATATACCAACAGTTTTCAAAAACCGTTGGTATATCCTTTTGATATATATTATTCTAAGAGTTTGTTATAACCATTGGTATAAACTTCTCCCAATGGTTTTCAAAACCGTTTGTATATCATTTTCAGGTATATTTTACAGTATATACCAAAGGTTCTAATCCATTTTTATAAGGTTAACATATACCAATGGTTTTTGAAACCATTGGTAGATCTCTTCTGTTAACACATATACCAATTGTTTGAACAGAACCGCTGGTATAATCCTATACAAATGGATTACTTGGTCATGGTTTGGGAAACCGCTGGTATATAATATACCAATGGTTTCCAAGCCTTTACTAATGGTTTAGGGGCCTCAGGAGGGTATGGAGTGGCTGGAGAAAATTGAAATAGTCTATAATTAATTTAAAAATCATGAAATCTCATGGGTGAAATCCTTGATGAACTTATTTGAAGGATTGAGTCTAGAATGACAGAGAATCATTATTATAATTCTTATTTTAGTAACTACATCATTGTAATTCTTAAATACCACATTTATTTAGTGGTATTTCCAACTAAGGTGATTGTAGAGTTGGGGAAGGTTCTTATAAACCTCTATCTATTTGATCAGGTGGTGAAAGAGTATGTCAACTATTATAATCAATTGATTCCCTTATATCCTATGTTTTTGTTTGAGGATTCACTGATAGTTACTATTTTTGTGAACGATATTAATCTTCAAGCAATATTTATAATTCCTTTTTTGAATATGTATTTTTTTGAGGATATGGAAAATTAGTCCATGTTGGTGGATTTGATCTCTAGTGGCCAACCTAGTATGGGTAGTAGACCTGTTTCTTTTATAATATGTGATGGTTCAATATCTTATGAGAGAAAGCAGTAGGATGATCATGATCTAGTAACTAAATATGTCTTGGGATAATATTCTTATCCTATTTTCATTCCTCTATTAAATAACTGATACCCTACATTCTATTAGATTGGTAATGTTGGGTTTTATAAGGCATCTTATTTGAGAGTACCAAATACCTTCTAATACTGGGTGATTTGGGTTGTGTTAAAAGTTATATAGTTTTGAGAATTTGTGAATGAAATAACATTTACCTAAGATATGATATTTATGGGGTTCCAACTTATAATTTTTAAGGTACCTGTATTTTTTATTTTTTCTTCCTTTTAAACCTCTTTTTTTGTGATGAATGTTTGTTCAAGAGTTTATCTAAATATTAATGTTATTTTGGAGTGAATTTTGTTCACTTGATTGAAATATGTTTAGGGTGGTATGTTTAATGAGTGAATTTTGGTTCCCTTGGATGAATGTATCGGTATTTATTTATGGTTTTTTCTCTATAAATATTTATCATGATTGATTTTCCATGTTATATGGATGTATTATATGGATGTATTATAAGGTGGAGATATTGGTTACTAGAATTAGTTCTATTTCATCATCCATTTGGGAAATTTTATTTGTTTTGGGATCATTATGATTAAGTATTTGGGGATGTTCATAGATTTGAAGTAATATTTATTCTACTTGGTTATTTTGGTACTAGGATAATTGGATGTTATTTCATTGGTTTGGATCATTCCTCCTAGGTTTAATTTGGTTTTAGAGGCTCTATTTTAATTAGTTAATTTATGGGGGTATAAAAGCATTATGATAGGGAAAGTTATCAAAAAATGACCATTATTTTTCTCATAATTTTTTTATTTCATTATTTATATCATTTTCCTTAAGTTTTCAATTATTGTTTCTATAATTTTTTAAAAAAAAGTTTTAGTTTTGCGTGCACGGTTAGCACACAATTAGTGCTAAACCCGAGTCATACCCATGGAAAACCTATAATATGTTTCAAAAAAATTAAAACAGGTTATGTATGGATTTCCTAATTGGGTGGACCCCCATGTGATATTTATCAGATGTGTCTAGTGATTGAATCTTATTTAGAACATAGTTTGGTAAACCATGAAGCAACCATGTGATCTACCCAATTTTTTAAATTTTTAAATAATCCATCCTAAAATTTTCTATTTTAAAACTCCTCACCCATTCTATACCTCCATCCACAAGAAACATGGGTAGTTAAGACTTATCCTAGTAGAAATGTATCCCTGTAATACTACATAAATCCAAATATTAAATCATGGTAGCTCAAACATTCTAGGGTTGGATATGGATTATTATTGGGTGGGGTGGGGATGGCCTCAATAGAGGTAGTTGGGATTGAGGGTCACTTTTTCATTAGTTGACTTTGGAAATGTGAGGGGGATATAGGTGGTGGTTGGGGTGGCATCGACTGTTATGAAATCAGTAGTGTCCATACAGTGTTGACAATGATGCTGAAGAATTTGGTTGGCTTGGATATAGATATTAATCAATGGTGTCCATCAAGATCTAAATGACAACATGATTGGTTTATAATGGATATCTCCGGTGGAAATAAGGTATAAGGTCCAAATGTGAAGGCCTAGAAGAGGAAATCATAGTTGGAGGCATCCACCCACATGTATTTTAAGATTAATTAGAATGGAGGGTATGCCATTTTCCAAATGTACCAAGATCTATGAAACTCTATATGGTGGAATTATTATTGATCAACTTTTCATGTAAGGAAGCTTAAGAAGATCAAACAAATATCTAGTGGAGTGGTGGTACTATTTTTATAGTCCTTGGGACCTTTGGTCATGTATTAGTCATGAAACCTCTAGGCCTACAGGTCACGTAGAATACCCAATCAACCGAGATTAAAAAAAGATATTTTGTTAAAATAATAATAATAAAATATAAGGCCTTGAGGCTTGAGGCATGATACTCGCTTAAGGGGTGCTCTAGGTGTGACATCCCTTTCCACCCATGTATTTTTGGCCCCTATTACTTAATTCCTCTTGCATTTATTGTAGTGAGACACTTATTTATGTTCTCCTCACTTCATTTTTGTTCTTACTTGTTATACCTCTTCCATGGGTTAGTGATTTTTAATTCATAGGTGGGGTTTTGGTTCAAAATCATTGTTATTTTGTTTTATAGGGTGTGAAGATTCTTCTTTAAACCCTTATATCTACATATTTGAAGTTTTTTGCTTCACCCATTCTTGACCAATGTAGGTGTTTGAATATTATCCCATTTGTATTAGTAATCCTTGATAGAATTAGATCATCTAAATATTTTTCCATGAAAATTATGCCTATAATGATTTATATGTGTACCTAGGAGGTTTTCTCAAATGAAGTGACATTTAAAAAGTATGTTTTCAATTTTCCATTGGTTCTATATGAAAAAATCCTATGTTTAGAGGGGATATGATTTGGGGGGTTTATTTTTTATAGTATTTAATATTTTCTATGAATTGGTTCTTATATTTTATATCAGTTAAATATGTTACGATGTTAATATAACATTTTATTAATGATATACCATATTATTTTTATGGTTAATTCAATTTTGTGGTTTTAATATAGGATTTATCCTTATATTCAAGGATCTATTTATATAAAACATGTTTCCTTCAATTAAGAAGATGTATCATAATGATATTTGGATTTTAAATTCATTTTTTGAAAGTGACTTTTAATGATATTTTTGAAATTTTTCATGAAGTCCCATTAGTTACATTGATAAGAGGTTTATAAATGAAATTTATTTAAGAATGGATTTCAACAAAACATTTTGAAATGTAATTATTAAATTTATAAATGATGGAGTGGATGGATACTTTTATTAATGGTCTTTCAGGAATTGAAATTCACTATTAATATAACACCCACAAAGCTTTGTTTAAAATATTTTCAATGATTATTGTGATTATTATTACTATTTTGGGAATTTAATTTGGGGTTTAAGTCAAATGTGTGTATGAAGGTGCATTGAGGTTTGTTATTGGAAAGTTTCTCCATATTTTTTATTAGTTATGTATATCTAATATGCCACATGTCATTCCTTATTATATATTACAAGTATAATGGGGATCCTCATAATCATTGTGAGATATTTAAATATGGTTTTTATTCATGTTCTAATGAGTTACAATTGTGTACTCTAGAATTGGCCTAGTATTTACTAGAGGAGTACCACCAGTGAGTCTAATTAAGAGTATGCTAGTTCGTTACAGTCTAATAATGCACTGATAGACCAACAGATGGTTCAACTCAAGAATATATAGGATAATATCATTAGATGTTTAAGAGTATCACATGATTATATGAACATTAATATAACTTTTTTATTGATTATATAATTATGATCCAAATTTATTATTTTTTTTATTAGATCATGTTATGTACCACGTATCCAAAATTTTTATGTTTGTTTTAAATTTATTAATTATTTATTTACTATTCATCAATTTTTGAAATTGTTTTACTAGTTCCCTAATGTATATTTATTTATTCATGCATTTATGTATCTTGTTATGAGTTATACTTTTGTGTTCATGTTTTATTTTGAAAATAAGAGATATTTCTATAGAAGTTATAAAAGTGGATTGGTAATGTTTTTTGGAAAGCATATTTTCAATAGATTTTTAAATAAAATATATTTATATTTTTAAAAAATAAATTTGTTTTTAAAAATGAGTTTTTATAATTACATGTGTATTTTTTTCTTTTTTAGTAAGAAATCTGTTATCAAATACAATATTTCAAACTATTGTTTCTAGAATGTTCCTAAAAAGAATGTCCATGGAGCTTTGGTATAATTCTACATGGTTGTTTATCCTCACACCTCACTTACATCACTCAATGTCTATGTACTAAGTGGATTTTTGTAGGTTTGAGTTCAGGATCATAAGATGATCTAGTTTGTAGACTTATTTCTCATATTTACTCCGGGAGTGGGTGTGTTAGAGGGTGACTGTAGGTTGTATGGAGTCTATCAATTGGTATTTTTGGTTTCTTTTCAGTTTTCTAGATAGTTTATATATCTTATGAGTTTCTAATTCTTTTATTTTGGTTCATGTAGCAGTTTATGTAATATTTATTTTTATGTAGGGGTTAATTATAGTTATTTTCTATTTGGTTTTCTTTTTTGTTTAAACATTATTATTTCTATATTCATGGAAGTATAATATTTGGATGGACCATGCTAGATTCTCAGTTCAATTTAATTTTTTGTAAAATATTATTTATCAAGGTTAAATCATTCCCATTTAGTATGTTTCAATGCCCTTAATCAATGTTCTAACCCATGGGGATCAATAATTCCATTCAATCCATGATTTGGGCCAACATGAGAACATGATTAAGGGTTTCCCATGTTGGTTTATGAGAAAATGTTTTATAGTTACATTTATATTTGGGGAGTCTAGTATTTTAGATATAGGATCGTTATATCTCAAGATCCATGTCATGAGTGGTTGAATGATCACCACCTCTCTTGAATAATACTAAGTTATAATGGGATTCCCGGTTTCACGAGATAAATTTCATTCTTTCTTATTCATTATTGGAGCATTATAACTAAATATGGGTTTGATACGAGTTATGTTAAATTTATGTGGTCTGTTTTAGGGTTTTTATATTTGATGGAATGAAAATAAGAGAATTAATGTATGTTCATGTTTTTATCCAATGGAAAAAGCACCATGTGGAGACCATGCACATGGATTTTTAAGCTCTTGGTTGAAGTCACATGGTTGGTACATATTCTGCCATACCATATCACTAGACCTTTATATTTTTTTTTGACTCCAATATATCTTGGATTTCTTTATTCATGTTTATTTTATAATTTATATCTATTTGGGGGGGGGTTATAATTATTACATGACTTATTGTTGGGGATTTATCATATTTTTTAAGGAAAAACATGATTTGAAATGGGAATGGATTTGTTTTATAAACTTATCAATATTCTTTCAATATATGGGTTTAAAAAAGTTAGAATATTTTAATTTTTAAATTAAATACAATAATAATTTTATAATTCACATTATTTTATGTAAAATGTTATGTTTTGGAAAATAGTTTAAGATGAAAATTTTGATTAGTGTAGTGATTTTTAAAAGGGTTTTTATAACTTGATTACATAGTTATATTTAATTAAGATGGGTTATAAATCACATTTTTTCATTGTGTTTTATGATTAATTTTTTAATTTTGATTATAAATATTATAAAATGACCAAGGGATCATATATGATATGTATCTTGGAGACTTCTTTAGCCTAGTGTCTCCTAAAGCGCAGATGTGACCCTTCTAGTTATTAATTTGTTCTGTGTTCCACGTAGAGTGGTTGACATAACCCATTGATAGTGTTATCTCATCTTATGTGTTGAACAGGGAACATAAGAGGCTATGGAGTGTCTATAGAAAATTGAATGAGTTATTATTTCACAGAAAATGTCAGATGTCTCATGCCTTAGAACCATTTTGTACTTTTTTAATAGACCAAGACTAAAATAATGGAAGATAATCATTCTATATTAGTCGTAGAGTAGAATATCTCTGTACTTATTTCAAACCACCTCCATTAAGTGTTATTTTTGTGAGAATGTGAATGTGGAGAGGGAGAAGGGGATTATAAACATCCATTTGGGTGATCAGATGATGATGGTGTGTGCCACCCATTCTAATCCGTTGACTACATTCTCTTATAAGTTAGTGTTTTATGATTCACTAAATGTCCCTCTTTTCATGAATGATATTTATCTTCAACTAAAGTCAAGAATTTTTATTTATGATACATCTTAATTTCAGTTTTCCTCCAATAAGTCCATGATAGTGTAGTTAATATATACGGTCCAACCTATTAGAGGTGGTGGCCCAATTTATTTTGGAATAAATTATGGTTCGACAAATTTTGAGAAGAATAATCCTCATGATCATGAGTTAGGAAATTTATATTATTTAGTATAATCTTATTCTCTTGTTAAAATTAATTATATTAAAAATACAAATCAAGTATTACATTAGTACTGTTAGCATGGGGAATCAAATACCTCATTATTGAGAGTCCTAAAGACCTGTATTGTCTATGAATATTTGGTTCATCCCCAAAAGTTATGTAGATTTGAGTGTTGGTGAAAGTGAGAATCCATTATTTATTTCCAATCATGGTGGTGGTCCAAACAACCAATTCTATATTACATCCATCATTTCTATATTCATCCTTTGATCTATATTATATTATTGATCGATGATTTTTCATTGGGTTATTCAACTCTTGGTTCTATTTTCAAGATATTAATGACCATTTTATGGAATTATGGATAAAATTTAATGTTTGATGACTGGTTTTTCCCCACAATTGAAGGCCCCTTTGGTAATTTTTAGTGTGATCTCTAGAGTGTTTATTATTGATTGATCCATAATGATAGGTAGAGACCTTATATGGTAGATATACCGATTATTGATGTCAAATATACTTCATCATCCATTTGTAAATTATATACAACTGTTCTAGATATTTATGATCATGGATTTTAGGACATTGATGGATTTGGACGTGTATTCAATTACCAATGTTATTTAGGTTCTAGGATAATTTTATATCATATGACTAGGTTGATTCATTTATTATTGGTTAGAAGTTTTTCAAGCCTCCATTTTATTTAGTGAAATTCTTGAGGTAAAAAGTGTTATCATGAGAATAATCATCACAATATGACATTTATTTTTATATCACTTTATTTATTTTTTTATTTTTATGAATTCCCTTGATATTTTGGTTGATTTTTTATGGAAAATAAAAAAAAAGGTTGTAGTTTTGGGTGTACGGTTAATAGAAACCATGAAACATGCCTACACCAAATCTACACAAAGCTATAGATTCACTCACATATTTGGTTTGATGGTTTCTTATCCATGGGAACAAACCATTAAATGTGTCCTAGGTGTGTCTAAAAAATGATGAATGATGGGATAATGTCTTGGTGAACATCTAAAAAAAGGTATGATCTATGAATATCTTTAAAATTTTAAATTATCCATCATATCCTTTTTTATTTTAATCTAATTCACCCCTATACTAACACCATTCATGTGAGACTCATTTGATATGTCCTCCATGTGAGACCTCCCTAGCTACCCCATGGACTTTGATAATATGTTTCATGATTCAATGTGGGTTTGTTAAGATGAGACCCTTATTTCACTTATCATGATGCATTTCTTCTTATTCATTATTATTACTCCATCTATTGGGTAGTGTCAAAAAAATCCTATCTTACGGTTTGGGTTTAAATCAGATAGATTCGGTTTTTAGTGTGAAAATATTTCTCTTCACATCGTTCGCTCTCTCTCTCTCTCCGTAACACTATCTAAATCTCTCCCTCTCTCTCTTTCTATATTTGAACATATTCTTTAATCACACTTGTCCTGGGTTGGAGGTTCCATGTTTTTTCTATATATTATAATTTTTTTCTATTCTTTCCAATTATAATTATTTTTCCCTCAAAAGCTGCATGAAAGTTTCTTATTGAAGTACCTAAGTGGTTTTTTCAATGAAAGTGTAATTTAAAAAGTATTTTATTTAAATATTTAAAGGTTATACAAATACACTTATGACGTTTTATGTGTTTTGGTTTGTGGGTTTCTTATATATATATATATATAATTTTAATTTTTTACATATATTTCTTATTTAATATACATGTTATAGTGATTTAATAATGATTTATTATTTCAATTCTATAGCGTGTTTATGGTCTAATGAATTTTAATGTTTTAAAAGGATACATTACCTTAGTTTCAACGAGTATTTTAAATAAAACATTTTTTATATAATACAAAGGAGTATTTCAAATTATATTTTTCTTCCAATGTGGTTTTCAAAATGAATTTATATAGATATATTATAAATGTATAATGAAATACTATATGGAACCCTAAAAGGAGAACTACTAGAATTATATGTTGTACTAATAAATCTAATGAAATGGTTATTTAAAACTATCAATATAGTGTTAGACTATAAAATAGTTCTCTAAAAACATTGGTTTAGGGTTCCCCCATTTACCAGTGTCACAATCCCCTCTACTTCCGATTATGAATTCAGAGACCTTCAGCAGTACTCTCCCTCTCCCTTGATTCTATGAAAATTACTCTATCTTGCTCATTTTTTCAATAACATTGGATTCAAATCATTAAGGAATGTTTTTTTCTTCCCCCTTCTATCTCAATTATACATTTTCATAACCTAGATTGTAATGGTTTCTATATATTTGTTGTGGGAATTTTATTGGATTTTTCCTATTTAGAGTTTATAAATATTAAACAATGGGACGTTATTTATCTCTATTTGTGCAATAATAGTATCTATCATTTTATTCCCTTTAATTTCAATAAAAATTAATATATGAATTAATTAAAAAAAATTCCTAGAGGATTAAATTTTATGTGATTTTTATTATTATTTATGAATTATACTTTTATATTTAACTATTTTAGTCTTAGAGATTAAATTATAATTTAATTTTTTTTATTCATTATAAATAATAAATTTATATTATTTTTTTAGGAAATATGATATGAGTTTTGATTAAATTACCAACATATTTTTCTTTCTCATTCCCTTTGTCTTATTTTACCCCCATCAATTTTTATTTTCATCCCATAGATTTAATGTGACATAAAATAGAATGAAATTACATTGTTTTTTATTATAGATCTATAAAAATATTTGAAATCTCATTTTACAAAATGTTTTTTTATTAAGGTGGCATTCTTCGATTAATATTTTAGTTTTGATTGATTTATTTTAAGGATAATTCTTATTGTATTACTATATATATGGGATTTAAAGGACCATTTGAAAAAACCCTAATTTGTTTACCTTACATGATAAGATTAAAACCCAATTATGTGATGGTATAGGTAAAAGATTATATTAAATTATATTAAATAGTCTTTTTTGGATAATAAATGGGTAATCTCTGTTTGCGTATTAGATATTTTTGTGTTGTATTATGTATAGCTATTACTAAATGATATAAAGGATTTAAATATTATGGTTTTATATACATGGTATTGTGTCATATAATATGATATAATCATGTAATGAAGGATTTAGGAGATAAATATTAAGATTGAATAATTTAAAAAGGCTCTTCTACCATATCAAATTTTAGTTTTTATGATATAAATGGTTTTTTGTTATAATTATGTATTCAGGACTATTAAATTTTATTTTTATACACAAAAATGAAGATTTATTTAAAACATTTTTTACTTTGATCTTATTTAAATGATTTTTTAACTGATTAAAATAAAGTGATCATGTCTCACTTCTTTAAATAAATTTTGGATTTGACAATAAAATTAGGGTTGTAAATTAAATAATGGTTGGTCTTTTTCTGAATTAGAAATAAAATTTTATCAGAGTTTTGATATGATATTATACATTGATTTTAAATAAGTGAATATTTCTATTGTAATTATTAAATGATTATGAGTGTTATTTTTGTTATAAATTTTATTATTTTGAGGGATTTAATAAATAGGTTATGTTATATTTTTTGGTTTAACACTATAAGATGTGTTTTTAAGTTGATATGTGTTTGGATGGTTTAAATTTTTTTAAATTCTTAATCATTTAGGTTTTTTATCCAATGTATGGATACCTAATGAAGATGTTAGGTTGTGTTTAAAATTAACGATCCTATATTTTTTCATATTCATTCTCAATAGTGTTAATTACATAACTAAATAATATAATTTTAATGTTTCTATATTATTTTTTAAAGGATACTATGAATTCCATAGATACTTAGTATTAGTGGCACGATTAATTCAATATAATATGTTTCTTGTTTGGTGCATACATATCAAACTATATTGGTTGAACATGGAATTGATCTTTATATTTAGAGTTAAGTAATTTGACCAAATATTAATGTTAAAAATAATTGATGGTATATTCTCACACCTATACCAGATCAGGCAATCACCTTTCCTTTTGGGAAATTTGATTCCACCACTATTAGGTTTTTGTAGAGTTAGGGAATATAGAATCTTCTTCACTATCATGAAGTTTTTAGTTATATTAATCTATATTTATATTAATATAATCATGTTTTTGGTGTCATAATGGATTGTATTTAGATATATGATTGAGATTAGATCTAAAATGAGCTTCAAAAGAAGTTAGTTTCTTTTTTATATTTTTGATTCAACAATTATTCAGATAATGTTACTATACAACTTATTATAATTATGTTACAAGACCTTGAGTAATACATTATAAAATTAGTTACCATATAAAAAAATTAGGTTTTAAAACATACTATTATGTCTGGTAACATAACAGAGATAAGAGATAATATCAGACTCTTCATAATCGAAATGAAAGGATTGGAATAGAGACTCTGATATTTGATTTGTCTATATTTATTAATCATCAAGATAAAAAATTTATACTAGTGTAAGAACATAATGGTATGATTGAAAATGATGAAACTAATAAAAATTATAATGATGAGATCGTGAAAATTTGAGGGATTGTTCCAAGACTTTTGTATATTGACAATGTGGTGAGATGATAAAGTTTTAATTTTTAATGTGGTTATATCATGGAAAAAACATGAATGGAATTTATAATAAATTAACCAATTATATTCTTACGTTTTTGAAGGTATTTATTTATAATGATACATATAATGACCCAAATAATTATATGGATTGAAATTTAATATAGTATCTTAGATTTTCAAAAACTAAAATTCATAATTTTGAAATATATTGTATACAATTATCAAAGTAGAACATGGAGCTAAAAGATTTTAAAGAATGTCATACATCTCGATGGAAGCCAAATGTAGATGGGACGCCATATCTTTTTCCATAGAAAGTAATATGAATTTTATCACGGATTTTTTGGATCATAAATATTTTCATGAGTAACAAAATCAAAAAAAAAATCTAAAATGTAATGATTTTGAGATAATTAAAGATAATGATGAGTTAATTAATCCTGGGGATAGATTATCGTGGTGGAAATTTAATTCATGTTTTACTAATTTTTCTGTTGAGGTGTGTCAAATCAAGTTGGTTCTATCATGTGATTTTTGGAATCCATTTGGTCATATTTTTTACGTCACACAATACATAGAAAATTTTAATTCACATTTATAAACTAATTCCATGAATGTGTATGAAAAAACCATTCATTTATTAATAATAATCAAATATAGAGCGTATGATCTTGGAAATTAGATAGATGTGTACATGAATCCTTTAATAAATGATTTAAAGAAACATTGAAGTGTGAGTGTTTGTACATAAGATAATTCTATGGAAGGAATATTTCTAATATGTTATATGCTTATGTGTATGATAAAATATTTTCTAGATTATGTAATTATTTTTGGATAAAAACGGATGGAAAAATATCATGTCATGTTTTTGTGAAGGATTCATGATTTGGAATATCATTGTATTTTTAGATTCACTGGGCATTGTCAATTATTTCTATAGAATAATCTATATGGTGAAAGTAATTGAATTGTTGAAAGTACTATGGAGAATTAGAGGACACCATAGTGTATGTATGGATCTTATGTTCTGAAAGGATTGAAATAGACTCATTCTTCACTTGGGAAAGGTAAGATAAAATATAAATGGAGGAAGAATTTTTCCACTAAAATCATGTAAAATTAGAAGAAGAAATGTAACATCTTAGATTTTATTTATTGGTCAACAAATTTATTATGTCTCTATGCAGATAAAATTCCCATAGAAAAATTTATATATGAATATTTTATTTTCATTCTTCTAAATGTGAAGGGGATGGTAAAAAGATTAGGTAAGATCTTGATGTGCCTCGGTGGATTGGTGTATTAGACCCAAAATGCATCCTGTGACTATCAATGAAAAAATAAAAATTTCCCTATGTTTCTTATATGAGGAAAATTTCAAAAAAAATTATAGAGGTATTAGAGAAATTTATGGTTCTTGATGGATATTCAAACAATATATCAAAATGGGTCAATAGAGGAGTATTGAAACTAAAACAACGGAACACTCTTGAAAACCTTTCGCACCCATAGATTCTATGAAATATTTTTTCAAATAAATTTTATTTATTTTATAGACTTAATTACATGTAACACTGAGTTTTAATAAGACACATTGTGAAATATATATATGGGTCATAATAAATACAAATGAAATGAATAATTCTTATGAAATAATAATCAATTTCAAAAAAGGTCATTTCATGTTTCAAAATTAAATTTATTTTGACAATGATTTTATTACCATTATCTATCGATGATATATTTATTTTATACCAAACCATGAAATTTTATTCTATAATAATTATACCATTTTTTAAAACATCATATCAAAATTATCTTGTTGTTAATTTTTTTGAATTTTCAAAAAACATATAGCTGTTAATGAAAATACCATTTTTGTAAATAATATAATTTTACTTCATTAAATAATGAAATTTATAGAATTATTATATTTTTATATATTTTAATAAATTTAAATATGATACATTATATTTATAATAACATAATAAATGTATTTCTAGACAAAAATTTTCTTGATTTTGGTACAAATCTATTTTTATACATAAAATGCATTTTTTAAAGACTTTTTTTAAGTGCATAATATTTCCCAATTTAATTAAACTAAATAACCCCCAATTAAGAATTATATAAATTAAATTTATATATTATATATCTATTTTAATTAATTTACATCCATATAATTAATATTTGTCTTCATAGAGTTAATATAAAATCATCTTTTTGTAAAATATGCATTTGCCTTAAAATAGTTTTTCATCACTTCTTGAACACTTATTTTATAAATATGTCTTTTCAAATTATAAAAATATTTTTTTAAAAAATATTTTTTAAATAGTATTATATAATTTATCTTTGGGGAATTTTTATTTTTATAAAAATATTAATTTTTCAACGAATAGTGTCAATAATTGTTTTTATTAAAAATTGCATTTTCATTTTAAGATTTTATAGGGATTCATTTTTTAATGTTATAAAGGTAAAATAAGATCCATTATTTTATTTTTAGACTAATTTGTGTCATTGGAATAAAATTAATATTTACTTTTGAATTTAAAACATTATATACTTATGAAAAATTTCCCTTTGGAAAACCACTTTTTTGTCTTCTCTGGGGGATTAATTTTTAATTAAAAATTTCCGCTTCAATAAATAGAATTTTAAAAAATATATTCCATAATTAGAATTATAATAATTAATATTAAATAATGATTATGACCTATTTTTTGTCAAAAATTAATAGTAAATACCTAAAAGTTAATTACTACGGTTTAGGTCAGAACAGGTTTACCGTGACTTAAACAAAAAGGATAAGGGGTAAAATGACCTAAAGTATAATAATAATATACTTTTATGCTCATATTTATATCTTATCACAAACAATGTTATATAATTTATCATTTTTGATACCTTGTAATGTTAAAAATATATGTAAACATTTTTATTTTTAAAAATCCCATGTGTGTCCTCTATCCCACATATAAAAGGGAACCATCACTCCTCTCCTATTCACACTTCAAAAACCATATATCAGAGAATAACTACCCAAATATATTACTTAATTCCCTCATAAAATCCTATAGTAATTTTACTTATTTTGAAATCTTCATAATAATAATTTTTTATAAACCTAAAGAGGTTCTCTAAAGAAAAAGTAAATTTCATAAACTTTTGTTTTTGTTTTATTTCTTCATCCACATCCTTAAAGTATTCTTAAAATATGATGGTATAAAAATAATAAAATATTATGGAATTTTTACTATAGATTTAGTAAACTATAACCATATACTCTTACATAAAATTGGAAAACCGTTGATTGTATGTATGGCAGGCTACCACCTTGTGAACCAATATAATTCATTTTCCATCACCACCTCACACAGATGGATATAATGATGGAGTAAATATATTTATGTTATATTTATAATATAATTATGATATCATATATACCTTCTTACATTTTATTTCAAATCAATATGATAATGTTGCTCGTGTTTACGGTGGACCAGCACCTCGCAAAGCGATATAATCCATAATTCACATACGCTTTATATAGAAGGTTATAAAGATACATTTAATGAAAATACGTGATATTTATAACATAATAATGATTACAAAAATTAATTATGCTATTTACCAATCTTTTATTTCTTCCATAATGATAATGGAAATGACGTTTTTGAATACATATGACCTACAAACTCCATGAATGATGTATTTCATTTTATATATATAACATCACTAGATTATTATAAATACATATATAATTAATAATATTATATTTATACCATGTTAAAAATTATGTATATTATTCAAACATGACTAAATTAAAATTACAAATAATAATAAATCAAATAATGCTTAAAAAACAAAGCATTTATTACCCGAAATAAGATTTCAATTAGGAATTTATAATAAACGGGTGAAAAAATGTCATAAGTAAATAATATATGTAATGATAGATATTATTATGGTTAAATAATATATTTATAATAAACCTATATTTATTATATATGATATTCTAATTTTTACAACGGAATTAATGACTTAAGGTAAGGTATTTTCATCTCACATGTATTTTTGTGGGACTCATGCCTTATACAGAACATGTTACTTTTTATGATGTATATACTACCCATGACTTTATATTATAATATTTATCCTTAATTTTATGGGAAAAACATATCCATCATGTCTTCTTACTTTTATGTCGCTAATTATTCAAAAGATACTAAGGTGGAAATGTTTTAATGTTACAATCTCATTATTTAACGAGATTCATTAAGATATGATTGAAATGATGATATAGTATTAAATAACTATCATGAAACTCTTTTAAATAATTATATTATATTTATTCAATAAAAATAATTTTTTCATTTAATTATCCTCACTTAAAGGAAAAAAGAGACCAAAAGGATGTTTTTGAGAAAAAAGTATCTTTATTTATTTTTTCGGTCAAAATCTATTTTTATTCTATATCCATTTTTTCTAATATTTTTTAAATTAATATTATTAAAATTCGAAAAAAAAATTCATGAAATTTTTACCTATGTTTTAAGTTTTTAAAAATAATTTAAAAATAATATTTATATTATTATTCAAAAAAGTTCGTTTTGTATTTTACCAAAATTTGAAGAGAATTTCTATTTTAGTGTGTCCTTCATGAATGATATTTTCCTCTATAATGAAAAATAAATTACATAAAAGATCCATTATATTTTTCAAATTTTATTTTCAAATAAATGGATTCTGAATTTGTTTTGCGAATTTTTTGTTTTAAAAAATTATTTTCATAATAGAGAGTGTATTTTACTTAAGAAATGTTCCATTTGATATTTAAAATCCATTTTTAATAAAATATGATATGCTTTGATGTTAGTTAGGATTTAATGGGGATATGATCCAATTGTACTATTCTTATTCTTTCTATAGTGACCCTAGCATATCATACATAGAAATTACAACATTTTTTAGGAATATTTAATACATTACACAAACACAAATCCGAAGACCATATTAGTTTAGTGCATTTGGAAACATGGAATCAAAAACACTTATCCATAAGTGAACTATATCATCTCCCATTATGTTCTTTACAAATATAATCCTTATCAGACACATCATTCAAAATAAATATCTTCATAACCTGGGGAACAAAAACATAAGAAAAGGATGAGGCCAAATGACAGGTAAGGGTAAACATGGTAAATACATATTCCTAACCTAAACATAATGGTATGAGAACATAAGTATAGAATTTTAATAACATACTCTTTATTTAAAAGATCTTTTACATGAGACACGGAATAAAGATTTGAAGTTCCTAAGACATGAATCATAATAGAATCAGGAGCATAATACATGAAATCATAACATTTGAATAATATATGTAATTGTGGAAAACACATAAAGATATAAAATTATTTTCATAATAGTCAAGGATTACTGCCAAGGCTATCTTAGTGGAATTATTTCACTCCTTAAACCATCATAGTTTCCAAGGTTTACTCCCATGACCAACTTAGTGGAAAAATTCATTTATAGAAAGGGTTCTATTACCCATTATATCAATATATTTATTATGATATATATATATATATCAATAATAAATTAATTATATTTCTATATATGTCCCATCTATCACATAATGTAATCATTCATTCCTATGGTGTAAGGTAATAAAATATTCATCAAATCATTATCCATAAAAAGATATGGGTATAGAAAATATCAACAATATCACATCATAACCCGTGTAATGAAATGGTTATCATAAAATTTTCATCATATATTATCTAGTGGAAAAGAGATAGGTTTCATGATAATTTTTTCATAGAATAACCCATAAAAAGATGCAAGTTTCATAAGAATATGACCAATCAAAAATAAAGATGTTTTATAAAAATCATGCCATAAAAACATAAATCATTTAGATAATGAATATGAATGGTTCCCTCAAATCATACTCATAGTATGTATAGATTCACACCAACAGATTCTAACTTAGATGTAAAAAAAATTCAAAGCACATTTAAATCATATCTTAAATAAATTATCAATTCCACTTTGAGAAATTATTTTTGAAACATAAAAGATTTTTGACAACCTTATTCTTTGAAAAAAAATAAAAAACCCAATTCATAGAATATTAGGAAAAATATTTTATTTACAAATAACTCTGTAAACATTAAAATGACACATCAATGAAATTATGGTTATGACAGTATGTAAATATATATATGTTGTACACGTTAAATAAAATTCTAGTTGCACTGTAAAATGTTTATAAATGTTCCTTGATTGAAAAAATAAAAGAAGATTTATTTAAAAAAACTTTTTATAAAAAATAAAAAATGGATAAATTTTTTTATTAAATCATTATAAATAGTTAAAAATACTTTTGAAAATATATTTAGAAAACATGGTTTTGAAAAAAAAAACAATTTCTATCTGAAGAGAAAAATAAAGTCAAGTTTTCTTAAATTGTTTTTTCAATTATCATAATTACTAAAGTGTGAGAAAATTATACCTTTACATGAATATATCATGAATTATTGTATGAGAAAAAAATTAACAATTTTTATTGAGATATGGATCAGAATACTTCATCAATGTAATCGTAATTATAAAGAATCATGATTACTAATGATATTGTGTAATAAAATCTTACCAATTTGGTATCTTTGAGTCATAATCCCATTGAAAAAATAACATTTAATTAAAATTAAAATATCATTGTGGTGTAATAATTCATGATATTACATGTAATAGGGTATGTGAATACACCTCGTGGTATAATATAGGTTGGCAACATAACGTACGTTTCAAAGAAGAAAAATTCAGTAAAAAATACCCTTACCGCTTTGGTAACATTTTAATCATAAACTCAATAAAATAGAGATAATAAAATGGATATGTAAATATTATAAAATTTCTTTAGGTGAATCATAAATTACATTCATGTGAAGTATATACACCACATAGAAGAATGAGGTGGTGTATATAGCATGTGTCTCACCGAAGTAGGAATGTGAGATGTAAATCCCTAACATTAAGTATTGACTCTCTTATCAATCATTGAAAAATCTTTTATAAAAAGCACATGTTTATTATAAATATATAATAGAAAAAAATTCATAATTTTTAATACCATAAATTATTTTATTATGACTTTTTTTACCCATTGTTAACAATTTATTGTTAATGTTACGTTTTGGGTAATATCCCCTTATTTTTCATATAAGTTTTAATTTTTTATATTCTTGATCCTATTAATTAAAAAAAATTCATCATAACCATAATTTTACCCATTATATAAAAATTATATAAAAATTATATATATATATATATATATATATATTTCAATATATTATGTATAGAAATAAGAAATTAACTACCGCATTCATGGAGATGGTAGGCTATACGTACACATTAATGATGTTTCCATTTTTATTGTCTGATTGAAAGAATGAAAAGCATATGACATATTATAATTAAATAATATTTAAATATATATATATATATATTAATATCATATATGTTTATTAAAACCATCCTTAATACATTTCATGTAAAATGTGAATGAATTGCATCACTTCATGGGGTGGTAGTCTGCCGTACACACAAATGACACAATCGTATTCACACGAAATAGAGAGAATGAATTTATATGTGATATAAAAATTCCATAATCATAATAAAAAAATAAATCTAAGAAATATAATTTTTAGACATTTAATCCATCATTATTTTGTTCCTTTAATGCTGGTAATATAAGAACGAACGATATTGGTTTGTGAGGTGGTAGTTTGTCATACACATGAATGATGATAGTTTATACCAATTTATGGAGGAGTATAATGTTTTACGTAATAAAATTAAATTAATAACATATAATTATATTTTAAATACTTATATTTTTATATGTGAATTATATAAGAATAATTTAATGGATTTGAGGAAGAAATAACAAAATTGTTTTTTGATAAACATTACTTCTACAATGGGTATCTTCTTGTTTATGACATAAAAAGAATTACTTGGTTATATATTTTACAATGTAAGGAATATAATATTAGGGTATGGATGTTGGTAGTTTTTTTATATTTTTTATATGAAATATTTATTTAGAGGTGTGATTAGTAGGGGAGATTTGGTGGCCTTTTATAAGGGAGGTGAGTGGAAAGCTTGAAAAAAAAGGTAAACACTATTGGGAGGTCTCACTTACATAATGTTCCCCCAATAATGATCCATTTTAAGTAAAATGAGGCTAATTTTATAAATATGGTCATACAATAGAATTGTTATAGAACAAGGTTGTATTTAAACCTTATGTTTTACATTAAATCAATAAGTAATATTTTTTACCCTAGTCACATTAATTAATTTTAATACATTTCACCAATAACATTAGAAAGAAATATATTGATCTTATTAGAAATTATAAATTTTTCTGATTCTAAATATGGAACCAATTTTTCAAAATTATAATCATATAACTGGAAGAAATTAATTTAAAATAAATCAAACAGACTCATTGAGAAAGTATGTCTTTAAAGAGAATAGTTCGGAGGATTAAAATGTTTTTATGTTCGATTTCAATGTGTGATTGGTTATAATGAACTAAAATGGAATAATTTTTGTATAATTTATCTAATTATAATTTAAATCTAGTTTAAAATATAATTTATCTATATAAATTAATAATATTAATAGGTAGTTTCAATTAAATTCAGCATTTTTCACTGTTCGTGAAAAAAATGAAATATTTCAAAAAAATCCCAAAAAATCACCATCTGATAATTTAGAAATTATTAATACAAAAATAAATTTTATTTTATAAAATTAAATTTATAAATGTTTACAGAACTTATTTTATTATTTTTCGTAGAAGTACATAAAAAGATGTTTTTTTTTGAGTTCACATTATTTTAAAAACATATAGGCTTTAACAAAAATTATAATTTCAACTGGTTGTTCCTCAAAATAAATACCATGCTCTAGCAGTATGACCTCTATGTTTAGTACATGTGAAGGGTTAGGTATGTACTTCCTTGGGATATATATATGAAACAGATCTTAGAATAGAGAGTTGTTTGATGTAAGTTCCTTGAAATATTTTATCATCTTGATAAGATGAATAATCTCAAAGGGGCATATATATTGAGTGATTAATTTCCATTTCTTCATGAATCACATAACCTTATTTTTGGGAGAGATTATTATAAACACATTCTAACCGATATCTAATTCTAGATCACACCTGGAGTTATTAGCATAACTTGTCTATCGACCTTGTGCCGCCTTGATTTGTTATTGAATAGATCTAGCATTCTCATATATTTATTTATAGATCATAGGTCCTAATATATTTCTTTATCCAACATTACTTAAACATGTTGGAGCTCAACATTTCTTCCCATATAGGTATTTATAAATATATATCTAGATGATTGGTTTAAATATATTATTATAAGAAAACTCAACTAGAGAAATTTATTGATCACAAAAATAATGTAAATCCAATGAAAAATATATCAACATATCTTCAAGGGTTTGAATTTTCTTTTTAGACTAACCATCCATCTTATGGTGATAGTCAGTGATAAAACCCAATACCATATGAAGGGATTACTAAATAATTTTCCATAACATTGTGGTAAAACATTGATCATAATCAAATTCAATGGATGCAATACCCCATGAAACCTTCCCACTTATTTAATGTATATTTGGGAAAGCTGATATAGAGATAAATCATATACGATAAAGATTATGTGTGATAAATTAGTATGGTGATCAACTACAACACATATATAGTTGTTTCTTTTAATATTTTTTGGGGATTCCCATGAAAAAATATATACTGATGTTCTCTCATTTCTATTTTGTTATGGGCTACAGATGTAACATCCCTTAATACTTATGTCTTTTAACCTTATATTACTTGTATACCAAGAACTAAGACACAAACTATGAAATATCCCTCTTCATTCCATTAGTCTAGAAGTATTATTTAAAATCTATATACAACAAAATACTTCTATGTTTGATATATAATGATGAACTATGAATTTACTCTAAGAAATATTTCTCCAGATCTAGTATGGATGGAACTCATATATGGTTTCCCAACCTTATCATTCTCTCATGATCATGGTTAATCTCAGGAACATTTATAACATTCTTTTGTTGATCTACATCTTATTCCAACTCCTCTTTAATCATCACTTGGATAGATGGTTGAACATCCAATTGAGAAAGATATGATTTTCCCTTTCCATTGAAATTTTGAAATATATCTATTGGAAATCCCAATATATTGGATCTTTTGTTATCCTTATCATGGATAATCTACCATGATCTTTTCGACATAAAGCATTGTCCACCTTGTTTGTTTTCTTAGGGTTGTATTGTATTGACCAGCCATAATAATTAATCAACTCTAACAAAATTCTATGGAACGTGTTTAATTCATTCACTGTGAATATATACTTTAAACCTTTTTGATCATTATATATATCACAATTATATCTGTAATGATAATTCATCCAAATCATTAATGAAAATATTATTGTAGCAAACTCCAAATCACGAGATGGGTAATTTTGTTCTCAAATATTTAATTTTTGTGAGGAATAAAGTTTATTCAGGTTATTTTTCATAATAAAACATCTAAGTCCCTTATTGGATGCGTCTCTATAGGTTACAAACCCTTATCCACTATTAAGTGTTGTATGCATAGGTGTGCTGACAAGCCTTTTCTTTAGTTCCATGAAATTTTCATCACATTCTTGTTTTTAGAGAAACTTGTCACCCTTCTAAGATTACTTGGTTATAAGACTATATATTCTTGATAAATTCTCCATAAATCGTTGGTAATATCCATCAGAACCCAGTATATATTGGATCTTAGTCACTGTTGTGGGTCCATGCCAACATTCAATAGCACTCTTCTTTGATGGATCTACTGATATACCCTCCCTTGAGATTATGTGAGCTAGAAATGAAACATTTTACTATAAAAATCTACAATGTGTTAATTTTCGATATAGTTTATCATTCGTTAGGGTCTTCAGTAAAATTATAATGTGTTATTCATACTCTTCTTTTCTCTTTGATTATATTATAATGTCATCTATTAATACTACAAAAAACGGATCATGGTAACATCTAAAGAGAATATTCACCAAATCCACTAAGATATAGGAGAAATTATTAAGACTCAAAGGGATAACTATATTTTCATAGTGTCCATACCTTGTATGAAATTTCATCTTGGGTATACCCCCATTAACCCTTAATTGATGAAATCTAGATTGAAGGTTAATATTGAAAATGTACAAAGCTCTGTATAGTTGATCAAACAAGTCATAAATATTAGGAAGATGATACGTGTTATTTATCATGATCCTATTAAAATCATGTTCATCAATGAAGAGTCACATTGATCTTTATTTCCAGTTCAAATAAAGAATTGGTGAAACCCAAGGTAACACACTTGTCCAAATGAATCCATTGTTTAGTTTTTCATAGAGTTTCTTATTTAATTACAACAACCGAGTTGGATCCATTTTATATGTAGTCCTTAAAATGGTTGTGGAATCATGTATTAATTCAACTAATAAATCAACAACATGTTTTGGTGGAATACTCAATAATTCTTCCTCAAATGAATCAAAAAAATCCAGAATAATAGGCATATCATTGATGTCATGTTTCTCCATAACCATTTGAGATAAAAAATCTTATTTATGGGAATTAAAATCAATAGACTAGATGTAATATTTATAGGATATCCATGCATATCATAACATTTATACATGATCATTGGTTGGTTTGTAATATTGAATTTAAATTCCATTCCTTAAATTGATGTAGGATTTATTTAGGTAAATCCAGTCCATAACTAAGAAGACATAAATTTAAACTAAGGTAATAATGAAAATATTTATAGGATGCACATTCCCACAAATGTCAACTGGAGAGGAATTATACACTTAAGATGAGATCATCATATCATAATGGGTTTCATAAATAACTGAACATCTAATAATTTTGGTGGAATCGTGATACCCTTATAAAATTATTTAGATATCGAAGAATGGGTATTTCCAAAGTCAAATAAGTCATTTGAAGTTATAGATTGGAAGGTAAGTATACCTTTGACCATGTCATTATCACACTTCTATTCCTAAATATTTATCCAATGAGACTCCCCCTTTCCCCTTGGATTAATAGTTTATTGATATTGATCATCATCATTAACTCTCAGGTTTGGAACTGGTTATCATAAAGGTCATTCTCATTACATAGGAAGCACTAAAGTGTGAGTGATGCATTCTATGAATCTTTCAATCTATTCACATTATTATATAACATATTCCTATAACATCAGCAATCAAATCACAATGACTATCCTTTCTACACTTAAAACAATTATTATATCACTTATAAAAATTTAACCCACACTTCTTCCTACACATTGAGTATTATGTAAAGCACATGTTCTTATCTCCATGGTATTTATTTTTTCTTTTTAACTCTAACTTACATTTCTTATCAAAACCATGAGATTGAAAATTAATTCAAACATCCATTTCCACATTAATATCAAAATTCAAAATCAATTCATATATACTGAATTCTCCTATGAATAACACCCATTGGAGGCTTGGTTTTAATCCACTAAAGAATACGTAAACCATGTAGTCAGGTTGGATAGTAATAACATAATCAAAACTCACAAGAGTTAGAAAACTATCCTTGTAGGTACCAAGAGATTCATCATACATTTGATTAAAATTAAGTAACACAATATCCATCTTTGCAAGATGAAAATAAACAAATTAATTATAGGAAAAATATGTTCTTGACCTCAACCCAATTAATGGATTCAATATCATATTGTTACCTCATATTCTTGTTAATACTCATTAATTGATCTATTTCAGCTTCTAAATAGTAGACATCCAAAATGATATTCTGATGTTATAAACTCTGGTGAATGGAAAATATATTTTTAGTGTTATAGATCCATTGATCATCAACTAGTGGATCAGAATACCCAATGGAATGTGTTGGATTTTTCTTCATGAAGGAATCAATAGAATTTTGTTTCCTACTTTGTTTATTTGGAAGTCCAACATGATTCATATATTAAGAAAGTTATCTGAGTACAACCACAAGATTTTTTTAGTTTATCTCCCATTATATTTGGACTCTAAGGAGAAAAATAATCTCATTTACTATAACACTCATCATTGAACTGATTACTTTTACTTCCATCCAATGAAAATATCCCAAAAAAATAAAGTAAGAAACAATATTTGTAAAGGAAAACTATATAATCTTTGAAATCACTTATAAAATGTATATGTTATTATATATTTTTTAAAATAACAAACCTTAGGTTTATACAGGTTATTCATAGCTAACTTCTATTTAAATCCTTCAGGATTCTTTATAAAGAGTTTTTAAATTTACAAATAACATCACCCATGAGCTTTAAACGAGGTGGGAATCAAGGACCATTTATTCCACCAATTTCCAATTAATTCTAGATAAATATGGTGCTTTTGGGGTTTTTTTCAAGGTAAATTTATGTTAGAGACACATCAAATTGTTGTATTCAAAATTTTACATATTACGAGTAATCCAATTTCTATATACTATATGAAAATTCACAAACATTTTCTTATACATTAAATCATCATTATACTTTCCCATAGAGAAATATCCACAGTGATCTGACTAAATATTTATTATACTAGGTTCCAAAGGTTAACTAAAATTTTACTATGATTCCAACTATAGAGAACCAGCTTATCATCTATAGACATTAAAAAATTTTTGTGGGATATTTAATACATTAGACAAACAAATTCCCAAATACTCTATTACTTTCATCCTTTGGAGAAATGTAAAAAATAAGCTAGTCTATAAGTGAGATCCATCATCTCCCACTATGATTTTTATAACTAGAACCCTTTTTAGACACATCATATATAATACATATCTCTATAACATGGGGAATGTAATTATAATAAATTAGTGATATTAGATACTTAGTGAGGGTAAAAAGGGGAGATACGTAAGAATAACCTGATCATATGGGTATGAAAACATAAGTATAAAATTTTAAGGGAAAACCCTAAAAATCAATGATCATGTAAATGAGTCATGGAATTAAGATTGGTAGTTCATAATATAAGATGAATAATGTAATCGAGAAGATAATCCATGAAATATTAACATAGGTATAAGATATGGAATTGTGGGGAACACTTAAGAATATAAAATGATTTCCATAGTAGTAAAGGATCAAAACCATGGCATTATTAGTGGAATGGGTTCACTCTCCACACTATCATAGTAGTCAAGGTTCACACTGAAGAGTATCTTAGTATAAAAAGTCCCCTGTTGAACTGGGTTCACTCCCCATTCCATCCATTTTTCTCTCATGGGATATAAATATTATATCTTATTCATTGGAGGTATATATAGGTCTAAATAATCACATAAATAAATCATATATATGTGTTCTACAAGAAAATAAAATAGTAATCATATCATTACCCAAAAAAATAGATAGGTATCATAAACATCATAAATACCATATCATAACCCATTAAATGAAATTGTTATCCTAGAAATTTTCAATATATCCTATATAGTCATAAATATAAGGTTTCATGACCATTTAATCATAGCATGACCCATGAAAAGAGTTAGGTCTCATAAGTTTATAACCTCTTCAAGAGAAATGAGTTTCATAAGCCTGATGACAAAAAAAATAAACCATTCAGAGAAAGAATTAGAATGGTAACCTTGGACCATACCACCAGTAAATAATGAGAAACACCATAAGATGTAATGTTATATGGAAAATAAATTTAAAAGATCAGTTAAATAATTTTTTGAGAAAAATAACCTTTCCTCTTTGAAAAAAATATTTTTAAAACATAAACCATTTTTTAAAATCCTTTTCATTGAAAACTACATTGAAAACAATGATATTATAGAATATTATAAAAAAAATTCATTAAAAATAAATTTTTTTTCTTTTAAAGGAAGCTTAAAAATGATGTTCATATTGGTAGGTAAATCCATACATTCTGTACATGTCAAAAGAAAAATCTTTTTGCACTATAAAAAGTTTGTAAAATTACTTAATTAGAAAATGTAAATAATATTACATTTTTTTATTTAGAAAATCAAAAAAGGAAAAAATTTCTCTATTAAATCTATTTTAAAGGGTTAAAATATTTATGAATTTTGTTTGTAAAATTTGGGTTTGAAAGAAAACATATTTTCAACCGTATAGAAAAATAATGTTGTGTTTTCTTAAAAACATTTTCTTAAGAACATTTTCTTAAATATATTAATTTTGAATGAGTGGAAAAATGAGAACATTACATTAATATATCATGGTTATTCAAAGGATAATAAAATACCAAATGGTTTTTGATATGTAGATCATAATATTTCATTAGTGCAAGAATAATCATAAACAGTCCCGATAAACAATGATGTTGCAGCGATAAACTCTTACCACTTTATTAACATTGAATCACAATACCCATTAGAGAATAACAATACATGAAACCTAATATATCATTAGGATTAAAAAATTATTGATATTACATTGCAAATGGGTAGTTAATAAAACTCATTTAATAATGTAGTTGTGTAACATAACGTACGTCTCAAAGAATGAAATTTGATACAAAAATCCCCTCACTGCTTTGGTAACATTTTAACTATAAACCCCATGAAAGTGATATCATAAAATGGATATTAAGAAAATTATTATTATATTAATAAATTTAATTCATGGTTAGTATATATACCATATAGAATAATGAGGTGGGGAATATAACATGTGTCTCATAAAAGTAAGAAAGTGAGATTTGAATCCCATATATTATGTCTTGACTCTCTTCATAATTGTTCAAACCTCATATATAATAAATATATTATTTATATAAATATATAATATAGAAAAATTCATAATATATAATACTATATATTATTTTCTTATGACTATTTATTACTCGTTTAATATTAATTCAATGTTAATGTTATGTTTTCTATAATAATCGCTTTGTTTTTTGTATATGTTTTCATTTGTTATATTATAGATCCTATTACTTTAATAATTATCTCATAATATACAGAATTATAAGATTGATATAAATATAATTTATACATTTATTATATATATATTTATTGTAATTTATAAAGGATAGAAATATGAAATAAAATACACTATACATAGAGACTGTAAGCTATACGTACGGAAGAAAACTGTTTCAAATTTTCTTATAGGATTGAAATAATGAAAATAATATTATATATTTTAATTATATAATTTTTTTATTTCATATATATATATATCATATTTTTATTAAAACTGCCTTTAATACATTCTATGTAAGTTGTGAACAAATCACATCGCTTCGTAACCCTGTAGTCTACCGTACACATGAATGACGTTATCATATTCTTAAAAATGGAAATCATGAAGGTGTTTATAATCAATTAATAAAATAGTAAAAATAAAAAATAAAATATAAATCCCTCATTATTCCCGACCTTGAGAGGTGTAAATGGATGAATGAACAACATCCATTTGTGAGGTGGTAGTCCACCCTACACACAAACGATAATTGCATATCCCATTTGATGGAAGTGTGTAGATTGTTAGTTCATGAACATAATATAATAACATATTAATATATTTAATATAATTAATTTATTATAAAATCATGATATAAAAATATTTTGTGGGGTTTGAGGAAGAAATAAAATAAAAACCTTCATTGATGAATGTTACCTCTTCTTTGGGTATCTACTTTTTTTTGCAAATGACTTAATTGGTTGGAATTATTACAAAAGTGATGCTTTTGAGATAAATGGAGTAATTTTTTTAGTTTATTTATTCATGTTTTGGATGATCAAAATGGCTTGATATGGGTAAAGACAGGGTTATGGGGGGTGGCATTTTATAAGGGAGGTGTGTTGCAAAATTAAAAATACAAAAATTGTAAAAACTATTGGGTGGTCTACCTTAAATCATGTGAATAAAATAGTTAACCATTTTTTAATAAATATGTGAAATGGTATAATTTTATCCATAAAATTTGTTTTTTAAATGTTTAGGGACACTTTTACACCACATGTTTTATGTTTAAACACTAGGTAATCTTGTTTTTACTATAATCACTACAATTAATTTTAATTGCATTCACTAATCACATTGGTCAAGAATTGAGTTGAAATTATTAGAAATTATTAATTTTTTGATTTTAGATATGGAATCCAGATTTTCAAATTCTAATCATAAAAGTGGGAGAAATTAATTTAAAATTAATCACATAAATATGTCGATAAAAAAAGTTTTTACATAGAAAATGTACAAAAGTTCCAAATGTTTTTATGTACAATCTCACAGTTAAATTGATTACATTAACATAAATTGTATTTATTGATTTATAATTAAACTAATTATTCTTTTAAAATAGTTTTAAATATATGTTAACTATATAAATAAATTAGATTAAAATGCATTTTTCAATTAAAATTCAGTATTTTTCACTATTCATCCAAAGAAAAAATATTCCAGAAAAATCCAAAAAATTCACCCTAACAAACATTTTCAAATCCTGAATACCAATATTATGTTTATTTTATCAAATTAAATTTCTAATTGTGTCAAAAAATAATTTTATTATTTTTTTACAAAAGGATATAAAAATCAGTTCTTTTGAGAAAAATAGTATTTTAAAAACATATCGACTATCAAAAATTATATATTTTATTAAAAATACATATTATTTATATATAAAAATTATATTAAAAACATATTTATTAAAATTCATACTAATATGTTTAATTTCCATGTTGTAAGGTTCATGCTTAAAAAATAAATTACTAATATATCATTGTTTTACTAAAACACAATGTCATGCACAAAATAATACAAATCGTTTTTTCTGATACAGAAAGATTAAATTGTTGTAGAATACCAAAAAAAATATTATCTTTTTATTTTATTAAACTCAGTAAATCAACTAAATTTAAATTATTTACAGAAAAGGTTCATAAAAACTCAGTGTGTTACACATTCTCTGGATGGTTTACGATTATGATGATGTGATGTTTAGGAAAAATATTCCACTTACATGGTATATGCTATGATGAACTAATGAGAAGATTATGAGACCCATTTTATTTTCTATGGCTTATTATGTGTTGGAATTATTTGATACAATTTCCTTTTCCATGGGTTCTGCTATGATGAATTGATGTGATTATTATGATAACCATTTCTTTTTTATGGTTTTTTCTTTGATGGAATGTTTATAAGGCCCATTTCCTTTAATGGGTTATGATATGATAAATTTTTTATGATCCTTTGTAATAATTATGTTTCGATTTATTTTTTGATTTTGGTAACCTTACATCCAAATGTTGTTGTAACACTATAATGAATGACGAAGGTTACCTTATCACTAAGGATGGTGTTCGCCTTATATAAAAAGAAATGTATTTTCTATATATCCCTCCAATTCATTGGGTAAATCCTTATAACCCATGAGATAAAAATTGGAAAAAAGTCAATGATATTTATCAAGAATAGGAAACTAGATGATAGACTTAATCCATAATTAGAAATAGGTGATGAGTCTTGATCTATTATATTTTATGGTCTTGGTAGTTAAACTTAAAAAATGAAATTGATTATATAACTATGTTGGTGACACACTTTTATGATGTGATATTATGGTTCCTGAATTATGATGGCCTCACACTCTTATGATATCACACTTTTATGATGTGATAATTATTTATGCCATAAACCGTGATTATGATCTATGAAAGGATGTGTATGATCTTTATAAGTTATATTCATGATCTCACACCCTTATTATTATCTTATGCTTTCATAAGATAGTATAATGATTCATCCCATGAATACCCTTACTAAATATCTAAACTCAGACATTCTTATGTTTACATTCCCTAGTTTATGAAGAAAATTTTCAAGTAGGTTATGTTTATGAATAGTACAAAAGGGGAATATCATTATGAGATATGGTGAATATATTTCATTAAATAATACGATTGTGAACCTCGTCTCAAAAGACACTAAATCATTATGGTACTCAGGCATATATTTGTAAAATGAAATGACTATTACTCTAAAAAGATGTGATATTTATGTATGAAAATCCTACGTTTTCAGAGACAGTATCAGAGAAAGGTTTAGTCAACCATTGGAAAGTAGGATGAGAAAAACTTAGTGAGAACCCTTAAGATAATACAATATATCAGAAATGTCTGATCATAGTGATAATAAATGAGTTGTTTTCCAAATGAAATAGTACACTCTGCATACAAGAATTTAATGTTTCTCAAGAATAGTTTTACCTAGGGGTAATAAATCTTAAAGGGGTTTATTGAGATGGACCATAATGTCATCTGGTGAAAAAAATGGGACTTACTACATAGCAAGGTTGACACTCTAAGGGGAAATTACCTCACACAATCTTTATGAAACATCATGAATGATTTTAATAGACATTTTACATGTATAAACTAAGTTAAACCAAATATTTTATACACTAAAATGAATTTTTAATTATTTAGACATCTTATAAATAATATTTTATAATTATGTGGTTTCCCACTATGTATATTAGTATTCACAATATTATTTTTGGTTTTAGTCAGTGGAAGGAACCATAATGAATTTGGTTAATGTTGAATGTGATAGAAAATGTGATGATGAAAAATTATATGGAATGATGAGTGGAGTGAAGGATATATTGATTTTTATTATTTGCTTATCACAATATATGATAAAAAAACCACACCTTAACCAAATAATAGATTTAAAAAAGAAGATAATGACAATGTTCGTTGAGAGATCTATTGGTGGGGACTATGGATGAAAGAGAATTTATTTTCTTGTATATCGATAGTTTTTTAAGATAACTAAAGGGAAATCCTCAAAATAATTGGAATATGTTAAATATGTGGAAAATAAGGGAATATACTATATAATTTACAATGGAAAATGGAAAGTATAGTTTTTGTAATGGATGAAAATAATGGTTACCCTATAGAATCATCAACGGTTGAATTTTATAAATATTTAATGTATGGTTATTATTAAAATCAATTTTGTTGGTTAAAATATCAAGAAAATGATCAAAAAAATCTGCTTAAAAGGTTTTATCATTGATGAAGAAGATACTACAAGAGAAATATGTAAGGAAAAATGTCATAAAGAATAATATGATGAATTATAGTTAATGTTTTATGAAGGAAGTAGGGGAATGAAATAGTATATGTATTGAAATTCAAGAATTATATTATGTGAGTAATGAAATATATATAAATATTGTTAAGTATAATTTTTACAATAATTATTTTCAATAATATATTAAATGGTACTAATGACCTAGGAAATTTATTTAATGGAAAGGTTAAATTTTATAGAAAACATATGATTAGGGGATGATATCCATAATTTTATTCCTAATGTTAAAAGAATGGTGGTTGGTTTGAATAAATATATTATTTAGTTAGATAAATTAAATTATATAGAATTGATATCTTGGAAACTAATTAATGATCTGTTGAAATATTGGTTAATGATATCATTAATAGAGTTTATTAAATTGTTTAATTTATGGAATATATCCAATAATAGGTTTTTTATTTAAGGAATGTCCAGAAAAGTATTTTTTCGATGAGTTTTTTGTAATTTTGGTTATAACCATATTTATGAGGAATATATAATCAAGGTATTAATATATTGGGTATGTTAAAATTAAGATATACTTAATGATACTAGGGTATTAATGTTAAGTTATTTTGGGAAATTGAATTGGATTCTTAAAAAAAATTAATTTTTTGATATTTTTAAGATAAACAATTTATGAAGAGGATAAAGTTTAACATTGAATGAGGTTTTACAGATTAATGTATTATTTTACCAAATTAATATTTGTTCATATTTTGATATATATGTTAACAGATTTGGTTTAAATAAAAACTAGAGCTATACGGAATGACTTATCACTCTTTTATGAAATTTAGTATCCGTAAGTGTTTCCAACAAGAAATATTCATCTTTATTTCATGGAGGAAGAGATGAAGTAGAAATAGAAAAAAAGGATGATATTGTGATTTATAAATAGTAATAAACAATTTTGGTATATATTTTTTATTTTATTTATCTTGACAGAGAAAACTACCAAAAATTTAATAAAAAATGATCTTGAGAAAATATTGTAGTCCTATTACCTTCATTTCAGATTAATTGATTGTATTTCCTTAATTTTTGGTTTAATTTTTCACTAACTTTAAAATGACAATTAAATTTATTGTGATCAATAATCTAGGTACATTACTTTTCTCCTATGTCCATATCTTCACATCCCACTACAGTTTTCTTTTTTGGAAACCCAGTAACATGTCATTCAAGATGACCTTTGAATTTATATTTACATTTCATTTCACGATGATGATTTATAAACCCCCTTATGGTGTGTGTTTTCTATAACTAATTTTTCAAATGAAAAACCCTTGACTATTGTTATCAATTACCAATTGTGATGACATAATTATTTCAAGGATGTATAATATTTCAATATGATATTTTTTCAAATAATTTTTAAAATAAATGAAATTTCATTATTTGTTTTTATTAAATTAAAAATGTGGTTTAATGAAACATGTTATTATATATATATGTGGTTCCTAATAAATATAAATTTATTGGTTAAATCTTATGAAATTATAACCAATTTTCCGTAAAATTCCATTAATCCTTCAAGAATACTTTTCATTAAAAAATTATTTTAATTAATTTTTTGATAAATAATATATTTGTTTTCTACAAATTTAAATAATATAATTTAATATAGTATTAATTGTTTTTAAAAAATCATATCAAAATTATTTTTTGATGAAATATTTGGAATTTTCTCAATATATTTGGTTACCATGAAAATACCATTTTTATAAATATTGTCATTTCATTTCATTAAATCCGGTAAATTAAAGTACGATTTTTTGTTGTATTTTTGTAATGTTTAATATTATCCATTTTATTTATAAAAATATAATTAAATTCATTTGATTTGTTAATCTTCATTATTTTCATATAAATCTATTTTTATAACTAATTTTTTAAAGACCATTTTTAAGTGAATAATCATTTATAATATAATTAAATAAAATAGAATATAATGAAGAATGATATAAATTAAATTCAAATATTATGTATTCATAAATATTAATTTAAATTTTATACAATGAAGAGGAATAGTCCTAGAGGTAATGTAATATCATATTTTACTTGAAAAAAATGCATTTTTCTAAAAACTGTGTTTCATTTATATAATTTATATGTTTTTATTTAGTTTCAACATCATATTAAAAGTACGATTAGAAAAATAATTTTATTACTATAATAAATTATTTTATTTTAATCATGTTTATATTAACATTTAATATAAATAATATATATACTCATGAAACATTTCTCTTTCAAAAACCGCATTTTCATTGCATCTATGAGTTTAATTTTAAAACAAAATTTAAAATTTTTTTGAATATAATTTTTGAAAATGGATTCCATATTATATATAATAATAATTAATATTATATAATTAATCCAATTTAATTTTTGGTCTAAATATATAGTGAAAATAGAAAAATTAATAAGGAAAAATAAGGTTATAAAATGTTTATAGTGGGTATCTTAAAAAGATAGTTGTAAAATTTTCTAAAAAACATATCAAAATAACATTTTATATAAATATTTATAACATATAACAATATTGGTTAAATAATGAACCATTTTGATCCTTTAAAATGTTTAAAACATGGGTATACTTTTTAATTTTCAATCATTTCATCTATATCCTCTCCTCCAATTATTAAAGGGAACACCCTCTCCTCTCCACATCTCACATCAAAAAATATTTTTCTCCACAAAAAAATACTCAAATATCTTTCTTAAATCCCATTAATCATTTTATAACCCTTATTCATTAGATGCAACTATGTATAAACCTAAAGAGGTTCTCTGAAGAAGAGACCCAATTCATAAACTGGTGTTTCTATTTTATTTATTCTTCTACCTCATTAAAATATGATGATATAACAAAAAATAATATTCCATATAATGATATATTAATATTTTAATAAAATAAACTATATATGTATCAAATTCCATTAAACGAGGAACAAAACTGTTAATCATGTGCATGGTGGACTACCACATCATCAACTGATGTAAATCATTTTCCATCACCACAACTCATATATGGATAAAATGATGCATTCAACATATCTATATCATATTTTTGACATAATAATAATTCTATAATTATAATTTCATATATATTATCTTTTTTTCAATTCTTTGGGAATATGATAATGTCACTCATGGTTACATGGGACTACCGCCTCACAAAGCGATATGATTTATTAATCAGTGATGATTTTCATAGAAGGTAAGAAGGATAAGTTTAATGAACACATGTAATATTTATAAAGTAAAAACTATAATGTAAATTTAATATATTATTTTACATTATTTAAATTTATCTATCGAGAAAATGGAAACAACATTCATTCTTATGTATAGTCTACTATCTCTATAAACAATGTAATTTATCTTCTATATCTAACATTATTTTATTACTCTAAATAAATACAGAATCAATTTATATGATATATATATATATAATTTTAAAATTAAAGAGCTTATAGAAACATGATCAATGTTAAATTTCCAAAATTACCAAACCAAAACATGCATGAAAAAAATTTAGTTATTACCTGAAACATGATTTTAATATGGAATAGTAAATAAACGGGTAATAAAAGTTCATAAGAAAATAACATATGGAATTATCAATATGTTTCTTTCCCTATAATATATTTATAATAAAATAATATTTAATATAAAGTATATTTGAATATGTAGAAAAAAAGTTAACGCTTAAATTAATTGATTTTTTCTCACATTTATTATTGTTGGACACAAGCCTTATACACCACTTGATTATTTTTTTTGGGTGTAACTAATTCAAATTAACATATTTTATTATAAATATCTTGATAATTATTGTATATACATATCCATATAACTTTCTTTCTTTCTTGGGACTTTTAATTGAAATGTTACAAAATTTGTAAATGTTTAATGTTACTATATCATTATTTAAGAAGATTGTTTATGATACAATTCCAATGATAAGATATTATTATCTAATAAACTCATATATTTTATTCTCATATAGTTTTTTTTTGAAAATACATATTTTCATTTCATTTTCCTATATTAAATAATAAATGTTACCAACAGAATGATTGAAAAAAATATTTTCTGTTTATCTCTTCAGTCAAAAAACATTTTATTACATATCCATGTTTTATAAAACTATATTAAATAATATTTATACTATTTCCTAATTATTTTTAATGAAATTTATACCCATTTTATAATTTTTTAAAACAATGGTTCAAAGGAATCTTCACACCTTTTTACAAACATGAAATTTTTTATTTTACTGTATTGTGAAAGGAATATTTATTTCAACATGTATTAAATGAACATAATTTTAGGCCATCATGACAAATAATTTATTTTAGGATTAATTTATATATTTAGAATTTTATTTTCAATGAAACTAAATTTAAAAATGTTTTGTGGAATATTAGTTTTAAATATTAATTTTCAAGGTGGAATGCTATTTTCCTTTGGAAATGTTCCATACTATCTTTCAAAATGCTTTTCAATCAATGATGAAATCCTTTGATGTTACTTATGATTTACTGGAGATATTATCCAATTTTTGAATCCTTATACATTACCTTGATGTTTTCGGATTATGATGGATAGATGAATATGAAACCAATTATTTTTTCCATGGCTTATCCTATGATGAATTTATGAGTTGATTATGATACCCATTTAATTTTATATGGGTTATGCTATTATAGAATGTTTATGAGACCCTTTCCTTTTCCACTAGTTATGATATGATCAATTAATGAGATGATTAGGAGAGTAATTTTATTTCTGTGGGTTATTCAATTACGGAATGTATATGATAAATATTTCATTTCAAGTGTTATGATATTATGAATGTTTAATGATCTTTTGGTACACTTATATATGGTTTTCAATATATGGTATTGGTTAGTATATAACGAAGGATGATGGTTATATTATAACTAAGTATTATGGTGACATTATAACCAAGAACATTGGTCACATAGTAACCAAGGATAGGTGGGAGCAATATCCCCCTCCATTGCATGGGGTAAAGATTTATATCTAATGAGATAATAATAGGAAACAAGTTGATGGGCCTGATCCATAATGGGAAACATGATGATGGGATTGATCCAAAACTAGAAATATGGGATGAGCCTAGATCCACTATGTTATATGGTATTGGTATTTAACTTTCACAAATGAAATTATTTTTATGACAATGTTGGTGTAACACTTTTATGATTTGGGATTATTGTACATGAATTATTATGATTTGATGCTCTTATGAATAATGAATTTTTGAATGATATTTCCTTATTCCAGGACACGTGTTTATGATATATGATTGGTTGGGTATGATTTTTTTAAGTTATTATCATGATAAGATACCATTATTCTCATCTTATTATTTCATATGATCACATAATGATATCTCTAATTCATACCTTTTTGATTAATATGATACCAACCATTCATATGTTTCCTTTCTACATGTTATGAATTATTTTTACATAGAATATTCTTTTGAAGAGTGAAAAAGGGGTATATATTTATAGGATATGTTTAAGAACTTTATTTAAATATGAATATTTTTTCCCAGTATCAAAAGAAATTAAACCATAATATCCCATGGGTGGGTATTTTTAAAATGTATTGACAACTCATCTAAAATGATATGATATTTATATATGAAAAATACTTGGTCATTATAGTTGGTATCAGAAAAAGTATAACTCAAACTTTGGGAACTAGGATGAGATGATTTTATTGAGAACCCTTAGGATAATCCTATGTATAGGAGTGCGTCCTAAGATATAGTAAAAAAGGAATGTGGATTTCCTAGAAAAACATAAATTTTTGTAAGCAACATGGTGATGTGGCTTTTGAATTTTAGTATATATAGGTAATAGCTCCAAGAATGGTGCATTGTGCCATAGTCAATCATCACCTAGGGCATGACAATTAGAATTACTGCACACTTAGTTTGACACTCTTAGGCGACATACTTTGGAAATTGAAAACCACTATAGAAACCCTAATAAAGGATTTGAATATATGATGATCATTATAGAGCTAGTTTAAACCTATGGTTTATTATATTGTAAATATGGTATCATGATTTAAAAATTGAATAAATAATTATTCATGATTATATCGTTTCCCATTATGAATATTTCCACTCACACTATTCTTTTTGGGTTTCTTTCAATAGAGGGAACTAGAAGGAACTGGGTTAACATTAAATGTGATAGAAATTTTTTTTGATGAGAAACCAAATAGGATAATGTATACTGTTAAGGATAATGTTATTATGACTAATATCTTATCATGATATATGATTGAAATCTTGCACCATAACAAACTCTCAAAGTAGATAATGAATAGAATGGTGGTGTTTTCAAAGAGCTTCGGTGGGGGGAGAACCATGGACGGAAGAATATTAAGCTTCTTATATGTTGAAAATGATGGGATAAGTATTAAATAAAATGTATCAAATGAATAAGAAGTCATTTTATGTGTGTAGAATTAGGGAATAGTGTATATAATTCTCAATGGAAATAGAAAATTACCATTAATAAAATGGATAAGAATAATTATTTCCCTAGGTAATCATCAATGGTGAAATGTTATAGATGTGAAAAGTATGAGAATTATGAAAATCGATGTCCCTAGGGGAATTGTAAAAAAGATGATCATAAATGTTTCAATATTAAATGGTTTTTATTGATAATGAAGTGATACAAAATGACATATAAATGAAATAAGGATTTAAGGAATAATATAATGAAGTGTAGTTAATGTTTTAAGAATGAAGTGGAATAATTTAAATGTTTATATTTTGTAATTCAATAATTATGTTACATGAATCTTGAAATATATATAATAATTATTTAGTAGAAGTTTTACATTAAGTATTTTCAATAATTTCTTAAATGGTTCTTATGGACTAGAAAATTTATTTAATTAAAACATGATATTTTTTGAAAAACAAATGATTAATGGATGTTACCCCAAAATATATTTCCAATATTGAAATAATGGTGTTCATTTTGGATAAATAGATGAATGATATAAATAAATTAAATTAGTAAGTATTGATAAACTTATTAATGATTAATGATTTCATGAAAAATCTGTTTTTGATATCACTGAATGAGTTTAAAACAATTTTAGATTTATGGAATATGTCTTATAGACTTTGTTTTATTTATTTAATGAAGAAGCATGTATGTTGTCTTTTATTTTTTAAATTAATTATGGTTATTACCATGCTTTTAGGTAATATATGTTCAAGCTAATCATATACTTGGTATGTGACAATTGAGATATAATTTATGATATTTGGGGGATTATTCTTAAGTTTATTTTTGGAAATGTATTGGTATTATTTATAAATTTCTGAATTTGGAATGGGGATTAAGTTTAACCATTTATGGAATGGTTTATGTTGAACTCTAGACGTTGTTTTGGAGAATAATGTATTATTTCATCATATAAATATCTATGAAAATTAGATAACCTATTTTATTTATTTTGGATTATATAATAACTAGAGATATAATGAATGAATTGTCATTATTTTATGAATATTATGATATCTTAGAGATTTAGGCATAAAAAATTCATCTCCATTTCCTGAAGTAAGTGATGAAGTGGAAATTGATCAAAGAATGGGCAAAAAATGATAATGTGATAATGGAATGAAAGGAAATAAAGTAAGTATATTTTAATATGTTCTCTATCATGATAGTGAACATTCCCTTAATATTAGGAAAAAGGATCTTGAGATAAAATAGATGTCCAATTACCTTGATTTTTGATGATTAGATGAACATTTCACATTCTTGTTTTACGATTTTGTTGGTGTTAAATTTATTATGACCATTCACCATTTTAGGATCAATGATATATGGAAATTAATTTTCTTCCATTTCCAAATATTTACTTACTACTGATGTTTTTTATTTGGAATCCTAGTTGTGTTTTATTCTATATGACCATTGTATTTATATTTCCCTTTATTTTTAAGAGGAATTTTTATGAAAGCTTTTATGATGTGGGTTTTCCATAATATAATTTTTAAATGTAAAACCCTTGATTACTAAGATGAAATTAAAATTGTGAGGACACATTTTTAAAGATAATATAATATAACACCCTAAGTTTTTATGAAATGATTTTTTTTCAAATAAATTTAATTTCTTTGATATGTTGAGTAACATAAAGAATCATATTTTAATGATATAAATTTTGAAATTTATATAAAATTATTATTCAATAAAAATGTATTGATTAATTATTATGAAATAATTTTTTTTATGGAAAATACATTTTATGCTTCAAAAATAATTTTCTTAAAAAAATATATTTTTTTTTAAAATTTGTGCATCAAATAATATAATTATTTTAAAAAAAAATTTGTAATTTTATTTTATAAATATTATATCATTTTTTAAAACAAAATATCAAAATTATATTATGATGATTTTTTTGAAGATTTCTAATAATATTGGGTTACCAAAGAAAATATCATATTTATAAATACAGTCGTGTATTTTTAGTAAGTCATGGGATGAAGAGTATTAGTCATATAATTAATATTAACTCATATATTCCTTGAAAAAAATACTTTTTCTAGAAAACTATTATTCGTCATATTTTTCACACTTAATTTATAATTAATTATCCACAGTTTTTGAAAATTTATTTTTAATAAAATAAATAATTTTTAAAACAATAATTTGAAAATAATATTAGGGTGAATAAATTATATTATCATAAAATGATTAATTTTTTGATGAATAGTTAAAATACTAGTTTTTGTTTAAAATTTCTTTTTTATTTGAAAATATTATAATGTTCAACATTGTTAAAAAATGAATGAACAAGTAAAATTATATAAATTATATTATTATTGAACCAATTTACATCACTTGAATCAATTTGATAGTGAATTTTATTTTAAAACATTCTATACTTATGAAAATTTACATATTGGAAGTTTTTTAATCACATCTGCATGTTTAATTTTTAATAAAATTTTGAAAATTGCGTGAATGGAATATTAATAAATGATTGCATATTTTTAATTTTAATAATTAATATTATATAATAATGTCAACTTAATTTTTTCCCAAATGAATATTAAAAATAGTAAATAATAATTATCGTGGGTATGGTTAAAACAGGTTTAATAGAGGTTAAATAAAAAAGATATGGTGTAAAATAACCTACAAACACTTCTAAATCCTATTATATGGGAAAATTTAGAAATTATAACCTATATGGTTTAATAATTACCTAATGTTTAACCTTTTTTCTTCTTTAAAATCTGGTTTCACATTTTTTTTCTAAAATTCCGAGTGTGTCATCCTACCCACATATAAAAGGGAACCCACTCTCCTTTCTAATTTAAAAATAAGAACCCATTTGGTTCAGAGAATACCTACCAAAATATATTTCTTATATACCAACAAACTTACTACAAGAATAATTTTAATTATAGAATATTTCAATAAGCCATTAGGTATAATCCTAAAGAGGTTCTCTGAAAAATAAGTAAAATTATTAAACATGTGTTTTTTATTTATCTATTCATACACCTCCTTAATGAATTTTTAAATTATTATTATATAATAAATAAATTATCTCTGATATATTTAGATTTCATTATTTAAATTTAATACCACATATCCATCTCATTTTTTTTAAAATTTCAAATGAAACCGTCAATCGAAAGTACAACAAACTACCATCCCACGAAACAATGTAATTCATTTTCCATCACCACCTATCTTGGATGGATATAATGTTAGATGTAATATATTTATATTATATTTCTGAAATAATTATAATTCTATAATTATAAAATCACATTTACCTTATTAATCAACATTCCATGAGAATAGGATAACTTTGTTTAGGTGCAAGATGATCTACCACCTTGCTAAATAATGTTATTCGTTCTTCACTAAACCATTACATGGAAGGTTATAAGGATATGTTTAATGAAAATATATGAAATACATGAAAAAATATCCTATATATGAAATATATTATTTACCTTTTTTTCATTTCATCCTTTGAGATAATGTAATCAACATTCTTGTGTACATACGAACTAACGTCTCCATAAACGGTATAATTAATTTTATATCTCTAACATTAATGCGTTACTATAAAAAAAATATATAATTAATATCTATGATATTTAGATCATAATTAAGATTATTATGTCTATGTAATTATTATCAATTCAAAAAGACCAAAAATATTGACCCAAAACCAAAATGGAAAACAAAATAGTTATTACCTAAAACATAATTTTAATTAAGGAATTGTTAAAAAATGGGTAAATAATGGTCAAATTTAAATAATATATATAATTATACATATGAGTATGGTTATATAAAATATTTATAATAAAATTATATTCTTTATAAATTTGAATATAATTTTTTAATTTGATGCTTCAGGTAAGGTATTTTGGTCTCTATTTTATTTATATAAGGAACATGCCTAATACACCACTTGTTTATTTTTGGTGATGTATATTTTGACCATCAATTCATTTTATAATCCTTATATTTCTAATTATATCATGTTCAAATTATTATAACATTTTTTCCTTTAGGGGGCTTGTGATTAAAAATATACCAATGGGGAAAAAGATTAATGTTATAATCTCATTGTTTAACAGGATTGTTTATCATATGACTCAAAATAAAAGTTTTCATGATCTAACACTAAATAAACCCATTTATTTCTTTATCCAATGTTTATTTCTTGAAAATATTTTTTTTCCATTCATTTTACTCTCTTAATGTATTAATGATACCAAAAGAATATTTTTATGGGAAATAGTCTTTATTTATCTCTTTCGGTCAAAACCTTTTTTCTTCTATATCTATTTTTTTCTCAAAATGTATTGATGAATTTATTTAATATTCATAAATAATTTTTAAATAAATTTTTTCCATGATTAAATTTTTACAAAATGGGTTAAAATGAACTATAATGCCATATTCCAAACAAGGCCCTATTGGACTTTGCCAATATGTAAAAGAAATATTTATTTTAACATGTACAACATAAATAGAATTTTTCTTCATCATCAATTATTAATGATTTAAGTATTCCTACATAAATATCCATGGTTATTTTCAAATAATTTTTTTAAAAAAATAATTTTTTACTATTAGTTTTAAAATGTTTATTTCAAAGTTAAAAGAAATTTTTTCGAATAAATGTTATGAGTGATCTTTCAAAATAATTTTCTATATGAGATCACTAATTTGGATGAAACGTATGATTTATTGGGTATATGATCCAATTTAACATTCTTAGTCATCCTATAGGTGTTTTATTATTATGATGAATAGAAATTTATGAAACTAATTCATTTTACATGGATTAATCTATGATGAATCTATGATATTATTAAGAGACTCAATTCCATTAAATAGTTTTTAATATGATAGAATGTTTATGAGTCCCTTTCCCTTTCCATGGTTTATATTTTGATGAATTTATGAGATGTTTATGAGACCCATTATATTTTTATGGATTATGATATGATGGAATTATACTGAGACACTTTTCTCTTCATGGGTTATGATATGATAAATTTTTTATATACTTGTTTCACACTTATGTATGGTTTTATTTATGTAATGGTGGTTACATTATAACTAAGGATTTTGGTTATGTTATAACTAGGGATAGTGGTTACATTATAACCAAGGATAGTGGTCATGATATAACCAGGTATGGGTGGGACCTATATCCCCCTATATTTCACTAGGTAAAGTGTTATATCTACCGAGATAACAATTAGATTCAAGTCGAAATACTTTATCTACAATGGGAGCTGATGGGCTTGATCCACAATTGGAAACCAGTGATGAGTATTGATCCACTATGTTTTATCGTCTTGATAGATAAAATTTACAAATGAAATGATTTGTATACCTATGTTGGGGATACAATTTGATGACATGATTTTATGGTTCATGAATTATGATGATTTCACACACTTATGAATCCTGTATTATGAAATGATAATGAATTATTCCATTACTCATGTTTAGGATCTATGATAGGTTGCATATGAAAATTGTAAGTTAAGTTATTGATATAAAATCCTTATTATTCTCTTATGATTTCAAATGATCATAGGATGATATCTTATAATAATACACTTTCTAAGCATTTCATCTCATCCTTTTTTATGTTTCCTATCCCCGGGTTATGAAGACTAGTTTTCTGTAGGGTGTATTTATGAAGAGTATAAAAGGGGGAGATATTTATGGGAGATGTTAATTATCATTTAGTAAATAGGAATGTCATGTAACTAGTATCCAAAGACACTAAACCATTATGTTCTTCAATTTTGAAATTATTAAATTTTGTTGAATAAACCTCTAATAAGATGTGATATTTATATATGAATAAACTGAGTTATTATAATACCATATCATTTAATATGAATTTATTTTATTATAAATATTCTATTTAATATCCAATAACTTATGGTTCATAGTGATAAAATTGTTCTATTTTTATTGAGATCTATATACCGAAATTTTTACCATGTATTTGTAGAAAATAATACTTGAAGAAGTTCGATTAATTCTATTCAAGTTAGAGTAAAAATTTCTTCCATATTTTTTCACATTCACATTTCATATAACTATCCTTATTTAAATTGAAATTATTCTTGGGGTAATTTTTTCCTTTCATTGGGAATATCCAACTAAAATAAATATGTTTATATGGAAGTATTATGTCTTCAATAAGAATTATACTAAAGGTTCCATTGTGAATGTTTACATAGCTCAAGAATCTATGTATATTTTTCAATGTATATAGGTTATGTTAGCATGAAATTTAATTAAATAATATGAAAATGATAATAGTAGGGTGAAAATATTAAACAATATTTTTCATTACTTACCCAAATAGTATAATTCTTGGATCATATATATTGAATACACTAATACTTGAAGAGAAGAAGATGATAAATTGAAAAGTATTATTTGAGTATGATTGGTTTGATTAATACAATAAATAAGGGATTTTAACAAGTATATTTCATCTTATACTATGTATTTTCACAAATATCATAAAACATAATTGTCATTTTCTGTACATAAATAAAATTTATGTACAAATTCTCATATCTTTACTTTGAGAAAGAGATAGACTTTCATTAAAAATGGTTTATTTCTTGCATAAAATCAATCGTATGTGCATTAGTTTAATAAAATAGGGAAATTAAATATTCATATAATTTTAATATTAATTTATATTATAGGTATTACGTTTACCTGTTGACTCCATCACTGAATAAACAATTGAATTATATTTTATTCCATATTCATTGGTTCATGAATGAATAACATTGGTCATTAATAGGAATAAAATGTATTATAACTGATAAGCACTGAACATGAAAACAAAACATGATGGTGTTATATTAACTACGCTGATAGATTATATTTCCATTGTATAAAATAGTAGTCATTGATAAGAAAACAGTTCTTAGTAAAGATTTATTGATAACATAATAATATCGAATTATTACTCCCAAAGTCAAGTCACTATGATGATATGAAATCAGTTTTATTTAATGATGTTATATAGAAAATTTATTGATGATTATGGATTTAAAGTTATTAAAAAGTTACTCCCCTTGATTACCTATATGGAATATATTTTTAAATATAAAGTGATCCATGATTTTTATATGAAAGAGAAAGTAAAACTTTAATTCAGTTTCATTAATTTAGTAATTACAATGTATATTTTTTATGATTGTGTGGATCATATTGACACTGTTTCTTTCCTGGTCTTGATCTATATATTGTGTTTGATGAATGAAATAGTTAAACAAAAAAATTTATTGTAAACCTAATGTAGTGGTGGGTAATATATTGATACAACCATTTGTTTCCTTAGGTCATTCAGTTTATATTTTCATGAATCTTTTATGTTCATTCTATTCAAATTTCCTTATTTTGGTTTCATTTTGTAAAATATAAACTAATCTTAAAAAATAGTTTTACGTTGAATACGAAATATAATTACATGTAATTTTTTTATAATCCATTGAAATCAAATCAACCTAAATTGAATATAATGAAACCAACCTGTAGTGTTCGTTTCAATTTATTTACCACAAAATAACCTAACCAAAAAATGAACCAAATGACTTAACCCAAAAATAACCAAAAACCATAAAAAATGAACCAAATAGAATAACCCAAAAATAAAAAAAAATTACTTAAAAATTAACCAATTGACTTACCCGAAAATTAACAATTGGTAAAATTACCTAGAATAAGGTGAAAAATGTCTAAATAACAAAAATGAACCAAATGACATAACCCAAAAATTAACCAGTTAAAAAAACTAAAAAATGAATAATTAGTCAAATGATATATTGAAAAATGGAAAATATACCAAATGACTAAAATTAACTAAATGAACTGACTCAAAAGACCAAAAAACCAAAAAATAAACCAAATTACCTAACCCAAAAAGAATAAAATGATATAACACAATATAAACCAAATAACCTAACCCTAAGTGAACTAATTGAACTAAAAAATAAAAAATGGAAAAACGACATAACCCCAAAATTAACCAAACTAAATAATAAAAATTAAACCTAATAACCTAACAAAAAAACTTACATAACCCAAAAATGAACCAAATGATCTAACCCAAAATGAGCAAATCCGAAATGAACAAAACCCAAATGAACCATATAGCCTAACACATACATACCAAATTATGTAACTCAATAATGAATTAGAAAATTGAATCAAATGGATTTAACCAAATCGACCAAAATGACCTAACTCAAAATAATGTAAATAATCTAACTAAAAGAAACAATGACCCAAAATGAAAAAAAGACTTAACTAAAAAATTAATAAAATGAAATAAATAATTTATTAAAGAAATTATATCTCCAAAAATGAATCAATTTAATTAAAAAATGAAAAAATGATATATGTTATTTAAAAAATAACCAAATTACCAAGAAAACAAACTAAAAAGTCAACCAAATGACTTAAAGACCAAAAAATCAAATAACCTAACAGAAATTGAATTGGGAAAAATTATACACACAAAAATAAAACCATATCATACCCATGTTTATGTAGATAAGAATTATTTTTTGATTATTTTATTCCATTATAATTAATTTTATATTTAATTTTATATTTATTTTATAATATATGATATGTGAAGTATAAAAGTGATAAAAAATAAGAGAATGTTTGAAAACAATCACCGTGTGAGAGAGGATAATCCATACTCTATTACCCACTATGATTATATTGTTTCATATATATATATATACATATATGAATTATAGTACATGGAATGCCACATCATTAACCATTTTTAAATTTTAATTAGGTTCTACCATCTTGGAGATGATTATTCACTAGCGTACAAATAGATAGATGTAAATGGATTTCCAGTTCAACGAAAAATGGTATGAGATATTCTTAAAAAACTCTTAATACATGATTAACCCAAGAAAATACACAAGATATACCACCTACTATATCTTATTATCCCACAGTTCCCTTAGAGTAATCCTGGATTTTCAAATAGCCTATATTTTCACCACCATTTTTTCAAATCATCCTCTTCATCTATCATTTCATTATTTGATGACATATCCCAATTTACATTCCTATTTTTTATTTTAAATAGACTTTTTTTACAACCTTTAATATTTTCTTCACTATTCTATTCATGGTTTTATGTATGTTATCCTTCATCTTTTTTCATAGTTCCTTTAGATCATAATGAACATTAATTAGATATCACATTCCTTGTATAGATTATCGATCCATCAGAGCCTAGACATCCATCATATCATACTAATTGTCTTATCTCACATATAAATATATAACCCTAGTAATTTTTGTAAATATAATTTTTACTATAACATGATGAATTTAATATTTTCCTTTTATACATTGTTGGATAAACCTCTATTAGGTGGAATGGATGTACTCACATGTGTGAAGTGTGGATCTACCTGACAAAGGTTATAGTCAAGAATAATTAAGATAATCAAATGACTGGTAAAACAGGGATAGATTTTATACGTTTTATAGAAATTATTTCCAAATATTTCGATATCATTATCACGAACCAAATTTCTATGAGAGGCCTTTATAAGTTAAAGAATCATAATACATGGGATCATATATGGGTGGTAAATTTTATTATATTAAAAGTTATGTTATTATTGTATTTATATGACTGAATATTTTGGTAGCATATTTGCTATAATTTTCCCTATTGTGAAACAAAAAGGTATAGATGACTGATGTAATTATCCAAGATGTGATGGAAAATTATAAAATCTCTCACTATTGTGTCACAATGGTTTGCTTCACTCGTAGTGTGAAGTTTTTTCTACGCCAATATTTTCATATTTTCTTTCCATTTCAAAATATTCATTTTATAATTTCTGATAACAATAAATACAACAAATCATTCATAAATGGGAAATATTTTTCATTTAAATATATAAATCATTTAATTAAAATACCATGAAACATATACATGAAATATAGTTATATGGTATATAATATATGAGATTGTAAATTTTGTTTATGTTTATTAAATATACCAACCCTGAGTGAGTGTACATTAACACAATACTAGTATGTGATTTTTGATTTGTGGATGAACAAGTTTATGGTACTTATTCAAATTTAAGTTTTTCTATGGAAAAGGATTATGATTTTTAATATAATAACATTTCTTCTTATTTATTTTTTCTCATGAATCATAAAATAGAAAAAACATATTCTATGAAATATCTCCACACATTGGGGAGAACAAATTTTTTAAATCCTAATAGAAAGAACATATTTTTAATGTACAACTAGTTTAATTAGGTACAAACACAAATGAACCAATCGAAATTGAAACTATAAAACCTAAAATAATGCATAAATAATGGAATTAACGAGAATTAGAATTAAATGAATATCATATGATCTAAAATTATGATAAATAAATGGAACCAAATAAATTCAAAAATAATCTATATAACCATTACTGTTTAAATGTAAACTATAAACAATTTACAATTTTTAAATTATTTATGATCTTACCAATAAATTATGTATGAAGGTCTCTATTTATCAATATAATATATACTTATATATAATTATGTTTTTAAATTATTTAAACACAAAATAATTGATATTTTAAATATTTACCACTCAAAACATCTATACCCCTTAGAATTACAAACAAACTTGACAACCATAACACCGAAAACAAAAATTATCATATTGAGACTACTGAATAACATCTTAATAATATATTTAGGAGAAAATAAAAATTATTAAATATTAAATTTCTATAATTAAATCCATATGACTATCATACTAAGATTACTTCAAATATGTTACTTCCACTTTCTATTTATACCCCTCACATCCAACAAAATGGGATAAATTTGATAATAACCACCAAACCAAAACAAACATACTAAATTCCATCAAAGAAAACCATATATATATTTTTTACTAAGAAATATACCATTTCCAAATCCATCTCAGACATAAGGCCCAAAATCAACAACATCACTCCACTTAACATTAAATTCCAAAATTTCGTATTCAATCCAAACCCAACCTGACAACCCAATCAATCATAAAATTTTGAAAACACAATAAAATTAATACTAAAACACCATTAAAAATTTAACAAATTAGTTTAAAACACCCCAATTCAGAACCATAGTAATAATGATTCCAACCACATAAATATCAATATCAACCATAATCTATATTAATTGATCCAATGAAGTCATTACCAAAATGATTTAAAATGTATGAAAATATAAATCATCTTAATAAATTTATTTAACATTAATATCATGGTTTTTATGTCACAAAATTATTTGAAATTCTAAATTTATTAAATTAAGCGGTTATTTATTAGTAAACAGATATACCAATGATTAGATGAACACACATTTTAATAATGTTTTTTCATCAACCAATACCCCACATATTAAATTATTTATAATTATATTTTCATAAGAAAATTAAATAATCAATGAAATACTATTGAACAATGTTTTAGTTTTTTAAAATGTTATTTAGAGATGTTTGTATTGAAAATATAAGGGTGTGTTCCTGGAATAAAATTATTTTACGTGTTAAAAAGGAATAAAAATCGGATTAATATAAATTAAAAAGAACAATATAATATTATAAGATTTATTATACAATATTAAAAACATTGAAATCTATTTTATATTAAATTAACTATTTATATAGTAAAAAACATGTTTAGGATGACCTTCGTGTGTAGTAGGATAAAAATGACAGGACAAATTCTCATTTATAGTTGATACTATGTGATGAAAACCATGGAAGATTCTAGTGTTAACTCGGGAAGAATATCATCATGACTAGGTATTGGAACACATTTGATGCCTAATACATCCTTGGTAGCACTAAGTTGAAACTGTCCTATGCAGAGGAAGAAGAAGCCTATATAGAGGTAGATGAGTCTGAAAACATATCCATGTGGGAGTGTGAAATAATTGAAAACATCTAGTTTTTGAAAGATATGGATTTTTTATATCAATCAATAAAATTGGATACCTTTATGATTATTTAAATGTAAATATCAATGATGTGATCCATATATGAGGAACCTAATGATGGTGATTAAGGTCCTACTAGTGGGAGGGGTGATGAATTTACTTGTGGTGATATAAATGAATATGTAGGATGTGATGATGATAGAGAGGAGGTTTATGATGATGTTAATGAAATTGATGCCAATTATGGTTATGGTTGTCATGAGGGAGATATTGATCCAAAACATTTATAACTTTATATTTATAAATAATCTTTGTCAAGGGTGTTTGATGATGGAAATTTATTATATTTATGTTTTTATTTTTTTTAATTATCAACTGATTAAAAATGTAATGTTACTTGTTGAAGATCTAAATATTTTTTAACTAAAATATATTAGTTGAATGGTGATTGAAGTTACCAAAATAACTTTTTTCCACAATATCAACATATACCAATGGATTTAAAACCATTGTTATAACCTCAATACCAATGATCCACATAAACCCTTGGTAAACTCAAAATTTAATCCCCATTACCAATTGACCTAAAAACCCATTGGTATAACCATATCACTATGGACTATATAGAATTGGTTATGGGAACCATTTTGATATCATAAAAAATGGTTCCCATGGATATACCTAGAGTTTAAAACTATTGTTATAGGGTTATTTTCTATCATTATAGATTTGAAGATGAAATTTATTTAAGAATGGATTAAAATATAGTTTGTTTGCAAATTTATTATAAAATTGAGAACTCAAGGCGTAGATGGAAACTTATATAACTTGTTTTTAAAAAATTGAGCTTCACCCTTAACATAAGACCCATAAATCAATTTTTAAAATGTGTTTGATGATTTATATGTTTATTGATGAAGTTTATGTGAGTTTAGGTGGGGTTTTAATTGATAAGGGTGTATAAGGGTGGGTTGTGTTACGTCATTCCATGTTTTTACTTATGGTTTATTATTGATATGTGTATGATATTTCAAAAATACTTACTAAAACTCTATTGGTATTATCATAGGGATTCTAGGAATCCTATTGAGATACTGAAATTCTGTTTCTATACTGGTATTGACGAGGCAAACTTTTATCCTCAAATAATGAACTAGTACCAACTATAGGAGTACCCTTAGTGATTATAGTTGGGAGTAAGTTGATTGGTTATATATTTGTAATGAATAAACTATAAAAATTATGGTTTCACTCAAGTAGATCTAGAATCATATCTCTAGTGGTTTAATAATTTCCCATTATTATATAAAAATTAATTTGTCTTATTTAGTTCTTATATGATTATTCTCTTATTTTCACTTTTTATTATTATTCTAGCCTGATATGTTCCTTTTATCGTTGTTTATTTTAAGGTTTTTTTATTTTATTATCTATTTAATGATTATTAACCAATGATTGATTTTTTATATCTTCTTTTATAAGGATTTATTTAGTTTCCTATTTAATATCATATGGATTTATATTAGTATTTTGATGTTTTATTTAGGAATGTTGAGTTCTTTATATATATTTTTTAATAGTAGTTTGGTAATGGTTTTTGAGGACGTATTCAATGGAATTTTTCATAAAAATTTAATTAATTTTTTTTCAAGCATGAGAAGGAATTTATAACCGGACTTTTAGTGTTACATGTGCATTTATTTTCATAAGTTGTTACAATACCTAATATAAAATACAATATTTGAAAAAGTTTCTGTAAACCATGTTAAAAAAAGGGAATTAAGGGAATATTTAGTGAAATATTACTTGGATATTTATGCCCACACCCTACTTATGACATTTTATTTTTATATATATTGTATATTTTTATAGGTTCATGTTCAATTTATCAGGAAGGCCATATTTTTGGACTTATTTATATTTGATTCTTATGGAGAGGGTGTCTTGGATAGTGACCCTAGGTCATATCGAGGCCATCAATTGGTATTTTTAGTACTGTTCGGGTTTTATGACATGGTTATGAATTAAATATGTAATACATTATTTTATTTTTGTTGATGACTTATTTTTTATATTTATTTTTAAGTGGAAGTTTATTTTAGTTTTTTCACATTTGGTTTTTTGCTTATTCTAAACTGCTTATTTTATTTTTATGAATTCCAAATGTATGGATTGACCATAATAGACTCTCTATAAAATTCCATTATGTGTTAAATATTTTTTATATGTGTTATGTTTTTTCAAATGATCTTATTTTGATGTCATGGAAATAGTTTCAAGATTTTGAGGATTGAGAATTTCATTTGGGACTTATCACGGGCCAGCTTGGGCTCTTAGATCTGGGGTGGGCCAGGTTGGTTCATGACATTCCAAACCCTGACCTACACCCCTCACACAATGACGTATCATTGAACATAGGATAGCATGGGACCAAAATCTCCTATTTTATTCCCCACACCATAACAAAAGAAACACATCAGGAATCAAACCTCATAGTGCAACCCAAAATACTATATAACTAACCTCTCTTCTATCCTAATCCTTAAGTTACAACGCTATTGATAATATCACAAAAACTCCCTTAAAAAACCAAATCATGACACCTATAACACCAACAAAACACAATAAAATAACTTGAGAAATACTTAAGTTTAACATTACATTCCTTGGAAATGATTCTCGCTATTGAAAATTTAATCCAATCCTAGAAGGGAAAAACTAAAAAAACACACCTTTGTGGATACCTATTAATGATAGAAAAACACATCAACAAGGAACTATTTAATTCAGGAAATAAAAAATCTCAATTAAATCATCAATAAATTATTTACTTTATGAATTCAATATAAAATTGTACACCTCAACATCCTAAAAAATTGTTTCAAAACAATCCAAGGTACTAAGTGTGCATCTATGACTTATGTTCTTAGGTACATTGAACTAATACATCATTACAATATATAATTTAAAACAAGGAAATTATAAAATCACACAACACCTCCTCTTAGTGATCATAAATATCATTTAGATACTCCATGAATGTAATATGTTCCTATACTTCCAACTATCGCCAATCAATGACATAGGATTTTTCATTAAGATATTAATGAAGCTATGATACATGGAAAACATTAATGATCCTATCAAATTGTTTTTGATGTTCCAACTAATACACCACCACACCAGCATACTCAAGCAATATAAAATAACTAATAAATAGTGATAAATCATTATCCTTCTGATAAACATCTAATACCCATTATGAGGGGAAACCCTCAAGAACACATGATATCTACACTAACAATCTAGTGGTATCCTCCTCCAGTTATTATAATAATTTTGACAGTTCTTCATTTCCTTGAACATATATTGAATCTTTTTTACCCTCTCATCTATTCTCTACACCACATTTGGTACAAGCGCCACTAAAATTATATCGTCGGTCTATTACAATAGAGATATGAGAGTCCACCCATACAACAATTGACTACATGATCAACAAGAAATGATCTGAATTCATTAACTAATCCAAAATAAACTAATAAAATAACACATTACTTGATATTAACGAAATTTATTGATTTGATCTACTAAAATGACCTCTCTCTCCCAAACTTGGACATCAAATGGCCATAAAAACACAAGTAACATGATGATATTACTTTACTAGCTCATAGAAAAAATATAATGATATATAATTTATAAAGTATACTTCAACCCCATCCATTAGAACAATCTCCTCAAGGAATTAAATATCATTAATAAACCACGATGCACTGATAAGGGTGAGTTATGATACTCTTGGAGAAATTCACCTTGTATCCATGACATAATAAATGAACTGCCTCAAAAATACCTCTATTATTTATCTTCCTCTTACTATCCCTTAGAAAAATAAATATAAAAGTTGTGATCTTGTACTTCCTCTACCATGTCATATCACTATTGAGAATCCTACACCTCCTACAATAAATAAGATTTCACTATATTTTATTATAAAAAAGATCTACCACTGGACGTGTCGACATCAAGATTAATCACTAAAAGTTACTGAATCTATATAAACATATCTAGACTCTTAAAAACACCTCTTCGTGAATTTAAACTCAATGCATGAAAAAAAATTCCCTTCCCTTGGGGTGTAAGAAATCTCAATTTCATAATCACATGAGAAATCTATATACCTATAATCACACACATTTAAATTCCATGTGGTGAAGATATACCTACAAATATTATGATAAATAAAGATTAGAAATCATTCAATGATGATGCAATGTTGCAATAACTTCTAATAAAATACAACTACTATAAAATCAAGACCATGGGATTCAATGTTATGCTCATGGGGAGATAAATGCATAAAACATATTATATCAGCACCCTACCATGTATCAAGACACACCCAAACCAAGACATGAAATGTCATAGAAAAACTCCATCACAACACCATCCTATGGAAAATAATTAATATAATCACTGAAAAAACACTTATTTCAGTTGTTGAAATCTTACAAACAATTATTTGTCCATATGGAATTATAGTCTTTCCTAGTCAAGAAGATCTGTGGGGATATAATACAAGATATACCAGATATGAACCATCAATAATATCATATTACATCATGGAAACTATATACCATTGAAAAATTATTTGGTGCTTCATAAGAAACAATTGCCTTGATCATATAAGGGTTTACTATAACTTCATACATAAACTCCATGTGCCTAAGGGAATATATCTCACACATCCAAAACATATAGTTATAAAACATACCATAGAGTTGATATCCACAAAGTTCATGTAAAACATACATAAAATTTTTAGAGTTATCATCCTTTAACTTTGATTACACTAGGATATCATCAACAAAAACTACCATGAATTGATCCAGCTACTCATGAAACATGGATTTCATGAGTCCCATGAAAATTGATGTGGTGTTTTTCACACTGGACAATATAACTACCAACTCATAATTTTTATAATGAATAATTATAGTAGTCATTAGGATATAATATTTTTTCACCCTCATCTAATGATACACAAAGTGTAGATCAACATTCAAAAACTAGTTATCTCCATCCAACTAATTAAAGAAGTCATTTATACTCGAATTTAGATAATGTTTCATAACTATAACTTTATTAAACCACAAATAGTCTATGAACAACCTCAAACCTCCCTCAGTATTCATGAAAAATAAAACTATAGCACCATACAATGACACACCAGGCCAAACAAAGCTATTCAATATCTAATCATTGATCTAAATTATTTTCTCCCATAGCTCAGATGTTTTCATATGAAAAAGAGTTATCAAAACCTAAGAGGTACTTGGTTTCAACTCTATCTCAAGATAAGTTTCATCTTGAGGGTGTATAATCACAACCTATTCAGGGAAAAAAACTGAAAAAAACTTTGATAAATCTGGGAAACTCCATCCATTATACCTCTAGAAACCCAAAATAAATTTTACTAGCTGATAAAAGAGTCTTGGAATTCATATGACCAATCTTATTATATTATATTCCATTAAAAAACAGACAATATCCTTATATATTATGGAAGAAAAATATCCTCCAAAAATAACAGATGATCACATACAAGAATTGAACTAAGAAAATAGGGATAACATCATATTGTTGTATCCAAATAAATAATAAATCCCATAATGATTGATGTTTCTCTATCAATATATTATAACTATAGTAAAAATTTTAAAAAATACTTTGAAATCTTTAATAAAACAGATTTCCCATTTAAATTTATTTTTAATTATGTGGAATTATTACGAGTCTGTGAAAATTGACGGCGCATGATTCTGAGGCCCGGTGTGCCCAGAATGAATTTCTGAACTTTTTTTAAGGTACATTAAGTAAATGTGAGAGTGAGATTTTATAACTTTTTAATTGATTCTCGGATTAAATATCTTAGGGCACCATTGAATCAGCAACCCTGGGATTCACTTAAGGGAGGATTCACTTTGACCGCAGTAGGTATTGAGAAAAAGTTATGTTTTTGGACTTTTTAAATGAATAAATAAAATAAATTTGTCATTTTATTTTATTTATTTTCCTCTAACAGACAAGAGACAATGTGGGACCAGTGACATGTCAAGTCAATAAATGGATTGACCCTTTAATCCTAAGTAACAACACTATTGGGGAATTAGGAAGGATCCTAATTAATGAGCCCCCATTTATTCCAAACTTTGTTACATAACCTCCCCCTCTCGTATTTATATGAAGCTTGCGGAGAGGTGTCAACACTACTTCACCAAGCAATGATGTGATGACAAAGTTCCGAGACACAAAATCATGTAGAATAGAGCCATTTCAGGCAAGCGGTGATAAGCGACACTGAAACTCTGAAGCGGAGATCGATGATCGAGCGATGTCGTTGGAGGCTAGTTGTGGGGGACGATGAACACCGACCCACATCCACAACCACGAGTGTTTCTCCATCATTCTTGGGGTTGGTTTTTTTAACTCAAGTGATTTTCTTGAACCCTTTAATCCTCCGTCATGATTACAAGATAACACGGAGGGCGCGGGCCTAATGAACCCCAACCTGACCTTCTGCTACCTTGCTACCTGTTCACCTAAATGGAAGATCATTGGCATAGTGGCACCAATCAGCTATGATAGAGGTGGCACGTCGTCACACACCACAAGAGGAGGCCATGCCACTAAGCCAAAGTGGTCAGTGGAGTGGCCGGCACTAGCCAGCTGCGGAGGAGGTGCGGCTTGCCGTTGCACGTCGCTGGTGAGCTAGGCTCATCAGCCACAACGGTCGATGGAGATGGTCAACACCTTGGCCAACCATGGAAGGGAAGGGAAGCACGACCAACACACCACCATTGAGAAGGAGGCCGCAACCGAAGCTGTGTCAGAGGCGGGACCCGTGCCTCTGGCGGGTTCCACGACGATCTAGCAGTACCCAAGTGGCACTGCCATTTAACAAGTAAAATGACCTTCAGGCCATTCAGGAGTCTGGGGGACTCACCCCCTTCTAGATAGGGTAGAGCCCACTACAGTCCGGACCAGTGTGCCGTATCCCATTGAGGGTCGGGCCACCCCTTGTAGGTTGGGCAACCCCCTAGATGGTCGTGTAGCCCCCTTCCGGCCAGGGTGCACCTCGGCCTAGAAGCCCGAACCCTCCTTGGCCCAGCCCAGCTGGGTCAGACCTAGATCAGGTCAAGTTGACCCAAACTGGGTCGGGTCAGCCCTAACCAGGTTGGGTCGGTTTGGTCCAGACCCAGAAACACTTAAGTGGTAATAACATGATAAATGGGTGTTCGTTTGACGAACCGTCTTTGGAATAGAGACCCTTTGAGTGAGATGGTCCTTTTGGTATACTCAACTTGAGTTTTGGAGATAGTTATAGTATGGTTGGGTTGGATCGAACCTAAATCCATCAGGGCCACAAAACTAAAACACTTATAACTCACAGAACAGGCATCTAATTGATGTACCGTCTGTCACGTCGGAACCCTTACGACAAGGTAGTACTTTGTGTTACTATTTGGTGGATATTAGTGTCATTTGAGGTAGGAATGATATCTTGAGTGGAAGATTCTATGGAACTTGAGCACATCAGGTGCAAGGAATCCTATAAAAGACTATAACATGAAGGAAGAACATCGATCCTATGTGGGTCTGCGCTCAGTGATCCTGTGGCGGTCTACGCTTACCGATCCTGTGTGGGTCAAATCCTGTGTGGGTCAGATCCTATGTGGGTTAGTGGGGGTTAGTTACATATCGATCCTTTGTGGTCAGTAGGGGTTATTTACCTATCGATCCTATGTGGGTCAGAAGTAGTGCTACATAATAGAATAAGATATCCAAGTCTTATGACTAATCATCTGTAATTCTGTACTTTTGTTATACCTATTTGTGAGATATATCTATTACCTATGTGGTACTTCTATCTTCATGGTGTTACCAGTGTTGTACTTCTATCTTCGTGGTGTTACCTATGTGGTACGTCTATCTTCATGGTGTTATATGTGTGGTACTTCTACATTCATGGTATTGTCTACGTGGTGTTACCTATATGGTACTTCTACCTTTGTGGTGTTGTCCTTGTGGTGTTACCTATGTGGTAATTATATACTCATGGTGTCACCTCTGTGGAACTTCTACCTTCGTGGTATTACCTTTGTGGTATTATTACCTCATGTATGAGATGAATATGTCTTGATAACTTAGTTATATGTATGGGAAGATACCTAAGTAGAGTTGATGTCTGTTTCTTCGTGCTTTGAGATTGAGGTCTTTCTTTGTGGTATTTCCTTTGTAGAACTCTGGGAGAAATATGGGGGTCTCGAGGTCCCTACTAAGTATTTTTATACTCTCCCCTACATGGGCTATGCCCGCACCTAGTTGTGACTTGTGCAGACGACGGACAACAGTGATCGAGGCTGAGGGAGCCAGGTCTGGATGGTGCTCGGAGGTAGACCTTTTGGGGTGACGTGACGCAAGGACTACTAATCATGAGCTATACCTACAATTCACATAGGATCCTAGAAAAATGATCTAGGATAAGTTTTCACTTTTTAGTTGTATTTGTACTTTTTTGTTGGGCTTGTATTCCGACCCCTTTACTTTCAACACACTTTTACTAAAACATTTTACTTCGTGGTTGCTTCTTGTGGTGTTATAGTCTGTGTGTCTGTACATGTTAAAAGGGAAATTCCTTTCCATATTAGGGATATGCCTTTCCGATTCTAGTTGTAATCCCCTGGCCTATGGAAGGCAGGCTTGGGGTAGTCACGACACTAGCCCTGAGGGATAGGTCATGACAATGTAGTATCATAGGAGTAGGTTCTATTGAAGAACCAGGACTCTGATCTTTTCTATGTGGTGATAGTGTTAAGTGCTATGAGTGTGGTTTTCAGTTTGGGGAATCTAGTGTTGTTGCGGTTTCCAATGTATCTATAAACAAGGACCCCAAATTTTTATTTCTGACTTAGTGCATGGAAACTCCAATAGCGTGAGTTTTTGAAAATTTTTTCTAATGATCACTTCAAGTCAGCTCACCTGGTATAACTTATTGACCATGGAACACCTATTTAATTTTAGGATTACTCCATGTAGAAAACTAGATTGGATTCTTGAGAGAGTAGGTGATGAAGGCCCACCGAGTGATGAGGCCTCTGTGTAGGGCCCTCTTATGGAATTAGCAACATCAGGGGGTGTACCAGCAGCACCACTACCCAATGGGAAACTATTTCCACCAGATCCACCAATAGTGGATGCACACTGACTGAGCATGTTGCAAGAGTTCCAATGGTAGAGGTATCTAAGGTTCCATGGTGAGATGGATCCATAGGTGGTTGATGACTGGATGTATGCTTTTTTTAGAGTTTTCCTCCTTGTTGGGACACCAGCTGACCTTATGGTGATCCTAGCATCCAGTCTTTTTCAAGGAGAAGGGAGATAGTGGAGCATGATGATGTAGATAGATGATGAGGTGAACCTAATCTGGGCAGAATTTGAGAACCTTTTTAGGGAAGAGTTATACCTAGCCAGCTTATGATCAGTGCGTATATAGGAGCTGCTGCACTTACAGAAGGGAAGCTTAACTGTGGCGCAATACTCAGCGAGGTTCACTAATCTCTCTTGCTACACCACCGACAAGGTACATTGCACTTTCTTCAGGGACTGAATCTTTGATTAGGGTCTTCGATGGGAGATCAGAGCATTGATGGTATCGGTCAGCATTCTGATGGAGGATGAGGTGCTAGAGAGAGTTATTTTTGTGAAGAGCTTCCTAGCTGAGCAGACACCGATAGCGAGAGCCACCACTAGAGGTGATATAGAAAATTCATCTGCATCAGGATGTAGGCGGATGACGTAGGGGCCCAAGAGGGCCAAGACTTCTAGAGTATGACCCCATGATATAGGTTCAGTGGTGTCCAGGTCATGGGACATAGGAGGATAGCTGAGGTGCATACAATGCTACTTGTGCAGTGGGCAGGGTCACATGACTGGCGACTACCCGACCTGCCTTATGGTTGACCAGCAGACACTCGAAGGACCACAGAGGCAGAGGCATAGATTCGATCGAGGAGGTCCACAAGCTATTGGAAGATGTGGTAGAGGATTTTTCCATACAGTAGGCAGTGGATGGGGATTCTAGGTTCTACCGCCACCACATCTAGGTGGTCCACCCCAACCTTAGGGAGCATGTGGATATGGACGAGCTCAGATCCAGGAAACTGAGGCCTATGAACCTGATGCTCTGAAAATGATTAGAGGTATGATCTATGTCTACTCCACCTTAGCTAAAATACTTATATACACAGGTTCCAGTCACTCTTTTATTATCACAACCCTCTTTTGGAGCTCTGAGATTCTGGTGGAGTCGTTGGCTCGATCCTTACGGCTAGAGACTCCTATAGGAGTAGATTCGATGATTACGCACTAGTTTCGATAGTTTGAGTGATGTTATTAATATTTTAATGAATTATTATATACTCCATTTATTTATTTTATATGAAATGTGCATAATTTGTGGGAAATATTATTTTTTTATTACTAAGTATAATTTTTGATCATTTTTAGAAGTAGTCCAATTGATCCAGTTTACAATTTTATTTATAACTATCACTTTACTAATAAAAATAGTGTGATCATTATTTTATAGGATTCCGAATTCAAAATAAAAAATTTCATTAGAAGGGGTCATGGGCCAATTATACAATTTTAAGGCCCATATGGACCACACAAGAAGGCCTTAAAATCTGTGAAGAAACTGGATCATACCTTATGATTGAATTACTAGGCTCAATATAGAAGTTCAAATTCATTCATTCTCCTCAAACGTTAGGGGGACAATGTAAGGAGTCTTGGATATAAATTTTAAGGCACAAATCCAATGAAAAGGGGCCCAACTGATTCATTTAAACATAGCCCACCATTCTAGATGAGAATTAAAATCCGCACACTATTCATGACATATCTCATGATTTAATCATCAAATCAATCTAAGATATTTTAGTGAAAAAGGGGAGATTTAGAGGGAGTACTTTTATGAATAAATCATTCGGATTTGACAGAATATTCCTTTTCAAAAACCCATTCACATTTTTGCTTTCAAATTGATTGTATTGAAATTGACAGATTAAAATTGTTTACTCCAACCACCATAAGTTTGGATATTTAAGTCCAATGGCCTCCAAATTTCTATGTAGATAGAGGAGATATTTATATAAAACCTTTAAAAAGATCATATCTCGATATTCAGCTGTCTAATTTATCAATGTTGCGATGTAAGTGGAGGGTCAATTTCTGAATGCAAACATCCCACAACATTGGGATATAAATACATCCCCTCCTCTCCTTCAAATGGATTATCATTTCAGAATAGAGGATCACATATTGGAAAAACCAAATCCTTTCCAAGGGCTTGTGAGGACTTTCCATACACATGTTTTCACTTGAGATACCCTTCCTGCTCTATTTGATTTCATTTACTTTTGTGATTTTCTTCATTTGTAATCTTGTAAGTATTTGTTTTGTAATTCTATTTTAATGCATGTTTTTCATCATATTATGTTTTAATCATCCACCCTCTATTATATAATATTAATTATCTTAAAATATTATAAATCATTATGAAAAACCATCCCTTATTTTGCTTCCTAATTCAATGTAAATTCTATTTTTAATTATCATCATCATTTGTGTGCGTGTTCGACGCTCCAATATTTTCTTATCCCTGTCATTTTCTTATCTTCTTAATTTATCATCATAATCATTATAAAAAAATTTCTAATAATATTAATGTCTGAGTAAATATACCATTTGGGTGAGTCAAAATTTAGGGATGTTGAGTGATTGAGAGTATTTTATTGATGAGTATTCTTTAATTTAACATTGTGTATGTTGGACTTAACATGTCATGGATTAATGAAATATTTTGTTTAACATGTTTTTTCCAAGGATTATTAGAACCAAAAATTCAATACCATTAATTTGCTCAGATAGAGATTATAACTCTAAGATAATTTAAGTCTTGGATTAAAGCCTTAACACTTAGGAATTCCAATCAACGTTATCTTGTGAAGAAGGTGTTATTTTAAATGCAATATAAAGAAAAGATCAAGGATATCACAAGATTAACTCCCTAATAATCATCTCACCCCAATAATTTTCAATTTGTTAAATCAAACATAATCCATAAACTATTTCATATGCTCAGCAAATAAACCCCCAAATCAGAAAAAATCAACTGAAAACAATCTACTATTAAAAAAAGTATCATCGTCGAGGAATCGACCTGAGTGCTGCTATACACATTAGTAGAGCATCAGAACTATGACCGATAGATTGGAAACAATCCACCACAATTTTAGTGATCTTACTCTAGGAGGCGATGGATTTGACTGGGATCTTCTAGTAATGGTGTTGAGGCCTTATGACATCATCTTGGGTATGCACTGTTTATCCACAGTCCATGCTCAGATTGACGGTATTAGGCACAAAGTGCAGTGTGTATGTGAAGATGGGACCAGGTTTTCCTTCACCAGCAAGAAGGGGACCCTTTTAGCACAGGATAGACTTACCCAGAGGAGGGTTAAACCGATCACACATCAGTTGTCCAACCTTACCCTCGGGGCAGTTAATGTTGAGAGTCCCAGCTATCCTATAGTGGTGGACTAGTATGCTGATGTCTTTCCTGATGATGTTCTGAGACTACCTCCACACAAATAGGTATACTTTTACATCAACATGTACCCTATGACGGCACCAATATCTAAACTGACATATCAGATGGCTCCTGTCATGACCCGACCCTACCCGGGCTCGAGCCGCAACTACCCCAAGCCCTCCTCCATAGGCCATGGGCTGGCGACTAGTGACGAAGGCACAATAACTTGGGGAAGCCTTTTCCTAAGTACCTGTACACACACACACACACATCACAGTCAATGAAAAAGTGCAGAGTAAAAAAGAAAAGTAATGGGACAATGCTATAAATAACCACAAGAGTGCACCGGCCTCTAAACAGTACAAAGTTAAAGCTAAAAAAAGAAAAGGGGCGAAAAACACGCCCAATCAGGAAATTTCCACAACCCAGCAACAGGTAAACAAAAGAAAACAGCTGGTAAGGTCCCCCACCTGGAACTCGACTCCGACCACCGCATGTGGTCCAAGATCCCAAGCTCCTAAGCTCCTCTAATGTCACGACCACACCTGTCCATCATCTGCAAGGGCACACCAAGTACGGGCAAAGCCCAAGTAAGGTTGAGTATATAAATACTCAATAGGATACCCCGAAGGCTCGAGGGAGCAACAAAGGAGGTACCGAAGGGTGAGCTGTAGAGAGAACAGGGAAAAGTAAAGGAGTACAACCGAAAGTGCAGTAAAGAGTCCATCTCAACCCAACAAGAGGAAAGAAGGTAGATGCGTCCAGAAACAAGGAGCTGGAAATGGTGAGAAGATGAACTTCCCGTAGAGTATTCGCTACCTATAGCAGGAGAGTTGATTTTTCCAACCACGAGAAGCTCGACATGGAAATCGCGTGGCATACCCCGCGCGTCTTCTCCTCTCCTGGAAGGAGAGTAACCATTACCAAGAAGTGGGTACTAGAACATGGTATATACAAAATCATATGCTCAATCCAGAAGCACGAACAAGATCGTAAGGGGATCTCCATCCCGCAGCTCAGCCCAATAAAGTGAGTCACCAATAGTCCCATAAGTAAACACCATCGACACCCAGCATCCCACACATCTGCCCCAAATTGCAAGTCAATGGCTCAAATCGTCGCACCTCAAAACTATCCGCTTTGGGCGACACTAACTCTCCCGCACGGTTTTAGGTCACGTCATAAGGACATCTCTTGGTCGGGAAAACGCTCCTCGTACTTGAGAGTTCTGGGGGAATGTCAACCACAACTCGTCACTACCCCGCAATCGAGAGGTCTCCTTAAACTTGACAGGAGACCCCCTACCCACCCCCACTGGAGGGTACCTGGAAGTCGACAGGTTCCACTATAGGGAGACCCGACAAGAGTCGACAGGTACCACACTACCCAGTCTCGTAATAGGGTAATCCACTAGAGGGCGACCCGGATAATGTCGGCGATGGGACGATTGCCTACCCCAGATGGAGGTAACCCAGCATCGGGGACCACTACCCAGCCCAGCTGGAGGTATTCCTCGCATTAGGGAGCACTACCCAACCCAGCTGGAGTAAAGCCCGGCATTAGGGACCACTTCCCAGCCCTGTTGGAGGTAATCCTAGCATCGGGGACCACAACCCAGCCCAGCTAGAGGTAAACCCATAACTGCTCTGGCCATCCCTGCTGGATGATAACCCACTTTCCATCCCTACTGGATGGTACAACTAGAGATCCCTGCTCGAAAAAAACTCGGATCAGCTGGAAACAACCTCATCCCTACTGGAAAAAAACTCAGCTCTGCTGGAAACAACCTCAGCCCCATTGGAAACAACTCAGCCATGCTGAAAAAACCTCAGCCCTGCTTGAAAAAACCTCATCCCTGCTGGAAACAACCTCCTGGGTAGAGGATCGGTGCCCGCTTAAAGTTTTGGTCACATCTAATCCACAAGAACTCTACCAGGGAACACAAAGCCATATGAGAAACTCCCCAGGCCTCTCAGGGCGATCACGCTCCAATCCGCTGACTCACTGTCAAAGCAGACTGAGACAACTCATCCTAGAAAGTGGGAAAACACCCACACAGAACGAGCACACATAGTCACAAATGGTGCCATAGGCCGGTGAAAGGGCGCAGTACTGAAACCCCCCAGAACTGAAGAAACAGAGGAACAAACCATCTCTGTCGGCCAAATGAGAACAAGACTAGGGGAAAACTCAACCCTGCTGGTCAACAAACAAGAACAAAGGGACCCTATACGTCACGAGAGGTCAATATTATGTAAAGCAGAACATGGAACGCATGCAGGGCCCACACGATGTGTGGACCCATCTCAACCCCGACCAAGCGCACGAACATTATCAGTTACGAAGCACACGTACCTCCAAGCACTCCCATATACTCCCAGAGTATACCTCGTTCTACCCCAAAGGCTATCATGCACATGACACCCAACGTCAACACAAAGGTGTAATGTAAAAAATGAAACTTGCCACCTCAATGGCTGAGGCAAAGCCAACCACGTCTCTTTAAGAATTTATATCACTCACACGGGAGTGCATGCGATCACACACCAAGGGTCCACTACAAACACAGTAGAAGAACCGCCACCTGGGCACCTTCACATTCCACATTTAATAAGATCACGTAAGAGGCTCCGCTTACCATAACAGATTACACTGTTGTAATCCTCGCGGAAAAACATGCGAGATCAACTACATACTCGCCTCCAACGAATATCCGACAGAAAAGTCACCAACACCGCCTCACGCACGAACGGCGTCCCGTGATCCCGAGTCTGATCCCGGAAAACAGTCAGGCGCATCGCACCATGGAGATCCCCTCGGGAAAACACGTCAAAAAGACTGCTCACATGAGCACATCAGGTATCCAGAGAAAAAGATGCATTTCGGCACACCGCACATAAGCGGTGCTACGTGGGATCCGCATCCCGGTCCTGAAACACAATGAACGGATCGCACTGTTGGGATCCTATCAAAAAAGTACAAAATATGGACTATTCACTTGTCCAAAACGGTCACCCGGTGATAGAGACAGAAAATCACCGTCAACGCCCAAACGACCCTCGTGGGGCCCGCACCATTGTGCCGAAATAGAGCTGGTGGATTGCGCCATTTCAATGCCCTCGGAAAAACACCCAAAACAACGGCTTGCATGCCCCGAATGGACATCCGATGAAAAAGTCGTGAAACGTTGCACGCAGCTCAAAATTCAGGTCATGGGTCCCACACTTCAACTTCGGCCTCAATGCCTGAAACCTCCCTGGAAAGCTCCGCCTCGGAACTAGAGTCCCAACACCGCTGACGGCGCAAAAAACGGACGCTGGATGTGTCCGCGCTGCCCACAACAAGAATCTCGGGAAAGCACTCATCCACTTAAAGACATGACGCGCCTCCGAGGCCCCTCGTTTCAGGAATTAAAAAGTCACGAAACCATCTTAAAGAATCTTGTCATAACTCCAGGAACGGTTCGCCACTAACGGCGCACAAATCCGACACCCGAGCTGCCTTTTAGGGGCACATTTAATAATTATATCGGACCGAAGGGTGGGCCGGGCCGGTTCGGCCAGCCCACTCATTGCCTGAGCTGGCATGCGGTTCACTACGTGGGCCAGCCCTCGTCACCCGGATCATCTAAGCTGGTTCGGCTGTTTCCCCATGGGATCCGCGAAGCGCGTGCCCCTTCTCTACTGGTCGGGGTCACGAAGACCCCAGGTCTTCGTGCCGCGACGACCGGCCGAAGCCGGTCCTCCATGCTCCGCGTCCCGGTGCCTGCGACCGACGACCCCACGACACCGCAAGAGTCGCACGACCCTGGCTTCCCTCGCTCGCCCGTGCCACAATCCGAGTTCCCCGCCGCCGCGCCATTCACCTGAAGCCAGCCACGCCGCCACTCAAACCCAACGGAAACCGAAAACCCGCAGACTTTAGCGGTCGTTTGCGATCGACTCCAAACATGGATTTTCAATCCGAAAGATGCATCGGGTAGATCTCAATTTATATTACACGATTTTGGGATTTGATTTCAAATTCGACGGTAATTCAATGACATAAATCAACTTGAAAGTAGAGTTCAGAAATGAAAACGCAAAAACCGAAAACTCCAACATCGATGGGCTTTGCCCGGAGCTTCGCCGCGATCCGTCAGAGCCACGCCTCGTCATAGAGGAGGAGGAGAGGGAGCTTGAGGGGCTTCTTTATGGGGGGGGGCTCCAGGGGAGAACAAGGGAGGAAGGGGAAGGGGTTTGGTTTAAGTAGGAAAAATAATTAATTAAAAACATTAATTAATTAACACTCCCAATTTAACATGTATCTAAAACACTCGACAGGGACGAGGTTAAGTCTCCCCTAGGGTAAAAACCACCTCCTGAGCATAAATGTGGTCTTAGAATTTTAATCCGAGACCCTGTTCAAAAGTTATTAAACTTAGCGCCTGAGGCCTCCAAATTACGAAAACACCCCTAGGACCATTTTTCACAAACGGCATGTGCCCGCGAAACTTACACCCCTCATAGGGTAAACGATATGCTACAAAATCAAAGGTGGCCTTGTTTTTTAAATCTGAGCCACCGTTTAAGAGATAATAGAGTTTAACCATTAAACAAATAAATAAATAAATAAATTTTTCTTTTTAACGTTCCGGGAGCGAGTGAGGGGTCCAAACATCCCACACCGACATGTTTTATGTCATTCCTAGGGTAAAAACCCCATTATGGACTTATCCGTACACTCGGATCTCTAATATGGATGACCATTTAGGAGTTATCCCATTTATTTTGCATTTCCAGTGTGAACGCACTGAAAAATTAATTCCAGCCTCTCCAGGGCTCGGAATCGCACGCCGTCTGTAGGTACTGATCTAGAATAACATCAAGAATATTACAAAGTCCTTTGTAGCTAAAAATAGGGATCTTACATCCTTCCCTACTTCATGCGTTTCATCCCCGAAAAGAAAAACCAGGGAACGACTGAGGGTACTAAACCCACACCTGGCTCCCCCGTACCCAGAGGAACTCTTGCACAGCTCTGTGCCACCACACATAGACCAAAGGATTTAATCTGTTCACACGAGGTCGGCCTTTGTCAATGTCATTCATAAGATCACACACACTTCTCTTCTGGTAAACCACGCAGGGGGCACTATTCACCAAAACCATCCTCTAGGGTTAGGGCAAGGCTGTAGGGAACCTCGCAATCCTTTTCCATGGTCTCAAATGGGGCGAAGGCTCTTAGGGGTGGATCACGTCCCCAACAAAACCGCTACATCACATGCCGTAAATGGAATCACCGCCCGCACCTGGAACAAGGCCTGGTGATTCCATCCTTCAGAATATCCATATGGTGAAACACCCAAGGATATCTGGTCACGCAAGATTTCACAGTCAATGTATCTCAACCAAGACTCTCTTACACACTCGAAAAGTGATGGAGTTGACACCATCGACTAAAGGAAAATGTCTCATGCCTTTTTACCTTACCAACACAGGTCCACGCCGACGCCCCGCGTCACCCTAGTAACACCTCAAGAAATGAGCAGGGATAAAAACATTTCACACGCAGAGTCTAACAATTCTACTGCAAGAATTAGAATAGCTATAGAGCGTACCTCTTCTCACCTCATGCTCTGCAGGGTCGTAGACATCCAAAGCTCATGGATGTTTGCGGTCCCAGCTATCATCTCCCAGAGCCTGACGTGGACCACCTAGTGGTGATGAGAAAACCTCGTAAAGTCATCCCCCACTACTAGCTCTTCCCGCCACTCTTCTAGCACCACCTCTCTCAACGCTAATCTGACCACGGTGCTGACTCCAGCATGGTGGTGCACCAGCTGCCTGCCTGAAGCTCTGTACATGTCAGGTCGGGCAGTCTCATGCCAGGTGACCTCGCCCATCGTAAGCATAGCACTGACTCTCTCTGGTCTGCACTGGTGCCCTCCGGTTCCACTGTGGTGTATGACCACGCCCCTGAGTCTAGTTTTCAGAAATCCACCTGCGTTGAGGATTTGCTTGTCGATGCTCGCTAGCTGCGGCAGACGTCTCGGCTCGGACGTGCCTGCTGCCACCACCAACTCTAGAATGTGACAGGAAGCCCTATGTCACTAGTTCCTGCTCTAGCACCCCGTCATATGTGGAAATTCCCAATGGTACTATGATAGCACAAATCTCTCTGCAGAGAACCTGCTCAAACATTCATGCTCGGATGTTGTCGTCATGGACCAAGTCTGAATAAAAGCGTGCACGGTCTGCAAAACTAGCCACATATTCACCCACCTTCATCCCTCCCTACCGAAACTACAGGAGCTCCTAAATCCGAATGGAGTGCTAGAAGGAGGGGAAAATCATCACAGAACAAAAACTAAAAGTTTCCCCACAAAAGAGACGACTCGTCAAAAAAATGAGACACCAGACTCCACCAACGCCGAGCTTCTCCAGGAAAAGGTTGGCTACCAAAGACACTCTTTGATCTGTCGGCATATACACAAGCCTGAAAAGGCGAACCACTGTCTCTAGCCAAACCTCTGCTGCCTGAGGGTCTGGCTCACCACTGAACCTCAACGGTCTCTGCCGCTGGAACTCACGGAGTGCGATCAACATACGCTCAAGCCCCGTCTGCTCTGTTGAAGCTGTCTGCTGCTCAACAGGTGGGGGTGCTGCTACCGGCCCACCCAGAGAAAGGGGCTCGCATGTTGGGTCCTGGACTGTGGCCTCATATCTCATAGGTTCGTCGTCATGAACCAAACCTGGTATCCTAGTTGGCTGTCTTCGTGGAGACATCCTGAATATTATCAAGGAGTGCCGCGATCAGATGAGCATATATATATAAATATACCAATAACAACGATGGGGATCTTACTCAAGAAGTAAAGTCAAAGACTCAATCCTATTTGATGCACAAACCAATTTTCCTGCAACAAGTGTATCAGCATGCTGAGTCGACAAGCGGGTTATCAAGGTCCTGGTGAATGGATACGTCTGCCGCCGCACCATCACAAGACTCCCTGGCCTGAGAGCCTCTCTCGAGACATGTTAAAACTATTGCCCTAAATCCCAACCAATTCCTTTTTAGGGACGTCTGCACAATGCCCCATGGAACGAACCACCTCTGATACTAATTTGTCACGACCCAACCCTACCCGGGCTCGAGCCGCAACTACCCCAAGCCCACCTCAATAGGCCAGGGGTTGGCGAATAGTGCTGAAGGCGCAATAACTCGGGGATGCCTTTGCCTAAGTACCTGTACACACACATGTAGCATAGTCAATGAAAAAGTGTAGAGTAAAAAAGAAAATCAAAGGGAAAATTCTATAAATAACCACAAGAGTGCATCGACCTCTAAACAGTACAAAGTAAAAGCTAAAAAAAGAAAAGGGGAAAAACACACGCCCAATCAAGAAAGTTCCACAACCTAACAACAGGTAAATAAAAGAAAACAGCTAGTAAGGTCCCCCACCTCTAACCCAACTCTGACCACTGCACGTAGTCCATGCTCCCAAGCTCCTAAGCTCCTCTGACGTCACGACCAACCTGTCTGTCTTCTGTAAAAGCACACCGAGTGCGGGCAAAGCCCAAGTAGGTGTGAGTATAAAAATACTCAGTAGGATACCCCGAAGGATCGAGGGAGCAACAAAGGAGGTACCAAAGGGTGAGAAGTATAGAGAATAGGGAAAAGTAAAAGAGAACAACCGAAAGTGTAGTAAAGAGTCCAGCTCAACCCAACAAGAGGAAAGAAGGTAGACTCATCCAGACACAAGGAGCTGGAAATGGTGAGAAGATAAACTTCCCGTCGATTATTCGCTACCTATATCAGGAGAGTAGACTTATCCAACCACAAGAAGCTAGACACAGAAAGCACGTGGCATACCCCGCACGTCTTCACCTCTCCTGGAAGGAGAATAACCAATCCCAAGAAGTGGGTATTGGGACATGGTATACACAAAATCATATGCTCAATCCAGAAGCCCGAAAAAGATCGTAAGGAGATATCCATCTCGTATCTCATCCCAAGAAAGTGAGTCTCCAACAGTCCTAGAAGTAAACACCATCGATGCCCACCATCCCACACGTCTGCCCTGAACTGCAAGTTAAGGGCTCAAATCACCGCACCTCGAAACTATACTCTTTGGGTGGCACTAACTCACCCGCATAGTTTTAGGTCGCTTCACAAGGATTCATCTCGGTGGGGAAATCACTCCTCGTACTTGAGAGTTCTGGGGGAACGTCAACCACAACTTGCCACTATCCCGCAGTCGAGAGGTCTCCTCAAAGTTGACAGGCGACCCCCTGCCCAGCCCCACTAGAGGGTCCCTGGAAGTCGATGGGTTCCCACTATAGGGAGACCCGGTACGAGTCGACGGGTGCCACACTGTACAGTCCCATAATAGGGTAATCCACTGGAGGGAGACCCGACTAAAGTCTGCGACGGGACCACTGCCCAGCCCAGCTGGAGGTAACCTGGCATGAGGGACCACTGAATAGCCCAGCTGGAGGTAAGCCCGACATCGGGGACCACTGCCCAGCCCAGCTGGAGGTAAGCCCGACATCAGGGACCACTACCCAGCCCAGCTGGAAGTAAGATCGACATCGGGGACCACTGCCCAGCCCAGCTGAAGGTAAAATCGGAACTACTCTGGCCATCCCTGCTGGATGGTACAACTGGTGATCCCTGCTCGAAACAAACCCAGCTCTATAGGAAACAACCTCAGACCTGCTATAAAACAACCTCAGATCTATTAGAAACAACCTCATCCCTGCTATAAACAACTCAGCCCTACTGGAAACAACCTCAGTCTTGCTTGAAACAACCTCAACCCTGCTAGAAACAACCTCCTGGGTAGAGGATCAGTGCCCGTGTAAAGTGTTGGTCACATAGAATCCACAAGAACTCTACCAGGGAACACAAAGCAATAGGAGAAACTCCCCAGGCCTCTTAGGGCGATCATTCTCAAATCCACTGAGTCACTATCGAAGTGGAATGAGACAACTCATCCTAGAAAGTAGGAAAACACCCACGCAATACGAGCACACGTAGTCGCAAATGGTGTCGCAGTCTAGTGAAAGGTAACGGTACTGAAACCCCTCACAGCAGAATAAACAGAGGAAGAAACCATCTCTGTTGTCCAAAGGAGAACAGGACCAGGGGAAAACTCAACCCTGCTGGTCAACAAATGAGAACAAAGGGACCCTCTACGTCGCGAGAGGTCAAAAGCACGTAAATCAGAACACGACACGCACGCGGGGCCCAGACAACGTGTGGCCCCATCTCAACCCCGACCAAGCACACAAAAATTATCAGGTATGAACCACATGTACCTGTAAGTGCTCCCATATACTCACAGAGTATACCTCGTTCCAGCCCAAAGGCTATCGTGCACACGACACCCAACGTCAACGCAAAGGCGTAACATAACAAATCCAACTTTCCACCTCAACAGCTAAGGCACAACCAACCAAATCTCTTCAAGCATTTATAACACTCACATGGGAGTGCACATGATCATATTCCAAGGGTCCGATTCAAACACGGTAGAAGAACCGCCACCGGGGCACCTTCATATTCCAAATTTAATAAGATCGTGTAAGATGCTCTGCTCGCCTGAACAGATTACACTGTTGTAATCCTCGTGGAAAATCATGCGATATCGACTACTTACTCACCTTCAATGAATATCCGACAGAAAAGTCACCAACACCACCTCACGCACGAACGACGTCCCGTGATCCCGAGTCTCGACCCCGAAAACAGTCGGGAGCATCACACCATGGTGATCCCCTCAGGAAAACACGTCTAAAAGACTTCTCACATGAGCGCAGTAGATATCCCGAGAAAAAGATGCATTCTGGCGCACCGAACAGGAGCGGTGCTACATGGGACCCATATCCTGGTCTTGAAACACAACGAATGGATCACACCGTTGCCATCCTCTCAAAAAAGTACACAAGATGGACTATTCACTTGTCCAAAACGGTTTCCCGGTGATAGAGATGGAAAATCACCGTCAACACCCAAATGACCCTCATAAGACCCCCACCATCGTGATGAATTATAGCGGGCGGATTGTGCCATTGCAATGCCCTCAGAAAAACACCCAAAAATGACTGCTCACACGCCCTGAACGGACATCCGATGAAAAAGTCGTGAAACGCTGGATGCAGAATGAAAGACGGGTCGTGGGTCCCATGCCTCAACTATGGCCTCAATGCGTGAAACCTCCCTGTAAAGCTCTGCCTCAGCACTAGAGTCCCAACGCCACTGACGGCACACAAAACGGACGCCGGATGTGTCTGCACCGCCCAAAATAAGAATCTCGAGAAAAAAGCTCATCCACTTAAAGACATGTCGCACCTTCAAGGCCCCTCGATTCGGGAAATCAAAATTCCCAAAACCATCCCAAAAAATCGTGGCCTAACTCAAGGAACGCGTCGGCGCTGGCAGCGTGAAAATCCGACACCCGACCTGCCTTTTAGGGGTGCTTTTAAAAAAAATTCGGACTGAAGGGTGGGTCGTGCCGGTTCGGCCGACCCACTCACTGCCTGAACTAGCCCACGGTTCACTACGCGGGCCGGCCCGCGTTGCCCGGACCGGCTGAGCCGATCTGCATGTTTCAACATGGGACTCGCGAAGTGCAGGTCCCTTGTCTGCTGACCGGGGTCACGAAGACCCTGAGTCTTCTTGCCGCAACGACTGACCGAAGGCGGTCCATCTCCATGCTCCGCACCCCGTCGCCTGCGGCTGACGACCCCGTGACACCGCCAGATCCGCATGCCCCTTGCCGCCCTCGCTCACCTGGGCTAAAGCTGCCACCCTGCGCCTCATCGTGGCGCCATCCGCGAGGCCCACCCCCCCTGCCGCACCATTCGCTTGAAGCCAGCCGCGCCGCTGCTCAAACCCACCGGAAACTGAAAACCCGCAAACTTCGGCGGTCGTTTGTGATCGACTCCTAACTCGGATTTTCAATCCGAAAGATGCATCGGGTAGCTCTCAAATTATATTACATGATTATGGGATTTTATTGCAAATTAGACGGTAATTAAATGGCATAAATCAACAGGAAATAGAGTTCGGAAATGAAAACACAATAACCGAAAACTCTTACCTCGACGGGCTTTGCCCAGAGCTTCACCGCGATCCATTGGAGCCGCGCCTCACCGGAGAGGAGGAGGAGAGGGATCATGAGGGGATTTCTTGAGGGGGGGGGGGTGGGTTCTACAGGGGATAACAAGGAAGGAAGGGGAAGGGGCTTGGTTTAAGTAGGAAAAATAATTAATTTAAAACATTAATTAATTAAAAACTCCAAATTTAACATGTATCTGAAACGCTTGACAAGGTCAAGGTTAAGCCTCCCCTAGGGTTAAAATCACCTCCCAAGCACAATGGTGGTCTCGGAATTTTAATCCGAGACCCCGTTCAAAAGTTATTTAACTTAGCGCCTGAGGCCGCCAAATTATGAAAATTCCCCTGGGACCATTTTTCACAAACGGCCCACGCCCGTGAAACTTACACCCCTCATAGGGTAAAAGGAACGCTCTGAACTCAATGGTGGCCTAGGGTTTTCAATCTGAGCCACCATTTAAGAGATACTTGAGTTTAACCATTAAACGAATTAATTAATTAATTAATTTTTCCGTTTAACGTTCCGGGAGCGGGCGAGGGGTCCAAACATCCTGCGCCGACATGTTTTATGTCGTTCCTATAATAAAAACCCATTACGGACCCATCATTACACTCAGATCATTAATCTGGATCACCGTTTAGGAGTTATCCCATTTATTTGGCATTTCCAGTGTGAACGCGCTGAAAACTTAATTTCGGCCACTCTAGGGCTCGGAATCGCATGTCGTCTGATGGTGATACTCTAGAATAACGTCAAGAATATTCCAAAGACCTTTTTAGACAAAATAAATAGTTCTTACAGCTCCCATAGAGCTTCATGATTTACTGGTACAGCTGGAGTACTTGTAGAAGAATGGGTTCATAAGGCCCAATATTTCTCCAAGGGCAACCCCGATTTTGTTCACCGGGAAGGCAGATGGGAGTTTGAGACTCTGTGTGGACTATCAGAACCTGAACTAGGTGACCAAGAAGAACAAGTATCAACTTCCAATGATTGATGATCTTTTCAATCAGCTGAATGGATCTTGTTGGTTTTCGAAGGTAGACCTCATATCAGGCTATCATCAGCTCTGGGTACGAGATGAGGATGTGCAGAAGACGACCTTCAAATGTCGGTATGGCCACTATGAGTCCTTGGTTATGCCATTCAGTGGTACAAATGCCCCAGAAGTGTTTATGGGACTCATTAACATTATTTTTCAGCCATACCTCAATCTCTTTGTGGTGTTCTTCATCGATGACATCATGGTTTACTCAGCTTCAGAGGAGGAGCATGCCTGTCATCTGCAGATAGTACTATATACACTCTGAGAGCACCATCTTTATGGTAAGATCTCAATATTCCAGTTCTGGATATAAGAGGTACACTTTTTGAAATTTTTATCTCTAAGGCTGGAGTTGTAGTGGATCCTATGAATATAGAGGCTATACATTCTTGGGACCCACCCAAGAGTGTGATCGAGGTGCAAAGTTTCCTAGGGTTGGCTAGATACTACTAGAGATTTGTGCTTGATGTTTACAGATTCGCGGAACCTTTGTCAGCATTGATAATGAAGGGAAAACCCTTCATGTGGATGAAGAGATTCTATTAGTGTTTTCATGAGTTGAGGCAGATATTGATGAGTGCCCCCATCGCGAGGCTACCAAAAGTGGGAGTTGGTTATGTAGTCTACTACAACACATCGGGGACCGGACATTGCTGTTTCCTAATGCATGAGAGAGCAGTGATCACCTATGGCTCACATAATCTGAGATAACATGAGAAGAACTATGCTACCCATGACCTAGAGATAGCAGTAGTGGTCTTCGCCCTCTAGTTGTGGTGACTTTACTTGATGGGAAAACGTTTTATAGTCTAGTCTGATCACAAGAATATCAGGTATATCTTTTCTCAGAAGTACCTAAACCTGAGACAATAATGATGGATAGAGTTCCTCCAAGACTATGACTTAGAGATAGTCTATACTACTGGGAAGGGGAATGTGGTTGAAGACACACTCAGCAAGAGGTCTGGTTTACAGCTACTGAGTGAGGCGATAGAGCAGCTTGCCGCATTCAGATATCCTTTGTGGATAAGGATGGAGTATCTTACCTCCAATCTATGACAGTCACTCCCCTACACCTTCCGTGATTCAGGGAGGCATAGCTTGGGGACATTTACTTTGAGGCTCGACGTGCTCAGATTTTTTAAAGATAGGCACCTGAATGATTTTTTGACGGTGGGGAGCACGTCCTCCTCTTAAAAGTACATACCATGGTACCAGTGGGGATATGGGAGGAGGGGTTGAGGGAGTAACATATTTCCCATATGGTGGTATATCCTAGTGTTCTAAAGGTGTTCCAGGACATCAGAAATCAACTCTGGTGGATATGGATGATGAAAGCAGTGGTAATTTTTGTTTCGAGATGCCTCACTTGTCAGCAAGTGAAGGTCGAGCATCAGGTTATAGTAGGCATAGCGCTGCCACTAGGGGTGCCAACGTAGAATTGGGATGGGATCAAAATATAATTTTTGATAGTAATTCCACATATTTATAGAGGATATGATTAAATTTGGTTGATAATTGACCGACTCACCAAGTCGGCCCACATCCTACCTAATCGAGAGCATATATTTGTAGATGGATTAGAAGGCATCTATGTATTGAAGATTGTGCAACTACACGGGGTTCCATCAATGATAATCTATGATTGGTACACATGTTTTAATTCCTAATTGTGGAAGGGATTATAAGAGGCGTTCAAGAATTAGTTGTGTTTGAGCACCGCCTTTCATCCTCAGACGGATGGTCAGACAGAGCAGAACATACAAGAGCTAGAGGACATGCTACGTGCTTGTGTCCTATATTTTGTCCGTAGTTAGAAGGATCACTTGACCTTGGTGGAGTTCGCATACAAAAACAGTTATCACTGCACCATAGGTATGGCACTATTCAAGGCCCTATATGGTCGTCCTTTCAGATCACCTCTATGTTGGATTGATCCAGGGGAGTCAGTAGTTATCGGTGCAGAGTTGGTACATGCTACTACAGAGAAGATGCAGATCTTCCAGGAGTAGATGGAGACTGAACATAGCAGACAGAAGTCTTATAATGTTAAGAGATAGAGAGCTTTGGAGTTCCATGTGTGGGACCACGTATTCTTGAGAGTATCTCCTCAATGAGGACTATAGAAATTTGGCCAAGGTGGAATGTTATCACTGAGGTTTATGGGAACTTTTATGATACTTCGGAGGATTGGAGAGGAGGCATACTACTTGGCACTTCCTCCACATTTAGAGAGGGTTCACGACATCTTCTTCATTTCCCATTTGAGGAGATATGTGCATAACCCATCTCATATCATTGACCACAGTTTGATAGGTTTTTATGATGTGGAGACGTTTACAGAGGTTCTAGTGGAGATTGAGGATTGATAGGAGCGATTACTTCGTGGGAGATCGATACCTCTGGTGCATGTTCACAGGTACCATGGGAACCTCTAGGAGAGAACTTGGGAGCGAGAGGCTCAGATTCATGCTTTGTTTCCCCATTTGTTCTCTTAGTCTACATTGTAGCTTTCGAGGAAAAAAATCCCTAAGTTGGGAGAATGTAGAAACCCAGATTTTCCATGTCATTTTTTTAATTATATGGAATTATTACGAGTCTCAAGAAATTAATGGTTCTTGATTTCAAGTTTTCGTGTTCCCAGAATGAATTTATGAAATTTTTTAATGTACATTTAGTAAACATGCGAGCGACATTTTCTAACATTTGAACTGGTGCTCAGATAAAAAATATGAGGGAACCATTTAACCTGTAGCACCAGGATTCACTTAAGGGAGACATCACTTAAACTGAAGTAGGTCTGGAGAAAAAGTAATGTTTTGGTATTTTTTTTAAAATAATAAATAAAATAAATTTGTTATTTTATTTTCCTTCTTTTCTTCCAATGAATAAGCGGTAACGGGGGACCAGAGACGTGTCATGCCAAGAAATGGATTGACCCTTAAATACTAAGTAACAACACCATTGAGGAATTATGAAGGTTCTTAATTAATGAGAACCCATTTATTCCCAATGTCATTACTTACCCTCCCCCTCTACTATTTATCTGGATCTTGGATAGAGGTGTCAGTACTACATTACAAAGCAACGAAGTTCTAGAAAAGTGCCAAGACTTCAAACCCATGGAGAATGGAGATGGTTACGGTGAGAGGTGAAAAGCAACATTGAAACCCCAAATCAAAGATCAATGATCGAGCGATTTCATTGGAGGCTAGTTGTGGGGGGTGGAGAACACCGAACCACTTCCTCAACCTTGGGCGTTTCTCCATAATTCTTGAGGTAGGGGTTTGATTTTTTTTTTGATAAATTAAAGTGATTTTCTTAAACACTTTAATCCTCTTTCATGATTACAAGCTAACACGGAGGGCGTGGTCCTAAAAAACCCGACCTATACCCTCCGCTACCTTACTACCATTGTGTCTCCATGGAAGATCGTCAGTGCGGTGACACCAACCAGCTACGATGGAGGTGGCGCGTCATCGTGTGCCACAAGAGTAGGTCGCGACATTAAGTCGCGGTGGTCAGTAGAGCGGCCATCACCGACCTCTAGAAGAGGAGGTGTATGGCGCACTATCGCACACAACCGGTGAGAAAGGGGTCACGGCTCGTCAGCCGCAGTGGTTGGCGGAGGCATCTTGTACTATGAATGGCTGTAAAAGGGATGGGAGATGTGACCAACGTGCTTCCAGTGAGCCGGAGGCCACTGCAGAGGGAGAAAATGCACCTACGACGAGTTCCATGGAGACCGAGCAGTGCCCATGTGGTGCCGCTGTTTCCCATGGTGAACGGCCTCTGAGCCATTTGGGAGACAGGGGTACTCACCCCCCTCCCCCCGCACCGTCTACGGTGGACCGCACCACTGCCCGGACCGACGAGCCACCTCCTAACGGGCTAGGAATCCCCCTTGTAGGCTAGGCCAGACCTCGTGATAGTGAGCTGATCCCAACATGGAGCAACCCAGCTGGGTAAGACCCAGGTCGGGTCGGCCCAGACCGGGCCGGGTTGGGTTGGTCCGACCCAGTAAGACTGGACCCGGGCCCAACCGTCCCGAAAAACACTTATGGGGTCATAACATGAGAACCAGGTGCCCGTTTGATGAACCGTCTGCAGATCTAAGAACCGTGGAGAGAGAAATTCGTTTTGGTATACTCCAGTTGATTTTTGGAGACAATTGGAGTATGGCGGGGTTGGATCAGACCCGAATCCAACCAGACCCTCGAAACTAAAACTCTTATAACTCACTAACCAGGAATCTGATTAACGTACTGTCTTTTGAGTTGTAATCCTTATAACCTAGCAGTTGTTTGGGTTACTCATTTTTAGATCATAGTGGTGGTCATGGGTTGACCAATATCTCGAGTGTCGGATTATACGGAACTCGAGCTCACCAGGTGTGATAAATCCCGTGGCAGGCTATAATGTGAAGGAAGAACATCGATCCTGTGTGGGTAAGTGCTCAGTGATCATATGTGGGTCAGCGCAAACTGATCCTGTGTGGGTCAGATCCTATGAGGGTTAGCGCTCAGCGATCCTGTATGGGTCAGCACATACCGATCATGTGTGGGTCAGTAGGGGTTAGTTACCTATCGATCCTACGTGGGTCAGAAGTAGTGCTACTTAACAGAATAAGACGACCTAGTCTTATGAATAATAATTTGTACTTCTGTACGTAAGTTATATCTTTTTGTGATTAGATTCTGTTGCCTATGTGGTACTTCTATCTTCGTGGTGTTACCTGTGTGGTACTTATATCTTTGTGGTGTTATCTATGATGCACATCTATCTTTATGGTTTTATTCGTGTGGTACTTCTAACTTTGCGGTGTTACCTATCTGGTACGTCTACCATTGTGGTGTTGTCTTCATGGTGTTACCTATGTGGTAATTCTATCTTCACAGTGTTACCTGTGTGGTACTTCTACCTTCATGGTGTTACCATTGTCGTATCTTCCCTCGTTTATGAGATGAATATGTCCCGATAACATAGGTATATGTATGGGAATATACCTAAGTAGAGTTGATGTTTATTGCTTCATGCTTTGAGATTGATGTCTTTATTTGCGGTATTTACTTTATGGGACTCTGGGAGACCTACGAGGATTTTGGGGTCCCTTATGAGTATCGTTATACTCACCCCTACACAGGCTACGCCCACACTTTGTTGTGTCTTGTGATGACGATAAACATTAGTGATTGAGGCTGAGGGAGCCAGGTCAAGACGGTCCTTGGAGGTAGACCATTTGGCATGACATGATGCAAGGACTACTGATCATGAGCTAATCCTACCCTTTAGGCAGGATCTTTAAAGGGCGATCTAGGTGTTGTTTTAAATTTTCTATTGTATATGTACTTTTTCAGTTGGACTTGTATTCCGAACCCTTTAATTTCAATACACTTTTACTACAGTAGTTTACTTCATGGTTTCTTCTTGTTGCATTATAGTCTATGTGTCTATACATGTTAAAAGGGAAACACATTCTCGTATTAGGGATACACCTTTCCCGTGCTAGTCGCCAGTCCCTGGCCTGTGGAAGGTGGGATTGGGGTAGTCACGACACGGGCCCCATGGGATAGGTCATGAAAACCTCTAACTATTTTATTTAATGATCGTAGAAATGGAATATTATTCACCTTGATTCACATGGTATAGACCTTAGATGTGACATGCCATTTTTTATGGACCAAATTTATAAATAAATTAATACTTTCATTTATATCTTTCAATTCACTAAGTCAAACATTCCTTCCACACTAAACTGAATTGTCATATGTTACATGAAAAAATGAGTTGGCATACGTAGGGGTGTCCATGGGTCAAGTTGGGGGGATATTTTGGACCCAACCCAAGAAAAATAGGTCAGTTCAGAGATGTTTTTTGGATTCAGACCTGATCCGACCCGAGCCATCTCAAATCAGGTTGGGTCGGGTCAGGATGATCGGGTTAAGGGAAAAAATCGTTTGGTATTTTTTTATGATCCCAACCCGTAGGTTGACCGAGATAAGACAAAAAAAATTGTTCAGTTCTTTTTTTGGCTATCACCCCGTAGGATGATCGGGTTATGTATTCCTCTGCTTCATCTTCTTCGCCACACTAGGGAACGCCTACATCCTCTACCCTATAATAAATCGACCCAAAAAATGTCAGTATGTGACTCGATGGTGTGATGCGATTAGATTGTCTAAAAGTAGTTATCAAGGTTTGATGAGGTTCAAGGCGAGGCCAAGTGGGTGATGAGAATGGCGTAGTGCCAGACACCAATAGATTCGGCACTACACACAGTCGCGATGGAGATGGAGGTGGTGGAAGAGGTAGGGGTACATACAGGTTTGGCACGGTGGATACATTGGACTGGTGAGGGTGAAGAAGATGTTTAATGATCGTTTTATTAGTTGATCCTCCACCTTCAGATCTTCGAATCATTAAAATTGTTCTATCTTCCTTTGGTTTTTTTATTGTTCTTTAGTTTTCATAGAAAAATCAAATGAAATATAATTATCTTCATGTTTTTTTTGTTGACCGGTCATTGTTTTTCCACTAATTTCACATTTCTCGATTCCTTTGAATTTATTTTATGTTTGTCCTAGAAATGACATGGAAGATCCAATCATATATGTGATTAATATAGTATTCATATAATGGTGGGTGATGGCATGGACTCAATGGATGGTGTAGGAAAGGATAAAGACAGCGGCATGGGGCAAGGGTGAGCGGGCATTGGGTTGAGAGGCAGGGGGAGAGGGCAAAGCCTGAAGAAGCGACTCACAATAGTCGGGTTGGTTGGGTTGGGTTGGGTCAATGTTTTCCCAACCCGTGACCCAACCCAACCCGACCATGATATAACCCAACCCGACCCAACCCATGGTATAAATGTTTCAACCCGAACCAACCCGACCCGACCTGATCGGGTCGAGTCGGGTTGGTCTGGTTGGGTCGGGTCTGGACACCCCTAGGCATACGATACATGCAACACTGAGTAATGAATTTTTTAAGTGTAAAAAATAAATATGTTTGGATTATGTTATATGAAACTCCAATTGAAGCTTTCACTACACGCAACACTGACATATCTTGCAATACACGCAAGAGAGACCTTTCTCAATGACTTGCATTTTACATAATACCGAGCTTCACAAAAAAAATGTTATTAAAATATTATTATTTAATGGGATATAAACATTCCATTATGAATATTATTAACCACATTTTGAAATTTATATAACATTAAAATTAATCCTATGTATTTTCTAGACATGAAATAAGAAGAAATTCAATTTTCCCGATAAAAGATGTATTTTTCAAAAAATGTAGTTTTGCAACCTTTTGATGGTGCACCCATTTTAAATCAGATATTTAAAATTTTTAAATATTCTATTTTATAAAATAAACTTTTTATTTTTAATAGAGAAATAAAAATTTAACTTTTTTTAAATTTTGGTAATTTTCTGATGAAATTAATATTTTAATGAATAATGTAAAATACTATATTTTAATTCAAAACTGCCTTTTCATCTAATTTTTTATATAGATATATTATATATTTATTTGGGTTTAAAGTGTAATTGGTTTATGTTTTTACCTTTTACATAAATATTTTTCATTGGATGTAATTTCACATTAAAAATGGATATGAACACATGTCAACCTTTTGATAGTTTAAACTTTTTTAAAACCCGCTTTCTGGTTTTGTCAATTGGAATTAATTTTAAATTAATTTGTTCCAGTTATATTATTTGAAGTTTGAAAAGTGGATTCAATATTTTGAATCATAGGGTCCAAATTTTTTAAATACATACCTTTTATTTTTTAGACATTATGAATAATAACGTCAGTAATTAATTTTATTTACCTTGGTTAAAGGGTAAATCAGTTAAGTAAGGGTAAGAGATAATATAATAATTATATAAAACTATCATAACACACGTTATGATACTATTTGATGAGATATGTCTGACCATTATCATCCTTGGGTCGATTATAGGACCCCATGGATCCACATGGATGTAACAATGACCTTTTATAATTTTTAATTTAATGTAAATAGAAATATAACATAAACAAGAACCTTTTACCAATAAATTTTTAATATAGGGTTATATATCTAATATATTTGAAAATAAATGGTGATTTGAAAAATAAAACTATTTAATAGATCCTTATATTTTATTTATAATTTTTATACATTAAATAAAAAAACTGTATTTATTTCATATTGATGATGCAATGATTACCTTATTAATGAAATATTCATATAAATGATCTTATAAATATTAAAATAAATGTAATTTGAAGATTTTGATTCCATAAATAATGTTCTTGAAAAAAATTAAAGGTTAGGGATGATTTAATGGCTTTGGTCCAAAGAATTTTTTTTATGACTTTTAAAAAATGAATTACTAAATAGTGTTAGAATGGACAGAAATGTGTTCTGAAAAAATACTATTTTCTTAAATGATATAATAGTACTAAAAATATAATATTCATCCAAATTAAATATATAATGTATAAAATATCATTATTTATACACTTTCAGTTATCTTTCCATTTTATAGTAATTATAGTAACCCTATGTTATGAAAATACAAGAGGACATTGTAATTGTTAATGTTTTTAACTACGAGTTAAAGCTATAAGAAAAGGTTAATTTTTTTTCCCAAAAATGTATAAAACCAATTAGTTGATAGGATTTTGACAAATAATCATCTTATCTTAAAAATAAATGAGTTTTTGATCCATTGAAACTAAAAACCAATTTATAATAAATTAATATTTAAAGGCACTCTTAAAGTGACTATCACCTCTCCTATAAAAGGGAACTTCTCATTCTCTTTTAGTAACACCTCTAAATCCCTTTTTCTCATCCTAAACCTTCTTATTTAATCTCCCAACTCCCCTAACATAATTTTATAGGCCCTAATTTTGGTATAAATTCATCCTATGGATTCCTTTTGTGCAAATCAAAAGAAGATACGCTAAAAAGAGGTAATTGTTTTATCACATCTTTCAAAATACATTTCTTCCCCCACATCCTATTATTATATTGTTTCCATAAAAAATTAATAAATACAGTATCGTATACAAGATGATATGTTATTATTACTATGTGAATACTATAATGCTATTTTTAATCATCCTATGAATAACAATATCACCATGCGTGTGTGCGTACGACTTACCATCTCCACGGCGTGTTGTAATTTTTTATTCAAGAATACATAATTTATATGAGTATAATGGGGATTATAATGGATTAAAATAATTATCATAACAAAATAATTATTCTTTATAATTAATATACCATAAAATTCTATACCATTTAACCATTAAGTGAATGATATCGTCGGTCGTGCGTACGTACGACCTACTGTCTCCACAACACGATGAGATTCATTCTCCACGTTAAACATTAAAGAATGATTATAAAGTATATATAATAAATAATCATAAAATATATAACATAATAATTTTACTATATATAACATTTACTTTCTTTAAAGTAATTCAATAAGGAAATAGAAACAACGTTCATGTGTACGAACACCCTACCGTCTCCATGAATAGTGTATTCCATTTAATTTATATATCTATTCTACTGAATATTTATGATATATAAGTCATGTTTTGTATTATTTAAGTATATAAATCATAATATAAGTAATAATATCTATAATAACAAGTGAAAAAATGTATGATAAATAAAATGATTATTACCCAAAATGTTGACTTAACATGGAATTGATACATAAACGGGTAATATAAAGTCATAAGTGAATCATATATGATATCATAGATATAATTATGGTTCTATTATGAGTTAATAATATGTTTAGACCTACTCTACTGGAGTTTTATATACATATGAAAAAAATCAGACCTAAGGTAATGGATAATTTTTTAATCTCATTATTATCGAAGATTGTTAATTCGTAGTATTTACTAGGGTATATTTATCTTTCACATACATGTTTCCCAAATATATAATATTATTTACATTTTTATAATATTTTTAAAATTTAATATTACCATTTGGTAAATTTTTATTAAATGGTATGGAAAGAATATTTTCTTGTGTTCTCCTTATGAGGTACTTTTTGACTTTTCTAGCAAGAGTATAAGCAGATTGTTTTTTACATATATGGAATGAATGTGTTTTTACATATTCATAACACCTTATTTACATGAATCCTTAAATATATTATTTCTTTTTTATTTTATATTAAATTCTTCTCTTTTAAAATTTCATGGTATTTTGAAAAAAGAAATCATTTTTTTAAAAAGAAAGGATAATTTCTTCAAGAATTAATTTCGAGTGTTTTATGAAAATTATTTTCCATATAAATGATTATCATTAAACCGTATTATTTTTATATCCATATTATTACTATGATATGATTTTTTATTGATGGAATAATGTTTTATAAGGATTATTTTATGATGGAACGATGTTTAAGAAACCCATTTAATTTCAAGGGTTCTGCTATGATGAATGATTCCTATTTTTGTGGAACATGTAAGAATTATTTCATTGTTACATGGGTGGAACCTATACATCCCTCTAATGAATTGGGTAATGATATATATCTCATGATATTTACATGAATGGAATGGAATGTAAATTCATTTTAGTAATACAGTGTCAGAACGACATGTAAATCCAATTCAAGAATATATGGCGGGAACCACATGTAAACTCAGTTCAATAATGGACTTTTTCCACGACGATGGTCTTGGTAGAAATTCAATGGCCACTATAGAAATAATATTATGTTATTTTTTGTTTTTCACAATTCCATGTTTTATGCCAATTCTATTTTATCATGGTTATTGTTTTTTTAAGATCTATGCATTACGTATTTCCAATATTTATTCCCTAACTCAAGATTTTGGTATTTAAACTTTATGATATTGTTTTTTCATTCTTATTTTTATGGTTTGTTTTATTTTATCAATGTTTACCCTTACTAATATTTAATCTCTCCCTTTTTTTATTCTCTCCTCCCCGAGAGTTTTAGGTATAAAAACAAAAGAGGATGATCTTTATGGTAGATATTGAATATCTTCCACCATGTTAGAAGATTATGTTCCATGTTTTTAGAGACACAAAACAAATACCGTCCTAAGGAGTATATTTGTGTAATGTATTATGTATTGAAAAAAAAGAAATGTGATGTCCATGTATGCAAATCTTGGTTTTTTAGAGATGGTATCAGAGTGAAGGTTTAGTTAACCTTTAAAAACTAATATGTAAAAAATTTGGTGAGATCAATAGAGATATTACTTATTTATGTCTAGGTATGTCCCTAAGGGTAGGTATAACTATAGGTTATAGTCCTAAAATAATATCAACAATCATGAATATCCTAGGATTAAACCAAAGATGTCAAAGATTAAAATTAATCCCCCTTAATTATGTGATTTTTCTTAATATGATTTTTCCCTCCCCCACTATTATTCATGGGTGTTAGAAAATGGATGGAAGTAGAAGGATTCATGTTAATTGAGAATATGATGGACAATGGAATGATATTTTTCATGAGAAACGAAATGAAATGGGAGTTAGAAGGCAAAAAATAATTATTATTCCTAATTAGATATCTCATAATATGATCAATAATCTCAATATTGGTGAGTTTCCTAACCCATCTAATAATAAAAATATATATTTTCATGGTGATCATATAAGAAATAAAGTTCAATATTCCTCTTGTAAATTATGTGGGAAGTGGAATCAACGGTATTGTTTAAAAGTAACTTAAAGATGCTTTGGGTGTGGAAAAGAACGATACAAAGCTAGTAATTGCAAAGGAAATGGTTTAGCTAACACAATGGACAAGGGTAATGGTATTACTAAGACATTAATGATGGTAAAATGTTTTAAATGGGTAATGTACGTGCATTATGAAAATTTATTCCCTAAGGGAAAATATCATAAAAAAATCAGCATGATCGTAAGGGTAGTATTAATTTTATTGATGATGATGAGACTACAAATGATATGTGGGATGAAAGAAGTGTTAAGGAATAAAATGATGAATCTCAGTCAATCGTTTAAGAATATAGTTTAATGATACATTATTATAAAGAGTATTGTTGTATAAGTAATTTTATGGTATTATGGAATAAAGAAACATCTAAGGACCATTACACTATAGTTTTTCCTTATGTATTTTAATGTATATGTTGAATGATACTGGTAACTATTAAAAGTTATTCAGATATTCTTGGAAAACATATGATATGTGCATAATGTTGGGATAAAGAGATAATGACATGTCTTATGGTATTATTAACCTCATGAATTATATAAGGAAAAAGTGATATCATGATTTGAGTATATAGAATATTTGGTTTTTTAGTGTTTGGAAATATATAATTTTGAAAAAATTCATGTTTACACTAACGTTCTACGATAATTCATCTTAATATCATGTTTCAAGAGAAAAAATGATTAAGGTATTTGCATGTTTGGAATTTGACAACCAAGAAATTCCTTATGAGAGATGGGAGAAAAATGTTAAGTCTATTTAGTTCACCTATTTCTAATATTTTATATTTTTAGTTTTGGGATGGATTATAATGTTATCCATTTATGGATTGTATAATTTATATTTTGGTTGATGTTTGTTAGATTAATGTATTATCTCGCTATGGGTGGATCTTTTGAAATTTTATTACCTGTTCTATCCATTTTTTGAGATAGATTGAATGACCTATCATTTTGTCACATGATCTTATAACACTTCAAGAATGAAAAATTCAACTTCTTTTCTTTAAATAAGAGAGGAAGTGGAAATTGTTCAATGCAAAAACAATGGTTTGATTGTACCAAAATCGAGTAAGTATTTATTTTCATGAATAATTATTCAAATTTAGGGGAAGGATCTTGAAACGCAAATTTTTTATCTTAGTACCTTCTTATAATAGGAATCAGATGGACACTTAAATCTTCGTTGTTTTATGTATTTCTGGTTGTTAACATTCTCCAATCATTTTTCTCTATCACTATCCATCAAAACATGATGGTCGTATTTTTCTTCTATATCTATGTTTTCACTTCCAACCTATGTTCTCTTATTTGGAAACATAATGATGAGTTACATTGGTTAACCGCTATGTTTCTAACATTAATTTTTAAAATGAAGTTTTAGTATTCATTTTTACAATGTGGTTCCCATGAAAGAAACATTAAAGTAGTAAAATTTTTACAAACCCGATGAATTTTGAGGGAGAAATTCATTTTAAGGGTGGAATAATGTATTAAACTAATTTTTTATGGACCATTTTTTTCAAATAATTTAAAATTTTCATATATATATTGCAATCCACTTAGTCAAACATTCATTTCACACTAAACCGACATATCATATGTCACAAACAACACTGAGTTGTTGCACGACACACACAACAATGAGTATATATTTCTTTTAATGTATAAAAGAACTTTGTTTGGATTATTTCACATGAAACACCAAAGGAAGTGTGAACTTCATGTGGCACTGACTTGGCTTGCATTACATAGAAGAGTAATCATCCTCAATATATTACATTGTATGATATACAGAGTTTCACTATACACTAATATATTAGAAAAATATTATTATTTAATGGGATATAAACATTCCATTATGAATATAATTATCCAAATTTTGTGTTTTATATAACATTAACATTAATCTTATGTATTTACTAGACATGATATATGAACAAATTCAGTTTATGGGATAAAAGACGTATTTTAAAAAGAATGCAGTTTTGCCACCTATTGATGGAACACCCTTTTCAAATATTGTTATTTACAATTTTATATATTATATTTTCCAAAATAAACTTGTTATAAGGAAAAGGGACATCAAAATTTACCTTTGATGAAATTTGGGTATTTTTCTGATGAAATTCATATTTTAATGAATAATGAAAAATATTGCATTTTAATTGAGAAGTACATGTTCAAGAAAATTTATTTATTTATATATATATATTATTATTTGTAATTTGTTTTATAGTTTAATTGGATTATATTTTAATAATTTACTCCAATTTTGGTCATAGGATGTAATTTTACTTTTAAATTGGACATAAACACATGCCAAACTTTTTATTGTTTTCATTTCTTAAGAACCCAGTTTCTAATTTGAAAATGAGAATTAATTTTAAATTATTTTCTATCAATTTTGTATTTTGAATTTAGAAAACTAGATTATATATTTGGAATAATTGGTTCTAATTTTGTTAAATTGGTAGCTTTTATTTTTCAACATTAGGAATAGTAACTTGAGTAATTATTTTCATTTATAATGGTTTATGGGTAAATCAGGTAAATAAAGGTAAAAAATAATATTATAATAATATAAAAATACCCTAACATGTGTCCTAATTATTTTGGATGAGATATGACCCACCATGACCATTTTTGGGTAGATTTTAGGACCCCATGGAGCCACATGGGTGTGATAATGACCTTTTATAATTTTTTATTTAATGTAATGAGAAATATAACATAAACAAAAATATTTTTCAAAAATATTTTTAATATAGGGTTATATAACCGATATATTTGACTATAAATAGTCATTATAAATCTAAAAATATTTCGTAAATCGTGGAATTTTATTTATAGTTTTTTGACATTAAATAAATAAATTTATTTGTAACACATTTATGATGCAATGATAACCTTATTAATGAAATATTCAAATAAATAATATTATAAATATTCAAATAAATGTAATTTGAAGCTTTTTATTCAATAAATAATTTTTTGGATGAAATGTATATGTGGGGGATTATTTAATTCCTTTGGATTGAAGGAAGCATGTTTTATGACTTTAACGAAAATCAAAACCTTAATAGTGTCAAAATGAAAATAAATGATATTTTTAAAACAAATAATATTTTATTAAATGATATAATAGTCCTAAAAATAAATGATTTGGAAAAATTACTTATATAATGTTAAAAATTTCATAAATTATCCACTTGATGTTTTCTTGTCATTTTATTTTAACTATAGTTTCCATATTTTTTGATAATACATGAAGACATGGTAAGAGTTAATGTTTTTAACAAAAAGTTAAGGAAAAAATATAAAGTTACTTTTGTGATAAAAACTTGTCTAAAACCTATTGGTTGAGAATATTTGGACCTATTATCATTTTATATTCTAACTAAATTAGTTTGGGACCATTATAAATATAAAATCAATTTATAATAAATTAATATTTAAAGACCTTCTTAAAGTACCCATCACCTCTCCTATAAAAGGGAACTTCTACTTATATTTTAATCACAAAACTAACACCATTTTTCTCATCCAAAAACTATCTATTTCCTCTCCCAAATTCCCTCACTACATCTTATAGAAAACACATTGGGAATAAATCCATCATAAGGATAACTTTTTTTCAAATCAAAAGGAGATACTTTAAAAAGAGGTAATTGTTTTATCACCTCTTTGAAAATTATTTTATTCTTATACTTACTATTATTAAGTTGTTTTCATAATAAAGTAATAAATCCAATATATTATATATTATTATATTTTATTATAATTATGTGACAACCTTATACCTCTTTTATCAATCCTAAAAATAACAATATCACCATGAGTGTGTACGTATGACTTACCGTCTCCACACCGTGGTGTAATTTGTTACTTAACAATAATTAATTTGGATGGGTATAATGATGAGTATAATTGATGTAATTTATAAATATTAAATGATAATTATTCTTTATAATTAATATAACATCTAATTCCATGCCATTTAACCATTATGCAAATGATATCGTCGCTTGTGCATACATACGGCCTACCGTCTCCACAACGTGATAAGATTCATTTTCCACGTTAAACATTCAAGATTGATTACAAATAATATATAATAAATAATAATGAAATATATGACATAATAATTATACTGTATATATATATATATATATTTATATATATTTCATTTACTTCTTCCATTACATTTAATAACGAAACAGAAATAATATTCAAGCATACGTACGACCTACCGTCTCCATGAACGTTGCTTTCCATTTCAATAATCTATCTATTATACATAATTTTTATGATATATAAACAATGTTTTAAATAATGGAATTATTTAAATTATTATCTAAGTAATTAGATGAAGAATAATAAGTCAAAACACATATGATAAATAAAATGATTATTACCCAAAACATTTTTTAACATGGATTTGGTAAATAAACGGGTAATATAAAGTCTTAATTGAATCATATATGATATCAAAGATATTATTATGATTCTATTACCAGTTAATAATATGTTTAAACCAAATATACATGAGTTTAAAACCCATATGGTAGAAATCAGACCTATGGAAAGTGATAATATCTCAATCTCATTATTATTCGAGATTGTTTATTCAAAATTATTTACTGAGGTATATTTATCACCAAAATCCATGTTTTCTAAATATATAATATTATTTATTTTAATGAACTATTTCTTAAAGTGAATTTTACCCCTTTGTAAATTTTTATTAAATGCTATGAAAGGGATATTTCTTTTGTTTTCCATATGACGTACTTTTTTACGTTTCTAGCAAGATTATAAGAGGACTTTTTTCATAACTTATACAGAATGAATTGGTTCTTTATGTATTCTTAAAGCCTAATTTCCATGAATCTTAATTTACATGATTTAACATTTATTTTTAACTAAATTATTTTCTTTTAAAATTGCACGACATTTTCTGAAAATAAATTTTTTTGAAGAAGAAATTATATTTTACTCAATAATTATGTTCAAGTTTTTTATAAAAATATATTTATATCTCTATTATTACTAAAATTCAATTGTGTTTATGATGGAATTAAATTTTATATGGATTATGTTATTATGGAATGATTTTTAAGAAACCCATTTTATTTCTTGGGTTATGCTATGATGACAGATTTCATTAGGAGATGGGCGGGACCAATATCTCCCTCCAATGAATTGGGGAAAGATTTATATATCATGAGATAGAAATGATTGTAAAGACAAGTAAATCTGGTTTAGTAATGTAGGATTGTAATGGAAAGTAAATCTGGTTTAGTAACACATTGTTTTAAAGACTAGTAAACCCGTTTTAGTAATGCACTTTTTCCAGAATGATGATCATGGAAGAAATGCCTTGGATACTATATAAATAATAATATTTACTTACTTTTTTTTTCCAAAAATCCATGTTATATGAAAATTATATTTTATCACGCTTAATGTTCCTTTATAATATATTCCTTATATACTGCCATGATTTATTTTATGACTCAAGATTTTAATATTCAAACATTATGTTCATGTTTTTACATTCTTATGTTTATGGTTTGTTTTATGTTCTCAATTTTTAGCATTACTGACCATTTGAGCTCACCCTTTTTATGATTTATTTTCTCTATGATATAAATAATGGTTTAGATAGGAAAACGAATGGGAAATATCATTATGGGGAATGTTGAAGACCTTCCACCAAGTTATAAGATTATGTTCCATGTTTCCATAGATAATAAAATAAAATGGTCTTTGAGAATAAATTTGTGTAATGTATTAAGTATTAAAAAAAGAAATGTAATATACATGATTTTTATTCTTGGGTTATTTGAGTTGGTATTAAAGAGAATTTTTAGTTAACCTTTGGAAACTAGGATGCAAAAAACTTTGGTTAGATCCCTAGACATATTTCTAAGGTATGTATATGGATGTCCCTAAGGGTAAGTTTAACTATAGGTTATAGTCCTAGAATTATATTAACGATCATGAATAACCTAGTATTAAACCTAAGGTGTTAGAGATTGAACGTACTCCCCCTTGATTATGTCATTTTCCTAGAATGATTTTTTTTCCAATCACACTATTCATTTTGGTTTTTTAAAAATTGATGGAAAAAGGAGGGTTCATGTAAATGGATAATATTATGGGTAATGCAATGATATTATTTGTGAGAAACCAAATTAAAATGGAGTTTAAAAGAGAAAATAGTTATTATTCCTTATCAATAATATTATAATATGATGAATAATCTCACCTTTGGGGAGTTTTCTTACCTAGATAATAAAAAATATATGGAGTTTCATGGTGATCATAGAGGAAATAATGTTAAATTTTCCTCATGTAAATTATGTTGGAAGAGGAATTGAGGATAATTTTTCAAAGGAACTAGAAGATTATTTGGGTATGGAAAATAAGGACACAAAGCCAATAATTTCTATGGAAAATGTTCAGTTATCACAATAGATAAGGATAATGGAATTGATAAGACATCAACTATGGTTTGATGTTTCGAATGTGGAATATAAAAATATTTTTCAAATCGATTCCCTAAGGGAATATCTCAAGAAAAAAAAATCTGAATGTATGTATGGGTAGTTTTTATGTTGATGATCATGATGAGACTATAAATGAAATATGAGATGAAAGAAGTGTTATGGAATAAAACTATGAGGACAGGTTAATGGTTTAAGATGATAGTCAAATTATTACAATATTATCAAGAATAATGTTGTATAAGTAATTTTATAGTATTATAGAATAAATAAACATCGATGAATTGTTAAACTATTATTTCCCTTAAGTATTTTAAAGTAAATGTTGAATGATACTTGTAACCATTAAAAGTTATTCAACTATTTTTGAAAAATGCATGATAAGTTTATAATGATGGGATAAGGATATAATGGGATGTATTATGGTATGAATGAACTCATGACTGATATAAGGACAAAGTGATATCTTGGTTTGAGTATATAGATTTGTTTGGTATTTTTGGTGTGTGGAAAGAATTAATTTTTACAAAATTATTGTTTTCACTAAGGTTCTATGACAATTCTGTTTATTATCATGAATCAAAAGAATTCATGATTAAGGTATTGCATGATTAGAATGGGACAAATGAAAACAAAATTATGAGATATTGAGATAACAGTTAAGATTATTTAGTTCACCTCTTTCTAATGTTTTATATTTTATGTTTTGGAAAGGAATGTAATGTTATCCTTTTATGAATAATATATGTTATTTTCTGGTTGATATTTTTTATATTAATTCATTATCTAACTATTGGAATACTTATTCATATTTTATTACTTCTTATATCTTTTTTGTTGATACATATGGAATGACTTATCATTATATCACATGATCTAGTAACTCTTCAAGAATAAAAAAATAAACGTAATTTATTTAAAAAAGATATGAAATAGAAATTTCGCACGATAGAAACAATGGTGATATTGTACCAAAATCATGTATGTATTTATTATCATTAAAAATTATTCAACTTTAGGGAAAATATCATGAACACCAAAAATGTTATCTTAGTACCTTCTTATCCAATAAATCAGATATTCCCTTAAATCGTCATAGATTTATGGATTTCTGGTTGTTAACTTTCTCCAATACTTGATCTCTACAACTATCCATTAGAACATGATGGTTAGATTTTTCTTCCATATCCATGTTTTCACTTCCCACCTATGTTCTTCTATGTGGGAACCCAGTTATGTGTTACTTTGGATAATCGATTGATTTCTATTATTCCTTTTTATAATTATGTTTTAGTATTCCTTTTTACATGTGGGTTTCCATGAAAGAAACCTTGAAATAGTAAACCTTTTATAACTTCTTGCATGGGAATCCTAGAAAGACGGCCATGCAAAGGTGGACAGCTACTATCATGACACAGATGATGGGGACGGGCACTTCCTTGTAGATAGTATGGTTGAATTCCATAAGAACTTCAGGTATTGTAATCTCCTAAGCCTATGGACCTTGTAATCTCGGAGCCTATGAGCCTTGTAAGGGTTCCCCCTCATCCCTTGAAAGGAGGGTTATCAAAAATCAATAAAAATGAAGGCCTTCGGGCCATTCAATATAGTAAACCTTTTATAACCCAAAAATTTTTAAGGATGAAATTAATTTTAAGGGGGGTATAATGTAAAACCCCATGTTTTTATAGGCCTTTTTCTTCAATTAAATTAAAATTTTCATTTCTATCTTGTAACTCACTCTCTCAAATATTTCTTTCACACTAAACTAACTTGTCGTATGTTACACGTAACACCGACTTGGCGTACTGTACACACAACAATGAATATAGATTTTTTTCAATGACTAAAATAACTATGTTTGGATTATATTATTTTCAAAACCAAATAAAGCTTTCACTATATAAAACATTGTCTTGGCTTGGGTTATATGCAAGATCGACCTTCCTCGATAGCTTGCATTGATTGCAATATCGAGTTTCACTAAACAATGATATATTATTAAAATATTATTATTTAATGGTATATACACTAAATATTATGAATATTATTAACCAAATATGTAATTTTATATAACATTAAAACTAATGATATGTAATTTCTAGATATGATATCAGAACAAATTCATTTTTTCAGATAAAAGATCTATTTGAAAAAAAATGCAGCTTTGTCTCCTTTTGATGATGCACCCATTTAAAATAATTTTTTACCACTTTTATATATTATACTTGAAAAAATAAACTTCTTCATTGAAATAAGTACATAAATATTTACCTTGGTTGAAATTTTGGATTTCTTGATAAGATCCATATTTTAATAAATAGTGAAAATACTGCATTTTAAATCAAAATTGCATTTTCTTCTAATCAATTTATATATATATATATATATATTATCTATTTCATTGTTTTTAAAGTGTAATTGGATCATGTTTTTATAATTTAAAACAATTTTTGTCATTGGATGTAATTTCACATTTAAATTTGATATAAACACACGTAAATATTTTGATAGTTTTTACTTCTTAAAAACCATCTTTCTGGTTTTGATAACTGAAATTAATTTTAAATTAATTTCTAAAAATTTTGTGTTTTTCATTTAAAAAAATGGATTCCATATTTGCTATAATATGGTCCAAATTGTGTAAATTCATACCTTATATTTTTGAAAATTATGAATAGAAACTTTTGTAGTTATTTTTATTTACCATGGTTAAATGGTATATCATGTAAATAAGGGTAATAAATAATTTTATAATAGTATAAATATACACTAAAATGTTTCCTAATCCCATTGGATGAAATATTAACTACCAAGAGAATCTTTGTTTTCTATTTTTTGACTACGTGGAGCCACTTGGATGTGATAATGACCTTTTCTAATTTTTAATTTAAAGTAAAGAAAAATATAACATTAACATGAATCTTTTATTAAAATATTTTTAATATAAAGTTATAAAACTAATATATTTTTCTATAAATGGAAAATATAAATACAAAAATATTTCTTTGCATAATGGTATTTTTTTCAATAAATTTTAAGCACAAAATAAAAAAAAATTATTTATGACATAATGATGATGCAGTGATTACCTTATTATTGAAATATTCAAATAAATGATATTAAAACTATTAATAATAAATGTAATAAGAAAATTTTAATGACATAAAAAGAATTTTTTGGATGAAATTGACATGTGAGGGATGAGGTAATTCCATCAGTTTTAAGGAATCAAGTTTTTATGACTTTAACAAAAATCAATAATTCAGTAGTGTCAAAATTGATATAAACAAGTTTTAAAAATATATATATTATTTTATTAAAAGATATAATAGTCCTAAAAAGATAATATTCCGCCAAATTAATTATAAAATGTTACCAATTTCATTAATTATACACTTTATGTTCTCTTGGCATTTTATATTAATTATATTAACCATATATTATGAAAATACAAGAAGACATAGTAAGAGTTAATGTTTTTAACTAAGGGTTAAATCAAAATGATAAGGTTAATATTGTGAACTATAATTATGTAAAACCTATTTGTAGATAATATTTAGACCCATAATAATATTATATTTGAATTAAATTATTTTTTCACCATTATAAATAGAAATTAGTTTTTCTTCATCTTAAGGATACCATTTCTGCAAATCAAAAAGAGATACTTTGAAAAGAGGAAATTGTATTATCACCTATTTCAAAAATATTTTCTTATTATACATATTATTCTTAAAATTTTCTACCATAAATTAATAAATTCAGTATATTATACATTCTAAGATGGTATTATAATTATAGGGACACCTTAGACCTCCTTTTATCCATCATATGAATAACAATATTACCATGTGTATGTGCATACGACTTACCACCTCTTCACCGTGTTGTAATTTGTTATTAAAAAATAATTAATTTTGATGGGTATAATGATCAGTATAATTGATGTAAATAATTAATATAACATGATAATTATTATTTATAATTAATATACCATCCAATTCTATACCATATAACCATTAAGTGAATGATAACATTGCTTGTGAATACATGCGACCTACCGTCTCCATGACGCGATGCGATTCGTTCTCCACGTTAATAAACCAAGAATGATTATAAATTATATATAATAAATTATCATTAAATATATGAAATAATAATTATGTGGGATATATATATATATATATGTGTGTGTGTTTCTGTGTGTGTGTGTGTCATTTACATGATTCCATTCAATTTAATAAGGAGATGTAAACAACGTTCATCATACGTACGGTCAACCGTCTCAATGAACAAAATATTGTATTTCATTTATCTATATATTATACTGAATATTTATTATATATAAATAATGATATAAATTCTAAATGTAGGTAAATCACAATATAAGTAATAATATCAAGAATAAAAAGTCAAAACATGTACGATGCATAAAACGATTTTTAACCCAAACATTGCTTTAAAGTTGAATTGATAAATAAACAAGTAATATAATTTCATAAGTGAACCATATAAGATATAATAGATAATATTATGATTCTGTTACAAGTTAATAATATTTTTAAACTAAATATATAGGATTTTTGGACACATATAGAAGAAATCTGACATAAGGTAAGATATAATTTTGCAATCTCGTTATTATATGAGATTATTTATTCGTAAGTATTTATTGGGGTATATTTATCATTCGAATCCATGTTCCTTAAATATATAATATTACTTATATTTATATACTCTTTTTTAAATTGAATTTTACCCATTGGTAAATTTTTGTTAAACTGTATGGAAGTAATCTTTCTTTGGTTTTCCATACGAGGTATTTTTTGACTTTTCCAGCAAGAGTATCAAAAGAATGTTTTTTCACCTATATAGCATGAATTAGTTTTTATGTGTTCTTAAAAACTTATTTTTATGAATCATACATTACACAATTTCATGTTTATTTTTAAATAAATTCATTTAATTTAAAATTTCAGGGCATTTCGAGAAAAGAAAACATTTTAAAAGAAAAATGGATATTTATCTCAAGAAATAAGTTCGAGTGTTTTATCAAAAATATTTTCCATTAGATGATGATATTTAAATAGGGTTTTGTTTAAATCATTATTATTACTATGATTTAATTTTGTTAATTATGGAATGACATTTTATTTGGATTATGTTATGATGGAATGATGTTTAAAGCCATTTTATTTCTTGGGTTATGCTATGATAAATAATTTGTGTTTTTGTGGCACATGTAAGAATGATTTCATTATGGGATGGGTGGGACCTATATCTCCCTCTAATGCATTGGGTAATGATTTATATATCATGATATAGACATGGTTAGAAAAACAAATAAATCTGGTTTAGTAATAATGTTCTTGAAGGACAAGTAATTCCGGTTCAGTAATATATGGACAAAATGACAGATAAACCCAGTTCAGTAACGAAATTTTTGTAATATGATGGTCTTGGAAGCAATTAATTGGATACTAAGAAAATCATAGTATGTGGTTATTTTTTCCATAATTACATGTTTTATACCAATGATATTGTATCATGGTTAATGTTCCTTTATTATATATTCCTTACATACTTCCATGATTTATTTCATGAGAGATGATTTTGATATTGAAACTTTATGTTCATGTTTTTACATTCTTATGTTTATGGTTTGTTTTATGTTCTCAATGTTTACCCTTACTAAGCAATAGATCTCGCCATTTTTTTTATTTTCCCCAAGATATAATGAAATTATATAGTTAAGAAAAAAAGGGGGAGATATTTATTTGAGATTTCAAAGATATTCCACCAAGTTAGAATATTATGTTCCAAATTTCGAGAGAAAGTAAAAAAATATGGCCTTTTGGGATATATTTTTTGTAATGTATTAGGTAGTATAACCAAATATTATGTCGAGGTACGTCATGATTGGGTCCTTAGACTGGATATAACAATAATGAAATGAGATTCTTCAAAATTATGAAAAGATAAAGATGAATTAGAGGGTAAGTAGTTGGTACCTTATATGATCTCTATACCACCTTGATAATGCTTATACACTACATGAAATTGACCATTCACTTCTCCTCTACCTGACAAGATTTGTAAATTACCACCTCCATAACCCTAATCAACCCTATGTTCTATAATATGAGGGAAATGGTGGGGATTTCAACTTCATACTCCATGTCCTCTAAAAGAGAAAAAGACTACTGAATGTGGGGATGATAAGGTCTCTAAGAAAACTACTATGGTTTCTGGACCCTTAACAAACTACCTATGCCATATTTTCCACCATGAATGGTAGTCCACACGAATATAATACAACCATGAACTGTATAAGTTAATAATATAGGAATGGAATTCATAGTGTATTCATGACAACTAATTTCTCAACAAAACAATTATGAAGAATAAATAGGATAAAACTCTCCTAGATGGAACCTTGATTATCTCAACATATAAGACTCTCCATAAAACACTATACTCCTAGAGAAGTTTCTAATGATTCCCCTCCTATGATGATCCTAACTACACATGAATCTTCTAGATCAAATATACCTTCTTCGACTCCTTCATATTCATATGAACGGTATATAAGGTAAATGGGTACCAAATGACTAAATATAACACCTCCTCAAAACTCATCACTTTTTCCTCCTCTTTCATAAAAAGACCATAAGAAAAAAATAAAATATATTTGAATTAATTTCAAGGCTCCCACATGTTTAGGATGAATTATCTGAGGAAGAAAAACTCCTTCATCTTCACCACCAAAGATATATTTTTTGAAAGCAACTGAACACATAACTAATTTTAGAAATCCTACAATAAAATACCTAACTCATTGTGCTCTCCATGAAACAAGAACCACCAATGGAATTAAACAACTCTAATATAACTAATATCCAGTAAGATATTTTAATCTTTCCTAATAGAGATCTAATTGAAATTAATTTACAGTAATTAAAACTAGTAATTCATCTGAGTTATAGAGACAATCTCATCATGCTTATCCAACCCTTAACACTAAAATAGACACAACATCCTCTTCTAAGACTCATAATCCTTGATCCGGTCAACCATTCTATGGATAAAAAGATTATACTAACAAACCCTTCTAATTTAGTCCACATACAGAAAATTTAAAAAACAATCACTATTATCAAGAAAGAAAACTCCTAATATTTATAACATAGATTTTTTAGGACAATTTAATTTGATTCATTTTAACTTAACTAAAATTAATCTAATTCATAAAAAAGTACAAACAATATTGATTCGTGTGAATCTTTTAATTTTTGACCCTAAAATATATATCATCTCACCTAGAGTGTTTATAAATCTTATGATCCTTATGTCGGATCATAGGGGACCCTAATCACCTATGTCCCGATGAGTATCCCTTAGAATATCCCACTAGGTTTAAAATATATTGTTACTAACTCCAATGTCCATACTATATCCCATAAATGGATCTAATAGAAATATATCGTGAACCAAACCTACAAAGAAACCCTCATGGGATAGAAGTGAAATAATTGTAACCCCTGAATCCTATATCTAACAAGCCATCATTTCGACACCAGCAATGAGCCAATAAAAAATGGGATGAATTACCCTCATAATATATCGAACACATAAATAAGAAACCCATAACACCATAATATATAATGAAAAATATAATATCATATAATTTATATAAATTTTAGATAAAAAAAATTCTCTAAAAGTTAACTACTAAAAAATCATCTATTGCAACTCTGATAGTATCTCCAATCCTCGGACAAGTAATGTGTATATTGACCACCAAATCCCTTCTAGATACATATATATATTTATTTAGGGATATAAATTTATGTAAACTTTTAGGATACACATTAAACATTACATAAAATTTTAAATAAGAATACTAATGATAAAATGAATAAACAATATAACCATCATGAACCTATTATAGATTAATTATTACCCAACATCACCAAGGACAACTCACCTAATATCACATAAAATTATAAAAACATATTCACAAAATAAAAAATAAATAAGGTAACATAAAACCACCTTCCCACTAGTTTTTTCTATCATGTCCAAACTATATGTGACATGGTGCTCCTATCCATTTTATATAACCGTATTGCCACCAAGCCACATCTCACGTCACAATTACAACTACGTGATCTTCATCTACCCATGATGATAAACATATAATAACACATAATAAAAAAACATCTCATAACCACACATATTATAATCATCATAATAGGGTATTAGGAAAATTATGGTCACTAACCTCATGTCCCCTTATATTATTCACAACCCCAAAATACTTCACATTATTTATCCCATCATCACCACATCACACATTTTTTAATCTAACATATAGACATCACAAATCATGAATCATGACCTCAGGCCAATATAGTTTCTAATATTCCTATAAGTGTGCATAGGGGAGAATTAGTAGTCATCCATACATTCCCTTATCATCCACAATGTTGGTGAAAAACATAGAACCCAAAATATACCAGGTGTTAGTAGGGTGACCCTACACGAGTGTTCATGCATAAGAAATATCATGAAAGTGAATCATATGTCATAAACACACAAGATCCCAACACATGTATTCATACCAAAACAAAGATACTAATAGAAATAGTAAATACTACTCTATAACCACCATAATCAAACAACTGCTACCATTTCGTAACAAATATACTAATCCCACCTTTTCCAACAAAAAATCAATAAAAAAATCCTCTATTTCGCATTTTCTCATATCAATCATGATTGATTGGTTTAGAATTTTACAAGACACATTATATTCATTAATATATTCATTTATCTTTTAAAATTTTAAATCATTCATTATTTATCAACCACATTTGTCCCAACCATTACCCATCCATTTAAACCAATTATAGTTTATTAAAATTCACCTACTTATTAAATTTCAACTTAATACCAATTATCATGTTCACTATTATCAGATGTATTCTATATTAATAATTAACTACGACATTACTTGTATCATTATTCTCTCATGACTACATCAACCACTATAAAAATAATGGCCACTAACAACAACTACCAGCATAAATCCATTTTATTTCCATGTAACCATCTATTCCACTATTCCAAGCCATATAAAGATCATCCACCCTTAACACATCAATAAAATAATCTACCCACACTAACTATGGAAAAAAATCTACAACACCCAGTGCGATACTAATTCCCACAACCAAAAAATAGATAGAAAAATTAATAATCAAGACCATTATAATCCCAAAAATTGTAACTTAATCAATATTATTAAACCACCACAAAAAAGCGGTTAATTTGAAAAAATTATATCTTATATACTTTTTACATATAAAATAATTATTTTGAACATAATGCTCATTACCAAAAATTCCTAATTTTTACAAAACTAATTGTTTTACCATAATCAAATCATTTTACTTTTATGAGAGGTGATTTAAAATTGTTGAAAAAATAAATAAGGTCTATACAGAATAATCCTATTAATTAAGATTCGTTAAAAATACCAATAATATAATTTATCACAAATACAATGTATTTCACTTATTTACCTTAAATTTATTTTTGTGTTATAACATGAGATACCCTAATACGGGGAAAAATAGAGTATGAACTTTTTCTCACATTACATTCAATCTTGTTCCTGCATCGGAAAGGACATGTTAAACATATCATAGTAAACTAAAAATCCACCATAAATAAAATTGTAGAAATTAAAACATGGAACAATGATTCTACTTGGTTCAATACTATTTGATAATCCAATCATTACAAAGACAACATCATTCTAGTGTACCAAAATCCACTATACATCACTAGCATTGTGGATATAATATTAGTTCATTGTCGCTCCCTTACAAGTTCACTACCTTTAAAATTTAGTTGTGAGAATAATGTACTAACTCTCTTTGATTAATTCCACTGAATCCTCCTATGCCTAATTATTTGTATTGATGTTTTCAGAGTTTATAGATGCATTTTTTAATTCTAGGTTATCAAGAAAATATAGTATATTTTGGACAATAAAGGTCAAAATATTATTCTCCAATGTAATCCATGATCTCATGGATAAAAAGGGGAAATAACTATATAATTTTATTCTTGTATATAGTATAGCGGGTAAGTTGTGTACTCGAAAACATTCCATGGAATGACTCTTTCATGGAAAAAATTTCACAAACTATAACATAGAACTGTCATTCATGAATTTATTCGTGGTATTTTGTTTCATTAGCTACATTGCGATAAAATTATTTAAAAACTTTTTCATGGTATTGTTCTCTGTGGTAGGTATATCAAGGTGTTGTACCACACAAAGTTCAGTTCATGAAAAATGATGCCATGTGAATGCCTTTTATTCATGAATGGTTTGTCCTTTCAAAAACATCATCCAACTAAAAATGATGCATTGTGTTATATATAATTTTCCATTAATACTTAATGAAATGTTTATTAGGGTATTTATAAGAAAACCCCATAAAAAACACTAATAATTTGATTTAGAAAACATTCATAAATCCACACATATCATAGGAATCCTTCCATTGAAGATAAAAAACATAGTTAACTGATCAAAAATGACACTGATTCTATGGGAATCTTATGTGGTTATCATATGTTCCACACTATACTATTCAAAAAACATTACCACTATTTTATATGGAATGAATTTGTTTATAGTTCACATAACACTTATCATTATATTTGCACCATTTTTGAAATATCTTTTTTCAAATTATGTCATGGATTAATAGTTCTCAAACCGTTTATTTTTATTTTTCACTAATGTCCTCCATCATGTGATATATTTATTGATATATATCTTAATTACAAAACTCAATCCATAAAAAGCATATTTAGCCTCATAAGTGCTAACTAAAAATTCTCCCTTGTTGTTTCTTTTTTCTATACATTAGCAATAACTCCAAAAAAAATTTAAATTGAATTATTTTCTTTGAAACCATAAAAAATTATAAAATCATTGATTTAAAAAAAATTATTTTAAACACGAATTCCTCACCTCATATTTAACCACTATGACCTTCTTAAAAAATTAATCTTCTGTGAAATAATCTATTTCTAAATTCGCAAATCCTCATTTGACTAGAAATAAAAACCATGTAATGTATTGACAAGAAACAAAATATAAATATTTATCTAATATCATAATATTTAAACCATTAATCAACTGGGTTCTTTTTTAAATCATAAGTGAAATAAAATATAAATGATAACAGAATATCTTATATATTGTAATAAGTCTATAAGACCAATTATCAGCATATAAAGAAAGAGTTCAATATACTATCGAATGACTCATGCCATTATTTAATCTATAATTCCCCATTTATTCAAGATTATTCAAAATACAGTCCCTACATATCATATCACCCACTAAATTTCATACCATGTAACCCCCTTGATGATATAATCATATCACTAAAACAACCTGATAGTAATAACATGTTTTCCATTGAATCACTTATAAATATAGTCTTGTTTTCCACTAAAATTAACAAACCTTAAATTCATTCTCCCCCATTGATGATAAAATTAATGTGAAAGGACCTTCCCAATACAAAACATTAATATAGTGAATTCTATTCAAATTGATATAGTGAAATATCTATACCACCTCAATGTGAGGTCGGTGGTTGAAGACTAAGGTTCAACCACTTCCTCACCCTTTCTCATTCTAAAGTAATGATATCTCTGCTCGTACATACAAACAAGCTACTATCTCAACAACGTGATGTGATTCATTTTACATGTCCAACCACAATTAATGACTCCAATAATACATATAATAAGAAAATATGGTATTAATAAAATTAATATCATTCCATAGTTGATGGATATATTTCATATACACAATAACTAGAACATTCATGAAAAAATGAAATAGAAAACAAGGTAACTAACACCCAAGAAATGAAAATAAAAAAATTTTATTAAAAAAATGGGTGGTAAAATGTTACAAGAATTTCATATATGAAATTATAATTTTGAATATTGTTTTTTTATAAATTAATAACATTATTAATTTTTTTAAAGTTTCTAAAATCACATTCAACAAAAATAAATTATGTGGTAATGGATTTAAATTCAATTTCTATTTCATTGAGATATATTTGTTAATATAAACCTATTTACATTCATGTTGTGAATATACATCCGTTTTGATTTATTTAACATGAATTGAAATTTAATCAAGATTTTATTGTAAAAAACATGTATTCCTAAAAAATAAAGGGTCACCTCTAATTTTTTGTTTAATTTTGGGATTATTGACTTTTTGTTGAGACAATAACTTTTGTTTGACCATTATTAATTAGATAATAAATTTTTATTAAAAATATATATTAATTATATAATGGATTTGATTAGTACATAATATTTGATCCATTTTTTCATATGATGTTTACTTTTTATATTATTTGATTATCTAGGGAAATATTTAAAGAACCATATTATTTACTCTATACATATATTTAATGATAAGACACATAATTCAAGAATTAAATATATTATTGAATATATAAAAGATTATTTTCATTGGTAGTAATGGGTGGTACCCTATTATAGATATCAGATAAATGAATCGGTAGTCTCATGACGCAAATCAAATTTTTTTCATTAAATGGGTTTTACATACATTTTTAAAGTATCATATGAAAGGTTTTGACAGTAGAGGTATCTTGATGTATGATATAATTATATTTAATAATTAATCATTTCTTTAATTTAGATTTTAGTATTTATTATTATCCATGATATTTGAACATTGATGTTATCTCTTGATGCATGTCATTGTCAATTTATTAATTAAATATAATGTATGTATAGTTATTTACCTTTCTATATTGATTATGCATTATCAAATTATGATAGTTACAATATTGATTAAATAAAATGTTTTTTCAGTTATTTACACATCTCTATTGATTATTACTTATCAATTCATGATAACTTATACTTTCCTTAAACCTTATTGATCATTTTATCTTGACCTTATTGTGTTTCTTTTCACCATAATAGAAATTTGAATTCATTGAATTATTTCATGGATACTAAATTTTTTCCATTACTACGTTTTTTATTTTTTAAGTTACAAATATAAAATGGGAATCATGTATGTATATGTTTCTGCAACACTACTAAACTAATCAATCTATGGTGATGTGATTATTTTTATAATTTTCCAATGTAAAAAAGTCGAAACTGTCTCATAGTTACAAGATTCAGGGTTGTTACACTTACTATGAGTTTTTAATGTTTTTTTGATCAAGATTGATATCAAATGGATCATGATTAATGAAAATAATGAATATTACATTTAATAGAGATTTATTTTATTCCATAGGTTTTATTCTATAGGTTTTTATGAGTATGAATTATATTATGTTATTATCATGCACTTTGATTATGTCAACAGATCATTATGCTCATATTTTTTCTCAATGATGACATTCAATTTTAAATGATTATGTTTACCCTTGATAAATTTTTTATCTCACCCATCCTATGTTTTTTATTTCCCAAATATTGGAATAGTGGTCTCAAGTTTTTTAATCTTAAGAAGTTTAATTGACATTTATAACATAGTGGGAAATTTCAAACATTATTATGAAAATGATTTTTATGTATTTATGATGTTATTAGTAGTTTTTGGTAATTATATAAGACAATAAACCTAAAGTTACTTTAAAATTTAAGTGATAAAATATTTCAATTTTATGTCATATGTTTTGAAGGGTTGAAATTAGGTAATTTTTATTTGTATCAATCCACAAATGTAATGTTTATATTTTTTGCACTAAATTTGGGAGTTCCGGTTTGGGGCTATCACATTTGGTATCATAGAATGGTTTATATAAAATTTGATATTAGGATATATCCAGGTCATTTTAACCTAATAGTTATGGATACCATCATGGGTATATATTTTTAAGTATGATCATAAGTTTGATAGAAAATATGCAACATTTTGAGGTCTTAAGTGATAATATTTTGTGGTGATTTGAAAATTTTACTTGGTTTTTTCATGAAAATTAAAATGAATTTTCTATAACCCTTTGCATAAGTATAGGATTTGATTTTATGTTATTTATCGTCTATGTGGTAGTGGGAAAATTATATCATGATGATTTAATAACGATTCATTAACAAGGTGATATTTTTATTGATATTTAGGGTCAAGATAAGGATAACCTTTAGGTTAGTATTTAAAATTGATTAATATAATTTTTGTGGCAAAACATGTTATTTAACATGATGGAATATTTAAGAACAATTCTATAATTTTTTTGGGTAAAGTATTCTAAGGGCATGAGATAACCTTTGGGGTTAAAACATTAATTAATTTTATGGTTATTGAGCCTAATTTTGGCATATGATTATTTATTTTTGGAATAATCTACATTGAATTTTTTTTTATTTTTTTATTTTGGATGTTAATATATTATTTATTCATATGAAGGTATAAACATTTTTGATATATTATTTTTAAGAGGAATATTTATGAAATCATTTACGATATTGGGTTTCCATAAAGTAATTTACAAATGTAAACCATTGATTAATAATATAAAATTCTAATAGTGAGGGCACAATTTTTTAGGGGAGTATAATGTAACACCCTGAGATTTTTGGAAATTTATATTTTTTTCAAAAAATTTCATTCCTTGATAGGTTGAGTTACATGATGAATTGTGTTTTAATGAAATAAATTTTGAAATTTATATAAAATTATTGATCAATACAAGTTTATTGATTAATGCATATTAAATAAGAACAAAATTTTAAGTCAGACATTTTATGCTTCATGAAACTGTTTCATTAAAAAATAATTTTTATTACTTTTTTGAATGAATAATATAATTAGATTCAATAAAAATTTATTTATTTTATATTATAATTATCATAAGTTTTTATAAAAAAACATATCAAAATTATCTTATGGGAGAATTTTTGAAGCATTCTGATAAGATTGGGTTCTTTGTTAAAGTATCATTTTTATAAATATGTTTATTTATTTTCATTAAGTCAAGTAATATAAAGTCATATTTGATTTTGGATTTTTTAATATAGTGAAATATTATATTTTTTATTTATAATAATATAATTAATTACATCCAGATCAAGAAATTTCATGATTTTTATATAAATCTATTTTGAAACATAAAAACACATTTCTTAGAAGGGTCATTTGTAAGTGCATATCGTATTTCCATATTAATTAACGAAAATATCCCATGATGAAGATTTATATAGATTAAAATTATAAATTATAGATCTATATATTAATATAAATCTATACAATGAAGAGTCTAATTTGTAGAGTTAATATAAAATCATCGTTTCCTTGAAAAAAAATATTTTCCAGAAAACTGTTTTTTGTTGTATTTTGCACAAATATTTTATAATTAATTTCCATACTTTTAGAATTTTTTTTAATATTTCATATTATGTTTTTAAAAATTATTTCAAAATTATCTTAGGATAAATTGTTTATAATTTTTTAAAATGATTAATTTTTTGATGAATAGTTAATATTCTAATTCTTGTTGAAAATTACCTTTTTATTTAAATAATTTATATGTTTACAATTTATAATGAAGTGGGAAAAAGTAAAAATAACCCAATTATGTTATCATTGACCAATTTATATAATTTTAATGAAATTTATATATAATTATATTTTAAAACATTATATACTTATTAAAATTTTCTCTTTTGTGCTTAAAAATTATTTTTTATAAAATTATTTTTCGTTTTGCTTGATGTATTTATATTAAAATAGTTTCATACAACTTATAGGAAGTGAATCATGAAAAATTTATTCTATATTTGGAATAAGGAGTTTAGAATTTTGAAAATAACCCCCATTTAGTTTTTTCTCATTAGGAATAGTATCCACAATAATTTTTTATTACTATATTAAAGGTAAAATGAATTAATTGGTGTTAAAATTGTTGTGATACGGAATAAAATTAATTAAAAAAATTCCATAATTTCATTGTATGGTTAAAATTTTCCAATAATTATCAAAACATATAAAATATGACCTTTAATTTCCATTTAGCATTGGTTGTGTCTTTTAAAATATTTAAGTAGAAGGTAAAGAAAAAAGTGCCACTGTATTTCTTTTAATAGCATTAATAAATTTTGATAGGAATAAAAATAACTTAAGGTATGTTATAAATAGTTATTTTAAATATTAATAATTTTTTTATCTTGGTAATTTATTTTTAGTTTATTATGATTAAATAACTACCTTAAATTATTATGAAATATCAACAGTGTGCTTGTGCATGCTGTAGAAAAATTAAGTAAATAGTCATTAAAACTATAAAATAATATTTTTTGGGAAATTTATGTTCTCCAAAAAAATTATTAGCCTAAATAACATATTATATATGTTTGAAAGGTTTAAATTTGAAATCTATTTAAATATTCTTATTTTTTATTGTCAAACAAAATGAATAGTTTCAAAAAGACAATAACGATATTTTAAGATAAATAATATTTTATTAAATTATTTAAAAACAATTAATATATTTAAAGAAAAAAATTGGATTTGAATGTTTTTAAATTTATTTTCTTGGAAATTTATGATCGAATTTTTACATTATATGTAAAATTGTAACCCTTTAATATTGAAAAATTTATATAACATTTAATGTTAAAATTGATTAGCCAAGTAGTTAAACCAAAATTAAATTTTTTAAATGATATGTAAACATGTAAATATTTTATTGTGTGAAACTATCAATAACATATACTCCTTCAAAAATAATTAATTTCATTTTGAATTGTTTTACCTAAGTTATAAACAAATTATAATATAATATGTCAAGTTTTTTTTGAAAATCGACATTAAAAATACTTTATTATAAATAATATTTTATTAAATGATTTGAAATTCATAAAAATACTATTTTTGAGAAATTTAATGGGATATTATTTAAAATTTCAACCATACACTATTTATTGGAATATTTTACTTTTATAGTAACTTTCTTGACCCAAAAAAGTAAAAACTTTTATATTATGGTAATTATTAAAAGGGTTAATGATGGGTGAAAACTAAGATGTTAGGGTATAAAAATAACCAAAACGAGACCAAATTTTATTTTATGAGAATATTTGGGCTCAAATTAATATCATAATTTAAATATGGAATTTTGGTGCAATTGTTTCATTATAATTAATTTATATTAATTAAATACTTTATGTAATTCCAAGAGCTCCCATCCCATAAATTATAAATGGGCACCATCTATCCTATCCTGTCCATAATTAAAAACCCATTTTTTAGACAATTAGAGGCCAAATACCTTCATAAAATCACTCCCCATGGTCTAGTGTAATTATTTTTGGTATGATACAAGCCTTATTGGGAAGAGAGTGTAGAGAAAAAGAGTTTTTATGAAGAAGAGGTGTAGCTTTTAACCAAATGTTGTAGTTTCAATTATTCTTTTACATCATTCAGAATAATTTCAAATATGGTGAAATAATAACAAAAATATATTCTCCATAAAAATATGTTTTTATATTAATCTCATAACCAATATCCATATATTCTTCTATTAAATGGGAAACTAAACCATTATTCATGTGTACGGAAGACTACGACCTCACGAACCAATTTTATTAATTTTCCACAGCCACCTCTAATATATTATTATAATGATTGATTTAACACGCACACACACACAAATATATATATTTTCATGACATATTTATCATTATATAAATAGTATATTTTATCTACCTTGGCATTCAATAAAAAATTATGATACTCTTTGTGTATACTTGTGGATTACCAACTCTATAAAGCGATGTGAAACATTTTTCATGACCACATCACATGATACTATATATAAGTTATTTAATAAAATAATAATATATTTAATATATAATCATCATTTTGTAAATAAAAAATGACACTCATCTTATTCACAGAATGTTGATCTAAAAATGGAAATGTTACTCTTGTTTACATGCAACCTACCATCTCCCAGATTGCAACATAGTTCTTTTTTCAAAACCAATTTTCATGTTTGGTTTTAAAGTTTAATTTATGTATAAAAATTATAATTATTTAATTATTAGTATTATTATTTAATGAAATAATTACTTTTTGACCACGTTCATCTTACCGAAGTGGTTTTGGGATTATGAACTAAAAATCCTGAATACCCCCAACTTAGACATAATTAAATAAGTAATTAATATTACATTAAAATATATTAATTTTTATAATTGATAATAGATTAATCCAAAAAAATATAATTAAATAATTGATATTATTTTATTATACATGTATTAAATTACATTCATGGTTTGTCTATGCCTGAGGTAAGGGATTTTGTCACAATTTTCATTCATTAAAGAATATTTTAATTCTATGTCTCAGATTTATTTTATATGGTGTATATGTGACCCATTTTACTAGTTATATCATCAATACCTCATAATTAATTGTATCATATGTTGAAATTCAGGTTAATTGAACCAATGGGTTTTGATTTAAAAGATACCAAAGCTCTAAGGGGTTTCTTAACTCAATTTCCCTTCATTAGGATATACCATCTATGTTGATTATATTCTTCTATGAATATATATAATATGACCTTGGATTTATTTATATTTTATTTCAAAAAAATTTGTGTTCATATTAATTTTTTCACATAATAAAATCATTGATTAATTCTCAATTCAATGATATTATCTTTGCGAGGGTAATTCATGTCATATTTTTATTATTTATGACATATACTTATAATATATTCCAATAATATTTTATGATATATATATATATATTTTCCCTTAACATGTTATGTCATTGATATCCTTATATTAATGATATTTAATGATCTATTTTTCTTTATTTCTTCAATAGGCTTATGATTTTAATGTCACCAGAATAGATTGGATTTTTATGATACAAAATCATATTATTTAGGAATTGTATATGTTAAATATTTCTTTTGAAGGTGTTATTGGCTCTTATATTCATGAACCACATCATGTTTCTTATCCTATTGTAATAATATTAGTCTATATATTTAATTTTCATTTCCCCCCTTATTGATCAATGAAACATCAATAAAATTTTTAATAAATGATACTGGTCATGTATCCTCTTTTAGATTAGGAATCATTATCTGTGAAATCCATATTTTCAAAAAAATAAATAGTATTATTTTTTAAGAAAAAATGATTTACTAAAGTAATATTACTTTTCATTTACCATTCATTTTAAATTATTTAAATGGAAATTTCTTAACATTATCTACACGGGTAACTTTTAAATGTCCTTAAAAATGTTTAAAATGAAGGTTTATTTTTATAATTTACTGTATGAACATATTTTCCCACCATCAAGATACTTATTTATTTTTACACTTACATTATATGGTTATAAGTTAATTTTCAATGAGAATGATTTCTAAATTATTTTTGGAATTTTTTGTTTCTAATACTTATTTTTATCATAAAATGGGAATTTTTCTCAAAAATATTTTATTTATTTTTTAATGGTATTTATATTTCATAATGATAAAAACACTTGATGTTACCTATGAAACACTTAATATAAGTTTTAATTACACTACCGTAGTTATTTATTTGTGAGGATTGTGATTGTTTCAATGAAATTTTCATGGGGCATGTTTCTCTTCCATGAATAAATCATGATATGAAAGGAATAATTGTTGTTTGTATGATTTTTGTAATGAAATAAATGATATATTTATTCTATTTTCATGGTATGTTTTTGGAAATTATTTATGATTGTTTTTGGGTTTGTTATAAACCATGGATGGGTGGTCTCTTTATAAACTGGGTATGGGTAATTACATTATATACCATGGATGTGAGAGTTTGTTATATATATCCAATGCATTGGATAATGTTTATATTATCTGATGAATTATATTGGATATAAACTGTATTGGTTATTACACATATAAGTTTTGTTTTAAGGGTTATATTTAGATAATGTTCCAAGATACCAAAAAACATTTATTCTTACTATAGGTTTTAATTGATCTCTTGACCATGATTCATATCACATGGTTTATGATTATTGATTATTATGAATCTTTCATTTGATAAATATTTATTCAATGTCACATGTTTTATAATCCAAGTTTTTATGCATATAATTTTTTTTATATTATGACTATTCAATTTGATTGTATCATTACACCCTTTCTCTTATATTATAATGACTAATGAAACTCAATTGATAATGTTTATGATTACACTTATAGATTTTTTGATCTCTCCTATCCTATGTTTTGTATTTAACCATGTTTTGAAGAAAGGTCTTAAGTATGATATTCCTATGAAAGTTACTATGTATGAATAACATAGTGGGATATGAAATATTCAATTATGAACTAGTTTTTTATGTAACCCAGTAATTATAAGAGTTTGTAATAATTATTTAAAACATAAAACCTTAAAGTCCCATGTGTATGTTAGTTACCCAATTTTTATGTTTGACATTAAATGTTTTCAAGGGTTAAAATTGAGTCATTTGTATTGGAGTCAATCAATAAATATAAATTTTATGGTTTTATCATTTGATTGGGGATTGTGGGTTTGAGGCTTCCACACATCATCCATAAAATAATCAAGAGTAATCAAAATCAATATACAGAGACCCAAAAAAATAAATAAATAATGTGGAAGAATATTTTCTTACAGACTCACGGGCCCCCACTAGCTGAAAAAAGTATAGAGTAAATACAATATCAAAAAAATATAAAAGAGGATATATTACATCCTTGTGCCTCACCATATACCAATCTCCAATATCATCTATGATATATGGATAAATGATCCAATATGCATGCCTCTATGCAACCCAAACCTATAATCATTGAACTCTACTGGGGTACCCACGTGACATGGATGCCCAAGTTTAATTTGATTACTACACTATTGGGAACCCCAAACATGATACCATATATAACTAGTAAATGAATTATACATATGTGATACTATTAAAATATAAATAAAATACCCAATGGAATCATAAATAAATAAATAATGCCAATCCTTTGGTTCTACCATGTAACATTGAGCAATCTAAACTTTCTTTATATAGTAAAGATGTGACTTTGAGCGCATCACCCAATCATTATAACCCAACCTAAGACCAATGGCCATGTAGATGTGGGCATAAATTCTAGATCCCTAGAAATGTAAAGACGTATCCTAATAGTATTAGGCATAACTTCTGAATTGAAGGATCATTCCCAATGCATCTCATTGTAGCATGCTAAAGGATGATCCCTATGAGGTAGTCCGTGGTGATCAATAGTCATCAGGGTTCATTTCCTGAACCCATGATTTAATAGTAATATTTTATAGTCATTGTGTAATATCATGATACCCAAGGAGGTAACTCTATTTTTTATAGTGTCATCATGAATTATCATCGACCTCAAGGAGGCAATCGTGAGCATCCTATAGTCATAATGTGTTATCAATGAACCCCAACAGAAAATATTATGTTTTCCATAGTAATTAGGAACCATCATAGATTCCTTAGAGGTAATACAAAGAACTAAATATTCACAATTTTTTATCATTGATTCTTAATTGGATGTCCCTAGTTAAACCACATAGTCATCAATAATACATGTATAATCATTGGAATCCTAGGAATCTCATGCATAGAAATAATATCAAAGTGGTAGAACATCTATCATATGATATCTCATATATCATGTCTCACTGAGGATGACCTTCTACAAAAACCAGTGGCATAACTATGGTTGGATTCTTAAGTGCATTGAATACAATTGTTCTAGCCATAGTTTGCTCAAATCATAGATTTCTGTTCGAAGGCGACATCTGTAATAATTGATATTTATTTCTTATACACACATTCTCAATAAGGTTAACATGTCAATAAGACACCCATTAGGTTCCCCTAGGCCTCATCAAGCATGGACACTAATCATGTGTTCCCTTATACCAAAAACATTTCTTGTCTTAAAACCCATCGCTACGATTGTAGAGAGTTTATCAACATCATCAAGTGTCATTAAGGCCTCACTATCCTCTTATAAAAAATACTCAAGAGATATCGATTGAAGCCTATTCTAATTTCATGTACCTCTAGGTTATTCTGGAAAACCAACAAATCTATAAGTAATATCAAGGTTTACCCGCCTTGGTATTCGTTTCTATATGGGGGGATGAAAACTCATCCCATGTTCATCTCACAAGCCAAATGATTTTAAGAAATTATATTGTTCTCCCATGATATACTTGGTCCAAACATCTCAGTCCAATGCTCAAATATACATAGTGGAAAAAGTATAGAACATATAATAAGGGACACTAAGTCTCAATCATCTTAATGATAACCTCTACAGTTTTTGTAACACAATTAATACTTGTATAATCAAGTCATTGACCATCAATAGATGAGGTAATCAATCTAGTGCACAAGTATCCATTATGGCCCATGGAACTTTGTTCGAGCCATTAATGGGAGTTTTATTTAAGTAAATCAATTAAATAAAATTTAAAATGGTCGATCTCCCTTGGGGGTGAGACCAAATATCACATTTTATATAAATAAAATGCATAGATATAGAAAGTTCATGTATAAGGTCCCCCTTCCATAAATCTAGGTAATTTCCATTTTAAAATAGTTCATCCATCCTTTTTGAAATCCATCCAAGATCAAAGAACATCATCTGACACATGAGGCCCTAACTTACATCACTATGTAATACTTTTTTAATTATAACCTCATTTTAATTAATTAACAATTTGACTAATCAAAACAATTTTAATTTTTTATATTATTCAATTCCATTTGGCATAAACACTACATAACACTTCAGTAGACATTGTTGCACTGAAACCATAACCAAACACACATGGAAGTTCTGAAACTTACTCCCTATTAAATATTAGGAAAAATCACTATTAATTGAAACATATTAAATTGAATTTATAATTAAAACTAATTAAATACTCTAAATATGTTCATATAGAGAAGAACCTTCATCACTACAGCATGCAACGAATTTTTATCATCACCATGAGATTCTATCAACAGATTGAATAAATAATCCATGAAACACCATATAGTATTATGTTATATTTTATTTATAATTAATTTTTATTTCTTTGATATATTTATTTACATGAAAAAATGAGTTTAAAAAAACTGTGATATACTATTGAAACATTATTATTTAATGTGATAATTATTTATTATCCATTAAATAGTTGATTATGACCATGACATACAAAATTAAGAATAATATATTCTTTAAAAATATATTTAATTAATTAATTAGTTTCAAATTTATTATAAATGAAAATAAAAATCTTTTCTAAGTAAAAGATATGTTTTTTTCTGAAAAAATGTTTGTACGCGCGCGATATTCATTTATAATAATAAATTAAATTAATCAATATTGGTGAATGATTTAAATGTAATTTTTATATTATATATGAAGAAACACAACATTTTATTTTATGTATCTTATTAATTATATTTAATTTTTTTATAGTATACATTGCATGAAACATCAAGATTAGACGAATAGTGATATACTATTAAATATTATTATTTTAACACTACAATTATCAACCAGTCGTTAAGTTGGAGGTTTTTAATAGGAATAACACAATTATAAAAATATATTTTACACATTTTTATAAAAATAGTTCATTTTTTACCAATTAATTATAAATATAAATAATAACCTATTGAACGTAAAGTTTGTGTTTTTATAAAATATTTTTTTCCCCAATGAAATTTTATCTTAATAAATTGAATTGATCACAATTAGTGAAATATAAAAATAAAATTTATATTTATTATATTTAATAACATGTTTTTAAATTCATCTAATATGTTTTATAGGAATAATATAATAATAAAATCCAATTTTAAGCATAAAAACAATATATTTTTAAAGGCAGTTTGTCCTCCTTCTGATGGCGCACCTATTTTAAATATAAATTTAGAAACATTAAACATTTTTATCTGAATAAAAGAAGTAATTTTATTAAATAATAATATAATATAATATTAGCTTAATTTTGTTTCAGTGAAGTTTCATTTTTTGTGGAATAATGAATCATATTGAATTTGGATTAAAAATTTATTTTCTATATAATTTATTTATATAGATAAATTATATTTTAAATTTTTTTAAAATATAATTAATTAAATCATAAATAATACAATCTAATTTAGTTCATTTTATTCATTGTCACATTGAAATTTGGAGTAAAACATTTATAAATTTTGAACTTTTCACATTAAAAAACTGGTTTTTTCATTGTATATGTGAGATTAGTTTTAAATATATTATTTCCAATTATGTGAATTTAATTTGGTAAAATGGATTCCATATTTTTAATTATAATTTCAAAAATAGGTTATAAGGTCATTTTAATTTTTATGTATATAAATTTACCATGGTAAAAAAATTATTTAACGTATTATTGGTAAAATAGTGAAAAATGATAAACCTAAATGGTTAAACTATACCATTCCAAATGAAGAAATAATTTAATGGATATTTGAGGTTTTAAAAAACCCTAAAAAATTATATAAAAATTTTATTTTTAGAAAAAATCGTGGAATTTAATTCCACCCCGTTATGGTTGGTATTAAATATAAAATATTCATTATTTTAATTACCTAAACCTATATCTCCTCATTATAAATACCGTCCCTCACCACCCCATTTTGATAAAAAAACTTTTATATACTAAAATATCCTCCCATACTAGTTATTATCACTCTCCCAATTTCCATGTGCTTCTATTGTCACCAAATACCAAATACAAGGTCCTCAAGGGTCTCTCAAGAGGCGATATTCAAGCGGTATTTTTTTAATACACCTATGCTATTTTCTTTTTCTTTTATGTTATCGTCATCTATTTCATACATGATTGAATAATATTTATAGAAATATTTACATAATTTAATGTCTTATTTATAATGTAATATATTATTTCAATTTCTTTTATTACATCCTCTTGTTAAATGAAATGAGACTACCTTCCAAGTTATGTCAGTTAATCACCTATGTGAATAATGTTTTTTAGTTTTCCACTACGACATTCATAGCCAGATATAAAACGTTAATTCTTGTTAAATAATATTCAAATATGTTTATTGTATACTATTTCATGTTCTTCAACTAATATATACTCATAATAGTATGTGAAATGAAACTAGTTCGTTGTGTTTGGAGAAACCACCAAAATAAACTAAACATTTATCATTAAAATTTTATCTAATGAACATCATCATTTAATAAATAAGAATAATATATGAGGATATTTATGTATTTTTTTAATCACATCAATTTCATTACAATACTGGAGTTTGAATTTCATTTTACATGAAAATTCATAACATTTCACAAATTAACTGATCATGAAACCATGAAACAAACATACCTAAAACCATGACAATAACAAAATATTATTAATTAATGTGTCATAAGATTTTATAAAATAATCACATATGGTATGATAAATATTAATATTTTTCTATAATTAGTAAATAATATTATTTAAACCATTACACATAAGGATAAAGTATATGAAACTAAAGGAAAGTGCGAGGTACGGATTTTATCATTTAACTTTTATTTTGGTGAGATGTATGACTTATTAACCACTTAAATCTTGTGAGTTGTTTATATATACTAACCTTTGTTATATGCTATAATTAATCTCATTATATTCATGATATTAAATTTTTTATGTGATGATTATAATATTTGTGTGGAATCTGATTTGACTAATTAAATGTTGTAATGGATTCTGTCTCAACACACATTCCATTGAGTCTTATGTGTTATTATACAATGATTCACTTATATGTGATTTACATGCTATTAATTTAATATTTAATATCATTATTTATTAATTAATTATGTTATTTAATGTTTTTTAATTGATTTTCCACCATGGGTATTATAATTTAAATGTATCAAAGTGGAATGGGACACACTGACTTAAAAATAAAATTTTAAATCAACTCTTCGATAAATGAGGAATGATTTAGACATTAAATGATAAGAGGGGACCATAAATTATATAGACCCTAGATGAATAGATATGCTACCAAAAGGAAAATATGTTTTCAAAATTAAATTACTTTTTATCCATCGTTTTAAAACCTTCTTATGAAGGGTCTTGATAGTATAGGTTTTTATTTGCCTTAGACAAACCGTTATTTATTTCCTTTCACTAGGTTATGAAGAATAGAATTTTCAAGGTATTAGATAATAACAATTAATTGGAATTGTTATGTTTAATTTTTAATTACCAATGTAATAACTCTAATATGTATGTATCTAGTTTTAAAATACAACTAAACTATTTGGTCCTTTGGGATTTGAATCTTGTATCCATGAAAATAAAATAATAAAAGGCACCAGCTCTTGGAATTTGGGTTCTGAGTCGTTACAGGTGGTACAAAAGAAATTTTAGTTGTAACCTTGAGAAATTGATTTATTATAGATTAGGAAACATAACCCTATGATAGAATTTGATGATAATTATAAAAGAAAATCCCAAAGAAACTATGTTTTCGATTATGGATTAGCTACGTAAGAAATCATTATTTTGTGTCATGTATTTCACTAGTTATGATATTATAAATTATGTTTATTAATGTTATGATATATTATAGTGAATTACAATATTTATAAATGGATCATAGTGAAAGGAATGAGAACTGTACCAATTCACATAATCCTGGTATGGATTTCCTTCCTAGATAAGATAATAGTGTTGTAGCTGGCGCCAGAGTTACAAAAATAGAATAAAAAATTATAACTATACAAGGATAAATTAATTAGGTTATTAGAAAAAACATTCTCATATATAGTGTCCTGATCCAAAAAATGATGTAAAAAATTTAGACTGATTCGTGCGAAAACAACCTCTATCATTCAATGGGAATACAAATACATTTGTAGCTGAAAAATGGATAAGTTTTGTAGAGAAGAAATTTCCCTCTTTTAGAAGTAACTAAAAGAATAAGTATGTCATCACAGTTTATCATCTCTCCATAGATTCAAATATTTTCTTTTCATTTATTCAAAACACTAATAAATATGGGTAAATAAAAAACATGTAATTGAATAATTTTAAGTAACTATTCATTGAAAACAATTTACACCCTAAACTGCAAGTAGATATAGAGAGAAAATTATTGAGTCTAAGGAAAAAGGAAGAAGGGAATGTTTCTATGTATGTATCCCACAATACATTATTATTAAATAATTTTTGAGTTTACATACGTAACCCAATGGATAAGATTTATCATTTAATTGATGGGGTAAAGCCTTTTCTTCGAAGGGCACTAGTATCCCAAACATTCTCATCATATAGAGATACAATCTTTTAAGATATCAAAATAGAGAAATAATTATCTATGTTTTTAGACTCTAACAGTATTAATGATAAGAACATAATTATTGATCAAGACATGGACACAGGTAAAAGGTAAATAACTATTTCACTACATGTAATAATTATGAAAGAAACACCATGGTACATCCCTGAAGGGATTTGGAGTTTGTTATTAGAGTGTAGAAAATGGTCACCAGGCTCATGATTGTAAGGGAAATCATTTTTTTAAAATGTTCAATATTTTTAAAATAAGGAAATGTGGAACTACACAAAAGAATCTCAAAGTGTCATGGGAATATACCATGAAATATGAAAAGAGATCAATGTTAAGATTATGCTTTTGATATATCCAAAATGGAATGATTCTAGTTCTTGTGTTTTGAGATCTAAGATATATTTTTTATGGAATAATTATTATAATAATTATGAAATTTAAAAGGATTGTATTACATTACTTTTTCTTTAATGATTCTAGATCACATGTAGAATTGAACCAATCACTACAAAAAATTATTCAGTTGAAATTTTATCTTTTTAAAAAACACAGGATTTTGGAAAAACAACACTAAATTTGTGCCTGATGTTCAGTTAATATGGGATTATATTGTTGACAATAATAGTGGTCCATGATTTGATGGTTTACAATATGTTTGGATTTAAGGAATATATTCAACATCATGAAATTTTATTTCTGAGCATTATTGTGTTCATTTATGTTTTATGGTAATCAATATATTCATATATTTGGTATGTAAAATTATGATTTATATTATTTTTTCTGGGGAATCTAATTCCAAGTTGATTTTGGAAATTTAGTGACCTTCCTTGTAAACATTTTTTCATTGAACTTGGATAGACTTGTTTTGGATGAGACATAAGATTAGTTACTTATAGAATGGATTAAGTTGGACTTAAGATGTTATTATTTGTGGTTAAAGTGTTATTTATTATAATGATTATCATGTTATAACCATTTTAGGTTCAGTAAATATATTAAAGTTAAAGGAATTACTTTAGGATATTATGATCAATTACTATGCTTCAGGAATAAAAAAAGTCAATGTGGAAATTCATTTCGTGGTATAAGGGATGAATTTAATATAGACAGAATCACAACCGAAGTCTGATATTAAGCTAATAACATAGAAATTAATCAAGGAAGTTCATTTTTTTCAAGTAATTATGTAAATATTAAAATAATCCCTCAACTTTGGGAAATTAATTTGGAATGAAAACACTTTATATTTACATTTCTTACTAGGAAATCAATGGACTCATTAGCTCATTAAATATTTACAATTTTTGTATGTTATACTTTCTAATGACTATAAACTCTATCACTCCCCATCAGAACATAATGATTATATTTCTCACCCATTTCTTGGATTTCACATTGTAGTAATTTTATCCTATTTAAAAGAATAAATTTTTCAGTGACATTCACATTTCCCTTTCCCTCTAATTCAGGTGATGCTTTATAAACCCTATTTACGATGTGGATTTCCCACACATTTATTTTCAAGTATCAACTTTTGATTTTAAATGTATAATTTCAAATTTTGGTGATGAAATTTATTGAATAAGGGAATAATGTAAATCCCCATGATTTTATGTTATGTCTCTTATTATATAAATCCAATTTTATTGATAGTACACATTTTATGAAACACCGTGTTTAGATGAACTGTGATATACTATTATATATTATTATTTTAACAAAACCATTATAAAATTACCGTTAATTTTTAATTTCTGAGTATGATAAAATATATAATGAAAATATATTTGATACATGTTTTTAAAATAGATTTATTGGTAACCAATTAATTAGAAATAAAAATGATAACCAATTGAACATAATGGATGTGTTTTTATAAAATAAAATTTTAATGCCACAATGAAAATTTGTCTTAATAAATTCAATTAATCACTTTTAGTGAAATTTAATAATGAAATTTATATGTCATATATTCAATAAAATGTTTTTAAATTTATCAAATTTTTTTGATTGAGTTAAGATAAGAATAAATCCAATTTTATGCATAAAAAGATATGTATTTCTGAAGGCAGTTTTGTCGCCCTTTAATGGCGCACATATTTTGAATCTAAATATTGAAAAAATTATAAGTTTTATTTGAATAAATAAATATAATTTTTCAAATATTATGATAGAATTTTTCTTGGAGTAAAACGTTTCAAATTGTTGGATAATAATAATTGATTGATGAATAGTGGAATTTTTTGAATTTTAATTAAAACTACTTTTTCATCTAATATACATATAGTTAAATTATATTTTAAATTGGAATTAAAGTAAAACTAGTTAAATTATACATAATTAAATACAATTTATGTAATTGGAATCAATTTATAATTAAGATTGTATATAGAAAAATTTATAACTTTTGAAATTTTCACTTTAAAATCCCTCTTTTTAATTATGTCCATGAGATTATTTTTAAATACAATTTTTATAATTATTTGACCTCAATTTGGTAAAATGGAATCCATATTGGGATTCTAAAGGTCCAAATTAGTTTTTAATATCATTTTCATTTTTTAGTATAAAATTTTACCATCGTAGAATTTTTTTTACCATTGTATTGGTAAAATAGTTAAAGAGGTAAAAGATAAAAGTTGAAACCTTAAAATATCTACAATATACAGTATTTATTGGTTTTTTATGGTGTGGTTTGACCATTAAAAGCCTCTAAATTAATAATTTTTAGAAAAATTCATGGAATTTAATTCCACCTCAATGTGGTAGGATTTAAATATAAAATTTTCATTTTTTAATAACTTAAAGCAACCTCTCATCATTTATAAATACAAGCCCTCAACACCCCCATTAAGACCCACAAGCATTTTAGCTTCAAAAATATATACCCAAATCACTCCTAATAAAATATACCCACGTCCGAGTGATTTTTTATCACCAAATGACCAAATCCAAGTTCCTCAAGTGTCTCTCAATGAGGTGATATTCAGTATGTGATTTTCTCAAAACACAACTCTTATTTTCTTTTTCACTTATAATTTCTTGTCATATATTTCATAAATAAAATAATAATAATTCCAGAAAGATTTAAATACTGTAATTTTATGTTTCTATTGAAAAATATTATTTCCAAACCTTTTATTACCACTTCTTATTCAAATAAATGAAACTACTGTCCAAGTTATGCTGGTTAATCACCTCCATGAATAATGTTTTTGTTCATTTTCCATTATAGCCATCATAGCTTTATATAAAAACTATATTCTTGTTAAATAATATTTTAATAAGTATATTATATCCTATATAATTTTCACTAAGTAAAATATAATGATAATAGTAAATAAAATTAAATGAGTTCAAGGTGGTCGAAAAATCGCTAAAATAAACTAAGCGTTATTTATTAGAATTTTATCAAATGAATCATCCTCGTGTAATAAATAAAAGGATATATGGTAAAATTTATACTTCTTTAATTAAATTAACATTATTTAATTCCAATTTTAATGTTTTAATATCATTTTACAAGAAAAATAATAATTTGACACAAATGAACCGATCATGAAACTATGAAACAAACTTACCCGAAATAATGAAAATAGTGAAATAATTTTAATGAATGGGTCATATGATATTATAAAATCACCATATAAGGTACTATAAATGTTAATATATAATTAGTTAATAATATTATTTAAATCATTTTATAGGAGTATAAAGTATTCTAAACTAGAGGAAAGCATGAGGTAATGGTTTTATCATCTCACTTTTATTAATGTGAGATATATGCCTTATTCACCACATAACTCAAGTGATTAGTGAAAATATACTTCCTTTTGTTATATATTATATTTAATATTGTAACACCCGATGATTTCATAGTATATTATCTCTTTAATGAAATTCAGTAACTTATACTACATGCAACACCGAGTTCGAGCCCACCATGACTTACCAAACTAGTTGTTCAAAAAGCGGTTATGAATAGTATTAACTGAATTTTAAATTTTATATAATCAATATTATGTGTTTCTTAGACATAATAAAATAATAAATTCATTTTTTAGACAAAATAATTATTTAAAAAAATTCAATTTTAACGCCTTTTAATGGAGAACCTTTTTTCAAACCAATATTTGACACTTTGTATATTAAATTTTATGAAATTAAATTATTATTTAGAGTCGAGAAATAAAAATTTAGTTTGGTTAAATTTTTGGCACATTTATGATAACTTTTATATTTTGATGAATAGTGAAAAATACTATATTTTAATTAAAAACAACTTTTTTAATCGAAGTAATTTAGAGTGTTAAATTATACATATGAGTGGTTATAAAGTATAATTAGATTATATTTTTATAATTTAATATAATTTAGGTATTTTAATGTAATTTTACAATTAAACTGGATATAATTAAGTGTTAATCTTTTAATAGTTATTATTTCTTAAAAACACGCTTTTTTATTTTGACAAGGGGAAATAATTTTAAATTAATTTCCACCAATTCAGTGTTTTGAATTTGGAAAATGGATTCCATAATTTGAGTCATGAGGTCCAAATTATATAAATAGGTATCTTTTATTTTTAGACATTATGAATATTTACTTTAGTAAATATTTTATTTTCCATGGTTATAGGGTAAATCTGGTAAATAAGGATAAACAAATATTATTATAATAATATTAAATTACCCTAACATGTGTCCAATTACTATTGGTTGATAAATTTCCAACCATGGGAATTCTTGGGTAGATTTTGGGACCACTTGGACCCACTTGGACCCACTTGAGAGTGATAATGATTCTTTTTATTTATTAATTAAAAGTAAAGACAGAAATGACATAAACATATATGTTTTAGTAAAACAAATTACAAGGTGTTATATATGTTATCATTTAGAATTTATATATTCATTAGAAATATAAATATATGTACTAAATAACTATATATATTTTTATAATTGTTAGATATTAAATAATTAAATTAATTTATGACACAATGATGATGCAGTAATTACCTTATTAATGAAAGAATCAAATAAATGGTAATATAAATATTAAAATAAATATAATTTTAAAGTTTTTAGGACTTCCATTAATTTTCTAGGAGAATATTACATGTTATAATTTAATCAATGTATCTTGTTCAAAGTAATCAAGTGGTGATGACTTTCACCAAAACCAAATACAAAATTATGTCAAAATTGACATAAATGAGTTTTTTAAAACAAATATTATATTATTAAATTATATAATATTTATAAAAATATAAGTTTTGGAAAAAGGGATTAAATAATATTATATATTTTATTAATGAACCAATTTGGGTTATCTTGGATGTTTATATTATATTTATCAACCATATATTGTAAGAATACAATAAGAGACGGTAAAAGTTGAACTATTTAATTAAGAGTTAAATCTAAAAGATAAGGTTAATATTTTTACCTAAACCTATTTAAAACCTATTTGTTGAGATTTTTCAGCCCATCCCCACCTAATACTCTAAATAAACAATTTTTCAATCATTAGAAACCAAAAATTATTTTATTAAAAAATAATATTTCAAGATTTTCTTAAAGTAACCCTCACCTATCTTATAAAAGGGTACATCCCCTTATCTTAATTTTACACCTCCAAAGCCTTTAGGATAGTCCAAAAACTACCCAAATTTTCTCCCAATATTCCTCCCTTCATCCTAAAGGGCTTCTTTTTTCCGAAAGAAACCCTAAAAATCCCTTTTTATCAAATCAAAATGAAGAACCCGAAGAAAAGGAAAATATTTCATCACCTCTTTCAAGTTCTTTTCTTATTACAATTCCTCATTCTTTTATGTTTCAACTAGAAAAGAATAACTCCACTAAATTCTATATAATATGATTTTATTATAAAAATAGTGAAACCATTTTCATTATTTTATCAATTATATGAATGAAAAAATCACCATACGTACGTACGTACGACTTACCGTCTCCACGTTGTGGTATAGTTTGTTATTCAAACAAATAAATATTTGGATGGTTATAATAATGAGTATAACCGATGTAAATAATAAATATTACATGGTAATGATTCTGTATATATGATATGACATCTAATTACATATTATTTCACCATCAATATAATGACATTGTCGCTCGTACATATGTTCGGATTACTGTCTCCACAAACGCGATGAGATTCATTCCCCATCACAATCATTGAAGAATATATTTTATTTTATGATTAGAAATAATTTTTAAAAATTTAATATCATTCTGGATATGAATAAAATACATCCTATACATAATAAACAAGGCTTAAGTAACCGAGCATATGAAGGAAAACAGATCAGTTAACACTCAAAACTATGATACTACTAAAATATTATTAACAAAAAAATATTAAGAGATGATATAAGATATCATATTTATGTACATAGTTATTGTATAATTTAATAACAATTATTTAACTATTATACATTATTTTAACATACCATTGAACAAGGAAAGTTCAAGGTAAGGGTTAATTTTACAATATCTTTATTATCTGATGTTATTTTTACGTAAGAATCTACTGGGACATATTTATTATCCATGTCCATGTTTCATAAAAGTGTTTTGAAAGGGATTATTTTTAATGGAATTTTTACTAAGACATCATTTTAAATGTTTAAAATATTTATTCTTCTTAACTTTTTTCATTAATGTCCATGTTTTCAAAATTGTTTTAAGGATTTATTAATATGGGAATAAATGTTTTAAAATCTTAATTCCTTTCAAAAGTTTTAAAGTAGTATGGAAAACATATATTCAGAACTATATTTTAAATGATAACCTTTATATGACTTTTAAATGATTTCATGAAAAAGGTATATTTCTCTCAAATATTTTACTGATCATTTTCAACTATGTCAACATCCTTTACAGAATATTATTCTTTATTGAGGTTGATATATTATGGTACAAATCTTCCATATTTTATTGAAGGTTTTATGATATGTTAGACAGTGGATGTGTTATTTTTATACCATTCATGGTTTATGGATAATGTATTTACATTTCATATGAAATTTTTAATACGAATGTTTATGTTATGTTTAATCCTTTTCATATGAGGAATGCATTGGACTTAGTAAGAGATATCTGGAGCCCGCTATATCTCCTCAATACATCGGTAGGTCTCATGAGACAAACTAGTGTCTTGGAATATGGCCATGAAAAAATATTATTTGTAGTCTTGTCACAAAGCCTTGACTATGTGGTTATGTAGTCTGGAATTATGCATTCCATCATTATAAAAGTGGCTATTGATATTGCATGTGATTATTCAACTAATAGAATATCCATGTGAAATTTTAAATGACAATATTTAATTTTATATTTTCCATATTATGATAATGATTAATATTAAAATTATTTTGTTTTAGTCTTATACATTGACTAAATTTTTATGCTTATATATGAAATTTTTCACTATATTATTATCCTTACTGACCATCTGAGCTCACACCTTTCTATGTTTTATTTTCCAAGGATTCATAGAAGTGTTTTATGATTGATAAGCAGGGTTAAGATATGGGATTAATGACATTATTAAATGATCATTTATGTAGTGTTTTATTTTATAATGTGTAATGTAACATTCATGTATGTAATCTATTTTCTAAGACTGCTAAACTGATCTGTCTTTCGGGACTTGATTCCATGAAATCATTCCAATTTATAAAAATAATGCACCGAATCTGGGTAACTGGGGACGAGGCATTACATTTGGTATCAGAGGAATTTTATCAACAACTTTGTAAATGGATTTAGATAAAATATGATTAGATAACATTACAATAAGATAGACTTCGAGGATTAGTAAGGAATAACTTCATAGAATTTTGTTAATGTAGAGATTTTGTGTATTTTCCAAGAAATACATCCCTATTTGGATATGAGTAGGTAGAGGTGGCTCTAGAATAGATGTACCTAGGAGTGAAAACTCTGAAAATGAGTTTCGGGCTAGACTCAGGGAATCCTGGTACACTACAACGGGCCTTGCTGCACTCTTGGTTACGACAGTCCCGGGGGATATGCTTAGGATAATTCACATTTTCATTACAAGCCATTATGAAGGATTTAGGAGTAAATACTTCCTCAAAGAAAACATTTTATGATTATAGATTATATTCATAATATTTTCAATTTATGTTAGGTATTTTAAAAGTTTCTAATTATGCATTGTGATTCAGAAACTAACCTTGTGTATGCCATTGTTTAGAAATGGCGCCTAGTAGAAGGAATGAGAATTCCAGCAATACACATGATCGAAAGATTAAGACAGATAATATCTTTCATGGTATTAAGCCAACATTGAAAAAGGAAATAGTCTCCCATATATTTTCATCATATGAAAAAATTGTATCATGTGTTAATAAGATAAGTAAATAATTCCTTGAGGTCTATTGGTTTGTGGGGAAGTAAGTGAAGAAAAGGATGGAAAAGAGAGAGTTGGATAGTGGGAAGAGGGGAAAGAAGGATATTCCCATATATGATAAATGCGGAAATAATCACCTTGTTTAATGCATAAAGGGAATGAGAGTTTGTTATAAATGTGGATAAAATGGATACCAACTACGTGATAGAAAGGGTAAGAAAAAGGTTTCAAATGTACAATGCATCATCTGTAAGGAGTTGGGACCCTACGCGAATCAATATCCAAATCATTAGAGTATACCCCAAATGATGCTATTGAATAATAATCAAGTTGTGATACTACTGAAGATAAAGAAGAATGATTATATTTTGTACGTTTTTATTAATGTATTGTGTTGTTTGAGTATTGTATTAATGATGTACATGTTATAAGAATTATACAATATATAATGATCGTATTACATTACTATTTCATTAAGGACTTGAGATTGTGTGTAACAAAGAAAAGTGACTCAATAATAGGTTAAATTTTTTGGAAAATATATGGTTGAGAGAAAGATAGACCATAATATAGTTCTGATACTGAGGAAGTGATTTTGGAATAATATATGATTGATTTGGATAAATTATATTGGATATTCTTAACTACCTTGAAACTAATTAATGATTTGTATATTCCATCACTGTTGGAGTTTACAACATTTTTGGATCGAAGGAGTATATCCAATATTCTATAAGGAATAAGGGAGAATGAATGTAATCAATATGGTTTTATGGTAATTCATGGTGTTGCAATGTTTTAAAAGAATACATGATGAAGGTATTCACATGTTATTACGTGGAAAAAAGGATCTTCATTGTGTTTACCATCCTTATAAATTTTCGACTGTGAGTTTGGAAAAAAGTATTTTTGATAATCCCAAAGGTTGGAAGTGATTAAGTTTGAAATTGGATACTATTTTTAAGGTTAAATCATTTCATGAGATTATTTTTGGATTATCATAAAAAGGACAACCCGGATGTCAGGCGATAACCCGTCGTGTCCAGCAAGACCGCGAAACATGAACCTGCAACCGAAGGGAAACAAGGGTAGATCACCCAACATAGGAATACGTGATTTCCTGGTTTGTATAATGTAGTTTATTTAAATAGTGTGACAAATAAATTATAAATTCATTATTTTTGGAACAATATATGATTAGGATAAGTATAATATTTTTGAAATCTACTATCTTTTGTAGTCAAAGATGAGTTTATGGTAAGAATTATTTGAAGGATTAAAATCTACTTGTCAAGTATATTTTTTACACTTATTATATTAATAAATTAATTAGTAAACTTTATGTAAGGGATCTAAAAAATAGAAATGTGTTATCCTAATACCTTATGTTTTGTTGAACCGATAATATTTTACATCATCTTAGATTGCTGGATTTGAGGCCTTCAATTTTACACTTGTCTGTGATTGATGACCTCAATCAATTCCTATAAATATTTTTATTTTCCCTCTAATTATGTGTCTCTAATTTCCATCAATGTTATTTTAATCGAGATCATAATTTGGTGGTGACTTTTTCATTTCCATTTCCCTCTTATTAAGACTAAATTTTATTTACCCAATTTTCGATGTGGGTTTTCCACAAATGTATTTTTCTATTTTTAATTATTTAGTTTTGAAGAACAATTCCCAATTGTGAGAATGAAATTTATTTAAGGAGATGATAATGTGATACCCCAAGAATAAATAGTACATTATCTCATAAAAGAAATTAAATAACTTGTGCTACACGCAACACCGAGTTCGAGCGCACCATGACTTACGAAACTAGTCATTCAAAATGCGGTTATGAATATTATTACATGAATTTTCAATTTTATATAAGACATATAATTTTAGAATCTATATTATGTGTTTCAAATACATAATATTAGAACAAATTCATTTTTTTCAGATAAAATAATTTTTTTTTCAAAAAATGAAATTTTAATGCCTTTAAATGGAGAACATTTTTTAAAACCAATATTTTACAATATTATTTTTTTAATTTAATGAAATTAAATTATTTTCTAGAATAGGGATATAAAAAATTAGTTTGGATAAATTTTTGGTACTTTTATGATAACTTTCATATTTTGATGAAGAGTGAAAAGTACTAAATTTTAATTGAAAACAACTTTTTTAATTGAAATAATTTAGAGTGTTAAATTATAACTTTCAGTGGTTTTAAAGTATTATTAGATTATATTTTTATAATTTAATATAATTTAGGTCATATTATGTAATTTCAAATTTAAATTAAACATAATAAAGTGTTAATCTTTTGATAGTTATTATTTCATAGAAACACTCTTTTTGTTTTGACAACAAGAATTAATTTAAAATTAATTTCTACCACTTATATGGTTTGAATTTGGAAAAATGAATTCCATATTTTCAATCAATAGGTTGAAATTTTGTAAATAGGTAACTTTTATTTTTAGACATTAGGAATATTTACTTCAGTAAATATTTTATTTACCAGGTTTTTAGGGTAAATCTGATAAATAAGGGTAAAAAGTTATATTTATAATAAAATTAAATTACAGTAAAATGTGTCCTATTTTTATTGTTTGAAACATTTCCAACAATTGGCATCCTTGTGTCGATTTTGGGACCACTTGGAACCAATTGAAAGTGATGATGAAACTTTATATTAATTAATTTAAAGTAAAGACAAAAAATTACATAAACATATATATTTCAGTAAAACAATTTTTACAAGGTGTTATATTAGTTATATTTTAGACTATAAATATTCATTAGAAATGTAACACCTCGAGATTTTATGAAAAATATTCTTTTTAATTTCATTAATGACTTGTGCTATACGCTACACCAAACGGAGCTTGCACAACACGAATCCTTGACTTGACTTGCGTTACACGCAATCATGACCTTCCTCGATAGCATGTGTAGTACGCAATACCGAGTTTAACTAAACAACGATATGCTATTAAAATATAGCTGTTTGGAATAGTAATAACCACTTTTTGAAATTTTATAAATTTTATTTTTCAAAATGTACTTAATTTTTGGATTCGGAATATCGAAATTAGCTTAGGGTGAAATTTTGGTACTTTTCGGATAACTTTAATTTCCTGATGAATAGTGAAAATTACTAAATTTTAATTAAAAACCACCTTTTTAATCAAAATAATTAATAGTGATAAATTATTAATTTGAGTGGTTTTAAAGTGTATTTAGAATATATTTTTACAATTTAATACAATGTTGGTCATTGGATGTAATTTCACATTTAAACAAGACATAAACAAGTGTCAATCTTTAGATAGTTATTATCTCTTAAGAACACGCTATTTGTTTTGATGATGGGAATTAATTTTTAAATTAATTAATGCAACTGATATTTTTTTAATTTGGTAAAATATACATCTTTTTTGAGTTCATAATATCAAATATTGCTTAGGCCTAATTTTTGGTATTTTTCTGGAATCTTTCATTTTTTGATGAATAGTTAAACCACTAAGTGGTAGTTAAAAAAATGATTTTTTCATAAAACTTAATTTTACCGCTTCTGTGAGTGGAATTTCAAAAATATGAGAGACACAATTAATGCCAGTATGAAAAATGTGGTTCAATGAGATGAAAATAATTTTTGATGAATAGTAACTTTATAATTTTTTTGACCACGGTTAAAAGTAAATAGGGTAATTAAGGGTAAAAATGATATTATTATTACCCTAAAACATGGCCTCATTCTATTGGATAAGTGTAATTCGACCAAAAACAACCTTAGGAATAAAATATGACCATTTTGGCCCACTTGGATTAGATTAGGACATTTATTATTAATTTATTTAAAGAAGGGTTAAAATAGTTAAAATCATTGTTTAATAAGTATATCATTTTAATATAGGGTTATAAATAAGATAAATTCGAATATAAAAATTCCTTATAAATCTAAAAAGATTTCATGCATAATGATATTTTATCTGTAATTTTTAGACTTTAAATAAGTTAATTTATTTATGACACAAAGATGATGCAATAATTATCATATTAATAAAATATTGACATAATTGATGTTATAAATACCCAAATAAATGTAATTTGAGACTTTTTATGAATTAAACTAGTTTTATAGGTTCATATGACATGTTAGTACTGATTTAATTAACGTTTTTTGAACTAATAATTCTGTTATGAATTTTACAAAAATTAATTACTAAATAGTGTAAAAATGGACATAAAATAGTTTTTAAAACAAATATTATATTATTAGTTGTTATTTTATTCCTAAAAATATAAGTATCGACCAAATTACTTATATAAGGTTATATATTTTAATAATAAACAACTTGGGGTTCTTTTGGCTTGTTATTATAAGTTTATTAACCTTATAGTGTAAGAACACAAAAAGACAAGGTAAAAGTAAAATTATCTAACTTAAGGTTAAATATAAATGATAAGGTTAAAATAGGAACCTAAACCTATCTAAATTCTATTGGATGATATGATGTCGACCCATCCCCACTGTATCTTCAAAATAAATAAATTTTGAGCTATTTAAAACCGAATTCGGCTTTATAATAAAATAATATTTTTAGTTATTCCAAAGGTGCCCCTCTCCTCCCTCTCTTCCTCACACCACTTTGAGCCTTCAAGATCGGCCAACCACTGCAAAATTATCTTCCCCACTTCCATAAAAACATCCTAGAGGTTATGGTCTTCCTCAAAGACCAATTTTAGTGCCCTAAAAGGAGATCTCAAAGAGGCGCTTCAAAGAAGAGGTAATGTCTCTTACCGATTCTTTCAACTTTATTTCTTCTTCCACTTCTTCTTCTTAGGTTTTTTCATTTTGAAGTAATAACAACAGTATCACTAAAGTACTAATATGTTATTATAAGTATAAAACAACCCTATTTAACAATCTATCCATCCTACGGAAAATGAAATCACCGCGCATGCGTACGTACGGAATATCGTCTCCACGTCGTGGTGTAATCTATTTTCCACCACCACCTTACTTGGATGGGTATAACGGTGTACATAATAACTATATATGATTATTGTAAAGTGATATTGATTCTGAAATAGTATACATACACTCCAATACAATTCCACGATCATGAGAATGATATCATCGCTCGTGCGTACGTACGGACTACCGTCTCCATGACGTGATGAGATTCATTCTCCACATTAACCATTCATGAATGATTATAAAGTATATATAATAAGTAATCATGAAATATATGACATAATAATGATAATGGATTTATGTGTATATATATGTATTTCATCTACTTAATTCCATTCAACTCAATAAGGAAACGAAAAAAGCGTTCATGCGTACGTACGGCCTACTGTCTCCATGAACGGTGTATTTCTTTCCATTTACTAATCTATTATATATATGTATATTCTAAATATATATTATTTATAAATCATGTTCTATTTTCTGGAATTAAGTAATCATGATCTAAGTAATCATATTTATAATTACAAGTCAAAACACGGACGACAAATGAAACGATTTTACCCAAAACGCTCTTTAACATGGAATTTACAAAAGAACGGGTAATATAAAGTCATAAGTGAACCATATATGATATCATAACAATGAGTATTATTCTTGAATAAGTCAATGACATTATTTAAATCATTATACAGAAGGTTCGGACACTTATGAAGAAAATCAGACCTAAGGTAAGGGAAATATCACAATCTCATTTTTATCCGAGATTGTCTATACTTTGGTATTTACTGGGGTGTACTTTATCATCCACGTCCAAGTTTCCTCAATATGTAATATTTATATCCTTCTACAATTGTTTACATCCAATTTTACCCTTCGGTGAGTTTTTAATAAAAGATATGAAATGAATCTTTTGTCGTTTTTTTGTACGATGTACTTTTTCACGTTTCCGACAAAAGTAAGAGAATAATGTTTTTTTAACTTATAAGGCATGAATATATTTTTAAAACATTATTTCCAAGAATCTTCCTTTACAAGTTTTCAAGTTCATTTTCAATCAACCTCTTTTATATTGTATGAAATGTTAAGAAAGGGAAAAATGTTTTTGAAGTAGAAAGGATATTTTCCTCAAGAATGGAGTTCAAGAGTTTTATCAAAATTATTTTCCATCTAAGATAATATAGGGTTCTATTTTTATCCATATTATTAAATGGATTTTATTATGTTTTGATGGAAATATTTTTATTAATTCTTTTATCTTATATTAATTGTTTTATGATGTCACGATGTTTAAGATTCCCATTTTTATTACATGGGTTATACTATGATGTATGGTTTATGATTTTGTGCCACACATAAGAATGGTATCATTATGAGATGGGTGGGACCTATATGTCCCTCCAATGCATTGGGTAATGATTTATATCTCATGAGATAGACATGACTAGAACGACAAGTTAAACCGGTTCAGTAATACAGGATTGGAACGAGGAGTGAACTCGATTCAAGAAAGGGACTTTGTCCACTAAGATGGTCTTGGAAGCAATGCCTTGGCTAATATAGAAATCATATCATGTGCTTAATGGTTTCCACAATTACATGTTTTATTACCATGCTATTTTATCATTCTTAATGTTTCTTTATGATCTATGCCTTATGTAATTCCATGTTTTATGTCATTGCTCAAGATTTTGATGTTTAAACATTATGTTCATGTTTTTAAGTTCAAATGTATATAGTATGTTTTATTTTATCCATTCTTACCCTTACTGAGAATTTGAGCTCACCCTTTTTATGTTTTATCTTTCCTAGTATATAAAGAAAGGTTTTAGGTATGAAAAAAAGTGGAAGATCTTTATGGGAGATGTTTAAGATCTTTCACCACGATTAGAAGATTTTATTCTGAGTTTCCAAAGACACTAAACTATTACGGTCCTTATGTGTGTGTTTTTGTTATGTACTAAGTATTCCGGAAAAGTAATGAAATGTCCATGTATGTTAAGCTTTGGGTCTCTACAGTTGGTATCAGAGGAATGGTTTAGTCAACCTTTGTAAACTAGGATGCGAAAACGTTAGTGAGATCCCTAGAGATATTTATAAGGTATGTCTAGGGATGTCCCTAAGGATAAGTATACGTATAAGATATAGTCCTAGAACTATGGTAACGATCTTAGAATTTAACTTAAGATGATAGATATTGAGGGTACTCCCCATTTTCTATATTTTTTTCCCTAGCGTGATTTCTTCCTCTCACACTATTCTTTTGGGTTTTAGATGATGGCTGGAAGCCGAAGAAACCGTGTTGATCAATGTAATGGACAATGCAATGATTGTCCTCCGGAACAAACAAATGTTATGGGAGATGGAGTGAAAAATCTTATTGCTATACTTACACAATATATGAATCATTCTGGAAATCCAAATGAGCAGAGAAGGAAACAATATTCTATTGAGTCCTTCATAAGGCAACGTCCACCTTCTTTCAGTGGGTTTTCTGATCCACTTGTTGCTGAACAATGGATCAGTACTACTGAAAAGATATTTTCAGTTATTCAATGTTCTGATAATGATATAGTCATCTTAGTAGTGTATCGTTTGGAAGGTGATGCTGATAAATGGTGGAATCTTATCAAGAATACGAGGCCTAGAGATGAAATTGAGTCCATATAATGGGACGAGTTCAAGAACTTATTTATCAATAAGTAAATTCCCTCGTATTCTTCCAACAGAGATGGATAAGTAGTTTATTTAACTAAAGCAAAAGGATGATGAATCTGTTGGTATATACGAAGCGAATTTTACAATGCTTGCAAGGTATGCATCTGGATTTATCATCCAACTTGAAAGTAAAGTTGATCGATTCTTCAGTGGCTTAAAACCAAATCTTAGAAGGGAATTAGCTATAAGAGACATCAGTAGATATGAAGAAATTGTGCGTTGTGCTATCAAGGTAGAAATGGAAGTTGGTGTTACTTATCCATCTCATAGTTTTGATAAGAAATGGTAGATGGAGTTCAAGGAGAAATCTCAGAATAATGGTGAAAAGAAGATGAATGTTTCCTTATGCTTAAAGTGTGGAAAGAAGCATGGTGGAGATTGTCTTAAAGGGACTAGAAAATGTTTTAAGTGTGGAAAAGAAGGTCATCGAGCAGCTGAGTGTCAAAGTAATGGAAAAAGGGTTTCTAATGATGTGAATAAAGAAAAGACTACCGAGAACCTACCACCAACACTTCAATGCTTCAAGTGAAAGGAAATGGGGAATTATGCTTATAAATTCCCTAATCCAAGGGTTAGTGATGATCGACATGAGGAACCACTTAAGGCAAAGGACAAACGGAAGTCACATGCGATCACTATTGGCGATGTTGAATATGACAACGATGTGGTGGAATGATTAAGTGTTTATGTAATGGGATTCCAAAATAATGTTGTATATAGTATCGTGGAATATTAGAATATTTATGTGTTGGTTTATTGTGGTTTTCAATAATTTTATGGTACCGATAACCATGGAAAGTGATTGAGATATTTTGAGCATAATGAAGGGAAAACGAGAAAATGAAATGTTTGACAGTATTCATGAGCTGATGACTGATATAAGGACTAAGTGATATCATGGTTTGAGTATATATAATTTTGAGGATTTTGGTATGTGGAATGAGTTAACTTTTAACAGCATTCATGTTTTCAATAAGGTTCAATGGGTATTCATTTTTTTCAAGAGAATACATGATTATGGTCTTAACATGATTGGAATGTGACCAACAAGATATATGAGGGATAAATGATAGTATTCACATGCTTTTTATATGACCTTTTTAGTAATCGTTCTCTTTACACTATGAGTTTAGAAAGAAGTATTTTGGATAAGACTAATGATTGGAATACATTATGTTGGACATAAGTTAGTATTGTTTAAGGATAGAAGTATTTCGATATTATTTATGGGATGTTATAGTAATGTAGTTTTAGAAAAAGGACAACTTGCAGGATGGGCGACATCCCATCGTGTCAGACAAAGTTGTGAGAATCGAACTCACAACCGAAGTGCGACTGGCCTTTATCGCCTACCACTGGCCTACAGGAAGTCCCTGTTTAGTAGAAATTAGTTTTATTATATTAAGTAGTATGATATATGAAGTATAAGTCCATTTTAGGAACCATATATGATTAATCTCAATATAGATGGGCTTATGTATTTTTTTTTTGATAACTTTTCTAACCTTTTGTTTGAGACAGATGGAATGACCCATCATTCTATCACATGATCTGCTAACACATCACGAATGACAAATTTAACTTCATTTCTTTAAGATATGAAGTAGAAATTTTCCAAAGAACGACCAATGGTGAGACTATACCAAAATCACGAAAGTATTTCTTCTAATTCCAATTTCATCAACTTTAGGGAAATGATCTTGAAAACCAAAAATGTTGTCATGGTGCTCTTATATCTGATGAATCAGATGGTACCTTAGATGTAACATCCCAATTAAGTAATTAATAATAGATATTTTATCTATGTCTATTAATGAATTAGATAGTGTTTTAGAGTCTTAAAATGAAAATAAATCCAATCTTAAGCATGGAATACACTAATATTTTTATAAGCTTTTTTTTCTGCCTTTGATGGCAAAATTTTTTTGAATCTATCTTTTGACAATTTAATAAACTATGTTTGTCAAAATAAACTTATTATTTATGATTGGGACATCAAAATTTACTTTTTTTGAATTTTTGGTATTTTTCCGACAATGTTCATTTTTTAATGAATAATGAAAAATACTGCATTTTACATCAAAATGGATTTTTAATCTAATTTATTTATATGATTATATTATCTTTTTAATTGGTTTTGAAGTGAAATTAGAATATATTTTTACCATTTAATCCAATGGTGGTCATTGGAATCAATTTCACTTTGAAATTGGACTTAAACTAGTGTCAATCTTTTGATACTTATTGTTTCATAAAAACACGCTATTTGTCATAACAACGGGAATTATTTATTAAATTAATTAATGTGACTTATATGTTTTCAATTTTGTAAAATAGACTGCATTTTTGAATTCGGAATATCAAATATAGCTTAGGGTGAATTTCTGGTAATTTTATGAAAAACTTCAATTTTGATGAATAGTGAAACCACTAAGTGGTAGGTAAAGAAACTGATTTTTCGTTTAAATGAAACTTTTCCACTTTTGTGTTTTGAATTTCAAAAATCCGACATACATGGTTGTAATTAAGAAGTAAAATGTGGTTCAATGAGATTAAAATAATTTTTTTTATGAATAGTAACTTATTAAGTTTTTAATCGCGATTAGTGGAAATTAGGGTAGTTTAAGGTAAAAATAATGATTTAATAATATAAAATGACCTAGACACATGTGCTACCCTCATTGGTTGTGTCATTACCGACCAAGAAAATCCATGGGTCAACTTGGGGACCCCATTGAGCCACTTTGGTTGGGAAATGACATAAATAACTTTTTATTTAATGTTAAAGTAAAAATGACACAAACATGAGTTATTTTACGAAAACAATTTTTATATGGGGTTATACAAGTCAGATTTTTGACTATAAATATTCATTGGAAAGATAAAAATATTTTCTACAACATAGTATTTTGTTTATAATTTTTTGACATTAAATAAATAAATATATTTATGACATCATGATGATGAAGCGATGACCTCATTATTTAACTATTTAAATAAAATGGAAAGATAATGTAATATCTAAGACCTAAACATGTCCAAAACCTATTGGATGAGTGGATTTAGAACCCTCTTCACCTTTTCCTCGAATTATATCAATGTGGGACCATTTAAATCCGAAACTCATTTTCAAATAAAGTAATATTTCTTTTACTTTCCAAGAGTTCCCCTCCTCTCCTCTTATAAAAGGCCCCCACCTCTACCTCATTTCACACCCTCCTCAAGCCTTTGGCTCGGCCATCCCCTGCCCATTTACTCTCTCCAAATCCTTCTCATCATCCTAGAGGATTCCCTTTGGGCAGAATCTTTTCAAAGGAAGCCTTTAGGCTCAAATCAAAAGGAGTTACACTTTTAAAGGACATTAAAGAATGATCGAGTCAAGTCAGACCCGAGGTATGGGACATCGTCTCAATCTCATTTCATTGAGGCATATTTTGTTTTATACACAACCTTCTTTTATACGGTGTATAAACCCCTTTGACTTTAATGTTTATTCAAATGGAATCTTTTTTATACGAAACGTTTACTAAACGACAAAAGGGAATGTTTTTGTCGTACGTATTCGGTGACAATGACTTCTCCGCCGCCGTGACCATTATTTGAGTTTCGGCTTCATCTACAAGCCATAACTTCTTTTTAAAAGAAAAATAAATACCATGTTTTACTTTTATTTTATATTGGTATTGAAAATGGTTTTCATAATGTTTTTATATCAATGTGTTGTATTGATATCTTGTGATTGAAAGGTGGAAATGCTATGTTTCCTTTATGCATGTTTTATGTGATACGATTATGTTGAGGTTCTTGGGATTATTATGAAGACGGGTGGTTACGTGATAAACTAAGGGCGGGTGAGCCCGATATAGCTCTCCACTGCATTGGGTAACGTGAAGGAGTGAAACGTTAAGGTTTCTCCGAAGAGATTTAGGGAATATACTGTGATGGGTATTCCAAACGTAACCAAGAGGGTTACTACCTACGTAAGAATGTTATGAATGCCTCAAGTTACCTTTATGTCTTATGATTTCTATGATTTACTAATGATTTGATGAGGTATGTTAAAGTTCTTATGTTTTATGGGTAAAGTATGATTTCATTCTTATGTATATATATACCCATGTTTCCTTTCCATGTTTTTATAACCCATACTGAGCTTTTTTATGCTCATCCCATGTTTTTTTGAAATGATTTTCACAGGTCAAGGGAAAGGTACATGATATCATGATAATGTCAAGGAAGTGTCAAGAAAGAATCCATGTTTATTTTAAATATGTTTCCATTTATGGGAATGAAGAATACTATCTTTATGTAACCAATTTGTTTATATGTGGAATGTAATGCAAGTTTTATGATCTAATTCCCTAAAACTCTAACCCCGAAAAGATCCTCAATGTATAATCTTGTAATAACTCAAGATTAAGTAAGGTTTAAGGCTGGGGCCTTATAGTTGGTATCGGAGGTCGGTTTAGGTAACTTTAGGAGTTAGAGTTCTATTAAATGATTATCCAAAAATATTTTTGATATGATATAGCAATTGAAGATTACCATGTTACTTCATCTAAGCCATATTTGTTCAGAATGGTTTTCCGAAGAGGGAATATGGAAGCAGTGCTAGGAAGGCATACAGAAGGAAATAACCTTCCGAATCAGCATCCCGAGATGGTCGGAGTTGGAACTGAACTGTTTGTTGCAGTGATGGCACAGTTGACTCAGGCTATAAATGGCGGTGGTATCCATGCACGAGATCAGCCAGATCAACCGCAGAGGAACATGTTAGTGGTGGAACATTTCATGAGGTAACATCCCCCATCATTCAGAGGATCATCTGACCCTGTGTTAGCTGAAGGGTGTATTAAAGAAATGGAGAAGATTTTCGATGTCATGGGGTGTTCAGACAATCAAAAGGTTAGTCTTGCTATTTATCATTTGGAGGGTGAAGAAGATCAGTGGTGGTCGATGGTTAAAAATATCAGGGATGATGATGAGATTGATGCTCTCGAATGGGATGAATTCAAAGGTATGTTTCTTGAGAAGTATTTTCCTAAGGCTGTTTCAATTAGGATGGAAAAGCAATTCTTGGAATTGAGGCAAGAGGAAGACTCAGTGGCTACCTATGAAGAAAGGTTCACTCGATTGGCAAGGTATGCTCCAAATTTTATCCGAGACCTTGATAGTAAAATCAATCGTTTTTACTTAGGATAAAATCCAAAATATCGAAGGGCATTAGCTTCTCGTGAGTTTAAATGTTATGAAAATCTTTTTCGATGTGCTGAGAAGGTGGAAATGGAGTTTGCCGATGACCAAGTGTTCTATAACAACCAACAGAAGAAGAGACCGAGGTGGCTTGAGAAAGGTAAGAATTCTTCAAAAAAGTCTGATGGTAAGAAAACTAAGTTTCCAGTTTGTGATAAATGTGGAAAAAGGCATGCTGGGGAATGTCTTCTGAATTCTGGAAAGTGCTACCGATGTGGTAAGATGGGACATAAGGCTCATGATTGCACCGAAAAGGATCAAGGTGTAGGTAAGAACAAATTTGATTTACAGTTAGTGAAATGTTATAAGTGCAATGAGATGGGTCACTATGCAAACGAGTGTCCGACAAAGAGCTTGAGTGATGGGAAGCAGTTAGACTACAAGCAGAAAGGGGTGGTGAAATCTTTTGCAACTACTTTGGCAGACGTCGGGCCATCTAATGAAGTTGTATCAGGTACTTTGTTTGTTTTTTCAGATTATGCCAGTGTGTTGTTTGATTCGGGTTCTACACATTCTTTTATCTCTGAAACCTTTTCTAGTAAAATGGGAATACCATCTCAAGAAGTGACTCCTGAACTTGTGGTAAAAACACCTGGGGGAAATGTTGAGGCAAAAAGAATTTATAAGAATCTTCCTATCCTTATCTGTGGAAAGAACCTACTTCCAATCCTTATTGTTCTACCTCTAGTAGAGTTTGATGTTATCCTGGGTATGGATTGGATCTCTATTTACCATGCTAAGATTGGCTGTAGAGTTAAAGAAGTTTCTTTTCAGAAAGACTTTCAGTTTGTGTACAAGAATGAACCCTTATTGTTGATAACTTATCAAGAGGCCGAGAAACTTTTAAAAGATGGAAATGAATGTTACCTTGCACACATCGTTGAAAATAAAGGAACTGTTCAGATTAATGATGTGTCAGTGGTAAATGAGTATCCTGATGTTTTTCCTGATGAGTTTCCTGGAATAATACCAGATCGGGAAGTTGAGTTTACTGTTGACTTAGTTCGTGATGCTAAGCCAATTTCAAAACCTCCTTATCGAATGGCTCAAATTGAACTTTTGGAGTTGAAGGAGAAATTGCAAGATTTATTAGAGAAAGGTTCCATTCGACCTAGCACATCACCATGGGGTGCTCCTGTTTTATTTGTTAAAAAGAAAGATGGTTCTATGAGACTTTGCATTGATTATGGAGCCTTGAATAATATCACTGTTAAGAACAAATATCCTTTGCCTCATATCGCTGATTTGTTTGATCAGCTCCAGGGAGCCCAGTTTTTTTCAAAGATTGACTTGAGATCGGGGTACCATCAGCTGAAGGTAAAGGAGGCAGATATTCCGAAGACCGCGTTCCGTATGAGATATGGCCATTATGAATTTGTAGTAATGCCTTTTGGGCTAACCAATGCACCTGCTGTATTCCTGGACTTAATGAATAGAATTTTCCATGAGTTCTTGGATAAGTTTGTGGTGGTTTTCATTGATGATATTTTGGTGTTTTATAAAAGTAAAGAGGAGCATGAAAGACATTTAAGGTTTATCTTTCAAACCTTAAAAGAAAATAAACTGTATGGAAAATTCAGCAAGTGTGAGTTTTGGTTGCAACAAATTTCGTTCCTTGTTCATATTGTTTCTAAATATGGAATAACTGTCGATCCTGCAAAAACTAAAGTTGTGGAAGAATGGACAAGACCCACAAATGTAACCGAGATTCGTAGCTTCCTTGGTTTGGCAGGCTATTACCGAAGGTTTGTTAGAAATTTTTCACGATTATCTAGTCCAATGATTAAGCTAACTCGGAAGGGTGTTAATTTTATCTGGACAAAAGAATTTGATGATTGTTTTCAGGAATTGGAAAGAAGATTGGTGAATGCTCCAGTTTTGGCACTACCATCCAGGAATGGTGAGTTTGTTATATACAGTGATGCTTCATTGAAAGGACTTGGTTGCGTCCTAATGTAGAATGATCAGGTAATTGCTTATGCTTCACGACAGTTGAAAACTCATGAGGTAAATTACCCTACACATGATTTGAAATTAGCTGCTGTTGTTTTTGCTTTAAAAATTTGGAGACATCATTTGTATGGAGTAAAGTGTGAAATATATACCGATCACAAAAGTTTAAAGTATATATTCACTCAGAAAGAGTTAAACATGAGATAGAGGAGATGGTTGGAATTAATCAAGGATTATGATTGTACAATTAATTACCATCTGGGAAAAGCAAATAAAGTGGTTGATGCTTTGAGTCGAAAAAGTAATGCTTCATTAGCAATGTTGTGTTTGGAACGTGATCCTTTGGTTAAGGATTTGATGAAATTTGGCATAGAAGTTGTTGGTGCAGGAAGTCCTTCTGTTTTGTTTCATGTATTAGTGAGATCTTCTCTATCAGGAAGAATCAAGCAAGCACAGAAGCAAGACAGTGAGTTGGAGAAAAAGGTAGAGCTGGTCCAGAATGGTAAGTTTCCTGAATTCAACATTGATAATGATTGTGTTTTGAGATTTGGGAAGAGATTGTGTGTGACTTGTGATTCACAGTTGAAGAGAGATTTGTTATGTGAAGCTCATAGTTCTCCGTTTTCAGTTCATCCGGGCAGTACTAAGATGTATAGAGATCTGTGGGAGTATTACTGGTGGGATGGAATGAAAAGAGATATTGCTGATTTTACTGTGAAGTGTTTGACATGTCAACAGGTTAAAGCAGAGCGGCAGTTACTGAAAGGGATGCTTCAGCCTTTACCAGTGCCAGAGTGGAAATGGGAGAATATATACATGGACTTTGTTGTGGGATTACCGAAGTCATCTCGAGGTAATAATGCAATCTGGGTTATTGTTGATCGCTTGACCAAATATGCTCATTTCCTTGCTATACGAGATACTTTCTCTCTTGATCAACTTTCCCATTTGTATCTTAGAGAGATATTCAGGTTACATGGAGTTCCCCTCTCCATTGTATCGGATCGTGATCCCATGTTTACTTCTAACTTTTGGAAAGGCCTTCATAAGTCGTTGGGTACTGAATTAAATTTTAGTACAGCATTTCATCCTCAATCAGATGGGCAGTCAGAATGAACAATTCAGACATTATAGGATATGCTACGCTCTTGCTCTATGGATTATCAGGGAAGTTGGGACCAACATCTTTCTTTGGTTGAATTTTCATATAATAATAGTTTTCATTCCAGTATACAGATGGCACCATTTCAGGCATTATATGGGAAGCGGTGTCGAACTCCCACTTTCTGGGATGAAGTGGGTGAAAGGAAGTTGATGGGATCAGAATTGGTAGAAGAGTTGGTAGAAAAAGTTCAGCTGATTCAGAAGCACATGAGAACAGCTCAGAGTAGGCAGAGGAGTTATGCAGACAACAGGCGGAAGGATCTATCTTTTGAGGTAGGTGATCATGTTTTTCTCAAAGTATCACCATTGAAAAGTGTGATGCGATTTGGTAAGAAAGGAAAGCTGAGTCCAAGGTTTATTGGACCATATGATATTCTGGAGAGAGTTGGATCAGTTGCTTACTGATTGGCTTTACCTCCGAGTTTATCTCAGGTACACAATGTTTTTCATGTTTCGATGTTGAGAAAGTACATGCCAGATCCATCTCATGTCTTGAGTCCAGAGGTAGTTCACCTGGAAGAGAACCCATCTTATGAGGAACAACCGTTCCAGATTCTTGACCACAGGGAGCAAGTGTTACGGAATAAGGTGATTCACCAGGTAAAGGTTTTGTGGAAAACCCACATTATTGAAGAGGCAACATGGGAATCTGAAAATGCAATGAGGGATAAGTACCCCCATTTATTCGATAAGTAAATAAATTGCGGGGACGCAATTTTCTAAAGGGGGTAAGGATGTAACATCCCAAGTAAGTAATGAATAATAGATATTTTATCTATGTCTATTAATGAATTAGATAGTGTTTTAGAGGCTTAAAATGAAAATAAATCCAATCTTAAGCATGGAATACACTAATATTTTTAAAAGATTGTTTTTCTACCTTTGATGGAAAAACATTTTTGAATCTATATTTTGACAATTTAATAATCTATGTTTGTCAAAATAAACTTATTCTTTATGATTGGGACATCAAAACTTACTTTGTGTGAATTTTTGGTATTTTTCTGACAATGTTCATTTTTTAATGAATAGTGAAAAATACTGCATTTTACATCAAAACTGCTTTTTAATCTAATTTATTTATATGATTAGATTATCTTTTGAATTGGGTTTGAAGTGAAATTAGAATATATTTTTACCATTTAATCCAATGGTGGTCATTGGAATCAATTTCACTTTGAAATTTGACTTAAACTGGTGTCAATCTTTTGATACTTATTGTTTCATAAAAACACGCTATTTGTCATAACAGCGGGAATTATTTATTAAATTAATTAATGTGACTTATATGTTTTGAATTTTGAAAAATAGACTTCATTTTTGAATTCAGAATATCAAATATATCTTATGGTGAATTTTTGGTAATTTTCTGAAAAACTTCAATTTTTGATGAATAGTGAAACCACTAAGTGGTAGTTAAAGAAACTGATTTTGCGTTTAAATGAAACTTTGCCAATTTTGTGTTTTGAATTTCAAAAATCCGACATACATGGTTGTCATTAAGAAGTAAAATGTGGTTCAGTGAGATTAAAATGTTTTTTTTTGGTGAATAGTAACTTATTAAGTTTTTAATAGCGATTAGTGGTAATTAGGGTAGTTTAAGGTAAAAATAATGCTTTAATAATATAAAATGACCTAGAAACATGTCCTACCCTCATTGGTTGTGTCATGGCCGACCAAGACAAGCCATGGGTCAACTTGGGGACCCCATGGAGCCACTTTGGTTGGGAAATGACATAAATAACGTTTTATTTAATGTTAAAGTAAAAATGACACAAACATGAGTTATTTTACAAAAACAACTTTTATATGGGGTTATAAAAGTTAGATTTTTGACTATAAATATTAATTGGAAATATAAAAATATTTCCTACAACATGGTATTTTTTTTATAATTTTTTGACGTTAAATAAATAAATGTATTTATGACATTATGATGATGCAGCGATGACCTCATTATTTAACGATTTAAATAAAATGGAAAGATAATGTAATATCTGAGACCTACACATGTACAAAACCTATTGGAGGAGTGGATTTAGAACCCTTATCACCTTTTCCTAGAATTATATCAAAGTGGGACCATTTAAATCTGAAACGCATTTTCAAATAAAGTAATATTTCTTTTACTTTCCAAGAGTGCCCCTCCTCTCCTCTTATAAAAGGCCCCCACCTCTACCTCATTTCACACACTCCTCAAGCCTTTGGCTTGGCCATCCCCTGCCCATTTACTCTCTCCAAATCCCTCTCCTCATCCTAGAGGATTATCTTTGGGGAGAATCTTTTCAAAGGAAGCCTTTAGGCTCAAATCAAAAGGAGTTACACTTTTAAAGGACATTAAAGAACGATCGAGTCAAGTCGGACCCGAGGTATGGGACTTCGTCTCAATCTCCTTTCATTGAGGCATATTTTGTTTTATATACAACCTTATTTTATACGGTGTATAAACCCCTTTCAATTTTATGTTTATTCAAAAGAAATATTTTTTATACGAAGCGTTTACTAAATGACAAAAGGGAATGTTTTTGTCGTACGTATGCGGCGACAACGACTTCTCCGCCGCCGTGAACATTATTTGAGTTTTGGCTTCCTCTACAAGACATAACTTCTTTTTAAAAGATAAATAAATACCATGTTTTACTTTTCTTTTGTTTTGGTATTGAAAATGGTTTTCATAATGTTTTTACATCAATGTTTTGTATTGATATCTTGTGATTGAAAGGTGGAAATGTTATGTTTCCTTTATGCATGTTTTATGTGATACGATTATGTTGAGGTTCTTGGGAATTATTATGAAGATGGGTGGTTCCGTGATAAACTAAGGGTGGGTGAGCCCGATATAGCTCTCCAATGCATTGGGTAACACGAAGGAGTGAAACTTTAAGGTTTCTCCAAAGAGATTTAGGGAATATACTGTGATGGGTATTCCAAACGTAACCAAGAGGGTTACTCCCTACGTAAGAATGTTATGAATGACTCAAGTTACCTTTATGTCTTATGATTTCTATGATTTAATCATGATCTGATGAGGTATGTTAATGTTATTATGTTTTATGGGTAAAGTATGATTTCATTCTTATGTATATATGTACACATGTTTCCTTTCAATGTTTTTATAACCCATACTGAGCTTTTTTATGCTCATCCCATGTTTTTTTGAAATGATTTTCACAGGTCAAGGGAAAGGTACATGATATTATGATAGTGTCAAGGAAGTGTCAAGAAATAATCCATGTTTATTTTAAATATGTTTCCATTGATGGGAATGAAGAATACTATCTTTATGTAACCACTTTGTTTATATGTGGAATGTAATGCAAGTTTTATGATCTAATTCCCTAAAACTCTAAACCCGAAAAGATCCTCAATGTGTAATCTTGTAAAAACTCAAGATTACGTAAGGTTTAAGGCTGGGGCCTTATATTAGATCGTCACAAATTTATGGCTTTGTGATTGCTGGATTTTCCATAGCCATGTTCTCTACCACTCTCCATCAGAACATGATGGTTAGATTTCTCTTCCATATCCATATTTTCACCGATGTGGAAACCTAGTGATTAGTTTATTTGGGTAACCGTTACGTTTCATACTTTTGTTTTTAAAGATTGGTTTTGGTATTCCTTTTTACGATGTGGGTTTCTACTAAAGAATCTTTTGAGTAGTAAACCATTTATAACCCCGACGAATTTCGAGGGCGAAATTCCTTTTAATGGTGGTAGAATGTAACACCCCGAGATTTTATGAAAAATATTCTTTTTAATTTCATTAATGTCTTGTGTTGTACGCTACACCAAAAGTAGCTTGCACTACACGCATCCTTGAATTTCCTTGCATTACACGCAATCACGACCTTCCTCGATAGCGTGTGTAGTACGCAATACCGAGTTTCACTAAACAACGATATGCTATTAAAATATAGCAGTTATGAATATTAATAACCACTTTTTTAAATTTTTTAAATTTTATTTTCAAAATTGACATCATTTTTGGATTTAGAATATTGAAATTAGCTTAGGGTGAAATTTTGGTACTTTTTGGATCACTTTCATTTTCTGATGAATAGTTAAAATTACTAAATTTTAACTAAAAACAACATTTTTAATCGAAATAATTAATAGTGATAAATTATTAATTTTAGTGGTTTTAAAGTATATTAAAATATATTTTTACAATTTAATACAATGTTGGTCATTAGATGTAATTTCACATTTAAACCAGACATAAACAAGTGTCAATCTTTTGATAGTTATTATCTCTTAAGAACACGCTATTTGTTTTGACGAAGGGAATTAATTTTTAAATTAATTAATGCAACTGATATGTTTTTAATTTGGTAAAATATACATCATTTTTGAGTTCATAATATCAAATATAGCTTAGGCCTAATTTTTGGTATTTTTCTAGAAACATTCAGTTTTTTATGAATAGTGAAACCACTAAGTGGTAGTTAAAAAAATGAATTTTTCATAAAACATAATTTTACCGCTTCTGTGAGTGGAATTTAAAAAATCCAAGAGACACGGTTGATTTCAGTAAGTAAAATGTGGTTCAATGAGATGAAAATAATGTTTGGTGAATAATAACTTTTTACTTTTTTTACCACGGTTAAAAGTAAATAGGGTAATTAAGGGTAAAAATGATATTATTATTACCCTAACACATGTCCAAATTCTATTGGATAAGTGTAATTCGACAAAAAACAACCATATGAATAAAATATGACCATTTAGGCCCACTTGTATTAGATTAGGACATTTATTATTAATTTATTTAAATAAGGGTTAAAATAGTTAAAATCAAAGTTTAATAAGTATATCATTTTTAATATAGGGTTATACATAAGATAAATTCGACTATAAAAGTTCAATAGAAAGATAAAAAGATTTCCTACATAATGATATTTTATTTGTAATTTTTATACTTTAAATAAGTTAATTTATTTATGACACAAAGATGATGCAGTAATTATCTTATTAATAAAATATTGATATAATTGATGTTATAAATACCCAAATAAATGTAATTTGAGACTTTTTATGAATTACAGATATTTTATAGGTTAATATGACATGTTAGAATTGATTTAATTAACTTTTTTCTAACTAATAATTTTGTAGTAATTTTTACAAAAATCAATTACTAAATAGTGTCAAAATTGACATAAAATAGTTTTTAAAACAAATATTCTATTATTAGTTGTTATATTATTTCTAAAAATCTAAGGATCGGCCAAATGACTTAGATAAGGTTATATATAGAAATTATAAACAACTTGGGGTTCTTTTGTCTTGTTATTTTATGTTTATTAACCTTATAGTGTAAGAACACAAAAAGATACGGTAAAAGTAAAATTATCTAACTTAAGGTTAAATATAAATGATAAGGTTAAAATAGGAACCTAAACTTGTCTAAATTCTATTTTATGAGAGTATTTAGACCCATCCCCATATTATCTTAGAAATAAATCAATTTGGAGCTATTTAAAACCGAATTTGGCTTTATAATAAAATAATATTTTTAGTTATTCCAAAGGTGACCCTCTCCTCCCTTATAAAAGGGCACCTCCTCCCTCTCTTCCTCACACCAACATGAGCTTTCAAGCTCGGCCAAACCCTGCCAAATTCTCTTCTCCACTTTCATAGAAACATCCTAGATGTTCTGGTCTTCCTCAAAGACCAATTTTAGTGCTCTAAAAGGAGATCTCAAAGAGGCGCTTCAAAGAAGAGGTAATGTCTGTTACTGATTCATTCAACTTTATTTCTTCTTCCACTTCTTCTTCTTAGGTTGTTTCATTTTGAATTAATAACATCTGTATCACTCATATACATATATGTTATTATATGTATGAAACAACCCTATTTCACCATCTATCCATTCTACGAAAAACGAAATCACCGTGCGTGCGTACGTATGAAATACCGTCTCCACGCCTTGGTGTAATCTATTTTCCACCACCACCTTACTTGGATGGGTATAATGGTGTACATAATAACTATATATGATATTTGTAAAGTGATATTGATTCTGAAATAGTATACATACACTCCAATACAATTCCACGATCATGATAACGATATTATCGCTCATGCGTACGTACAGACTACCATCTCCACGACGCGATGAGATTAATTCTCCACGTTAACCATTCATGAATGATTATAAAGTATATATAATAAGTAATCGTGGAATATATGAAATAATAATGATACTGGATTTATGTGTATATATATGTTTTTCATCTACTTAATTCCATTCAACTCAATAAGGAAACGAAAACAACGTTCATGCGTATGTACGGCCTACCGTCTCCATGAACGGTGTATTTCTTTCCATTTACTGATCTATTATATATATGTATATTCTGAATATATATTATATATAAATAATTTTTTATATTCTGGAATTAAGTAATCATTATCTAATTAATCATATGAATAATTACAAGTCAAAACACGGACGACAAATGAAACGATTTTACCCAAAACGCTCTTTAACATGGAATTTACAAAAGAACGGGTAATATAAAGTCATAAGTGAACCATATATGATATCATAACAATGAGTATTATTCTGGAATAATTCAATGACATTATTTAAATCATTATACAAGAGGTTCAGACACTTACGAAGAAAATCGGACCTAAGGTATGTGAAATATCACAATCTCATTTTTATCCGAGATTGTCTATACTTTGGTTTTTACTGGGGTGTATTTTATCATCCACATCCATGTTTCCTAAATATGTAATATTTATATCCTTATACAATGGTTTACATCCAATTTTACCCTTCGGTGAGTTTTTAGTAAAAGATATGAAAGGAATCTTTTGTCATTTTTTGTACGATGTACTTTTTGACGTTTCCGACAAAGGTAAGAGAATAATGTTTTTTTAACTTATAATGCATGAATATAATTTTAAAACATTAATTACAAGAAGCTTCCTTTACACGTTTTTAAGTTTATATTTAATCAACCACTTTTATATTGTATGAAATGTTATGAAAGGAAAAAATGTTTTTGAAGTAGAAATGATATTTTCCTCAAGAATGGAGTTCAAGAGTTTTATCAAAATTATTTTCCATCTAAGATAATATAGGGTTCTGTTTTTATCCTTATTCTTACCTGGATTTGATTATGTTGTTATGGAAATATTTTTATGAATTCCTTTATCTTATATGAATTTTTTTATGATGTCACGATGTTTAAGATTCCCATTTTTATTACATGGGTTATGCTATGATGTATGGTTTATGATTTTGTGGCACACATAATAATGGTATCATTATGAGATGGGTGGGACCTATATCTCCCTCCAATTCATTGGGTAAAGATTTATATCTCATGAGATAGACATGGATGGAACGTCATGTTAAACCGGTTCAGTAATACAGGACTGGAACGAGGAGTGAACTCGATTCAGAAAGGGACTTTGTCCTCTAAGATGGTCTTGGCAGCAATGCCTTGGCTAATATGGAAATCATATCATGTGCTTAATGGTTTCCATAATTACATGTTTTATTCCCATGCTATTTTTGTTAAGTCAAAAGTCTTCTTTTGGCTTTTACATCATGTTTTGGAAATCACAAATATATTCTATGTCATGTTTTGGAAATCTCAAAAGTATTCTATCATATGTTTGTAAATAACAAATTGTCTTTTATCATGTTTATCGTATCGTACGATGTTGATCGTACCGACCAAAACGTATCGTACTGACTCTGTCAAACGTATCGTACTGACTCTGTCAATCGTATCGTACTGACTCTGTCAATCGTATCGTACTGACTTTGTTATTCAGATAATCATTATTTGTTTTGGTACTTTGTCAAAAACTCTCTGCATATGAATCGTACTCATGTTTTACATTTCTATATATCTCTTATCCTAACGAAACGATGTCGTTGAGTTAGTTATATACTAATCAAAACGATGTCGTGCTTTCTGTTTCAATATGACCGTTGGAGGCAATATGACCGTTGGAACCCGAGGCCTATAAATAGGAGGTCATTTGAAGCTGAGAAGACACTGATGAACGAAGAGACTCTGTGAACTACGAAGATTCTAGAGAGAGACAATGTGACTTCTCTCATCAGCCTTGTGCGTCCGATCATCGTATCGAGGGCTTTAAAGTAATTGAAAGACAGAGGTGCCGATTACCTGTAAAATCGAGGGCTGCCGGGGATAGGCAGACAGACGAGCCGATCATCGTATCGAGGGCTGCCGGGGATAGGCAGACAGACGTGCCGATCATCGTATCGAGGGCTCACCAAGGTGTTGGTGAGACAGACCTCTTATCCTAGGTGTAAGGATAACCCTTCTCTTTGGGTTAAAAGAATTGTATTACTTTTACATTTCCGCTGTTGTATTAGAAAGGGATTTGTATTGTTTCCTTTACTTATTCAATTGTAATTGTTTCAATTACAATCATTCCATTACTTATTGTATTGATTGGTTCTATACGCTTTAAGGTAGAATCATTTACATTTGTATTACTCTGATTATTGTGTTCATCTTGAATACAATTGTTTTACATAACAATAATATTACAATACATCATACCTTTTACATTCAATACAATTGTGGGTGTTTGTGTTTGTATTAGTTTAAGTTCATTTAAACTAATCTCTTTGTTACTAAAACTCAAGGTTTTTAAACCTACAATTCACCCCCCCCCCCTCTTGTATTGTTCCATCTAATAGACTTTTATATCGACTATTCGATCCAACAATTGGTATCAAAGGAGTTTTTCCACTGATTTGTATTACTAGCTTTATTTCTTTTTACTTTCTTAAATACTTACTACACTAACGTGTGACGTGGAAAAGTTGTTTTTGTTATATTAGATGGCAGGAATGAATATCGGATCAATAGATAATCTGAATCCTTCTAGACCACCAATCTTTGATGGGAATGATTATGAGTATTGGAGAGATCGTATGAAGACTTTCGTCATCAATACTGGTGTAGACAATTTTATTATGCTTACTGGGGGTTACAAAATTCCTGACAAAGAAGTTAGTACTTTTACCAATCAAGAGAAGCAAGAATATCAACTGAATTACAAGGTACGCAATACTTTATTATGTTCTATGACCAGGAATATATATAGCCAGATATCTTCATGTGAAGCAGCCAACTGTATTTGGAAGAAATTAGAAGTCACTCATTTTGGTACATCCAAAGTTATAGAAACAAGGAGAGCAATGCTTCGAGCAGAGTATCATGGATTTGTTTTTCCTTATGGAGAGCAAGTATGTAAAGTGCAACAAAGGTTTATGACAATTGTCAACAGCTTACAATCTATGGGAGAAAAAGGTCTTGATGATGAAGCTCTTGTTGATAAGATTATAGATATTATGCCAAATGAATGGGAGTCAAAAAGAACAGCTATTGATGAAAATAGAAAAGTTTCCCAGATTACTCTTGATGAACTCTTTGGAACTCTTCTACAGCACGAGACAAGAATGAAAAGAGATGCTGATTTCAATAAGAAGAAGAATGGGAATGGAAGTGTAGCTTTTGCATCTAAAGCTAAAACACCTGAAAGGGTTACAAGGTCTAAATCCAAGAAAGTTGTTGTTTCTGATTCAAGTGATTGTAATCTTTCAGACAATGAGTTAGCTAATCTTGCTCGGAGGATGAACAAGATTGTGGGAAAGAAAGATTTTCAATATAGATTCAAAAAGAAAGACAGGAAAGATAGGAAAGATTCAGAGGTAACTTGTTATGAATGCAAGAAAGCAGGACATATAAGGCCTGATTGTCCTTTACTGAAGAGGAAAGATAGAAAAGAGAAACACTCTGAAAGAAACAAGAAAAGGTTTTATAAGACAAAGAAAGTCTTGAAAGCAAATGATACATGGAGTGCAAGTGGTAGTGATTCCTCAGATGATTCTTCAGAATATGAGACGTCAGGACAAAGGAATATTGGACTTCTAGCCAAACTACCAATTGAAGATCATTGTCTCATGGCTAAGGTACATAATGCTGAAGCTGTTACAAATGTCTCTTTAAATGCAAATTATGTTGATAATAGATATTATGAATCTTCAAATGATGAACCCTCATCATCAGAAGATGATACTTTACCTTCTTTTGAAGAAGTCTCGAGATTTGCTAAATTACTTGAAAATGAAAATTCTAAACTCAAAAAGAGATTTGAAAAAGAAAATTCTAGAATTTCTATTTTGTCCAAAGAAGTATCAGATCTTTCTAAAGATCTTGATGGGAAAACTTCTGATTTTGAAAGTATTTTGAAAACCCTTGAGAAAGTCAAATCTGAAAAAGATAAACTTTCTAAGGATCTTGAAACTGCTATTTCAAAGAAAAACATTTTAGAGTCTAACTCTAGTTCTAATTCAAATGTTTTAGAAAACAAGAATTTGGTTTTAAAACTAAAGTCAGAGATTTTATCCTTGAAAAAGTGTTTGTCAAACTTTACTCATGGAAAAGAAAACTTTGATAGGATGTACTCTCAAATAAGACCTTTGAGAAATCGTTCTGGTCTTGGTTTTACTTATTCCAAACCTGTTTTTAGTAATAACTATTTTGTTCCTCAAAAAACCATTTTCTGTTCCAAGTGTCAATGTGGTGGACATTGGAGAAGAGATTGTTCTCTTAACAAAACTCAATCCTTAGGATTTCATAAAGCTCATTTTGCAAAACAAATGTGGATTCCTAAAATTCTTTTATCTAATCCTTCTGGATCCAAACAAGTTTGGATTCCGAAAATCTAATTGTTTCTTTTTTAGGAAAATGAGAAGTGTATCAGTAAGAACATTTGGTACATGGATAGTGGTTGCTCTCGACATATGACTGGAAACAAAGTTTTCTTTGAAAAGGTTATCAAAACAAAAGGTGGAAAAGTTACCTTCGGAGATAATGCTCAAGGAAAGATTGTTGGTATAGGTAATATCGTTTTTCTTGGAAAAGTTCTTATTTCAAATGTTTTGTTTGTTAAAGGTCTTAAGCACAATCTCATCAGCATAAGTCAATTATGTGATGAAGGTTAACTTGTGAATTTTAGAAATGATAAGTGTCTAGTTCACAATTCCAAGGATGAATTCATTCTATCTGCCCATAGGCAAGAGAATGTTTACACTATTAATGTAGAAGACCTTAGGAACCAAAACTATCCTTGTCTAAGTGTAATAGAAGACCAATCGTGGCTATGGCATTGGAGATTAGGACACTGTAATTTGAGAAACCTAAGAAAACTCTCAAAGAAAGGACTTGTAAAAGGGCTACCGGATCTTAGATATGATTCTTCAAAAGTCTGTGATCCTTGTCAATTTGGCAAGCAACATAAAACTAGCTTTAAACCAATTATTGAAGTTTCAACTTCTAATGCATTACAGCTTGTGCATATGGATCTGTTTGGTCCTTCACAATCTGGAAGCATTGGAGGCAAATACTATGTATTTGTTTTAGTTGATGACTTTACTAGATTTACATGGGTCTACTTTCTCACAAAGAAATCTGAAGCCTTTTCGTATTTCAAAACTTTTAGAGCCCAAGTTAAAAATGAGAAAAACCTACCATTGATAACTATTCATAGTGATCATGGTGGTGAATTTCAAAACTCAGATTTTGAAACTTTTTGTAGTAAGAAAGGTATTACTCACAATTTCTCAGCACCAAGAACTCCTCAGCAAAATGGTGTTGTTGAAAGAAGAAATCGTATTCTTCAGGAAATGACTCGGACCATGTTGAGTGAATACTCAATTGCTAAGCATTTTTGGGCTGAAGCTGTAAGTACTGCCTGTTATACTATAAATCGTGTTTTAACTAGACCATTTCTTAATAAAACTCCTTACGAGTTATGGACTGGCCGAAAACCTAAAGTTTCTTACTTCAAAGTTTTTGGATGCAAAGTATTCATTCTGAATACAAAAGAAAATTTACACAAATTTGCACCAAAATCTGATGAAGGAATCTTTCTAGGCTATTCCACAACCTCTAAGGCTTATAGAGTTTTCAATAAAAACACTTGTACTGTTGAAGAAACAGTACATGTAAAATTTGATGAAACTAACCCTTTTGTTTTCAACCAACCCAATCCTACATCCTCGGATGTGTTTTCTAAAGATGTTTATCAACCTTTGTTAGAAGAACATTCTGATAAGGAAAATGTTCAAGAAAGTGTTCCTGAAACATTTACCACAGAAGATTTTCTACCATATGTTGATGAACAGGTTTTACAAAACCAAAATCAATTGTTTCTTAGGAATCATCCCAGTGATAATATCATTGGTGATATAAATCAACCTGTAAGGACCAGAAATTCCTTAAGAAATGAAATAGAACATCTTGCTTTTCTTTCCCAATTTGAACCTAAAAGTCCAAGTGAGGCTTTAGGTGATGATGATTGGATCAAAGCAATGCAGGATGAACTAAATGAATTTGAAAGGAATCAATTCTGGACATTAGTTGAAAGACCTAAAGAAACAACTGTAATTGGTGTAAAATGGGTTTTCAGAAACAAGTGTGGTGAAAATGGAATCATTGTATGAAATAAAGCAAGACTTGTTGCTAAAGGCTATAATCAACAAGAGGGAATAGACTATGAAGAAACATATGCTCCTGTAGCTAGACTTGAATCTATTCGCATTCTATTAGCCTTCGCAGCATATTTCAATTTCAAACTATTTCAAATGGATGTCAAATGTGCTTTTTTAAATGGTTTTGTTCAAGAAGAAGTTTTTGTCGAACAACCTCCTGGTTTTCAAGACCCAAAACATCCTGATCATGTCTTTAAACTTACCAAGGCTCTATATGGTCTTAAACAAGCCCCTAGAGCATGGTATGATAGACTTACATGATTTCTTTTACAAAACAATTATAGAAAAGGTACAGCTGATCCAACTCTTTTTATCAAAATGGAAAACAAAAATGCTTTGGTTGTCCAAATCTATGTTGATGACATCATATTTGGATCAACTCAGAAATCTTTAACCGATTCTTTTGCAAATTTAATGAAATCTGAGTTTGAAATGAGTATGATGGGTGAGTTAACATTCTTTCTAGGTTTTCAAATATCTCAAAAACCAGAAGGAACTTATATATCTCAACATAAGTATATTAAAGACTTACTCAAAAAGTATGGATTTGACAAAACTAAAAGTATTAGCACCCCAATTGGTACCTCAAATACTCTTGATCTTGATGAAACTGGGAAACCAGTAGATCAAACAATTTTTAGAGGTATGATAGGGAGTTTGCTATACTTGACAGCTAGTCGACCCGACTTGATGTTTTCTGTATGCTTATGTGCAAGATATCAATCTAATCCAAAAGAATCTCACTTAAAAGCCGTAAAGAGAATCTTTCGGTATTTAAAAGACACTATGGATTTAGGACTTTTCTACTCTTCTGGAAATGATTTTGTTTTAAAAAGTTTTTCAGATGCTGACTTTGGTGGTTGTAGAATGGATAGAAAAAGTACATCTGGAACTTGTCATTTCTTAGGAGATTCTTTGGTTTCTTGGTCTTTCAAGAAACAACACTCAGTAGCACTCTCCACTGCTGAAGCTGAATATGTAGCAGCTGGAAGTTGCTGTGCTCAAGTATTGTGGATGCAGCACACACTCACTGACTATGGTTTGAGTTTCTCCAAAACTCAAATTCTGTGTGATAATACAAGTGCCATAGCTCTTAGTAAAAACCCAGCACATCACTCTCGTGCAAAACACATAGATGTTAGGCATCACTTTCTTAGGGATCACACACAAAAAGGAGATATTGTTTTACAATTCATCGGAACGCAAGAACAACTTGCTGATATTTTTACAAAACCTTTACCTTCCGATAGATTTGAATTTATAAAACAGAACCTAGGAATGATTACAATAAAATAATCATTCATATCTACTTCCTGTTTTACATCTCTCCTAATAGTAAGAAACTCCTCGTAGAAAGTGGGAGGACATTTCTTTATGTCTTTTTGTTTCTGATCTTTAAATATTTACTCTCTTTATATATGTTTCTTTCTGTTTATAGTACTGACAGTTTTATTGTTTCTTTTTAAGTTTTCCTGTTTATCGTATTGACCATTTCAGTTTTTCTGTTTATCGTATTGAAATTCTTTTCCATCGTACCATTCAATAAATCGACCGATGATGGTATTGAAATTCTTTTCCATCGTACCATTCAATAATTTTTGAATCGACCGATGATAGTATTCAAATTCTTTTCCATCGTACCATTCAATAATTTTTTGAATCGACCGATGATGGTATTGAAATTCTTTTCCATCGTACCATTCAATAATTTTTGAATCGACCGATGATAGTATTCAAATTCTTTTCCATCGTACCATTCAATATTTTTTTTGTATCGACCAATGATAGTATTGAGATTGTTTTCCATCGTACTTTCGGTTAATGGTAACAACTATTTTCCATCGTACGGTCCGACCATAGTAATGACTTTGTTTTCCATCGGCATCATGTTTTTTTTCCCTTACGATTGTTTCTTTGATACTTACCAAATCCAGCAATCACCTTTTGTTCTCCGACAGGTATCTTTTTCAATTTTTATTTTATTTTCTTTCTTTGTTTTAATCCTAACCATTGATCTGGTATTATCTAATCTCGACCGTAGAAGTTCAACGGTCATCTCTCTTTTTTGCCTATAAATACCCCCTCCCCAAACCCACATTGATTGTTCAGGAATTGAGGCGAAGCTCTGCTCCCCCAGCTATAAACAATCGTACGATCTTCTCAATCGGCATCATCTTTATGTCTCAATCCTCTGCCAACACTCCCGCTGAAATGTCTTCAAAGACTTTTACAGAGAAAGACTTTCACAGAGAAAGGTTAGTATCCCGAGAATTCTTCGATATGTACGATTCTACAATCAAGAGGATTATTTTGTTTCAAGGATGGGAACATCTCTGTGTGGAAAAGCCTGATACTCAAGATCCAGTTCTTTTTGATGAAGTTTGTCAATTTTACAAAACCATGTCTTTCGAAAAAGATATGACTATAAACTTCGCTGTGTACGATCGAAAATTATTCATGTCTGTGAAATAAGCGGCACACTTTCTGAACGTTTCTATAGAAGGGGATTCATTCTGTCCATCTCACAAACTACCAGAGGAAGTTGGTACGTTTAATAGAGAGAGTGCTGAAAAATCTTTGTTTGTTGTTAATGAGGGAAAGAGGAAAGTTTATCATCTTTCACCGGACAATCGGTTTGTCACTTTATGGATGAAAGGTTTTCTTGTCCCAAGGAAAGGGGATAGAGAAACTCTTAAAGTTTCTGATGTCTTTATGCTCGATTATCTTGTGAATATGAGGAAAGTGAATCTCATGGGATATATTTTTGAAACCGTCAAGAATGTCAAGAAAGGAGGGATTAAATCCCAGATAATAATGTATCCAGCTATCCTTACAAAATTCATTCTTGAGAGTATGAAGTTTTGTAATATTCCTTTGAAAGGAAAACCTATGGATTTGTGGCCGTCTTTCATTAATAAGAGTACGATGAAAAAGCTGAATGTTTGTTTTGATTCAAATTCAAAACATTTTGTCAGAGATGTAGAAGCTGAATTGCCTGAAAATCAATCTGCACCTATGCCAGCCAAAGACAATCAATCCGCCGGTGTTACTCGAAAGTCTGATCCGCAGACTAGTTCAAAGCCGAAGAAGAAGAAGCCGAGGTACAGTAAAGAAGTTGTTGCAAAGTGGAGAAAGGACAAGGAACAGAGAAAAGAGGGTGATCCAAAGTTTGGACTTGACCCTGCTGAGGCCTTTGCAGAAAGAATAAGGGTAGAAGAAACCCTTCAAGCTGAAAAGAAAAAGAAGACTCTTTTGAAAAGAAAGGCTCAGGACTTTGATATTTCTAAAGTCTTGAAAGCAGTTGAAGATGCTAGTGCTCAACTAACTGTACAAGTACATCAAGAACCCATCGTACAGAGTTTGCCTGAGAAAGAAAAAGGAAAACAAGTGATAGAAGAAGTGGAAGTAGAAGAAGGAGATTTTCTGTTAGAATTTCTTCAAAGTTCAAAGAAAAGTAGAGAGGAATCGCTTCAAAAGCTGAGCGAAGGTGTTCAACAAACTCCTCATGCCGATCAGGAAAAATCTTCGGACAGGATGTCATCTCGAGAAAAGCAAGATGCTCAATCTTCTCAATCTGATAAAGTAGTTGTCATTAGTGACAGAGTGGAAGATGAAAGAAAACAGAAAGAAAAAGTGAAAGGGAAACAGCCAGTTGTTGATTCAAGCAGATCGTATGAACTAGCATCGTACGATGATGATACTGATTCAGAGCATACAATCTCTCTCAAGAAGAGTGATGACATTGTTCAAGTTTTGAGAAGGATGGAGAAAACCATTCCTTATTTCCCGAGGCTGGAAGGAAAGATTGATTTTATCACTGAAAATCAGAGAAAGAAGTTTGGATCTGTAAAAGAATTGAGAAAGAAAGTCTTGTCTGTTGAAGCCGATCTGAAAGTTCTTTCGGAAAGCTCAGTTGCTCATAAGAAAGCTTGTAATAAAATGACCAAGTGGTCATACAAAACAGAGAGCTCAATCAATGATCATGATATTGCTATTGAAGATATAAGAAGGTTGTCAAATGAGCTTGCAATTGCTTTCAACAAGCTTGATAAAGAAACAATTGAAAGGCTGAACCTTTTGTCGTCTCAAAGAGCCGATGTTCCTTCAGTGAAAGACTTGCAAGATAGGATGAATGCTTTCCAATCTGAATTCTCGAAGGTTTCATCTTTCAAAGATGAAATGGTTTTACTGAAGAATCAAAATTCTGTGTTGTCCAAGGATAACAAGACTCTGCAAAACAGAATTGATACCCTTGAAGAAGTAATCAGAGTACAGGAGGAGACCATCAGAAATCAAGATCAGATTTTTGCGGATCAAAAGGAGCTTCTCAAAACTCAGGGTGAATCAATTTCTGAAGACAAGAAGGAGATCAAGAAGATGAAAGCTGTGCTTCATGAGCTTATAAAGAAGGAGAAGGAAAGAGAAAACAAATGATTGTTGTATTTGTTTCTTTTGAGACTTGTTTGTTTTGTAATAACTCTTATAATCCTTTCTCTTTTGTCCATTGTCTTGTATTACTTCACTAACTCTTCCAGACATTTCGAGATTCCTCCTTTATTTTTGTAAATCACAAAGGGGGAGAATATTTACAAAGCATAGGTTGTTTTACAAAAGGGGAGAATGCATTACAATGCTCTTAAGGAAAATCTGAATACAATCCTTAGGAAAGTCAATACCTAAGGGGGAGTTAGTTGTATTCAATTTTCTTATTCAGAAGAGTTTTCAATAACTCAGGGGGAGATAAGTATTTCTTGTTTCATTTACTTTGTGTGTTTGTGCTTTCCAAAAAGGGGGAGATTGTTAAGTCAAAAGTCTTCTTTTGGCTTTTACATCATGTTTTGGAAATCACAAATATATTCTATGTCATGTTTTGGAAATCTCAAAAGTATTCTATCATATGTTTGTAAATAACAAATTGTCTTTTATCATGTTTATCGTATCGTACGATGTTGATCGTACCGACCAAAACGTATCGTACTGACTCTGTCAAACGTATCGTACTGACTCTGTCAATCGTATCGTACTGACTCTGTCAATCATATCGTACTGACTTTGTTATTCAGATAATCATTATTTGTTTTGGTACTTTGTCAAAAACTCTCTGCATATGAATCGTACTCATGTTTTACATTTCTATATATCTCTTATCCTAACGAAACGATGTCGTTGAGTTAGTTATATACTAATCAAAACGATGTCGTGCTTTCTGTTTCAATATGACCGTTGGAGGCAATATGACCGTTGGAACCCGAGGCCTATAAATAGGAGGTCATTTGAAGCTGAGAAGACACTGATGAACGAAGAGACTCTGTGAGCTACGAAGATTCTAGAGAGAGACACTGTGACTTCTCTCATCAGCCTTGTGCGTCCGATCATCGTATCGAGGGCTTTCAAGTAATTGAAAGACAGAGGTGCCGATTACCTGTAAAATCGAGGGCTGCCGGGGATAGGCAGACAGACGAGCCGATCATCGTATCGAGGGCTGCCGGGGATAGGCAGACAGACGAGCCGATCATCGTATCGAGGGCTGCCGGGGATAGGCAGACAGACGTGCCGATCATCGTATCGAGGGCTCACCAAGGTGTTGGTGAGACAGACCTCTTATCCTAGGTGTAAGGATAACCCTTCTCTTTGGGTTAAAAGAATTGTATTACTTTTACATTTCCGCTTTTGTATTAGAAAGGGATTTGTATTGTTTCCTTTACTTATTCAATTGTAATTGTTTCAATTACAATCATTCCATTACTTATTGTATTGATTGGTTCTATACGCTTTAAGGTAGAATCATTTACATTTGTATTACTCTGATTATTGTGTTCATCTTGAATACAATTGTTTTACATAACAATAATATTACAATACATCATACCTTTTACATTCAATACAATTGTGGGTGTTTGTGTTTGTATTAGTTTAAGTTCATTTAAACTAATCTCTTTGTTACTAAAACTCAAGGTTTTTAAACCTACAATTCACCCCCCCTCTTGTATTGTTCCATCTAATAGACTTTTATATCGACTATTCGATCCAACAATTTTATCATTCTTAATGTTTCTTTATGACCTATTCCTTACGTACTTCCATGTTTCATGTCATTGCTCAAGCTTTGGATGTTTAAACATTATGTTCTTGTTTTTAAGTTCAAATGTATATAGTATGTTTTATTTTATCCATGCTTACCCTTAATGAGCATTTGATCTCACCCTTTTTATGTTTTCTATTCCCCAAGATATAAAAAAAGTTTAAGGTAAGAAAAAAATGAGGAAGATCTTTATGGGAGATGTTGAAGATCTTTCACCACGATTAGAAGATTTTATTCCGAGTTTCCAAAGACACTAAACTATTACAGTCCTTATGTGTGTATTTTTGTTATGTACTAAGTATTATACAAAAGTAATTTAATGTCCATGTACGTTAAGATTCGGGTCTCTACAAGAAAAATAATAATATTTACTAAATAATGGTTTTTTATTTATTATTTTTAGACATTAAATAATTAAATTTATTAATGACACAATGATGATGCAGTAATTACCTTATTAAAGAAAGAATCAAATAAATTGTATTATAAATATTAAAATAAATATAATTTCAAAGTTTTTATGAAATACACGAATTTTATAGGTGAATCTGACATGTTATTATTGATTAAACATATCTTGTTCAAATTAATCAAGTTTTTATGACTTTCAAAAAAACCAAATAATAAATAGTTTCAAAATTGATATAAATTAGTTTAAAAAGAAATTTTTTATTATTAAATTATTTAATATTCCTAAAAATATATGGTTTAGAAAAAGGGAATAAATAATATTATATATGTCATTAATGAACCACTTGATGTTCTATTGGATGTTTAGGGTTTGTTTATTAACCATATATTGTAAGAATACAAGAAGACATGGTAAAGGATAAACTATTTAACTAAGAGTTATATCTAAATGGCAAGGTTAATATAGTGACCTAAACCTATCTAAAACCTATTTTTGAGTGGTTTCCGACCCATACCCACCTTATACTCTAAATAAATAATTTTTGAGCTATTTTAAATAAAAAATGATTTAATTAGAAAATAATATTTCATGTTTTTTCTAAAGTGACCCTCACCTCTCTTATAAAAGGGTACTTACCATTATATTAATTTTAGACCTATAAAGGAATTTGTATCAGCCAAAACCAACCCAAATATCATATGAACATTATCATTTCATCCAATAGGAATTATTTTTTTCATAAATCCACCCTAAGAAGCCCTTTGAATCAAATGAAAAGGAAGAACCCGAAGGAGAGGTAAATATTTCATCACCTCTTTAAAGTTCTTTTCTTTTTCCACTTCCTCTTTATTTTTTGTTTCCATTATAAAATAATAACTCTAGTATATTATATATACATTGATCTTATTATAAAATTTGTACACCATATTCATTATTCTATCCATTATATGAATGACAAAATCACCATACGTGTGTATATGTGGCTTACCGTCTCCTCGTCGTGGTGTATTTTGTTATTCAAATGCTTGATTATTTGGATCAGTATAATAATTAGTATAACTGATGTAAATAATAAATTTAACATGTTAATTATTCTTTATATATGATATAACATCCAATAACATATGATTTCACTATCAATATAATGATATTGTCACCCGTGCGTATGTACGGATTAGCGTATCCACGAGTGTGATGAGATTCATTCCCCATCATAATAATTAAAGAATTATTTTCATTTTATGAATAAAAATAATATTTAAGAACATAATATCTTTCTAGATATGAATAAAATAAATCCTATCCGTAACAAGTATGCCTTACATAACCAATCATATAAACGAAAATGGATCAGTTAACACCTAAAACGATGATAATACTAAAATATTATTAACAAAAAAATATTATAAGAGCATATATGATATCATATTTATGTATATATATATTCATAATTTAATATCAATGGTTTAACTATTATACAGGAGGTTAATGTAACCTTGACCAAGGAAATTTCAAGGTAAGGGTTAATTTCACAATCTCTTTATTATCCAATGATGTTTATACGTAAGCATCTACTGGGAAATATTTATTATACATGTCCATGTTTTATAATAGTGTTTTCAAAAGGATTAATTTTAATAGAATATTTACTAAAACATCATTTTAATGTTTCAAAATATTTTTTCTTCCAAACCTTTCTCATTAATTTCCATTTTTTCAAAATGGTTTTAAGGATTTATTTATTTGGACATGAATGTTTTAAAATATTAATTCCTTTAAAAAGTTTCAAAGTGGTATGGAAAAATTAGATTCAGAAATATATTTTAAATTACTTACTTTATATGACCTTTAGATGATTTCATGAAAAATTGTTATTTTTCTCAAAGATTTTTACTAATCATTTTCAACTATGTCAACATCCTTTACGAGATATTATTCTTTATCGAGGTTGATTTATTATGATACAAATATTCTATATTGTATTGAAGGTTTCGTGATATGTTTGAATGTGGATGTGTTATTTTTATACCATTTATGGTTTATTGATAAAGTACTGACATTTCATACGCTAGTTTTAATACGGATGTTTATGTTATGTTTAAAAATTTTCATATGATGAATGCATTTGACATAGTAAGTGATGGGTGGAGCCCACTATTACTCCTCAATGCATCGGAAGGTCTCCTGAGAAAAAATAGTGTTTTGGCACAAGGCCTTGACAAAATCATATTCATAGTCTTGTCACATGGCCTTGACTATGTGGTTTTGTAGTCTAAAATTATGCATTCCATCATTATGAAAGCGACTATTGATATTTCATGTGATTATTCGACTAGTAGAATATCCATGTGAATAAGTAAATGGAATTATTTGATTTTATCTTTTCCATATTATGTTGATGTTTATGTTTAAAAGGATTTTGTTTTAGTCTTAAACATTTCCTTAATTATTTATGCTTATTTATGAAAGTTTTTGCTATATTGTTATACTTACTAAGAATCTGAGCTCACCCCTTTCTATGTTTTATTTTCCCAGGATTCCAAGAATTGTTTTATGATTGATAAGATAGGTTAATCTAGAGGATTAATGAAATTATCAAAGGACCATTTTGGTTGTGTTTCATTTTCTAATGTGTAATGTAACATTCATGTATGTAATCTATTTTACAAGATTACTAAACTGATTGGTCTTTCAGGACGTGATTCCTTGTAATCATGCCAATATATTAAAATAATGCACTGAATCTTGGTAACTGGGGCCAGGGTGGTACAAATATCGATATATTAATGTTATTAAATATATAATTTGATAATTATGACTTTTATATGGCATAAAATTTGACTGATTACAAGTGGTAAGGGATTCTATCTCAACTTACATCCATTGAGACTTATTAGTTATTATACAACAATTAACTTCAACATGGTGTATATACTATCCCCATGTTATTTTATATCATTATTTATTCATTACTCATGGTATTTTATGTTTTATTTAAATTCTTTTACTTTAGGGTGATTATAATTTAATTTTATCAATGTGGTAGGTGAAACATTGATTTTAAAAATCCATTTTTAAATTTACTATTCGATATACGGGGAATGCCTTGGATTAGAAATGATGAGTGGGGACAAGAATTTATATAGCCCCTTGATGCATTTACATGTTATCCTTAGAAAAATAAGGTGGAATGATTTAGCGGGGTTTTACTTGTAGTTTTAAACATTCTCGTGAGAAGTCTTGATGTATAGGTTTTCATGCACCTCATACATGGTGTCCAATAATTAAGCATTTACATCATGAAATTTTTAGTTATAATTGTTAATATACATTAGGTTTTAATAGGTTAAAATATATTAATTCTTTTTATTCTTAATTTATATATTAAATGTCATGTTTTTTTAGTTATTTACCTTTCTATATTGATATATCCCAATTAATTCATTATTACTTACACTTTATATACCCATACAGAGAATTTGAGCTGACAAATGTTTTATCCCTTTAAATAAGTTATGATGAATATAATTTTAAATGAGTTCATGGATTCAAATTACATTACATTATTTTCTTTTTTTAAATTACCAATGAAATAAGGGTACCATATATGTATCCAGTTATTTAAGATTAATAAAATATTCTGTCATTTTGGGATTTGAATATTGTGTATATAATAAGAAAATAAATAAAGCTATGATATTAATTATTTTATAGTCTAAGTCATTACAATATATTAAATAAAATTTGTATGATTTATTTAGTGTATTTTATTGGCATGGGATGATAGTAAATCCATCTATAAGCTTAAAATGATTTTTTTAAAATGATTTGCAACATTTATTGCACAATTATTTTAAAATTATTTTCCATTAATTAAAGAAATTGAATCATGAAAAATGGATCTAATATTTTCAATCCAAAGATTAAAATTTAGTAAATAATCCTCTATTATTTTTTGTCATTATGAATAGTAACATTGGTAAAAAAATTCACCTTGGAAAGGTTAAAACATGTAAAATAGCATAAAAACATAGGGATAAGTCATTAAAATTACAGTAACTCTTTCTATTATTCTATTTTATGAGTTTGGTTCTATTATTATCATCCATGTCTCAAACATATGTCTAGTTGGGGTGAATTTTCATTGATTATAACTTTTATATTTTTCTAATAAATAAATAAGTACAAAATGTCACTATCTTGACATTAATAACTATAGATTTTTATTATAAGGAAAAAGATCATAAGATATAATTTAAATATATTTTTTTAAATATTAAATAATCATTTTTATCATGGTTTTTATTTATTATTTATAGTGATTGAATAAATACTTTAAATACTTATGAAACACCAGTACAATATTTAATCAATTAATAGAAAAATAAAATTAATGATTAAAAAATATTAGATGTAATAAAATTTGGGTGAATAATTCTATTACAAGAATTTTATAGATAAATATAAAGTATTATTAATGTGTAAATTTTTTAAATTCTTATTCCCATGAATTCATGTTCCCTTCAATTTCATGTTAAATGAATAGTGTCAAACATAACATTATTGATATTTTACATAAATAATAATTTATTAAATTATTTGAAAATAAAACAAATATATAAATTGGACATGTATGATGATAAATGGATGAATATTTCATTCCTTTTACATTTATGAACTGATGAACACATTATATGTAAAATTAAAAACCATTAATATGATAAAATCCATTACCATATTAATGGTTAAAATTGATTAACCAGGGGGTTAGACCAAACGATAATGTTTAAAATGACACCAAAACTTATATAAATTCTCTTTTATTATGATATTTTTTCATGAAACTCTTTTTATTTTATTATATGGTTATTTGGAAGCATGTTTCTTGATAATGAATTAATTATATTTTAATCATTTTTGTAATTCCAAGTGTTTCCTTTAACTCCACTATAAAGAGACACCCCTTATCTCTATTATTGACACAATTTTGAGGAATATATATCATCCAAACCCAATAAAATTATAATATAAACTTATCTAGTCACAAAATAGATATGTTTTTTTTCTAAACAGGCCATTCCCATGGTCCTTATAAAAGGATCTAAAGGAGGTGTCCTGAAGAAGAGCTAATCATCTTACCCGACACCATTCAATTTATTTCTTATATAATTCACATAAATATTTGGAATTCAATATAAAATATAAAATTTAGTATTATAAATATACTTAAATTTTATTATTTCTATTAAAACACCATTATTCATCCTCTTTTACGTCAAATTGGATGTGAAAGTATTGCTCGTGAAAATATATATACTATCACCTCAACGTAACGATAAAATTTATTTTTCATCACAGTATTTCATTAATGGGTATTATTAAGGGTTTAATATTTATAAATTATAATAATTACGTTATTAGTACTTGGGAATTATAATATTATATCTACCTTTTTACCATACAATCTGTTGGAAACGGAAAATGTCTCACAAGCATACATGTAGAATACCATCTACATGGATTGATGTGATTCCTTTTCCATTAAATCATTAAATAGATTGTAATAAATATATATTTAGTGATTATATATTTTATATATGATTTAATAATTATTTAATGTGAAATTATTCTTTACCATTCTTTCAATATATTTCTATTAAATTGAAAACAATGTTGATGTGTACATAAGACCTTTCATCTCCATGAATGATGTAATATATTTTTAATATCGCAGCATTTTATGGAGGTATATAAATATTAATATAATTAATATTTATGTTTACTATATCATAAATAAATTATTTTAGATTATATAATCATAATCAATGTATAAGGATCAAAATTTCCAAACATAATCTCTCATTAAAAATAAAACAGTTAACACTATGAAACTACTATTTTATCAAGGTATTGTTAGTAAATAAGTGTTTAAATGATAGAATTGGGTCATATATGATATTATAAGTATCTACATGACTATGGTATATAATTGTAGTAAACTAAAATTTATTAAACGTGATTTTATAGTTCTTTTGTAAAAATTTAAAATTTAGATATTGGATTGATGTTTCAACCTCATTTTAATCTGGATAGTTTATGCATGAATTTGCATTGAAGGGAATTAAATAATAACTTTATAATAAGTACAATTAGTTTTATTCACATCTAGATATTTCATAAGAATACTTTTTTATTTTTCATTTTTATCACTTTAAATACTCAAGAGACCGAAATAATGTTTTAAAGAAAATATGGCCTTCATTTCTCTCTTTGGTCGAACATCTCATTCCCTCCAAGTCCATGTTTTCTAAATATTTTTTCACGAATGTTTTTAATATGTTTCTAGGACTGTTTAATGTTATTTTATCCACTTTTTTAATTTTTATAAAACTATTTATGTTGAATATTCATTTAATTTATTGAATGATGCATTTTTGACATTTTACGAGAAATGTGAATGTATTATTTGTTGTTACATAAATTGTACAAATGGAGATTCTATCTGTCATGACCAATAAACCATTTGAACCATTTTTTAAATGTTTTTAAGGTTATTTGTTAATAAAAAACATTTCTTAATATTTTGGAAGGTTTATATGTTTTAAATAAGTAAATTGATTGTTCAAATGGTATTTTCCTTAAGAAATATTCATGTGACATTTAAAATTAATTTTTCATTTATGATAACATAATTTTATATTAGATATGATTTATTGGGGATATGATCCAATTATACCTTATTTATTATTTTATTTGGTTGATTTTTGTTAATGATGAATAAATATTGATGATAAACATTTTCTTTTCCATGAATTAAGTTTGATGAATTCTGTTATGATCATGTGGAATACATTTGAATGAATTTATAATTTTATGATTAGTGGGACTAGAATTATATAGACCTTCAATGAATTGGGTAAATATTAATGTTTTATGAGATGAAAAGGTACACAATAGGTTATCTTTGACCTTAAAAAAGATGATACGAGGAAGGTTATCTCAAGACTGATGGAGGGAACATGGGAGGCTATACCAAGACCAATGAAGGTACATAAGTAGTTACCCCAAACCTAACATGTTATGAATTATTTTGTGTGTATAATTGAAATAATATTTAAATTATTTTGATTATTCCACATAATTTTCAATTGTTTTTTATGTTATCTTATTCCATTTTTATATTTTAAGAGCTCGTATTCTTTGATCCCATTTACGATACATGCATTATTTTCTTAAAATATTTATTCTATCACTCAGGTCTATGATATAAGAATTTTTTGTTCTAATATAAAAATGATAAGTTCATGTTCCCAAGACCATTATGCTGCTATTATGTTTTAATGAACATTGATATCTCCCTTGATTACCTTTATTTAGAATATGATTAAACCCTTTATTATGATTCATTTTCTAGAGATGAAGAAAAGTTTTAATTATTATGTGTATAATAAGGGTTCTAGTTATGAGAAACACTAGGGGAGATGATATAGATATTTAGGAATGAGTTTTTATGTATCTACATTTCAAAATACACTACACCATTATAGTTCTTACATGAATCATAACGTTATGTTTTGAATAAACATACAATAAGATTTGATATTTATGTTTGAAAATTATGGGTCACAATAGTTGGTATCAGAGTATGGTTTATTTTCCCTTAGAAAATAGGATGGTGAAACATTAATGAGAACCATTAGGATAATCCAAGTAATAGTAGAACAACCTTAGTAAAGGAAAATAGTGGAGTGTGTTTTCCCTTAAAAACATTCTTCTATAGATACTACAAGTGAACATGATTTTGAATCATATTTATCTAGGGGTAATAATAACAAAAAAGAGTTACTCAAATATATACCAACCATTATTCTAGTGTACTATGAGTTCTCACATACAATGTAATTTTTTTTAGACTATCATGGGATACATTTGGTTTAACTCAAATTTTCATTAAGAAATGTTATGAATGAATTTTAAAAATTGAGATTATTGATGGAATAACTTAAACCTAACATGTGATATATTAAAAAAAAGGTTTCTTGATATAGATATCATTTGAATAATTTTCTTGATTATATGGATGATCACTATAATTAATGATTTTATTTGTCATGATTTATTTTGGTTTTAGTAATGGATTAATGATATAAGGATGAAGTTGATATTTTGATAGTTATGATATATTATTTACATTACATATTTGATGAAGGTCATATGAATTCATTTATATCATGAAAAATATTTAGGTATTTTAATTTCTATACTCAATTAATAGATGTTGAATTAGTATTGAAAACTTTTAATGGTGTGATGATTTAATTAGAAGACTCTGATTATTATCTGATTAATTTTTGTGGGAATTTTATTTTTAAAAATTGTGTCATTTTTCCTCTAGTTTAATTTGATTTTATCATAGGAATGGATTTGATTTTTTACATACAATTCACATCAAATCCTTAGGAAGGGAATTAATTTATGATATTATGAACTAGACTATTACCATCTATCAATGTTGTTGGAATTGAAAAATCCAATTCATACACTTTTCTGCATGACCAATGATATTTTCCTCACTTAGGGAACAAATTTCGAATAATAGAAGAATTTTATATTCACGTTGTAAGAATAATTATGTTATATTTCCTTATGCTAAAAGGCTAATACATAATGAAGGGTAAGGATTTCATATAAATTCCTCCCAATATAGTGAATTAGTAGAGAGACCCTACTCGGAGAGTATGTAGTGGATTTCTAAATTCGCTGAAAAATATGTATTAATGACATAAAATTTGTTTCTAAGTGTCTTATAAGAAATTTTATGCTTCATAATACAACATGGGATGGGGTATAAACTGAATAAAGAGAATATTTCACTTCACAAGCTTTAGTTTTACTACTCGTGGAGCCCAAATTGGTAGACAAATTAACAGTTATGGCTCTCAGATACAGAGAATCTTTTATATGGGAATCCAAATCTCCCAAGTAATCCATTCATGAATCCACCTCACACAAGTCCCTCTTATGAGTATTTCACGCTTCCCCCTCACACAACTACTTCACCCAAATTTTTTTCCTAGGACCGCCAACTGGTCTTTAAATAGAACTTTAACCACTAATTTTTTGTCAGGATGAACAAACTCTCAGATTATGAATAAACCTGAGATCTTAAATTGTGAATATCCTTCTCGCACATAATACATCCTTAATTGGGTGAACTATTATGTCTATCCCTCTATGTGTATTAATCTCACACCATGTTGAACCATCAGGTTGAGCGCCCTCCTTGGGAGACCATGTGCGTGAGCCCCCATCTAGGTTAACCACCTGGGAGGGCCCCCACTTAAGCAAACCACATGGGAGATCTCCCACTTGGGAGAACCACTTGGTTGATCACCCCCTGGGAAAAGCACCTAGGGGATCCCCCACCTAGGAAAACCACTTGGGTATGCCTCACTTGGGTTATACCTTTCCCATGTAACTCATCCACTCATTCCAAATAACAATTAATCGAGACACTCCTTATGGGTCTAGAAATATAGGAATCCACCTAGGAGTATACAATAACCAAACCTCCAAATCCCTATGATTTATGATCCTCTTCATGGTTATTGAAATATTAGAATCCTCCAAGTTGTAATCCCCAACCCAACCTTCAAATCAAATATTGCACTCTCATATCATGTGACTGATCTTATATTGTATCTTATTTCTTAAACTAAGCATAATTCCCATGGGAATTAGATATTTATGATGATAATCAAATCATCATGGTGAAATTTCATCCATCAACAACCTCCAATTTTATATAATCCCCAAAACAATGTCACTATCATCTCAAAGATACATAATCCCTTGGAGAAAAATCTTCAAAGGGTCATATTAACATTAAAGAAACTATGGGCCTCCTCTAATGGTGTTATCCTAACATTTTAAACTATATGGAATTTTATTCCTCTCCAAACTTTATACATAGGAAGACTCCTTGAGGTTCAAACCCAAAAAATGAAATTTATCCTAATTTTTTCTAGTCCATAACCCCAAATAATATCAAAATCAATATATGAGGACATATACCTTCTAGATTTTCCATCAGGATACTTTAGTGTAATTCCAAAGTCATCCATGACTATACACATTTCACATAGAAATTAGTTTCATATGAATTTATATTTCATGATTTTTTCCTCAATAGATTTCCATAAAAGGAATGATATGTCATGTTAATTGGCATCAAACTATGTGGGTTCAGATTCCGTTCACGAGTTCACTTAGGAATCCATTATCATAGGCCCTGTCCTAATATCAAAATAAATACCATCTCTTTATATGATGATAAATTCATGATCACCCCACTATGTGGAATTACATTTTCATCATGATAATAAATGACATAAAAATCTCTAATGCATATATAAAATGATGATCAGTTGATGGACAACCTCTGATACATATAGATGTCTCCATTTATGAAGAACCACAGATACCTGCAGATGATTTTAAATCCGATATATGCTAATAATTTATCTTTAATATACGGTTTAAAGGTTCTATATTTGATATTTATTAAAGGATTAATTAATAGGTCAAAAAGTTTTAAGAGAGTTCATGAGTAAGTAATAAACCCCTGCCAAATGGTGTGATGTGCCTGAACTCCTATCTGCTCAACCAATGAGAGTAGCTAGGAATTATGGGATACATTTCACTATAACCACCTTAATTTATAAAATAGGGTCCAAAAACATCTTTAATAAGGGAACCATTGAGTGTCTCAAGTTACACTAATAAACCACATTGAAAACTGTAGGGAAAAAATCCCTCAAGGTAACATTGAAGCATTTTTGGGTTGGATTTGTTTACTGAAAAGTAGTTTTTCATGTTGAATTGTTGAGTTCTAGTGATTCTTTTGAAAATTCATGTTGAGAAAGAACCATAAAAGAGGAATGAATGATCTGTAGGTGGTACAAAAGAATAGATACAAGGTGGCGTTGTTTTTCAGTGTTTTCCAAATTTTTGGTGTCTGAAATTTAGGTTTTGATGAGAATCAAGAAAAGAGGATTTCTTTGAAGATCTTATCAAAATATAGAAATATAATGAGATTCACAAGGATATGATTCATGAATCGCATTTCTCAAAGACATGAAAAATGTTGATGGTGAGCACTGTTATTACGATGAACTTCGCTAACAGCAAAGGTGAAGAGAAATATGAGGGAGCATTACCGCAATGGTGAAAAGGAATTTACACAATGATACTTGATTATGATGAGATCTGTGATTTTAAAATTGATGTGCTACTTCGTGATATATAGGTTATTTTGGCAGAAATTTCAGATCTTTGCGATTTGAGCTAATGTGGCACAGACATTGCATGAAAGATTATAGAGTCGTTGGAATCACCAATAAATAGACATCGACCCACTCGAGATATTTAGAGATATTTAAAAAAAATTATCTTTCAAATCAAAAAAGAGGTTCTCAGAGGTAGTGTGCTTCACAAAAGGTAAGAGCTTCACATTGACTATTATAGCTCTTCCAAAGAAGATTGTTCAACGTTGGCTCAGTGAGATTTTCAAAGGAAGTCACTTTGCGATGACTTGAGCAATGTGATGGCCTAATATCTACAAAGGTGTGTGCTTTTTGAGGAAGCAAATACTTTGAAAAGGTTTATTTGAGCTTTGCAGAATAGGGAGTTTCCTGAAGTAGGGTGTATTGTAAATGTTTTTCTAAAGGCTTTTCCCAGTAATCAGTAGAAAAGGTGTATTCTTCAGTAGATGAAATTTGGACATCAATCGAGCATCTACATATAATGAAGGATACAATCATTAGAGATAATGAAAGTACCTAAAAGTATTTAAAATGTGATTGAATCTTCTTAAGAAGTAGTGAGATCACGTCAGTTGAGAGAGCAGGGAGTTCTTAAATTGTAATTGGTTTTAAACTAGGAGGGATAGTGAGTCCACTTTGAACTTGTATACAATAGTGTTCTTATAGTGTATTTGGTACATCAGCACATTACCGGTGTATTCTCCTTATAAATAGCCTCGTGAGGGTGAACTATGAAAAATTCACATGAATTGTGCATACTTTGAGATTCGTTCATACTCTACAACGGAAAGGATAGAGAGAAGAGAGTTTTGTCTGACACCAAAACAAGATGAAAATGGGAAGTTATTTTAATTTTTCATACCCCGATTCACTCCCCAAAGGTATATATCATAGTGGACCTAAAAATTAGTATTAGAGGGAAAGGTTGATATCAGTATTTCTCCCTCAAATAGAGGTCACCAATCATAAAGGGATTCTGATCTTTGATGGGAACACTTTTCAGCTATGGAAGAATCAGATGCAACGCTACTTCTTATCTTTGGGATTGGATTTGTTTATAGAAGCAATGCATGGTACAATAGCCGATATTAATAGTGATTCATTATTAGAAACTAAGAAATCTGAATTGGATAATGATGCTAAGGGAATAAATTCTTTGTGGTATCTATATCCAATGTTATCTATACAAAGTTGATGTCATGAAAAACAACACAAGACAGGTGGTAAAAGCTTTTGAACATATATGAATGAGACTCAATGGTTAGAGAAGAAAAGATTCAAGTGTTTTGGTACTAGTATGAAGATCTTTGAATGAATCTGAATTCGTCTATTGATGCATTCATTGATAGGGTAAATGTTGTAGTGGAATACATGGAATTCCTTTGTGAAGTCATTGATGACATAATGATTGTGAAGCACATTGTGAGGAAACTTCCACCTCACTTCAATACAAAAGTTTCAGTATTGGAATACAAGGATCCAAAATAGATGACACTAGATAACATGAACATTATGATTGTAGAATATGAAATGGAAAATGACGATAATCTGGCTATGAAAAAGGGGAAATAAAAAAAGGTGGCATTAAAACTCATGAAGAATCTCACTATTGATGATTTTTCAGAAGAATAAGAGACAGAAGAGGTGATTTCATTCCATTCCTCAAAACATCAAAGAAGAAAAGGAATGTTTAAAGGGGAACATTCACTTTCCTGCTTTAGATGTGGAAAGGTTGGTTGTCTTGTGGAACGGTGTCCCAAAAAGTGCAATGAAGTTGATGATGCCAATGAAGAAAAAATTCCAAAGAAAAAGACTTCTGACTATGTGAAAGGGAAGAAATAGTTTTATAGAAATATCACTATGAAGAAGAATCTTCTTTCGTTAGAATGTGATAATTAAAATGATTCTGAGGCTGAGGAGGTTGAAGATATAGAGAACTGTAGATATAATAGAGAAAATGCTATGATGAAGTTTTCATTAGTACATAGAAAAAGAAAGAAAATGACATTGATTAAGCAGAAGAAGTGGAAGTTAGAGTTGATATGAAAGCTTAGTTAAAGGCTTCAATTGATGAGAGAGATTTTTGGGGAGCCAAATAAAAGAAATCCAACAAAGGAGTTTGTGATGTTGAACTCTATATATGGTAGAAATAAGAATAGAAGTCTGAGTTGATGGAAGAAATTAAAAAACTCAAGTTATAAAGATCAGAGGACTCGGAATTGGTTAGTCAGTATTATATAAAGGTTGAAAATAGAAAAGGTAGATCGATGGCTTGAATAACCCAAGGAAAAATCAAATTATGCGTATAAAATAACATGAAAGATATTTTGTCAGTTTGTGGAAAAAGGTTAAGGATCAAGAAAAACTCTTGACTCCTGTTGTGACATCAGGAAATAAGATCACTTAGAAAACCGAGAATCTGAAATTGGAGCATATTGGTTCTGCAAAAAGGAAGCTCCAATTCTGTTCAGATGCTAAGGCTGATGGGGGTCCTGATAAAAAACAAAAATCTGTGAAAATTTTAGTTAGATCTCAAGTACCCGTTTCAAGATTTATGGTGCATTTAGGTATATATGAGAATCCCAAAATTTAGATAACTTATGATAGACCCAATGTTGTAGAAGTGACACACTGGAATGCACCCTATATCAGGTGCTATTTCTGTGGAAAGATGGGACACTCACAAAATGTGTGTCCCATAGCTAAGAGGTAAAAACGAGCAAAGAAGAAACAGAGGTAGACAAACAAAGAGCTATAATCAAGAATATGTTTTGAGGGAAATTGTTTTTGGTTTGGAGGATTTGAATATATGGATAGATACTGTATATTTTCTATTTAGAAAAAAATTCAAATTCAAACAAAAATATTTTCAAGAAGCATATCAATTAACTAATATGTGAGTTGAAAATTCCAAATAGATTTTCATTCATGCAAGATGAAGCCGGTCCATAATACTATTAGAAGGGTAAAGGTTCTCAATATATGCCGATTGTGAATATAGAAACATGGATCAAGAATAAGGGATCTGAGAATGTAGTAGTTTCTGATGTTTCTATTAAAGAATCAGATCGTTATGGTGTACAAATCCTTGACAGCAGATGCACATCCTACATGAAAGGTAATAAAGGTATTGGTATAAGCATAAAATATGACAAAGTTGAATTTCTCACATTTGAAAATGAAGAAGGCCTAAAGATTATTGGCACATGAAAGGCCATGTTTGGGGGAAAATAAATGAGACATTCTGATGTCCTAGTAGTAGAAGGTATCATTCAAATTTTTTATAGCTTCAGTCAGCTATATGACTTAGGTAATTTTATAAGGATTACTAAGAAAATGTTTTTAGATATAGTAAGAGATGGTGCATCGGTTCTTTAGGGAAAAAGGAAAAACGGAAATATATACTTAGAATGTGTAGAATAAGATTTGTGCACTCTGTCCATAAGGGGAGAAAACAAGATGTGGCATAAACGACTCGGTCATCTATACCGACAATCCATGGAAGATACGATAAATTGTGATGTAACAAGAGACCTCCCTAAGATATCAGGTGATCATACACATATGTGTGATTCATGTGAAAGAAGGGAAGATCATTAGAAATATGTACATGGTAAAGTAAAAGAATTCATCAAGAGTTCTTGAATTGGTGCATGTTGTATTTTAGACCTATCAATCAAAGAGACATTGACAGACAGAGGTATTATGTTATTTTAATTGATTACTATAGAAGAATGGAATAGGTATTCATAATTTCCCATAATCCTGATGCATTAAGTTTCCTAAAACAATATCGATCAAAAAATTAATGTATTATTTGGTTGATAGTTATGAAGTTTTGAAACAAAAATGGTATCGAATTCACAAATAGTTATGTGGAAGAATATCTCAAGAAACATAGAATAAGGCATAAAGTGTTTTCTGTGTGAACTCTACAATAAAATGGAGTGGTTTGAAGGGGAAATCAGATCATCCAAAACATGTCTAGAATTATTCTCCTTGAAAAATACCTACCAGATAACTTTTGGAAGGAAGTAGTTTTGACATTGGTCTACATTTATTATACGACTCTATTGTGTCCAAAGGAAGGAAAGACTTTGTATGAGATGTGGTGTGGAAATAATACAATAGTGAATTACTTTAGAATATTTAGAAATATTTTTTTATTATCAATAATTAAAAACACAAGAAATTTTATTCATAGTGTGATTAGGGGATATTTCGTGGATACTCATGAAAAAGGAAATCCTACAAGTGTATTAATAAGAGAATGGGAAAATAGTTGATAGAAATTATGTCACTGTAGTTGAGAACAAAGAAAGAATTCAACAACAAAGTGAATAATTTCCTAATGAAAGTGATGTGGAGGAAAGCAACCCAAGAGGATCATAAGTTGCTGATGCTGATTCAGAAGAAGATATTGATGATGAGAACGAGGAATTAAAATCCGTATCAACACAAAAGCCAAGGAGCCGAGTTAAAACTGACATCCAGAATATCATTGGTGGTCAATCAGCTACTGTTTAGAAAAGAAGAATGAAATCACTATAGAAGACATCATTCTTATCTTAGGTAGAGCCTAAATTCAACTGTGATGGAGCTAAAGATGAAAACTGGGTTCAGTATATTAATGAAGAGCTAGATTATATTGAGAAGAATCAAATATTGGAGATTGTTTTCAGGATAACAGATAATAATTTTATCAGTAATAAATGGGTTTTTTTCAACAAGTTGAATGAATATAGTTCATTGATTCAAAACACAGCATGACTGGTGTGAAAAGGTTACTCCCAGATAGAGGTCATCTATGTCAATGAGGCATTTTCACTGGTTGTAAGGCTAGAGACAATCAAATTATTCCTAGCCATTGCAGTGTAACATAAGTTCAAAGTGTTCCATATGGATGTCAAATCTACATTTTTTAATGGGATTCTAGAAGATAATGTTCATATTGAGCATCTATATGGTTTTTCCATTCATTAAGATGAGACCAATGTTTTTTGGTTGAATAAATCACTTTATGAGATGAAACAAGCACCAAGATCATGGTATTCGAGGATTAATATGTACTTGAAAAATATTTTATTTCGGTGTGGTGGAGTATATTTAAATTACTATTTCAATAATGAACGAAAAAAGGATAATGGTGTTGGTTTATGTCGATGAAATAATATTTTGTGGATCAGAGGAAGCTCAATATTAAATGTTTTTAAAATTCATGAAAAGTGAGTTCAAAATTCCAATGATTAGAGAGTTTATATTTTTCCTTGGTATACAGGTGATAAAATAAAGGAATGGGAATTTCATTTATCAATCCAAATATGAAAACTTGGTTTCTAAGAAGATTTGGAATGGAAAATTCCAAGGAGATGAAGACTCTGATTTCTACCTATATAAAATTATCAAATGATGATTATGATAAGGTAGTTAATATAACAAAATACATACAGGTTATTGGAAGTTTATTGTACCTAACAGCAACAAGTCCTCATATTGTTTTCTCTACATTCCAAGTATCACGGTATCATTTAAATCCCATGGAATGCCACATGATTGTAGTGAAATAAATACCGCAGTATATCGAAGGAACTATGGATTTTATTTTTATGTATAATGATAAATCTCATCCAGAGCTTTTGGGATATACATATACAGATTGGGTTGTATTAGCAGATGATAGAAAATATACATCTGAATATGATTTCTATCTTGGTGGTTTGGGTATTTATTGGCTAAGGAATAATCAAGATTACATTTCATTGAGCACCACATGAACTGCATAAATTTCCACCACTGAAGCATGCACACACTTGTTATGGGTGAAGAAACAGCTTGATGATATGGGCATTATAGTAAAGTATCTGATTGGAATACAATGTGATAATTCATATGCTATCAATATTAGAAAAAATCTATTCCATCACTCATAAACAAAGCACATTGAGATAAAATAACATTTCATCAAGGAGAATGTGGAGAAAGGACTTGTGAAGTCGGAGTATGTTCCCACAAAGCTACAGGTTACTGATATCCTGACAAAGGTCATACCCAAGGAAGCAATCAAGAGGAATCGATTGGATTTTTGAGTCTAGTCGACTCCCTTCACTTAAAAAGTATGGATGTCCCCCCCTCTCTTATGAGGTATGGTGTGTTTTTCCCGGATGTACTAATATGTTTCTCTACTATGTTGCAGAACCCAATAGAGTGAACTGTCGGTTCATTGAAAAAGGGGGAGAAAGAGTTACCCCTTGAGGGGGAGAAACTATGTCTAAGGAATGGAAAAAATTTCTGAGTCAAAGACATGGGTAGAAGCTAACAAGGGGATCAATGAAATAGGTAGAGAGCAATGAGATAGGGGGAGAGTTTTAAATGGGACGATGATTGAAGTGATCAATCAAATTTTAGATATCATGATATCTAAGGTTCGTGATGAATTCAGCTTATTGGTATCATTATCGTATCCTTGATTGGTGTCACAAATGAAGTGATTCATTGGTGAACTTTTTGTACTAATCATGCTTCTCACACTAAGCATTTCTCATGTGGGATTAGACAATGTTTTGAGTGAATATTTGGTCTCTATTTGAATTGAAAGAGGCGAATCATATAAGATTATTGAAGGATCTTCAGTGAGGTATCAATATGTAGAGAGTCATTTTGATAAGAGTTGTCAACAAACCGAAAGGGGGAGATTTTTGGGAAAAGATCCCTCTAGGTAACATTGCATCATATTTGTGTTGGTTGTGTTTGTTGACAAAACATGTTTTCATGGTGAATTGTTGACTTCCAGAGATGTTTTTGACAATCCATGTTGACAAAGAACCATGACAGAGGAATGAAAGATATAGAAGTGGTAAAAAAGAATAGATACAAGGTGGGGATTTTTTCTAGTGTATGGCATATTTTTGGGGTCAAAAAATTTGGATTTTATGACATCATAAAAATAATTTTTCCTTGAAGATCTCATCAAAATATGGAAAATGCATGAGTTTTGCGAAGATGGTCATCATGAATTGTATTTCTCAAATACATGAAAAATTTTGACAGTGAACACTGCAATTACAACAAACATCATGAACATCAGAGGTGAATAGAATTATGAGGGAGCATTGTGATAGTAGTGGAAATGAACTGAAGGATCGTTCTGTTATTCTAATAAGTCTGTGATCTAAAAACCATCATGGTGCTTCGTGATATGGAGGGAATTTTAGATGAAATTTTAGATCATTGTGATTTAAGCTAATGTGGAACTAACATTGCGTGGAAGGTTCTTGAGTCGGTGAAATAGACTATAAATAGAACTATTCCCCCTCAAGAGAAGTAGTGATTTTTTCATGAAAAATTCATAGGTCTCAAATCACAAAGGAGATTCACAGAGGTATTGTTCTTTGAAAAAGATAAGATATTTGTGGTGAATATTCTATCTCTGCGAAAGGGATTTGTTCTACATTGGCTAAGTAAGATTCACGAAGGTACTCACTTTGAGATAGATTGAGATATATGATGGCCTATGCTTTGTGAAGGTGTGTTCTTTGCATAGAATCAAGGACTTCACAATGGATTATTTGAGCTTTGCGAAATCAGGAGGTTCAAGAAGTCGAAATTTTGTGATGGTTTTCCCAAAGGTTGTTGTAAGTTATTAGTGGAAAAGGGGTATTCATCAGTGGATGAAATTTTTACTTCAATAGTGCATCTATAAACAGTTAAATATGTACTCATTATAGATTATGAAAGGACCTGCATGTCTTTAAACTATGACTGGAACTTCTGAAGAAGTAGTGATCCCACTTCAGTTGACAGAGATGTGATTTCTCAAATTTTAATTGGGTTTCAACCATGAGGGATAGTGAGTCCACTTTGATCATGTAAATAGTAGTGCACTTATAGGGGATTTGGTACATCAGAACATCGCCAGTGTATGCTCCTAGGATATAGGCCAGGGAGAGTAAACCATGTAAATTTTTTTGTCTTGTTCATGCTTTAATATTAATACATACTCCACAACAGGAAGAAGATATATAAGAGGGTTTTTTATAACACAAAAAAAAAGATCAAAAGGGGTAGTTGTTTTTATTTTTCATACCCAGATCCCCCCCATCAGGGTATCTAGCCAAGTGGACCTAACAAAAACTACCTAGAAAGGATGTGAGAATAGGTATCTGACATAAAGGTTAATTTTTTCCCCACTAGAAAAATATATTCAAACCCCACATATTTCTCAGTAATGAAATTTTTGAATTAATTAATATAAATTTACAATAGGAAATAAATCAAATATATAAGTATTGAACACTATTAAAAAGGGTATTTTATCTTAAATGGTTGGAGAGAAACCCAACATCAAACATATAACTATTTTTAGAGATTTGTTTTTTGAATTTCCAAAAGAACTTACTAGTATAACATAGAATAATAAATCTTAGTTTTAAATAGAACACATAACTAGTTCTACACCTTTTTTAGAGACATTATATATAATGGCCCTGATTGACGCAATGAAATTGAAGAAGAAACTTTGGGAGAATCATGAAAAGGGGTTAATTTAGTCAAGAACATGACCTTGGGGTGAGACTATTATTTTTGTTGAGAATAAAAATGGATCAATGTTGATTATCATGGAAATAACAAGATCATTAGCTAGAACAATTATCATCAACACTATATTTATGACTTATTTGATCAACTATGTGGATATCAATACTTTTACAAGGTTGACCTTCATTATATATATCATAAATTGAGTGTTGATAGAGGGGATATACCTATGATATTATTCCATACAATTTATAAACCCTATGAAATTATTGTGATATCATTTAGTCTTAATAATTCCCCAACTATCTTATGAGATTTAATGAATAGAGTCTTTTGAGATTACTGTGATATGTTTGTTGTAATTTTTATTGATGATATTTTTATATATTTCAAGTTAATGTAAGATGCTGAAGATCACATTGGGACTTTACAAAAGAGCTCAATGAATGGTAATCTATATGCAAATTTTAGAATGTGAAAATTTTGGATAAAAAAGTTTCATTTTGTCCATATAATCTTAAGAGAAGGTATATCAGTGGATCCATCAATGATAAAAGTTATTGTTCATTAGCCATGAAAAACCATAGTTACTAATATAAATATTTTTCAAGTATTATGTTGATTTTATATATTATTCATGGAGAATATCTCATAGATTTATAATCCACTAACGATGTTAACTTGAAAGGGATCCATGTTCCTTTTGAAAGGTCAATGTGATGAAAATTTCAAGGAACTCAAGAGAGGGTTAGTCAGTAAACCTGTTATTACATTACCATATATTGTAGAAGGATTTATGATCCGTAGAGATGAATAAAAGAATAGAATGGGATGATTCCTCATGAACTGTGATATGTGGATAGCTTATAGCTTATTCCAATTGATAGTTCATGATAAAAATTACCCAACTCATCATTTAGAGTTAGCTATGGTAATTATTGAATTTAATTTTTAGATTAATTATTATATAGAATTATTATATATATATATATATATATTGATCATAAATGTTTAAAGTATATATTTGCTCAAAAATAGATAATTATGTTCCAGAGAAGACGATTATAGTTGATTAATGATTGTTTCCTCAATACATTACCACCCTGCGAAATATAAAAAGGCAGTCTATGATTCTTCCAATGGGTTCATGTTGTATTATCTATGATGAGGATCAAAAAATAACTAAAAATTGTTTATTTCCAAATTATTAATCTAGAAATATTAATGGAAAGGTATGAATCATAACATTGTCAAATGAGTGTTTTAAGATATATCATTGTGAGTATTAAAGTGGCACTGAAGGAAGATGTGAAACAACAGAAGAAGGTAATAAGTATTAGTTATTTAAAAATTGTTTTGGATGGAAGGATAAAGTTATATAACCATGTCTGTGTCCAATCCATACCATTTTTGATGAACGATATGTGGGATGAGGCTAATAGTTCATCATACTCAATTTATCTGGGATATAAGAAGATGTATAGAGATTTGAAATATTATTACTTAAGAGATGGAATGAAGGGAGATTTTACATAATATGTATCTTTATTCATGGTACTTTATACAATTAATTAAGATATATATAATTATAAGTGGATGTTTCAACCATTACTTATACCATAATAGAAATGGGAAAACTTCACCATGGTTTTTTTCATCAAACTACCAAAAATTCATAAAGGCCATAATGAAATTTGGGTTATTATCGACCACCTTATAAAGTCAAAAAACATAATTTATATCAAAAAATATTTTCTCTTGTTTATATTTTCATAATATACATTAAATTAGTTGCACAGTTAGGGAATACCCCATTCTATTTTAAACAATTAGGATGAAAGTTTACCATGGTGTTCTGGAGAGGTTTTTAGCATGATATGGTTTAAAAGTAGTGTTTCAGTACTACTTATCATCCTTAGATAGATGTTCAGTCTAGGATAACCATTAAAACCCAAGAGAATATATTGAGATCCTGTTATATGGATTTAAAAGTTGGTTCCGATGAACACCTTCTACTATTCAATTTTTTTAATAAATTAACTTTTACTCGCAAATTTAGATGAAAAATGATGAATCCCTATATAGAAATATGTATAGATATATATTATTATAGGATGAATATGGGGGATTAAAATTATTGCTAACTAAGACAAATAAATAAATAGAAGATAAATTGTGATCAATTTAGAAGTATATCAAGGTAGCTCATACATGACTGAAAATTTACATTGATAATCATTACAAAAATCTATATCTCAAAGTTAGTGAGAAGGTATTTTTATATGTTGCTACATAGAATAAGGTGTTGAGATTCAAAAAAATGGAAATCTTAACCCTATGTATATTGGACCCTTCAATATTCCTGATCTAGTAGGGATGGTACCATATTGTTTGGAACTTCCACCAAACCTCTATAGTTCGTGATGTGTTCTATGTTTCTCTTATGAGGAAGTATATACCTGATCCCTCATATGTACTAGTCTTGGAGGTATAAGCATTAGAGTATGATTTTTATTATGATGAAAAAATGATAGAAATATTTTATTGTATAGATAATGTGTTGTGAAAAAATATTACTCACTGTAGTAATGTTCTTTAGAGGAATCATAAATTCTATGAAGTTACATGTGAATAAGGGGATGAAATAAATCAAAGATATAATTATTTTTTTATATAATTTTAATGAAATTATATTGGAGAAATTTATTTTAATGGGTGTATAATGTAACACCATATGATTTTACGATATATTTCTCTATATTAAATTTTATTTCATTAATAGCTTTCATTACATGTGGGCCTGAGTTTAAAATTATACTATGATATAATATTAAATAATTATTATTATTTGTGAATGTTATATCCTTGCCATTGGATTGGTGGGTATGAATAATACTAGAAAGATAATGAAATATTTTATGGTTTTACCATGTATAAAATTAATTCATCGGTTAAAAAATGAACATAAATGAAAATTAAAATGATTTGAAAGTAAAATAGATGTATTTATAAAAAAATGATTTAATGCGTGTAACATAATTTTATATTAATAATTTAAATTAATCACTATTGGTGAATAATTTTGAAGAGACTTATATATTATTTATTTAATATTTTTTTAACATTCATCTAATGTTTTTTCTATGAATCGGATCAGAATAAATCCATTTTTACACTTAAAAATGTATTTTTCTAATATTAATATTTTTATTTCATTTTTTTAAAATAAATTAATTTAGGCCAATTATAGAAATTGAATCCTAAAAAATGGATCTCATATTTGTAATCAATATGTTAAAATTTTATAAAAAGTGTCCTATTTTTCTTTTCATTATAAATAGTAACCTTGGAAAATTTTTATCACCTTATTAATATTGAAAGTAGTTAAACGTAGTTAAAACCATTGGCGAATGATTTAAAATCTCTATAACACTTGCCTATATCATAATTTATGAGTATCACTTACCCATTCTCATATTTATCTCGAAACTAAGGGTACTTGGTCACATTTTTCTTTTATTGTGACCTTTATGTTATTTTAAATAGAGGTTAAAATTAAAATGAAACTTAATTGAATTTTGTAACTCTATATTTTTATTATATGTATTAAAAGAATATTTTTTAAATTATGAATATTTATTTAAATTATGAAATATATTTTTTACGATGGTAAATTTATTCAAATTTTTTAGTTATTGAATTATTCCATGAAATGATTATGAAACTCCGACATAGTATTTACTCAATTAATATATAAATAATATTAGTTATTTTAAAAATATTGAAATTAATAAAATTTGGATGAATTATTAGTTTAAATTAATTTAATAAATATATATAACATATTAGGAATTTGTTAAAATTTTACATTCAAATTTATTTGTTTTCATGTTGTCTTTGAATTCAAATTAGACATATAGTGTCAAAAATCACATTAATGATATCTTATGTCAAATTATATGTTATTAAATTATTTAAAAATCATAAAAATATTTAAATATGACAACAAGGATTAGAAATGGTGTAAATTTTCACAAATTTTCTATTCAATGTAAAAATTTTAACTTAAAAGTAAAATTATAAGCCTCTAATATTAAAAAATACAATACCACAATAAAGATATAAATTGGTTAACCCATATATTAAACTAATGGATATAGTATAAAATGTAACCAAAACTTATATAATTATTATTGGATGAATATATTTCAGCTTTATCATATTTTTCATTAAATCTATGTCCATTTTTATGCATTTGGATGAATAATGACTTAATTATCGGCGAATCTTATTTGCAATTCCAAAAGTCTTCTTTCCTTCCCTTATAATAGGGTAACCCTTATCTCTTTTCTTTACACCACTTTGATCCATCTAGACCAATAAAACCCTAGAAAATTATCTTTTTAATTTTCATATACACAAATTATAGGTGATGGTATTTTTAAAATACAATTCCATGGGTCCTAAATAAATGGTCCTTATGTTGTCTCTAAAAGAAGAGTTAATGGTCATACTCGACCACTTTTGATTTATTTATTCATATACCTAGACTAATTCAAAGTTTAGTCATCACGAAATAATAAATTAAGTATCATTAATATCCTTAAATTATATTATTATCATTAAACCCCCATTACATAACCTATTTTTTATCAAGTGGTTTGTGAAAGTATCCCTTGTGCGTATATGTGGAGTACCACCTCCACATAAAGATAAAATTAATTTTATGTAACCATATTTGATGTATGAATATTATGATGGGATTAATTTTTATAAATTATATTTATCAAATTACTACTATTATGTAATTATAATATCATATTTTCTATCATACCTTCAATTCTATTGGAAAATGATAATGTCACTGCTGTATATATGTGGACTTCCACCTCTATGAAGTATTGTGATTCAGTTTTCATTTATGATCTACATGGATGGTAACAAAGATATATCTAATGAATATATAAGTTATAAAAATATAATAATTATTCTATAATGGTGAATTATTATTTACCATTATTTCTATCTATCCATTGAAAAGTGAAAAAAGTATTCATACGTACATATGAACAACCATCTCCATCAACTGTTTAATTTATTTTTATGTCTAAATTATTTATAAAATTTTATAAATATTTATATGATGAATATATGTTATATTTATATCATAAATTAAATTCTACATAATATGGATCCTTTATCAGTGTTCAAGTATTCAAACTTCCATGTAGAAATTTACATGAAAAATGAAATAGTTAACACACCGAAATGACGATTTTAATAAGTAATTATTAATATATGGGTGTTGAAATGTTATAATTATAGAAAATATAATATTATATATATGTAAATTAATCTGGTATAAATCATAATAAATTTAAATTTATTATATATGAGGTTAGAGAACATTCTAATCAACTTTAACACGATATAAGGGATTTATGTTTCAATGTCATTTTAATTGGGATTGTTTATGACTAAGTTTTAATTAAAGGTAACTACATGATCCCATACTAATAAATCCATTTAATTTTATTCTCTGATAGTTATTTCTTAAGAATGAACTTTTTCTTTTATTTTTCTCTCTTTAAGTATTTAATAGATCAAAAAATCAAATTTTATGTAAAAATGTCTTTATTTCTCTCTTCAGGTAAAAAAAAATTCGCCCATGTCTATTAATTAAAAAAATATTTCCATGAATGTTTATAATGTTCACAAATGATTTTTTAAATTCACTTTTCCCATATATTAATTTATAAAAAATATTTTAAAATGAATATCCTTGTTATTTTTAGAATGTTATGTTTTTGACTTTTTACAAAAACCATGAATGAAATCATAGTTTTAAGGTACACTCTATAAACGAAATTTCATGGTTTCACAACCACTAAAAATATTGGATATTACATAACAAGTATCAAATGCAATGTTTAATGTAATTTTTTTCCAAGATATTTGGGAATATTTTCGATTTCAAATAAGTGATTTCAAAGTGAAAAGGCTATTTTACTCAATAAATTTTCTAGGGAGATATTATGGTAATTTTTCATCAATGATACAATCCTTTTATGATACTCATGATTTAGAAGGAAATGATCCTATAATTTCATCATTATTATTTTCATTGGGTGGTTTATGTATATAATGATGAAATATTGATGAAACAAATTTTTCCACGATTTACGTGATGATGAACATTTTTATGATCTTTTTTCAAACAAATGATTGTATTTATGATTATGGGATGAGTGATACCATAAGTATATATAAATCCAATTAATTGTGTAAAGATTAATGATTCATTAGATTAAAAGATACAGAGAAGGTTATCCCATGCTTAATAAGGATGGTACACATTAAATTATCCCAATCCTAAAAGAGGGTACCTTAGAGATTATCCCAAGCCTGAAGTCGGTAAATATGTGGTTATATTAATTCATACTTGTAATGAATGTCTTATTGGTATCCTTGAATTAATATTTATATGATTATGATTATTCAACACTTTATTACACTCTTTTATGACATGATCTTATGCCAATGGTATGTTCTAATGGATCATGTTCTTTGATCCCCTTTTCTATTCAGTTCTTATGAACTACCATGAATTATTAAATATATCAGGTTTATACGTTAAAATGTTTTGGGTATTTTTATAGAATATTAATATCATCTTTTCATAACCATTATTACCATGTTATGTCTATATGATCATGGTTATCTCTTTTTTTTACCCTTACGGAGTAGTTGAGATCACCCTTTATTGTGTTTTATTTTGCCTATGATGTAAAGATAATACATTTGTATGATATCTATATAAGGGGTCCTGGTTATGAATACCTAAATGGGAGATTATTTAGATATTTTATTAGTTATTTTTTATGTATCTATGCTTCCATAGACACTAAAACTTTACAGTTCTTGCATGGATTGTAATGTTATTTTTAGAATATTCATATAAAACCCTATGATATATATATATATATGATAACTATGGGTTTCTATAATAAAAATCATATCAAGATTATTCCCCCATGATTTAGTGGAATCATATAAAAAATTATATCCAAAAAATGTCTTAAACAATGTTGAAGGAAAGAGGAGGTGGAGGATAGATAAAAATATGGGAAACACATATCTAATCAATGAATAATAGCACAAAATTTTCCCCACTTCCAAGGGGTTAAATTGTAAGAGAGAGAGTCCTGAATTGTACTGGGAATGTGTAATAGGAAAGAGAAAGGGGCCCAAATACCTTAAAATCAAATAGGGGAAAATGAGCACTTTCCCAAAAATATAATAATTTTCTGGAAAAAATAGTTTTAACCACGCATTGTCCTCTCTACGCTAACCATTTCCTAACACACATTCTCCCAATCAAAATAGTTAGTGAAAAACTATAAGATAAGGTATTACAACATGGTTTCCTAACCAGCTTCAATTCTCATCCATGGAGAAATTCCATCCAAGCCAAGAACTACACCTTTAGATACTTCCTATATGTGGATCCCCTATGTACCATGGTCAAAAAAATTCCCTCCCCCCATGAACTATAACTTATTCTATTACACAGCCATGAAACCTAGTAATAATGACCAACAAATGTGGAATACGTCATAGCTTGTCCTCATTTCCCTATATTCTATGATACTACCATTGACAACCAAAATACATGTGATTAGGAACCATAGTGTGGTGGGGTTACCATGAACCACTGTAAGATAAGGTATCTAAGTCATATGCCTAAGCATTTTACCCTTCACCATGGGGTCCACCTTGTAATGGTACGCCCCATAGTTCTTCACCTAAAACTAATTTCACTAAAGGTTTTACTAGATCCAGACATCCATCAACCACTCTACCTAAATTCCAATCCAAGCCATGGTTCACCTAAAAAAATTCCACGAGAGATTCAAACACCTTAAATTTGATCTCATCATTTTTTCTAAAATATTTAATCTCCCCTACTCAGAAATAAAAACATCCCTCCAGAATTTCTTAACCAATATGGATATGGGATATAACAATCTACATGTCATAGCACTTCTTGTACCTATGTTTTTTACAGACCACTCAACCAAACATTAAGACATATTTTATTTGTGAATTTATATCAAAAGTTTTTACATTCTACTCCATATTGTTGAATTCTCTTCTTCTACGCAACTCTAACAACGATAAACACTATTCACCAAAATTCATTCCACACTCACTTATATCATTGAAACAACAATATGAATCATAATGATGCTTTCATATCCCAAGAAACCATGGTTTCATAAACAAACTCACCGTATATCTTATGTAGATTCTCACCATAATAATTACCATTTAATGGCCAATCCTGATCCGTAATACTCCCCAACATCAAAATCACCTATCATAATTCATAATAAAAGTTTAACAACCCAACTAGGGTGGTGCCATCTCTCCACACCTAATCATATATAAAAATATAAGTCGAACCTCCTCTAACATAATTTCCCAAAAAATTCACGGCATACCTACCAAAGTGCTAGCAGAATTACTCGACCATGATGACTAAGTCTTAGAATTAATGACATGTTCATTTTCATAACCTTCACTAAAGACTGAACTAGAAGCCAAATGCATTTCCATATTCGGTTCCTTAACTAACCAAAAAAATTACCTAACTCTCACTTAAGCTTCAGTTCATATCCAATACAACTCACACACAAACCCCATCCAAAATGTGATGAGCCCAATGCCAATTCCTGAATTCTAACCAAAACCTCATCTAAATCTCCAAATGGTATTAAATAATCAAGAAAAACATGGTCAGATTCATCTTCACATAACTATCCGAAATATACTTGGAACATTAATTTATTGGCCCCACACATCAAAGATCCAACCCATATGAGGGTCGTATCTCCATGGCCCACATTCGATCCATTGAACCATGTATTGACTCGAAAATTAATTCCCACACATATATGAAATTCAAACGCAAATATTACTTTCTAACCATTAACAACTCACTATGAACCACATCCAACCCACCCACATATATCTAACTATAATTAGGATTCCATCATTAAGTTTATAGTGGTATACTAACCACCATATGGATTACATTATTCCACTCCTTGATATCCCCCTCTACAGTTTCCAATATCAAATGTGTGTCTCTTATCCTAAGCCGATATCATCAACTCTCAACCTCTTACACTATGCCTCCTAGAAAATAAATGTCAAGTATCACACACGAGTCGTCCTTCCCATGAAACCCAATTGGACTATGATATATTCTCTATGATAGGGGGACATGACTTTCTATCATCAATCACTAGGAAAACAGTCTTTAAAGAATTTATTAATTACATTGATCATCATCCCATAGACATCTACTCACCAATTAAATATTTAAGAGCATCGTGTATATTAAGAGTTTAAAGCCTCAATCTCCACAGAAATAAGTGAGTGTACACTCTCATCCTACTGATCCACATATCCCAAATGATGCTCTAAAGTGTTTAATGTCATCAAAACTAGGGTTATATGACTAAATTATTAGCCATGATCCATGGAATATCAATTTAATCATTATAGAATCACCCTCGATGTTCCACATCAGATTTGGTTCATCTACTTATGGTCAATTCTAACAAATTACTACCCAACAACCAGTTCCATTTTAAGACTACAAGAATCTATCCCCACTCTACTTGTTCTCCCCTCATAAATGCACCAAAAATATAAATGGTCAATATTCCAACTCATCCAACCATAAAAATTCAACCATGATATCAAATAAAAAACAATCAAGGTGCATTCTTCATAAAAATTTCAAGTCATCTCTAAGATTATACTATATACCATGTCAAACCACAGGTGAATCGATCTTATATCATGGAACCTATGAAATCTGATAGTATCTAAGTAAATAAGAATATTAGGACAACCTTCCTCTTATGTTACCCCCATATATCATATATCATCTCTACAAATACATATGAATCACCTATCTTGAGACATATCTCTATGTATTAGGATCTCCCACCTAACACATAGGCCATTCCTCACATAAATCACAACTCAGTGGGAATCTTATCTTCTCTCATATTAAGAATTACCCAACTACTCATGTTGAAAAATTCACACTCTAGGGCCTCGTATATTAATACCTCACATATCCTTCCAAATAATGGCCTACAAGACATAGATTTTCATTGGGAATATGTATATAGGACAACCCCATCGAGAATCCAAAATCTCAGGATGATCCTTACCCGACCCCAATATAAGGGAGTCACCCACCTCAATGATCAAATTATAATCTCTCATAACCTAAATATATAATGGAATATCCATTCCATAATTTGTATCATGTATCCTCTATTAATGTCATTCAGTTAGGCATAATATCACTAAGATTATATTTGAGAAAACAACATATATGTTATTATTAAAACATAAAATAACCAAATTTTTTTTACTCTTTTAGAATGAAAATTCCAAACACCCACTATTGGTTAAACTATAATGATTATTATACATATACAAACCTACTATGGGAACTATACATTCCTTAAAAGAGGGGATATATAGAAATCATCCAGAAACATTTCTTTACAGTTTCATATGACCAGCCATTAGATGAAACCTTATCATGGTCCAACTGAGTATAATTACACCACCGATTTATATGGGAAACTCTATATAATTTATTACTAACACATTAAAACGATGAACCCTATCATCAATAATATCAATAAGATAAAAAAGAGATATCTTATGTGAATCATATGTTCCAAAATTGATTCATGAACATGATCTATTTCCTCCATACCAAGATCTAAAAACGAATAATAAACCATAAATGACAAAAACAAAATAAATGTTTCATAAAAAATTGTAAAAATAATCCAAAAATAAATTCCAAACCATAAATACAATTCACATGCCCAAGGTAACATGGAAATCCTACAAAAATGCATTCTAAATTCACTATTCTGATATCCATTACAGTCTCTAACACATTTCTATATAAAATATTTACCATCTCTTAAAATATTAAAATAAAACAAAACAATAGTAAGAGTATATAATAATCATATCGATCAATAAATAATAAATGAATATGGAAGAACATTGTCATACTGACTCACAGGTCGACACCAAGCCAACCGTATATACATAAAAAATACAAGAACAAAATATATCTATAAGAAGACATATTACTTCCCTGAGCCTAACCTCATATCAATCTTCATTATTATCTAATCTATCATGCTAAATGATCCAATCTCATACCCCTTCCAAAACTAAACCCATAATTATTTAATTCTTCTCAGGATCCTAAGTTCCTTGGTTGCCCAAGTTGGGTGTGAGTATGACACAATATTTCAGCACTAACACAGTCACATACATAACTAGAAAAAATAATGTAAGTATGTGATATTTTTATAATATAAAAAAATGTAGAAGAATAAATAAATTACCACTGTCAATTCTTATGTTCTACCACAGAACGTAGTTTGACCCAAACATTATTTGGAAAGTTCTGATGATTATTTGTGAACATCATGTAATTTTACTAACGAAAAATATGATTTGTGTTAATATATTAGAGAATATAATTTTTTTTATCCTTGGATGTATCCAAAGGAATCTGAATGGTATTAAAAATCATTTTGGATCCAAGGATCCTATCCATGGAATCCTATAGTAGTAGGGTAAAAGTGGATCCGAATGATCTAATCCCAGATAATAAATAACCATCATGTATAAATTATGAATAATAAGAGGTAATAATGAGTGTTTCAAATTCATTCTTTGTCATCATTTAACCTCAAGAGGTATTCCTAATTGTTCTACAATTATGAAATGTTATATTTGAACACTATAAGGTAATCTTATTCATTCAAGAATCATAATAGGTTTTCTAAAAACCCTATTAATTAATCATAATCATTCCATAGTCATTTGGAATTATCCATGAACACCAATTAGTTATATTGATCATTCTAAATTCATTTCCCATTATTAATGATTTTTAGGGGCCTTACAAAAGGTGTTATTCATAATCATCAAGCGTACAATATCAACCCTAGGAATCATAGGAATAATATTCATAACATGAATCTCAGAGGGATATAATATCCCTAAAATTATATATAATATCACATGTATTACTGGGGGTTTTCATATTCCCATACTCATCTCATAACCAATGTTGTCATCTCAAGTGAATGGACCTTAATCTTCACAATAATAGTTGACACGAAGAATTGATTTTGGTTCTATGGTAACACGCACGATCACCACTTCAATTTTCATATAAAAATCCTCTATCTAGGGTTAACATGTCCTTGGGGTACCCATACTGGTCCCATAGTTCTCATGAAACATGGAAACCTATCATGGTTTACCATATATCAAATACATTGTCTGGTATCAACACCTATATCTCAGAGGATAGATCATTCTTCAAAATTTTAAAGTATCATTGGGGACTCGTTGGATTCTTAGGAAAAAATATTTTGGGATATATACTTAATCCCCTTACCTTTGTAGGTTCTATAGGTTCTTTTAATCACCCAACATATCCATCAGTGTCCATAGTGTTTACCCACCCTAGTATTAATGTCTAAGTGGGGTGGGGCGACTCATGCCATGGTTATCTCAAAATCAAAATAGATCAAAGTAATTACTTATTTTTCACATATCCTACTCAGTACAACTATCTAAGTACAAATCTTACCTCTAAATGGAGTCATGAAATGTAACATATACTAAGGTCTACTATCTTTGAATTATCTCAAATATATCACTCTAATGTCTATGTAATGAAAATAATTCATGTATAATAAAGGACATGAACATCAGTGACTAAGGTGATCATGTCATTACATAGGGTTCCATAACATCCCTTAATACTTTGTTAAACTCATTCATATCTTGTTTTACATAAATAAAGTAGTACATTTAATTTTTACATGGGTCGATCAACCTCAGCGGTGAGACTGAACATCACATTCTATATAAATAAAATTCAAATATACCACATGTGTATTCCTAAGGGAAAAATACCTCAAATCCAATCCATTTCCATTTTAAAATAGTCAAATCATCCTTTCAATGACCCTCCCAATATCAACGAACATCTTCTAAATACCTAAGGCTATAACTCACATCAAAATGTCAAATATATTAATTACAATTACATTATTATTAATTAATAAATTAAGACTAATTTAAACAATTTTTTTATTATAAAATTTAATTCCATTTTGGATTAAATGTTGAAAATCCCATTGTTTGATCTCATTGTAATGAAAGCTCAACCAACCACACATAGAAGGTCCAGAATTCACTCTTTATTCTATCAAGAAAAAATCATCTATAAAAAGGAAAAAATTATATATAATATTTAATTAAATAGAGAAAATAAATAAAAATTTAACACCCCAAAATTTTATGAAATCTTTTCTTTAAATAAATAAAATTTCTATGATAGCTTGCATTATAGGTAACACTGAGTTTTAATGAATGAGGGGAGACATTTAATACTATTTTTTAAACAAATAACTTATTACTTAGAAATTAATGTTTGAGACCAAAATATAAATAAATAAATTATAACTATTATTTATAATGTTTTTATATATAGAAAACATATTAATAAAAAATACTTAATTTTCTTTAAAGTCTTTATATGTTTCGAAAATACTATTTCCAGAAAAATAATTATTTATTTTTTTAAACAATAGTAAATGTAATTTTGAAAACTTTTAGAAAATTAATTTGATGAATGAAACTATATTTTTTTAATTATTATGTCAAAATTATATTATGGTGAATTTTTTATATTTTGTTGGGAAGATTAATTTTTCAATGAATAGTGAAAAAATACTGGTTTTTATTGAAAAAATCATCTTCATTTAAATTTTTTTAAAAATTAATTTATGTTTTAAAATTGGTTTTAAAGTAACATTATTTTCATTTTGTATCAATTAATCCAATATAATTCATTGTAATCATTTTAATATTGAAATTTCATTTAAAAACTTTTTAATCTTTTGAAAATCTTCTCAAGAAAATCGAAATCTAATTGTGTCTACGGATTTAATTTTCAATTAATATTATCCACATATATGAAGGGAATTTGTAAAAATGTATCAATATTTTTTAATAATCATAATATATATAATATAATAATTTCAAATTTATTTTTTACAATAATGAATAGTAAAAATCATTTAGTGTGGATTAGGTAGAAATGAATATATCATGGGTTAAAATAAAATGAAATGGGTTAAAAATGACCCAAAAAAGTAAAATAACCATTATATAGACCTATTTTGACCTATTCATGTTTAATGTTAGATAGTGGTCCATTTTCAATCCTTGTGGAAATGGAAAAACCTGGTCAAATTTTTTTCTTTTGAAAAATTGCAAGTGTACCCCCTCACCATACCTATAAAAGGCCACCACTATCATCTCCTATTCACAATTACAAAATAATTTAATTAGAAAATAATTTGAATAAAATATTCCTTAAATTCACCCTATCTTCTTAGAGTCCTTATTTTGATCTGAATTCTAACCTCAAAAGACTTTTGGTAAAGACAAAAGGACATTACCAAAAGAAGAGATAATGTTCTTCAATGAGAGATTTTATTTTATTTGTTCATCAACATTATTAAATTATTATTAAATGAGTATAATATAATAACCTCAATATATTTCATATAGTGATATTTTTTTATGTTAATTAAATTTCATAAACTATCTCAACTTCCATCAAATGGGATACAAAATCCTCATTCGTGTGTTCCATTGACTACTGCCTCACAAATCGATGTTGTTCATTTTCCATCACCACCTATCACGGATGAATATAATGAAATAATTAAATTTTATATATTATAAATATGATAATATGAAATTTTATGAATTATTATATCATATATACCTTCTTACTTTTGATTTTGTGGGAATACGACTACATTGCTCGTGTGTACGTCAGACTATTGTCTCTTGAAGAGAAGTGATTAGTACACACTTTACATGTAAGTTAATGAGGATTGATTTAATGAACATGTGTGGTATATATGACATATATATTATTATACAACTTTAATATATTATTTAAATTTAATTATTTCTACCCATCAATAAAATGGAAACAACAATCATCTGTACGTATAGACAACCATCTCCATGAATAAAGAATTTCATTTTCTATATATATGTTTCATAAATTAATATAAATAAAGGTATAATGATTATATATTATATTATTACCATGTTTAACATTATCGATATTATGTAACCATGATAAATGTTTGAGGGAAAAAATAATGAATAAAATCGTACATGAAAAACAAAGTAGTTATTTCCTGAAGCGTGACTTTGACATGGAATTAATGATGAAACTAGAAATAAATGGTTATAAGTAAAAAACATATGGTATGATATATATATATTTATATTATTATTTAATTGATGTATAATAAAATTATACATAATATTTATTTGGTATTAACATGTATGAAATAATTCGAGACATAAGGTGATGTATATTTTCCACAATTTACCTTCTTTGAGACATCATTTATGTTTTGAGAAAACCATATTTTAAGAGTTGAATATATAGACCATTTGAAAAGTAATATCACAAATTTATTTATTATCATAATATATTACTTTTCATATAATGTTCTTATTTTATTGGTTATATGAGTTTATGTAACCAAAGTGGTAGGGGTTTTATGTTACAATCTCATTTTTATCGAGATTTCACATGATTATACTAACAATGATGAAATATTATGATTTATATCTCAATAAAATATTTTATTTTATTATTTTTTTTATTACCGGAGAATTTATATTTTCCCTTTATTTTCCTATCTTTATGTACTAAATATTTCCAAATGATTTTATTTTTGAAAAATCATTTTATTACTTTCTTTGGTTAAAAATCATTGTTCTTAAAAACCATGTTTTCAAAAAATGTTTTTTTAAATCATTTTACCAGAATAACAATTATTTATTAAATACATTTTAACCAATCATTTAATTTTCACAAACTGTGTTTGAATTAATCTTTTTTTATTTTTTCGAATAATGCCACTTAGAAATTTACTAAAAATATGAATTGAATATATATTTTAATGTATATGACATGAATTTAAATATCATGAATTCCTAAAACATATTTTCTTTGAATCATACAGGATATTTTTCAATGTTATTTTTTTATAAAAATGATCTATATAATATTTTATGAAAATTTCAATTTTAAATGTGTAATTTTCAATGAAAGAATATTTTCCTCATGAAACATTTTATGTGATTTTTATTTCAAAAAAATTTCCTTTTATGATTTTATCCTTTCATATAATCTACAATTTAATTGGGATAATATCATAGGATACCATTCTTATTTTTTTAAAATGTGATTTTTTATGATAACAAGATTCTTTTTAAACCCATTTGTTTTCAATGGGTTATACCATGAAATATGCTTATGAAACACAATTCTTTTTCCACAAGGTACAATTTAATGAATTGATGAAATGGTTATGAAACCCTTTTATTTTCCATTGGTTATGTTATGATGAATTTTTTATGAAAAATATCTCATTTCAAGAGTTCTAATGTGATTAGTTTTTTACCCTTTTTTGGAATATATATGTATGATTTTCATTATGTTATGGGTGGGGCCTATATTTCAATAAAAAATTTTAAAAAAGATTTGTATCTCATGAACTAAATAAGGAAGGAATGTGTAGTGAATCCAGTTCAGTAAGTGAATTATTCCACTATGATTGTGTTGTGAGTAAACATTGAATACTTTAATGGTCTGTGGAGTGAAAACAATATACTATAATAGTGTAGGGAATGATCTTAGAACTACTTAAGAGATTGTTTTATATGATTTTGTGATCCCCAAAAAACTATTTCTTATGTCGGTGTTATGATATCATAGTTCATGTTCCTTTATTTCTTTGTGATTCGTTTATTATGAACTACCACGATTCATTCCACGACTTATGTTTATGATCTATGATATACTGGGTATGGTTTTAAATGTTATTCTCATATTCTCAAACTCCTATGCTCATGATATGTTGATATATACCTAATTTATCCTTACCAGGAATCTCAAATCACATTTCATATGCTTCCTTTCCCCACATTATGATAAAATATATTATACATGGTATTTCGATGAAGGTTGATAGTTTTGAATAATATAGATACAAATGACGTAGATCACATATAGACCATTTGTTTATGTGTCATTTTTTCCAAACTTATTATACAATTGCAATTTTTCGGAATATGTTTGTGTAGTGTAATTACTATTCATATAAAAACATGTAATATTTATATACAAGAATCTTGGGTCATTACATTTTACATCAGAGGAAATATTTAGTTAACATTGAAAAATATGATATAAAAACATTAGTGAGAACTCTAAGGATGTATATAAGTATATATATACAAATAACTCTAGGGATGATTCAAAGTATAAGAAGATTTAATGGGATTATGATAAATGATAGAGTGAATGGATTCCAAGATATTACATCATTGAATGGACACTATAAGTTTATGTTACTATAGAAAAGTGGTAATTAGGGGTAATAACTCTGAAAATGGTGCACTAGGTTGGACTCGATCTTTACATGGTGCATGATAATGTGCTTTTCTATACACCTAGTGTGAAAATCCTAGGGGATATTTTTTGGATATCCAAAAACCCTTTACTAACAATGATGAAGGATTTTAGTATAAGATGACTATAAATGACCTTGGATAAACCTAAGCTTTAAATTATTAAAAATAATGTTCCATGATTTATACATCATATGAGTGAAGTTTCATGATTATGTGGTTTCCTACTACGATTTATGTTTCTTACACTATGATTTTTTTAGACGATGGAGGGATCCTAAAAAATGTGTTAATTCTTAGTGTAATGGACCATGAAATGATTTTCCTATTGAGAATACAATCTTTTTGGGAGTTGGAAAGAAAAATCCCATTTATTTGATCTCAAAAATTCTGAATCTATGAATCATATCGGACTTCCATACGAGTAAACGAGGGAACAATATTATGTTTAGTCCTTCATAAGGAATCATCCACCTTCTATTAGTGGATCTACTAATACAAAAATTTATGAAAAAAGGATTTGTAAAACTAAAAATATATTTTACCTCTTCTGTGTTCATAACATTAAAATCCATTTAAGTTTCCTATCAGTTGGATGTATACATAGATCAAAAGAGGATTATCATCAAGAATAAAATAAAACATTATAAAATTAAATCCATGGAGTGAGATGAGATTATGATTTAAATATTTAATAGGTACTTACTTGATATCCTTTATACAAAAACATGGAAAGAATTACTTGATCTAATATAAAATAATAATGAATCAATTGGCCCCTATGAGGAAACTTTTACATGGCATGTGAGGTATGATTCTAGAAATTTAAACCATCTCAAAAGTAAGGTTTATCTTTTCATTAGTAGATTAAAACTAAGTCTCAGAAGGTTGTAATCCATAAGGTACTTCTATAGATATAAATAAACCAATTTATGTGATCTCCAGGTGGAAATGGAGGTCGACGTTACACATCAATATCATGGTTTTAATAAGAAAATGAAGATGGAATTATAATAAAACACTAAAAACCATGGAGAGAAGAAGATGATCATTCCTTCATTTATGAAATGTGGAAGAAAAAATGGATAAAATTTTCATAAAGGTACTATAGAACATTTAGTTGTTGGAATAAGGTCATTCGACAATTTGATTTTAGATGTGATAGGAAGTATTTTTATAATGATGTGATAAAGATAAATCTTCAATGAATACACCACCCATACTCTACTGTTTCAAGAATATGGGGCATGAGAACTATTCTAACCATTTCCAAAAATGAAAAAGTATAATGATGGAGATTAATTTTATAAACCTCTAATGCTAAGGGACATGGGGAAATATCATGTGATCAGTATTTATGATGTGGGGTGTGGTAATGAATTGGTAAAAGGAACACTTCCATCTACTCTAGAATAGCTATGGTCGTATTTGAATATATATATCTACCCATTATTTTGTATTTCATAAATTTTATAAGTGTATCAAATTTACTCTCAAATGATTAGATATAAAATTATAATGGAAATCCTATAATGTTACAATGATCACATCTCATGTATATGATCCCTCTCTTGTTGAAATTATTTGGAATGTACTTTTTTCTAATCTTATCATTCTTTATCTGGTTGAATATGATGTTACCTTTGATCTAGATCCAATTTCTCTACATAAATCTCACATCAATTGTTGAGGAAATGATGAAATACTTGATATTATGAACCAATTAATGATCATCTATCATGGTGATAATATGTATGACCTTTATAAGGAGATCACATACATTGTTTGGGTCTTTATTCCCTTTAAAAAGGGGTGTTTATATCAAATGGTTAGAGAGAAACATGAAATTAATTATATAAATATTGTGTAGAAAATTGTTGACAACATTTTTAAATGGTTTCATTCCCATCCAATAAAATTTTATGTTGAGTAATCAATACAACTCATACATGGTGTCATGCCTATTTCAAAGACTCCTTATATAATTTCCCTAACTGAGTTTCATGAATTGAAGAATAAACTCACGAAGAACTATGAAAATGTATTCGTTCGGGCAAGTGTTTCACATTGAGGTAAACATATTCATTTTCTTAAAAAAATATGAATTGATGTGACTCTGAATTGATTTTTAAGAGGTGAAAAATATCACAATAAAAAAATGTATCATCTACTTCGTATTGATAAAAAATCTGATCCACTACATAGATCCCAATACTTTTCCAATACAAACCTTTATTTTTTATATTATTAATTGCGGGTCAATAAGGAAGATATAACCAAGAAAAAACTCTATAAAAAGTATGAAAACTACGAATACAAATTCACACAATTTTTTCTTACTTATTACCTCTTTATCTTCATGGATTTAATATATAGAGTCTTTAGATATCACCTTGATCTGTTTTTGTTAGTCTTTATAGAAAAAATAATTATTTATTAAAATATTACTAAAGAGTGTGAATATCACTTTGAAGTTGTACTAAAGACCCTATGGAAAGATAAAATATATGAAAAATTCCTAAAATATAGATCTTAATGGTTTATTATTTTGGTCATATAATGTCAAGAAAGGGAATATATATTTATAAAAAAAGATACAGTGTATTAAATTTTGAAGCAAACCAACCATGGTGACTGAGAAACACAGTTTTCATGGTAGATATGGAGATTGTTAATGGTTTTTTTCCACTCACCAAGTTAACTCAAAAGGGATCCAAGTTCCTCTGGATATATGAATATTAGTAAAATTTCATGGAACTGAAGGGAAGATTGGTCTGCGCACTTGTGCTTACATTACCCTATAGTGGAAAAAGGTTTATAATATATTTTTCTTCATCCAAGAAGGTATTTTTATGTGTTCTTATATAAAATAAAATGGTTAAATATTATTTCTTATAATAATTTAAATTTCATGAACATGATTACCCAAACCATGATTTTGAGTTTAATATGGAAATTTTTTCATTATAGATATAAAGGAACTATAATTATGGAGAGAAGTGTGATATTTATATAGATCCAAAAAAATTAAATTATATATTCACATAGAAGGAGTTGAATATGTTCTAGAGAATATGCATAGAGATGATTAAATATTATAACTACTCAATAAATTACCACCCATGGAATGTGAACAAGGTAGCTGATGCTTTGAGTTGAAAGGATCATGGTATCTTATCCCTGATGAGGATCAAAAAAGATATAATCTTTATAGATTAATATATATATATATATATATATGGAAATACTAAATTAAAGGGATAAATATTATCTTAAATAATTAATTGGTCAATAATATTTCAATGTGAAGATTAAAGTGGAACAAAAATAAGATATATAGGTTTGAAAGGGGGTTATAAATGTTCATAAGTTTACTATTGATCATGATGGAATGATAAGGTTAAGAAACTGGGTATGTGTTACATCGATACTTGATTTTATGAAGTAGGTGTTAGAGGAATCTTATAGTTATTTATTCGTTATTCATCTATGAGGTGAAAAATATGTATAAATATTTGAATGAGTATTTGTGTTGGTATGGAATGATGATAGATATCACAGATTTTGTCTCTAAGTGCTTTGTATGTTAGAAAGTTATATATAAGTGAAAAATGACTAAGGTAATGTTAAATCCATTTACCATATCATAATGTAAATGGGAAAAATTACTGTGGATATTATCATTGGAATCCCAAAAATTTCTAAAGTGAATAATTCTATATGTGTTATCATTTGGAACTTTACAAAGTCAATAAAATTCCACGATATGCGAGAATATTTCTCTCTAGATCAGTTTCCCAATATATACATTATAAAAGTGGTAACGTTTTATAGATCACTACATTTAATTATGTTTCATTTGGATGCAAGGTTTTCCTCAATGTTTTGGATATGTATTTAGAAACGTCTTGATATTTAAATTAGTTCCAGTACTTCATATCTTAGTCAGAAAGATGGTCTGTCTAAAAATACAATTCAACCCCCCTAAGATATGTTGAGATATTTTTATTCGGAATTTAATGTTCTTTTGGATCAACACCATTATCTAGATGAGTTTTATAAGAACAATAGTTTTCAATCTAGAATAATGATGGATCCATATGAATCCCTCTATGGAAAGAAGGGTCAAACTACAATGTTTTTGAATGAATTTGGAGAAAGAAATATATTAATATTATAAATAGTTGAGGAAATGGAATATATGGTCACATCCAATCAATAGAACATATTGGTGGTACATAGTCTATATTAAATTTATGTTGATAGTTATCAATGTGATATATTCATGTTATTAAAAATTGGTTTTTAATAATTTCGCATGGAGGAAGGTAATGATAATTATGGTGAAGGGAAAATAAATACCTAGGTATATCAGTCACCTCAAACTTATATATCATATCAGGATAACATCTTATTGATTCAAATTTCTACCAAACCTATCTCAAGTTCATGATGCGTTCCATGAATCTCTCGTGAGGAAGTACATAAATGATCATTCACATATACTAAACTCAAAAGTCATATAGCTAAAGAATGATAATTTTTATGAGGAAAAATCTATGGATATTATAGATCATATAGATACATTTCTATGAAATAATACCACTCACGTAGCCAACATTTTGTGGTGAAAACACCAGTTTGAGGAAGATATATGGGAACTTTAAGATATAATCAGTCTAAATTATCCTCATATATTTATACAAGAGTGATGGAATTTATAGAAAACAAATTAATTAAAATGGGGTATAGTGTAACACCACAATATTTTATGATTCTTTAGATAAATCATACTTCATTGATAGATTTCATTACATGGAACCCAATGTTTTAAAAAATCCTGAAAACTACTAATACTATTATTTAAAGAAAACCATTATTAACTAGACATTAAAATTAGATAAATGAATAGACATAACCAATTTTTAAATATTAATTTTAATGGATTTATATAAATAAAACATATTGATTAAAATTACTTATTTTTTTGGTAAGGTCTTTATATGTTTTGAAAGTACTATTATTTCCAGTTTTTTCATATTTATTATTGAAAATTAATAATAAAATTATTTTTTCTGACACATAGATAATTAATTTGATAAAATAAGCATTATTTATGATATTATAATGTCAAAATCAAAATATGAGAATTTATTTGAGTTTTCCAGAAAAGATTAACTTTATGATGAATAGTAAAAAATAAGGGTTTTTTTAAACCCGTCATTTCAATAGACGAATATATATGTTTTTTTATTTTAAAGTAGGTTTTAATAGAATATTAGTCAAGTAATATGTAAATTAATACAATTTAGGTCATTTTAATAATTTTTATATATATTTTTATCTAAAAATATTTATATTTTTGAAAATTTTCTCTTTCAAAACGTACTTTCTTGCTGCATCTATGGGTTTAATTTTTAATTAAAAATTTAAACACATGTAAAGAAAATTTGAAAAAAAAGGATTCATTATTTGAATTTATCATAATTTATATTATATAATATATTTATAATTAATTTTTTCCATATTGAATTATAAAAAAAGTAAAAAAAGTTTAACATGGTTATTGTGGAAATAGGTTTAACTGGGGATAAACTAAAAGGGTACCAGATAAAAATGACCAAATAAATTTAAAAAGACGATTTACAAATATATTTAAACCTTATAATGTCTAATACTTTATAATATTCCATTTTAGTTCTTTTTGGAAAGTTTAAAACATGGTAACACCTTTTTCTTTTAGAAAATTGTATGTTTTCCACTCACCTAGCTCTAAAAGGTCACCCTATATCCTCTCCTATTAACTCTCACAAAACCATTTTTATAGGATTTGAAATATTCACTATTATTCCTTAGTTACCTCCTCTTATTCGATAATTATTATTATTATCATAAATCCATCCTAGGATGGCTTTTGTTGCAAACCTAAAAAGTGTTACCTGAAGAAGATGTAACATTCTTCATCAATTATCATTATTTTTTTCTTTCTCTACATAATTAAATTATTACTAAACCATGATTATGTAATAAAATTGGTGTATTAAATATAAATATATTTTGTTATTTTCTATTCATTACAAACAACCATCTCAACTTCGGTAAAATATGATACAAAATCATCTGTTGTGTGTAAGGTGGACTACCTCGTTTTGAACCGATATTATTCATCTAAAATTACCACATATCATGAATTTATATAATGATAAATTAAGTTTTAATATATTATATTTATATCATTATTATACATATGGAATTATTATATCAAATATACCTTCTTACTTTCCATTTTGTGGGAATACGATAACATCTTTCGTTTGTAATGTAGACTACCACCTTGTGAAGCGATGTTATTAATGAACTCCTTTAATATAAGTAAATAAGGATTGATTAAATGAATATATGCTATATATTTTACATATAAATTATTCTATAATGGTAATATATTAGTTAACTTTATTTTTTATTCCAATCGATAAAATTTAATCAATGTTCATGCGTACATACTGCATATCGTCTCCTTGAATGATATATCTCATTTTATATCTCTAAATTTTAAAGATTAATCTAAATAAATATATTATAGTTATATATGATATTTATATCATAGTAAGAACTGTGGATATGAAGTAAAACTGATTATATTAATAATAAGAAAAAAAATAAAAAATAAAAACATACATGAAAAAACCATGTTGTTATTTCTCAAAATGTGACATTAACAATGAATTGTTATTAAATGGGTAATAATATTTAATAAGTGTAAGGAACTCAATACAAGGAGCCAAAAGATAGTTCCTTAAATTATTACATTGACGTGATTACATGGAATCAAATCCTTAAAGACTAAAATGTTTTAAAATTTTAGAAACTAGATTATATACATGATACCCACATTACATTGGGAAAAGAAAATAAATAATAATAAAAGTAAAATATTTGCACCCTCAAAACTCATTCCAATAATTCAGATCCATATCTTAGGGTAGGGAAACAAAATAATAGAGATCTAGAATGCTTAGTAAGGGTTAAGAAAAATAGAATATATTATTAATCAAAAAGAATAATCAATATGTAATGGTAAATAACTAAACATGCATTCCTTTAATTAATATGATAGGGCACAAACAACATGGAATAATAAATAAATGAAAAATTTGAAATATAATTAATAGACTGAAAGTGAAATACATCCATTTATTTTTTCATTGTGAAAATATCATGGATAATATTTAAATAATTCTTGATAAAAGAAGTTCTTTAATTATTTTATGTCATGATATCAAGCATCATGTTACCTCTACCATCAATATATTTTACAATACGATTTAAAAATATAGGCAGGAACACATTTTATTTTGAAAAAATAAGTTGCCTCATCAGAAATACCTATGAATATGGGGTGATATGTTATACTAAGCCTCAATCATCAATTAAATTCCAAATTATTCCAAATATATTGAATTATCATTTTCATTATGTCAATATGCCTTATCATCAAATATTTACATTGATTAAGAGATACAATTTTATCAATATTTCCCTATATCATCAAATAAATTTCTAAGTAAAAACTATAAGTAAATATTATATAATGATTATTAAATTATAATATCCTTATACAAGAGTATTAACATATAAATTTAAATGTAACTTTTAAATAAAATGGATTATAATAAAGTGATTGTTTCAATAAAAAGTTAACAATCCTAATAGAAAGTGATATATGACAAAAATTTATCACTTGGTAATTTTTATTTCAAATCCAATTAGATAAAATAATTCAAATTGAAACATAAAACAAAATAATTAATTAACAAATCAAGAAATTACATGTAAAGGGGTATTATATACACTTTATAAAAAAACAGGTGCATAACATTACAATATACCTCAATGAAATGAAATTGAGATGGAATCCATTTCCGTGCACTTTCCTTTTGGTCGTACAATATTTAACCTTCTATATAGTGGTTTTAAACATTTCATTATTTAAATATAGAACCATATTAACATTTATTTTATCATATATGATCCATTTATAACATATTATTACCCATTCGTTAATAATATTTTATTATTTTCATCATTTAGGATAATAATTGTTTTTAGTATGTTTTGACTTGTTACTATTGTTCCTATTAATTTGATCATGATTTAATAATATATATAATTTAAAAAATGATCTATATATCACATATATTCATTATATATGTATTTATAGTAATCTATAAAATTTAGTGATATGAAATGAAATGCACCGTTCATGGAGATGTTATGTCATACGTACACACGAACACTACTTCCATTTTCATATCATATTTAAAGAAAAATAATATGTGATATATATATATATATATGTATGTATGTATTTTATCATTATAGTAACTTATTTATGTTATATATATAAAATTATTTTATTGAAACCATCCTTAATCCATTCCATGTAACGTGTGAAGAATCACATTGCTTTGTGATGTGGTAATCTGCAATACTCAAGAATGACATTATTGTATTCCCATAAAATGGAATGAAAAAATATGTGTGATATAATAATTATAGAATCATAATAAAAATATTAATATAATATATATCATATATAAAATATAATTCCATAATTTATCTAAAATAATAAATTTTTAAATGTATAAATGAATGACATATGTTTGTGGGTGGTGGTCCACTATACACACGAACACTAATTACAAATTAGATTTGATGGAAGTGTTTGAAGTTTTAGGTTTTATTATTAATATAAAAATATTCTAGTGTATTTAATTAATTTATTTTATTATATAATCATTATATTAAAAGAATTTATGGGGGTGTATAATGAATTAAAACAAAGATGTACATTGATGAACATTACCTCTTTTTCGGGTAAATCTTATTAGTTTTATTTAAAGGCATTTCTTGGTTGGATTTATTCCCAAATTAAGGATTTTAGTATGTGGTTAGGGATTTTTGGGAGTTATGTTTTTGGTTTTTTATGATCCCAATTTCATAAGTTGTATAAAAATGGGGGGATAGTGAGTTCTATTTTATAGTGTAGGATGAGTGGCATTGTTATAGATACCAAAAATTATACACTATTGGAATGTATCCCTTACCTCATGTTCATAAAATAAATTATTATTTAATAAAATAGGGTGTATAGTTAAAATATGTTTATATAATGGGTTTTCAACTAGTTTCTAAGTCCTATGACCCCTTAAGAATATAGTTTAACAACTATGTAATGTCATCTTCACCTTACTCACTGTAAATAATTTTAATTTATTTCACAAATATTTTTAATTAAAAAAACAAGTTTACCATAATATTAATTATAAATTAATAATATTATTAATATTGCATCCATTTTTACAAATAAAAATTCTAGGAGTTGCAGAAATTAATTTAAAATTAATCATGCAAACGGGACAGGTAAACAGGTTTTAAGGTGAAAATATTCAAAAGTTTACTGTGTTTTTATATCAAAGTCCAATAAAAAAATAATTCCAATTAACATTATTTGTTTAATAGATGAATAATAAATATAATTTTATTTCAAAAACAATTTATAATATAATTTCAAATTATAAATTGTTTATTATAAAAATCAATTTTCAATTAAAATTCAGTATTTTCCCCTATTCATCAAAAAAAGAAATTAATCCGAAAAATACTTATAAATACAAATAGAAAAATATTGAAAATATTATTTCAAAAATGATTTTTATTTTTAAAATAATGTTTATAAAAGTGTTAAAATTTGTTTTCAAATATCAGTCACCATTAAAAGGTTTCAAAACTACCTTTAAAAAAATATAATTTTTTATGAATAAAACTGGATTTGTTATTATATTATTCTTATATATTATATTTGATTAAAGTCAAATGAAAATTTGAATAAATTACATATAAATTTAATTAATATCATCCACTAATGTTAATGAATTTATGTTATTATGATATATTTACTTCAGGCATATAGAAAACTTTTCTCAATAAAAAGGTATCTTTTATATTTAATTGGTTATATTTCTATTTCTATTTTATTGGTAAATAATGAATTCAAAAATATATTTCGTAAGTTATTTGAAAATATTAATAAATATCAATTTAAGTTTTAGGATTAAATTTTCTTTTTAAATAATATTATTATTCATATTTGGTAAAACTTTGTCTTGTATGTAACACAAGATAAACTCGGTGTTCTGTGTAGAGAAAGGTAAACATTATGTTACATGTGATATAATATAAACATAGTTTTTCATGTAGATAAATCATAATATATGTTTTGTTTGTAACATAATATATTATATATATTTAATTTATTTAAATATATAATAATGTCTTTGGATGTCATATTCCATTCTATGCTTGATGTTTCATTTTACGCATGCTATCAAATATGATATTCATATTTTAAAATTTCTGGGTGGTACATTCTCACCACCTTCAATAAATTGAATCATATAAATTTAAATATGATATAAGTAATTAACAGTTTTATATTTTAATATTATTTTTTTGAAAACCACATATCAAAAAATGTTAATAAAATATCATTTTAATAAGGGAAAAAGGGAAGTACAAATTCATCTGGAATAATCACAAAACTAGGTCTCTAGATTAGAGAATATATGTGGTAAATGTAAACATGGACATAGAAGATAAAGAAAACACTCAAATAATAAGGGAGAGTGATATATATCATGATTAATAGAAAGATAATTACCACAAATAGATATACTATATGTGTGAAAAATTTCATTAATATCATCAAAAATTATGATAAAAGGATCAAATTTTCATTCCAAGACTATGCTACCGAGATTTGAGTATTTATTTAACTCTCTAAAAATATTAAGAAATATAATTACTTGATATATTGATATTTCATACAGACATTATTACCAATTAGTTGTACCATTATGTGAATCAAGTTCATCTCTTATTATAAGTTGCATTATATTGTAATATAATATATTAATTTCTAAAACCTTTTCCAAAGAACAAGGTCAACTATTTGATAAATGGTTAACCATATATCCCATAGAAAATATAAATATCCAATGAATATTAAAATCACATTTTTTATAAAATAATTTTATCAAAACAACAGGAAGTGTATTTTAGTCATAACTTAACAAACATATGAAAACCATCATCATCTATTCTCTTGATATTTGGTAACAACCTGAATTACCATAAAACATCATTAAAAAAATTACAGCTTCCTTATTCCTTAAATAAAACATAGGTTATTAGATTTATTACTTTTATAGTAAGTGGTCAAAAACTTTTGTGCCCAAGTGAAGTAATTGCATTTGTTGTCAATAACTTGTCATGGTGTGCCATCTGATGAAGTACATCTTGAAGACTGATGATTACAGAAGCATTAAATCAGACGATTGCTAAGTTGTTCGTAAGTTCAAAGCACGTGTATCAAGGAGATACATTGTCACAACATGATTAGAAGACCATGAACTATCTCTTTGTGCATGAGGATTTAAAGTTGATCCGACCTCTCTGATTAGATCATTGAAGTTCTTTGAAGAATATGTGTGATTCAGGAGTTCGGTTGATGAAGATCCTTGAGAATTCTCTCCTAAGTAGAAAATGAAATGATGAAATTCTTAAGAAGAAGAAGAAAAGAAGAGGTGGGCTTGGAAGGTGGCTTGGCATTTGGCTTGAACTTATGGAAGAACTTTGGATTTGACTAAGTACTCTTTGGCCTTAGCCAAAAAATAGGCCAGCCAAGGCCAACCCACGATTTCAACCCCACGGCTCATATGGGCACTAGGCGCCACGCCCATGGGGGATCCCATGGTGCAAGTGCAAGGCGGCAGGGGGGGCCGTGTGTAAGCCCCCGAGGACACGCGGTGGTGAAACCCGCGCGCCCGAGGTGCATAGTGGGCGCTAGGAGCGCGCCCGCAGGAGGCATGAGTGGGCGCCGAGCGCGCCCGCAGGGAGAACTCGGCGCGGGGCGGCATCGAGAGGGTTTGAAGTTCAATTGCCGAGTTGAGGAGGCGCCAGGGTAATAAGCCGCGTGAAAACCGCGAGAGGTTTCGATGTGGGACACGCAAAATTCACCCGGAGTGAATCCAGGCCGTCCGAGCGATCTCGCGCTTGATCTGCGCCGCACGATTCATCTGCCGCGCGCCGCGATTTAATCCGGCCGTCCGATGTATTTCAAACGCCCGATCCGACGGCTCCCGGCTCATCTCCTTCGTTGAGCCACCCCGAAGCCACCCGACGTCTCCCGCTGAACCAGAGGCCAACCGACGACGGCATTCGAGATTCCGGCCACCTCCGATCAAAGTAAGACCTCCATTATGATCGTCTGGCCCTAAGGAATCCATCCATGCCTTAAAATGTACATGCATACGTGAAATGGAGTTTTTCGAAGAACGGCCGAGGCAAATGAAGTTGCCGAGGCTTCGTGCATTCTTGCTTTGCATGGTTTGTGCTTTAACAGAGACATGCATACGTTCGAAAATGAATGCACGTGAGGGGAACCATAAATGAGAAAACCCACATTAATACAGTGAAGAAGAACGTGATATGCGGAAGATCTTTTTAACGCGTTTGAAGTTTTCAAAGACGCCGCAGATTTCGGGCATTCAAAGCGTATTTCCCCGCGGATCATCCATGCACCTCCTCTGCCTATATAAAGAGGAGTCCGAGGCCGAGTGAAGGTTGATGTTCATTCTTGAAGACCCGCGACGCTCTCTGCCTCGCGAAGTAAAATCTTGCGCATCACTTGCGCGACAGGAGGCTCCAAGTTTTGTTCTCGCGCAACCCTTGTGCGAAGGGTTTCTGTTTGAGAAGAAAGGACCTTGCGCGCTACCTCTTTGCGCGACAAGAAGAGAATACCCCCTGCGCGCTACTCCTTGCGCGACAGGGAAGTTTGGGCAGTGCTCTTGTGTGTCCGAGGTGTCTTTGACACCCTGCGCGACCCAAGGCAGGAGTGCCTTGCGCGCCCCTTGAGGCCTTGGTGTTTGTGTGCCAAGTGAAGAGGAGTATACGGGTAGAGTGTGTGCACAAAAAAAAAGAGAAGGCCGAGGACCTTTGTGCTTTGGGTGCAAAAGGAAGACCACACTTTGTGTGTGTTTATATATTGAAGAAGAAGGACAAGTCAAGTGTGTGCACTAAAAGAATGAGTAGTGCATGTGTGCACATGTGAAGAAGATCAACTTTGAGAAGAAGAGGAGTACACACTTATGTGTGTGAATGCAAAAGAATTGATCACTCTAAGTGATTGTTTGTGGTGAGCAAGTCCAACGAGATCATTTGAAGACTGTTGAAGCTACTTGAAGTTCTGAACAACACCTTTGAAGAAGTGAAGTGGAGCCATGATGAAGATGATGCTGTGGAGTTGGGGGGGTTTAACCAACTTGTAATTGGGGGGTATAACCAATTACTGTGTAATCATCTTTTGGCATAGTGAAGAATCCGTGTTGGGGGGTGTAACCAACACGGCAAGGAGTAGGTCTTTGTACCGAACCTTGTAAATCTCTGTGTTCTGTGCTCTCATTATTACTGCACCACTAAAAGAGTAGATCTAGGCTTCAACCAGCTGCAGAGGTTGAATTGATAATCCAAAGGGAACAATTCATAAAAAGAAAAAGTTATCACTGATTCACCCCTCCCCTCTCAGTGATTACAACCGATCCAGGCATTTCAAGTGGTATCAAAGGGAGGTTGCCTCTGTAAGGATCTACTTCTGAGAAGATGGACAATCTTAATTCTGTTAATAGTAGGGGTGTTCCTACATTCGATGGAAAGAAATACCACAGCTGGAAAAATCGGATGTTTCCCTACCTTCTATCTCTCGGCCTTGATGATAGAAATGCAGCCTTATTTGGATTCCCTCCTCTTGCTAATGAAGCTGCTATGACACTCGATGAGAAAAGAAATATGGAAGTTGATGGTAAAGCTAAAAATTCCATTCTTATGTCACTCTCAGAAAAGGTATACACAAAAGTCATGGGACTCAAGAATGCTAAAGAAATTTGGGACAAATTGGAAAGTAGTTATGAAGGCAACATGAAAGTCAAGGAAGCCAAATTACAAATTTGGAGAAGCAAGTTTGAAGATGTCAAGATGGGAGAAGAAGAAAATATTGATGATTATTTCACAAGAGTCAATGAAATTGTCAGTAACATTCGGGGCTTTGGAGAAAAGTTGGAGGACTCCACTATTGTTAAAAAGCTAATGAGAAATTTTCCTGACAGGTTTGACCCCAAAGTCTCAGCATTAGAAGACAGAGATGATCTCTCTCTTGATGAACTACACAACATTCTCATTGCATATAAAATGAGGAATATCCCAGTATTCAAGAAGAAGATCAAGGATGAGATGGCTTTTGAGGCCATGAGACAACTCAAGATAAAAGATGACGAAGTACTAGAATCAAGTGATACTGACAATGAAGAAAAGGATGAAGATCTCAACACGATTATTTCTCTTTTTTCTAAAAGGTTTGGAAAAACTAAATTCAGGGGAAAAGGAAAATCACCATCGAGATGTTTCAATTGCAATAACATCGGACACTTTGCTGTAAACTGCCCCAAGAAGAGATATAGTGCTCCAGAAGTTGAAGATGAGAAGTCACAAAAGAAGAAATGGAGTAGATACCAAAGAGAAGGAAACAAATCAGGTGTAAGAAAGAAAAGGTTCATTCCAGGTGAAAGAAGAAGCTATGTAAGCAAAGAGGAAGAATCAGACTCTACTTCAGCCAGTCAATCAGAAGAAGAAACGAATTTTATGGCTCATGTGTAAAAAGGGTTTGATACCTGCAGCAGTGAAGATGATGAAAGTGAACGAACAGAGATTGAATACAGATTGAAAGATGAACAAGTGGCTTTCCTTGAACATAACACTGAACTCAAGAAAGAGAAGAGATTGTTACAAAAGGAAACCAAAAGGATGACTGAGGAGTTGGAAGAATGTATGAAGAAAGAGACAATGTACATTGATGAAATCAAGAGACACAAACTGAAGGTAGCTGAGCTGGACAAGATAGCAAAAGATCTTGAGGAGAAACTTCACCTCAAAGAAGAAGAGAAATCAGTGACACATTCCAAGTGGATTGAAGCACAGAATAGCTTGACAAAGATGAGAGAAGACTTCAACAAGGCTGTTGAGGTCAAGGAAGAATCATCTTATGCTGGTGCTCAGAGGCAGGTCAATTTACCACCATGTAAATCTCTAAATACATCTGTTATTTCTAACAATGCAGGTTCAAAGATAAAATTGAGAAGAACATGGCATGAACCAGCCTGTGTAAAATCATCTTCAATGGAAGAAAGGAAATCCTCAGGAAGGACTACTCAAATCTTGGACAGAAAATTACAACATGACTCTTATCAACAAAGAAGGTCAAGGTTCAGAGGCTACTACTGGTGTTGTGGTGTGTTTGGACATAAGGCCTATGCATGCTGGCATAACATTTCTCTTTCAAGCATGAGGCATGAGTCAAGGGGGAGACATCCTGGAACCCAGAGTGTTTTGCAGAAAACATCAAAACCTCCAATTCAGAACACATTTGACTGCCTGAGTGAAGCTTGTGAAAAATGTGACCAACAGGGTCATAGAGCTGATAAGTGTATGACTACTCTTCCTGAACAAAAAATCAAAGACATGAAAGGAAAAGGTATTCAGGAAACCAATGATGAAATCACATGCTTTGCTGAAGTTGCTCTAAAAGCCAGCAGTAAAACCAAGTCATGGATTCTTGATAGTGGATGCTCATCCCACATGACTGGTGATACAAAAATTCTAAGCAACATTGAAAGTCATGAAGGAGGAACCGTGGTGTTTGGAAATGATCGTTCTCTGAAAATCAAGGGAGTTGGAAAGGCAATGATTGAAACAACAAATCTAAAACCCAATGATGTATTATTTGTTGAAGGATTAAAACACAACCTACTGAGTGTAAGTCAATTATGTGATGATGGACATGAGGTGTTATTCAAGAAGGACTCATGCATCATCAAGAGCTCAAAGGATGGACAAATAATTACTCAAGGAAGAAGAACCACTGGAAATCTATTTCAAATTGGTGATCCCATCAATTCTTGTTTTCTCAGCTCTAAAGATGAAAACAACCTCTGGCATAGAAGACTTGGCCATCTTGGTCCAAAGAGTATGAGTAAAATTCTGAAGTACAATGTTGTACGAGATCTACCCAAATTAAAGAGAGAAAGAGATGAAGTCTGCGACACATGTCAGAAGGGAAAACTGACCCATAGGTCACACAAATGAGTTGATATCATGTCTACTAGGCCTCTTGAACTCATCCATAAAGACATATGCGGACCGATGAGACAGAAGTCTACAAGAGGAGATTTCTATTTTATAACCTTCATTGATGATTACACTCGGATGACCAATGTCATGTTCATGAAACACAAGTCAGAGGCAATCACAATGTTCAAGACTTTCAGAAGGCAGGCTGAGAAGGAACTAGAGCTCTGCATCAAGAAAGTAAGATCAGACAACGGAAAAGAATATACCGGTGATGTCTTTGAAAGCTATCTGGTCAAGCATGGAATCAAACATCAATATATTACACCATATACTCCACAACAGAATGGAGTGGCTGAACGAAAGAATCGAAGCATAGTTGAAATGGGGAGGACTATGTTAGCTGAGCATGATATCTCTAAGTTTTTCTGGAGAGAAGCAGTATGCACTGCTATACACATACAGAATAGATGTCTCCTGAGACCAGAAACACAAACGACAGCCTATGAAATGTGGTTTAACAGAAAACCAACTGTTAAATATTTCAAAGTCTTTGGCAGTCCCTGCATCATCAAGATTAAAAACATCAATCTGGGAAAGTTTGAAGAAAAAGATGAAGAAGGAATCTTTATGGGTTACCTACCTAATGGAAAAGGCTACAGATGCTGGAATAAGAGGTTGAATAAAATGATTGACTGTAGTGATGTCATAATAATTGAAAAAAACACCAAACTATACACTGTGGATGATGATGACTCAAAGAATGACACAGCCTTGGAACAGAAGAATGCATAATTACCTGAGCCAACACCAACTGCTGGTGAGATCAACTCTGAATGTACCAGTGATGAAGATGAAGGTAATGAAAATGGAAGAAGAAGATACAACAAATTGAAGAATCATGTTGACACAGAAAATGTCCTTGGAGACCTACAGTCCTCAGTAAGAACTAGAAGAAGATTGAGATTGGAAGATCAGACTGCACTGGTTTCTCAAGTTGAACCTCACACAGTGGCTGAAGCAGTTGTACATGAGGAATGGATACAAGCTATGCATGAAGAACTCAATCAAATTGAAAAGAATTCCACTTGGGATCTTGTGCCAAGGCCCAAAAATAAAAATGTTATTGGGACAAAGTGGGTGTTTAGAAACAAACTCAATGAAAAGGGAGAAGTTTCCAGAAACAAGGCCAGACTTGTATGCAAAGGATATTCACAAATGGAAGGAATCGACTTTGAGGAAACCTTTGCACCAGTTGCAAGACTGGAAACTATTAGAATGTTCTTAGCAGTTGCAGCACACAAGCAGTACAAGGTCTATCAGATGGATGTCAAATCTGCATTTCTGAATGGAGATCTTGAAGAAGAGGTGTATATTGAACAACCAGAGGGATTTTTGCTGGACAAAGATGGTAGTATGGTGTGCAGATTGAGAAAAGCTTTGTATGGATTGAAGCAGGCCCCTAGAGCCTGGTACTCAAAATTGGATGGTTGTCTTAAAGACATGAAATTTGTCAAAGGAACAGTTGACAGTAACCTCTATGTCAGAGAAATGGCCAATGGTACCCTCATAGTCATTATCTATGTGGATGATATCATTTTTGCTGGTAACAAGGAAGGACTATGTGAAGAATTTTCTGAGCAGATGAAAAGAACATTTGAAATGTCGATGCTTGGTCAAATGACATATTTTCTAGGATTTCAGGTGGAACAAAGACAAAACTCCATATTTCTTTCACAAGAGAAGTACGCAAGGGACTTAGTGAAAAGGTTTGGAATGGAAAGTTCAAAGGAAGTCTCCACACCTATTTCTGTTGGAACCAAGCTATGCAAGGATGAAGAAGGTAACAATGTTGATCAGAAAGAGTTCAGAAGAATTATTAGCAGTCTACTTTATCTCACGGCTTCAAGGCCAGATATAGAATATGCAGTGACTTTGTGTGCCAGATTCCAAAGTGACCCAAAATAATCTCATTTAACTGCAGCCAAAAGAATCCTGAGATATGTTAAAGGAACCCTCAACTATGGACTCTTATACAAACACAGTGCAAACATACAGTTGTTGGGATTCACAGATGCTGATTGGGCTGGTGATTGCACTGATAGAAGATCCACATCTGGTGGAACCTTCTTTCTGGGAGAAGGATGTGTTAGCTGGTACAGCAAGAAACAAAATTCTGTAACATTGAGCACAGCTGAAGCAGAGTATGTGGCCGCTACACATGCATGTACTCAAATGATTTGGATGCAGGTGCAGCTAGCAGATTTGAGGATTAAAGCTGAAAAACCATTGAGGATCTTATGTGATAATCAAAGTGCAATTGGGTTGTCTAAGAATCCTATCCAACACTCCAGATCCAAGCACATTGATATAAAATATCATTTCATCAAAGAAAGGGTCGCCAGTGGAGACATCAAGCTAGACTACATTTCTACTCAAGATCAGGTGGCAGACATTTTCACCAAAGCTATGCCTACGGAAAGATTTGTTGAATTGAGGCTGAAACTTCATGTTCAGCCTTCTACTCTCACTTGAGAAAGAAGAAGGTCCCTCCTTATTCCCTAAATTTTTGTATTCTTGTACTTACATGCAGGGAATTGAAGGAGATGAGTGCATCCCCTGAGGGGGAGCATTGGTAGTTGAAGATGTGCAGGTTCCAGAAGCTCTATACTATGAGTATGGCTTTCATTCATCTCTTTGCATTTGTTGGCCAATAAGGGGGAGAAATCATCAGGCACACGACATTCTCTCAGTGTGCTTCGGAGTATTGACAACCAAATAAAAAGGGGGAGATTGTTGTGCCCAAGTGAAGTAATTGCATTTGTTGTCAATAACTTGTCATGGTGTGCCATCTGATGAAGTACATCTTGAAGACTGATGATTACAGAAGCATTAAATCAGACGATTGCTAAGCTGTTCATAAGTTCAAAGCACGTGTATCAAGGAGATACATTGTCACAACATGATTAGAAGACCATGCACTATCTCTTTGTGCATGAGGATTTAAAGTTGATCCGACCTCTCTGATTAGATCATTGATGTTCTTTGAAGAATATGTGTGATTCAGGAGTTCGGTTGATGAAGATCCTTGAGAATTCTCTCCTAAGTAGAAAATGAAATGATGGAATTCTTAAGAAGAAGAAGAAAAGAAGAGGTGGGCTTGGAAGGTGGCTTGGCATTTGGCTTGAACTTATGGAAGAACTTTGGATTTGACTAAGTACTCTTTGGCCTTAGCCAAAAAATAGGCCAGCCAAGGCCAGCACACAAGTTCAACCCCACGGCTCATATGGGCACTAGGCGCCACGCCCATGGGGGATCCCATGGTGCATGCGCAAGGCGACAGGGGGGGCCGTGTGTAAGCCCCCGTGGACACGCGGTGGTGAAACCCGCGCGCCCGAGGTGCATAGTGGGTGCTAGGAGCGCGCCCGCAGGAGGCATGAGTGGGTGCAGAGCTTGCCCGCAGGGAGAACTCGGCGCGGGGCGGCACCGAGAGGGTTGGAAGTTCAATTGCCGAGTTGAGGCGGCGCCAGGGTAATAAGCCGCGTGAACACCGCGAGAGGTTTCGATGTGGGACGCGCAAAATTCACCCGGAGTGAATCCAGGCCGTCCGAGCGATCTCGCGCTTGATCTGTGCCGCACGATTCATCTGCCGCGCGCCGCGATTTAATCCGGCTGTCCGATGTATTTCAAACGCCCGATCCGACGGCTCCCGGCTCATCTCCTTCGTTGAGCCACCCCGAAGCCACCCGACGTCTCCCGCTGAACCAGAGGCCAACCGACGATGGCATTCGAGATTCCGGCCACCTCCGATCAAAGTAAGACCTCCATTGTGATCGTCTGGCCCTAAGGAATCCATCCATGCCTTAAAATGTACATGCATACGTGAAATGGAGTTTTTCGAAGAACGACCGAGGCAAATGAAGTTGCCGAGGCTTCGTGCATTCTTGCTTTGCATGGTTTGTGCATTAATAGAGACATGCATACGTTCGAAAACGCATGCACGTGAGGGGAACCATAAATGAGAAAACCCGCATTAATACAGTGAAGAAGAACGTGATATGCGGAAGATCTTTTTAACGCGTTTGAAGTTTTCAAAGACGCCGCAGATTTTGGGCATTCAAAGCGTATTTCCCCGCGGATCATCCATGCACCTCCTCTGCCTATACGAAGAGGAGTCCGAGGCCGAGTGAAGGTTGCTGTTCATTCTTGAAGACCCGCGACGCTCTCTGCCTCGCGAAGTAAAATCCTGCGCATCACTTGCGCGACAGGAGGCTCCAAGTTTTGTTCTCGCGCAACCCTTGTGTGAAGGGTTTCTGTTTGAGAAGAAAGGACCTTGCGCGCTACCTCTTTGCACGACAAGAAGAGAATCCCCCCTGCGCGCTACTCCTTGCGCGACAGGGAAGTTTGGGCAGTGCTCTTGTGTGCCCGAGGTGTCTTTGACACCCTGCGCGACCCAAGGAAGGAGTACCTTGCGCGCCCCTTGAGGCCTTTGTGTTTGTGTGCCAAGTGAAGAGGAGTATACGGGTAGAGTGTGTGCACAAAAAAAAAAGAGAAGGCCGAGGACCTTTGTGCTTTGGGTGCAAAAGGAAGACCACACTTTGTGTGTGTTTATATATTGAAGAAGAAGGACAAGTCAAGTGTGTGCACTAAAAGAATGAGTAGTGCATGTGTGCACATGTGAAGAAGATCAACTTTGAGAAGAAGAGGAGTACACACTTATGTGTGTGAATGCAAAAGAATTGATCACTCTAAGTGATTGTTTGTGGTGAGAAAGTCCAACGAGATCTTTTGAAGACTGTTGAAGCTACTTGAAGTTCTGAACAACACCTTTGAAGAAGTGAAGTGGAGCCATGATGAAGATGATGCTGTGGAGTTGGGGGGTTTAACCAACTTGTAATTGGGGGGTATAACCAATTACTGTGTAATCATCTTTTGGCATAGTGAAGAATCCGTGTTGGGGGGTGTAACCAACACGGCAAGGAGTAGGTCTTTGTACCGAACCTTGTAAATCTCTGTGTTCTGTGCTCTCATTATTACTGCACCACTAAAAGAGTAGATCTAGGCTTCAACCAGCTGCAGAGGTTGAATTGATAATCCAAAGGGAACAATTCATAAAAAGAAAAAGTTATCACTGATTCACCCCTCCCCTCTCAGTGATCACAACCGATCCAGGCATTTCACAAACTCAATCAATGATAGAATAAAAAATCATTAATCAGTTTATAGGTAGTCATAACTGTCTGATTTACTTTGTCTAAATCAATCATCTCTTTATTCCAACATCATTATCTCAGTATCATAAAAATATTAAGGGATATCTTAATCTAAATTATTTGTTTTCCAAAATTTTAAACATTCCACTTAATCTCTTTTCATATTAACATTCAATACATCCATTAAGAAATAGTTCTACAGTATAATCCTTATACACACAAATAAAATAATTTCACAACATATTCCAAGGATTGAAATACATAATAACATTAATCATTCTTCTTTGGTCTTAACAGTAACATATGCATGAACTTAATAACTTACTATCTCTTGAGGTATATTACCTTGATTCTTGTGGCTTTCTTATGATTATTTCCCCATATCCTTACTATTTAAACACTAAATGGATATTTTTTTCTTTAATATGTTTTCAATTTTTTTCTTGGGGACCATTTTATACATAGTTATAAAAACTAACAATACCTTAAATTATATCCCATGGGGATTCTATCCATAGTTTTTACATGTTTTAAAATCCTTCTTTCCCTTCCTCACTTTATCTATTATTTTCACTTCCATGTTATTCTTCTATTTCTTCTGTATGTATTTATATGTCTTGTAGAATTATTTCTTTATCTATATAGAACATAAAATTATTTCAACCAATAAAGAAAATGTTTGAGATACAAATACCCTCCAGAGACATGTCTTAATTCATATATGGAAATGGTAAATATTTTATTCTATGTTGAATATAAAATATTTTGTATATATTTATAACCAAGTAAAGGTGTCCCCACACATAGAAATAATCTCTTATTCCCATTGCTCTAGGATATAGAACATTTTCTTGATCTCAGTTTATTGATCATGAGAGACATATTTATCAAAAAAATCTCCATAAAAGATATTCATTCCATGATTTATATTTCCTCTTCCAATCTAGTATTTTGGATAAATGAATACCATTGAGAAATATCTTTATTGATACAATACACTAAAAGTGAAACCTTTTCCTTTTCCCCACATCCTAATGACATAAATATCATCTCAACAAACTTAATATATTAATTAGATGCAATTCGATCAGTATTCAATCTAAATGATAAGGTACTCTATCATATAAGTCTATCTAATATAGGATAATATCATTGGTGAACAATTTTTTCCATCTGGGCAAGGCTATTTATCATAACCTGATTAAGCTTTCATAATATATTGCTATCTTTATTAGTTCCAATAAGAGGTATAGTAGCTTCCTTAGTAGGGTAAAATCTATATTTAACATGTTTATTTTTACCAATATTCCTTCCATGTTCCATATCTAAATAATGGAATATACTAGATTATATCGTAATACTATGAAAAACGATGTATATTCCAAAAACTAGTGATATACATAATATAAATTGAAATATTTATGCATAAACAATATTGTAATGAAAGCATTGTTTTATTGGGATGGTACTATATAATTATCATAAAATTATAACTAAGGATTGTGTTACATATTCTATGTTTTAATAAATCTAGTTCCCCTGTTTTATACTAAACATCCTTTGAGTCTAACTATAACAACCCGGCCCCAGAATCCCAAAGCTGGTGACTTACTTTATTACATTGACATGATTACAAGGAATCAAATCACAAACAACTGGAATGTTTAGATGGTTTGGAAGACTTATTACATACATGACACCCATATTACATTTTTAGTATAAAAAATAATAATAAAAGTAAAATCTCACCATTATTGAAACTCATTCTAATAATTCATCATCATCTCTTAGAGAAAGGAAACAAAATAAGTGTGATATTAAATGCTCAGTAATGGATATATATGTAGAATCTACGATTAATGAATAATATTTTTCAACATGGAAAGGTAAATAACTAAACACAAATTCAATTTAATTAACTAGTAATGCATAAACAATATAGAAAATTAAATATCTAAAAACACATGCCATTTATTTAATATACTAAAAATAAAATGAACCCATTTATTTTTTATTAGTGAAAATTTCATGGATAATTATATAATGAATTTTTAATTAAGAAAATACTTTAATTATTGGATTATATGATCTCAAGTATCATGGTACATCTATAGTTGATGACCCTCACAAGATAGTTTTAAACTACATGTAGAACCTCGTTTCACTTAGACAACACAATTTGACAAATAAGACTTGTTGATTATTTGAGGGACTATATTATACAAAGACCCACCCATAAATTTACGTCCAAATAATACATAATATATCAAGTAATATATTTAATTATGTTAATATTCCTTTCCATAAAATATCTATATTGAGTAAGAGACACATATTTATCAATATTTCTCCTCCTCATCAAAAAAATTAAAGTTAAACTCCATATGTAAATATTTTATAAGGGTTAGAAAATTATTATATCCATTACACAATAGAATGAATATTTAAGATAAATTTAATTTCCCATGAAAAATTATTAAAATAATGTGATTGTTTCAAGAGAAAGTTAATAATCATAAAAAGAATGTGATATTGGAAAATTACTTTTATCACTTGGTAATTTTAATGTTAAATACCCATGGATGAAATAATTTAAATTTAAAATAAAAATACCATAAAATATTATTAAATAATGATATTAAATGTAAAAGGGGTTGTATATACATCATATAAAAGAAATTATATGCATAACATTACCATATGCCTCGATGAAATGAAATTGAGACAAAATCCTTTACATCCCACATTCCTTTTGGTCATAATTGATTTAAACTCATATATATTGGTTTTAAACATTTCAATAAATTATTAAAAGACTATATCAATATTTATTATATAATATATTATTATTTTATTACATATTATTACCCTTTCATTAATAAACGTTCAATATTTTCATCATTTTGTGTTATGACTATTTTTTTGAGTTTGTTTTGACTTGTTATATGTGTATGTCTGGCTTAAATAATGATTTTATCATCTCTATATGGTAAATAATGATATAAATATCATGTATGTTCATTATATATCTATTTATATTAATCCATAAAATTTATTAGTATGAAACAAAATGCACCGTTTATGGAGATGGTAGGCCATGTGTATTCATGAGCGCTACTACCATTTGATTATCATATTAATAAAAATAAACATAACTGATATATAAATATATATTATAATTTCTGTATTATATTTATTTTATAAATAAAAATATTTTTATTAAAGAAATTCTTAATACATTCCATATAATGTATGAACGAATCACATAGCTTCATGAGACGATAGTTTTATGAATACACAAACGATGTTATCGTATTATCATAAAATGGAAGGCATGAAATAGTGTGTGATATAAAAATTTCATAAGAATAATAAAATTATATATATAATATTAATAATATATAAAATATAAATCCATAATTATTTTCCAACCATGAAATGTAGTAGTGGAAGAATGAACAACATTAGTTCAGGAGGTGGTAGTTTGTTGTACACATGAACGATGATTGTGTATCCCACTTGATGAAAGTGTGTGAAGTAGTGGGAACTAAAAACAGAATAAAAATATCTCATTATATTTAATATATGATTTTTATTATATAATAATGATATAAAATTAATTTATGGGGGTGGATAAATAAATAAAACAACGATGTATGTTGATAAAGGTTACCTCTTCTTCGGGTAACTCCTATTGGTTTTCACCAAATTCCTTCCTTGATTGGATTTAATTCAATATTAAGGATTCTAAGATATTTTTATAGATATTTTAAAGTTATTATGTCCATATTTTAATGATATAAATGGATTTAGTCATCTGAATAAGGGGGGATAGTGAATTCCCTTTTACAGTGGAGTAGTGACATTCTTGTAAATACCAAAAAGTAAACACTATTAAGAAGTGTCTCTTACATCAAGAGGATCTAATAATGAATAATTTTCCATAAGAGGTTATTTTTTAAAATATATCCATAAAAATTATATTTGATATGTTTTTAGTTCTTTTGGCCTCTTAAGATTAAAGTTTAACCATTAAGTAAACTTGTTTTTACCTTAATTGCTATAATTAATTTTAATTTATTTAATTAACATTTTTTGTAGAAACAACTAAGTTTATGTAAATAAAAATTATAAATTATTATGATTAAAAATATTTTTTTATATTTTTTTTTTAATCAAAATCATATATGTGGAAAAAATTAATTTAAAATTAATCCTGCATATGCGACTGGAAAGCGGATTTTTAAAGTGAAAATTTACAAATGTTTATAATGTTTTTATATAAAATTTTAATATAAAAATGATTGAAATAAAAAAAATTGGATAAAAACATTTATAATTTAAATACTTTTATTTGAAAACCAATTTAAAATATAATTTATAATTATAACTTATTTACTGGAAAAAATCAATTTTGAATTATAATTCAGTATTTGTCACTATTCATCAAAAGATGAAATTTCTCAGAAAATACAAAAAATTACACACAATATAATTTTGGAAAAATTATTTCAAAAAGTAGTTTTATTTTATTAAAATAAAATTTATAAAAGACTTAATTTTTTTAAAACAATTGTGCCGTTAAACGACAACAAAACTGCCTTTAGAAAAATAGATCCTTTAGGTGTAAAATTAAGATTGTTCTTATCTTAGGTATAAAAAATATTGTTTATTAATGTCAAAATTTTTTATTGCAAATATAATATATAAATTTAAATAATATAATCCTTTTGTAGTGATTAATTTTATTTATTATGATATATTTTCTTTGGTTACATAAAAATAGTTTATTAAAAATTATTTCCTTTTTATTCAATTGGTTTTTATTATCATTTTTAATTAATTGGAAACCAATGATTTCAACCATATATACAATAACTTACTTAATATTATTCATACCTACCAATTTATCCACTAGGAGTTAATTTTTATTTTAAATAATAGTATTAATAGTATTCTATAAAACTTGATCTTACGTATAACGTAACTGAAACTCTGTGTTACATGTTGAGAAATCTAAACATTGTGTTCTATGTATTTCTAAATAAACTCAGTGTTCCATGTAGAGAAAAAAATAAATTTTTCATTTTGTGAAACATAATCTATTATATATATTTAATTTATAAAAATACATCATATTGTCTCAGTATATTATATTTCCTTCAACACTTGATGTTGCATGTCATACAGGCTATCGATTAGGTTATTCATATCATAAATGTTTCAGGTGTTACAATAAGTAAATAATATATATTTTTATTTTTATTTAATATATTTATAAAAAACTTATATTGATCTTAAATTATATTTGAAAATGTATGAAGGAATTTTTGAGTTAAGGTGATGGACTTTTTCCTTAGTTTTCCTTCTCCAAGACATATGTTTTGTTATGAACATATCTTCTTTTATAAGGTGGAAATACAACCCTTATGACATGTAATATCAAGAATTTATGTATTATCATGAATTTATTTATTTAATTTAATGTTTATCTATCACGGTTCTTAGGATACAAAGCTGAAAAAGTGGTATGGTTTTATGTTACAATATCATTATTTATTAGGATTTCTCAAAATTATGCTTCCAATGATAGAATATTATGATTTATCTCCCATTAAACTCAATTACATTATTCTCTATCGGAAATTGTTTTGTGAATATATTTTATATCTTCATTTTACACACTTTATGTATTGAATAGTTCAAAATTATTTTTTAAGAAAAATTATATTTACTTATCTCTTCAGTCAAAAACCATTTTTCATAATTTTTTTTAAATGTTTTCAAAAAAATATTTGTAACATTATAAAAATGATTTATTAAAAAAAGTAATAATGTTTTACTTATTACAGAAATATTTTAAAGTAATATTTTTATCATTTTAAAAAATTATTGTTTTTCTTTCACCAATAATGTGAATGGGATATTTATTTTATCAAGCACGACATGAAAAGAAATTTCTAAATATACTGACCATTATTTTCTTTAAAAATTAGTTTTTCATTTTTAAGTTTTTAAGGTTAATTTAAAATAAAATTATTTATACAATATTTTATGGATTTTTATTTTTAAAAATAGTGAGTTTTAATGAAAAAATATTTTCCTCAAAAAACATTCCATGTGATTTTTATTTCATAATAATTTTTTATATAGTATGAAATCTACTGATGTTAATTATGATTTTATAGGGATATGATAAAAGGATACCATTCTTATTCTTTCTCTTAATGGTTTATTTTTATGTTAAAAATATTTTTATAAATCCTTTTTCTTTTCCCAGGGTTATACAATGATAAATTCGTATAAAACCCACATCATTTTTCAAGTGCTATTATTTGATAAAATGATGAAATGATTACCAAACCTATTTCATTTTCATAGATTTTTTTATTATAAAATATTTTTGAAGTCCATTTAATTTCATGGGTTTTAATATGATAAGGATATTATGATCTTATGGTATACATATATATAATTTTCCTTATGTGATGGGTGGAACATATATCTACCTCTAATAAATTGGGTAAAGATTGATATATCATGAGTTAAATATGTTTGTAATGGGGTGTGAACCTAGTTTAATAAGGGAATATTTACACTTTGATAGTCTTTTGGGTGATCCTTGACTACTATAGTGGTTTTTGGAATGAACCCAATATACTATTAAACTCTAGAGAATGATCCTACAATTATATAGATAATTATTTTCTATGTTTATGTGCATGCCAAATTTCTATGAATTATTCCAAAGTTATGCTATCATGGTTATTATTCATTGATTCCATTATGATTAATATCATATTAACTACCAATAATAATGACATGGATTGTGTTTATGATCTATGATATATAGGGTATGGTTTTTAAATTTTATTTTCATGTTATTATACCCATATTCTCAATATATATTGATATAAATATTGTTTAACCATTTTTGGAATCTAAGGTCAATGTATCTTATGTTTATTTCCTCTATTTTATGATGAATTGTATTATATATGATTTGTATAAAAAGGTTATAGTTATGAAGAAGATAGTGAGAGATTATATAGCTCACTTAGAAACAATTTGTTTCTCTGTCTATTTTTCCAAATGAATTATACCATTATGATTCCCATGAATTTGTTTATATAATTTAATGAATATTTATATATGATAAGTTTGGATATTTACCCTAAATAAGTTTATAAAATAATTTATCTTCAACATAAAAATGTGAAAAAAATGTCTGATCAACACCATGATGTATCCTCTACCCATCTCATCCATAAGCCCATTCATATCAGGATGATTCCACCATGATTTTTTGAAATCATCAATAAAACCCAAACCCAAAACATTCAATGTAAGATAATGGAAACTGGATGAGTAACATAAAAAATAGGAATATTATCCTCTAAATTGTGATTAATTCCATGAAATCCACCCCCACATCTAATGTTATCAAGAGGAGAATGAAACATTATCCCTAGGCTTAGTCTTATGTTAGAATGAAAAAATAGACCCCTTGGACCATAAAAAATGGGAGAAATAGAGAATATCCCCCAAATTTTAGAAACCATACGGGAAAACAAGTTATTCCTTGCCACGATCCATCTTTTCTTATTATTTCAACACAAATATCCTTATAGATGAAATGATCAGTGAAAGACCCAATTCCATGGTGCTATAGTATAGTTCCCTACCTAATGATCATTCTCATCCATGAAAAAATTCCCTCCAGGCTATGTATTCCAGCATTGGTAGTTTATAATAGGTAGAGACCGTATGTGTAATAATCATTAAAATTCCAATAATATATGACTTATAGTGTACTGGGATCCACATCCACCATACCTAGACCAATAAACCAACAAATGGGGTCCATATAATAACATTTACACATTCTCCCACGATCTAAGACACTACTATATCTGATTGAACTCCAATTCCTCAGGTGCTACAATTTGGGGGGTTCCCATATACCATTCCCAACCAAGGGATCATTTCCGAAAACTTGGAGTTTCACACTCCACCATGGGTTCAAAAAAGTTGTGGTACTCCCCATTGTGTTTTAACTACATCTAATTTCACTATAGGTTCACCCATCTCCAATAGGTTGTCAACCCGAGCACGCAAACATTTCATAAGTGGATTAAACACATAGAACCTTGATCCAATCATAGGTTCTCAAAATGTACCTTAATCAAACTCAAGAATTAAAGTTCCCCATATAATTTCTAAACCAATTTAGATATGGGTGTTTACACCTAAAAAATAGTATTCTATTAATCATCATATCCAAGGATTGGATAATAACCTTCAGGCACATTATATATGGAAATATCATATATAACATAATAAAATAAATACATGGTATAATTCTATCAACAACACTAAAATAAGGATTTCATAGCTATTTTACATATTAAACCTTTCTTACATGAGACACCAATATATAAGGTTCATCAGTTTGAAGATAAAATTACTTGTCTAACACTATAAAATCACATCTATCAATATCAATTCCATTCCAAGTGAACATATCAAACCATTTATATTTAAACATAAGAACTCATCCCTAAGAGTAATAATCGTGTGTAATTATTTTCTCCCCTACACTATAATATGATACATCAATTAAAAATGGTTTTAATTCACTTAATTTGGCTTAATAGTGTATATTTTTGCTCAAAATAACACTACTGTATTGCGTTTTCTTTTTTTTCTAAAAGAATATTTACAATGAATGTGTATCCATTGATGAAAATTGGTTTAGTCTCATAGACCATCGTATTTGGGTTGAATGATAGTAATATAATCCCATGATATTTATCACTATTCGATAAACTCTCATCCTATCATACAGTATGTTTCATTAATATTAATAAATAAATTTATAACTCACAAACTATAACAAATTTGTCGAACTACATGAGATTTATACCATGTGGGAAACTTTTGGAATTGAAAATTTTCTCTACTTCTATGAGGTAATGAGTGATGTGTTCTATTTATAATATTCATATTATTCCTATAAAATTTTAGAATAATATATAATTAGTATAAATTTATCACAAAATTAATATAAATTAAAATATATTTGATTATACTTAATTGGTGTATTTGTTGACTTTATTGGAATTAAAAAAAACTGTATAATGTTCTATATCCCTCTAAGTAAGGACCAAATTTGTAAATGCATATGAAATCAGAACCCCAAAAGTTGTGCGAGTGATGAAAATATTGTATTTATTAGATTATAATACATATAATTATTTCTTGATGGTGTTATTATACCTTGCATACAAATTATTCAAATACATAGAAAAAAATCCTTGCACTCATGGAGAAAATAAGCTTTAACAATGGATCCATATAGATAGTTATTTTATGACTCAATCCTTAATGTTGTGTACTTTAATTTTTTTTGGATATATGTATTGACAATAAATTGTGTACCCAATAAGGACTTCTATCAAAATACAAACCGTAATATGCAACATATATACGACGATAGAAAATATAAATACAAATTATAATTCAAAAAAATGATTAATAAGTCTTATTTAATTTTACTTACATAATTTTAGTCAATTTTAAGTAAAAATATCTCTATATATGTTACAAAACTGAATCAAAATGACCCTTATAGTTTATGACAACATGTGTCAAATGATTATTGGTAGTAACTAATTTAACTTAATGTTATAGTCATGTGATTTATTGATTTCAACATTACGTATATAGTATTTACTTGTTTGGATATATTACTTGAATAACCCTAAAGATTATTTAGATTGTCTAACACATATAGAAAGGGTTTTCTCTCTGCATGTTTCATCACATAACATTCATGAGGAATTGACCACCTGTTTATACAAATTAGTATGGGATGATGTTGTTTCTTAATACTCCATTCTTGTAAATCTCAATGTACTCTTAATTAACCATTTATCTTCCCCTTTATATTCATAATTATTTAATGTAACAATTCACATACATTTTTCAATGAACATTTATCTTAATAATTCCACAAAAAATTCGAGGACTATTAAGGTAAATTAAATAATATCCATTCTTCCTCCAATTGTGGTGTGTTATTTCAAAATAAATTATTCATTTATTATAGTAATATATTCCTTACCAAAGGAAACAATTTACCCTTTAATGTTTTTGTAATAATTAATTAACCAAATTACGAGAAAATGGTTTATATTTTTTAAGAATATGGAAAAATTCAAGGTGATTATTTTTAAATGGATGTCTCATTAGTAGGAAGTGATGATATCCCATGAAACTAAAACAATACCAATAAATCATTATTCTTGATCATATATATTTTATAGAAATTTCATATGTTAGTTTCCCCTTTATTCTCTTACCAAACATAATTCTATATATACTAAAAAATTATATAGTCCACATTATATTATAACACATTTTAAATGATTCGTTCCTTAAAGCATCATATATCGTCAAATATGTGTACCATAAAATAGTCAAATATTCTATGATTGGTGGTAGATACACATATATTTCATTACTTGGTCCATTTTACCTAGAAATAAAAATATCCATGATATTATATGACATATTTATGCACGTACACAATGGAAGACTATATATATTAATTAATATATACCATGTGTTGTGAATTTTACGAGTCTATACAAAATGATTAAACTCATAACTTAATAACCCCAATATTAAATTATTAATCATAGATGAAAAATTAATATGATGACTCATAAAAAAATTTGATGATAATCCATCTTTAGGGGGAATGTTTGCGCCCAAATTTACCCTACAGGTATGCCGTCGTGGTAGTACAGGTAGGGGTCGAATCCACAGGGACCGAAGAAGAAACCTTGAGACACTTTGATTAGATGCGGGATTGGCTATGAAGTGGCCAACTATGGTGTTGATTGATTTGAAGAAATATTGATTAAATTTAAAAAAACCAATAAAATTACTTGAATTAAAACAACTAATTAAGGTGAGTTGATCCTGGGTAGTCTCTTGGGCTTTATTGGATTTATTTGTTTTTCATTTGATTTTCTGTTCATCGGTTCAAGAGGATTCCATTAAATGAAATAATCCCTCAATATCATTATCCAATTTAATTTATACACAATTTCAAGGCTAATCACCAATTCACTTAGAGGATCAATTAAATGAGCACTCCAAGTAATTGGATCGTACTAGCACTCAAAATTTGTCATCATTAAAGTCGGTGAAGACAAAGAAGAAGATAAATCAAAGAAAGGAACTCTTAAAATAAAGAACAAATTTAGGAATTTAAGAACATAAAATAACATTAAATCCAACTCATGAAACTCCCCAGGATCAACCCATAAAAGGTTAGCCCTCCATTGATGCAATTCTATCAATGGAAGCGGGTAATTGACTTAAAGAAGCGGGATTTAAGAAGAAGAAAAACATTAATCAAAATGAACACTCCACCGTTGTGTGATGAATTCACAAGTGTGGGTGTGAATAAATTCACACTACGATTCAACGGTATCAACGTGTGAAGAAAAAGAAAATAAAAAGTGAATAATAATAAATTTTATTAAAATACTAAATGAGAATGAAAAACTTACATTAGAGAAATTGACGATGCCATTACAAAACGAAAACAGGAAATTACAATTGAAAGAAAAACTTGGATTCAAAGGAAAATGTTAGATGATAATTCCCTTCACCACCATATTATTATATAGGAATATTAGTAGCCTTAGGTCCACCCCTCACAATCAATTCACCCCCCAATAATTAATAGTCAAAATGAGGGTGAATAATCAAAAGAAAATTGACGTTTCGAAGTTGACCCAGAAAACTGTCCAGATTCATCCACCATTTTGGAGTTCACATATTTAATATATTAAGGCTGAATCTTGATGTGTCGTAGAATAAAAATAACTTTTTCCATGTCTCCTCTATCCGATGTAAAATTTTCAGGACATTTGGCTTTTCCATTTGGACGTTATGGTCGAAATGGTGGGACGACTTTATGTGCATTAATGTCGGGTCCACCATTTAAATCTCATATTCAGATCCCTTTATCATCATGAAAACGTTAGAATTAGCTTCATCCACAGTTGAATAAAATGATCCTCATATTTCTATCTTTTTACTGTATAAATGTTAGCATCATTGGTCTTGGTTTATGGGCCCCACATTAGTTTGATGGGACTTAGGCCCATTATGCTTTTCCCAGCAAGTTTCTGCATTCAGGCGCAAAATTCTCCATCTTCCTCTGGGATTCATCCATCGGACCTAAAAGATAAAATTTTCTAAAAAACATTATAAATAATATCCCAAAATATCAATTTCATAAAATGAATATAATGTTGTCCACAAATAAATGAATGATTGGGCCCAAATTTTCTTTTTAAACATGAATTGCATTTTTGATGAGAAATGAAGTTCTATTTATGTATTGCACTAAAAACAATGTTTATGGACTCTGTAACAATGAATATAAAGATATTAACAATTAATATTAGCCACTTTAAGTGACTAATAACACCCCTCAACTTGAGTTTTTCTAGTCCCGAGCAAAATAAATTACAAATATGAAATTCAAGTCCCCTTTTCCAAAAACATTTTAATACACATTGCTCACCCAAATATCTAATACCAAAAAAATTATGAAAAACCATCAAAATCATTAAAAACAAGCTAGGTAAATAAGCATATCCCAAGCCCAAGCCCATTCCATTGTTCAAATTCATCTCCACATTTCATCCAATTTCAATTAAGCATGATAAAGTGTTGTGCATCACAAAAGATATGGGGCCCATTTTATTGTTCAAGGGGAAAAATGGAAGTACTAGGTGGGAATCACATTAAACCTTAATATGAGTATCCATTTTATTTGATGATTTTTTTTAACCACAATAGATATGGAAAGACTAACTCTAGGCAAGACAACTATGGAGTCATGATCCCCAAGTGCCGGATGCCACACATATTGTCAATTCCATTCTCTACAATAGAGATACAAAGCCTAACTCTAGGAAAGTCAACTATGGAGTCACGATCCCCAAGTGTCGGACGCTATGCATTTGGAAAAAACATTGATCTATGTGGTCATTATTTTTTTCAATTTTTTTTTGTTTTTTTTGTTGTTTTTTTTATTTTTTTGGATACTCAAATTAAACTAAAAGTGACCCCAGAACCCTATGCTATAATGAAAGGGACCCGAGAACTCAAATTTACACCCACAATCCAGTAGACGTACATTGTGGAATTTTTATTAAGAGGATGAAAATGTAAAATTTGAAAAATCACATCGGACAACCGCACTTTCCAAATGCTATGCTCATGAACTTAAACTTGTATTAAAATCACAATCAAGGCATACAAAATTATTTGATATCCAATTTTATAGTTTGCAATGTGTGTTATGATGTTAAAGGTTAATGGAATTTTTCTTTTCATGTATGTTTTTATTCACAAAAAAAATCATTTTTTATCTCCCCCTAACTTAGAATAACATTGTCCCTAGTGTTTAAAGAAAATAATTGTTATAAGGGGGTAGGAGATGAGTTCAATGAAGAAATTTAAAATGAAAATCATGGAATGAAGTCACCTGGTGGTTGATGATGATAGTGCATGCCATAGTCTCCCTTCAATCCTGGATTTTAGTCTCAGCGACTTGGATGGTGGTGAATGGATTTTCCTTATGGCTTACGACATGTCATTTTTTTAACCAATAAAAACATAAAAATAAAACAAAACAAAATAAACTGATGATACATTGTCTTCTTTATATTTTATGGGTAAGGTATTACTCAGAGATCACACCACGTGACACGGATGAATATGGCGCTCCCCTTTCATACCCATCCTTAATCATAAAAGAAGAATAGGTCAACAGCTTATGGTAATTTATTATATGAAAAATAAAATGATTCAAAATGATTGGAAACATGAAAACCATGGGTTGCCTCCCATGCAGCGCTTTTTTTTAACGTTGTTGGCTTGACTTGTAACCCCCAACTTATCCAATTCCAACTTTCAAAATTTTAATTAACCCATCTTTCTCCACTTCAACAAGATTTAGATTGATTGTTTTTTTGAAATTTGTTTCGTATGAAATCCTATTTTATACAATGATTTGTAAAATCCAAGGAATATCTAAATTTGTTGATCGAGTTGTTTCTATAGTCTTGCCTAAGACACTAAGGATCATTGCTATATTATTGATTTCATGATATGGATGAATGAAAACTTAAAGGTCTTGTTTGTACTATATAAAGGTATAATTTAGTGGGGATGAAAGGTTCATAATTTTGAGGATGGGTTGATTTAATTTTCCTAAAAAAGATTGTAAATTTGAAAAATAACTTTCTTCTTTAGAAATAATCTGTTCATTTTGAAATAGTGATTCCTCCTGAAAATTGTCCATTTGAATGTCAGGAATGGGAATAGACTCAATTTTTGTGATTTCTCCTAGTGGTTCAATGATTGGTGCTTCTAAAAATTTATTAATGGAGTTATATTCAGGAAACTCAATCCATGATGTCAAATTTTCCTCTTTTGAATCCAAAAAATCAATTTCCTCTTGATATAATGACCCTTTAAAAACTCCACGATCCTCTCCAATCATCCCAAATCCTAAGGTTGGTTCTCCAATAAATGGATGAGAGTTTTGTGTGTTACAATATTCTTCTATAAATATTGAGGAGGGGATGGTTTGAGTGGGAATGGGGTCCACACATGTTTTAATGTTTTGTACTTCTAGTCTAAAACTTGATACCTCTGAATTCATTTTTTCCATTTGTTCACACAATTTTTGTGGAATTGTTTCAGGATTAGGATTAATAGATATTTGGACATCATGGAATTCCTCATTATTCATCTTTTCAGTCATTCTTGATAAGTATGAAAATTGATCTTTTAAACATTCATCATTACAAATTTTGTTCATGTTATCGGGTGTGGGGTATTCATTCAAAGGTTGATTAAAAAATGTTGGTGATTCCCAATGTGGATTTTCAAACTGATTCCATATTGAGCTTGTGAAGGGATATTGTTGATGATACTCCAATGGAGTTGAATGAAATTTGGATTTGGATTTTTTTGGGCACACGAAAATAGAAAGGGGAAAAGAAAAGAGAAATATAGGTGAGAAAAGAGAAGTTTGGTGAGAATATAAGGTGGGTGTCTAAGAAAACTTACTTGGGTCCCCGGCAATGGCGCCAAAATTTGGTTGCACCCAAATTTACCCTACAGGTATGCGGTCGTGGTAGTACAGGTAGGGGTCGAATCCACAGGGACCGAAGAAGAAACCTTGAGACACTTTGATTAGATGCAGGATTGGCTATGAAGTGGCCAACTATGGTGTTGATTGATTTAAAGAAATATTGATTTAATTTAAAAAAACCAATAAAATTACTTAAATTAAAACAACTAATTAAGGTGAGTTGATCCTGGGTTGTCTTTTGGGCTTTATTGGATGTATTTTTTTTTCATTTGATTTTCTGTTCATCGGTTCAAGAGGTATCCATTAAATGAAAGAATCCATCAATATCATTCTCTGATTTAATCCATAAAAAATTTCAAGTCTAATCACCAATTAACTTAGAGGATCAATTAAATGAGCACTCCAAGTAATTGGATCATACTAGCACTCAAAATGTGTCATCGTTAAAGTCAGTGAAGACAAAGAAGAAGATAAATCAAAGAAAGGAACTCTTAAAATAAAGAACAAATTTAAGAATTTAAGAACATAAAATAACATTTAATCCAACTCACGAAACTCCTTAGTATCAACCAATAAAAGTTTAGCCCTCCATTGATGCTATTCTATCAATGGAAGAGGGTAATTGACTTAAAAAAGCAGGATTGAAGAAGAAAAAAACATTAATCAAAATGAACACTCCACCGTTGTGTGATGAATTAACAAGTGAAGGTGTGAATAAATTCACACTACGATTAAACGGTATCAAAGTGTGAAGAAAAATAAAATAAGAAGTGAATAATAATAAATTTTATTAAAATACTAAATGAGAATGAAAAACTTACATTAGAGAAATTGACAATGCCATTACAAAACGAAAGCGGGAAATTACAATTGAAAGAAAAACATGGATTCAAAGGAAAATGTTAGATGATAATTCCCTTCACCACCATCTCTTTATATAGGAATATTAGGAGCCTTAGTTCCACCCCCCACAATAAATTCACTTCCCAACAATTAATAGTCAAAACGAGGGTGAATAATCCAAAGAAAATTGACGTTTCGAAGTTGACCCAGAAAACTGTCCAGATTCATCCACCATTTTGACGTTCGAATATTTAATTGATGAAAGCTGAATCTTGATGTGTCGTAGGAGACAAATATCTTTTCCCATGTCTCCTCAATCCGATGTAAAACTTTCAGGACCTTTGGCTCCGCCGTTTGGATGTTATGGTCGAAATGGTGGGATGACTTTATGTGGATTAATGTCGGGTCCACCATTTAAATATCTAATTCAGGTCCCTTTATCATCATGCAAACGTTAGAATTAGCTTCCACAACAGTTGAATAAAATGATCCTCATATTTTTATCTTTCTACTGTATAAATTTTAGCTTCATTGGGCTTGGTTTCTGGGCCCCACATTAGTTTGATGGGCCTTAGGTCCATTATGCTTTTTCCAGCAAGTTTCTGCCTTCAGGCGCAAAATTCCCCTTCTTCCTTTGGGATTCATCCATCGGACCTAAAAGACAAAATTTTCCAAACAAAGTGATCAATAATATCCCGAAATTTCAATTTCAGAAAATGAATATAATGTTGTCCACAAATAAATGAATGATTGGGCCCAAATTTTCATTTTAAACATGAATTGCATTTTTGATGAGAAATGAAGTTCTATTTATGTAATGCACTAAAAACAATGTTTATGGACTTTGTAACAATTAATATAAAGATATTAACAATTAATATTATCCACTTTAAGTGACTAATCAGGGAACAAAATGATAACTATTTTCATTGAATTCTTATTGTCATTAATATATTATTTCATTATTTCTAATATACACTTTTTTTATAAACTCTGTTTAAAATTAATGTTCCACACAACCTTCTTGTAAACTCAATAAATTGTTATGAATTTATTTTACCTATAATTAACATAAAAAAATTATATATAGATTTAATGATGTATTTACATTCCAATATATCATATCATCATTGGGAAAAATATGTCTTTTACTAAAAAACATATATAATAAATTCACTTTGATTCCTTGTAATAATTATATAGAATTTTTGTACCATTACAAATAAATTGTATTATAATTTCATGTAGGTATTTAATATCTCCATTGTTAAACCAATACATCATTTTTTCATGAAATATGAACATCTTGAATACAAGTTTAATCATCAGGAAAAAAAAGAGATACAAATTCCATAACATCCCCCACCACATTTTAAAATTTACCAATACAATCACTTTAAATACATGCGACTCAACATGAAATTGAATTCCCATTCATTTATTTTGGTTTTTTCATGGGTGAACACTTAGGTTGTGAGATAAAACCGAATTGGTCAAGTATCATATCTTATATTTTACACCACCTAGGTTTATAAATATTTTTTATTTTCAAAAATATTTCCTAGTTATGGTGCCATACAACATAATTATCTTGAAATATATATATAATAAAACCAAAAATTAAATATTTTTGAGTTAAACAATGGTTTTCAGAGAATATTATAGCAAGCATAGTGAATAGTATCATCATCTGATTCATTTCAGAATGAAAAAACTAAAAATATTTTAAGTTGATTCTAAGACTTACTCAACACACAATTAAGTGAATAGAACTACCTATTATCCATAATTATTTAAATAATACTAGAATAAATATAATAAAATAAGTCTTGTATATTAAAATAATTTTTTAGTGAAACATTAATTATTCTTAAAAATTATAAACATATAAAAATATAATATATTGTTGTAAAATATTTGAAAGTAAAAAACATAGATCCTTATAAATATATGATACAATAAAGTTATATAAATTTATAAATATATAAATATATAAAATTATAAAATAAACAATATTGGTTCCATTTTAAATCATCTAAATATTAGATGATCTATAATAAAGATATAATTTTATAAAAATTTATAAATGTATGAAACTGTAAAAGTATATATAATTATTAAAAGTTTATTTATAAATTATATCAGTGTAATATGATATGCTATAAAATTTATTAAAAAATATAAATTAATCAATATATGAATATATAAAAAAATAAAAATAAAAAAAGTGTATATATAAATAATATATGTATAATACAATATAGTATACAATTTGTAAATGTATATTGATTTAAAATTATATAAAACTATAAAAATATAAATATTTACTAAAAGATTATATATAAATTATATTATTATATATTGAAATCCATTATAATTTATGAATCAATAAATAATATAATAAATATTTAATTATAAACATGACATAGTAGGCTTATAAGAATTTAGAAATCCTTATCAGTTAGTATTTATAAACATGTAAGAGTAATGATTGATATTACTAAATAAAATGATGACCCTAATTGACATCCAAAAATAAAACCCATTGTTAATGAAAATTAATTTTCACTGGATGAAATGAAAAAATATTCATAAAAAATACCAAACCCTAATTAATATCTGGGATATTATAACTAAAATTAGAAATATTTAAATTCATCAATAATATTATATATTTGATTGAAAATTGCATAGAGAAGTTGAAATTAAATTCTTCAATTGATGACGTGGAGACAGTAGGTTGACAGAGTGGGAGGATAATGAAAGAGGATATGTTAGTGTCAATTAGATATTTGGATTTAATGGGATGTGTTTTGTCTGTGGGAGTTTGGAGGAGGAATAGTGTGGGGAGGGTGGGGAGAATTAAGTTGTGGTGGGAGGGAGGGTTTTTGATGAACCCCTATACGATACCCACACAAAATGGCACCACACTGGAATCATCACATAACCGAAGGGTGTTATCGATCCTCACAGACTAGAAAATAACACCCAAACTCAATAAATTATAGAAGGGTGATTTCAATAATCCCAACATATATATATATATATAGTCACGTAATAGGAATATACAACAGGAGAGTAAGACAATAAATATAATTTATTTATGAAATTAAATAATAGAATTGATTTGACTAACAAATTTCTAAACAATATCCAAGGTACAATTCCAACATTAAAGTATAACTAAAACAGAAACAAATTCTCCATGTGATAGCATAAGAAAACTCCCCCATCTTCCAACCAGCTACCCAGACACAACTGACATAATCCACACCATCTCACTATGGCACCTTTCCTTTCCCTACATCGATAGACATTATAAGGTATACATATCACCCAGGGAGTTCACTTGGTGTGAGATAAATAGTATCAATATGATCCCACCCAGGTTTTCCATACTGAGTCTCCATAAAACAATCCAAACATGGTTATCATTATAGAATAAAATACATGACAATCAGTTAAATAGTTTGTATATCAAAAGTATGGTAAAATATTCCCCCTTTTTCTATAGTTCCAAATAGCTAGGTAAAAAAGATTCAAATAATATAATATATATCAACGAAGTTCAAAATAAAGCATAATTTAATCATGATAAGGATCATAATAGTTCATTATAGCTAGATAACTCAAACCAAGACATAGTCAATCATTCACATAAGGTATCAAGATATATGAATCTAATATATTGAACAGAGGAACAAACCGTTATATTAACATCCCATAAGTTCTAAGAAGTCCCTAGAACAATGGAATTAGAGAGAATGGGAACACCCCATGAGTTAACCCCTATCAGTATCAATGGATAAGGCCTATTACCACACCTTACACCTTATTACTCATGTCTTACATTATGATACATTTCACAAACCCATTCAAAATACCATAATTTGAAAACCATTTCATAAATATATTTGAAAATTATTTTAAGATAACTTTTATTTTACCAAAACAAGAGGATACACAATTTTTCTAAAAAAAAATCCACACACACAACTCAATAATGCGAATTCATCTATAAAATAATTTATAAATCCTGATCAGTACATCTAGTCCAACATAATCTTCAGATAGAACCACATACCATAATGTTGTGGTGCATATATCTCCAATGGGATTCACTAACATAGAATAATGAAAATACCCATTATAGGCCCTAGAATCATTCCTTACATCTCCAAATAAATTCCACAGCCAAAAAGGATGGTAGAGAAGATAAAACAAGACCTGCCTCAAGAAACTCACACAACACACCATAAATAACAAATAGGTAAACCACTAGTGGAATATCACACAACATATATATAAAGTATCAAGAAGAATCCCCTCCACAAGGCCAATGGATCAGAAAATGTAGTGCACTAGAATTATTGTGACAACTAGTAATTAATAGGTTGAAAGATCACAAACCTAGAGAGATGCAGTGATCCATAATAAAAATCAATCACTGTAATAAATGATCTATAATGAGCATAGATCCCCAAAATTTCATGGGATATCCCTTAGGTTTTTAGATAGGATCTTGTAGCTGAATAAAAAAGAATCAAACAGGAAGAACATAAAAACCTACCCAATGTGTATAATTCTTAATTTGAATCTCAGGTTCATAACGCAAAATCCATTATAGGAATATATTCCTAAAAATATGTTGAATTATTTAATAACCTCATCAAATATTTCATGATGTGAACATGTTTCATGGCCTGAAATAGTTTCTTCCTTTGTACAAGTTCCTGATATAATCCTAGAAAAGTATTCACATCATGTAACTATTTTATCATGTTACAATTCCTAACAAGTATATTTTATAGGATCATTTAGAAAAATTACCTCCCCCCTATTGTTCAACTCATAAAAAAAACATCCTCTTATGACATTGTTAGATTTATCCCAATACTTAATTAATTATATCAAATATAAATTCCTAAAACTATGGTCATTTTTCCAAGAAAATTCTATCCATCCTTGAATGTCCCAAAACAAACTAAAAAAAGAGGGAAACAAAAATAGAGATGATAGATTCGTAAAATAAGGTAATGGGATTTTTTAAACTCCCCAACCAAAAGAATTTTTAACCCCGAGTTTTAATTTATACAACTGGTTTCTGAAAAGATGTGAGGCTGCTACTCCCTCATCTATGACATGCACTCCAAAGACTTGTGAGAATATAATTTATTTCAACATAATACATCGACCAGAAAAATAATATTCCCATGAAATAATTTCACTGCAGATTCATTGATCTATACTGGTTTCTCTATGATAGAAACACCCAGCCCCGACTCAATATCTTCCAAACTCAGAACAAGAGAGTGATCCCGATGGAACATCATGAGATGAGTTATACAAAAAATTTCATGAATAAATATAAAAAGAATGGAAAATTATAATTGATATGAAACCTACTAAATCCATTATGGGACTTCAAATGACTCAAAATATCATTGATCTAAATTCCCTTGTTTCCCAAGCCCACAGTGACCCAACTAGGGAGAATCATTCAAGAAAACATATTTCCCAATAGAAAACTCAAAAGGAAAATGTCAGTAATATGAATATGATTTATACCTACTGTGAGATATAACGTGACACTGTCATATATCTCTAATACTCCCTAATATCTCTTTAATGAGACTTATTCCTAAAAAGGAGGAACTTCCCACCTATGTCTTATAAAGAGGTGACCTACACGAGTGACAAACCAAATCCCCAAAGGGATACATTCTGATTGATTATTGATAAATATTGTTATAAGAAAACTCAACCAGTATTATATGGCTTTCCCATTAAACACAAATAATCCATGTAGTGGGCATGGAGCATATCCTCTAGGATATGAATAGTACATTCTATTTGTTCATCTATCTGTGGATGGTATGTTTTACACAAGTTTAACTAAGTCCCATATTCCTCCAAGATACTCTTGTAGAACTATTCGATACACCTAGGATCCCTATCAGAAACACTATTAGAGGTTACCCTAGGTAACCTCACAACCTCCAATGTATATATATATATCTCTCCCATGTATTCAACATTAGTGGTTTCCCTAATATGAATAAAGTGAGATGAATTTTTCATCCAACCAATAACCAACATGATAGAATTCCTCTCATGGGGAGTTCATTGTAATCCAAGAAAATTGTTCACCAATAGCTCATCCAATTTCCAAATTGGTACTAGAAGTAATAGGAGAAAACATGATATTTTCAAATATTATTCTTTTACCTATTGTAAGGTGAAAAAACATGACACATAATCTTCAATTTCACACTTTATACCCATCTACTAGAATCACTATCTCAGATCATAATTAATATTTATACTGCATAGATGAACAACCCATGAAGAACTTTGATAATATAAAAATGATAAACTCACTGATGATGGGATGAAAAAATGATCCCTAAAATAGAGAATACCATCTGAAGGGAGAGACCACGTGGAAATGGTCTCCCCCCCATATAGGGTTTCTCAAAGTTCCTTAATTTAATCGTCCCATTACTGATCCTACAGAATAGAATCAAGAAAAGATAATGATAACTGTATAATTGTTAGAACCAAACCAAAAATGCACTCCAAATCATCTTGTTTCAATTGAGTTAAGATCCACATAAGGTTCCACTCCTCCATCAATTCCATAACAACATGTGATGATACACTCTTAATGAGGGTGTATGCAATAACATTACACTTCCCCAAGGATTAGCTGATATTAATGCAAAACAACTATTTTTATTCCACCCACCACCTCTATTATAGATTCAATTATTTTATAGAAAATATATAGGTTGGACCCTTATGGTTAGAAAATAATCTGAACCTATCCTCAAAAAATAGTTCCACCAACATTTAAGAGCACCCATAACTGTGACATGATCTAAATCATGAGTGGGCTAATTATTCTCATGTGTTCAAGGCTTGTGAGATCTGTAAGCCACTTCATGATTAACCTTCATAAGAATACAATCTATAATATCATTAGAAGCAACACAAAAAACCAAAGCCCCCTTATTGGTCTTATGTAAGAACAAAATATGAGTTGATTTGAAAATTCATTTCATCTTATCGATAGAAGGCTACATATTTAATTCCATATGAACATTATGTAAGATTTTGTGTCCTATAATCAACTGGGTTTACTTTTATTACATGAATATTTAATTTATTATTATATGTTGTTCACTGTTCTGCATGACTAAGATGTAATAATGTCCCAGAGTATTTGTTGCATTGATAAGGTCATGGCAGTTCCCTGCTATGTTGAGAACCTTGAAATAAAAGAATAATATTCTTAAATATAGTTCTTCCCTTAGATGACATGCTATGATGGGACACATATCATGCATACCATCGGGTTCAAGTACTCGTAAGCAGATGAGACTTCCCCTCATGAAGTTTGTACTTGGTATATCCAAGATAAAAGATTATGGGAACACACCCACTAGTAGGAATTCCACATGCTTTGGTGTCATCAGATATTTCTATTTGTAAGTCTGTGTCATGATCCTCAGACTTTATGATTATCATTAATACATGTCACGACATACACACTTTGATTTACTGATGACAATTGTCACGCAAACAGTTGGCTGGAAGTAGGGTACATTGGGTGCATCACAAGTGGCATGTTATTAATGGATAAGTCAAGGAAGTATTTTTCCCTTCCATTTAGGAAAGTTTATATCTCATCCCTTTGATTGAAATAGTACCGTCGCGTGAAATTCCAGGTCCATCGTGTAACGATGAGTTTATTTCATGTAGTCAAAGAACGACGTACCAAGCATAAAATTTGATGACACAATCATGAAACCTGCTTGATGAGATATTGCGACAAAGGGATTATATTACACAGTGAGAGTTCGTATTTATATGTCGTTGTGGTTACTATACGTTGTTTCTTTTGGGTTCCTTGACCCGTTGCTAGATATTGGTCCTGGTCTTTATACAACCCCACCTAATTCCCACAAGAAAGAATCTTAGAGGGTCACACACTATGTGTTTTTGGTGGTCTCGGTTAAATTATATTTAAATCTAATTAATTAATTAAATATTACTCTCAAGACCATGGAATAATTTTTTTCATGTTTAAATGATCACATAAATTAAATAAAATATATTTAATTATTTTATTGAAAATTTAACAAAATTTAATTAATTAGTTTGTAAATAAAATATTTACTTAAGAGAATAATTTATTTATTTATTTATTCAGGTGTTCAATAAATGGAAGTGGAGTTCAAGTGGACCAAGGTTGGTCTGGTAGCAAAATAATTATTTGTAAGATAGAAAATAATTATTTAACTAGTTGGCCCAAATTAAAATAACTGTGCTATTATTTTCTGATGTAGAATATTATTTATAATTCCATTTTTTGCAAGTTATCACACAATAAATAATGGCATGGTATTATTATTAAATGAATGGGGTTTTTTTAATTTTATTAATGTATTTAATTGTGGCAATGCAATTAAATGTTGTAACATAAATTCCATGTATATAAATAGGCAAGCACCCCTATTGTGCGAGGCACCACACCGCACGCCTGGCGAATTAAGAATTGTTGAGCCAAACAATTTCTCTCTCGAATCCTCTTCTCTCCCCTCTCCAAAATGAGAGATTTTCTTCCAGGCTGAAGAATAATCAATCAAGAACGACTGACATAATATACTCTCTTCTCTGCGCTAGCACCCAGAGAATGAGCAATGTCGTTTAGAGGCCATCAGAGCACATGTGGATCACCGCGAGAGAGATTCTAGTTTGGATCCTTAAAACTGTAATGAGATAATATAGAAGGGTCAATCCGGATGATCAACATCACCAATGAATAAAAATACCAAATATCCAGGTATAATTTTCCTTTATGAAATTAATTATAAACATGATGTGCGAGAACCTCTCTAATGGTTTCGGGCCTCATTCTTATTTATCTAAACCATTGATTATATTCCATGGAGACTAGAATTAACCATCATATTGATCCTGGAATAATCATTGATCATGGTAAAAATCAATTTTGGGTTCCATCCCAACCATGCTTCCTCTACGACCGGACCCTTCAAATGGTAGCAAAGGGGTTATATCATATTTTAAAATTATTTAAAAATTTCGTTGATGACATGAAAATTTAATAATTTAGTTGTTTTCATTCAAGTTAATCATTATGCAAATCTGAATCTTGAGATATATTTTTCTTCTTTCATTTCTCGTTCACCTTACAGAAATGATCTTTTCTTTTAATATTGTTTAATATAAAATATGGGATCTCACCCGGAGGTGCCAAAGCTTCTTGGCCATACAACACCAAAACATAGGGCGTGTATTCGGCAGTACACACTGTGTAGCAAAGATTTAATGCATTAGACTGGTCCGCCAAACCAAGCCATGTGTTTGAGTATTTATAAGTTTTAAATGACTCTTTGTGTTGACCATGAATAGGTGGCACACAATTTCCATATTACACGACCTGTGTCCCAATGGACACGGTGTGTTGTCCCTTTGGGTTAGGGTTGGACTGTGTACCCCATACATGGCTTGTCCGGATGGAGACCGTGTAACAAAGAACTATATGGAATGTGGCCCACTGGACATGTCATGTACTCTGGATATTTCTCATGTACACTCACACACTATTTCCCCTAGTGTGTACTTCAGATAGACGGTGAAAAATAGTACACATTGTGTAGTTGGAACTATACATCGTGTACTCATCCAGATTAAGCAGATTTATTAAAATTTATTATTATATTATACAAACCCTTGAGACATATATCGTCGTTCAGGTGTAAAGATGAGGCACAACACATGATAGGTGTTTTATATGTATGTATTTAATTTAACATTTGTGTAATGTTCATTTCTACTCATTGTGTAGTTATGAATATTAATTCACCGGGTTACCTCCAAGTTACAAGTTACGTACAAAGATTATTCTAAATGAATTTATTTGTTTAAAATTATGATGCATGAGAATCTCAAAGAAATTCAGAAAAGGATTTAAGATAAAAGGATTGATTAATTAAAGATGATAATTAATTGATTCAAGCGTTATTTATCTTAAACAAGAATTATTAAAGAATTGAATTCTAGTTTTATTTATGCGTAAATATCGTTGCATGTATAGATGATCATGAGCCAGACCAAGACCTATGTATGTGGATGGTTTCTTTTAATTTATTTATTGGAATTAAATTTGTTGACCTGTGAGCCTTCTCCTTGTTAATAAGTAGGGCATGCGTGCCCAAGGTTTCTTTGATGTAAAACCCCATTTAACCCCTCACCTATATGTGATTTAAAAAAAGAAATATGTAATGGATGGAACTCCCAAGATATTGGAGGCAGACCAAGCTGGAGCCAAGATGAAACCAATCCTAGGAGATATAGAGGTGGACAGGTGGATGTTGTAAACATGAACCCAAAAGGTTCAAGGTGTTTTTCTCCTAGGCCAGGGTTAGTTTATCAACCGAAAGATAAACTAAACATTCGAAAATATCATGATCATTCCATTTACCTTATTTTATTTCTGTCATTTTCATGGTTTATCATTATGGATGTTTTGTTATGATCACATAATTAATGAATCAAATAAACATGCAATATGGAACTAAAATAAACCACACGTATGCGTAAATATTATCAAGACATAGTTAATCACTTAATTAAGTTCTGATTAATATTAACATACATATGATAATAATAAATTAACTCATAAGAGATAAAAATCCATCAAAAAAATATTAAGTCAGACCAAGCCTTCCATTACATGATTAAGGGAAAAACTCAATAAAACTAAGTGTTTGAACTACCCTTGTTGGGACACTTACTTTTATACAGGAATCCCTTATGAAAGGTTTGATGTTGAAATAACCATATTACATTAAGAGGAGTAACCCTTTCTATACATGGTGTAATATTGGAGGTAAGTGTTGAGGAAATCTGAAGTCATGATTTCAAGATTGGGGAGTACACTCAATAGATCATGGAACTGCAAGCCCGCAGTTGGCAAAGAGGTACCTACCTAAATACCTTCTAATAGATTAACCAACCATTTTTGGGGTTATGTGAAGTAGAATATGGATTCTTGCCACTAGAATATCATAGCAACTAGAAATTACGAGTTCAATGGTGTGGGCCATTGAGACTTGATAAAATAGTGGGAGACTTATTAAAATTAATTATTTCTCATAAATTTTAATCAAGAAATTACTAGTGATTTACAATTTTAATATTAGAATAAAAATTTACAAGCTCGTCAACCACACTATCTCTGTGATCAATTATAGATAAAGACAACTTCTTCACCTACAGTAACGTCCAAGAATGGTTTAGATGCCTTTGGGTTGTCCTACACCATGAATGGAAGTCATACGTGTTGGAGTCAACATTAACTGATCTGCATGACATGTAAGAATGTGATGATTATTTCATGGTCTATCATAAACATATGAACTACGCGGCTGAAATTGAAATGCCTATTGAGCTAATGAAGTCTCATGAAAACATGGATCCTTATAGAATGCTCGAGCACCTCCGTGGTTTTTACCAAGAGAGAGAAAGATAAGAAAGGTTAGATATCTCTAAGGCACTCTTTCAGAATAAGCATGGAGAAGGTACCCCAGCTAGGCCTCATATAGTCATGCTTATTGGATTCATTGAGTTCCTAGAGGTTCTAGGGTTTACACTCCCTGAAGAACTGGGCACCGATTTCATTCATGCATCACTCCCTCAGAGATTTTCCAACTTTTTTGTCAATTACAATATGAACAACATTGCAAAGTCTCTATCTGATCTTCTTATCCTCATTTTCCAAGTGGATAAATATATAAAGCGTGAAAATCCCTCTGTCCTTATGGTGAATAAGAGGAAAGGGAAGGAAAATGGCATTAATCCCATAGCATCTTCATAGACTTCTAAGAAAAGGAAGATCAATGGGGTGGGAAGGGAACATGAGGCTATTTGTTTCACATGTGGCAAGAAGGGCCACTGGAAGAAGAACTGCACTTAGTCTAAGAAGCAAGGGGAAGCTTCAGGTGTGTTTGTTATCGAATACAATCTATCTATATCTACAAATTGGGTAATAGATATAGCTTGTGGTGATTATATATATATATATATATATATATATCCAAATACAGGAACCATGTAGATTCAAGAAGATTGATTAAGGGGAGGTAGATCTATGAGCTTCCAATGGATCTGGACTTGCTATTGTATTTGTTGAGGACTACCACCTCACGTTTCCAACTGGGATGAACTTGGTGTTAAAGGGTTGTTTTATGTTCATTATTTAACCAAAAACATAATTTATGTATCTAGACTAGATATAGATGGATTTGTTTTCATGTTTTTAAATGAATGTTTCTTATTTTATAAATATAACATTTGTTTTGGTAGGGAACATTTATAAAATGGTTTTTATGTGTTGTATTACACAAACCATGTAATGGAAATCGATGATAAACATACTTCACATGACTCATACCACACCCAAATTTGGAATCAATGGATAGGTCATGTAAATGAGAAACGCTTTCCAAAGTTACATCAAGATGGATATTTAGATTCATTTGAACTAAAACCACATGGCATATGTCATGCAGGTTTACAAGGAAAAATTACTAAAGCTTCATTTGGTGGGAAAGGCGAAAGGGCTAAAAGCTTATTGAATTGGTTCATACCGATGTGTGTGGACCATTTCCAGTTGAAGCAAGGGGTGGGTACTCATACTTCATAAATTTTACTAATTATTTTAGTAGATATGGATATATATACTTAATGAGGAATATGTTGGATTCCTTTAATAAGTTCAAGGAATGCAAGAATGAAGTTGAAAACCAGCTTGGTAAGAAGATAATGAAACTCCACTCAGACCATGGTGGGGAATATCATAATAAGGACATCATTGATTACTTACGCGAGTTTAAGATCCTATCCCAACTCACTCCTCCTTACACACCTCAATGGAATGGTGTAAGTGAATGGAATAACCACACCTTAGTATACATGGTGAGATCAATGATGAGTCATGTAAGTCTTACATTATCCTTTTGGGGATATTCATTACCAACAGCGGCACACATACTAAACCAAGTACCAACTAAACCGATAAATGGCTTTCCATACATGTTCTGGAGTGGAAGAAAATCCATGTTATCGAATTTACATGTGTGGGATAGTGAAGAATTTGTTAAGGCCTCTTCAGGTAATAAACTCTCACCCTAATGCACAAAGTGTAACTTTATAAGATACCCCAAGAAAACAAGGGGATATTACCAATACAACCCCTTAGAAAAAAATTTTATAGTGAGAAGACATGAAATATTCTTTGAGAGGGATAAAATCTCTAAAATAGATGGTGGGAGAGAGATAGATTTCGATGATGTCGAGGATCAAGGTGCACAAGTGTTGGTACATGAACAGATTCCAAAAATCCCTATGGAAGAAGAATCTATTTCAGAGACACAGGTATGGCATATGAGTACAAGAGAGGTTAAAGAACTGGAATGATACATTTTTCTAGTTACCGAGGATGGTGACTCCTTATTAGTTGATAATAATGATTTTCAAACCAATAAGTAAGAAGTAAGTGGCATAGACATTGCCAAGTGACAAGAATCCATGGATTCCTAAATGGATTCCATGTACCAAAACCAAGTCATGATTTTGGAAGATCATCCAGTTGATTTAAAGCCTATTGGTTGAAAATGTGTATTCAAGAAGAATCTGGACATGGATGGACAAGTCAGTACCAATAAGGCATGACTGGTTGCAAAAGGTTTTAAACATCATCAAGGAATTGACTACGATGAAACCTTCTCACCAGTTGCAATGATGAAATCCATCAGAATTCTTCTTGCTATTGCGGCTTACCATGAACATGTGATTTGGAAAATGGATGTCAAAACAACATTCCTTAACGAGAATCTTTAGGAAGATGTCTACATGAAACAACCTAAAGGGTTTGTGACTCCAAAGGATTCCAATAAGGTATGCAAGTTATAAAAATCCATTTAAGGATTAAATTAAGCATCCATGTCATAGAACATTAGTTTTGGTGAATCTATAAAAGAATTTGGTTTTATAAAAAATGAATATGAGCCTTGTGTCTAAAAATGGTTTAGTGTGAGGGAATTCATTTTCCTAATAGTATATGTCGATGACATATTACTCATTGGAAATGGGATACTAGTCTTCCAGTCTGTTAAGGAATGGTTGAATCAATGCTTCTCCATGAAAGAGTTGGGTGAGTCAACGTATATTCTTTGGATCATGATACATCATGATAGATCAAAGATATTGTTGGGACTAAGTCAAAGTACATACATTGATAAGATACCAAAGAGATTCAGTGTGGAACAATCCAAAAGGGGATTTTTGCAAGTGCCAAATGACATTCATCATTCCTAGAAAATGTGTCTTTGAACACATGATGAAAGAATGATTATGTCAAGGACTTTATACGCATCCGTGATTGGGTCAGTCATGAATGTCATGTTATGTACTAGGATAAATGTCGCCTACACATTGAGTGCGGTAGGAAGATATCAAGATGACCCAGGTGATTTCCATTGGATGGCAGTCAAGACTATCCTAAAGTATCTAGGGTGTACTAAGGATATGTTCCTGGTTTATGGAATAGATAAGGAAGTAGTCATCAGAGGATATGTAGATGATAGTTTCTAGACTGATCAAGATGACATGAAGTCTCAAACGGGATACATATTCACATTGAATAGAGGTGCAGTGAGCTAGAAGTGCTCAAAGCAGAGTGTGTTCACAGATTCTACAGCAGAGTCCGAGTATATCACAGCTTATAAGGTAGATAAAGAAGTAGTTTGGATGTGAAGTATCATCTAGGAGGTATATATGATACCTAGTAGTAATGATCCCATCACATTATACTGTGATAATACTGCAGTGATGGATCTTGCAAAAGATCCAAGGTCACATCAGTGGATGAAGCACATAATTTAGAAGTATCATATCTTTAGGGATTTTTGTCAGAGAGGTGAAGTTGCAGTGAGTAGTATTTCCATGGATGACAACATGGTGGACCCCTTGACAAAAGCCTTTACTCAGCCGAAACAAGATCATCATGTGAGGTCTAGCGGACTGAAAGTCGTAGGCAGTTGGCTTTTGTCCAAGTGGGTGTTTGTAAGACTTGGTGTACTAGAACCAACTGGTTTTACTTCGATTATATGAATATTTAATGTATTATTACATATTGTTCAATGTTCTTCATGACTATGATGTAATAATTTCCTAGAGTATTTGTTGTATTGATAAGGTCATAGAAGTTCCCCACTATAATGAGAACCTTGAAATGCTATAACAATATTCTTAAATATAGTTATGTTGTTGGATGACATGCTATGATGGGACACATAGCATGCAGACCATTAGGTGCGAGTACTCATAATTAGATGAGACTTCCACTCATGAAGTTCACACATGGTAATCTCCAAGATAGGAGATTATGATAATAGACCTGCTAGTAGAAATTAATCATGTTTTTGTGTCATCAGAAATTTCTATTTCCAAGCATGTGTAATGATCCTTAGACTTTTAGATTATCATTAATACATGTCATGACTTACACACTTATATTTTCTGACAAAAAACTGTTACGTAGACAATTAGAAAGAAGTAGGGTACGTTGGGTGCATCATAAGTGACATCTTATTAATGGATTAGTTGAGGAAGGATTTGTCCCTTCTATTTATGGATGTTGATATCTCGGCCCTTTGATTGGAATAGAATCATCAAGTGAAATTTCATGGCCTTAGTTTAACGACGAGTTTATTTCAGGTAGTCAAAGAATGACGTATCAAGCATAAAATTTTATGACACAATCATGAAACCTACTTGATGAGATATTGAGACAAAGGTATTATATTAAATAGTGTGCGTTCGTATGTCAATGTCATTATTGTTTCTTTATGTTCATTCTCTTGGGTGCTTTGACTCGTTGCTAGATAGTACTCTTGGATGTTAGGCAAGCCCGCCTGATGCCAAGAAGAAAGAATCCTAGAGGGTCACACACTAAGTGTTTTTGGTGGTATCAGTTAAATTTTATTTGAATTCAAATAATGAAAAAAAATATTAGTCTCAAGACTGTGGAATAATTTTATTCAAGTTAAAATGATCACAAAAATTAAATAAAATATATTTATTTATTTAATTGAAAATTTAATAAATATTTATTTACTAGTTTGTAAAAAAAATATTTATTTAAGAGAATAAATTTTTTATTTATTTATTCAGGTGTTCAATAAATGGAAGTGGAGTTCGAGCAGACCATGGTCAGTCTAGTAGTGAAATAATTATTTTCAAGATGGTAAATTATTATTTAACTAGTTGGCACAAATTAAAATAATGCTACTATTATTTTGTGATGTGGAATTTTATTTATAATTTTGTTTTGCACAAGTGGGCACACTATAAATATTTACACGATATTATTATTAAATGCATGGGTTTTTTCTATTTTCTTGAATGTGTTTAATGGTTTCTATGAAATTAAATATTGTAACTGAAATTCCATGTATATAAATAGGCAAGTACCCCTATTGTGCTAGACACCACACCACATGCCAGGTAAATTGAGAATTGTTGAGCCAAACAATTTCTCTCTCGAATCATCTTCTCTCCCCTCTCAAGAACAAGAGACGTTCTTCAATGCCGAAGAACAAGCGATCAAGAATGACTGACACAAGACACTCACTCCGCTTCGCTAGAAACCAGAGAACAAACAGTGTCGATTGGAGGCCCTTAGAGCACATTTGGATCATTGCGAGATGGATTATAGTTTGGATCATCACAACTGCAATGAGACTGTCCAGAAGGGTCAATCCGGACGATCAACATCATCAACGAAGAAAAATACCAAAGATCCAAGTATTATTTTTCATTATAAAATTAATTAAATTATTTATAAACATGATGTTCAAGATCCTCTGTAATGGTTTCATACCAATTTCATATTATCTAAATATTTGATTGTATTTCATGGAGACTGGCGTTCTTTGTCATGTTGATCCCAGAATAATCATTGATCATGGTTAAAATCAATTTTGGGTTCCGTCCCAACCACCCTTCCACTGTGCCCAGAACCTTTACTTCACCCCTTTCCTTATAAGAGCTGTAAAAAGTGACACCAAATTGGTTAAATCCATGATGAACCATCAGATGAAACCAACAAGACCAAGGAAAATCTAATTATCAAATATGTTTCATGGAAATTCACATGGAAATACAACCAACATATTCTCAGGATCAACTAATAATACATTCTTAGAAATAGCATTCACCAATAGCTTCACATCTTGGATCCAAAAATTTTATTTTAGAATATTTCCATACAAATGGTGACTCCTTTTGATTTCAATAGCCAGACTAAAATATTTCTTTTCCTCTTGCATAGATCTCAAATAAACAAAACTATCAACCATTATCACTAAAAAACGTGCCAATAGAATAATTGAATATACAGTCCATTAAGGAAATGAAAACTAATGGAGTGTCAGTAAAAAAATGAAATCGAAAGATATTTGTAATGATCATACCTTCTCTTCAGATCTGTATTTAGTATATAGAACCCCCAATATATGAGCTGATGATTACATAACTGAAGTTTGATAATAAATTTTATTATTATTTTAACTGGTCAAAAAAACCATCCACGTGTGTAAAAATATACTTTTTATTAATTATTACTTAAAAAATTTCCAATATTCCACACACATTAGAATAAATCCAGGTTCCTTCTTGGTAAATGGCATAGGAGGTTTCTAATGTTAAACACTAGGAAAAACAAAACATTTAAATGTTATATCATCCAACTAAATATTTATCACTTTCAACTACATCTATTATATATGATAAGAGGGTATTGATAACTACTACATTTCATGAACGAGATCAATCATAAACTATACCACCCTTAATGTAGAAATATTTGGGAAATTGTCTAAGAAAATACTGGTAAAACACCTAAAAAGAAGGGAATATAACCCACAGAAGAAATTACATTATTATCAAGCAAAACCATAGTCAATAAAATCGTTATCTCTGGGTGGTAAGGTCCTGCATGACTATACATCATATCCCAATCTATCTAAAACACCTGACATACCCCATTTTTCGATAGATATTATACAAGATAAAGATTAAAATCAACCTCAACATGATGAGAGATAATCCAATCCATCCAAATGATGATGTCTAATAGACCATGATCAAGAATGAATAAATCCTAGACTAACTCTACATTGAATATCAATTGTGAACATGAAGGAAATAGAAAACATATCTCATTCTTCATTATACGAGTTTTAAATAACACCATAACAGAAGACATGATTCCCATTGGATGTTTAATAATATCAACCAAATAGAAAGAAATAATTTAGTGTGGGGAACCTAAATTAAATAAACAAGTCAATAAAAATTTTCAATAAGTGTTTTACCTCACATTGTCACATGACATGCATGTACCTCTGCCAAAAAACACATCCAATGTATGAAGGTGCTTCACTTCTAGGGCCTTTTGCTAGAGCCCTATAGACTATGGAACATCTGATATCAACATAGTAGAATTTAGAACCGATGATCTTTAACCATAAAAATTTATATAAATCTCCATATAGATATTCAATAGATGGCCATAATGTATAAAACTATTAAACAACTTGATATGTGCATAACAAGAATACCGAATGTGCCCAACCTTGCAACACATATTGCACATCAAGTGAATACTACAATATGTAATTGAATATGTAGAGGAGTCTCAATTCTAAGAACCACCCCAACCATTCCTATGATGATCATGCCACTTCCTCTCTCTCACATGTTCTCTACTAAATCGTCCACTGTGTGGATGAGAAGGGGAAGAGTAACCGACCATGCGTACCATATCCATCTCTGCAATGATTTATCTGTCTAATCTCTCTATATAGGTAGAAAGATTCATCATAAATACCTATGATATTATATCTTATCACAAACCATGTAGGTAATTATGAGCCTTCTACTTATAATTCGTTACTACCTTTGGGGTAAAAATTAATCTTTGCAAAACAATTATTGTATGTCAACTTTGAATGCCCTTTTTGTTTCACAAAGATAAACTGTAGAGATCTCTCCATCATTAGAGACTCTGGAAAAAAATACTAAAATTGGTGCACCTTGAAACCCTTCCAGTTAGTTTTCGTTTTTCTATCCACCTATACAATAAAATCTTACCATCACATTATAGGCCCCTCATGTCATAATTCTATACACTATAATTTGATATCTGTATCTATAATGTATATGATCTGATCATTCATATATAACAAGTCCTCCACCTCTTGAGTTTCATTCATACCCATAAACGGATAGTGGATTCTTGTATAAGAACTCACACATTTGATCCCTTTCTCCTATAACTCCTTGACATAACTTAACAACTACATTCCAAAATTTTACTAAATTTTGGCCTACAACATGAATGACATGCATGACATCCTTGATAAGATATTGATCTAGAGGTGGATTTCCTTGAGGAACATCAATTTCACCATCCTGAGAACCCCATAGATAATGTCTTAGAGGAATTCTGTTAGACCTCGAAATAGAATAAAAAATCAAGAAATATGGTAATTTGATATCAAACTAGAAAACCATGAGATGAAACTAAGATTAAGATCAAGAACTAAAAATATGAGAGATACATCCCAACCTTCCATTGTAACTTGAGCCTCTTCACAGAGAGAGTTGGCCAAGAACTCACCAAAAACTACCACTCAAGTTCTAAAAATACTATAACCATTCTACAATCATCCTAAAACTAAGAACAACCTCCTCTAAAACCAAACTGTAATGAACATGAATGACATAACCTCACCAATTAGTACAAAAATTGAACAATCATGTTCTAGAAAGTCATCCCTGATCCACACATACTTTTGAATAGTACCTGAGCATTAAAAAAACTAAAGGAACTGATTTCTCCCATCCCGAAGAAGAAAAAATGACAAATATATATATTATAGGAAGAAATTAAAGATGTGTAAAACAAGAAATATATTTCATAGAAAAAAATAAATAAAAATGTGATACAACCAAAAAGTTTCTAAAAAATATCTAGGGTATAATTCCAACCACAAAGGGAATCTAAAACTAAAATAAATACTCTATTTTATAATGTAGTAAAACTCCCATCATCTAACCAGCTACCTAGAAAAATATGATAGAATCCTCACTACTTCACTATAGTACCTTTCCTTTTCCTATAGCATAAGACATGGAAAGACCCACAAATCACCAAATGGGTGCAAATTATGTGAGCTACACAAGATTAGTAGGATCCCACTTGGGTGTTCTATATCAAGTCTCAATATAAAAATAAAAAAAGTCTCAAAATTGAAGAAAATAAGGCCTAATAATCTGTTAAATATATTTTATATGAAAATTATTATTAAATATTTCCCCATTTTTCATAGTTCCAAATAATCTAGTTAAAACAATATCAAATCAATCACATATATCAAAGAAACTCAAACTGCAGTACATGTAAATAACTCCATGGATCACAATAAGGAAGGATATCTAGAACACCTATACCCATACATATATAATTTCTCACATCAAGTATCTATATATAATCCTAAAATATAGAGATCATAGGAACACCCATGCTTATGAACCTCCCAATGGTTCTAATAATTCCCTAGAACAATGACCCTAGACATCAGAGGAACACCCATTAACTAAGGACCCTAATAGTATCAATAGAAGTGGACATTTATCACACCTTATACCTTAGAGCCCATGTCTTCCCATATGCTACATTTTACAAACCAATTCATCAAAATCATGTTTTGAAAACCATTTCATAAATTCATTTCACAATGATTTGAAAATACATTTTTTAAAAACAAAGGGAAAACAACTTTTCTCAAGAGCCCATTTCCATAAACTCAATTTAATCATTCCAATAAAACTATAAAATAGTTTATTAAATTATATTAATATAGTTTATCAAATATAGGATTGTGACAAAACCACCTACCACAAAAAAGTGTTACACATGTCAACCACATGATCCACCAAAATGGAAAAGTGAAAAGACAAAAATAGACTCCCTACAATAAATCCCAGTATCACCAACTAAATTAAAAAATAAATATTGTTGGAATTTATGATAAAACAACACATACCATATGAAACTCACATGTTTCACCACAACCAACTCAAAGTTCAGCCTTTAGAGGAATATCACACCTGATTTCTTGAAAAAAGCAAGAGGAATCAACACTACAGGGCTAACAAATTTAAGAATGAAAAAAATTGTGCTGCTGTGACCAAAGGAAATAAAGAAGAATAATTATCACTTACCCTAATAAACATAGTGTAACCAAAATAAATATCAATAAGTAGGTTATAAAATTTAGAAGGAGAAATGATCCCCAAAATCACATGGGAGAACCTATAGGTTTCAAGAGAGTATGCTAAATTTGAATAAAAAAGAATCTGACATACAATGCATACAAATATAATGGTCATTTTAATTTCATTATGTGAATCCAGGGTTAATTACATGAAATAAATTAAAGGAATGTACATCTAAAATGTTTCCATAGTTTAAAGAAAACATCAGTTGAACTTTTCATGACATGAATAAGTTTCACAACTTGTAAACCATTCACCCTCTAATCTAGTTCACAATATCATCTTGTAAAATGTTTCACATCAAGTAACTAGCTCATGATGTGATAATTCCTACCAGGTCAATTCCACATAAAAATTTAGAGAAATCCCCCTAGGTAAACCTTGACCCCAAAAGAAATATTCTTAATTTGTTTTCACAATTATACCCAAACTCCATTAATTCCAAAAAATATTCATCTTTGAACTATTGGAAAATTTACCTAGAAAATGATCTCCATCTGTAGAAGTTATAAAATGTACCCACAAAATGATGGAAAAAATATAGATGATAAATACATGATGAACGGTAATAGAATGTTACAAACTCCCCACCATAAGACTCTCAGTCTCCAATAAGTCATTTGGAAGAATGGCATATAGAAATAGCTGAGGCCACTTCTCCCCCATTCATGAATCATGCTCCCATGTCTCATGAGAACATGATCCATTTCATCTTAATACTCTGAAAAATGAAACGGAATTCCCATATAGGACTTACACATTAGATTCAATGATCTCCACTGGGGTCTCTACAATAGGAATGTTTGGATCCAACTCAATTTCTTCCCAACTTAGAATGTGAGAGGGATTAAGATGGTTCTTCCAAAACCGAGATAAATGGAAGGTATCATGAATACCCATCAACTAGACTATATATTCCAACTGATAAGAAGCCTTCACAAGCCAACCAGTGATCACAAAAGGTACAACACATCTCAGATCAATCTTCCACTTTTTTTCAAGATGATGATGACCCAACCGAGGAGAAACAATCCAGAAATCATGGTCACCAATGGAAAACATGAAATGATTATATAGTTTATCCCAATATTATTTCTTCCTAATATGATATATAACATGATGCAAATATATATTCTGAATCCTTGTTGATTTCTTTTAAATTATACTTAGTCCTACCAAATAGACTTCTCCCACCTCTTTCCAACAAGGAGATGTCCTGCATGGTTGTCTATTGAAATCACTCATGGTTTCCATCCTGATCAATAACTAATAAATATTATAAGAACACTCAACTACCCCCATAGTAATATCCCAAAATCCACCAAAATCTAGGATATAGGAACATGGAATATTCTCCATGGTCTGAATAGCACACTCTACCATGTTGTCTCTCTATGGATGGAAAGTTATACTCATCTTGACCGGATCCCCCATCACAACATATAGACTCTTCTACAAAATTGAGGTGAAAATGGGATTTATATCCATAATAATAGTATAGAAAACCCCATGTAACCTCAATACCTCATCTACATATAACATTCCTTGGTCATTAACTTTAGTTGTGTCCCTGATCCGGAAGAAGTTATCTAACATATTCAACCGATCAATAACCAAGAAGATAGAATTTCTACCTCATGGAGTTTTTGGTAATTGAAAAACAAAGACCATGTATACCTCATCCCATTTCCAAACAAGAATCATAAGATATTGGGGAAAATTAGAATATTTCTTATGATGTACCTTTACCTATTGGAAGGTGTAACAATGAGACACATAATCTAAAATGTCATGTTTTATACCCAACCAAAAGAATTGATGTCTCGTATCATAATAAATATTTGAATTTACAGAATTAATGAACCATGTAGAATAATGAAATTAGAATAAAATTGATCTCCTCACAGATGTTGTGATGAAAAACCGATCCCCAAAATAGATAATACCATCTGAAGGGAGAGACCAACCAGAGTCTCCCTATCATATATGGTTTCTTAAACTCAACTAAACTAATCATCCAACTCCTCAAACTATATAATAGACTTAATGAATGATTATTATAACAAAAAACTCATCATACCCACACCAGAAACATCTTATTTACCTTCAAAGATAAACCTAGCCATATAAGGTTCCAGTCCTATTTTGATTCAAGAATAGATACTGATGGTACTTTCTTATTGATATTATCAATAATGACATCACCCACCCCCAAGGTGTAAGTGATGTTGATGTCGAACATCTTATGGTATTCCACCAACCTCCTATATGTGAGATTTAATTAATTTTTAAATAGGATATAGCTTAGACTCTCATGGTCAGAAAAGACAGTGAACCTCTACCTTAAAAGATAGTACCACTAATATTTAAGAACATGTATATCCATAGAAATATATATGTATTGTGTGGGGTAATTATTCACGTGTCATTGAATCTGGTGAGATTTTTAAGCCTCCACATGATCATCCAACATAAGAATGCAACCCATACTAGAACCAGAAGCTTTACAGAAATCCTCATTTTTCTTATTGGGCTCAGGTACAATCAAAAGAGGGGATAATGTTATAATTAATTTCATATCATCAAAATATGACTAACACACTGCATCCCATATGAGTTTTAACATTTTCCAGGAAAGATCTATCAAGGGTGGTTCTTAATTTGAAAACTCATTGATGAATCATCAGTAGTACCCATAATGACAAAAAAGCTATGAATCTTAAGATGATCCATAGAAATTCTTATGAAATTTCATCCCTAAACATCATAGGGTTAACAAATAATTCATTCCTAGAAATTAGATTCCCCAGTAACATCACATAGATCAAAAAAAATTGAAATTTTTTCCATACAAATAGAGACTCCATAGGATCTCTAGAACCAAACTCAAATGGTTATCATGGACTTTCCCAGATCATAAAAAAACTAAAATATCAACTATGAACACTACCATAAAATGTGTCTAGATACTCATGGGATTTAATTTTCATAAAGACCATGGTAAATTTAGGAGTGTTAGTCACGCAAAATGATATCACAAGATATTCGTAATGGACATGCCTACTCATAAAATTCATTTTCTATATATCAAACTCCAAAACTCTGAGCTGATGATAACTCATCTCAAGATCAATCTCTGAATAACACTTTCCCCCATCAAGTGATTAAAAAAATCATTGACCTAGGGAAAAGGATACATATTCTAAATCATTTCCTAGTTCAACTTTTGATATTCCACACCTAGTCAGAGTGAACCATCCACCTTCTTTAAAAAGAGCACAGTGTCCTCCCAAGGTGAAACAATAGAGTGGATGTAAACTTTTTTGACTATAAAATCAAAAAAAATCTTGAGATCTTTCATATTTGTTAGTTCTATATGATTAGACTATATCAATATCAGTTGTGTATCTAGAACTAGATCAATGGTATATTCTACCCCCCTCTTAGGAGGAATACTTGATATTTTATCTACAAAAATATAAGAAAATCCCTGATAACCAAGGGAAGATTACCCAAAAAATAAATTTCATTGGGATCAATATAAACTATAGATAAAAATTATTGAGATCTAGGTGGGGGATGATCCTACATGATAAGACCATAGATCCCACTCTCCTCGAAACACTCGAAATCTCTCATTAGGAACAAGAAATGAGACACACTAATGAAAATAGTCAACATCAGCATGACGATAAATAATCAAATTAATCCCAGTAATGATGTAAACACAAATAATATCAAGAAAGATGAAATCCAAGACTATCTCTATGTTGAAAACTGATAGCTAACAAAATAGACACTGAAACCCATGTTCATTCCACATTCTAAGTGGTGTCACTAACTCCATAACAAAGATCATGAGTTTCATTGGAATATAAATTATATCCCCAAAAAAAGTAGATAAAAATGACATGGATGAATATATATCAAATAAAGTAGTCTCTAGTAAATAAGAATTAAATATGATTCCTCTCACTATTTTTGGATATGCATCTATTTCCACCGAAAACTTATCCACTGCATGACATGGATTTAATCTTGAGTCATATGGATGGATCTCTATAGACATTGAATCATATTTTTCACATTAGTATAATTTAGATTTTATTATCCTTAAGTAAAAAAAGGAATACAAATATCCAAATAAAAATATTTATATGGTCATAAAACCCATAAATGTTACACATCTCTGCTGGTGTGTAACAAGATCATTGGTTGTGCTTAACATTTCCACAGTAATAAAAAATATGAGGCACACTAATATATTTAATTGAATTTGTATAGGGGGTATGCTATATATAAAAACCCCCAATACCCCTTCAATGATCATTCAACTTCTTCTTCTTCCCTTGTGCACCACTAAAGCTACCACTGGGGGAAGAGAAGTTACAAAATAAAAAATTGTCCCTACAATATCTACCTCAACCATCATTTCCTATTATACTATCTCCCTATAGGTAGAAAACATAAAAAAATACCTATGATATGATATACAATTAATAACTACATGTTTAATTTTTATCCTCCAACTAGTCAATATTTACTACCTGTTAGAAAAAATGAACTTACTCTACAAACTTATTGGTGTATACCGATAATAAACTCTCTCACTTCTATATGGTTAGGGACTCTAGAGACATCACCATAATCAATGACTCAATAAAAAAATACTAAAATATGTGGGAATTGAGACCCTTCCAATCCCATACCATATGTCTATCATATTATACCATGGAATCCCTCAAACTCTTACTAGGACCCTTGAGTCCAAACACAGTTCATTTAACCTGGATATTATCATGTGTATCCAGGAAGTCAATGATATGGTAAATCTTTTCTAGTTAGTCATCTACCTCTTGAGCTTCATTAATAACCTTAACAGATGGTGTCATATATTTCAAGAACACCAATGATTGATTCATTTATCATGAATCTCCTTAGAGTACCTTAATAACTATGTTATGTACTTGTGGTACATTTTGGCCTACAACACAAACAGTCTACACGATTGCTTCGATAAGATTGCAATTTAGTGGTGGATTCCCTTAAGAATAATCTTGTGCACCATCCCAAGAATGTTTTGGAAGACATATAGAATACACAACACAACACATCAAAACAAAATTAATGATAATAAAATATGATAATATTAGTTCAAACTACACAACCATAAGAAAAAACATAGATAAAAATGAAGAACATAAAATAAGAGACAAGAATACCAACACCCCATGCTTACATGAGTCACATTATGGTAAGATCGGTTATGGAACTCACAACACCCTACATATAAAGTCATGAATATCTTATATATAGTATTCCAACATCCCAAAAATGAGGAAAACTCCTATAAAAAATATATGAACACAACCTAGAAACCCTCACAAATGGGTACCTAGCCTTAACTATCACATACCCAAAGGAAATTCTTGATACCCATGGGATACGGAATATCACTTGGGAATCCTAAATAACTATAGTGAACAATTTATCCCAAGCTATAAAAGAAAACATGACATATATATGTATATATAACTGAATGAAATAAGAAATGTAAGATTAGAACAAGAAAAATACATTGTAGTAAAAAGGAAATAGAATAACGATTAAAATAAAATACTTCTAAAAAATTTCCAAGGTACAAGTCCAATAAAAAATTAAAACTAAAACAAAAATAGATACACCATATGGTAGCATGGTATAACACCCACTCTCTCACCACTAGATACCAAGATACAACTGATAAAAACCATGTTAGCTCTCTGTGGCTCCTTTATTTTACCTGTATCAAATGACATGAAAAGGTCTGCTAAATGTTGAATGGGTGGGTTAAGTGTGACCTAAACATTATTAGTAGTGCCCCAAATTGGTTTTAAATATAACTTATTTTCAAAAAAAATCTAATCATGTTCAATATTAAAGAAAAACTAAGATGATAATTAATAATACAGTTTTTATATCAAAAGTATTGTAACATGTTTTCCCATTCTACAAGAATTACAAATATTCTAGGTCAAAGAATTTAAAATAATATCACATATGTCAAATAATTTAAAACCAAATCATTAGTATATCATGAAAATTATTAATAATAGTCCATGATAGTTTAAAAACTCATATATAGATATAAAAACAACATATATCAAGTCTCTATATATATGCATCAAATCTAGAGAGAAAAAGAACCCCCAAAGAAGTGGAGCTCCTAACAGGTAAACAAAGTCCCAATAATAATGTGTTAAGAGAGTATAGGAACACCACATTACTGAATCCCCTAATAGTATCAATAGATTATCCCTATTACAAAACATTCTACTTAAGTAACTGTGTCCTCGTATGTTCTAAATTTTTCAAACCATTTAATCAAAACTATTCTTTGAAAATCATTTCAAAAATCCATTTCATAATACATTAAAAATACATTTTAATTCACCAAAATAAAGGGTAAAAACTTTTTTCTCAAAAAATCATTTCCACACGCATAATTTAAATAGAAAAATTAATTTATAAAATAATTTATAAAACCTCGGAAAAATAATTTATCTATCATTGGATAGAGATATAACCACCCAGATCACACCCTAGTCCCAAACACTCAAAACATGATCCAATAAAGATTTCAAAGACAATAATAGGGTCCCTATATTCAATACTTACTTCATTAAATGAATTCAAAAAGAAAAAGGGTCAATAGAGAAGATAAAACAACACATTTCTCAATAAACTAGCACACCGCACCACAACCAACACCTAGGTTATCCTCTGGAGAAAAATATCAATGTATTTATTGTTAATATCAATATGAAAAAGCACCAAAAGACTAATAGATCTAAAAACATAGCACAAAGGCATTTTTTTGACTAATAAAAATGAATAAATAGAAGGATCACCCACCAGAATAAATTCATCACAACCACAATAAAGATCAATCAAAATAAAAATGATCTTGAAGTAGTCGAGATCCTTGAAAATTAATTGGTGATCTTCTATGGTATTAGAGATTATATAACATTTTAATGAAAAATAATTATATGTGTATAAAAAAAACCAATAAGCCTTTCACTTTTTAAGATGTGGGTCTCAACTATAAGAAGTTATATCCACGAAAGGAATATAAGACAAGAAAGGCTTTACCTTGATCCAAAAACACTAATAAAACATTTAATTAGGTCATAAAGTTTAACTATGAGACAAATTTTCAATATTTTTAATAGTTCATAGCATCATCCAAACAAAGGTTTCATGTAGTGCAACTAGTTCACGACATAAAAATTACAAATAGAAAGATTTTATAGAAACACTTAGGAAAATCCTTTCAGGTTAAACCAGACCCCAAAGGACATCTTCTTGATAATTATTCACATTTATACCCATACCCGATTAATTACAAAATACATACATTCCTATTTTTTATCCATTTTCCCTAAAAAATTATCTTTTTCATCAGAAATATCAAAACACAAGCACACAAAGAAAGAAATGAAAATAGAGATGATAAATAATGGAATGAAGGTAAAATATTGTTATAAGGTGTCTTTTAGTGTCATAATTTTAATCACTACTTTTACATTTTTTAATAAATTCCATAATATAAATATACTATTATAGTTTTAAAAAATCTGGAATAGAGGTATTCTCTATATTCCTTATATTTATAGTTTATCAAATCCATACAAATAGAAACATATTATGATGATTGTAAAAACAAAATAATAAATCAACTAAAATAGAAACAAATTCCAATGATTCATGTTACCCCCTTCACAAAATTGTGTCCTCAAATATTTTAATCAATAAAAACACTTATTAATGTTATGTCCTTTTTTTAAAAAAATCATCACTAAATCATAATAGCATCTTAAAATTATTTTTGATAATTTTATAAAAAAAATAATTAAATATGAATGAGAAAAGTAAATCACATGTTTCCATACTAGTTACACATAACCCAGTACTCTATAATTGATGGTTATCTATGTATGAATTTATACCCATATTTTATCAATAATAATTCCAAAAGGCAACTAAACTCCTTAGTGATGCGGACTAAAGTTCCACCAGACCTTCATATTAATATCTATTTATAAACATACATAATTTTATAGATGAACTGAAATTATAACCAACTCTATGTATCTAAATTTATTTGTGTTGGGGAACTTAGTAGATATTTCATCATCATTCTTCAAAATTTAATCAATTGTGCATCATGAGAACCTTATAATATGATCAAAAGTTATTTTTCACCTATGACCTCTTGGTTAAATGGAAAAAATAAATAAAAGGAGTGATATTAAATTATGAGTAATGGCTAATACAATATCAATAATATTTTGTAAAATTACTAGTAGATTATAAGAAAGTGAGATACATGATCATGGAAAAATGGAATGATTAATGAAATAAGGTACTGAAATCATAATAAGTGAAAATAAATAATGATATAATAATCATAAAATCATTGAAAATTTCTATAAAATAATTGTCTAAAAATTATATAATATACCTAGAAAATAATTACATGGATGGATACACCTCTTGGGAGGGACTCTTACCACCATCCATAATGTCATCCCTTTCTATAATTAATAATAACGTGTCATATATATAGCCATATAAAATGAAAAGAATATGTTAAGTCTCACTACCAATAACTTCATAACATTTTGGGTGAGGCTTACCATACTTTTCCCATGTATAAAATTATTGAGAATATTATATGACCCATATATAACATTGTGTATAGACTAACCATATCTAACCCATACATAATGATCTCATGAGATATATAATTTCTGGATCACCCATTATCATAATGATATTTCTATATATGGGTTTCACATAAACATGAAAAAAATCATAAATAAATCAAAATCATATGTTGATTATCCCATTGAAATGAAAATGGAATCCAATTAAAAAAGTTATTTAACATGGTAAATGATTGTAATTCCAGACAATTATGTTAATGGTATTGACATTACATAAAATAAATACTATAAAATTAATTCAATAATTTCCCCAGTCAATATAATATATCACTATCTAGGTGAACAACCTTCATTCCGAAGAGGGATGTGTTGAGTATTAAAAAAGTAAAGAAACTAGTAGAAAGGTAATATTTATGAATAATTAATTATAAGGGAAGAAAAATGATGTGATGGATCATTTCCCAGATAGAGATTTTATTTCCATTATAAAAAATAGAAATTATAACCAAGATAATGTATCAATAGATTATTTTAAAATAGTATGTATTTACAAATTATTTCTTTTTATTAGAGCCTTTTTAATGGTCCTATTATGAAAGAACGGGTTAGGGAAAAAATTATAACTAACTTAATTACTGAGGATGATAACAAGATACTCACATTACTACCAATGGATATTGAGATTAAAGATGTAGTGTTGAGACTAAAAGCAGATAGCTCTCCTGGTCCAGATGGTTTTACAAACATATTCTTTCAAATTTACTTGGATGTCATTAAAAATGAGGTCAACATGCTTGTCAAGAATTTTTTCAAGGATGGAAACTTCCCACCAGGATTTAATGCCCAATTTATAGTTCTCATTCTGAAGGTGGATCATGTAAGTTAAATTTTTCAATTCAGGCCAGTTGCATTGGTGAATACCGTGTATAAAAGTATTACAAATATTCTGGCTAATAGGCTTGCTCGAGTCGCTGAGAAAGCTATTTCCTGGAATCTGTTTGGCTTTATCAATGGCAGAAATATTCTGGATTTCATTCTCATAGCTTAAGAATCCTTCAATCTCCTCACAAAAAAAACTAGGGGAGGAAATGTGGCCATTAAAATGGACATCTGAAAAGCATTTGATATGATCGATTGTGGTTTAATTAAGAAAATCCTTCAAAGATTTGGCTTCAATGGGGGTGTTTATTCAATGGATTTCAACGTTGATAGAGTTTTCTCATATCTCAATCCTGGTAAATGGGTCACCGAAGGGCTACTTTTCATGATCAATGGAATGTGAGGTAGGGAGACCCCCTCTCTGCAATCATTTTTATTTGGTGAGGACTATTTGAGATAAAGTCTAACCATCATGGTGGGAAACATGAAACTTTCCACTGTCAAAGCAACCATAGGTATTTTTGCACCTTCTCAGTTGTTATTAGCTGATGACATTGTTATCTTTAAATAGGGATATAGTAAAAACATTAATAACCTAAATGAGACCCTTCTGCACTATGAGAAGTATCAGGGTAAGAAATTAGTTGGAACATGTCTTTTATCAATTCGGGAAAAACCTTTCTGGTCATAAGAAAGATTCAGCTCATCAGCAATCTGGGTCTCAAAGAAGGTTCTATTCCATTCAATTATATGCGGGTCCCATTATTTTGGGGTAATCCTAAATCATCTCACATCTCATGAACCTTATCCTAAGTTAAATAAACTCTTGCCTCTTGTATAGGATTAGCACTTTCAATGGTAGGGCGTGTGTGCCTTTTCATGCACGCTGTTATCTCACAGCTTGTTTACCATCTCATGGTGTCCATGTGGCCTACCTCAATGATCAAGGAAGTCATCACATTTTTGAGGAAAATTTTCTGGAGTGGTAATTTTATGGAAAGGAATCTCCTTACAATGAAATAGAGAAAATGTTGCTTGCCAATCCTGCTTGGAGGTCTGGGTATTAAAAACATCAATTGTTTCAATAAATCAATACTGGTCAAATTTATCTAGCGTCTCATCCACAATAGATATGACTCACTAGAATTCCTAATGTGAATAATTCTTGCAAGGATCACTGAAAATAAGCAGGGTTATATATACTCATCTATTTGGTTTGTACTGTTCTCTATTTTTTAGACTACAATGTGTAACTCTCATTGGGTGGTTACTAATCACTCTTCCCTTCATTTTTTGAGCTCCAACATGACTGACAGGCCTCTGACTGACAAGGTTTTAAATGAAGAACAATATGATGATAGTAATATAACTATCAAATATTACCTTCATCATCTAGATGGCCGCCTGGATGATATTATCTCCCTGGTGGAAGGTTATGATTTTATCGAGCATGAGGATCTACTGCTTTGGGAAGGGTCCACTTCTGGTTTTCTTAACTCAAAAAACTTCCACCAATACTTAATGCTGAGGAAATACAACTGGATCCCCACCTGGAATCGAATATGGAATTTTCAATTAAGGTTTACCCTCATTTGGAGACTCTTTCAGAACAAGATACCAGTGGATTACATCCTCCAAAGATTCAGAATTTCTTTGTGCTCCAAATGTTTATTATGCTATCAATATCATGAAGATGTGAACCACCTATTCTTGTCCAGAAATATTGCTACCTCCCTATGGAAATAAATTCTTTACCTCTTTTTGATGAAACTTCATTACACTAGGTTCTTTCATGAGTTTCTGGATTTGCTGTCCAGAACTCAACACTCAAAGAAAATCAAGGCTCTTCTATGCACTACATATGCTGAAGTTATACATGCTCTTTGGAACGTCTTCAATAGTGCCTCTCACCGACAGACCAAATGGGATACATGCCAAGCTTTTGATATAGTCTTTAGGAAAATTAAACATGTGGCACCCGTGATTAGAGATTGTTGCAGCAACTCGGTTGAGGTATTCAGTATCCTTAGAAGGATGAAAGTTGTTACACTTTTTCCCGGCATAAGAGGTATGTTGAAGGTATTCTGGTCGGCACCTTTCAAAGGATGGTTGAAGTGCAACATAGACAGTGCTTCTAGGGGAAATCCAGGACCATAAGGATTCAGGGTTATCTTTAGGGCTCATTAGGGGAAGTGGTAGAATGCAACTATGGCTCTTGTAGTAGGACCACATCACTCGAAGGTGAAATGTTGGTGGTTATTAGGGAAATAGATATTGTTCACCATTGAGGTGGGAGAAATATATAGCTAGAATCTTTTTCCACGATGGTTGTGCAGGCCATTTGAGTAGGTCAAAAATACATCTCATAGAAGCTGGCTGGAAAATGGATAAATTTCCTTGAAATTGTTTCCTTTATGAATCATATCATCACACATACCTTCCAGGAAGCAGACTACATTGCAGACACACTTTCCAACAAAGGTTTCTTGCAAGTGAATTGCAAAATGCTCCACAATGTTCCTGATGAAATAGTTTCTCTTATTCTTTGGGACGAATGTAATGTTTCCTCTTTCTACATTATATAAATCTTTTCTTTTTTGCTCAATATAAGAGTCATTTTGCTCACTTTTATCAAAAAAAGAAAGATGTCATTTAATAGAATGACATAAATAAATTATTTTAAAATGAAAAAATATATTTTAAAATTGATTAATTATTATTTCATGTCATATAAATAAGGTATTAGATAAATAATCTTGGTAAGAATGGGGGAAAACAGAAGATAAATCTGAGAATAGTTTTCAAAAAATAGAGAAATTATATTAAAAATAGAGAAATAGGTCACTTTTTAAATATTTTTCAAAATGTAATAAAATTATTTGGAAAAATTATTTTAATATAATTTCATAAATAACATAGTTTTTAAAATAAATAGAATTAAAGCAGGAATATATTGTAGAGGATGATAATAAAAATGTTAATGTTTTCTTTCTAAATATTATAGTGTTTATCTGAAGTAAAGAATAAGAAGGGAATAAAAAAATCCTTGAATATCCCCAAAATATGAATGATAAGGAATCATAAATTAAATAAATGAATAATTTTATTACTATGAATAAATTAATTCATATAGAGATAGAGATAGATAGAGAACACAACCCAAAGGATAATAAATTGTGGTAACTACCCATTATGAAGAACATAATGTTTGAACTATGAATCCATATAGGAGGTATATAAAAAATAGATTAATAATAAATAAAGATAAAAAATTATAGTATACACTCAATACCATATATTTTATATATATATGAGAAAATGTGATAAAGAGGAACAATATTGAGAAGAATGAAGATATGTAATATAACCTTGGCATTGAGTCCTGAATCGATTTGAATATCTTATAACTTATTACATACTAAAATTATATCAATTACATTCTTAAATAATACTTTGTCACATCTATTTAATTATTTTTAATTATTTTATTATCATTTATTATTCTTTTATTATATTATTTTTTTCTTATGTTGTTAATTTGAGGGTATTTATTACTTGTTTTTAAATTTACTTTGATGTAATTTTATTGATCTATGGTTATTTTACATTAATTATATATTATCGTTAAGTGTTATGTTATAGTTTTACATCCACTACATATGTATAGGGAGTTCAATATTTTATTAGATAGTAATAATTTAGATAACCATCCTAGGTAATATTGTTTTAAAGAGTTAAAAAACATCAAATACTTTATTTTAATTCCATTATTATCATGATTATTTTTTCATTATCGAATCAAAAAAAATTAATTACTTTATTATCAATACAATAAAATTATATAATCAATTTTTAAGGACATCCATGAATTTAATAAGTGAAAAATAAAACATCATCATAAGGTTTGGTAGAATAAAACCATCATAGGTGAATGCTGAATTTTAATGAGTTTAAAAGAAGAGAAAATCATTAAATATTTTATTTTAAAAAAAATTATGGTATAATTTTGCTAATTTTTAGGTCACTTTTATATATTACTTATTTTATTTAATGGTATAAAATTAGAATTGAAATTAGAATAAATAGATTTTGAAACCAGTTTGTTGACATAATAATGACCTAAGAAGAGGGTTTGATGGGAGAAAGTTGGTGACCTATCATCAATAATGGATGATAATGATATTAATACCATATAAAAATAATCATGTTTGAAAAATAATATGAGGTTTAAAATATTTCAATGGTAAAATAATATCAAATAAGAAGGGAAAGATGGATAGGTTAGGTAAAAAATAATATAATAGAATTGAATTATAATAATGGTAGTATATAAAAAGGATTTTAAGAATTTATTACAAGATAAAATATATAAAATAAATATGGAGGAAATGGAATAATTTCTTTTATATTTGAGTATCCTTCTTTATATTGACAATAAATCCTTCATAAGAGTGGATGATTGTTGCACCAGAGCATTGAGGATATTTCTAGACTTGTTTGAGAGGGATCTAGGTTGATGTTAGGAAATTTAAAATGTATTTATTGTGTGGATAATTTTTTGGGATTGGGGTAATTATATAGGAAAAAATATAGGGGTGTATTTTAATATAATAAAGATTATTTTAATAATTAGTTCAAGGTAATGAATACAATTGATTACTTAGAATTTCTTATATCAATTATTATAAAAGTAATTTTCTTTGACTTTTTAATACATCAAAAAATTAATTTTTTTATAGAATTTAAAAAATCATGTATATTTATTTTAGATTAAAATTTTACCTTGGTTTTGGAAATTGATTTATTTATTTTGAATTTAATTATATTAATTAAAAGTGAATCATTTAACAAAATAAATTCATTTTAGTTTGATCAATGTTATGAACCAATCTCTAGTAGGCTAGAGCCGGTTCCTTTATTATATAGTCATAAATAAAATATTACAATTATAAAGGACTAAATAGTTTATTGGTCATGAAGATCTAGATACATGCATGGTTCCCTTATTACATTGATAATTACAAACAGAACATAATAAAAAATTACTTTTATCCTTGGACTCATAACAATTATCTGCTTCATAACATGGGGAAACAAAACCAAATAAGGGTGATCTCAAGTTCTTAGTAAAGTGTATGTACAATGTAAACAATAATTAATTAAAGAGACTAAATCAATATGGAAAAGTAAATAACCGATAAAACATTATCTTTAATGAATAAATTGATAATGAAATGCATACATAGATTTTATCACATAAAAAACTCAGGGATAATAATAATTATAAGTGAAATATCAATTAATGAAATTCTTAATTATTTTACATCAGGTCAAAGGCACTTGGATACCTATACCATTAAGACCTTCCACAAGATTGTTTAAAACCACAGGTTGGATAGTTTAAAACCACAGGTAGAACCCCATTTAATTTGAGCAAATTATTTTTCTCATGAGAACATATCAATACATCATGGTTCTATATAATGTTTGGGCCCCACCAATAATTTCTAGTCCAACTCCTTTCTCATATGTCTATTAATCTATTTAAAAAGTAATTTTAAAATCAATGTGTCATATACCAATTTTATATATTTGAATTATAAACCCCGTAAGAGAAAATTATTTAAAAAAAATAAAACACATTGAGGAATTAATGAATAATGATATTAAATATCAATAAGATAGTATATACACCACATATAAGTGAATTGGTTTATATTAATAAATCAGACTCAATGGAATGTAATTTGAGATATAATCCCTTAAAATATGTAATAAGTCAAATCATATGTCCCATAAAACTAATAATTAACAAATTAAAAATTTAACAACATGAAAATAATGATATTCATGATATTATATATCAAAGGTAAGCATAAATACTCAACTAATAAGAAATATGTGGTGAATAATTCAAATGTCTCAGAGAAGTAAAAATGATACGAGAAAAATACTTATCACACAATTCCATTTAGTGGTGCGTACATTAGCATCCCCTGTCATGGTTTAAATAATATTAATAATTCATTAGAAAACTATATTAAAAATTATAATACCATTTATCATAATATAATAATATCTTATTACCCATAATATTTTGTTATTATCATAGTTTTAGGTGTGTTTGTTTCATAGATTAATGATTGATTCATTTATGTAATATTATTGATGTTCCTATAAAATGAGAATAAAAATATTGAGGAATGATGAAATATTATTAATTTAATTTCATAGTTATAAAGGGTCCCATATATCATTCTTCTTTCTTACATGATAATGATTTATTAGAAAAAATGCTAGTGATAAGTGTGTAGTTTATTTTGGCAAGTTTTCTGAAGACAATGAACTATTTTAATTTTATTTAATATTATGATAATATATTTTTCTAATAGGACTAAATAGGATATAATATACTTATTAATTTTTTATTTAAGCATTATAATAGTTTAATGACAATCCATGAAGGCAGTAATGGAAAAAAACATTATTCACATTGGTGATTAACCAAAATAACTTGAACAATAGTTTCATTTAATTGAATAAGAGGAGGTAATAAAAGAGGTGGAATTAATATAATCCATTAGAAACATAAAATTGTGGTATTTACATGTTTTTGGAATTATTATTCTTTAATGTTTCAAATGTATGTGGATAAATTATAAGTGAAAATAAAGTAAGAGAGGTGGTTTGAGAAAATTACCACTTGAATATCACCCCCTTGAGAGATGATTGAGGAAATTGGATTTGGTATATTCATGAGACTAGTATAACATGGACATGGGTGAGTGAGAAAGAGATTTATGGTAAGATACAAGGCTTTTTGGTTGAAATGGGGTATTGAGGGGGTGGTATTTATACATGACTAAAGGAGGGATTAAGTGATTAAAATAAAAAATATTTTATATTTAAATCCAACCACATCGAGGTGGAATTAATTTCAAATAAATATACTAATAATTAATTATTTAGAGACTGGTTAGGGTCTTGAAACAACTCAAACTAACACTATATTTTTTAAGAGTTAGGTTTGTTATTATTTTACCTTTTAACATTAACCTTTGTTGTTATTTTACTTATAATGAGGGAAATTTATTTTTAACCATGTTAAATTTTTTTATAAGTAAATTGAAAATGATCATACAAAATTATTTTTAATTTATTATTCCAAATATGAAATCTATTTTTCTAAATTCAATTCACATAATTGGAAACATTAAAATTAAAATTTATCCCATAGACATGATGATAAATAAAGTTTTTAAAGAGAAATATTCAAAAGATTGAAATGATTTTTTGTCCAATTTCAAGGTGAAATTGATTAAAATGATATAAATTTGATTAAATTTTGTATGATAAAACGAATTATACTTTTAAAAAATAAAAAAATTAATTTATCTATATAAATAATTATATAAAGGTAGTTTTTAAATTAAAAATCATTAATTTTTACTCTTCATTAAAAAGGAAACTACTCCAAAAAATACAAAACTTTTACTGTAGAATGATTCTGATTTCAATATTTTTAAAATTTATATTATTTTTTCAAATAAAACTTAGAAAATTGTTAAAAATTATATTTAAAATATGTTCTCCATCAAAAGGCGCAAAAACTGCATTTTATAATATATATCTTTTTATACTTGAAATTGGATTTATTACTATATGAATAATATAAATTATATTGGATAAAGTTGTAAACATTTTTATGAATATATAACATATAAATTTTATTAATATTTTCTCTAATAGTGACTAATTAAATTTATTAAGATAAAATTCTATTTTGGGCATAAAAATATTTTTTTTATAAAAACACGTCCCATATGTTCATTTGGATTTTATCTTCATTTATAATTAATTGGTAACCAATTATTTAATTTTATAAATATTTTCAAACTATATTTTAAAATTTTATTTTCTATCATTCATTCCCTCTATTATAATGGGAAGGTGATAACTATCACAATTAAATAATAATATTTAATCATTTGTTTAATCTCGATGTTCTGTATATCAGAAGTTATCAAATAAATTGAATTTAAAAATGGTAATGTCGTAAAATAATGGGGTGTTATATTCTCCCATCCCTAAATAAATTGCATCCTCACAATTTGAAATTTCACTTAAATATAAAAGATTTATATTTAAAAATACCACTGTGGGAAACCCACATTGTAAATAGAGTGAATAAAAAATCATCTCAATAAGAGGGAAAGGGAAAAACGAAGTCCACCAAAAAAAATTAGGATTTTGAATAAGATGAAATTAATTTGAAGATGAAACTGGGACATGATAGATAAATCTATCCAACATGTTATAATGTAGAATGATAGAGAACATGGTTTTCATAAAGTCTACCAACACAAAACCGTAAATCGTAGATGGTCTAAAGAGGCCATTTTTTACCAATTATGAAATTTAACAAATTGTTTTTCTGTTCTAAATTAAGTTTCTTAGAGTTATAGGACTCTTTTAATATTTAGATAAGAATTTTTTAAAAATAAAGATACTTGATTACATTGATGTCATAAAAAAAATATCATCCTTTAGTTGCTCTTCATTCTACTTTCACTTCATCCCTCACACATGGATACATATATTAAAGTTGAATTTTTTATACATGGAGCACTTTAATAAACCATAAAGACCATAAGTCATTATTTCTACCATTAAATATTTACTAAAACCAAAAATTTTAGAACATGTTATCTAACATGATAAATCAAACATCAAATGTAAACAATAATATCCAAGGTTCGACTAAATCTATTCCATAAGAAGTTAACCTTAAGACTCATCAAAATTAAAAGTACAAAAAATTAATGGTAAAGTTGAGAGATTTACAAAATCCTCATTATATTCCTTAAATATTACAATTTAAAGCTTACTATCACATACCAAAAATATGAATACCTTAATCAACTTAAAACCATAATAAAAATAGGCATGATGTTAAAAAAATTTACTTTCTTTAATATATTCCTTAAATCCAAACATGTAGTAAACCAAGCATAAACCATCAAATAACTAACCACATTAATGGACACTAATACTACCCCAAAAAAATTTCCTTATAATTTTAATCTCAACATAAAACACATATCAAGGTTATCTTCCCCAAATCTTGTGTTTTCCAAACAATCAAAATTCAACAGAATCATTTTTCATGGTTATCAGTACCATTCAACATGTGATCTCAAATCATTAATGAAGAAGTAATGTAGTAAAATCCTTTTATATTCCAAAATTATTATAACTGGTACATCATTGACAAAATTCATAAATGGAATAATTTTTTAATCCAATTATAATGAAATTAATTTCCCAATTCAGTTGTGTTAAGATCATAAGTTTTTCAATGAACCACTATCTTCTCCAAAGATATATTCCCTTGATACTAGGGGAATTTTGTTTCATAGTTTCCAATTTCACTACAATTGAAACACTGAAAAACTGTATTTCATTTCTTCCCTATTCATTCTATTTCGTGGTGACCCTTTTTCTACACTTATAACCAGCTCCCTATCCTTTAAAGCATTTTATAGGGTGATTCAGTCCATAGTTATCACATATTGGAAAATCCTTATTTCTCTTCGTTCCATTATCCTTATTTTTACTTGTTGTAATCTAATTCAAATGATACCGTCCAATGAAATAATATTTGGAGAGTTAGTTCAACAAATTATTATCACATGATAATATATCCTTATATTATGATAAGTTTTGGGTAACTTGTTCACATTGAAATATTGTCTTAAGACCATAAAAGATATGATCATTCTTACTCTCTAAATCATATTCATTTGTGATGTTCACATTCCTTCTTCTTGGTGCTATTTATAAACAATGGTATATAATAAATTATATCATATCATTATAAAACATAATATACAATACAAAAACTAGAGTAAGACCTAAGAAAAATTGAACATTTAGTTAAGACTAATTACTAAATTATAAACTTGGTTTCTCAAGGAATATTTTCAAAGATTATTATAGGGTTATGTTTCCCTAATCTATTTTTAACTAAATATAGTTCCCAGGTCTTCTAAAAAACAATCTATGATAAAAATAGTAACAACCCTATATCCATTAACCAGAGTTGATGTATTTATTTTTTACATTGGAATAGATACAAGATTCAAATACCAAAGGACTGAATGGTTTAGTAGTCTCGATGAAACTGATACATACATGGTACCTTTATTACATTGGTAATTATGAAACCCTAACAAAGGAAAATAATTTTCTTCCTTGAAATCATTAAAAATTATATTATTCATAACTTGGAGAATGGAGACATAATGAGGGTGAGGTCAAATGCACAACAAGGGTATGTAAAAAAGAAGTAATAATGAATTAATGAAAATAAATCAACATGGTAAGGTAAAAACTGATAACACATTTCATTTAATCAATACATTGATTATGAAATACATAAATAGATTTAATCATATGAAAAAATCATGGATAATAACAATAATAACTGAAAATTATTTAAAAAAATGGTTAATTATTGGAAGTCATGTCTGAGGCACATGAAAACCTATACCATCAAGAACATTCACAAGACTACTTAAAACAACTGGGAGAAACCCATTTAATTTCGAAAAATTATTTGTCTCATGAGAACCAATCTATTCAGCAAGGGGCTATATAAATCCCATACCCCACACATCATTTCTAGTCTAAAGAATTTCTCAAATATCTAATAAAATATTTAAAATGTGATTTTTAAATCAATGTATTCCATACAACTATGATACATTTTAATTATAATCCCCATGAAGAAAAATAATTTAAAAAATATAAAATACCCTGAATAATGAATAAATAATGGTATTAAAAATTAATGGGAAAATATATATGTTACAGTTCAGACATTCCAGTCTATTACATTGCCAAAAATCTGATGTTTGAGGTGTTTTAGGGTAGTCTGTGGTGTTTTTGGGACATGTGAGTAATTCCAACTATGATGATTTCTATAGTTTTCAAAATTTAAAGTTTTCTAATGGTGAATAATCCATGTGGTGACTCGTATGGTGATGACTCACTAGGTAGTGACTCTTTTGGAAGTGGATTATTTAGCGGTGACTCGTGTGGTGGTGCCTCATCTTGTAGTGACTCATCTAGAAGTGACTCTTCTAGTGGTGAATTGTCTGGTGTTGAATCTTCTGGGGGTGAATCTTCAAGGTGTGAATCATCAATTGGTGACTCTTCTAGAGGTATATAATCTTTCAGTGACTTGTCTAGAAGCAACACATTTTAAATATATTCTATGTTTTCATAATTTTCCAAATTGTCCATTTTTAGTCCTTTTTAAATATGTTTGGACAAGAAATGAGTTTAATTACATAGTTAGTGATTTCAATGGGCTTTCAAAAAAGGATCAATTGTATATTTAATTTATAAAATGTCTTGATTACCTTAAAATGTCTAAAATTTGTGGTTATAATGTGATCGCCCTTTAATAATCAACCGAGTTGTTTTAATCCCATTAGCTTTAGATCTAGTCCTTCTAAGAATGAGATTTTTCATTAAAAAATTCCTTCTTATTTCACTTGATAAGTAAGTATTCAAAATCATTCTTCTTTGTAATCCTAAAATAAGGTTCTGCAGTTAGTTTGTGTTTTCCTTGTAGAGTTTCCTAATATACACCCACCTATTTTTAGTGTAATAAGGCAGTGTCAATGATATTTCTTTTCGGTTGGATTTATTTCATCATTATGGATTTTGTATCATGAGGTAGGGATATATATATGTTTATCCCTTTCAAGATATTTGATTCCCAATTAAGAAAGACAATATGGTTTTTAATAAAATTAATACAAAGGGGTAGGGGAATGTGATGATTGATCTTATTGTTTTATTGAATTTCATTGATGTTATAAATGGTATGGGATAAATACCCACAGAAAACTGTGGTCATTGAGGGTTCTTATTTTTTAAGTACATTATGCTTTGTGGAATACATGATCATTTTATGGATGTTTTTGTCACTTATTAGGTAATTGGATAACCACATACATTCGATTATTAAAATGGATGCCTTGGGATCACACGATTTCTATGATAACTCCCTTAATTAACAATGTGATATTGAATAAGGGATCCCTATCTAAATACATATGTGTCATGTGTTGTGGTGTTAGATGTGACATGTTTGGGGGTCATTGATGAGATTTGGTTGTGCAGTGAGGCTGTGATAGTTGTTTGGTTGTGCAGCAAAGCTACAATGGAAGATTTATTTGGACTATGATATTGGATTTTCGTTTGACTATACTACTTATTGTGTTTTGTGCTAGATTATTTAATTGGTTGATATGGATGAAATAAATTAAAAATAATCATGAAATGGAATTATTACATTATAATTATTTAAATTATGTTTTTAATGGATGAATTGGTAATTTCATTTAAAAAGAAATAAAATTACATATTTAATGGAATGTGTTGGAAATAGAGAATCAGGAAAATGGGTTAATGATTGTTTTACACTAAAATATAAATTATGGATTATGTTTTACTTGTATGATGTTATGTATTTATAGGTGGCATAAAAGTGGGGGAGTCATGAGTAGGTTGGTGTTTTTTAACCCATAGATTATGTTTTGAGATTTCTCACTATCTATATGTATACTGTAACACCCCGAGATTTTATGAAAAATATTCTTTTCATTAATGTCTTGGGTTGTACGCTACACCAAAAGGAGCTTTCACAACATGCATCCTTGACTTTCCTTGCATTACACACAATCGTGACCTTCCTCGATAGCGTGTGTAGTACGTAATACCGAGTTTCACTAAACAACGATATGCTATTAAAATATAATTAAAACTAGCCATTATGAATAGTAATAACCACTTTTTGAAATTTTGTAAATTTTATTTTTCAAAATGGACTTAATTTTTGGATTCAGAATATCGAAATTAGCTTAGGGTGAAATTTTGGTACTTTTCGGATAACTTTCATATTCTGATGAATAGTGAAAATTACTAAATTTTAATTAAAAAGAACTTTTTTAATAGAAATAATTAATAGTGATAAATTATTAATTTGAGTGGTTTTAAAGTATATTTAGAATATATTTTTATAATTTAATACAATTTTGGTCATTGGATGTAATTTCACATTTAAACCAGTTATAAACAAGTGTCAATCTTTTGATAGTTATTATCTCTAAAAAACACGCTATTTGTTTTGACGATGGGAATTGATTTTTAAATTAATTAATGAAAATGATATGTTTTTAATTTGGTAAAATAGACATAATTTTTTAATTCATAATATCAAATATATCTTAGGCCTAATTTTTGGTATTTTTCTTAAAACTTTCAATTTTTGATGAATAGTGAAACCCCTAAGTGGTTGTTAAAAAAACCTAAATTTTTCATAAAACATAATTTTACCGCTTGTGTGAGTGGAATTTCAAAAATTCGAGAGACACGGTTAATATCAAGGACTAAAATGTGGTTCAATGAGATGAAAATAATTTTTTATTAATAGTATCTTTTTACTTTTTTTTACCACGGTTAAAAGTAAATAGGGTAATTAAGGGTAAAAATGATATTATTATTACCCTAACACAAGTCCTAATTCTATTGGACAAGTTTAATTAAACAAAAAACAACCTTAGAAATAAAATATCACCATTTAGGCCCACTTGGATTAGATTAGGACATTTATTATTAATATATTTAAAGAAGGGTTAAAATAGTTAAAATCAAAGTTTAATAACTAAATCATTTTTAATATGGGGTTATACATAAGATAAACTCGACTATAAATATTCATTAGAAAGATAAAACTATTTCTTACATAATAGTATTTTATTTGTAATTTTTAGACATTAAATAATTTAATTTATTTATGACACAATGATGATGCAGTAATTATCTTATTAATGAAATATTGACATAATTGATGTTATAAATACCCAAATAAATGTAATTTAAGACTTTTTATGAATTACAATAATTTTATAGGTTAATATTACATGTTATTATTTATTGAATTAACTTTATTCGAACTTATCATTCTGTTATGATTTTCACAAAAATCAATTACTAAATAGTGTCAAAATTGACATAAAATAGTTTTTAAAACAAATATTATATTATTAATTGTTATTTTATTCCTAAAAATCTAAGGATCGGCCAAATGACTTAGCTAAGGTTATATATGTTAATAATAAACAAATTAGGGTTATTTTGGCTTGATATAGTGTGATTATTAACCTTATAGTATAAGAACACAAGAAGACACGGTAAAAGTAAAATTATTTAACTTAATGTTAAATCTACATGATAAGGTTAAAATAGGAACCTAAACTTTTCTAAATTCTATTAGATGAGAGGCTTCCGACCCATCCCCATCTTTTATTCGAAATAAATCAATTTTGAGCTATTAAAAAACGAATTTGACTTTATAATAAAATAATAGTTTTTTTTATTCCAAAGGTACCCCTCTCCTCCCTTATAAAAGGGAACCTCCTCACTCTCTTCCTCACACCACTTTGACCCTTCAAGCTCGGCCAACCCCTGCTAAATTTCCTTCTCCACTTTCCTAGAAACATCCTAGAGGTTCTGGTCTTCCTCAAAGAACAATTTTAGTGCCCTAAAAGGAGATCTCAAAGAGGCACTTCACAGAAGAGGTAATTTCCGTTACCGATTCTTTCAACTTTATTTTTACTTCCACTTCTTCTTCTTAGGTTGTTTCATTATGAAGTAACAACATCAGTGTTACTAATATACTGATATGTTATTTTATGTATGAAACAACCCTATTTCACAATCTATCCATCCTATGGAAAACGGAATCACCGTGCGTGCGTACGTACGGAATACTGTCTCCACGCCGTGGGGTAATCTATTTTCCACCACCACCTTACTTGGATGGGTATAATGGTGTACATAATAACTATATATGATTATTGAAAATTAATATTTATTCTTAAATAGTACACATACACTCCAATACAATTCCACGATCATGAGAACGATATCATCGCTCGTGCGTACGTACGGACTACCGTCTCCACGAAGAGATGAGATTCATTCTCCAAGTTTACCATTCATGAATGATTATAAAGTATATATAATAATTAATAATGAAATATATGACATAATAATGATTCTGTATTTATGTATATATATATGTATGTCATCTACTTAATTCCATTCAACTCAATATGGAAATGAAAACAGCGTTCATGCGTACGTACCGACTACCATCTCCATGAACGGTGTATTTCTTTCCATTTACTGATCTATTATATATATATATATATATTCTCCATATATATTATATATAAATCATGTTTTATATTCTAGAAATAAGTAATCATGATCTACGTAATCATATGAATAATTACAAGTCAAAACACGGATGACAAATGAAACGATTTTACCCAAAACTCTCTTTAACATGGAATTTACAAAAGAACGGGTAATATAAAGCCATAAGTGAACCATATATGATATCATAACAATGAGTATGATTCCGGAATAATTCAATGACATTATTTAAATCATTATACAGGAGGTTCGGACACATATGAAGCAAATCGGACCTAAGGTAAGGGAAATATCACAATCTCATTTTTATCCAAGATTGTTTATTCTTTGGTATTTACTGGGGTGTATTTTATCATCCACATCTAGGTTTCCTCAATATTTAATATTATTTCCATCCACGTAAAATTGTTTAAATCCAATTTTATCCTCCGGTGAGTTTTTAGTAAAAGATATGAAAGGAATCTTTTGTCGTTTTTCGTACGAGGTACTTTTTGACTTTTCTGACAAAAGTACGAGAAGAATGTTTTTTTAACATATATGGAATGAATGGATTTTTAAAAAATTATTTCCAAGAAGATTCCTTTACAAGTTTCCAAGTTTATTTTTAATCAACATCTTTTAGTTTAAATTTGTATGACATGTTAAGAAAGGAAAAATGTTTTTGAAGTAGAAAGGATATTTTCCTCAAGAATGGAGTTCAAGTGTTTTATCAAAATTATTTTCCATATAAGATAATAAAAGGGTTTTGTTTTTATCCCTATTATTACATTGATTTGATTACGTTGTGATGGAATTGTTTTATGATGTCAAGTTCTTTAAGAATCCCATTTTTATTACATGGGATATGAAATGATGTACGATTTATGATTTTGTGGCACACATAAGAATGGTATCATTATGAGATGGGTGGGACATATAACTCCCTCCAATGCATTGGGTAAATATTTTATATCTCATGAGATAGACATGGCTGGAACGGTAGGTTATACCGGTTCAGTGAAACAGGACTGAAACGAGGGTGACTCGGTTCAGAAAGGGACTTTGTCCACTAAGATAGTCTTTGCAATGAGACTTGACTAATAAGAAATGATTCTATATGATTATGTGTGTATGCCACAAAGTTTCATTTTTTATGTTATGATTATTGGGATTCCATTTCACTACTATGATTTATCCCATGTTATGAAATTATGATCTCTTTTGCAGGTTAAGATTTCCAAAAGATATGTTCTTATGAATATAACGTGGTTGATATTTCTTTTGTTTACCCTTACTGAGCATTTGATCTCACCCTTTTATGTTTTCTTTTACCTAGGATATAAAGAAATTTTTTAGGTAAAAAAAGGGAAGATATTTATGGGAGATGTTGATGATCTTTCACCACAATTAGAATATTTTATTCTGAGTTTCCAAAGACACTAAACTATTACGATCCTTGTGTGTGTGTTTTTGTTATGTACTATGTATTCCTCAAAAGTAATGTAATGTCCATGTACTTTATGCTTCGGGTCTCTACAGTTGGTATCAGAGGAAAAGTTTAGTTAACCTTTGGAAACTAGGATGCGAAAATGTTAGTGGGATCCCTAGAGATATTTATAATGTATGTCTAGGGATGTCTCTAAGGTTAAGTATATGTATAGGTTATAGTCCTAGAATTGCGCTAACGATCTTAGAATTTAACCTAAGATGTTAGATATTGAGGGTACTCCCTCTTTACTATGTTGTTTTCACTAGCATGATTTTTGCCTCTCACAAGATTCTTTTTGTGTTTTAGCTAATGGAGGGAACCTGAAGAAATTAGGTTAACATTGAATCGAATGGACAAATTGGTGACTATGAGAAACAAAATTGTGTAATTCCAAGAGAGAAAGATCTTGTGATTATGCTGAATCAGTCATTGCGATATATGATTAACAAGGTGATGTTTAGTGGTATGCCTAATTCATCAAAGAAGAGGAAGATAAACTATTATGCATGTTCGCATGTTGAGGAGCATAAAGAAAGGAAGATTGAGATTTATAAATAAGGGAAGAAGAACCTTGAGGAATACCTCAAATGGAGGGACCGATGTTATCTGTGTAGAGAAAAGGGTCATAGAGTGACAGACTGTTATAGAGTTCAATGTCTTATTTGTGGAGAACATGGGCATTACCCAACTCAATGCCCTAACCTAAAAAGTTACTTCTAAATCAAGGAAAGACTTATTCCAGGACAATCATTGATGTGGATGGACAGATGTGTTTATGTATTGGTATTCATGAATAATGTTGTTGAGGTACTTTTATGGTGTATTGAAATATTTATTGGTCTATTGTGGTTTTCAATAATTTTAAGGTACAGGTAACCAATAAAAGTGATTTAAATATTTTGGAAAGTAGATAATATGCTCATAATGAAGGGATAAAGAGAATATAATATGTTTGATAGTATTCATGAGCTCATGATTGATATAAGGACTAAGTGATATCATGGTTTGAGGATATAGAATTTTAAGGATTTTGGTATGTGGAAAGTGTTAACCTTTAAATGCATTCATGTTTTCACTAAGGTTCAATGGATATTCATTCTTAAAGAGAATACATGATTAAGGTATTCACATGTTTGTAATTTGACCAACAAGATATATCTTATGATATATGGGGGATAAATGATGGCATTCACGTGATCATTTTATTTATACTATGAGCTTAGACCGAAGTAGTTTAGATAAGCCTGAAGATTGGAATGGATTATGTTGGACATAAGTTAGTATTGTTTAAGGATAAAACTTTTTCGATATTATTGATGGGATGTTATAGTAATATAGTTTTAGAAAAAGGACAACCTGTAGGACGGGTGACAGCCCATCGCGTCGGACAAGGCCGTGGGAATCGAACCCACAACCAAAGTGCGACTGGCCTTTATTTCCTACCACTGACCTACAGGAAGTCCCTGTTTAGTAGAAACTAGTTTTATTATATTAAGCAGTATGATATATGAAGTATAAGTCCATTTTAGGAACCATATATGATTAATCTCGCTATAGATGGACTTATGTATTTTTGATAACTTTTGTAACCATTTGTTTGAGACAGATGGAATGACCCATCATTCTATCACATGATCTGCTAACACAGTACAAATGACAAATTCAACTTCATTTCATTAAGAGATGAAGTGTAAATTGTCCAAAGAATGACAAACAGTGAGACTATACCAAAATCACGAAAGTATTTCTTCTAATTCCAATTTCATCTACTTTAGGGAAATGATCTTGAAAACCAAAATGTTGTACTAGTGCACTTATATATGATGAATTAGATGGTACCTTAGATCGTTAAAAATTTATGGCTTTGTGATTGCTGGCTTTTCCATAGCCATATTCTCTACCACTCTTCATCAGAACATAATGGATAGATTTCTCTTCTATATCCATATTTTCACCTATGTGGAAACCCAGTGATTAGTTTATTTGGGTAACCGTTACGTTTCATACTTTTGTTTTTAAAGAATGGTTTTGGCATTCCTTTTTACGATGTGGCTTTCTATTAAAGAAACTTTCAAGTAGTAAACCATTTATAACCCCGACGAATTTCGAGGGCCAAATTCATTTTAAGGGGGGTAGAATGTAACACCACGAGATTTTATGAAAAATATTCTTTTCATTAATGTCTTGTGTTGTACGCTACACCAAAAGGATCTTGCACAACATTCATACTTGACTTGCCTTGCATTACACGCAATCGCGACCTTCCTCGATAGCGTGTGTAGTACGCAATACCGAGTTTTACTAAACAACGATATGCTATTAAAATATTATTAAAACTAGCCGTTATGAATAGTAATAACCACCTTTTGAAATTTTTTAAATTTTATTTTTCAAAATGGACTTCATTTGTTGATTCGGAATATCGAAATTAGATGAGGGTGAAATTTTGGTACTTTTTGGATAACTTTCATATTCTGATGAATGGTGAAAATTACTAAATTTTAATTAAAATGAACTTTTTTAATAGAAATAATTAATAGTGATAAATTATTAATTTGAGTGGTTTTAAAGTATATTTATAATATATTTTTATAAATTAATACAATGTTGGTCATTGGATTTAATTTCACATTTAAACCAGTTATAAACAACTGTCAATCTTTTGATAGTAATTATCTCTTAAAAACACGCTATTTGTTTTGACGACGGGAATTAAATTTTAAAATAATTAATGAAAAGGATATGTTTTTAGTTTGGTAAAATAGACATCATTATTGAATTCATAATATCAAATATAGCTTAGGCCTAATTTTTGGTATTTTTCTTAAAACTTTCAATTTTTTATGAATAGTGAAACCACTAAGTGGTAGTTAGAAAAACTGAATTTTTCATAAAACTTAATTTTAACACTTTTGTGAGTGGAATTTCGAAAATCCTAGGGACATGGATAATATGAAGGACTAAAATGTGGTTCAATGAGATGAAAATAATTTTTGGAGAATAGTAACTTTTTACTTTTTTTTACGACGGTTAAAAGTAAATAGGGTAATTAAGGGTGAAAATGATATTATTATTACCCTAACACATGTTCTAATTCTATTGGACAAGTGTAATTAGACCAAAAACAACCTTAGGAATACAATTTGACTATTTAGGCCCACTTGGATTATATTATTACATTTGTTATTAATTTATTTTAAGAAGGGTTGAAATAGTTAAAATCAATGTTTAATAACTAAATCATTTTTAATATGGGGTTATACATAAGATAAATTCGACTATAAATATTCATTAGAAATATAAAAATATTTTCTACATAATGGTATTTTATTTTAATTTTTAGACATTAAATGATTTAATTTATTTATGACACAACGATGATGTAGTAATTATCTTATTAATAAAATATTGACATAATTGATGTTATAAATACCCAAATAAATGTAATTTAAGACTTTTTTTGAATTCCACTAATTTTATAGGTTAATATGACATGGTATTATTGATTTAATTAACCTTTTTAGAACTTATCATTCTGTTATGAGTTTACCAAAAATCAATTACTAAATAGTGTCAAAATTGACATAAAATAGTTTTTAAAACAAATATTATATTATTAATTGTTATATTATTCCTAAAAATCTAAGTATCTGAAAAATGACTTAGATAAGGTTATATATATTAATAATAAACAACTTGGGGTTCGTTTGGCTTGATATAGTAAGTTTATTAACCTTATAGTATAAGAACACAAGAAGACTCGGTAAAAGTAAAATTATTTAACTTAATGTTAAATCTACATGATAAGGTTAAAATAGGAACCTAAACTTGTCTAAATTATATTGTATGAGAGGATTTCTACCCATACCCACATTAGATTATAAATAAATCAATTTGGAGCTATTTAAAACCAAATTTTACTTTATAATAAAATAATAGTTTTAGTTATTCCAAAGGTACCTCTCTCCTCCCTTATAAAAGGGCACCTCCTCCCTCTCTTCCTCACAACACTTTGAGCCTTCAAGCTCGGACAAACCCTTACAGATTCCCTTATACACTTTCCTAGAATCACCTAGAGGTTTTTATATTCCTCAAAGACCAATTTTAGTTCTTTAAAAGGAGATCTCAAAGAGGTGCTTCACAGAAGAGGTAATTTCCGTTACCGATTCTTTCAACTTTATTTCTTCTTCCACTTCTTCTTCTTAAGTTGTTTCATTATGAAGTAATAACATCCGTATCACTCATATACTGATATGTTATTATAAGTATTAAACAACCCTATTTCACCATCTATCCATCCTACAGAAAACGAAATCATCGTGCGTGCGTACGTACGGTATACCGTCTCCACGCTGTGGTGTAATCTATTTTCCACCACCACCTTACTTGGATGGGTATAATGGTGTAAATAATAAATATATATGATTATTGTAAAGTGATATTTATTCTGAAATAGTATACATACACTCCAATACAATTCCACGATCATGAGAATGATATCATCGCTCGTGCGTACGTACGGACTACCGTCTCCACGAAGCGATGAGATTCATTCTCCACATTAACCATTCATGAATGATTATAAAGTATATATAATAATTAATAATGAAATATATGACATAATAATGATTCTGGATTTATGTATATATATATATTTATGTCATCTACTTAATTCCATTCAACTCAATAAGGAAAAGAAAACAGCGTTCATGCGTACGTACGGACTACCGTCTCCATGAATGGTGTATTTCCTTCCATTTACTAATCTATTATATATATATATTATGAATATATATTATATATAAATCATGTTTTATATTCTGGAAATAAGTAATCATGATCTATGTAATCATATGAATAATTACAAGTCAAAACACGGACGACAAATGAAACGATTTTACCCAAAACGCTCTTTAACATGGAATTTACAAAAGAACGGGTAATATAAAGCCATAAGTGAACCATATATGATATCATAACAATTAGTATGATCCTGGAATAAGTCAATGACATTATTTAAATCATTATACAGGAGGTTCTGACACATACGAAGCAAATCGGACCTAAGGTAAGGGAAATATCACAATCTCATTTTTATCCGAGATTGTTTATACTTTGGTATTTACTGGGGTGTATTTTATCATCCACATCCATGTTTCCTAAATATGTAATATTATTTCCATCCACCAAAAATTATTTAAATACAATTTTACCCTCCAGTGAGTTTTTAGTAAAAGATATGAAAGGAATTTTTTGTTGTTTTTCGTACGAGGTAATTTTTGACTTTTCCGACAAAAGTACGAGAAGAATGTTTTTTTAACTTATGCGGCACGAATGGATTTTTAAAAAATTATTTCCAAGAAGCTTCCTTTAAAAGTTTCCAAGTTTATTTTTAATCAACTTCTTTTAGTTTAAAATTGTATAACATGTTAAGAAAGGAAAAATGTTTTTGAAGTAGAAAGGATATTTTCCTCAAGAATGGAGTTCAAGTGTTTTATCAAAATTATTTTGCATCTAAGATAATAAAAGGGTTCTGTTTTTATACCTATTATTACATTGATTTTATTATGTTATGATGGAATTATTTTATGATGTCATGTTGTTTAAGAATACCATTTTTATTACATGGGATATGAAATGATGTATGATAAATGATTTTGTGGCACATATAAGAATGGTATCATTATGAGATGGGTGGGACCTATAACTCCCTCCAATGCATTGGGTAAAGATTTTATATCTCATGATATAGACATGGCTGGAATGGTAGGTTATATCGGTTCAGTGAAACAGGACTGAAACGAGGGTGACTCGGTTCAGAAAGGGACTTTGTCCACTAAGATAGTCTTGGCAATGATTCTTGACTAAAAAAAATGATTCTCTATGATTATGTGTGTATGCCACAAATTTTCATGTTTTATGTTATGATTATTGAGATTCCATTTCACTACTATGATTTATCCCATGTTATGAAATTATGATCTCTTTTGCAGGTTAAGATTTCCAAAAGATATGTTCTTATGAATATGACGTGGTTGATATTTCTTTTGTATACCCTTACTGAGCATTTGAGATCATCCTTTTATGTTTTCTTTTCCCTAGGATATAAAGAAAGGTTTTAGGTAAGGAAAAGGGAAGATCTTTGTGGGAGATGTTGAAGATATTTCACCATGATTAGAAGATTTAATTCTGAGTTTCCAAAGACACTACACTATTACGATCCTTGTGTGTGTGTTTTTGTTATGTAATAAGTATTCCGCAAAATTAATGTAATGTCCATGTACGTTATGCTTCAGGTCTCTACATATACACTGTATATTCTTGTGATTAACATACTAAACCCACCCTTATCGATTACCTTATGATGTCTCCCATATAGTCATGTGTGAGGGTGACTTTCCCAGCATCTTGTGGGGGGATGGATGGATGGATGGACACCTACTATTCATTACTCCCTCTTCTGGAAAATAGTGGCCTAGGTGTCACTAGGTGAGTTTTGATGTGTGGTCCCATGGGTCTTCTGGATGTGTTGTGATGTGTTGTCTTAGGTGTGTTCAAATGAGTTTTGATGTGTGTTCCCAAGTGTCTTCGAGATGAGTTGTGATGTGTAGTCCCATGTGTTTTCAGGATGACATGTGATGTGTGTTCCCCAGTTTCATTAGGATGATATGTGTTTTAATGGCCATGGGGTGTGTATCCATGATGTGATGTGTTGTGATGGCCTATGTTTGTGCGGGCAGGATGTGGTCTAATATATTCAAAAGTCATGGGAGCACTGTTACATTTGTCGTTAGGGTGTTAGAGTGGCTAATAAAAAGGAAAAGTGGTTTTGTGTATCCTATCATCAATGTTATTTATATTATATTACATTGATTCATTATTTGGTGGTAGATAGTTGGTGGGGTTGGGGTTATGGTTAGTCTATCATTTATGAGTTTTTTGAATCTGTTGTTTTCTCATGGCTGTGTTAGAATTATCCTTCCACTAGTGCACGAGATACATTGGTTTTACTTCTGAATAAACCTATATGCTCACTCTATATATATAATTTTTTTTTCATGTTTCCATGAGGATTACATGGATCATGCTGAGCATTACTCTCCTTCCATTAGATGTAGTGTTGTGTCTCTAGTTTTCTTTTTGGGTATTTACATTGTATAATTTTTATCTTTATCATTTTTATTTACACATGAACTGTGGGATGGTTTCTGGTTTTCTTATAAATATTATTTGGATTTGATTATGGTTGATACATCCCATATCAAGATCTTTTTTCCTTCTAAATGGTAATGCCTCCCATATTTTGTGATTTATACACCCTTCACGATAGTCTCAAAACTAGCGCCTATATGATGTGGGACTCAGGGGGTCACTATTTATCTCCCTTCAGTAATGTATATTTTGTGTTAGAGGGTTATGACATAGTTGTATCAGGGGTGATGTTTGAGATATAGGGTGGATTCCAGAGTTTTGAATAAGGAAGAATGCTTTAATTGGTATAGAAATTGAGTTAGTTTACCTTAGTGTGTGGAATATTATATGGATATTGGCTAAGACATGGGATTTTTGGGCCCCCAATGATCCAATGTATGGACAATAAGATTATTGAATAACCAATTTAGATAAGACTGCATGCATTGTATAGACCTAGGATAGGAACAGTAATCATGATAGTTGCGTTCTTATCTAAATTTGGGTTGTTTGGGGAAAGTTAATATAAAAAAATAAATTAAATGTATTAAATATATTTAAAATAAATCTTAATGAGAATTTATACTATCAATCTTAGGAAATCATTCTTTCTCTTTTAGCTATTGATACCGGTCATCATCTACATGTGGCTCTAGTAGTGGATGTTTGGAAGGCTAACCTAGTTGATCAAGGAAAGGGTTGATCTGCATAAGAATTATGATCAGTGGGAGAGGTTGTAGAACACTTTTCAGCATCAAGATTTGGAAAATTATGAAGGGATTTATAATATAGAAATAGAGTGTTAGATAAAGAAGCTAGACATTGCTTTTAGTTTGATCTGATCCCCAACAGAGTTTAGTTCCCTTTGGGAATTAGTCAGATTTGAGGGGATGAGCCTCAATGGTGGATTTTATACCCTTGTGAGTGGAAGGAGGCAAATATTTCATAGGATGACTTCCAGAAGGTGTTTCATGAAAATTTTATTTCATCAACAATGAATGATTAGAAGAAGAAAAACCTACTCCTCCTTCAAAAAATTGTAGTATTTTTATGTGGTATCTTGGGATTAAGTTCATTGAACTTTTTCATTTCTCCCTATATCTTTTTCAGATTAGGAGTCTTGAGTAAGGCATCTTGAGGAGTAACTTTGTCCTTCGATACAGTATATAGTCACACCTCTTCCATTTCCAACTTACGTGGAGGTTTGTAATAAGGTATAGGTTATAAAGAGGATAAATACACATGGAGGTTTTCTATGAGAGGTGAAATAATAGGGCTCTATAAGGACAATATTTGTTAGTGGAAAGCCTTAGGTATTGGGCTATTCATTGTTTCGACCAGCATGGAGTTGACCTCAAAAGATTCCCTTTCGCTATTCTATATATTTTACCTTTACAATGGAAACGGGGCCATTGGGTTTCTTCTATGTGGTTTTCATCTATATTTAGGAACAGTTCGTGGTGGATTCTTTAGCTCAGTTTGGTCAAGGAAGGCAGGTTCAACATTAACCTCAGTAGCAGTTACCTGTGTGGATGCTCCAACAATAGGTGCATCAGGCTTATGGTCTAGCTAGGTTAGATGAGGCAGTTAGGGGACAACCTCAGGATATTCCTCAAGATTAATGACCTCTACCTGAGCATGGTCATAGAGGTGCTCATTAGCAAAGTGATAAGGGATCATGGGATGTTAATTTTATGCAATGAAGGTAGCAGCACCAGTTGGGCCAAATATCGTTAGAGTTACAATCAATTTATCATCTATTCTTGTCTGTGTTTTTTTATTTGGGATCTTGACACTCATTTTTATAACCTATTTGATTGTGTTCTTTGGGACTAGATGAAGAGATGTTTCCCATACCCCAAGTGTTTACTACACCAGTTCGAGGATATAGAATCTTGTTTGATGTGTGTCAAGGGTGTACACTTGTAATGGGGCAGTATCAGTAATGTGGGGATCTTTTATTACTTAATATTTATCGATACAATGCCATTATTTTTATTGACTTGTTATATTTTGTGCATGATGTTATTGAATGATTTTGGAGCATAATAATGGTTTTTTATGTGGATGGATAGAAAATGATTTTAATTAGTGAGTGGATGTTTTAGGTTGGCATTCGGTGTGAGGAGACCCTTGTTTCCTTGTTGGTTATATTTCAGATGAATTAGTAGAAATGTGAAAAGAAGAGGAACCCAAGGTTGACATTGAATTCCAAGATGTTTTACCTTAAGAGGTTGTTACACTACCACCTAAAAAATGTTGAGTGGGGATAGACTTGTAGCCTGATGTTTCTCTAATTACAATGGATCCTTATCGATGAAACCTTCTGAGTTGTGGGAGATGAGAATTCGATAGATGGTGTGATGGAGAAGGGTTTTATCTGGCCTAGTGTGTCATTGTGGGGTTCTCTAATGTTGTTCTCCTGGAAGGGGGATTATAGTTTAAGGTTGTTCAAAGACTACCAGAGTTTGAATCGAGTGAAAATAAATAACCATAACCCACTTATAAAGAATGATGACATTTTCAACAAGCTAAGAGGGGGGAGATATAATTATAAGATACCCCCTTCAATTTGGATATAACTATTTAAGAGTGAAGAAGGGTTATATCTTGAATAATACCTTAAGATGTAGGTATGGGAACTTTCAGTTAGTAGTAATGTCATTCGGTGTTATGAATTCAATAACTATGTTCATGGGGATCATGAACTTAATGTTTTATGAGATGTTGGACCAGTTCGTCATATTATTCACTGATGATAAATTGATCTACTCAATTCCATAAGGGGGTCATATTGAGCATCTTTGATTTGTCTTGTATGTTTTCTGTTGCCACCATCTCTATGGATAGGTGAGTGTATGTTTTGGATATGATCGGTTCATTTACTTGGGAATGTGGTGTCTTAGAAGGGTGTGGAAGTTGAACCGACAAAGGTTGAGATTTTTTTTATTGTGCAACACCCAATAATTTGGTAGAGGTTTATATCTTTATTGATCCCTCAAACTATTATCAAATTTTTGTGTCTGGTTTCACTTGATTTGTATCCCCATTGATAGAATTAACCAATAAAGACAAATCTTTTTTCAGGATAGATTAATTCCAGGTAGAATTCCGTTGCCCGGAAAGGATATTGGTTTGTGATCTGTTTCCCAGGGGAATGGGTAATGTTTTAGGTATTTTTGATTCTTTCCATCTAAGATTTGATGCATATTTATGTAGAAGAAGGAGGTTATCTCTTATCGGTCTAGGAAGTTATTCCATTACTAATGTAACTATGAAACCCATGATCTAGAGTTAACGAAAACTTTGTCCGAGATGATTTTGGGGTTTTATTACCTCATTAGGGAGAACTTTATGGTATTTATAGAACATAATAGTTTGAGGCATATATTTTCTAATTGTGACTAGAATCTATGACAAAATAGGTGGATGATGTTCTTTCAAGACTAAAATGCTTGAGTTCCCATTCGCATATGGGAGGGAAAATGTTGTCACTGAATCTTTACGTATGAAATCATAAAAGCTTGCAGTTAAAGAGTCTGTAGATGCTTTTAAATAAATAGAGTAATTGGGATCCTTGAAATTGAATTAAAGGGTGGAATATGGGGGTGGTTTCGTGTTTGTGATGATGGTGATGTTTTCTCTAATGCATCTGGTGAATGATTCTTAGTGGGGAGAGTTATAGGTAGAGGTGATGTGTGATTGTGTTGGCTATGGTGATGCTCTAGAGAGATGGTTGGAGGATAGTAAGAACAGAATATTGTTCCAAGAAAGGATGTTTTTTCTAATAGAAATGTGCAAGTGATTTCTTCATGAGTTATATACCTCACCTTTTGAGGTACACCTAGGAGTTGCTAAAATGTATAGTGACATGAGGAAATAGTTTTAGTGGCTCGAGGTAAAGTAGGAAATGCAACAATTTACATCCTTTTTCCTTGATTTCTAGTAGTTAAAGTTAGAGTATCGTAGTCTATGTGGGGTTTTCCACCCTTGGATGTTCATGAGTGTAAATGGGATGAAATATCGATGTATTTTTTATAATGTTACAAAGATCTTAGGGATGTTGTGATTCTATCAAGGTGATTATGGATCAGTTGATTAAATTTTATAACTTCTTATTTATCAAGATAATTTTTGTAGTTTTTTATTTGGATAAAAGGTACATGGATGAGTTGGTATGTTTTCATGGAGTTAAAAGTTCTATTTTCTCATTTTAAAATTACCATGTTACCTCAAGAGTCTGGAGGGGTTTTCAGTGTGATTATGTCACTCAATTTTTCCTCAAAACAACAATACACCCTCAATTTGGTGGATAATGGTCATAAAACATGGCCTTGGATTAGTTCACTTATAATACTATTTATCACTATTAGAGTGGAATGGATCTAAATGAGGCATTTAACGGAAGACTATGTCATTATCTATTGTGCTAGACTGACATTGGGGAGGAAACTTTCGTGGTCCCAAGGTGATTCAGGGCACAATAGAGAAGTTTCATTTGGTTTGAGAAAGGATGAAAGCAACACAATACCAGTAAAAGTATAATGGTATGTGTAGGAGTGTGCCTCTAGTGTTCCAGGTTAGAGACCATGTGTTCTTGATGGTTTTCCCTCAATGTGTAAAGAAGAGATTTGAGAAGTGGAATAATCTCTCTCTATTATTTTTTTGGACATTTCTATGTGTTGGGTAGAGTTAGAGATGTGGAATATTGGATTGTGTTTCCACTTCGGCTGAGAAGGATCCACGATGTATTTTATGTATCTCAACTCTTTCAGTATCTTCATGATGAATCACATGTAATTTACTACAGAGATTTGGATATTTAGAATGACACAACCATCATGGAGAATCCATTAGAGATCCAATATCATCAATATAAGTTTTTATAGTGATGAACCAATCCCCTAGTTCGGGTGCTATAGAGGCTTGGTGGCTTAGAGGACAATACTTGGGAACATGAAAAGAAGTTGTGATCCCAATACACATAGTTATTTTTTGTTTTCCCTTTTTTTTATTATTTGTTGTCTAGAATGTGGTGTTTTATGAGATATGTTATATTATCCTTGATGATATGTGTGATGTGTTTTATGTGATGATATTAAAAGAAGAGAAAAAGGGAAGTCCTGATTCCTAATCAAGATGAATTCTACTATGATGTGATTAAAACCATGTGAGAGAGTTAGTGTTTCCCAGAGTGGATAGAATCTTGACATGGACGATAGAATTATATTAATCCAATGTTCAAAAATTATGTTTTTTATATTTTATGAGAGTTTGGGTGAGTGGATATGATTAGTGGAAATGTTTCAGGTCTAACAACATCCTTGTGAGGTATCTCAAGGGATGAGTTTTCATACCCTTATTTTCTTTTATTATGTGTAGGTTTTAATTTTTTAGGGAATAAATAGATTGATAGGTATTTTACGTAACATACTAGACCTTCTGGGAAATTAATTTTCAAAAAATATGATGTTTATGGTGTTCGAAGTTAGTCTGTGGTGTTTTTAGGACATGTGAGTCATTCCAATGGTTATTAATTTCAACATTTGGTCAAATATCTAGTTTTCAAATTGTGACTCATCATGGCATTGACTTGTCTAGTGATGACTTATCTGGTGGTTACATGTATGGATGTGACTCCTATGCATGTGTCTCCTCTGGTGATGAATCCTCTTGTGGTGACTCGTTTAGTGGTGAATTTTCTAGAAGTGACTCATTTTAGAGTTTTCCATCCTTCCAAAATGTTCCCTTTTATCTTGTTTTCCCTTTTTACATTTATTTTGATGATATATGAGTTTATTAACATAATTAATTATATTTTAGGACTTTTAAAAATGGATCAATCGTATCATGAGTTTTTAAAATGTATCCATGCCTTTAAAACATCTAAAACTTGTGGTTTTAATGAGATCAACATTTACTGATCAAATAATCCATTTCAATCCCATCTGTTTTTGATATAGTACTTCTAAGACAGAGATTTTCACTTCATTCATTCCTTATTTTTTCTCTTAATACAAAAGGTCCCAAAATCCTTCTTCTTTATAGTGATGGAATTACGTGTTGTAGTTAGTTCTTGTTTTCCCAGAAGTGTTTCATGTTGTACACATGCCTCTATTTTTTGTGTAACAAGGTTGTGTTGATCATCATTCTTCTAAGTAATATTTCCATCATCGTTATTTTATTGTGTATCAAGCAGGATGGGAATATAGATTTTTATCCTTGTGAATATAGTTGATTATAGATTAATTAAGATATTATAATTGGTCTAAAACAAATAAAATGGGTATGGGAACATGATGATTGATCATACTTTTTTATCGAATTTGATTGATGTTGGAAATGGTATTGGATATTTATCCACTAAAAATAATTGCTATTGGGGGTCCTTTTTTTGTACATGTTAATAGATTGTGGAATAAATTATCATTTCATTGTTATTGAAGTCACTTATTATGTAATTGGATAACCACATACATTCAATTAATAAAATGGATTCCCCTTCATCATAAAATTTCTGTTATAAAACCTTTAATCTAAAAAGAGAAATTGAATAAGACATACATCAATAAATATAAATTTATGTAATTTTTTGGTGAGTGATATGACATGTGTGTAAACTATGGATGAGATATGGTTGTGTAGTGAGGTTGTGATGGTTTTGTGGTTGTGCAGTGGGGCTTCAATGGAAGATGGATTTGGACTTGGCGGTTTGTATTTTGTTTCATTTTACTTCTTATTGTGTTTTGTGTTGTGTTAGTTTCCTGGTTGGTTTGGATGAAAAAATGAATAATAATGATGAACTGGAATTATTACATGATAATGATTTACAATGGCATGTTTAACGGCCTATTTTACGATGGGGTTTTTGTACAAATCAAATGACGTTTTTAATGGAATAAGTCGGAAATATAGAATCTAGAAAATGGATTAATGACTTTTTGACAATTAAATATAAACTATAGTTTTTTTCTTGCATGGTGTTAGGCATTTAGATGATGTAGAAATGTGTGATATTCATGAGTTGGTTAGTGTTATTGTTTTCCCATTGGTTGATCTTGAATGTTTTTTTCACAATATATAACTATACTCTTTATAGTATCTTGATTTATATATGGACCCCATCTATGTCATGAACCTTGTGCTGACACAAACATAGTTAAGTGGGAGGATTTCTTTCCTAGCATCACGATGGTTGGATGGATGGATGGCCACCCACTCTTCCCTACCGCCTCTTCTAGGAAATAGTGGCTCGGGTGTCTTCTATCGAGTTGGGATGTGTGGTCCCATGTGTCTTCAGGATGGGTTGTGATGTGTTGTACTAGGTGTATTTGGTAGGGTTATAATGTTTGGTCCCAGGTTGCATTTGAATGAATTTTGATGTGCAATACTAAGTGTCTTTGGAATGATATTTGACGTGTAGTACTAGGGTTTTTTGGGATGATATGTGTTGTGACAGACCAATTTTGTTCGAGAAGAATGTGATGTGTTGTGATGGAAAAAGTGTGTGTAGGTGGGATGTGATGTGTTGTAATGGAACATGTGTGTGAGGGTGGGATGGTGTGGCCTAGGTGTGTGCTGGAGGGATGCGGTGTGATATATTTGGAAGATGTTCAAGTGATAAGATGACTATCATTGGGGTGTGAGAGAAGGTAATCAATGGGAAATTGGTGAGTGATAACCTATAATCGATGTGGTTTATATTATATTACTTAGATACATTATTTGATGAGTGATACATGGTGATGTTGGGTTTATGTTTAGTCTATCTATTAGGTAATATTTGTTTCTGATATTTTCTCATGGGTGCATTAGTATGACCCTTCAGATTGTTCATGAGAGATATTGGTTTTCCTACTGAGTATATAAGTATTCTCACCCTAAATATATAATTTTTTCCCAAGTTTCTAGAATTATTATGTGGAATGTTTTGGGAATTTCATTTTATATGCTTGGATAGTATCTATGTTTCTTCTCTAGGTTTGTTTTTGGGTATTTAATTTTGTGTCTTTTTATCTATATATGTTTTCTTTATACATGAATTTTTTGATTCTTTTTTGTTTTTGTTATATATATTTCAGGGATTTTATAATGGTGATACAACCTATCTACAGATCTTTTTTCATTCTAACGGGTAATGCCTCCCATATTATGATATTTATACACCCTTGGGGCTAGTTGTCATCCTAGATCCTACAGGATGTAGTAATAAAGGTTGATTATATCTCTCACCTATTTTTTTATCTTTAAAAGGACAGTTTCATTATAATATACCTCAAATATAATTAAATAAATGTATAACAACAAATAAGTCTCAATGGAATGTAAGTTGAGACAGAATCCATTACCACTTATTATTAGTCGAAGCGTATTTACCATAAAAGTAATATTTATGAAATGAAACATTGAATACCATAAATATGATGAGATGCATCATATTATATATAAAATGGAAGTATAAATAAACCACACACAAGAATTATGGGGTGAATAAGTCGCATCTCTAACAGAATTAAAATTGAGACGAGAAAAATCCTTACATCATGATTCCCTTTAGTGGTGTGCACTTTAACCTATTGTATAATGGTTTAATTAATTTTATTAACTTATCGAATAACTATATTGACATCTATATTATATTATATTAGTATTTTATACCATCTTATGACCCAAAATGTTTCTTTATTTTTATGGTTTTGAGTTCGTTTGTTTCATAGTTTCATGATCGGTTCATATGTGTAAAATTATGGATGTTCTAGTAAAATGTGATTAAAAACTATAAGTTTAGTAAAATAGTATTTATGTACTTATATATGTATAATTGGTCCCATATATCATTTTTATTTCTTACAATATGATGATTTATTAGACAAAATTATAAAGACAAACGTTTAGTTTATTTTTGCGGGTTTTCCAAAAACCCTGAACGTGTTTGATTTTATTTAAAATTATGAGTATATATTAGTTACAGAACATGAAATAGGATATAAAATACTTATATGAATATTATTTAACCAGTATAATAATTTATTACCACCCATGAAGGCAATATTGGGAAATAAACAAGAACATTATTCACGGAGGCGATTAACCGACATAATGTGGACAATAGATTCGTTTTGTTGAATAAGAGGATGAAAAAATGGGGTGGAAATTAAATATTAAATTAGAAAAAAATAAAATTAAAGTATTTATATGATTATATAATTATTATTACTTGATGTATTAAATATATCTGGAGAAATTAGAAGAAGAAAATAATGTATGATAGGTGTTTTGAGAAAATTACCTCTTAAATATCACCTCTGTGGGAGATCATTGAGGACCTTGGATTTGTCCTTTGAGTGATTAAGGTAGCACTTTTACATGAGTAGAATTGGGATGAGAGGTTTGGTCAGCGATTTTAGGATCTCTAGGCTTGTGCATCTAAATGGGGTGTTGATGGTTGGTATTTATACATGAGGAGAGGTGGGTTTAAGTGATTAAAATAATGATTATTTTATATTTAAAGTCAACCACATGAAGTTGGAATTAATTTCAACAAAATTGGAAGAAAATTAATGTTTTATAAGATTATTAGGGTAATTAAACACCTTAAAACCCATTTTTTTAAATTCTTAGGAATGTTATGCTTTTATCCTTTAACTTTATCATTTGTCTCTATTTTACCTATACTTTGGTAAAAAATTATTTTTACCTTGGGAAAAAAATTATTACCAAAAATGAAGATGAAAATACAACATAATTTAGAACTTATGATTACAAATAGAAAATTATTTTTTCCAAATTCGATACACAAAATTGGAATAATCAGATTTATAATTATTCATGCAGATACAATGAAATATTGGTGTTTTAAAGTTAAAAGTTCAAAAGATTGAAATGATATTATGTACTATTTCAATGTGAAGTCTATTACAATGACAAGATTTGATTGAATTATTTATAGTAAAACTAATTTTAATTTATAACAAATTTAAAATATAATTTAACGGTATAAATTAATTTGACAAAAAAGTAGTCTTTTAATTAAAATTTAATATTTTTCATTATTCACCAAAAAATGAAACATCCCCGAAAAAAATTACCCTAAGCTAATTTTTATTTTAAAATTTGAAAAAATTATTTTTTCAAAAAATACTATTAAAAGTGTCAAAATTAAATTTAAAACAGGTGCACCATCAAAAGGCGAAAAAGATGCCTTTAAAAATATATAGGTTTTATTATTATAATTGGATTTATATCCTTGTTAAGTATATAAAATATATTGGATGATGTTAAAAATAAATTATTAAATATATATCAAATAAATATAATTAATATATTTCAATAATAGTTAATTAATTAATTTATTAATAAAAATTGTTATTTTGGGTATGAAAGTGGGTTTTTTATTAAAACACATCGATTATGGTAAATTAAATTTTATTTTCATTTATAAAAAATAAGTAACTAGTGAATCAATTTTATAAACATGTTAAAACTATATTTTCATAATCTAGTTATCCTCATTCATTCCCTCCATTCGAATGGCTAGGTGACTACTATAGAAATTAAATATTAATATTTGATCATTTGATTAAGTTCGATGTTCTATTTAATATAACTTATAAAAGAGATTTAATTTTGAAATATGAATACCATAAAATCTTGTGGTGTCACAATAAATATGTTTTATACATTTTTATGCCATATTTATATCATGTTGATTTCACAAAAAATATATTATTCATAAAAACATTATTTTTTTATGCATAAAATTTTGAAAAAATCACTTTAAGATGAGTTTTACGTGTTGATTATAAAAAATAATTACATTTTATCATGTTCAAATTAAAAATTTTAGATATTTATTTTATAAATAAAACCATATAATATATTGGTAAAATATATTTAGAATAAAAACTATTTATTTTGTTATTAGTGTTTACATTTATATTTTTTAATTCATCCTTAATCATAATATGTTTGGTTATTTATTATTTATACTTTAAAACATAATAAAAAAATTTATAAAATTCATTTTAATGTTTTGATAAAATTTTCAAGTAATTAAATATTACTGAAAACATATTACTTTTGATGAACATTATACCTTATAGTCATAATGTATTGTTAATGAACGTTTCACAATTATAATGACTCAATTATCTAAAGGTAGTTTATATTTTTTTATAATATAATATCATATAAATAATAAATTATCATTTCAAATTGATGTACCCAATGGATTTTTTAATGATTTTTTTTTGTCATATTTTCAAGTGTGAATATTTGGAATGTAATTTGGAATGACTATTAGTTGATTTCATGTGATGGAGAAGGTTTTCAGATGATTAGAGATGAGATGGAGCTACTAGAATTTTATTGAAAAGGTGTTAAAAATTCATTATTTATTCTGAGATGTAGAATATTGAAGAAAAATATCTATGTCCATTTCTTTGAGATTTATTTCCATAGGGGTTATTAAAATATTCATGACAGTCATTTCATCACTATAACATAGAATTTAAAAAATCATGAGAATTATATATTTTTCATTGGGTATTTTGTAAGGGTGACATAGTTAACATAAGTTTTATTTAAATTCTATAGCAGCTACATCCATTTCAGAAATTGGAAATGGAATGGGTGCTATCATTGTTCTATAAGGAAAATTTGATACATTGTTTGGGTCATTTGACTTTTTTATAAGATTCATCAGTAAAAAAAGACATGGATAAGTCAACAGAACCTTTGAGTATCATATGGGTCCTTAAATTTTCTAAGGGATACAATTATTCTATAGGGGTAACTGTGAGTATATAGGGCTTAGCAATTTTTATATTTTTAGAAAATTTATTTCTAGAAATTAATTTAGTAACTTCCATTAGAGATACATAGCTTTGCATCAAGTTATTTAAATCAAAAAAATCTATTAAAATTCATGATCCAATATAATATTCATGGGATTTTGAAATAATCTTGAGTAAATATTATTTTATGACATTCATGGGAATTTAAAATTAAAATATATTAAATTACTAATCATGAAAAAAGATTACATTTTTAGTAAGAAATTAAAGAGAAAATATCATGAAATTGAGAATCGAGGAGAGTTTCCATATCTGATTATGGAAATAATATTCATGATATTAAGTGAATGTAAAATAGAATAAAATAAATGTAAAAAGTTATCAAGAATTGATATTCTAAAACTTTACTACATTAAAGGACTACTGCATTGAAGAGAGAATAAGAAGAAAAGGATAATAATAAGTGTTACATATTTATATCATTTTTTTGTAAAAATTTGATACTATATATGGTCTATTAGATAATTATTTTTAAGGTGGATGAATACACCCATGTTCTAGTATACTCTCATGCACATGTCAGGTATTATGAATTAATGATAAGGAATGAAATCATGTCTTCTACTCTATTAATATCACATATTAGTCAAATATTGAGTACGATGAAGAAAATATATTTCCCAGATATAGTGACATCAAAAAACACGCTAATTATCTTGTTCATTCAATGGAAAAAAGATATTTTTTGAAAAGTAGGGTTTCTAGTATAAATAATACCCAATTATTATCATTGTTCAATAAATATTCAGGTATTTATTCATTAATTATCTTTTACTAGCATATAAATCATTTCATGTGACAATGAAGAACATTTCCCATATCTCCTCACCACTAGGAAATTATAACAATAATCTAGATATCAGAATTCAACCCAAAACTAGTAGGTATTAGATACCTAATTTGGGATAGAAGCATATTAAAATAACACTATGATATGATTTTATATTATTATTTTAGATTTCATGAGGGAGTGATTGAATTCAGTGTATGTAGAATTTAAAAATTCATTCAGTTTTATTTCAAAAATAAATTCTGAAACCGGTACACTAGATTCATCCATAGTTCTTAGTGGAACATTAACTGACCTAGGTACTTCATGTGGTATCATATCTTTCCAATATCCCAATAATATCGTATCACAATCAATGGAGAATAATAATTTTATGAATAAAATGGTTGTTCCTATACTTGATTAAATGAACTCTTTTGGATATAAGACTAGAATTCTTCAATATATTTTACCTGATGTCTTTAATGTTAGTGATATATTGAAACTTGGTTTCTACTCCTAGAAATAGATTAACCCACAAAATTTGTAGACATAAAATATTTGGAAGTATATTTGAAGTATAATAATGACATTTTATCACCATTGTTTGATAAATTGTACACTAAATTAATTGAACTCAAAACATCCAAAGATATGTGGGATAAGATTATGATCATTTATGAAGGAGATTTCAAAATCAAGGAATTCAGATTTCATATTTGTAAGGATAAATTCAAATTCATCAGGATGGTTAAAGATGAGATTGTCAATGAGTACATCACTAGGGTGAATGATATTTTCAATCATATTAGTGACTTTGGTGATTATTTAGAAGAATCAACAGTGGTATAGAAAATAATGAGAAATGTTCCTTATATATTTGATCCAATTATATTATCCCTTAAAGAAAAGTGATACTTATATATATATGATTTATATAAAACACTACTAAACTTCATGATATGGAAGGTCCCAATATTCAAGAAGGAAGCTAAGGAGAAAATTTAATTCCAAGCTGTGAATAAATCCAAAATCATAGAAGTGGACTCTAATTTCTCCCATAAATCATAATATATGGATTATGGGGATGAAGGAAAAAAGTGGATAATGTACCTTTTCTTTAAGATACTGAAAAATGGAAAGGGTAAATAAAAAAGAAAAAATTCCACAGAAGTTATTTTCATGTTGTTCAATTGAAAATGTTGAAACTAATTATACAAGAACGTATAGTTGAAATTCAAAATAATTTGATCAATAAGAAATTACCCAATGAAGAATTTGAGGATACGTTCAATAGATATTAATAAATCTTGTGTGAGTATGTATATATTTCAAAGAACATAAAAAAGGGGTTTAATTAGTGAAGAATATTAATTATTCTATACTAAAAGATTTCATTATTAAGAACAACATCATAAAAATTTTCAAAATTTTATAGACCATGTTGAAGGACATGATGAAATCTAATTTAGTGATGAGTAAAGAGAAAGAACCAAGTCTTAATGCTTGTTAAAGGCTACATTTTATGTGTTATTCGAAAGGAACACAAAAAAATAGGGAAATAAAATCCACAAATAAAATGGTCATGAAGATGAAGAAATATATATATAAATTTATCAACAAATAAGATGATTATTTTATTAAGATTAATCTTCATAATTTGAAACTTTTCTAGTAGGAAAGGATTATATATAAGTTTGAAAAGAAAATTACTACTAAAGAAGAAAAATTTAACATCACTAAATCAAGGTGTCTTAAATATAAGAGGACACTTTAGGAAATGTGATATGATTATGAATTTTATAAGTGAATTTTTATTCATTATATAATTTTTATGATTATAACATATAAGTTTTGGTAAAATCCACACATGTGACACATGAACATTCCAACTATTTCTCAACTAAAAGTGAAAGTTCTAAAAGCTAATATCAAAAAACCTAATTTGTGAAAGGATCATAAAAGATGAAATCTACAGAAATGAAATTTCAAGGTAGTATGAAAAAGGAAACCACCCCTATGAATAAATCATATGGTGTCTATAAAGGCACAAAGAAAACAAGACAAAAATTATAGGCAACCTCTATTATTTCAAGGATGAACTGATTTTGAAGGTTAATGATAGCGTTTTTCAGTATTTGGGAATAAATATTATGTTTAATGGTAAAAAATGATTCTTTATTAGGGTCATTGAAGTCATGAATTACGGGGATTTATCCATAGGATATATGAATCTAGTCTGTAAAGAAGGGATTAGTGAAAACAATTTATCACAGTTCCCCCACAAAAATATATTTTCTTTTTAGACGATATCTTTTAAAGGTTTTAATATAAATTCCATTATGATGATTATTTTATTAGAATAAATACATGAAAATATCAATAGGTTTTTTAAGATATTATGTCTTTGAGATGTAACATAATAGAAAAGTACACTAATTATTGATGTGGTTATCAAGGCTATCAAGATGAGCAAGCCATGGATTCTTGAAATTGGTTATTCCAAAAACATAACTAGAAAAATTAATATCTTGAGAAATATTTAATAATGTAGCGACAGTTCAATTATATATTGGAATAAAATATCAGTAAAGATAAAAGTAATTAGAGGAACTGAAATTGATGCTAAAAAACTAAAGTCAAAAGTTGTTTTATTTATAGATTGTCATAAACATGAATCAATGAGTGTGAGTTAACAGTGTGTTATAGGAAATGATATTATTTTATTGAAAAATATGTATCTAATAAAGAGGATAAAATATTTAAAAGTTATAACCAAATATTCGAGATCCAATGGTAGCGTTATCAAAATTAGATGCATAATTAATTCTTGACATTTGAGATGAAAAGTTCAAAAAAAATATTGTATAAAATATTGGTCCAAATCTTTCAAAGAATTTTGAGAAATATTTCAAAGTGTTTTGAGTTGGGAAACATTCATTCGTTCAAAATAGAAACATATTATATCAAAGAAACCTTTCAAAAGGAAAATATGGCTCAACATTGATGTAGAAGTGTGTAAATCTAGTTCATCAAGCCACTTGAGTTGATACATACTAAATTTCCTTGGCCAATGAGACACAAATCCACTCAAGGTGATATTTAATTTATCATATTCAATGATGATTATACTATAATTAATAATTATATGTTCATTAATCCAAATTTAAAAGTACTAGATCTCTTCAATGTTTCTCATATAAGTGCTTAGATAGAACTATAAACATGTATTAAGAGCCTAATATATTATAGTTATAAGGAGTTTATAGGAAAATAATTTGAGTCCTAACTTGATAAATATGGAATAAAAAACATAATAAAACTCATTCTACACAACAAAAATGGATTAGTAGACAAAAATAATATAAACATGGTTGATATGGGGAGATCCATGATAACAGAATATAATATATCAATATTTTATTATAGAGATACTATTTTAAAAACTACTAATATAAAAACATTATGTTTTTTCTTAAAAATATTATATGACCTATTATGTGTTTTGGTAAAACAATAATCCAATGGTGGACTACTTCACGGTTTTATGTAGTCTATATATTTTGATTGTTTTAAAAAAAATTGAGAAAACAATATGAGAAAGTTGAGGAATATATATTTTGGGGGTATCATTCCAATGGAAAAGGATGTAGATGATGAGACAAGAAGATATATAAAGTGTCTGGTAGTTGTGATGTAAAAAAGATTGATAATAAGCCTCATATTAATATTACACATGAAGTATATTTTGAGGTTTATATTGAATACAATGATAATTTTTTAGAGACAGTCAGTGGAGAAAAAGAATGAAACGAACCATTTATGGATTATATTAACTATGATCTGAATATTGATGAAGAAAAAGATTCCAAAATTTAAAAAAATGGATAAAATGTTAATGAGAAATTTGGAAGAAGTGAATATAAGGTGAGATCATAATTTTTTAGTTTATACTAAGAGGATGCTGAAACAAGAAAAACAAAAATATCATATCCCTAAAATAAAGAAACATTCAGTGGATAAAACATTAAAGCATATTATATTACATATAGAACTACCTCACTCAAAAATATTAGTCGATTTGGTGGATCGCATGGCCTAAAGCATACCTCCCTGTATATTAGAGGCTGCTGAATAGCCATGAGGTTCTATGATGTAATGGTGGGGAGAATATAACCTCACGATTAGAGTGTGGAATGAAGGTATAAAATAAAAATAATAATTAGAAAATAGTTAATAAATGAATTGTGGAATCGTAAATCATACCCACTAATGGAATGATAAATCATACAGATATATTATAATAAATATTAGAAACAAATTAATATCATATATAAAATGAAAATCATATCATGAGGCTATACAAAAAAGGTAAATTACATAGTATATACAGGAGTATAGGCACATAAAATATGTTATAAAAAAGGAAAAAAGGAATAAATATCTCTAATATAATCATGACCATAAGATCGGTCCTCTACTCCCACTATCCATCATAGTAAAGTAAATTAGGTATCAAAAGTTTGAAGCTTCCCTTTTTCACTACCTACATCCATAATATGTTTTTGGGTTCCAAATAGTGGCCCAAAGAGGGTGTGAGATATATTATGTAGGCTACCACCAATGGTGTTTATAACTATCATGATGATGTATATAGAATGGTAGTGTGCTAATGTAGAAATGTAATGAATAAATATAAATAGTAAATGATTCGGATTTGGTTCCAAAAGGATGCCAAACTGACACTACCTACTACAATGTAAGATACATAAACTCAGAATAGTTGTCACTATATAGATTATTATGTATGCATATATGTGTACTATAAAAATGGGGACATATATGTCTATATATATAAATACCAATACCATTAATAACCACAATAATAACTCATACATCATTCTATTGTCATAAGTACCTCATATATTAGTATGGAATTCCATGCCTATATGTCACAAGTATATTGGATTCCATGGCCTAAAATAATGGAATCATATGGAACACTATTATAGTGAATCATAATAAAAAATGGATATCATGCCTTTGTATCTCATTTAGTAAGAGACTCCATGCCTGAGTATCACAAATATATGGGACACCATGTCCACGTATTATAAATATATGGGAAACCATACCCGAGTATCATATATATAAGGGGATTCCATGTAAAAGTATCAAAAAATAGATGGGATACCATGCCCATGTATTATGAATCATAGGGGATTCCGTGCTTAGGCATTGAAATTGATAAGGGATGCCCTACCCAAGTATCTTATTTAGCAAGGGATTTGATGCCTCAGTATCACAAATATATTTGACTTCATCCCCAATTATCTCATTTAGTAATGGATTTTATGCCCATGGATAAACAATAAATGGGAATACATGAAAAAGTATCACAAATATATGGAATTCCATGCCTAGGTATCATAAATATATAAGGGTCAACATGACCAAGTATCAAAAATATATTGGATGTTATTCCCATGGATCACATTTAATATTAAAAGTTTGTGACACTATAATACAAGACAAAGGATTATTTAAAAATCATTAACATCTTTTCTAATCAAGGTAATAACCCATTGATTAGATTTATGTAATGTGATGTGGTCGATCAACTGAGTTCCATTTTTTTCTAGGTAGTTGTTTTATTTAAGTGTCAGGACAAGACAACATAGATGTTAATTGGTCAATATAAACTTTTATTATATAAAGGTAAAATTCATAAACACACCTCAATAAGTAGAAATAAACAAAAGGGTCATCCAATATCTAGGTAAGGGTGTGTAAGGGTATTCCTAACATGGATAACAATATAGGTTAATGATAATTTATAATTTTAATGCAATGAAAGGAAATTATGGTGTGTGGAAACCCAATATATGATATAAAATAGCTCAAATTTAGGAGAAATTTACTAAAACACCTACATTATACCAATGGTGCTTCCCTCATTAATTATCCATATTTGATTTGAGCTAGAAAAACATAAATCACAATAATTTATAAAGGCCTTAATAATAGGGAAAATGTGATCACATGGATTTTTCATTCCATAAAGAAAGACAAAGGATGGTGGAAAAGGAATTAATGATTAATATATACATATCTTATGCACTTTATTTCTCTTGAATTAGATTCTGAACAAATGATATTTATTCATTCCTATGAGAGGAGGAGGATCTCCAAGTGTGATCTAATGTATGGGAAAAAAGAGAAAAAAATAGGGGAGGAATGGTTAAAGGTTAGAGGGGTAAAATGGTAATTTACATCACATTAATTACCTGTACATTTTTTTACACATTTTAGAAAACCATAAACCAACCATATGGGATCTCTAAATTAGGGTATTTTACCACGTGGGATAGACACATGATTTTCCAAGCCATGTGCAGCATGTGCACCCACCTCTACATTTTATTATAGACTATTAGCACATTCATGCGCCATGAAGTGCACAATTCTACGAACCATGTGACACCCTCTAGTCCCATACACTGAGTTATATGGTTTTACCTATGGGGCCCCATGGTTTCAAAAATATTTTTTCAAATAGAAAACATGTTACGTTGTATAAGATACATGGTTAGTACTAACTATACGCCAATAGTTCATTTTCGCCTGCTTCTCCCAAAATAGAGTTATTATACCCAGTTCCCTCAATACTCATCCAAAATCCCAAGAAACCTTTAGGACCTTAGAAAAAATATAAAACCAATACTTTTAGTTATTCTAATTCTCAAATTTACATTCTAGGGTTCAGTTTAATATTTATACCTTCCACAAAATGAAAAAATTTCAACCCTAAAGAAAATTCGTTCTGGTTTAAAACATGATAACATAAAACATCCCCCAGCCTCATAACTTCTTATCTTAGATAAGAAATTGGGAAAAACAATAACTGGACTAATTGAGTCATGATTTTTTCTTTAAATGCTCATGTTTGGTTTCCAAACTTTTTATACACCTCTACTATTCAGTTTAAGTGTACAACACATAGGTCATTTATACCCAAGACAAAACACATTTTAGAAAATGAATTTTTAGAAGGTTCATTCCCAGGACCATCTAATCTAAGACATGATAATTTTCTAGTATCTTTTATCATCTATACCATGGTTCTCTCCACCAAAAGTTCCAACATTTAACAGACAATTCTAAGTTAGGGTGACCCAACCATCAAAATTTCTAGATCATATAATCCCTTAGCACTCTAATTACATCCCCTGACATGATTCTCAACTTATAATATTTTCAATTCCAAATCGATAAAATTTATTATTTTTATGCCATATTTTGCATGAAAATATTTAACCGACCATTATATCTCACGTTTCTTATTCTACCAACATTCCTTAAGTGGAACCACCCCAACTATATTCATCCTAATAAGATAAAATAATGTTGATCCACAATCGGTAGACTATTTTTAAAAATTATGAACAATATCATATGATGTATCAAAACATAGATTATAATGCCTTTTATCCAAAGATTACTACTTTAATTTTTAGCATACTCAATGATGATTATAATTTTCTTCGAGTGGACTCTCTAGCCAAAAAATCATTTATATTAACCTAAAACAACAAAAACATAGTTGTATACTCAATCGAGGACCCTTGGACTTCCACACGTAAAATATAACTTGCGATCCAAACTATAAGCCCAACGTAACATAATAATCAATTACTAGAGTCCATGGACATCATCCATGGTATTCCTATAAGTCCTTTAAATTCTAGTATTTGGTGTCCAATGTGAATTTTTTATCCTAGAGTCCTATTATCCCATACAAATATTAATATTTTTGAAGACCACTCGAGTTATATATATATAAAAGTAATAGGGTCACATGGCCTAATAAGCAGTCAACCATTCCCTTGGCATGTCTAATCCACTGGAACCAAGAATTAACTAATTCATATGCCATAAACAAGGGTTCATTAATCACATGACAACTTATCCAACCCAGTGTCATTTTAGAAACAAATATTTCTTCTGATTATGAATGAAACCTAGACAGAACCTCATGTTTTCAACTCTTCATAAGAATATTGCAACTCTATAATTATATAAGGGTGATAACTCTATAGGGATAGCCCCATAAAAAATGGAATGTTTCATTAATAACAACACATTAATGTTTCATTAATGATATTATAATAGTTCATATTTATTTTGAAACATTTCAAGGAATAGATTAACAACATAAATACATTTTTATGAAGTACTGGTATACTTTTTATGATATTTATCTAAATCCATAAGGAAACATAAGAAGGTCATTTAATACTTACATTCAAGTTCTATTAATTCATCTAATACACGTTCAAACCTACAGGAAATTTATTGTATAAATTTAATTTGGCCATTTTTTCCTTAAATATAATCATATCGAGCTTAGTTGGAGAAAATTACAACACCAACCTATAAAAGAAATCACCTTTTAGGTTGTAATTTACATTTTAATTAACTAAAACATGATATAAGTACAATCAAAAAGAAAATAAAAGGGATTTTATTATCTAAAGGGAAATAGGTTTAAGAAGATTCCCCCACACATTTATACATAACTCATATAATTGGGTGATGATACATTAAATAAACCTTCCTATATATAATCTTTATACCCCCATGGGGTTAATTACTAATGAATTAATGATCAAGGTAGCCTTAGAGGGTCTCATCATTTCAACATCGGTCTATCTAAATGAAACCCAATAACAATTTATTTTAATAAATTATCATTTCACCCTTATTTGATAATCATGTAATCATTTCATTGAAATACAGACCAACATGGGCCGAGTCCAGTTTATTTCATAAACATAAACATTATGACCAAACTACTCAGGTCGAGTGATCTCTATGATCAATAAGAAAACATGTCAATTAAAATTCATATTTTAAACCACTATCAGTTTTAAATAATTATTATGTTGGATGAATAACAATTACTACGATATTAAGGTATATACCATTATATGATAAAAATAACATTCATGTAACTGCAACCATGTTTTCATCTTCAGTCTCAAAATATATCTTTACCTCTTAAGATGGGTCAATTACATAGCTCACCCTTTCTGATTTAGAAAGGCACATAATAACCCATCATTTAATTATAACCACTTTGGTTTCAATCCAAGTAACAAATAGTCCATGTATCAAATATGTTATAATTAGTAAGCCAAATAAAATGGAATCATCAACATATATATGTAAACACCACTGAGTTTAACATAGAAACATTATGAATGAACCATATATGATAAGTATGTTGAGTCAATAAGGTATTCCTTATGACTTTTCCATTCCTTCTTGTTTTGAAAATCACAAACACATTATCTTTAATAAAATTGCTTTCTTAAGAAAAATCACTTTTATAAGAAAAATCGCTTTTATAAGAAAAATCGCTTTTATAAGGAAAATCGCTTTTATAAGAAAAATTATCCTTATCATATTTTTATTCATATTTTTCTTAAGTATGAGATTCAGATTCATTTTCTCGGAATCATTGAAACTTTGATATAAAGCATTCTGTTTTAGGGTTCGGTTTCTAGATAAGAACTATAAGGAAGTTTCATTCCGAATTCCGGATATGAACTCTGACTAAGTTCTATTCCAGATTCAGGATACGAATTCTGAAGAAGAATTCTCATTACGAATTTCGATGAAGAATTACCATTATGAATTCTGATGACAAATTCTCATTACGAATTCTAATGAAGAAATCTCATTCCGAATTCCCATTACGAATTCTGATGAAGAATTCTCATTACGAATTCTGATGAAGAATTCTCATTACTATTTCTGATGACGAATTCCTATTATGAATTCTCATTCTGAATTCACCTATTAAACAGAATTTCAGTATCTTTGTTTTATACACTCTGAATTAATTCAGACTCCGAAAAATATCTTTATTAGACTCCGAACTTTTATATTGCTTACACTTCTAAAATTTGTCTACTCTTTAATATTGTTCCTTACACTCCAAACCTTCACTCCAAAGTTTTCATTCCGAACCTTTATGTTAGAGTTTAAAACGATGTCGTACATTCTGTTACATTTGTTTTGTTATAAAATGATGTCGTCTGTTTTGTTTTTAACTAACCGTTGTCTAAGTGACACGTGTACAGTTCCCTCCGATATTTAAGAAAAATATGACCGTTAGAGAAGGAGCCGAAATTATTTATAAATATGAGCTCATTTGAAAGAGCTCGTAGCTGTTGGAAAAACGACTGAGTTTTGTGCCTACATGATGTTGAAGTAATTTCTAGAGAGAGAGGCTCTTATTAACTTTCAAAGCTTCGTGCGACTCCAAATGTTGGTGATTACATTCGAGGGATTCCGGGGATAGGAAGACAGAGGTTGCCGACTACCTTAATGTTCGAGGGCTTTCTTGCTGAGGAAGACAGAGGTTGCCAACTACCTTGAAGTTGAGGGCTTGCGGGGATAGCAAGACAGAGACTCCGAGCTTCGTATCGAGGGCTTACCCTGGTGTGGGTAAGGCAGACTTACTTGAAAGTATAAATCAAGGGACCTTTATCCAAGGTTGTTGGATACCCTTCTCTTTGGGTTAAAAGACTTATATCTTGTTACTAGTAGTTTTACTACTTGTTTATATTCCGCTGCATTTTGTATTATAAGGAAAGTATAACTTTCTTATACTTTCTTATTTTTACTCTGATTCTTTTAGATTCTATACGCTTTAAGGTAGAATCTCATATTGTAATTGTTTGTTAAGATTCAATTTCCGGAACCATATTTCTGGAACCCTCATTCGGAATCTCTTTCCTAGTTTGCTTTCGGTGTTAGAGGTGTTTTGAATTTGCTTAGTTTAATCCTTGTTAAACTTAGCCCTTTCCTTTTCTTAAGGAAACTATAGTTATTCATAACTAACTTTAAAGTTTCCAAAGGAATTTTTAAATTATACAATTCACCCCCCCTCTTGTATATTGAGCATCTCATACTATATTTCGATCCCACAATTGGTATCAGAGGTTGGAAACCTCTTACTCTATACCAATCTTACATTTGGTATCAGAGCAGGTTACTGAAATACTTGTACTCACATACAAGTTTTTCTTGCTCACTTTATCCTTCCGAACTTTGTCATTCCGAATTTCTCCATTCCGAACTTTCTCATTCCGAACTTTGTGATTACGATTCTTTGCTACTAACAAGTTTGTGTGCAAAGTTATTTCTAGTATAGAAAGAATTAATGTTGGATCAATTGACAATATAAATCCTACAAGACCACCTATATTTGATGGTAATGACTATGAATACTGGAGAGATCGTATGAAGACTTTTGTTATCAATACCGGAGTAGACAACTTTGTTATGCTTACTGGTGATTATAAAATTTCTGACAAGGAAGTCAGATCTTTTACTAACCAGGAAAAGAAATAATATCAACTCAACTATAAGGTACGTAACACTTTACTATGTTCAATGACCAGAAATATATATAGCCAAATTTCTTCTTGTGAAGCAGCTAATTGTATATGGAAGAAGTTAGAGGTTACACACTTTGGGACTTCTAAAGTGATTGAGACTAGAAGAGCTATGCTTAGAGGTGAATATCATGGCTTCAATTTTCCTTATGGAGAACCTATCTGTAAAGTTCAACAAAGCTTTATGACCATTGTCAACATTCTACAATCTATGGGAGAAAAAGGTTTAGATGATGAATCTCTTGTGGACAAGATAATTGATATTATGCCCAATGAGTGGGAATCCGAGAGAACAGCTATAGATGAAAACAGGAAGGTCACTCAAATTACTCTTGATGAATTATTTGGAACTCTTCTACAACATGAAACTAGAATGAAGAGAGATGCTGACAACACAAGAAGAAGAATGGAAATGGTACAGTTGCTTTTACTACAACTTCAAATCAGATGAAAGCTAAGACTCCTGAGAGAGTAACCAGATCCAAGTCTAAGAAAGTCATTTTCCAATCCGAATCTAGTGAGAGTGAAGTCTCAGAAAATGAATTAGCCAATCTTGCTCGAAGGATGAACAAGATAGCTGGGAATAGAAACATTCAATCCAAGTATAAGAAGAAGGACAGGAAAGATAAGAAAGATGGAGAAGTTACTTGTTATGAATGTAAAAGAGCTGGACATATTAGACCAGATTTCCCTATGCTCAAAAAGAAAGAAAGAAAGGAAAGAAATTCAGACAGGAATAGAAAGAAGTATTATAAAGCTAAAGCTAAGAAAGTTCTGAAAGCTAATGACACCTGGAGTGCCAGTGGTGGTGACTCTTCAGATGTATCTTCTGATTATGAATCTTCAGGACAAAAGAATCTTGGTCTTATAGCCAGATTACCTATTGATAATCATTGTCTTATGGCTAAGGTACGAAATGTTGAATCATTGACCAATGTTTCTTTAAATTCTAATGATAGTAAGTATTATAACTCTTCTGATGAAGAATCATCCTCTGATGAAGAAAATACTTTACCTACTTATGAAGAAGTCTCTAGGTTTGCTGAACTTCTTGAGATTGAGAATTCCAAACTCAACAAGAATCTTGATAAGGCAAACTCTAGGAATTCTATTCTTAAAAAAGAGATATCAGATCTTTCTAAAGATCTTGATAAGAAAAATGATGATTTTGAAAATATTTCAAAAAATCTTGAAGAAGTAAGTTCTGAGAAGAACAAACTTTCTAAAGAATTAGAAAAAGTAATTTCTAAGAAAAATGTTTTCGAGCCTAACTCTAGTTCTAAAACTAATGATTTTGAGGATAAAAACTTGGTTGTAAAACTCAAGTCCGAAGTTTTTTCCTTAAAGAAGTGTTTATCAAACTTTACCCATGGTAAGGAAAATTTTGATAAGATGTATTCCCAAATACGACCTTTAAGAAATAAATCCGGATTTGGTTATACCAATGCAAAACCTATTTTCAGTAACAATTATTTTGTTCCTCAAAGTGCCCCATTTTGTACTAAATGTCAATGTGGAGGTCACTGGGCAAAAAGTTGTTCCTTAAATAAAACCCAATCTCTAGGATTTCACAAATCTTACTTTTCTAAGAAAATGTGGATACCTAAAATTTTATTATCTGGAAATCTCGGATCCAAACAAGTTTCGATTCTGAAAGTCTAATTTTCTTCTTGATTTTAGGAAAATAAAGAAAGTACCAGCAACAGTACATGGTACATGGATAGTGGATGTTCCCGGCACATGACTGGTAACAAAAGCTATTTTGAAAAGATTATCAAAACAAAATGAGGAAAGGTAACTTTCGGAGACAATGCTAAGGGAGAGATTGTTGGTATTGGTAATATTGTTCTTTTAGGTAAAACCTTGATTTCAAATGTTCTATTTGTTAAAGGTCTTAAGCACAACCTCATTAGCATAAGTCAGTTATGTGATGACGGTTATCTTGTGAATTTTAGGAATTATAAGTGTTTAGTTTACAATTCCAAGGAAGAATTTATTCTCTCACCCAATAGGCAAGAGAATGTTTACACCTTAAACTTAGAAGACCTAAGAAGCCAATATTTACCTTGCCTAAGTGCAATGGAAGATCATTCTTGGTTATGGCATAGAAGATTAGGACACTGTAACCTTAGAAACCTATGTAAAGTCTCTAAGAAGAAACTAGTTAAGGATCTACCGGAGCATAGATTTGATTCTTCTAAAGTTTGTGATCCTTGTCAATATGGAAAGCAACATAAATCTAGTTTTAAGTCTATCGGTGAAGTCACAACAACCAATGCATTACAGCTAGTGCACATGGATCTTTTTGGTCCAACACAAACTGGAAGTATTGGAGGCAAATACTATGTGTTTGTTCTAGTTGATGATTACACTAGATTTACTTGGGTCTATTTTCTAGCAAAGAAATCTGAAGCTTTTTCATATTTCAAAAGTTTTAGAGCTCAAGTTAAAAATGAGAAAAACCTTCCATTGAAAACTATTCATAGTGATCATGGAGGAGAATTTCAAAATTCTGATTTTGAAACTTTTTGTAGTAAGAAAGGTATTACTCGCAATTTTTCAGCACCTAGAACTCCTCAATAGAATGGTGTAGTTGAAAGAAGAAATAGAATTCTTCAAGAAATAACTAGAACCATGTTGAGTGAATATTCTATTGCTAGACATTTCTGGGCTGAAGCTGTAAGTACTGCTTGTTATACTATAAATCGAGTTTTTATTAGACCTTTTCTTAATAAAACTCCTTATGAGTTATGGAATGGTAGAAAACCAAGACTTTCCTACTTCAAGGTTTTTGGTTGCAAAGTATTCATTTTGAATACTAAAGATAACTTACATAAATTCACACCAAAATCTGATGAAGGAATTTTCTTAGGTTATTCCACAACTTCTAAGGCTTATAAGGTTTTTAATAAAAACACTAGTACTGTTGAGGAAACAGTTCATGTGAAATTTGATGAGTCTGATCCTTTTGTTTTTAAACCATCTCAACTTACATCTTCGGATGTGTTTTCAAAAACTGATTTTCAACCTTTGATAGAAGAACCTTCTGATAAGGAAATTGTTCAAAAAGATACTTCTGAAACATTTACCCCAGAAGACTTTCTACCCTATGTTGATGAACAGGTTTTACAAAACCCAAATCAGGCGTTTCTTAAGAATCATCCCAGTGATAGTATTATTGGTGATGTAAAACAACCTGTAAGGACTAGAAGTTCCTTAAGAAATGAAGTAGAACATCTAGAATTTCTTTCCCAATTAGAACCTAAAATCACAGATGAAGCTTTAGGTGATGATGATTGGATCAAAGCAATGCAAGATGAACTAAATGAATTCGAAAGGAATATAGTCTGGACCTTGGTTGATAGACCTAAGGAAACTTCTGTTATTGGAGTAAAATGGGTTTTCAGAAATAAATGTGATGAAAATGGAGTCATTGTTAGAAATAAAGCTAGACTTGTTTCTAAAGGCTATAATCAACAAGAAGGAATAGACTATGAAGAAACCTATGCTCCAATATCTAGACTTGAATCTATCTGTATTCTACTTGCCTTTGCAGCATTATTTAATTTCAAACTTTTCCAAATGGATGTGAAATGTGCTTTTCTTAACGGTTATGTTCAAGAGGAAGTTTTTGTTGAACATCCTCCTGGCTTTGAAGATACAAAACATCCTGATCATGTTTTTAGACTTACCAAAGCTTTGTATGGCCTTAAACAAGCCCCACGAGCATGGAATGATAGACTCACTGGATTTTTTCTTCAAAATAACTATGTTAAGGGAAATGCAGATCCAACCCTTTTTATAAAGAAAGATAAGAAAAATGTTTTGATTGTTCAAATTTATGTTGATGACATTGTATTTGGTTCAACTCAGCAATCTCTGACTGACTCTTTTGCTAGTCTAATGAAATCTGAGTTTGAAATGAGTATGATGGGTGAGTTAACATTTTTCCTTGGTTTTCAAATTTCTCAAAAACCAGAAGGAACCTACATATCTCAACATAAGTATATTAAATATCTTATTAAAAAGTATGGTTATGACAACACTAAGAGTATAAGTACTCACATTGGTACCTCAAACTCTTTAGATCTTGACGAAGCTGGGAAACCAGTAGATCAAACTTCTTTTAGAGGTATGATAGGAAGTCTACTTTACTTAACAGCTAGTCGACCAGACTTAATGTTTTTAGTATGCTTATGTGCAAGATATAAATCCAATCCTAAGGAATCTCACTTAAAGGCAGTAAATATAATTTTTCGCTACCTTAAGGGAATCATGGATCTAGGATTATTTTATACTTCTGGAAATGATTTTGTTCTAAAAATCTTTTCTGATGCTGACTTTGGAGGATGTAGAATGGATAGAAAGAGTACATCCGGAACTTTTCATTTCTTAGGAGATTCTCTTGTTTCTTGGTCCTGCAAGAAGCAACATTCTGTAGCACTCTCCACTACTGAAGCTGAATATGTAGCAGCTGGAATTTGTTGTGAACAAGTGTTGTGGATGCAACACACACTCACAGATTATGGCTTGAGTTTTACTAAAACTCAAATTTTGTGTGATAACACAAGTTCCATAGCCCTAAGTAAAAACCATGCACATCACTCTCGTGCAAAACACATAGATATTAGGCATCACTTTCTTAGGGATCAAACACTCAAAGGAGATATTATTCTTCAGTTTCTCAGAACGCAAGATCAACTTGCTGATATTTTCACAAAATCTTTGCCTTCTGATAGACTTGAATATATTAAATAGAAGTTAGGAATGATAACCGTAAGGTAATCTTTCTTAATTAACTTTCTGTTGAAAAAGTCTCCTTACAGTAATAAACTCCTTTTCATAGGGGGAGTACATTTGATTGTTTGTTTAACAAATTTTTTTTTTCAAAATTTGTTTTCAAACTTTTCGGAACGAAGATTTCCGGAATGGAACTTCCGGAACTACAATTTTCCAGAATGGATATTTTCGTACAGAATATTTCTGGAATGGAAGTATTCATATTGAAAACATCCGGAATGGATGATTTCGTACTGGTATTTTCATAATCGGATTTTCGTACCGAACCTTCATAGTTTATTTTTCATATAAAGTTTTTCGTACTAAGTTTTTTTTCGTAGTGAGTTTTTCGTAATAAAATTTTGCGAACTTTGTCTTTTCGTAATTAAGTTTTTTTGTAGTCATATTTATATTACCCATTACGAATAACTCTCCTAAGCCAATCCGAAAGGTATAATTTCCCTACTTAACTTTTCGTAGTCATATTTTACTTGCTGGAAGTTTATTATATTTTGTTTTCGGATTATAGTTTTCTTAAATCTTTATTTTAATAAAAACCTCGAAAAGATCGGATTCAAGTTTTCAACCGTCAGATCTAATCTCATCTCATAGCAACCGTTAGATCAACCGAGGAAGTTGAACCGTCCCCTCATTGTCTATATAAAGGGGACCCGATTTCTCGTCCCACGTCGGTTTCATGCTCTTGCGTCCTGAAGCTCTGACCCTCTGTTTTAAGGCCGTTCCGAACATCAGTCTTCTCCGTTCCGAACTTCTCAGAGGGATACAGATCTGAATGTCTGCGGAGTTAGCGTCTCAAAAAATGTCTTCAACCAAGCCTATTTTTCAGTGGTTAGTTTACAGAGAAAGGTTACTCCATCCGGATTTCTTCAACAACTATGATTCCCTTATCTCTAAGAACATCAAGCTGAATGGCTGGGAAGATGTTGCGGTATCAAAAACCGGGAATCAAGATGAAGTATATTCAGATTTACTTGTCGAGTTTTATGAATCAGTTTCCTTCTTTAAGGAAGATAATAGGGAGAAATTTTCTTTCAAGTCGTATGGCAAGACCTACAAACTTTCTTACACCAAGGCTGCATGCTTGGTAGGATTATCTTATGAAGGAGAAGCAGAATTTATTTCGCACGTTTTACCGGACTCTAAGGGTATCTTCGACAAGGAAAAAGCCTTATAAACTCTCGGACTAGCTGATGAAAAGGCTCCGAAGATTGCAAGTCTATCCACAAACTTCCGGATTCTAGAGTTGTGGGTGCAAGGACTTATCGTACCGAGGAAAGGTGATAAAGACACCCTGAAGAAGAGTGAGATCTATATCCTAGATTTCATGATAAATCTAAGGAAGTTCAATTTCATGAGGCATATTCTTATAACAATTGAGAATCTTAAGAAAGGAAATCTCAGAGCACAGATCGTAATGTACCCAGCAATATTGTTGAAGTTGATAGTTAGGTGCCTTGAATCTTTCAAGGAAGCTTGCAGATCTAAGCCGAGGGTATGCAAATTTTTGTTGGTGAGTGATGACACTCTTATGAGAATGGATGTAGCTTTTGACAAGAAGTCTAGAAAGTTTATTGATCTACCGGCTCAAGAAGAAACCGTTCCGAAAGCTGCTGATCCGGAATCCTCTAAGCCGGTAAGGAAGAGAAAGCTGAAAGAAGTGGTAGTCGAAGCCAAGAATCCCAAGTCTAAGGAAGTCCATTCCGCACCTCTAAAGCTTAAAAAGAAGAAAGCCTATCCTGATTAGGTTGTTACAAAGTGGAGAGCTGATAAAGAGAAAAGGAAAGAAGGGGATCCGCAGTTCGTATTGGACCCTGCGGAGGCTAAGGCTTTGAAGGAGAAAACTGCTGATGAGCTTGAAAGACAAGCAAAGAAAAAGAAGATCAAGAAGAAGATGTACGAGGCTGAGGTAGCTCGGGCCTTGTTAAAGTTCAATGAAATGGTTTCAGCAACCATTCCCGTTCCGAGATCTTTCTCCCTGGAATCTCTACCTGAGACTCCAGGAAGGAATTTCGCTACTCTGGAAGAGGCTGTTGCTAAGGATACTGAGGAAGTTGAGCAAGTGGAACAAATAGAAGAAGGTGCTGAAGGAAGTGGTGAAACCGGAGATGTGCTGAAACAAGTAGATGATTACAAGGGGACACCTTCGGAACACTTATCACTCCGGACATCAGAAGCTGAATCTTCGAAATTAGTTACTCCAGCAATGGAAGAAGAGAAAGGAGAAGAAGAAGTTGCCTATCATGGAGAAGAAGAAAAACTTTTACATGATATTTCTCAGATGAAAAACGCAGAGGATGGTGTTCAGGAAGTAGCTGATGAGGAAGATTTTGTTGTTCAAGTTTCTGATAGTGAGAAGAAAACTCTGGAACATGATTCTATTCCGAAAAAAGATAAGGGGAAACAAATTCTTGCTGATACTCCGAGTTCAGAAAAGAGGATGAGAAAGGAAGCTGGTAGTTCTTCAAAGAGAAAGTTGGAGCTTATTGAGGAAGAAAACTCTCCAAGCAAGATTTCAGATTCGGAGTCATCCTCGTTGGGGCATGACTTTGTTGTTCAGTCCTTAAAGAAGTTGGTGGGAACCATTCCGACCATCTCCAGTATTGACTCAAGATGCCAGATGCTCCAACATGCGTTGAATCAGAAAACCGACTCCGTATCTATGGTTATGGATAAGTGCGTTGAGATTGAAGCTCAGTTCAAAACATTCTTTGTTGGTTACGAAGCTCATAAAAGATCTTGCAAGAGGATGACAAGCTGGTCGAAGAAGAATGTGGAAGAAATGAGGTTGCTTGATGAGTTTCAAGAAAATGTTAAAGATGCCTTTGAGACAGAGGACAAGAAGATAAACGAGCTGACTTCCTCCTTTGAAGAAAAGCTGACTGAAGAAAAGAACTTCCGGATCCAAGAAGTCAAGGATCTGAATGGGAATCTGAATTCTGTTTCTCAGAATTGGAAATTTGAAAGAGATCATCAGATCGATTTTGAAGAAAGGATGAAGACTCAGGAAGAGAAGATCAAAGCTCAGGAAGAAAAGCTGAAGGTTCAGGAAGAAAAATTTGAAGCTCAATCCAAAAGAATAGTTGCCTTAGAGAAGCAAACTGAAAAAGATCATAAAGACCTGAAGAAGATCAAGACTATTCTTAAGGGGCTCATGTCGAAGGAGAAATATCTGAAATAACCAAATCCGATCTTTTTGTTGTATTTCTTTGTTGCTGAGATTCCAAATCTAATGAAAATTGTGTATCTCGTTTCCATTATTGTCATTACTAATCTTTCAGGTACTTTGTTATTTTTTTCCATTACCTCCAATTATTTTTGAAAATCACAAAGGGGGGGAAGGAAAAGATCCTTAAGAAAAAGAGGAACTCTAATAAGAGTTTATCAAAGGGGGATAAAGAAAAAATACCCAAGGAAAAAGAACTCTAATAAGAGTTTGTTTAAGGGGGATTTTTTCTTAAAGAAGACCTTCTTATGAAATATCACTCCGGAAATATGAATACGATCCTTAGACTTTCAAAGCCTAAGGGGGAGTTAGTCGTATTCATCTATATCCTTAAAGCAAGGGAGATAAGAATTAATATGTTTCTTTCTTCTTAGAATTTTTTTTCTTTTTCATAAGGATGTTTGTGCTTTCCAAAAAGGGGGAGATTGTTGAGTCAATAAGGTTTTCCTTATGACTTTTCCATTCCTTCTTGTTTGGAAAATCACAAACACCTTATCATTAAGAAAATTTCTTTCATAAGAAAAATATCTTTTATAATAAAAATTGCTTTTATAAGAAAAATCGCTTTTATATGGAAAATCGCTTTTATAAGAAAAATTATCCTTATCACATTTTTATTCATATTTTTCTTAACTATGAGATTCAGATTCATGATCTCGGAATCATTGAAACATTGATATAAAGCATTCTGTTTTAGGGTTCAGATTCTGGATAGGAACTATAAGGAAGTTTCATTCCGAATTCCGGATATGAACTCTGATTAAGTTCTATTCCAGATTCAGGATACGAATTCTGAAGAAGAATTCTCATTACGAATTCCGATGAAGAATTCCCATTACGAATTCTGATGACAAATTCTCATTATGAATTCTAATGAAGAAATCTCATTCCGAATTCCCATTACGAATTCTAATGAAGAATTCTCATTACGAATTCTGATGAAGAATTCTCATTACGATTTCTGATGACGAATTCCTATTCCGAATTCTCATTCCGAATTCACATATTAAACAGAATTTGAGTATCTGTGTTTTATACACTCTGAATTAATTCAGACTCCGAAAAATATCTTTATTAGACTCCGAACTTTTATATTGCTTACACTTCTAAAATTTGTCTACTCTTTACTATTGTTCCTTACACTCTGAACCTTCACTCCGAAGTTTTCATTCCGAACCTTTATGTTAGAGTTTAAAAAGATGTCGTACATTCTGTTACATTTGTTTTGTTATAAAACGATGTCGTCTGTTTTGTTTTAAAATAAACGTTGTCTAAGTGACACGTGTACAGGTCCCTCCGATCTTTAAGGAAAATATGACCGTTAGAGAAGGATCCGACCTTACCTATAAATAGGAGCTCATTTGAAAGAACTCGTAGCTGTCGGAAAAACGACTGAGTTTTGTGCCTACATGCTGTTGAAGTAATTTCTAGAGAGAGGGGATCTTATTAACTCTCAAAGCTTCATGCCACTCCGAATGTTGGTGATTACATTCGAGGGCTTCCGGGGATAATAAGATAGAGGTTTCCGACTACCTTAAAGTTCGAGGGCTTTCTTGCTGAGGAAGACAGAGGTTCCCAACTACCTTGAAGTTGAGGGCTTGCGGGGATAGCAAGACAGAGACTCCGATCTTCGTATCAAGGGCTTACCCTGGTGTGGGTAAGACAGACATACTTGAAAGTATAAATCAAGGGACCTTTATCCAAGGAGGTTGGATACCCTTCAATTTGGGTTAAAAGACTTATATCTTGTTACTAGTAGTTTTACTACTTGTTTATATTCTGCTGCATTTTGTATTATAAGGAAAGTATAACTTTCTTATACTTTCTTATTTTTACTCTGATTCATTTAGATTCTATACGCTTTAAGGTAGAATCTCATATTGTAATTGTTTGTTAAGATTCAATTTCCGGAACCATATTTCTGGAACCCTCATTCGGAATCTCTTTCCTAGTTTGCTTTCAGTGTTAGAGGTGTTGTGAATTTGCTTAGTTTAATCCTTGTTAAACTTAGCCCTTTCCTTTTCTTAAGGAAACTATAGTTATTCATAACAAACATTAAAGGTTCCAAAGGAATTTTTAAAGTATACAATTCACCCCCCCTCTTGTATATTGAGCATCTCATACTATATTTCGATCCTACAATTGGTATCAGAGGTTGGAAACCTCTTACTCTATACCAATATTACAAACTATAATAAGTAAAGATATCAAATAATAAAATAATAATGAAAACATATACCCAAAAAACCACATAAGTATGTCATATAGGGAAAACGTAGTAAATAATTACCTAACCATGGTATATAGGTAAGCATGCTGATAACTCAAACAGATCACACCCAATGTATATCAAGAAGTCAAGAAATTAAACCTACATTTAATTTAATGTGCATGGTATTTGAATATATATGTTCCTATAAGGATTCATGAAGTAATACTTCCTTTTTGTAAAAGGTTAGGGGTAAATTCCATAAATCTCATAAATGAGTAAGTCTAAAAAATGGTATCAATCACTCAAGGGTAAATAACAATCTAATGTAATGATGATTAGTATGAAAAATGGTCACATCCATGGACACTTGTTATTTTCCCCATGTGTGGTTAAATCACTCCAAAACATGACTATTTACTATGTGCTAACACATTTATCGTATCTTTTCCACTAGACCAAAATAGTAATACATGTAAGATGGACTCTAATACCACTTTGTATCATCCTCACCCATCTCGCTCAATAATAGTAGTTTAACTAATGGGTCACATGGACTCAAGATCACCTCTTCGTATGCAAGAGGATGTCGATTAGTAGTAAAGGATTGTGGTGTTATGTTGGAGAGACTATAGCCTCGTGATCAGAGTGTGGATCAATTTTATAAGATAATATCAATAAATAGAAATAAAATAATAAAATAATTGTGGTATCATAAATCATAACCAGTAGCAGAATGATAAATCATTCAGATGTAATAAATAGTAGAAGAAGAATCAATATCAAATAAAAAATGGCAACCATGTAATGAGGCTAACAAAATAAGAAACTACACATGATATTAAAATTTACATGAACATACAACATACAATACAAGAAAAAATTTTCAAATCTATCTCCAAATGAATCAAAAGCATAAGATTGGTTCTCTTCACCTGTAATCTATCCTAGTATAGTAAATCATGCATCAAAATATGGATACTTTTCTTTATCCCTAATTACATCCATATGATCTATTTGGGTACCAAACAACGACCCAGAAAGGGTACGATATATAATTAGTAGGCCACCACTAACAATATATAGAACTATCTATTTAGTTTATATGAAATAAAAGTGTCCATATATAATAATTTAAATGAAAAATATAAATGCTAAATGAGTCAGATATGGTTTCTAAAAGACACCAGGAAGACACTACACACTTCAGCCTATGATGGGAACACTGTGAGCATGTTTACAATATATATATATATATATATATATGCACATGTATTTATGTATATATATGTACTATATGTATAGTGAAATATAAATCCATATATATATATATATATATTTGTTAGGAATCGAGGTTTATCTCAGGTGTCCTTTTATAGTCATAATCACTTTATAGAGTAGTATGGGAGGTCATTCCCATGTGCCACATGTTTATGGGACACCATTCTCGAGTATCATGAATCACATGGGATGTCATGCCTGAGCATCACAGTCGATATGGACATCCTTCATGAGTATCTCATTTAGTAAGTTATTCCCTTCTCAAGACTCACAAATATATGGGACACCCTGATCATGTATCACATTTTGTAAGGTCCTCCATTCCCGTGGATCATGAATATATTGAAGGACATTCCCATGTATTATAAATATATGGGTTTCCATGCCCATGTATCGAGAATATATAAGGGATTCCATTCTTCATCATTGTAAACATATGGGACCCCATGCCCGAGTATCATGAATCATTAGGGATGTCATTCCTATGTAATGTAATCAATAAGGGAAATCATACCTGAGTATCTCATTTATTAAGGATACCATGCTTGAGTATCCCAAATAAAGGGGATACCAAAAAAACATCTCATTTAGTAAGGGATTCCATTCCCAAGGATCAAAAATTTATGAGACCCTGTGAAAAAGTATCATAAATATATATGACTCCATGCCAAATTATCATAAATATATAAGGGACACCATGCCAATCTATACAAAATATATGGGGCACCATGCCCAAGTATCAAATTTAATATGAAAATCTTGTCACAATTTAAGACAAGACAAAATTGGATTTAAAAAACAATGAAATATTATATAAACAATGAGAAAACCAAGTAATAACATAGAATTCCAGTGATATAGTCTTCCCAATCACTTCTATTTAAATCAATATAGTCATTTAATTTAGGCATCAATCGAAGACCCCATAACAGCTTCATTCGATATATAACCATTAATTAAGTCAAGGGGAAATTTATAATCACACATCAAGGGGTGGAATTAGATAAAGGGATCATCCTACACAGATTTCGAGTCTGTGTAAGGTTATTCCTAGTATGTCTAACAATCTAGATTCAGAATAAATTATAGTTTTAAGGAAACTCATGGATCATTCAGCATGTCGAAAAATGATACATGATATAAGACGTCTCACACTTAGGGAAAAACTAATATACTACATACCTTATACCATAAATGCTTCCCTAATCCATTATTAAATGTTCTTTCGAGTTGGAACAAGATAAATTAAGAGAATTTAACAATAGCCTAAAAAAAGGGAAACTGATCTCACTTGGATTTAGAATTCTATATGGCATGGTAAATGATGTTAAGAAGAAGATAGAACCTAACAATAACTGATACACATCAAACACACCAGATGAATCACGAATCATAGTTCGAATGAAATAGATCTATCCATACCTGAGATAGTAGTAATAGATATATGTGTTGGATGTTTTGTAGGAATTAGGAGAATAAAATAGGAGAGTAAAGGATAAGGATTAGAGGAGAAAAATGGAAATTTTATTCCTTATAATGAGTCACATGGTTTGAAAAACCATGCACCAACCCAATGGGATCACTGCCTAAGTAAAACTAACTATATAGGCTAATAAAATAGTTTTCCAAACTATATGAATCCCATGTAACCACCTCTATGTTTTACTATAGACTATATGCACGTTCGAGTGCACTTGGTTACATTGGTTGAAATCTAATTTGACACCTTGTCGAACCCTTCCCTAAGTAGCACAATTTCCCATAGGGAGTTGTACGGTTTCAACAAATCATGCCCCTGTAGAAAACAATTCACACAATTTTTTGTGCACAGTTATTACTAACAATTCTCTAATAGTTCACCATTATCTGCTTCTCAAGAAATTGATTTCATAGTTCAGATACCCCCAAAAATTATTTGAACAAGCGTGAAACCTCTTAGGAATAAAAAAACATCTAAAAACAATACTTTATGTTTTTAAACACTCAAAATTTCCTTATGAGGCTCAGTTTAAGAATTGGTGTATCCACCAAATGGTTTTTTATAAACTTCAATAAATATTCAATTTTTTCCCTAACATTGTATCTTATATAAACAATGGGTTAGATACATGAATGATCATTTGGATATAATAGAGAATAATTCCCCTAATGATATTTTCCCTAAAACCAATAATAATTTTTTTAAGAATACGTGAATTTTGAAGAATTATATGAATGATAAGGTAGAATTCACGAGGAATAAGGAAATACTTTTTTGAAATGGTTATTTGAATTTTGAAGGGGTTTGTTTTGAATATTCCTTTTTTATAGTTGTATGATTAGAATCTGTAAGGATGTCTTAGATATTATAGATCGTCTATAGTATAAAATTTATCAAGTTTATAAAAATTATACATTCTTGAATGGTGATATAAAAGAATAATTTTTCATTGAGAATCTATTATAATTAATTCAATACAATAATTAATCTATTATATGAAAATTGAAGATGGATTTATATAGATTAATTGAGACTCCAGGAACTCGGAATTGAAATATAGAAAAAAAACCTAGAAATAAAATTAATCAATGTAAAATTTGGAAATAACGTTTACATTATGAATATGAATTCATTCACTCTTATTGTGATTTCATATGTTTATGATATTATCTTTTATGGAGATCTATAAAATTACTATTAGAATTTTTATAGAAAATAATGAACATTTTTTATATATAAATGATATGATATTTGAGATACATTATAGGTTTACAAGTATTTAAAAAAGAAGACATTATTTTTCATTCTTAAGAAAATTATTTTAAATAATTTGTAAAGAGTATTGAAATAAAGGACTCAAAACCAGTATCTAAGCCAATACATATTTTCCTAAATGTAGGAAGGAATTCTGAATGAGAATGTTTAAATCAAAAAGGTTTTATATCATTGATTAATATCCTACTATACCTCACTATATATAGAAATGACGTAGTCTATGTTTTATCCTGTTTTCATGGTATCAAAGAGATCCTATAGAATCACATTTGATGTCCACTAAAAGTAATATGAAAAAATCAATGGATCTTTGAGTCATGGGTTGATGTACAAGAGGAGATCCCAACTAATGTTTCTAGTTTTACTGATGTATACTTTGTTGAATATTGTGATGAAAAAAAGTAAAATTTAGTTAGAATTATCTTATTAGGAAACAATTGTCTCAGTTATAACCAAAATAATAAAAAACATATTACATTAATCACCAAAAAGATGAATATACAACAGCTACTAGTTCATTCTACTAAATAATATAGATAAAAAAACCTTGAATATTTAAGGGTGAAGACTAAAATAACACATATAAAGTTATGTGACAATAAAAATTATATTTATCTTTCTAAAAATACTATGTAACACACTAGATCTAAGAACATTGATATCAGGTTTTGCATCACAAATGAGATATTTTACAATGGTTATATAAAGTTAGAGTTCATTCCACCCAAGATCAACTTGCTGATATATTCACCAATTTAATAACCAACGAAATAATTTAGACCACGATGATGACCATAAATTATTATCCATTTAGTCTTTCATTAGAGAATATAGAGTATTCCCCCATAGGTATTATGATGTGTTTTAAAATGTAGATAAAAGGAATGACTCTTATCTTTTCTAATACGAATTCAGACTTATGGCTATGGTAACAAGGGTAGGTAAAATAAGAAGTGTACAATGTATAGATTTTGGGGGGGAATTCAAATATAAAAAAATTATTATAATCAATTGATGGAATTGTTATAAAAAATACTATTTTATCATATAGTGTTTTCTGGAAAATCTTATCACTTTAGAAGGTTTTGATATAATGAATTATGTAAAAGTTATTCTGTTTTTTAAAGAGTTGAATAAGGTTAAAAAAATCTATATTTGGAGATTGAAGCGCCCAATTGTTTTTTTGAGTATTTTATTTATTTTTAACTATTCATTTGGGAATTATCGTATAGTAATTATGAATGGCTATGATATTATTTGATGTGCCTGACTAGGTTTTGTGATGAATATAAATGTGTTAGATAAATTGAAGTATTTTTCAAATGGTTTTTGAGATATTATATATTTATTTTCATATTCTTAATTCTGAAGAAAAATAGATAATTTCATTCCTATATGAGTCATTTCTATTGGAGTTGTTGGTATATTCATATAGACCATTTGAATTATATTGAAAAGAATATATAAAATCTTGAGTATTATATGTAGTTCATTGAGTATTATGTGATGATGAACTACTTTTTATAAGTTTCATGTGTAGTGAGTAAGGATCATTTCAAAGGAAATAATAATCAAAATAATGGATATTACATGTGTTATTTAATGATAAATTTGAATTCCATAGGGGTAATTTCACATATCATAGGGGTTTATTGATATTTTAAAAAGGGTTATCAATACACATAAATCTGATAAAGGAAAGTGACCCTATGAGTACCATTGGGTTCACTAAATTTTACAACTACTATAGTTATTTTATTATGGTCATTATGGATCTCTATATTCTGGTACTATACTTAATTTTGAAAATATGGGCTTCCAAAAACTATTTCTATAACATAAATCATACTATAGCTAGCTGGACATAAAATATTTAAATTCCAATAAAGGTGGTCAATTCCATGATCCATGTTGAGATTCATGGGAGTTTTCATGAGTATATTATGTTGGTATATTTACGTGAATTTAATATTAAAATATTTAAAATTATTATTCATAATCAAATATATTATTTTTATGGAAGCAATTGATCATTAAATATCATGTAGTCGAGAATCAAAGGTAGTTTTTATATTTTATTTTAGAAACAATATTCATAATATTCAATGAATATAAAATAGAATAATATAGATGAATAAAATTTGTTCATGATTTAATAATCCAATAATTTATTATGTTGACGAAATACAGTATTTAATATAGATGAAAAAGAAGAGGATGAACTTCTACAAGTTAATTTATATTTGTTTTGTGGGAATATAAACATGTTTTTTATCATATAAATATATTTTTAGGAGATATATGACTATTATGTTCTTTTTCAAGGCTTTCTTTCATGCTGATCTAATAATAATTATCTATAAGTTGATGGTTGGGCATGAGGAAGAATATCTCATTCTTAGATTCAAATTCATCCAGAATCACTAAATATATCTTTCACCAGAGCATTATAATATCTTTTTGGAAGACTGGTGGTTCAAATATAAATAATAAACAGTTTTTACTCTCTAAAAATATTCATGGACGTATTCTACCGTTTTATTTTACTATTAACTATAGCATTGCATGTGTCATGAAGATCATTTCCCATCTACTCTTGTCAATTGTAAATTATTGTTATAATAATGGTCTCCAAACTCAAAAAAATGTTGAAATGATTTAGTAGACACTTATTAAAAAAAAATTAAAAACTCTTTTGTCATGCACTTTTTTATGTTTGGGTGATTATAGTTTGGGGATCGAGACTAAAAATGGCCACAAAGGTTTAATTCAAAATGAAATTACAATAATAGTACTTCTGATTCACCCCCACACTTAGTGGTACATTAATAAACATAGACACTGTAAAAATAAATATAATAAATAATTCATAGTATTATTTTAATGTAAAATATGTCACTTATTATTTTAAAAGTAATGTTATAGAGTATGAAAATTTAAAAACAGATATTTAAACATTAAGTGATTTATTATTAAAATTATTAATTTCTAATAAAATATTTTGTTAGTTTAAAAATATTATTTATCCTTTTATTTTATCATACGGTGTCCATGAATTTTTATATTACATTAAAGTGATTAAATATAGAAAATAAAAATCTATAATGGTTTAATATGAAAAGAACATTCAAAATGGATTCCACATATGCAACCCCTCTAGATGGTTCATTAGGTTACTTGGGAACTCAAGAAATAAATATAGTAATCAATTCAATGTATTTTTCCTAAAAAATGATAATTATTATTTAAAGAAAATATCAAGAATCAAAATGTGAAAATGTAATTTCATCATGAAATGATTTATTATTTAAATTATGAGGTGATTAAAAATATTTTTTCAGTGTAAAAATATTATCTATCCTTCATTTATTATATGATTTAAACAAACATTATGTTATGATAAACTTTATTATATTAATTTTAATGGTCATATGATACAATTATATAACAACCAAACATGCACAATGCTATGTTAAAAACTATTATTTATGAATAAATTGATATTTAACTAATATAAAAAATCTATTAATAATAGTAATATAGTTATAGAATAAAACTTATGTATAAAAATAATAACAAATAAAATAATATAAATTTTTTAAAACCCTATCAATGAATAATTTTTATTTATAACATTTTACTATAATTGAATTTGTATTTTGGTGAAAAATATGAATTCAAAAAAGGAACCTAATTAAGTGATTATCTTGAAATTTTTTATTTATATCTCTAAAAAATAAATAAATGAATCTAACATTTGAGTATATAATTTAAAAATAAATAAATTTTTTTTTTCAAAACATGTTTTGTTAATGGTAGTATGTTTATAAATAACTAATCTAAAAATATTGTACAAAAATAAAAATACATAATTATGAGTTAAAATAATATGAGATCCAAATGTCCTCATTTCACTCATTCCATGGCTATCAAAAATATTCTCGAGGGGGGGTGTCTGCTTTTTGAATTGATTAGTTATACATTTTTTTCAACTCATTGATAAATAAAATATTTTCTAAGAGTCTACTACCCAATGATGCTTCCATGACCTAGTTAATACACTTAACCGTTGTGGATACTTTCTACTTGGAATGCTTTAGTTTCATATTTACATGATTAGCCCTAAAAAAAATTCATTTCAAAAATTGTATTAAATAATAAAAAAATATAAACAGTGTTTCATGTGTGTATTACCAACCATAAGATACAATAGAGGATTATTGATTACCGTTCCTCGTGTGAATAATTACAGTCTTTCATGTCAATTTAGAATTTAATTATGATATTTATGAATAAATCAGTCAAAAATTAATTTATTAACAATATTTGAGAAGGGGTTGATTTAAAGAATGTTATTAATTTTATTTTAAAAATCCACTTAAATTTTACTTATTTATGGTGTAAATAAATTTATTTTTAGAATTGTAAGCCCTTTGAGATAATTTTGAGGTTCATTCCTTAAGAAAAGTATGGTTTAAGTTTGGGGTTATATGATTATCTAGAAACATTCAATAATTTTTCACCTATTTATTAAATATTTAATTATAAAATATCTTATGTGTATTTTTTTCAAATATTTTTGAGTTTTATATAAAAAATTTCCGAAACATGGATGTTGATATCTATTTTGAGTAGTTTTTCAAGGATATATGAAACATTTTTTTTCATAATTATTGTATCACTGAATAAAATTATTTGATTAATTTTTCATTATGTCATACTTGTATTATGAAAACACATTTACTCAAAAAATAATTCATTCATTAATCATAAATTCATTTATTAAAAAAATTTATTTATTTATTTTGTGAAAAAATAATAGAACTAATATATACAAAGTCCCTCGAAGAACATTTTCTTGGTCAACACTTTATGGGGTCCCATTTTAAGAACATTGTTTACATTATAAAATATATACTAATGCAAATTAAGTTTTCTTTGGGACTTTTTACTTTTTGAGAATCATAGTCTTTCCATAAAGTAATTTTTTATATTTCAATTTTTTTATTTATTCCAAATAACTGAAATATATTAGATAATAAGTTTTATAAGAATGAATTTAAACTAATAACACTCTATTAATTTATAATAAGATATTTCAATAAAATAACTAAAAACAAAGTATCACACACCATGTATTATTAGTCATAATGGATTATTACATCCCTCAAAAGTGAATAAATGGAAAATGGTTAATAAAAAATATATGAATAAAATCATTAACATCATGAAATCTCCTTGATGATTTTTACCAATGAGTATAACCAATAGCCACAAAAAAACCTATAATGAGTGGATAAATTATAAAAGATAAAATCATATTACGGGATCTAAATTGAAAATTAAAGAACTGAGAAGTTAGACTTAAGAAGTCTGAATGGAATGAATGAGATTAGTAAGCTATATATATGAATAGAAACTTCCTATTATAAATATGGTTATTGGATAAAAAATTTACCAATAGGTATGAAAAAATCTTGTATACTTATAAATAAATATAAAATAATATACTTCATGAATAATAAATAAAAAATTAAATATATATACATATATATGCGCTACATATTAACATTATTAATATTATTATTAGAGTTTGATATGGTATATTTATAAAATATAATGAATGATAATAATATCAATGGATTATTAAAATTAAATTTTTAGAAATTAAATAATTTATTTTAACATTATTTTGTAAATAATATTCAATATAAAATAAATAATTTTCACAAAATTACTTTTATAGTTTTATATATTTTATGTTGATAAATGAAAATGAATAATTACAAAGTATTTTTAAATATGAACTAAATTTTTTGAATTATTTAAATTATTAATATATATGCAAGATATTATGAACATTTATCATTGAAAATTTTATTTTTCCCATTTATTTGTTTTTCTTTAAATATTTTTTTATTTTAAAATTATTATTTTTAAACATTTTAAATTTAATTTGAAAAAATATAATTCATTTTTGGGATAATTATTTCAAAATTAGGTTAAAATTTATGGTACATTTATAAAATATTTTATTTTCAGGTTAAAAAATTTAGATTTTTCTAATATAATCACTTTTGGGATATCATTAATCGCGTAGAAAATCACTATTCATTTCTCCCATTATACAACTATGTTAAACTGATTTGGTATCATAAATTAAAAAATTAATGAAAAAATTCAATTCATGTTTGGTTCAATTATTTTTTGTTAATCACTGTTAAAAATGTTATTTACACTAGTTCAGATGATTTCATTATAGGTGGTGGTGATTTTAATGACCCAGGATAAAGTTGAAGAAGATTGGGCCAAACTGTGCAAGATCCCAAGAACATATATGGACTAAAATTCATATTTATACTAACATGTGAATCAAATTAGGTTGAAATTTTTGTGTGATAATCCAAAATTTTGTGTCATACAACTCTTATGAATACACATAAGACAAATAAAATCATTAATGGTCCCAAACAAACTGATCTGTCCGAGAAACTGAATCAACATGAAGTCAAATGTTTTTTGTTGTATTACATCCATATATCAAGATGTATTTTATCTAAGGTATCCATATTTTTGTTGGTTAATTTCAAGATATTTATAAATATTTTTTTATTTTTTTCTAAAGTTAGAAAAGACTTTATGGAAACTAAATTTATGGTTTATGTGGTTTCTAGACATCTAGGGGATTAAAACCACCATCCAAATTGCCTATAAAATAAAACCTTGAGAACCACATTAGTATGTTCGAACAAGGAGTCAAGTTCTATATTTTTATTGTTTCATAGGTGTCCTATACTCATTATAGATGTTTTGGAGGCCCTTACCCTCATAAGGGTATTAAGGATGGGGGTGAAGTTCCACCTGAGCATCCTCCTCCTCTCAATGGTAAGATAAATAGTGGACGATTATTTCAAGAGAGCTACACATATTTTTAAGGAATTTATTAATCTTTTTATTCTATTGGATTTATTTAATTTTTGTGTGAAACATTTCATTAAAGTTTTATCTTAAATTTATTCTCCTTTTAATGAATTTCTTTGGTAAAAAATGTGTAACCCTTTTTATTTCAATACCAATTGGATTAAAATTTATGTTGGAATCACGGATTGTTCCGATTGGATATAAAAATAATCCTCATTATCTCATGCATACATGATATATCATAATTTTTTGCATCCATCAGTCTATATATGAGGTTTAATCATTTACAACAATATTTTTGTGTCAAGGGATGGTTTTCTTGAATCATTTTAAAAGTCATGAGGGTGATTGAGATCTTGATTTCCCTCAACCAAAGGATTCCATTAAATCATGCATAATTTTCAGAACAATGAACTAAAAAATATATGTATTGTACTTGAAATTAACTCTTTATCTAATAATTCTAAAAAACCAACATCCTTTGTCAAATATTAATATTTTTAATTAATTTTTTATTTTAAAAACTATAATCAAAATTACCCCCTCTTTTTCCCTTTTCTAATTAAAAATACACATTTTGAACCTCCAAATTTCCTTCAGACGTGACATAGGGTCTGAACTATGATATAAATATCATTTTAAAACATAATAAATTTTATGTCTCATGAAAACACACTCATATTTTATCACCATTGTTAGAGAGCACTTTTGGTTTTAATGTGTGTGTTTTATAAAAACATTGGGTATTGTGTAATTATTTTTTTGCTTATTTTCATCCATCATTCATTAAGATGATTTCTAAGATACTAATTTTTTAAGTCATTTGCATGATGTTATCTTCATTGGAGGAAATACTTCTTTTAGAACATGAACCGGAGAGGAACTTGCTTCATTAACACCAAAAATCAATTAATGACCCATTAAAGGAGGACGGATAAAACATCGACACAATCCATGATACTTATTCTTATTCTTCTGAAACCAACATCAAAAGTAAAAAAATGTGAATAATATTGATGAAAATTACTAGACATTAAAATAAATAACCTCTCTAGGTGTAAATATTCATCCTGCATACATTCAAATACAAGGTGAAGAACCATATTTTGAACTAAAATACAATTTAATTCACTTATTACCACGATTTCATGGGCTTGTGGGAGAAGATATATGTATGAACATAAAATAATTGCATATTTTGTTTTCTATATTAAAATTGGATAATGTGGATGGAGAAAAAGTAAACTTTAATTCATCCCATTTCTCATTAGATAACACTACAAAATATTGGTTGTATTATGTTAATTCTCCTATTATTAGCAGGTTGGACATGAATCAACTTTTTCTTGAAAAATATTTATGAGCCTATTAAAATACAACAATAAGGAAAGAAATATATGGATTAATGTAATCATAAGTAGAAACACATCATCAATATTGGGAATGATTTTAAAGGTTATGTTTAAGATGTCCACACCACCAAATAAGTGATGAACTTTTAGTATAGAATTTTTATGAAGGATTAAATTCTATTAATATAAACATAATTTATTTTATTGTAGGTGGTGTACTAGTTAATAAAACCCTAATAACTGTAAGTACCCTCACTGTGAACATGGCTTAGAACACTCAACAATTCAGTTCAAGGTCCATTGTAAGCATTCAAGGTGTCTATGAGGTAGGAAGTACTAAATTCGCAAAGAAGGAGGACACAAATATTTATAAATAAGCACCCTACTCCAACAACTTTCTCTTTTCTATGGTAAATAAAAATATCCTCCACCAATCTATTGTTGTATCTATTCTCCTAACACCAACTATTCTAACCAATTTATTATACTGAATTAAACATTTGAGAGTTACGAGGTTATATTTCCAGGAAACCCCTAAAACAAATTCATTAAGAAAGAAACATACTATCCAACAACCCCTATGTCGAAATAAAACCAGTCCTATAGGTAAGGGGTTATTAAAACCATCCTCAATAACCATGGAACCAACCTGGGCAGAATAGTCATCCACCACCTCCCAAAAATACTCAACCCTCACAAATTCATTTCCAAAAAACACTTCTATAAACTGAACCTATCCTAGATGACTTGATGAAAAAATGTCTAAAAATAATATCCCATTATAAAAAAGCACCCCAACAGCCATACACGACCTAAAAACCCAATTAGTCCAACTCACAAACTCAGTCAAGGGAATTTAATGTCATGGTTTGGGTAAAATACCCTGTCAACCACTATTCAAACCTAGAGATAAGGACAATTTCATTTCAATAAACATTAAGAGTAGTACAAATCCAAAAATACAAATGACCTCTCCATTACAGTCATCCCCTCTTGAGGAAACCATTATCCCAAAAACTAAAAATTGTCTAAATTTCGAAAACCCTTGTCCAAAGAGAATAGATTATAAAGGATTGAATGTTTTTTATGAAAACCCAATAAAAAACTTTCCACTTCCATTTACACAAAGGAACACCCAAAAAATAGACAAAAATATACATAGATTTATTAATAAATCATTTATGTTTTCAAAAAAGTGAGGATTAATATCCACGTGATCGATGCCCTGAATCAAATTCCAAGATACACAATGCTTCTTAAGGATGTGTTTATAAACAAAATTATACTTATAGGTGATGAAAAGGTGAGATATGGAAGTAACATCTAAGTATTGATAGATCCATCACTTCCCACAAAATTCAATGATCCTGTACCATTCTTGATTCCATGCACCATAGGGGATTATTTTTTTCCAATTCTTTGATTGATTTCGTTGATTTAATAAATGTGATGAATCACTCAATTTTCTCTTCAAGGAAGGTCTCAAAATTGAAACCCATGAGAAATATTGTTCAACTATAATTATATAGTACATAAAAACCAATTGTGTGTTTGAGTATGTTCTTTTGAGGGTGAAAAATTGTATTTTTATTGCTGATTTTATGTGCATAAAATGGATTATGATAGGATTAATTGATATGCCCCTATTATTTTGGGGATTAATTTCTTGAAAACATCTAAAACCATAATTAATTTCTATAATATAACATTATATATGGATTTTTTGGGTGACATTATTCACTTCAACATCCATTATTCCTTGAATCACCACTTATAAGAGCATTCCTCAATTTCAGATAATTCCATTAATGCAATCCTTTCCCTTGAAAAAAAATATTATCTTTCCTCTCATCCCCATTTTGAGTTTTCATCATTAATTAAAATTCTAGGTAATGAATCATGAATTTAATGTTGTACTGGTTTAGAAAAGTGTCACACATGTTTGTTAGTAAATGATTTCTTGAGAAATAATAATACCAAGATCATCGATGAATGTTGCTTGTCTTGTAAAAGGGCATTTCTAATTTGAGGATATTACCATTTATTACATAGATGATATTAGTGACCTATCAAATTAACATTCACTCCCATAAAATCAAAATCCATCTAAATTGGAACTTAAGAAACAACATAAAAAAATAAAATATTCATATATTGGGATAATAAACATGGTTCATATCATCATTGCTATTTCACCCCTCTTGAGAATTAATTGAGACTGCTTAAACTGTTGAGGGAGTATGAACATGAAAATGGATAGGCACTTGCTGAAATTACTAGATTTAGACCATCAAATTTCACACTCCATATATTTTTAAATTATGAGGCTAAACTAGTGAGGTATGAAAAAACATCGAATAAACCCCAAACACATATATGTTGTTAAAAATTATGTAACAAAAATTATTCCCCTCTAGAATCATTTACCACATCTCTAAAAGTCAATGATCCTATACAGTGTAGGTAGATCCCAAGGAAACGAGTCTAACAATAAAAAAATTAAAATAAAGAATTGGTTCTAACCTATGTGAATAATAATTGATGTGTTAATATAAACTATCACCAAATAAACCAACAACATTGGAAGGACCATTTCCCATTGTAAATTATTTACCATATTCTTGGGGGGAGAGTGGGGAAGCACCACTAATATTTCCTTGATGGGTATTCTGCATAATTTTATATACATATCACCCATGAGGAATTGGAAAAGAAAACCATTACATTCCCCTTTAGTGCATTTACATATAAGTGGATGTCGTTTGGTATGTACAACTCTCCATGTACATTCCAGCGATGCATGGTTTGTATTTTTTGGATTACCTACAAGACTGGATTGAAGTATTCATAGATGATTTCACTATTTTTGGATCCACTTTTGATGAATGCTTGAGTAGTCTTGATTCTGCACTACGTCACTCTATTGAAAATAATATCATATTAAATTATGAGAAATTCCATTTCATTGTGTGATAAGGTATGGTACTTGAGAATGTCATTTATGATGATGGTATCCATGTTGATGAATCTAATGTGGATTTAATTTCTTCCCTACCATTCCACAAAAATGTGTGCATTGTATGTTCTTTCTTAGGTCTTACTAGATTTAACAGTCTGTAATACGATTTCACCCCCTCTCCTAATTACCAAAAAATAAGATATTTTTTTGGACAAATATTGTAAATATGATTTTGAAAAATTAAAATGGATTCTCACATCACTACTATTAATTTGACCACCTTAGTGGGTTTTTCAATCTGATATCAATTTTATGCCTCTAACTATGCACTTGGGGTAGTCTTTTCATAAAGGTATAGTTGAGATCTACATGTCATAGCCCATGCCTCACTCATATTAGGCTATACCAAAGAAAACTACACCATAACTAAAAAATAATTCCTTGAAATTGTGTTTCCCATAGATAAATTTTGGTCCTACCTTTTATGGTCCAAATTCATTCTATTCTCAAATCATATACCCTCCTGTATCTTCTTAAGAATCCAAATTCCAAACCACATTTCATTTGTTGGATTATTCTACTTCATGAATTTAATATCAAAAATAGGGATAAAAATTTGTAGATAATTTGGTATATGACTATATCAGTGAAATACTCTTATTACCATATATTGAGTCATCCCCTTGTATTCCTATAAATGACTTGTTTTTTAATGAAAAATCGGAATAATGTAAATATTATATTCAATGGTATTCAAAAATTATAAATTATATGATAAAATCTTGCATTCATACTGATTTCAAAAAAACAAAGATGACCATATAAAACATGATTCTCATTGGAATTTTTGGGAAGTCCCCTTCATTTAGTGCACTCATAGTGATAAAGTCCTCATAAATTGTGTTCCTGATATTTACATTCATTCTATCCTTATGATTTTCCATAATCTCACTTGTGTGCGACACTTTGGACCCCAAAGGAATGCTCACAAGGTCCTTGATTCAGGTCTCTTTTGGCTAAAATGTTTTTAGGATGCCTTTGATTTCTATAAGATTTTCCTTAATTCCAAATAATGAAGAATGTATCTAAAATAAATGAAATCACAAAAAAAATCTTTCACTTCCATGAAATGTTCAATATTTAGGGCATTGAATTTATGGGACCATTCCCCAATTCCTTTGGAAACTTATAAATTATTCTAGAGGTCAATTACTTTTCAAAATTGGTAGAGGCAGAAGAAGTGGGGGAAGATCATTCAAATATAGTTGTAGAATTTTTGATATCCCAAATTTTCTATAGGTTTTTATTACATAAGTTCATAATCATTGATTTGTGTTCACATTTATGTAACCAAATAATGCAATGTGTCAGTTTGGTTCTAAGCATCGACTGTCTAATCCATATCACCCAAAAACTAGTGGTCATGTTAAGGTATCAAATAGAAAGGTAAAATAAATTATAGAAAAATTTCCCCAACCAAATAGAAAATATTGGATTCTTAGATTTGATGATTCATTATGGTCTTACCATACTGCTTTCCAAACTACCATTACAATGGCACCCAATTGGATTACTTTTCGATACTTTTTTTGTCTCCCAGTTGAGATAGATCACCAAGAAATCTGGTGCATGTTATCTTAGGAATTTATTGATTCAAGAGCTAGAGTAAATGAGAATAGATTCATATTTTAACTCTTATATTTATAAGAAGATAACTAAGGCTACCCATGACCTCCTCATCTGTCATTGTATATTACATATTGGGAAAAAGGACATTATTTTCGATATAAGGATGAAGTTTCAAATAGGTAAGATTCATTCGCATAGGTTTCTCCTATAAACTATTACTCATGTTTATCCATTTTGTGTCGTCTATGTTCAAAATGATAAAAAAAAACCTTCACTCTCAATGGGAAGCGGTTGAAGTACATTAGTTTAGCCATTCTGGAGTCCTTGATGGAGGAACTCCATGTTTAAGAAGCATCCTACCAATTAAACACACTAGGTTTTATCATCCCATACAACATTATCTTTTATTATAGTGAGGACACTATATAATCTAAGTGTTCCTGATGGATATATTCCTGGGTTAGTTTGAAATTTTCGTCATCTTTCTTATTTTTCTCTTTTTTTCTAGTTTAATGGAATTTTTACTCCCCCCCCCCCCTCATTTTCCCCTCAATTTTGTGGTGAATAGTTCATTTTTATACCCTATTAATCAGAGAAATTATTGAAAATACTTGAGTAATATCCCTATTTCTTGTTATTTTAACAAAAAATCACTGATAGAATTGGTGTTTTGGAATGACGGTAAAATTGAGGTGTAAATTTATCAAGTTATTCAGTTTTTTGTCAATGATATAAATAGTTGTATAATTTTTATGTCTTTAGGAAGAATGACACCCTTTGTGTGACTAGTTTTTGTGAAAGTTGTGTCGCTTAATATATCCACACATATTTTTACACAACCATATAGTGTGAATATTTCTTACACAATAAAGGTTAAATATATGATATTTTAATATTTTTCATCTTTCTAAAATTATTTTTCTGTATTTCCATTCTTTGTTTGATATTTTTCATTACTTTAATAGATTAATATATGCATGTGTACTTGTTATCTGACTGTTTTACACCCTCAAAAACATTTAACAAAATATATAAAAAAAACCATAAAACCTTTAAAATTTGGGTTTTGTATTGGGAAGGTAAAAACCCATGCTTTCTAAACATTTGATAAATATATAACTATTTTAATTAGTGTTGGGAGGAGATCAAACAAGGGTTGAGATGTGAGGGTGAGATTTTTTCCATTTGAAGGAATTGAAAAAAGAACAAAAATATGAATAAATGTGGGTAGTGATGAAATGTAAAAAATATAGGTATAAATAATTTAGGATCTTATGATTTGACATCTAGGAATTATTTCTTGAGTGGGTCTTGAAATTTTATTTCCAAGGATATAAAACAAAAATTTGTGGAGAAAATCAATTATGTATATTTTTTTAAATGAAATATATTTACAAGATTGAATGTGGGAAGAATATAATGAAATTGTTGTCACACACAGAAAAGGACAATTAGTGACATTGTTATCTTTTTAATTATTTTCTTATATTTCTATCATAAATATTTTATATTTTTATTCTGATACAATTTATGAGTTCTCTTTTTCCTGATCACTGAGAATAAATCCTTTATGTGATTTTTTCTTTGATCACATTGCAATAACGATTTTTTTTATTTTAATGTTAAATTTTCATTATGTAGGAAATTCCTCCAAGAATATTTTTTTTGGAATTTTTACATTTCCCATGATTTAAAATGTTTATGTGTGGTGGTGTGATAGAGTAGTGATTCACTATTCATTTTCACCCTTATATCATTGTGTTAAACTTATTTTGTGTCATAAATTAACAGTCTTAAAGAAAATAGCATCATTTTTTATTAAATTATTATTTTAATCACAATTAAAAATTGTAATTACACTTGTATGGATAATTTCATTTTAGGTGGAGGTGATTCGGATGGCTCAGGACAAAGTTAAAGAGAAAATGGCCAAACTGCACAGGATACCAATAAAATATGTGAACTAAAATGTATACTTATATTAATAAATTCATTAAATTGGGATTAAATATTATTTACTAATACAAAACCAAGTGGGAAACAAATATTATAAATAAATACATGCCTAATTATTTTATTAAGGGGCCCATATTAATTGATCTCTCCTAGAAAACAAATATACACAAAGTAAAAAAGTTTTGTTAAGTATTTAATCCATATATTGACATTTACGATTCCAAATGGATACATTTATTTGGAAGAGATATTAAATAAGTGACTAATTCTTTTTATTTTTCTAAAATTGGAGGTAATGCTGTTCATCCACTAAAAACAATGGTCCAATTGGTTTCTCAAAATCATGGGGCTCAAAAACTGCCTTCCACATTACTTATAAAATGGTACCTTGGGGACCCTATTTGTATGTTCATTGAATGAGTGAAGTTATTTAATTTTATATTTTTAGAGGAGACTTATAATCATCCTAGATGTTATATAGTACCCTATCATTATAGGGGGTCATGTGTGAAGGTGAAGTTCCACTCGAGCCTCCTCCTCCTCTCGATGGTGAGATAAATAGTGGATAATCATTTCGAGAGATCTATAAAAAAATTTAATGGAGTTATGGAACATTTTATTCTGATGGATTGATGTAATGTTTTTGTAAAAAAATTAATTTAAGTGTTATTTTAAATTTATTCTACCTTGAATACATTTTTTGGTATACATTTGTGTGACACTTTTGATTTCAATACCTATTGGACTGAAATTTAATTGGGAATCTTAGGTTGATTCGATTAGATAATACAAGAATCATATTTATCTCACACATAAATAATATAGTAGTATGATTTGGATAATTTCACTCTATACATATGGTCCAACACTTGATAACAAGATTTTTATGTCTGGGGATTGTTCTTTTTGAAACATTTTAAATGTAATTAGGGGATTTGAGATCTTGATTAACCTAAATTGAAAGATTCCATTAAATCATGTGTAATTTTATGAATAATGAACTAAATAAGATCTATAGTGAACATGAAATTACCTCTATCTCTAATAAATATAAAAACACCACCTTCCTTGGTCAGTTATTAAACTTTTTAATTAAGTCATTTTACTGCTAAAAATATTTTGAAAGTAACCCCATCTTTTTTTATTTTTTATTAAAAAAACACACCTTAAACATTTAACATTCCATTAGAGATAACCAAAGTTCTTCTTTATATTATAAATCACCATTAAAAACAAACTCAATTTAACATGTCATGACATCACCTTCAATCACCATAATAAAATAATTGAGTAATAGTTTTTAAAACCCTATTTTATAAAAATATATGTTTTTAATGTAAAATAAATATTTTAAGAACACTATAAAACCCATGTTTAACCTTTTGAAACCATTAATAATATTTTACTATAAAAAATATTTTTATGTAATTTTATTAAAAATTTGTTATCCTGAAAATCATAAATTAAATCTTAAAAAAGGATTCAAAATTTTATATCACCATTTTCCAAATATACATTTAGTTCAATTTAATTTTTCGGAAACATATTATAGTTACTCTGATTAAAGATAATGATTGAGGTAATTGTGAAATGGTTTTTTTAAATATTATCTTATTAATTTTGTGTAATTTTAATCTAACAATTTAAATTGATATAATATATATAAGGAATATGATATGATTTTTACACATGTACACAAATATTTATTATCTAATTTCATTTGTAATTAATTTTTTATTAGATTAAGAACACTTAATGGTAAACAAAACATTTTTCTACAAAAATATATCATTATATTAGAAGGTTTAATTTAAATGTTAGTTTTATTTTGTTCATAAATTGATTTCGGTTAAATGGAATACATATTTAGATTTATAAAGTCAAAATTTTGTAATATGTTTTATTTTATATTTTTATCAAAAATTTATTTTCATTGGTGACAAACATATTTCCAAGTTATAAACCAATATAATTAAATGAGAAATCAAGTATTAAAAGGATTTAAAATTGTTTAAAATAAGTTTTAAAATTAATTGTACAAGATTTATAAACCTTAAATCACATAAAAATTTATAATTTCCCACCTTTTGATCCATTTACACATGAACATGGTCATTCCTTTATGAAAAAATATTATTTATTCACAAAAGATCTTGTTTCATAAATTATAAAAGAGGATCACATGAACCATTTCATTTCATCTTTTTACAATGGAAATTTCATTAAAATAATTAAATATTATCCTAAAATATATTTTACTTTCACTTCTTAAATATATTTATCAATAGAATATACCCTAAACCCTTATTTCCAATGATACTTTAATGATAAAGTTCGAGGTCCCAACACGATGATTAATTAGTCCATATAATATTGATATTAATCTTTCTCTTCCAAACCAACACTAACCATAGTAATATAAATATATAAATATCTTCGTATATCAATATATTATTATATTAATTAATCAAATGTTTCTTATCCCTTCCAATAAACATAGAACAATAAAAGAACATCAATCATGCATATGTACTAAATTCCACCTCCAAAAGTAATATTTTTCATTATTAAACATGATTTTCATTGTTTATCTAAGACAGTAAAAAATGATTCTAAAAATGAAAATATTATAAATAATTTCATTACAATTATGTTATAATTATATTTTTAACTTTAGTAACCATACACACCCATTAATATATAAAATGTTCATGTGTAGGTCAGTTTGACAATATACGTGAATGAAAATATAAAACCATATCTTGGATGACTATGAGATATTAAATATTAGTATCATAATATTAAATTAACAAAATAATAATTTTTTGTTCTTAAAATTTTATATTATTTATTTAACTTACTATTAAAATATAATTTTCATTAGTAAAATTAATATAATAAGCCTACACTGATTCCATTTTTAGGAAACATAAATAAAAAATTTATTAAATGATATAAGATAAATATAAATAAATAAAAAATATCTATTCTGATACCTTAAATATTATAGAAATTATCATATTTGTTACAAATAATGGATATCAAAATTGACATCATAAATCATGCACAAAACAACAAAAGATCCTGACAGTCGATGGTATAAATATGATATATAAAACTAATATATTCATAATAAATGATCATAAATGATTTATATAAAATTTATTTTATATTAACATGGTTATGAAATTAAATATTAATGTAGTTATGTTTGTTTTATATGATGTTATATTGCATTCAATTGAGCAGGTATATAAAGAAAAGATCTTTGGATATCAATTTTTTTTCATTGACATATAATCAATAATCCCACATTTTCTAATTTTTGAGGGTAGGTATTGATAATGCATTTACTTTTATAATAAATTTCATGAAATCTCTGATATTTAAAAATCCATCTCTTTTTATTACATCCATTTATTTTTAAAAAATAAAATTCAAACATTATAAGGGTTATTTTTCACTATTTCTAACTCCATTAGATAAGTCTGGTATTTTCATTCCAAAAATTATTTTTTAAGGTGTATTAATTTACATATTTAATGAAATTATAATTATTATCTTTAATTTCAAGAAATATGAATTTACATTTCATGGAAAAAGTTTTTTGTTCATTTGATACTTATGTTACCATTACCGTAATGGTTTTTGTTAGATCAACTTCATTTATTGTGTTATAATATTTCTTATTAAAAGTATTTCTTGTAATATTGGATTCTTCAACACAAGTAATTTATTTCATGGAAACTTCTATTATAATATGGCGTAAAAGTAATTTTTAATTAAAATTGTTTACCATGATGAACTTCTTTCTATAAAATTATATCAGTGTTGAGAATAAATCCCATCTTCTTTAACAATTCATTCCCTTTCTTCTTTAATAATTTCTTTTCTAACAGGGTTCTCCTTAATATTTGGAAATACAATTTTGTTTTATCTCTTGTGGTTTTTACATTTCCCCATTACTCTTTTCAAAATGATTTTTTTATGATCCCTTTTTACAATTTGGGTTTTAAGAAAGGTATATTTAAGTGTCAATATGGTTCTCCTTTCAGGATTATCTAATTTATCTTCCATTAAAAATTTACTCAGGATAAACTCTATGTATTTATTCTCATGGATATATTATTGAGGATTCCATGTAAAAGTAAATTTTTTAAAACGAATTTTATGTAATCATTTAAAATAAATTTCTATTTAAATGGATCTCTTACTTCACCATTTATTAAAATGCTAAAAATGTTTTCTAACAACTCTTTTATGGATTTATTTTAATTTCTATCTTTATCCCAAAAGGGTTTTATTTATTAAGAAATTATTTTTCATACATTATCCTCTAAGTTATTTTATACTATTTCATGGGACTAAACTCATGGAAATCCATTACTAATTTTGGATTGAGTAATTATCCTCTATGAAAAAAATAGGTTTTATTTTAAAGCATTTTCTCTGTTAACACTCTATATCTCTTTCCTTTGATTATTGGGTGTTAAAATTAATGCCATATATTAGTTTATATTCAAAATTATTTACTCAAACACATAACATTTATCTATATGGTATAAATTACATATTCTTTATTATCTTGGTTGAATAGTATTTAATAAAAAAATTACTAATTATCTTTTCATACACATTAATTTTCTATGGGTTTATCATGTTAGGAGTATTGATGGAATTATAAATGATTTCTTTATGTAATTACATTTCATAAGTATAGGAAACCCATTTTCATTCCATGGGTTTTCATGATATGTTTAAAGACTGGTATCATAGGGAACACATATCTAGGGTTAATGACATGTGGGATCTTATATCACCCCCAATGTATTAGTTAATTATTTATACATGATTAGGTAATGATGTGTAGACATATATGGATTTTTTCACAACATAAATTGGTGGACATGCATGAATTTTTTCACTACATAAAATAGTAGACATAATTGTATTTTTTTACAATGTTTTCCTATGATAATGTTTATAAAACATTTCTATCTTATTATTTTTTCTATATTATAATCTCATGTATCTTTTTTACTGAATCGTGTTTCTAGAACCTCTTGATTAATTAGTTATGTCACACTATTCCATATTTCATGACTCAGATTGTATGATCTATGTTTCTTTGTTATAATTTCGTTATGTACTTTGATTATATGCATTTTCTCATCTTATACATCCTTCTAGTCATTGATCATTATAACTTATTTTTTCATTACTACGATTTTGATTTCACCCCTTTATTATGATTCAATTTCCATAGGTTATGACAAAATATTTAATTATTGAATGTACTCTATGGTATAATAGTGTTGGTCAATTATAGGGATATTTTCAAAATTATTAAAAAAATAAGTTTCTTATGTTGTTGATCTTCAAGATAAACCAAACCATTCATTCTTTTAATTTTGATTTTATTTTCCATATGTATATATTTTCATATAGGAATGTTGGAAAATAATGATTGGTTAATTTCACTGTGTATCAAATCTAGTGTTTAATAATTATTTTAGCACTAGCTCTTGGAGTGTGGGTATGTCACACTATAGTTAGAATAGGAGATGTGTTTAATTATTTTTAAGGATATGCTATGTTATTTGTTAGGATTAGTTTAGTTATATTTTGCGATTAGGATAAGATAACATTAGTAAAATACCTAGGGATAATTCTAAAGGATGTGTTTATGTATAAAAAAACATCATATAAATTTTCTAAAGGTTTGGGTATACATTTTTCCTTGAAATTACATTTCTATATGGATATTTAATGTTAGATTCAGCTGTGACATACATGCACCTAGGGTTAATCACTTGAAAAAAGTATGTTTGAGTATTAATAAAATATTCACTCAATACATGATTAGTGGAACTAATACTACACAACCAGATCAAATCTCCTTAGGGATATTCATTCGTTAATTCACATTTTCCTTATGGTATATTATGATGTATTTAAAAATATTTAGGATGGAAAACCATAATAAAGAATGCTTATGGATAACATATATTAAAACACATAGATTCATATGTTTTTATACCTATGAATTGATATGTGATTTTATGGATAAATGGTATGTCAAAAACTGAGAGCATTGATTTCAATGATTTTAGGGTTTAGAATATTATGTGAAAGTTTGTGATAATCGTGGGAAAGAAATTTTTTGTATTAGGATACAATGTAAAAGAGAACCCCACATAAAGAATTTATTTCAAACTAAAAGTATCAATGGTTGAAATAATGGTTTCTTCAGAGAAACCATATTAGGATTGTTATTTCATAATCATATGATATTTTAATATCTTAATTTTTTACGTTATTATAATATTTTTGGTATTAATATTTTGGTTGGAAATATTATCCTGAAAATTAATATCTTGAAGAAATGTCCCTAAAAACTCCAATGAATTAACTATAGGGTCATATTTGGAAAAAATGATTGATAATCTTAATATATGCCTATTATGAGAGAAAGGATATTTTACCTTGTACTTAATAAGATAGAAAGGTTTTTACAACTTATAAGTTATATCTTGAGTCATGATTATATATACATACCCTACCATATTGTATTTAGTAACTGATAATTAAAATTATGGGGATAAAACTTATTTAAGGGGGAGATAACATAATGCCCCAGGTTTTTAGAGCAATAATCATTCCATAAACTACATGTTTCTAATTATATTTTTTTATTCAATGTAATTTAAATATTTTCGATAATAAATATTACAATAAAATAAATAAATCTAACACTTTATTCATTAATAATAAAAATTACAAAAAAATCACATCCAAATAAGTATCGCACACCATGTATTGTTGCACCCTTTAAATGTTTATAAATTATTTTGGTGACATTCATAGATAATGGTAAGATATTTGAAACTATAAGATCTATGGGACCATATTCACACATAATCTTCTCTAATATCCAATTAAATCCAATAACAAGGAATACTATCAGGAAAGGATAAAAGACATTCTGATATCAAAAATAATGACTATGTAAATGAGAGTTGTGACTCAAATTGGGTGAATGGAATGAATGGGTTTTGTAAGGATATATATATGAATGAAATATGATCATTATAAATATAGTGATTGTTAATATGTTTATTGAAAATATTTTCATTGGTTATACTTTTTCCCAAAAGTAACACTTTATTAGTTCATTATTATTATTAAATTTAAAATAATATAATTCAAGAATAATAAATAATGAAATAAAATTATTATATTAAAATGTTATATTAAAATATTATATATATATATATATATGTATTACATATTATCATTATTATTATTAATGGATTATATTTTTCATTTATAAAATACCTATAAATATATTAGTATTAGTTTATTAAAATAATTAAATTTTTATAAAATAATTAATTAATTTTCGATGTATTTTATAAATATTACTTAATATAAAGTTAAAAAAATAAAAATAAATGTTTTTAATGTGTTATATATTTTATATTGTTGACACCCTCCAAACGAGAATCAACAAATCCATAAGGTAATAAATACCGATCATATGGGTGTTATTTTACCGAAAAAGTAAACAAAGACATGGTGGCCAAGTCATGCGGATTGTGTAACCAACAATAAGAAAAGTGATTGTAGAACCTTTGGAAGGTCATTAGGGTGTTTCATGAATAGAAAATAACCTATAAAAAGATCACATAGATCCCCTTTGACAGACCCTTCTTCTCTTGTCAAGGTATTCAGGACATTCACTGATCATTCAATAGTTATGAGTTGAGTTGCTCTATATCAGGTGAACTGTTAGTCAGTGGGTGCCTTAAAAACCATCCGAAAATAATTTTAAAATATGTATAAAGACATGGAAAATATAGAAACCTATTATAGTCAAAAATATTCCTGTGATGTTCACTTGTGGTTCACAAGAAATTGTAGAATCCCTGACAAAATGTTCTCCTTACCGCATAGGAGACCGCTGGCATCTCACCTGCATCACACGAGGGGGCTCATTCATATCCACGTGGTCTTGTTCTCCACTATTGTTCTAAATAAATGTTGAATTATTTCCATATTAATTATTTTTCATCACCATAGGACCCTTTTCTTGTCAAATGACACATCATCGATGGGGGAAGTAATTGTTTTCGACAATAGTCTTTAAATCTTCTAAGATCCCCTACCCTTGGGAAATAAATTTTGAAATTAAAAATGTAAATGACATGAGATTCCTATGAAGGGAAGATATGCAGATCTAATTTGAGCACCTGGGAGATCACCATTGATCACATGACTCCCTCTAGACAAGAAAATTTTATCTCATGAATACCCCCAGGAAATCCATGTTGGTGTCATGGAAGGTCCCTAGTAAAGTATCTAAGATCATAATAAATCCTTTCAATAGGAATATCAATCTCAAAAGGTTTCTTAAACATGTTATCCCATCCCTATAAAAGACCTTTTTCATAACCAAATTATTTGGAAAGGCCTCTTGTTTTGGGAAAAATCCAATAGATGAAGCATTGATGAGATAGTCTTGCAGTCACTAAAAATCATTCGACAGCTACAAGGTGATCCATAAAATCACGTAACATCAAAGACCTCGACCAAATCCATCTGAGATCTATGATATATGAACTACATAAGGTGATTTATAATTATGGTGGTAAATCCTAGAAGCCACCCATCATGAAATGTTTTTAATCCATGCACCAATATAATAAGGAATCAAAGCAAAATTCATAGAGCGGACAATCTAGTGATCTCAAAGGTTTTCAACCAGGTAATGTTTATGGAATAATATAAACAATCACAAAGTATGCATGGTCACTTTTTATGATAAACTAAGATCACGTGTATGACTTCTAGTGGGCTATGTGAATAACATCCCACATATCAGGTGAATTAAATGAGACCTAAAAAAGATAACCCAAAACAAATCTAAGGCATGAATGAAACAAACAATTTAATAAATATAAATGATGGGATACATTCATGAAGATAGATTCACTAAATCCTCATGTGCTTCACATGACTCAATCAGATCATGTGACTGCACTAGGATATATAACTCAAGTTATGTGATGTCTCCTCAAGAAATAATTTGGATCATGAGATGTCCTTTGGTCATGTCAAATAAGTCATATGATGTCTAGTGGACATGTCACCCATGTCTCACTATTCGATTCAGTCTCACCATCCATATCTAGTGATGTAATCTAGACACATCAAACAAATCATACGGTGACACCAGTGTATCTCAACTGGGTCTCGCGGGGCCCTTTGGGCCTGCCATTCAGATCTCATGGTACCCTCCAAATATGTCAACTATGACTATCTACAACACGATAACAATACAACATAAATCATGTGATGTCGTATGGAAAATTCAACCAAGATCATGTGTAATCCTTCATACATGTCTACATGGATAATGCAACACTCTCAAGTAAAGTCAGGGAGGTTATGAAATACACTCCAAACATGTTACATATGATCATGTTCATATATCCATACATCCTATTCCAGGCCTTTTGACATCCTCCAGACATGTCACCTAGATAAAATGATTGTTCTCAGGCATGTCCAGACAACCAAGCCTACCAGGATGACAACAAGGGAAATTCATCCTAGATCATGAAATGGATTCCAGAAATACCATACAAATCATATGAAAATGTCCAAAAAAGACAACTAGATCATGTGATTATCTTTGAATATGTTTTCTGTACAACTAGGACAGGTCCAGACATCTTCAGACAAGTCTGGAAGAAAACCAGACATGTCAGGAAGACAACTAGGCCATGTTAAGAAGACATCTTAGGACATGATGGCCATGTTCAGTGGGCATAAATGGAAACCTCAATGTGTAATCCTCAATCATTATCATAATATGATATTTCCCCAAAATAAGGTAAAACATAGTGTGAAATCCTCTATCAATAGAATAATATGATATATCCCAAATATAATGGCATCCTCGGTGTGTAACCCCCAATTAGTGTCATGATATGACATGTCTAAAATATAAGGTACATGTTAGTGTGTATGCCCCTACAAACAGCATAATATTTTAGGTCCCAAATATAAGGGAAACCTAATTTTGTAATCACCAAACAGTGGCATTACATGAAATTTCTCTAATACATGGGCAACATCCATGTGTAGGCCCCAATCAACATCATAATATGATATCTCCCCAGTATAATGTAAATCTTCGTGTGCATGCCTTGATCAACAACATGATATGAAATGTCTCTAATATAAGGGAAACCACGGTTTTTAATCCCTAATAAGTGGAAAAATATGATTTGTACACAATATAATGGAAATATCAATGTATAATCTCTAATCAGTGGCATACAAAAACATGTTCCCTATATAATGTAAACCTTTGTTTGTAATCCACAGTAAGTGGAAAAATATGATATGAGCCCAATATAACGGAAAACACAATGTGTAAGCCCCAATAAATGACATAATACGATACTTTCTCAATAAAAGGGAATCCATAGTTCATAATCCCCATTCAATGACATAATATGATATGTCCCCTATAGTAAGGATAAATCAACGTGTAATCCCTGATCAACAACATAATAAATTATGTCCTCTATATTAGGGAAACCTCAATATGTATAACCCAATCAAACTGAAATATGAGAACTCGGATTCCTGCCATAACTAGGATACATACGATACCTTCATAAAGTCCTGAGCTCAAAAGGTAAAATACAATGTGTAGGCCCTGATGAATCTATACCATGAGAACTATGAGTCCCTCCATAAGCAGGATACATATGATACCTTCTTATTGGCTCAATATCAAATGGGAATCCACTGCAGTGTAAGTCTCATCATGTATCTAACACTCCAACCATCAGAGAACAATCTTTCTTATGGGTTTACCATCATTCCACATCCATTAGCTGATTAAGGAGTAAAATGTACTATAGTGATAATGATTACTTTGATTATTAGGATATGTGGGATATTATCTTAATGCCCAATATCAATAATGAACATCCAATGGGCTATCCCATCATGTAAGCTCTGCATTTATATGTAGTGTTATTGATGACTAGATGTTTCTTATTTCCTAAACAGAGCATGGATCATGTAGACATATGGAGTTTCAATGATCACATCATTTTCATTATTAATGTCCCTCATCCTGGGAAGAATCGGTGTGTAAGTCATGATTAGTTCCATTATGTAACTTCCCACCTGTATAAAGGTATCTACCTCATGAAATGTCCCATGATCATGATGGAACTATGATAAGTCTAATTCAATCCATAACTAGGATATATTGAATACATCCCTTAGGATGAAGTTCAATATCTAGTGCCTACGTGATCCCATATATATCCTTTCCGTATGATGTTATGCTACATGGGTTTAATGAAATATGTAATTTTTATTCCATTTATAAATTAGGATACAAATGAAACCTCAAAATGGACTTATTCCATCCTCAAATTATTAAACACCTTCTTTTTGACAAAAAAATGGAGTTCTCAGTTATACGATATCAACATTTCAGTAGCTAACCTTCATTGTGAAATGCATGAAGAAAAACACATATATACAAAAAGATTTATTAATAGGACCCCCTTTCATAAAAAAATATTTAACCTATGATTATTTTGTTAGGGATGTTTTTCTCATATCAATATTAGGAAGAGATTATAAAAATATCTTAAATATATAATATAATCATAAAGTAGGAAAAAATTCCCCCTAAAAATGTATGATGATCTCGACCACTCATCCTCTAAAAAATTGTGAGTTCTCAAGAATTGTTGGGTCTAAAACCCCAAAAGACCACCTACCTTTAAAATGTAGGTCCATACCCAGTTATGAATATGGGATCCATTAGGAATTTCCATTAGAGATAAAAATGATAAATATTACTTTAATGGTTGTACAAGAAATTGATGCCCCACAATAAAACCATCAGTTTAATCTGTCAACATATTTCCAATGAATCAAAAGTTTGAAAAACTGTGAGAAATTATTTAACTACAATATCCCCTTCAAAAGATAAAAAGGATGGAATTATCATTATTCATTAGACCATTTAGTTTTTTGTCGCATGGTTGATCCTTATCATATTTCTGATGAAACAAAAATAGTGAATCCTATGTGAGGCTCTAAATTAAAAAAATTACAAGTTGACCATGCATCAGTAAACATTGTTTCAATATAAAAAAAAGTGGGGAACCTAACATGCATCTTACAATTTATACTTTTTAGTCGAGGTTATCGTGAAATAAGTCTATCTTAAATTTGAAAACTCTACATGATCTTAATAGATAAACCATTAATAATAATGGAAAATTGTGTTACCCATGAATATCTAATTGAGAATGTATCATGCCTATAATGATGTATTGATTGATGACCATGTTCCTTTTTTCCTTTATGACTGTATATTCTACACTAACTAAAAACACTTGATCCAAGATAATGTCTTGATCCAGTCGTTGTTCTGGAAAATCATTTATGGCTGAAACTCATATGGGACTCAGAATGACCTCCCTTACCTGACACCTTTGATGTCAGGTTTCAAATGGAATGCATATAGAATACCAATGATGTGATACGATCTTAACCTCTAAGTATTCTCATGATGGTCTCTAAATTTTGGGTCTATATTATATGAAAAAATATGTTGTAAAGCTCGTGGTGCTCATTTCTACAACCAACTACTTCAAAATATTATCCACATATCATGACAATCACCACATTCAGTATATGATAAATGTGGGTCAAAGGGAAAAATATGGCTCTACTCTAGTAATGGGGCCACTAAGGAGGGATCTTATCAACTACCATATTTAGTTTCATCCTACCAGTTCTCGTCTATTTCTTGATGAGGGTACAACCTCACACACTACCACCTATAATCCTCATTCATGAGAAACAAGGAATACACATAATACACATATGGATTTGGATAATCATGAGTGAGATCTCATCCCCACTCAAGATGATGATTTCATCTGTCATATTACAGTGATAGATATCAATTAGTCTCATATCAATTCTATCTCAGAAGAAGGTAATGGTAATATTATTGCAGTGATCAAGGGGGAGGTGCATATCCTTACCACAAATTTTGATGTACATCTTAATATTCTAGTGTCACAAGAAGGATTGAAGATGGGACATATCCTTACTTCAATTGAAGATATCATCCAAAATATTATGGAGATATAAATGTGTAGTCCTACAATCCTTCACACACTTTTCTAAAATTCTATTTCATCATATAAATATCTGAAGAAATATACCATCATATTTGGAAAATGGTACATATATAGTTTCAGGCACATATTCTTATCCCTATAAAAAGGGAAAAAAACTCTTTGATCATTAGGAACAAGTGGTTTCTTCGAAGGATGTGCATACTCTTACTCTTATCCAAGTGGATTATCAGCATATTCTTGTAATCGGAGAGGCACTATAAAGGGATCATATTCCCATTCCAACCGGTTCTAACAAAGTGAGAGTAGCACATTACTCAATACATACTCATATCCCTATCTTAAAATCCAAATGAAATATTTAAAAGGTCCAAGGTTAGGCTCATATCTTGGTTATCGTTAGGGCCCACAATGTTAGAGTGGAGCATTATTCTAGATAGAATCATTTTCTTATTAGATAAGACTAGTGGAAAACTCCAAAGGACAAATATCGTGACCATATCCCTATTTTTACTAGGGGCTCACCACGTGGGAATGGAACATGCCTCGGGATATACTCATATTTCTATAAGTGATTCTACCTAGCATATTCTAGAATCTCATGAAATCTATACTCATATCCACACTTCCACTAATGAATGACTACATTATCATCCTTCTAAGAATATAAAAATGTTGTTTCATATACCTTCTCAATTCTGAAAGTCCATGGTCATATTCTGATGGGGAATGAATATTTTGATCGTTCTCATATTCTCACTCCAATTGGGAATCACCAAGTTAAAGTGGAATAGGCCTAAGGATATGCTAATATTTCTATTTAAAAATAAATGCAACATACTCCAAAGGATGAGGATCAGGGACATATCTTCATTCCTATTGAGGTTCACAAAGTGGGAGTGGAACATGGCTTAGAGCATGTTCATATTCCTTCCAATAACAACAATTCTCAATGGAATTTTCTTGTAGCTTCTCAGTAGTGAACTCCAATTCCCATATCACCAAACAGCTTACAACATAGTATAACCACCATTATTAAATAACCTCTTATCCTTGTATAATTTCCATAGACATGTTAGAATATTCTAGCCACGATGCAGAATGTAGATCATACCCCTAATATAATAATGCTAGTGTCCTTGAGGCTGATCAAGACACAATCTCAATTCAATAAGGGTTATTTGACTTTTCAACCAATACATGAGATGATCATTATCATGGTATTACTCATTGAGGAATTGTAATGATGGATCATTGTGACTCTACAAATTATATCATCCATGGTAAACCTCCCCATCATGATATCTCCCATGGACAAGGAAATCCCCCCATTTCCTTGAAACCTTATTATATCGTGGTGTTCAAAACATAGACTCCTTCATGTAGAGAGATGATCAAATCATTGGTTTCAACCGTATATACTTCCCCATCAACTTCCAGCAACACTCCAATACATTCAGCAATCGATCCCCTCAAGCACCTTCTAGGTTTTCATCTGCTGTAGACATGTTATTCTAGTAAAGAGGAAGCCTAAATTGACATTTAGAGAGATTAATATCGAAAAACCTCATCCACCATGTTATGGACCCATGACTATTCTGGATATGAGTTTTAATAATATCTAGAAAAGGATTTAATTTCTTATCTACAATAAAATATGTGGGAAACTCTTCAATGACTGAAGTCTAAACACCTCCCATATACAGGATATGAGAGTCACCATTATAACTTCAAGATACTATATTTTAAGATAGACATGGATTCAATCTCAATGGAACAAGAACCAAAATATACAATCACAACAAATATTTATAATACGATTGTCATCATTGCATCACAATCTGATCTCTGATGTCATGCCCTACATCTATATTTGATAATGCCGAAATAATGGAGTGTTACAGTTTAATTCACCCCAGGAACACTAGAAAACCCCAAATATAGTTCCAATTATTGTTATAGTGTCAAAAACATTAGGTTACCATGTAATATTCAGGCCATCATGTGACTTCAATGAAATGCCTACACTTCATCTATTCCAATCCATCCCAAACTGAGGGAGAAGATAACTAATAGATCTTTGGAATGTTCCCATTGTAGTATTGATAATGAATTTCATGCATGGATGTCAATGTTATGATCAACTAGAAAAATTCCCATAAATAATGATTCTCATAATGGGCTACAATTGCACTTATCCTTTACATGAGCACAACCACGTCAAATCAAAAAGATCACAATAGTAGCAACCATAATAGCCATCCAAAAGGGATAAAAAAACCACTAGGTTGGGTAAATTTATTTTACCACCTCCACCCCTCAAATAATCAGTACTTGATAAGATCTTAGACATGTTTATAGTAGCAAAAATCCCCATCCCACTAGGTTGGGGGATTTTCTATATCAATTTTCATCAAAAATTCATCATCCCTCAAGAGGGTATTGGGGAAATCATAGGTGGTTCTAGATAAACCCCATCCCACTGGGATGAGGGTATTTATATCTCAGTTCCCATCCCATGAATTATAAAATATTTTACTAGAAGCATCATATCCACAACAATAGGATCAATCAATTCTAATTATTTCCCTAGATGGTACCCAACCCCCATGTATGGGGGAATTTTCATAATCATCATCAACACATAGGGAACCAATCTTATCTTGCTTGGAATGTAAATATCAATTGTTAGAATCAAATATGTTCTTTATAATACAAGTTGAACCACATATATTTGGGCCCCATTCAGAAATCATGACAAAAAACTCCCTCATTGTCACTACTCACAAGATGAAACGACTGGAGTATATAGTGATAGGAATCCAACCCCATTGGGGTTTCTATGCCAAAAAGTCCCAAAAAGGAAAAGCGTTCATGAAATTACCCAAAATAATGTAATGAAAAATCATCATATTAAATTGAATATAATGGGAAAACAACCATTACTCGATAAACCTATATTAAGGTCATCATCATCAACATAATAAATAATTTTTATCAAGATGAAAATGCAGAGGGAAACCCTACAAGAATTAATACCCTAAGTGGAAGATCTGGTTGCACCCATTGAGGCTGCACATACCCAAAACAAGAGGAGGATCCAAAACATGGAACCTTTGAATATTTATTTTCAACCTCTATTGTGGAACACTGCCATGTATAAAGTGAAAGGTGTGGATATATCCTAATCACCACCCTGAATATTCGATGTTCCGTGCATGGAGGAATGAATGTAAAAATATGAGAATGAGATTGAAAATCTCAGACAACTCAATAAGGAGTTACTGTAGGGAAACATTCACACTAAGTATCATCTTTAGATATATGTGAATATCCCTCCTCCCATACATCTGGGAAATGACTATCCACCTGCAAGAGTAGATTTTGAGCATCAGACTAGCTCCACATTCTAGATTCTAGTCTACATAAATGAAGATGTTAAAAATTATCACGAATTCATTTCATTATAGAGATATCCATCCCTCTATAGTGAAATCATTTAGTTATCTCACAAATTGTGAATTAGTGGGAAAGGAAAATAGGGGAACCTCATCAGGAACTGTATAATCCATGTAGATGAGAGGTGGAATAAACAGTTTCACCTATAGAATTTATCAATTTCATAAAGTCCATGAATACAAAAATGGAATCCATGTAGGGGAAACCTAAAGCTATGAACCCTGAGAGGAATCCATATCCCAAATGGGTGGATGAAACTTTTTCCCCACATAATTTCACCAATAATACCTTATCAACCTTTAAAGGAACATGAGACCCCGAAAAACATCTCGCTTACTTCATATCCCAATGTAGTTAAATGATGGGACCTCAAGATAAGAATGAGGAAACAAAGATAAGGGGATTTTTATAAAATTTAATTAGGATAGCGTTTGTTTGGTATAACAATATTCTAATCGGAACTTTTGTAAGATGGGAAGAATATTATCATCGATTCCTTTACCCATTCATTTTTACACTAAGAAAAATGTCAATCTTTGACTTGATGAACTGCAAGCAATGTAAAAATGAGGGGTTGTCTGACATCATATCCAGATGGAATGGTTTAACTTATTCTCTCAGCATCACACTCTTGTAGGAAATATTTATGAAACTCAACACTTAAAATCTCTTAGATGATATGTAGACACCTATGATCCCAATGATGTTTCCAAGTAGGTTCTCTGAATTCAAAGAAAAAGCACAATATTTGGAAGATTCCATTCATTGAACTGGTGAAAATAATCAACTCGTTCATTCAACATAGTGTAAAAGTATCTGTAAGTAATATACTTTTATTGTTACTCTCAAACTAGTAGTAATTATCATAGAAGAAGCTAAGAATTTTTTAAACCTATAAGTATTCCCTAATAATAAACAAAAACAACAAAAAACTCATCTTTCAAAAGTGAAAATATACTAGGGTTTCTTGGGATTTGAGGAATTGATGAATAATACATAATCTTTTTGAAATGAAAATTTTCTTAGTTAGTTTCTTACAGCCATTGAAATCAACCTTCTCAAGCAACTAAAACCCATGAGGCCCAAAAATGTCAACTACAACAAATATCCTGACTATTATACATTCTCTAAAAGGATGGGTAATAATATCCAATACTGATTCATCTATAAAGAGGTTATCCTAAGAATGTTCAATTCTAGATATGTGATGTTAGATAATTCCCTGACATGTGTGGCCTATATACACATATCCTAGTCATAAGAAGAAGGTGATTGGAAGAATATTCTGCTAGGAATGGATAGAAAATCAATAACTGGATAACATGTAAATTATTTACTGATCTCATTCCCACATTAGATCATAGATTAATAAGCCCAAAATAGTTCCACAACCCAAGGAGGTGAAATCAGATATGTATCCTAATGGTGGATGTGACCATCCAAAATAAGAAGAGATAAAACGTGTAGATTCATATTCATCTCTAACACAATCTCTGACACTTGAATATTTATTCCCTGCAACATCTGATTTATGAAAACCACTCCACCAAAAAGTACCATCATTAGAAAAAAAAGATCATATTCAGTACATTCAACATGATACATTTGGAGGAACCCTTCTCCAGTGATGAATATTCCTCCGAGTACAAGTTCTTTGCACCTAAAAAAGGGATATGAGGACACATTCGCTAGAACTGAGGATACACAGGACTACAAAAGCACGGTCGGAGGAAATATATAAATCATTTCATCACATTAGAAATATATCAAGCCAAGACACATGGGAAAGCACTGCAACTTAACCAAAAAATACATCTAGGTGTCTCAAATCCCTCTAGAAGTCATCCATAACCATTCGTCTTAGCTGAAATATGAGTAAAGGTGAAATAATCTGGTCATCCCAAGTAATGGGGAAGGCAAACACAACCCATTCCACAAGCATAAAATTCTCCCTCATCATTGACACAATAACCATGGTCATATAATTTAATTTCTTTATCTCATGAGCCACATATTAATGAGAAACCACGCATTGGGAATATCCAACCTCTGTCACAAAAGTATAACATTGTGAAACTGTTTGATATTTTTCCAACCAAGCTCTCATGCATGATGTGATACATCTTTCAGAATAACTCAATAAGGCCCTTATTTAATCCATACATATCCCTCAGTAGATTTAAACATAATTCAATGCAGTTTTGGTCTATCGAGTGGATTACATTCTAGTTGAATGCCATGTATTCATCTCATTTGTAGAACAAGATTAAGAGGAGGCCATCTAGGGACACATCATACCCCTATATATTTTGGGTAGACTCAATAATGTCAACATATCAAGGGATCATATTGACAATGGTTCTGGGATCAACCACTCCCTGATTCATACCCATCGATGTTTGGGGTATATTGAAAGAGATTTTCCTCCCATTAATATGGACATTAAAGGTTATGATAAGTGTTAGAAAATACATATAGGGAAGATCAATCTCAAATATCAGTTTTTAGATCATTAATTTGATGATCAGAGGCTATCAAACAAGACACCACATAAAATTTCCTTCATAGAAGGCCCTATATCCATAGCTACGTGGCAGTACCGTCAACATTCCATCAATTTTTAAAATACACCATTAATGGAAATTTTGGAATACTAAATGTTTATTGTTCCCCATTCTATACTTTTTAAGACACATATATTGAGGCAGGTTCTAAAAAAGGAAAGTAAAACAAACAATGGGGGATGTGGATATATAGGCATCATCCCCCAATGTCTTGGAGACTACCCCTGTGAATCTCTATAGTTTTCTCCGCAATGACTATGTTCTCCCTTTAAATCTTTTTGAGGTAATAGAACTGATCCTATATGTCAAATAACCCTTTATCCCCAGAGACCTTGTGAAATACATGTATCTAAAATATACCTTCAATGAATCTGATAATAAGGGATGATAATATCCTTCTCATGGCCTCTCTCTTACTGATATTGATAGTGATTCCCCTATATTTATGACTTCTTTTGAAAATTACCCTATTGACTGAGAGGTGGAACAAGAATAAAATGACCTTTTAGACACCCATACTGCATTAAATTAAAAAATCTCCCCCACCACTGATGAGATCAGGTAGGTAAATATGGGAACATAATAAGATCCATGACATACACTGATAAGTGTTTCTATGCCACTCAATGATAAAGATATGGAAATATCATTTCAAAATAAACACTAATATGTGTTCACATGGAATTATATGAATATTTAAATATTAAATCTATATGTAGATACACACCATATCAGCCTACCTAATGACCATAAAAGGTTTAAGTAGGCATCCAGGAGGATGAATCCCTCTCATGAAAACAATGTAGATGTAGAAGATAAAAAATTGATCAAAAAAAGATTTTAATGAGAAGTGAAATACCAAATATGGCTTCGAAATATAATCCTTATCCAATAAAGAATGAGAAGATTAGGGTTTTCATCAATTTCGAACACCTTAATCGAATCTACCTAAAAGAATATTTCCTATTATTGATAATGTAACTCTTGATTTCTGCAACTACGGGATTCTAAGATCATTCCATAATTGATGGGTACTTAGGATACAATTAGATAAATATGACCCATGAAGATGAAGAAACCAGTTACTTTAGAGAACCCCCAGGGATATTATTATATCAGATCGTTACCTTTTACCTAAAGAACATTGGTACTACTTGTAAACAAGCCATGTATGATATCTATAAGATAGTAATATGAAAAATAGTTGAATTTTATGTTGAATACCTTATGTTAAAATCCTAACAATGAGCTCACGGATCTTCAAACAAACTTCAATAAGCTGCAACAGCATAGTCCAATGCTGAATCCAATGAAATATGCTTTTGTGGAAACATCAGAGAAGTCCCATAGCATTATGGTATTCCATCATGGCATCGACGTCGATCTAAAATAGACTAGTACTATTTTATCAATGAAACCACCGTGAAACATAAATAACTGAGGGTGCTCCAAGGGGACCTCACCTACATTTGGCATTAAATATCCATTTTTAATGTCTAATCTCTTCCTTTCACCTAGCTAATGGAAAATTGAATCGCTAATCAATGGGACTGGGATTGGAAGGAATCCTTTGAGAGTCCCAAACAATAACTGATGCACCAACATGTCTTGATGCCAATAGTGGAAGTAAAGACACTCATCTTATATGTCGCTACAATGGAATTAATACATGGCACACTACTCACCCATAAAAATGATGTAGGGTGAGAAAAAATTCTCTACTACCTCAGCCAAGTGATGCCATGTACAGATCCTTAATACTAGGATATAGAGAAGAACTTCCTTGCATGCATATTTGTATTATAGATGGAGATCCATTAGATACATCACCATAAAGTCCATTTGGTATATCATATTGATCCACTTAAGTATATCCTTGGACATCCAATTTTGACTAGATTCTTGGCCCAAAGTTCATCCATTCTCTAACCATAGGATATATATATATTGTATCATTAAAATGTGGTGAAAAGAAAATATCTGGATTATTTCATCATCGAACATAAAACCCTAAAAAGTACACCAGTGGACATAAAACATCCAGATAAATAGGTTTTCTACACCCATGAAACTCCTTAAATGTGGGAGATTTAATTTGATGGAACCTATCAAATTTATATTTTCAAAAGGATGGGAAATCCAAATCTCAATGAAGATGTTTTAGGGAATATAATTTTTTCTCTAGAAAAATAAAATTTCCCAACTCTTTCCCAACATTTGGAGGATGCATGAACAATGAGACTAAATAACAAGCACTCATCACTGGCATGGAACTGGCCCTATATATGCCTGTAGACTACCTGAATATAAATGTTAATTCAAAGATAGTGATAAAAAAAACTAATGGAGAATATTCCATAAAAAATAAGAGACAGACCTTGTAACACCCCGAGATTTATGAAAAATATTCTTTTTAATTTCATTAATTTATTGTGTTGTACGCAACACCAAAAGGAGCTTGCACAACATGCATCTTTGACTTTCCTTGCATTACACGCAATCACGACCTTCCTCGATAGCGTGCGTAGTACACAATACCGAGTTTCACTAAACAACGATATGCTATTAAAACTAGCAGTTATGAATAGTAATAACCACTTTTTGAAATTTTGTAAATTTTATTTTTCAAAATAGACTTCATTTTTGGATTCATAATTCGAAATTATCTTAGGGTGAAATTTTGGTACTTTTCGGATAACATTCATTTTCTGATGAACAGTGAAAATTACTAAATTTTAATTAAATACAACCTTTTTAATAGAAATAATTAATAGTGATAAATTATTAATTTGAGTGGTTTTAAATCATATTTAGAATATATTTTTACGATTTAATACAATGTTGGTTATTGGATATAATTTCACATTTAAACCAGACATAAACAACTATCAATCTTTTGATAGTTATTATCTCTTAAGAACACGCTATTTGTTTTGATGACGGGAATTAATTTTCAAATTAATTAATGAAACTGTTATTTTTTGAATTTGGTAAAATAGACATAATTTTTGAATTCATAATATCAAATATAGCTTAGGCCTAATTTTTTGTATTTTTCTGGAAACATTCATTTTTTGATGAATAATGAAACCACTAAGTGGTAGTTAAAAAATGATTTTTTCATTAAACATAATTTTACAACTTCTGTGAGTAGAATTTCAAAAATCAAAGAGACATGGTAGATTTCAGTAAGTAAAATGTGGTTCAATGAGAAGAAAATAATTTTTGGTGAATAGTAACTTTTTACTTTTTTACCACAGCTAAAAGTAAATATGGTAATTAAGGGTAAAATGATATTATTATTACCCTAACACATGTCCTAATTCTATTGGATAATTGTAATTCGACCAAAAACAACCTTATCAATAAAATATGACCATTTAGGCCCACTTGGATTAGATTAAGACATTTATTATTAATTTATTTAAAGAAGGGTTAAAATAGTTAAAATCAAAGTTTAATAACTAAATCATTTTTACTTTAGGGTTATACATAAGATAAATTCGACTATAAATATTCATTAGAAATATAAAAATATTTCCTACATAATTATCTTTACTTGTAATTTTTAGACATTAAAAAAGTTAATTTATTTATGACACAATGATGATGCAGTAATTATCTTATTAATGAAATATTGACATAATTGATGTTATAAATACCCAAATAAATGTAATTGGAGACTTTTTATTAATTACACTAATTTTCTAGGTTAATATGACATGTTATTCTTTATTTAATTATCTTTTTTAGAACTAATAATTCTGTTATGATTTTCAAAAAAATCAATTACAAAATAGTGTCAAAATTGACATAAAATAGTTTTTAAAACAAATATTATATTATTAATTGTTATTTTATTCCTAAAAATTTATGGTTCAGCCAAATGACTTAGCTAAGTCTATATATATTAATAATAAATAACTTGGGATTCTTTTGGATGCTTATAGTATGTTTATTAACCTTATACTATGAGAACACAAGAAGAAACGGTAAAAGTAAAATTATTTAACTCAATGTTAAATTTAAATGATAATGTTAAAATAGGAACCTAAACTTGTCTAAATTATATTGGATGAGAGTATTTAGACCCATATCCACCTTATCTTTTAAATTGATCAATTTGGAGCTATTTAAAACCGAATTTGGCTTTATAATAAAATAATATTTTTAGTTTTTCCAAAGGAGCCCCTCTCCTCCCTTATAAAAGGGAACCTCCTCCCTATCATCCTCACACCAATTTGAGCCTTCAAGCTCGGCCAAAATCTACCAAATTCACTTATCCAATTCCCTAGAAATATCCTATAGGTTCTGGTATTTTTCAAAGACCAATTTTAGTGCCCTAAGAGGAGGACTCAAAGAGGCGCTTCAAAAAAGAGGTAATGTCTGTTACCGATTCTTTCAACTTTATTTCTTCTTCCACTTCTTCTTCTTAGGTTTTGTCATTATAAGGTAATAACATCAGTATCCCTCATGTACTGATATATTATTATAAGTATGAAACAACCCTATTTCACCATCTATCCATCCTACAGAAAACGAAATCACTGCGCGTGCGTACGTACGGAATACCGTCTCCACGCCGTGGTGTAATCTATTTTCCATAACCACCTTACTTGGATGGGTATAATGGTGTACATAATAACTATATATGATTATTTTAAAGTGATATTGATTCTGAAATAGTATACATACACTCAAATACAATTCCACGATCATGAGAACGATATCATCGCTCGTGCATACGTACGGACTACCGTCTCCACGACGCGATGAGATTCATTCTCCACGTTAACCATTAATGATTATAAAGTATATATAAAAAGTAATCATGAAATATATGACATAATAATGATAATGGATTTATGTGTATGTATATGTATGTCATCTACTTAATTCCATTCAACTCAATAAGGAAACGAAAACAACATTCATGCGTACGTACGGCCTACCATCTCCATGAACGATGTATTTCCTTCCATTTACTGATCTATTATATATATGTATATTATGAATATATATATATATTATATATAAATAATGTTTTATATTCTGGAATTATGTAATCATGATCTAAGTAATCATATGAATAATTACCAGTCAAAACACGGACGATAAATGAAACGATTTTACCCAAAACGCACTTTAACATGGAATTTACAAAAGAACGAGTAATATAAAGTCATAAGCGAACCATATATGATATCATAATAATGAGTATGGTTCTGGAATTAGTCAATGACATTATTTAAATCATTATACAGGAGTTTCGGACAATTACGAATCAAATCGGACCTAAGGTAAGGGAAATATCACAATCTCATTTTTATCTGAGATTGTTTATACTTTGGTATTTACTAGGGTGTATTTTATCATCCACATCCATGTTTCCTCAATATGTAATATTTATATCCTTCTACAATTTTTTACATCCAATTTTACCCTTCGGTGATTTTTTAGTAAACCATATGAAAGGAATCTTTTGTCATTTTTTTTGTACGATGTACTTTTTGACGTTTCCGAAAAAAGTAAGAGAATAATGTTTTTTTATTATAAGGCATGAATATATTTTTAAAACATTATTTCCAAGAAGCTTCCTTTACAAGTTTTCAAGTTTATTTTTAATCAACCTCTTTTATGTTGGATGACATGTTATGAAAGGAAAAAAATGTTTTTGAAGTAGAAAGGATATTTTCCTCAAGAATGGAGTTCAAGAGTTTTATCAAAATTATTTTCCATCTAAGATAATATAGGGTTCTGTTTTTATCACTATTATTACATGGATATGATTATGTTGTGATGGAAATATTTTTATGAATTTCTTTATCTTATATAAATTGTTTTATGATTTCACGATGATTAAGATTCCCATTTTTATTACATGGGTTAATATATGATGTATGCTTTATGATTTTGTGGCACACATAATAATGGTATCATTATGAGATGGGTGGGACCTATATCTCCCTACAATTCATTGGGTAAAGATTTTATATCTCATGAGATAGACATGGCTGGAATGACAGGTTAAACCGGTTCAGTGAAACAAGACTGAAATGAGGAGTGAACTCGGTTCATAAATGGACTTTGTCCACTAAGACAGTCTTGGAAATGAGTCTTGACTAATAAGAAATGAACCTCTATGATTATGTGTTTATGCAAAAAAGTTTCATGTTTTATGTTATGATTATTGGGATTACATTTCACTACTATGTTTTATCCCATGTTATGATATTATGATCTCTTTTGCAGGTTATGATTTCCAATATGTTATGTCCTTGTAAATATGATGTGATTGATATTTCTTTTGTTTACCCTTACTGAGCATTTGAGCTCACCCTTTTATGTTTTCTTTTCCCCAGGACATAAAGAAAGGTTTTAGGTAAAAAAAAGAAAGATCTTTATGGGAGATTTTGAAGATCTTTCACCATGATTAGAAGATTATATTCCGAGTTTCCATAGACACTAAACTATTACGGTCCCTATGTGTGTGTTTTTGTTATGTATTATGTATTCCGCAAAAGTAATGTAATGTCCTTGTACATCAAGCTTCGGGTCTCTACAGTTGGTATCAGAGGAAAGGTTTAGTCAACCTTTGGAAACTAGGATGTGAGAACTTTAGTGAGATCCCTAGAGATATTTCTAAGGTATGTTTCAGGATGTACCTAAAGTTAAGTATAAGTATAGTTTATAGTACTAGAATTACGGTAACCTAAGATGTTAGATATTGAAGGTACTCCCCCTTTATTATGTTGTTTTCCCTATCATGATTTTTGCCTCTCACACTATTCTTTTTGGGTTTTAGACGATGGCTGGAACCCAAAGGAACTATGTTGATCAATACAATGGACAATGCAATGATTGTCCTCCTGAAAAAACAAATGTTATGGGAGATGTAGTGAAAAATCTTATTGCTATACTCACACAAGCTATGAATCATTCTGGACTTCCAAATGACCAGAGAAGGGAACAATATTCTATTGAGTCCTTCATGAGGCAACGCCCACCTTCTTTTATTGGGTCTTCTAATCTACTTGTTTCCGAACAATGGATCAGTACTACTGAAAAGATATTTTCAGTTCTTCAATGTTCTGAACATGATAATGTCATCTTATCAGTGTATTGTTTGGAAGGTGATGTTGATCAATGGTGGAATCTTATCAAGAATATGAGGCCAAGAGATGAAATTGAGTCCATGGAATGGGACGGGTTCAAGAACTTATTTTTCAATAAGTACATCCCTCGTATTCTTCGAACAAAGATGGAGAAGGAGATTCTTGAACTAAAGAAAAAGGATGATTAATCTATTGGTATATACGAAGCGAATTTTACAAGGCTTGCAAGGTATGCATCTGGATTTATCATCCAACCTGAAAGTAAAGTTGATCGATTCATCAGTGTCTTAAAACCAAATCTTCGAAGGTCATTGGCTATAAGAGACTTCAATAGCTATGAAGAAATTGTGCGTTGTTCTACCAAGGTAGAAATGGAAGTTGGTGTTACTTATCCATCTCATTGTTTTGACAAGAAACGAAAGATGGAGTTCAAGGAGAAATCTCAAAATAATGGTGAAAAGAAGATGAATGTTTCCTTATGCTCAATGTGTGGAAAGAAGTATGGTGGAGATTATCTTAAAGGGAAAAGTAAATGTTTCAAATGTGGAAAGGAAGGTTATTGGGAATTTGAATGCTGCAATGATGGGAAGAAGATGTCTAATGATGCAAACAAAGGAAGGGATACACAGAATGAACCTACTACACTTCAATGCTTCAAGTGAAATGAAATGGGGCATTATGCTAATAAATTCCCTAATCCAAGGGTTCATGATGATCGACATGAGCAACCACATAAGGAAAAGGACAAAGGGAAGTCACATGAGATCACTATTGGCGATGTTGAATATGACAACGATGTGGTGGAATGATTAAGTGTTTATGTAATGGTATTCCAAAATAATGTTGTATATAGTATCGTGGAATATTGGAATGTTTATGTATTGGTATATTATGGTTTTCAATAATTTTATGGTACTGGTAACCATGGATAGTGATTGAGATATTTTTGGAAAAAAGATGATATACGCATAATGAAGGGATAAGGAAAAAATGAAATGTTTGACAGTATACATGAGATCATGATTGATATAAGGACTAAGTGATATCATGGTTTGAGTATATAGAATTTTGAGGATTTTGGTATGTGGAAAGAGTTAACTTTTAACAACATTCATGTTTTCAATAAGGTTCAATGGGTATTCATTTTTTTTCAAGAGAATACATGATTAAGGCCTTTAAATGTTTGGAATGTGACCAACAAGACATATCTCAGGATATATGAGGATAAAAAATGGTATTAACATGCTTGTTGTATGAACACTTTGGTAACCGTTTTCACTATAATATGAGATTAGACAACATTATTTTGAGTAAGACTAAAGATTGGAATGGATTATGTTGTACATAATTTATTATTGTATAAGGATAGAAGTTTTTTTCGATATTATTTATGGGATGTTATAGTAATGTAGTTTTAGAAAAAGGATAACCTGCAGGATGGGTGACAGCCCATCGCGTCGGACAAGGCTGTGAGAATCGAACCCACAACCAAAGTGCGACTGACCTTTATCGCCTACCACTGGCCTATAGGAAGTCACTGTTTAGTATAAACAAGTTTTATTGTATAAGTAGTATGATATACGAAGTATAAGTCCATTTTAGAAACCATATATGATTAATCTCACTATAGATGGAATTATGTATTTTTTGATAACTTTTCTAACATTTTGTTTGAGATAGATGGAATGACTCATCATTCTATCACATGATCTTATAACACATCACGAATTAAAAATTCAACTTCATTTCTTTAAGTGATGAAGTGGAAATTGTCCAAAGAACTACCAATGGTGATACTATAAAAAATAACGAAAGTATTTCTTCTAATTCCAATTTCATCAACTTTAGGGAAATGATCTTGAAAACCAAAAATGTTGTCCTAGTGCTCTTATATCTGATGAATCAGATGGTACCTTAGATCATCACAAATTTATGTCTTTATGATTGCTGGCTTTTCCATAGCCATGTTCTCTATAACTCTCCATCAGAACATGATGGTTAGATTTATCTTCCATATCCATATTTTCACCTATGTGGAAACCCAGTGATTAGATTATTTGGGTAACCGTTACGTTTCATAATTTTGTTTTTAAAGATTGGTTTTTGTATTATTTTTTACGATGTGGGTTTCTATTAATGAAACTTTTGAATAGTAAACCATTTATAACCCCGACGAATTTCGAGGGGGAAATTCATTTTAAGGGGGGTAGAATGTAACACCCCGAGATTTTATGAAAAATATTCTTTTTAAGTTCATTAATGTCTTGTGTTGTACTCTACAGAAAAAGGAGCTTGCACAAAACACATCCTTGACTTTCCTTTCATTACACGCAATCGCGACCTTCCTCAATAGCGTGTGTAGTACGCAATACCGAGTTTCACTAAACAATAATATGCTATTAAATTATTATTAAAACTAGCCATTACGAATAGTAATAACCACTTTTTGAAATTTTGTAAATTATATTTTTCAAAATAGACTTCATTTTTGGATTCAGAATATCGAAATTAGCTTAGGGTGAAATTTTGGTACTTTTCGGATAACATTCATTTTCTAATGAATAGTGAAAATTACTAAATTTTAATTAAAAACAAACTTTTTAATATAAATAATTAATAGTGATAAATTATTAATTTGAGTTGTTTTAAAGTATATTTAGAATATATTTTTACAATTTAATACAATGTTGGTTATTGGATGTAATTTCACATTTAAACCAGACATAAACAACTATCAATCTTTTAATAGTTTTTATCTCTTAAGAACACGCTATTTGTTTTGACGACGAGAATTAATTTTTAAATTAATTAATGCAACTGATATGTTTTGAATTTGGTAAAATAGACATAATTTTTGAATTCTTAATATCAAATATAGCTTAGGCCTAATTTTTGGTCTTTTTCTGGAAACTTTCATTTTTTGATGAATAGTGAAACCACTATGTGGTACTTAAAAAAAGGATTTTTTCATAAAACATAATTTTTCCGCTTCTGTGAGTGGAATTTCAAAAATCCGAGAGACATGGTTGATGTCAGTAAGTTAAATGTGGTTCAATGAGATGAAAATAATTTTTGGTGAATAGTAACTTTTTACTTTTTTTACCACGGTTAAAAGTAAATAGGGTAATTAAGGGTAAAATGTTATTATTATTACCCTAAAACATGTCCTAATTCTATTGTATAAGTGTAACTCGACCAAAAACAACCTTAGGATTAAAATATGACCATTTAGGCTCACATGGATTAGATTAGGACATTTATTATTAATTTATTTAAAGAAGGGTTAAAATAGTTAAAATCAATGTTTAATAACAAAATTTTTTTTAATATAGGGTTATACCTAAGATAAATTCTACTATAAATATTCATTAGAAAGCTAAAACTATTTTCTACATAATGATATTTTATTTGTAATTTTTAGACATTAAAAATGTTAATTTATTTATGACACAATGACGATGTAGTAATTATCTTATTAATGAAATATTGAAATAATTAATGTTATAAATACCCAAATAAATGTAATTTGAGACTTTTTATGAATTACAATAATTTTCTAGGTTAATATGACATGTTATTATTGATTTAATTAACTTTTTGGGAACTAATAATTCCGTTATGATTTTCACAAAAATCAATTAAAAAATAGTGTTAAAATTGACATAAAATAGTTTTTAAAGCAAATATTATATTATTAATTGTTATTTTATTCCTAAAAATATAATGTTCGGACAAATGACTTAGATAATTTTATATATATTAATAATAAACAACTTGGGGTTCGTTTTTATGCTTATTGTAATTTTATTAACCTTATATTATAATAACACAAGAAGACACGGTAAAAGTGAAATTATTTAACTTAATGTTAAATCTAAATGATAAGGTTAAAATTGGCACCTAAACTTGTCTAAATTCTACTATATGAGATTATTTAGACCCATACCCACCTTATCTCCTAATTAGATCAATTTGGAGCTATTTAAAACCGAATTTGGCTTTATAATAAAATAATATTTTTAGTTTTTTCAAAGGAGCCCCTATCCTCCCTTATAAAAGGGCACCTCCTCCCTCTCTTCCTCACACCAATTTGAGCCTTCAAGCTCGGCCAAACCCTGCAAAATTCCTTTATACACTTCCCTAGAAACATCCTAGAGGTTCTGGTTTTCTTCAAAGACCAATTTTAGTGCCCTAAGAGGAGGACTCAAAGAGGCGCTTCAAAGAAGAGGTAATGTCTGTTACCGATTCTTTGAACTTTATTTCTTCTTCCACTTATTCTTCTTAGGTTGTTTCATTATGAGGTAATTACATCAGTATCCCTCATATAATAATATTTTATTATAAGTATGAAACAACCCTATTTCACCATCTATCCATCCTACGGAAAACGAAATTACCGTGCGTGCGTATGTACAGAATACCGTCTCCACGCCGTGGTGTAATCTATTTTCCATAACCACTTTACTTGGATGGGTATAATGGTGTAAATAAGAACTATATATTATTATTGTAAAGTGGTATTGATTCTGAAATAGTATACATACACTCAAATAAAATTCCATGATCATGAGAACGATATCATCGCTCTTGCGTACGTACGGACTACCGTCTCCACGACGCGATGAGATTCATTCTCCATGTTAACCTTTAATGATTATAATGTATATATAATAAGTAATCATGAAATATATGACATAATAATGATTCTGGATTTATGTGTATATATATTTATGTCATCTACTTAATTCCATTCAACTCAATAAGGCAACGAAAACAACGTTCATGCGTACGTACGACCTACCGTCTCAATGAATGGTGTATTTCTTTCCATTTATGATATATTATATATATGTATATTTTGAATATATATATTATATATAAATCATGTTTTATATTCTGGAATTATTTAATCATGATCTAAGTAATCAAATGAATAATTACAATTCAATGCACGAATGACAAATGAAACGATTTTACCAAAAACGCTCTTTAACAAGGAATTTACAAAAGAACGGGTAATATAAAGTCATAAGAGAACCATATATGATATCATAATAATGATTATGATTCTGGAATAAGTCAATGACATTATTTAAATCATTATACAGGAGGTTAGGACACTTACGAAGAAAATCAGACCTAAGGTAAGGGAAATATCACAATCTCATTTTTATCCGAGATTGTTTATACTTTGGTATTTACTGGGGTGTATTTTATCATCCACATCCATGTTTCCTCAATATGTAATATTTATATCCTTATACAATTGTTTACATCCAATTTTACCATTTGGTGAGTTTTTAGTAAAATATATGGAAGGAATCTTTTGTCGTTTTTTTGTACGATGTACTTTTTGACATTTCCGACAAAAGTAAGAGAATAATGTTTTTTTAACATATAAGGAATGAATAGATTTTTAAAACATTATTTCCAAGAAGCTTCCTTTACAAGTTTTCAAGTTTATTTTTAATCAACCTCTTTTATATTGTATGACATGTTTATAATGGAAAAAATGTTTTTGAAGTAGAAAGGATATTTTCCTCAAGAATGGAGTTCAAGAGTTTTATAAAAATTATTTTCCATATAAGATAATATAGGGTTCTGTTTTTATCCCTATTATTACATGGATTTGATTATGTTGTGATGGAAATATTTTTATGAATTCCTTTATCTTATATTAATTGTTTTATGATGTCACGATGTTTAAGATTCCCATTCTTATTACATGGGTTATGCTATGATGTATAGTTTATGATTTTGTGGAACACATAAGAATGGTATCATTATGAGATGGGTGGGACCTATATATCCCTCCAATGCATTGGGTAATGATTTTATATCTCATGAGATAGACATGGCTGGAATGGCAGGTTAAACCGGTTCAGTGAAAAAGGACTGAAACCAGGAGTGAACTCGGTTAAGAAATGTACTTTGTCTACTAAGATAGTATTGACAATGAGTCTTGACTAATAAGAAATGATCCTCTATGATTATGTGTGTATGCCACAAAGTTTCATGTTTTAAGTTATGATTATTGGGATTATATTTCACTACAATTATTTATCCCATGTTATGATATTATGATCTCTTTTGAGGTTAAGATTTCCAAAATGTTATGTCCTTATGAATATGATGTGATTGATATTTCTTTTGTTTACCCTTACTAAGCATTTGAGCTCACCCTTTAATGTTTTCATTTCCCCATGATATAAAGAATGGTTTTAGGTAAAAAATAGGAAGATCTTTATGGGATATGTTGAAGATCTTTCACCATGATTAGAAGATTATATTCTGAGTTTCCAAAGACACTAAACTATTACGGTCCTTGTGTGTGTGTTTTTGTTATGTATTAAGTATTCCGCAAAAGTAATGTAATGTACTTGTATGTGAAGGTTCGGGTCTCTACAGACCCTATCACTAGAAACTTCTGTGGAATAATGGTAGAGTTCACTTTGAGACTATTTTGCAACATGTTTCATGGTCACAAAATGATCACACTGATGAATTGAATAATGTAACCATAGTATTGGATAAACCTAATTAATAGGAAGCAAGAATTAGTGTCACACACCAAATAATGGTCTCATTTATCATCATCTATGATATAAATGAAATCAGTCAATTCAACACTTCCCCAAATTTTGATGAACAAATATCCACACCTGGTTGTATAGATCACAAAAATAGATTCTCTCTAAAATGGGTCTCTCCCAATAGATCGTCCTGTAAGGGAATAAATTCGGTGCCGACCAATGAAATTTACGCTACGAGATTTTTCAAGTGAGAAAAAAGAACTCTACAAGAAATTATTCTAGAAAAAACCTCTTAGATGAAAAGTAGAAAGGGTTATTTCCCCAATAATGGATGAATTATGTGTATGATCCCAAATCACTCATCAATTTGAGACAAGGATCTCCACACAAATTAAAATGCTAGCTTATTATTAGAAAACTATGATATAGGACTATGTGGAATTCAGTAGGAAATTTCATGCATGTCATTTCCATGAAAAATTCATCAATCAACCCCCACAATTTCAACATAAATCTTACTTTACCTGACCATTTTTTATGGTGAATGGATTTCATGGGGCTATATCCCCCAGCCACAACTAAGTAGTTTATGTACATCCTCACTAAAACCAGCTTCATCTTAAAATGGGTTGATGTAATACCCCTAAAGGAAGTTGAGAATAAAAATGTTATCACCTTCATAATGTCCCACATCATCACTGGGTTCAAGGTCCATCACACAATATTAAAGGACAATGACATCAACTTCTGTTCCACTGAGTTCAAGAAATTTTATGAGGAGGACATCATCGAGTACAATCAATCATCCAGATATCATGTAACATAAAATGGATAAATTGAAGAGTATAAAAACACATGGTCAAACATACATGAGAAGATGGTGAATAAATGTAAGAATTTATGGTTGAACTAGCTCCTCTATGCTTTATGGGCTTATCATACCACCATACGTACCTATAAACAAGAAACTCCATACTCATTGGTGTATGAGACCGAGGTAATATACCCCATAGTGGTCTATTTACCCATAGTTCAAATATTAAATTCCAAAAAAAACACATGGATAATGAGAAATGGAAAAAGTGGTTGGATAATCTAGAATAGATTGATGAGAACATGTTGCATGCAATGCACAACCTTGATGTCCTTCAAAATTGGGTAGTATGACCTTTCAACAAAAATGTTTACGTATATTAATTTATCCCAGGGAAATTGTTATTGGTTCTCATAACCATAATGATAAAAGAAAATAAGCCTCCTAATCAAGAACCCAAATGGGAGTAAACTTATATCATATATAAGGTCTATCATAATGGGGAATACTCATTGTCCATGATCTATGGGGAACATGTGACCCCACACCAATGCAATATTTCCATAGAAATTCAATTTATAAGCTACAATAAACTGTCACTCATCCAAAACATATGAAATTAAATTATAAGGATCCCATATAGGTTACATGATGTTAAACTACATGAACTCATCCTGACCAAATGACATTAATCTGTACAGAGACCATCCAAGATTAATGATTTTAAACTAAATAAACTCATCCTAACCACATGACATTAAATTATATAGAGATTATCTGGGTCGCATGACTTTAAATGGAATGAACTTAACCCGACCAGATGACATTAAAATGTTTGTAAAAAGTACTGGCAGTAAGAGTTTAAACCACACAATGTCTTTTTTACTCACCACATGATGTTAAACTATATAGAAAACAACCACACCCAATGATGTAAAATTGAACAGATCCCAAATGTTCAACTTCATCCATGTTGGGTGATTCTTATAATTACCACAATACATTAAACTATATAAAGGATATAATTCATGGAATAAAACTATGAGTATCTACAAAATTTCTCTTATTTCACTTTGATCCATCCATCTCCTTACAACAAGGCATACAATAGCATGCGTGATGTACTTTCTGCATGAAATTAAAACGCACAGGTGTCTAGAACTAAAGATGTCTCGATTCTTATTAAAATTCGAAGCATATAGGAACATATATTTTATATCTTTGAAAAACCACCACATTATAAAAACTCCCCCATTATTATCCTTAATCATCTCTTTATGGTGAGAAAAAACCATAATAGTCCTTGTTTCTCACATTGAGCATGTATCACTTGGGATTAATAATTTTGGTAAGGTATTCTATGAAATAAAAAATATCATCTCACAACAAGGTTATAATAGTATTAAATTGAATACCATTAAAATTACACCATGATTCCTTACCGCATGACGTTAAACCACACAGTTGATATCTCTTGCAAGACATAAAATATCATATACCTGTGGACCTCACATGAGAGAACCACTAACCTTGGTGTTGTTCTACCACCAATAAAAAATTCAAGAACTATGTGTTATAATATTTTTTTCATCATAGTACACAATGTGACACTCAAGCCTATAACCCCTGGTCTAGTCAGTTATAATTAATTTAAAAATTGTTCCCCTACTGGAGTTTGGGCTAGACCTGTTTAGGGAGATTTGTTTGAAAAATTATGCGTGGATTTATTCCTATTAATGTGGGATATGTAGTGATTCATAGAAATACATTCATCGGACTAGCTTCAATATTACCCTTTCACATCGGGGATCCAACATCCTTTCCATGAGATGTTAAATATCATGGTCTCATGAGAAGAATGTTTTTCTTGATTCCTATCATCCCGAGACACATAGTGATACCTGAATTCCAATCATTGGTTTATCTACAAAAATTAATAGGAACAAATTCCCCTTGAATATTAGTAAGAACATTATATAGAATTTCTAGTTCAAGAACAATGTTTGGCTTGATTCTAACCATCACTGTGTATGTAGTAATTTATAGATCTCTATTTCTAGGTCCTACAATAAAAAGAACCAAAAAGTGTACCCCTACTATATAATAGATGATTCATAAAATCTCATTTTTTTCTATGTTTGAGTTAGACCTATTAATGACTTTCTTGTGAAAGTAATATATCTCAAAAAAATTATGTGAGTTCCCATGTCCTTATAAAAAAACGTTAAAATTCAAGAAAACATATATTTCCATACCATATAATATTAAACTACAAGGAAAATTTCCTAGTTTCATGAAACTAAAACTAAACAACAAATATTTCCCCACTACATGATGTTAAAATGTGTAGGACATCACCCATTATCATTCCTTATCAATGGACCAGAAGATCCTTACCCCAATCAACCAATATAAATGGTGATTCGACTATATTTTAAGAACCTCAGTTCATAAATCACACTTCATGTCTTAAGCACATCAAGTTGAAAAAAACCATTCATGGGCCATGAAAAAAAATATATCTCTACTTGACAACGCTATCGATTCACAATGTCTTAGACCTACCGACCAGTGATATCATGGCTCTATTAAAAGGGAATTATGATCCTTATGATCCTAACATCATCATGGATGAAATTATCACCTAATGATATTATTGGCCATCCCGGTTATGATTTTCCCATATCATTAATCATGACCTAAGAACCTCGAGCCATGATTTACTAAATATTCATATCCCTAGAATAAGTATAATGGTGTACTCTTGACCATATGTGTCCCAGTTTGTCACTTATGTTACATTACTGATAAATTAGTTCCATGTGAATCACAATCATAAACTCCCACCACATTGGTAAAAGATGTATAACCCTAAATTATATCCTTTCACATACTAAATTTAATTACCTTAAAATAACAATGAAAGAGACATAAAAATTTTCTTGTTGAAAATCCACAAATGAGATCCTGATAAAAAGTCAAGTCTCCTCCCACTGAACTCTTCAAATCCATTATTTAGGTAAAAATTGGAGAATAAATAAATAAGGCATAAAAATTATAGGGAGTACTTTTTATCCCTTATAAAAGTCAATCTATGCTTGATGGACCTCCTAGTCCTAGAAAAAGTTAGAGTAATGACTTTTCACATCTCCTCTCCATGAGAAGATGATCACTGGGAGGTGACGCAACATTTAGGGTGCTCAAACCCTTGTTAAATATTACACTTTCAATAAATCACAATTCATTATTTTATTGACTATGGTATTCATAAACCTTTCATGGACCATGGAAAGGAGGAGAGATGTCTCTTTTTGGATTTTCTATTGGTTAATAAAGGCATAGACCTACCATCTAGAGACATCGAGGAACTATATAAAAGGATTTATAATTCTTGTTAGTCTAACATCATTAGGAAAGAACCCAACACCTGAGGGTGTTTTGAGCCATTCCTGGAATGATTTTCTCATACCATCCACATGACCTAAGCACTTTATACAATGATTTACAATACCCGTTACTATATTATTCAAGATTATTTGACATCCTAAATGTTATGTCACTGTGTATTTCACCCTTTATCCAAGTAAGGATGTAACACCCCATTCATGAACCTCTGGATGGCCCATATATTGTGAATAGAATTATAGAGCATTGGGACTGAGCTTTGAAACCTAAAATATAAATTCCCCTACAGTGCCCGAACCTTTTTTGGATAGTACCCTTCCCCATACCCCACTTCATTGACTAGCAATTTGAGTATTCAAAAATATTGCATGTCCCATGTAAAAGAGTTGGGATGAATTAAACTTAACCGAACTTGTAATCCATATGGACTCATGCATAATGGATTTTACCTACCAATTAGAGGTTTATGCTTCATGTAGGAAAGAAAGCCCAATTTTTGTGAGCCCTAGTAACATCAGGGAAAAACCCAACAACTTAGGGTGTTATGGGTCATTCCCAACATCTCTTCCCCATCCCATACACACAGAATCCAATTCATGGGTTACGAATTACATCATACACATTCCAAATATCTAGGTAGACTTTTCATTAATAGTATTTCTATATCAACCATTATTACCCCCATAAACCATCCAGGATCCTTGGAAAAGAGTGGAGAAACCCATATTTGACCATACTGTCAATGAATAAGGGATATGAAATACCATCCAGTGATGTCTCCTCTCTATAGTAAAGGTAGTATAATATTAATGTTCCCCGAAAACACCATGAAAAATCTCAAAACCATAGGGTGTCTTGGGTTATCCAAGGAATGCCTTCCACATATTCCATAATCTACAATTTAAGTTTTGAGCTAAAATAACCTAACATACATTGATAGAAGGTCTGAGGAAAAAAAAGACCCTAAACTATAGAAATAAAATATCGAAACTAAAAGACCATAAAATATGTAAATTGAAGGTCTGAGATAAAAGAACCTAAACTACAATGATAGAAGGTCTGAGCTAAAAGGCCATAAACTAAAGAAATAAATGGGTTGAACTAAAAGGACCTAAACAAAAAAATAAAAGGTCTGAGCTAAAAGACCATAAATTTCAGTGATAAAAGGTCCAAGATAAAACAACATAAACTATATCAATAGAATGTGTGAGCTAAAAGAACCCAAACTAAAACATTAGAAGGACCGAGATAAAATTAAATAAACTATAGTGACAGACAGTCTAAGATAAAAGACCATAAACTATAACAATATAAGACCACAGATAAAATACCATAGACTATAATAATATAAATTCCAATCTTAATGACTATAAACTATAGAAACATGAGTTTAGAGATAAATGATCATAAACTACCTCGATAGAAGGTCTAATCGAAATGACCATAAACTACATTGATAGAAGCTCTAAGACAAAATACCTTAAACAAAATCACCATAATGATTTAGTCTTCAGTAATGGAAAAAATAGAAATCATGTGAGATCCACCATATAAACTTAGAAAAAAATCAAGCTATGATATCCAAATCCATTAAATTCACAAAAATATAGTGCACCCTATCTCTAAGACACATATTTTACCTAAATTATTGTTTTGTGAATTAGTGAATATAAATATAGCTAAGAAAAATATATCATTAACTAATATAATGTTGGTGGGAATTCTTGAAAATTTCTCAAGAAGAAATACATTATAATTTAATCATTAAAATCAATGAATTCAGGTTTACATGATATTATGAAATCATTGGGTATCATTAATGATTCATGAAACATAAGATCAAGGAAATGTCATGCACATCCTGAATAAAAGAAAACTGGACAAAAAAAATATAATTTTGAGATGACTTATTGATTGATAACATGAAATGAGGAGGGATCTATACAATTTTGATCATCTATAAAGAGTCAATCAAACCCAAATAGAAATTAATGACCAAACCACAAAAAAAATTTATAATATTACCAGGAAAAATCAGAAAGAGTTATATGGAATGCATTGACAGTGCATCGAAATGTCACCTGCCCCACTTCTTCTAATTCTTCCCGATGTCGAAGGTCCTCAATAAGATTTGACATCTCTCCTATATTATTATGAGAGGTTTCTAATTAGAATGATTATACTAAGAGGTCAGACCTTATGAGATCTAAAACATCATCATATATGCAAATCTATTTCATCAAAATATCTATTTGGGTGTTCTAGTTAGATATAAAATTATGGATCTGTTCCAATGTCTCCAAATATTCCTTCATATGTTTTTCTATGATTGTACCATCTTCAAGATCATAAATATCATCTAATTGGTTGACCAATACTGCTTATTTAGGATACATTATCACAAGATTTAATATAATGGATCGTGTTCAAATTCGTCCACCCCCTAAGCCATCAAAGAGATGGTGAAGATGTTCTTCTTTATCAAGAAATGCTTCTAAGAAAGTTTCAGTGATCAGGGTATGAATCTGCTTCCAAATCATCTTACAAAAGTGTCTAATACTAAAAAACTACTATGGTAGGTACATTAGATGTGGTAATAACAAAATAAGATGGATAAGAAGTAGGAAGTGATACAAATATATTCTTCTATCAATAGATGCATCATCCATTGCTCATGTAGAAGGGATAACTTCCTCAACAAATTTTTCCATGCTGACAATATGGTCACCAATAGGATGAGGAGTATTCCTCGAAGACTCGCCAAAATATTGAATAAACTCCATCGGTGATATGAACTTGTGTGTTAGTGAGGAAAATGGTTTTTTCCACTTGAAGGAATAGTATGCTCAGCACATCTCCTGGGTAGACCTCTAACCAAACATGGTCATAATAAAGAGAATGAAAGGTAGGGGTGCCAACATGAGGAAGGGTAATCTCAGCATTGGTATTCTCATGTTCCAAGGCTAGTGAAAATAGGCAGGTAATCCTAGGATTTAACTCTTTCTACACTCTAGACGAGGGTATATGGGAATCCCTCTAAATGTATGAAAATGTTTAGTGAACCAAAAAGGTTTATATGGATCGCAAAAAATTGTATAATACATTTTGAATACAAGAACCTCATCCTGGAGTGAGATATTGTTTAACCATTAATGAAGTGAACCACTACAATTTTAAAAAATTGGAATGTTAATCACATGATAAGAGGGGAAATAAAGGAAATAATATTGGATCAGTATATCAACAAATTCATTTAGGCCTAACGATATGGCCTCAACTTCATATATGTCCAACAACATGGGATAAGATAAGGCACCAGAGATTCTGGTGGCATTGTGGTATCTATAAAATGTAAATGACTTTATATCATACTAAATATAAATTGGAAAGTAACACTAATAATATAATGGGTGTTTCCATTCCAGTTGTGGACCAGTATCTTGTATAAGCAAACAAGAGTATGTACGCCATATTTAGTGGTCCTCCCTCTGCTGACCATGATGCCATCACCAACACACTAACCTGAATTCCCAATCATGAATCCCTGATCTCTATATTTAACAAATTCATGAAAATGGCCATCAATCTCACAATAAAAAGGATAAATGATATATTTGATTCTACCCAGTAACCTC